>JBCEWE010000160.1:98619-1513369 GCA_039877035.1 Silurus lanzhouensis
CTACATACACTGGTTTAGTGAAGCAGAAGGTAAACTTGGTCTCAGAGCTTCCTGACTTAATTTTATTTAATTTTAAAATAATATTTTTTTATTTAGTTTGGATTTTTTTGTTTTCTTCTTTTTTTTATTTATTTTAGATACATTTGTGGGTTTTGTTTGCGAAAGTTAGTGGCCATGGAAGACTCCAGCGCACTGCTGCGGCTCCTCTGCACCATCGTAAGTTAAATTCTTTTTGATTATTTTGTAACATAAAATGATTCTTCCAGTTAAAGCGTGAATTTTAATGTGTAGCTAAAAGACGTTTTTTTTCACGTCAGAGATTTTTTTTATAAAAGGAAAATGCTAAAATGTTATATAAATACATGGGTTTTTTTTCATTAAGATGCAGAGATCAAAGTTCATGACTGCAGTATGAACCTTTTCATTCATCAATTTGACTTTTGACTTAAATATATACGTATATAAATATAAAACAAAAATAGATTTTAAAGAATTGAATGTATTTTCAACGAATAAGACAAGGATTATAAAAAAAAAGTAACAAACAGTACTGACTGCAGGTTTACAGATAAAATCTTTCTCTTTACATTTTTATTATATAATAAAATATAACAATATTTTTTATTAATATTTGCATTCATTATAAATATGAATAGTTGTCATATTACTATTTCCTAATATAATTTCTTAATGATGTAAATAAATAATTATTTTTATATTGAAAAGTAATAATTAAATGTATTTTTATTGCTTGTTTGTGTTACATATTTGCATTAATACATTATTATTATCAATAATAATGATAATAATAAATAATAATTATTATTATTATTATTATTATTATTATATAAAATATAATACTAATAATAATAATAATAATAATAATAATTATTATTATTATTATTATTATTATTATTATTATTATTATTTCATTTATTGCTGCTGCTGTTACTGTTGCCATTGTTGTTGTGTCTGTGTTCAGCAAATGTGGATTATGGGATTTTTTTTGGGGGGGGGTTGTTTTTGTACATTTATTATTTCTCAAACAGGCCATTGTGACCTCAGTGACCTCTGATTCTCTGGGTGTCATGCAACAGAAGGACCCATGGACTCAAACGCAGGTAAAACAGTCTTCAATAAATCTGTAGCAGACAATTTCAGAAACAGGTGAGACCCCTGAACCAAAACAGATTGAACAATTTGCGAACTGCACAAACGGGCCTGGGTGAGGAACGTGAACATGACTCCAAAAATAGGTCACCAAACAACATCAATAGATATAACAAGGCTTGGTGAAGTCACTGGTGTAAACACAGGGACTGAGCAAATACTTCACGGCGAGTTTGTGAACCAAAGTCTCTTTATATAGGGTGTGAATGTGAGTACTCAGTCAGAAGCTGTGTGAATGGGAGCGCTGCAGTGTATGGAAAATGTGGACCGGGCGGCCATGTTAAATGGTCGTGGTGTTTGCTGGGAAATTGAGTTTTTTGTTTGTTTGTTTGTTTTGAAAACACTGCAGCACAGTAATCATTTGTTTACATAGTGTTAAATATTCCTCTCATATCTGACATGTATTAATTTCATTTGTTTCTTTTGTAGCTGGTATAAAAATGTTGCTGTAATTGATTTGTGGCTGTATAGAATCATCTGTATTTAATAAATATTTTTAGTTTTATTTAAACTCTATTTTATTTTGAAATTCAACCCTGTATAGTACATTTTAATGTTCTAATATTATATATATATTTGTTTGTTTGTTTCATATTTTCTTTTCATCATCTCCACATGTTTGACAAAAATTTTGGGATAAAATGTCAATAATGAATACTAAAGTCAATAATTAATACTTTATAATGTTAAAAACGTAAATAGATTCTAATCAAATACATTAATCATTAAAAAATAATACTTTTCTTCATTAATTAGCAGCTTTTACTACATTTTTTTTTCATATTTGATTTTATACTATTTTATATTTTATTGTATGAGGAAGTCAGGTGTGTCAAAGAAGTATGTGAGGGTGGTGCAGGACATGTATGAGGACAGTGTGACAGCAGTGAAGTGTGCAGTAGAAACGACAGACTGGTTCAAGGTGGAGGTTGGACTGCATCAAGGATTGGCTCTGAGCCCTTTCCTGTTTGCAGTGGTGATGGACAGGTTGACTGACGAGGTCAGACAGGATTCTCCATGGACTGTGATGTTTGTGGATTATATTGTGATTTGTGGTGATAGTATGGAGCAGATTGAGAAGAGCCTGGAGAGGTGGAAGTATGCATTGTAAAGAGAAGGAGAATGAAAGTCAGTAGGAGTAAGACAGAGTACATGTGTGTGAATGAAAGGGAGGGAAGTGGAGTGATGCGGTTGCAGGGAGAAGTTTCGGTACCTGGGTCAAACGTGCAAAGTAATGGAGAGTGTGTTAGAGAACTGAAGAAAAGAGTGCAGGCAGGGTGGAGTGGGTGGAGAAGAGTGAGGGCAGGAGTGATTTGTGATAGAAAAGTATCTGCAAGAGTAAAAGGGAAAGTTTATAGGACTGTGGTGAGACCTGCAATGTTGTATGGTTTAGAGACAGTGGCACTGAGTAAAAGACAGGAGGTGGAGCTGGAGATAGCAGAGCTGAAGATGTTAAGGTTTTCGTTGGGAGTGACGACGATGGACAGGATTAGAAGGACGTTTTAGAGACAAAGTGAGAGAGGTGAAATTAAGATGGTTTGAAGAGGAGGGACATGGGTTATATGGTAGGAGAATGCTGAGGATGGAGCCGCCAGGAATGAGGAAAAGAGGTTTCTGGATGTGGTGAGGGAAAACTGGTAGTTGGTTTAAAAGAGGCAGATGCAGAGTACAGTGGCGTATGGAGACGGAAGATCCACTTTGGCGACCCCTAATGGAAGCAGAAAAAGAAGAAGAAGATACTATATTATATGTATTATTTACTTGATATTAAAGAAAGAAAGAAAGAAAGAAAGAAAGAAAGAAAGAAAGAAAGAAAGAAAGAAAGAAAGAATTATCTTTTTTCCTTTTTTCACTTTTATCATATTAGCAGTGTTTTATAAGCCTTTTAAAACTCGAAAAATGACAAGGTCCATTAGAATGAGATCCACGCGTGATATACCATAATTATCAGTTACAGTAATCAATCATTTGATTCCGCAATTTAGATTAACATGGTCTAAAAGATTCAGAAAATAATTACTTATCATTACTTACACAATTAGCAAAAACTTCACCACTATAATTATCAATCTATTAATCTCAGCATTTCTCATGCTGTTCTTTTTACCTCTATTACTATATAACCGATATTCTATACATTTTCTATCAATCAGTAAGCACGGTTATATATAGGAAATTGTTGCTACTGCATGAATAAATATTATAATTAGTTCATTTCTTTTTATCAGCATCAGATGGAGCAAACAACAACAAAAGCTGGATCTTCATCTGTTTCTGATTTCATACAGAATGAACATCCAGGAACATCAAGTGAGGAACTGAACACACAAGGTTAGTTTCAAAACATGCACATTTAAACAAACATACTAATATACAATTTAATCTGAAGCATAAATTTGCACTGTGTCTTGTAAGCATGTCTAGTTTTTGTCTTCTGGATATGTTTAGTTTGTGTACTTGGAGCATGTTTAGTTTGTGCCTTTTGGGTTTTTCTATACTGTGTGTTGTGGGTGTGTCTAGTTTGTGTCTTATGCTCATGTCTGGTATGTATCTTGTAGGTGTGTCTAGTTTGTGTTTTGTGGCCATGTCTAGTTGCTGTATTATGGACATGTCCTGATTGTGTCGTGTGTGTGTGTGTGTGTGTGTGTGTGTGTGTGTGTGTGTGTGTGTGTGTGTGTGTGTGTGTGTGTGTGTGTGTGTGTGTCAAGTTGGATGTTTTGTGGGCATGTCCTGTTTGTCTCATGTGTGTGTGTGTGTGTGTGTGTGTGTGTGTGTGTGTGTGTGTGTGTGTGTGTGTGTGTGTCAAGTTGGATGTTTTGTGGGCATGTCCTGTTTGTCTCATGTGTGTGTGTGTGTGTGTGGTGTGTGTGTGTGTGTGTGTGTGTGTGTGTGTGTGTGTGTGTGTGTGTGTTTGTCAAGTTGGGTTTTTTGTGGGCATGTCCTTATTGTGTCTTGTGAGCGTGTGTGTGTGTGTGTGTGTGTGTGTGTGTGTGTGTGTGTGTGTGTGTGTGTGTGTGTGTGTGTGTGTGTGTGTTTGTAAGTGTCAAGCTGGGTGTTTTGTGGACCTGTCTGGATGGTGTCTTGCGAGCATGTGTAGTTTGTATGTACTGTCTGTGTGTGTGTGGGTGTGTGTATGTGTGTGTGTGTGTGTGTGTGTGTGTGTGTGTGTGTGTGTGTGTGTGTGTGTGTGTGTGTGTGTGTGTCTCAATCTGTTTTTTTTTGGGTATGTCCTGATTGTGTCTTGTAAGTGTTGTGTTCTCTTACTATTGAATTGCTTTTACCATCTATGTTCACTTGGTGGTATATACGTTTTAATGGATGTAAAAAGTTGTCATAGAAAAAGACTAACGTTTTAATGTGAGCTAAGTAAAAAAGAAGAGACAGTTCTGCCTGCTCAATTTTCCAATCCTCCTTCAACATAACAGTAAGCGTGTGTGTGTATGTGTGTGTGTCTGTGTGTGTGTGTGTGTGTGTGTGTGTGTGTGTGTGTGTGTGTGTGTGTGTGTGTGTGTGTGTGTGTAATTTGTATCTTAATAGTGCATCTAGATTGAGTTTTGTGGGTGTAATTAGTTTGTGTCTTGTGGGCATGTTTAGCTCTGCCCTGTATTAGCAAAAAATGTTAACTAGTTAGCAAGTTAACCAGGCAGCTAGTTAACAACCTAATATGAGAGTGAAGCGGTTATCAGCCAAATTAAAAAAAAAAAAAAAAAGGTTGCAAACAATTCATAGTGTTTGGGGGAAGTGAATAAAGTATTTCTAGATTGATGTTTTCTCCCACAGTGTCTCCTACAGGCCTGGAGCCAGAGTTTGGCTCAGGTTTAGACGCTGAAAGCAATGAAGACATGAATAAAGATGAGACCAGTATCAATCCGACCGAATCAGACGGTGCCGTCTGGATAAACACGACCTCTCAAAGTCTCCAGAACAGCAAAGTGCTTGAATGTTCAAAGGTTAAAGGTCAAATACAGATGGAACACTCAGATCCTCCATGGCCATCGGCGCCAGATGTAATTGCTGAAGAGGAAAGTTCAAATATAAGATCAATTTCAGTCGTAAATCAGGAAGGTGTGATGGCTGCTGCCATGGAAGCCGGCGATGACATCATTTCGGGTAATAAAGGTACGCTTTCAGGGACCATGAGGCCAAGAACAGATATGGATGATGAAATATCTCAGCATCCAGACACGGCGTCGCCAAACAAGATGAAGATCGTCGAGGAAGAGACGGAAATGAATGAGAGTTTTATTTTACCAGAACTGCAAAGTTGTGATCTGACTCCTGAAGTCTTTCTGAAAGGAACCAGAGAAGAACCGGGTAAGAATCAAAATGATGACTCCAATGTGTGTATGTGAGTGAATGTGGGTTATTTTTCTCCAACAGCACAACAGTGATTGTTTATTCCTCTTACATTTTTTTTGTTCATATTTACATTTAATAGTGTGACATGTAATGTTGTCACTTATGTTATAGCGACAATAAACACTCATTCATAAAAACACTCTTTTATAATTAAATCACAGCCACACAGGGGCCCAAGCCTCTTTTAGGCCCCAGAGCAAGGACCTTAGCCCATAGCTGCTTAGTTGTATGAGATAAATGTAAGTGTAGAGGCAAGCTTACTCGTGTCCAGTAGTTAAAAAATTCCACTTCAGAGGTCTTTGTATAGTTAAAACACACAACATTTATGAACTCCAATTACCACTATTTAGCAAAAAAAATTATAATAATCCATCAAACTCCCATCCCTCATCTCTTAAAGAGGCAGTACAACTCAATGGTCAGGGCACATCAAATATTCTAACCCAAGCAACAATATTACCCAAAAATACAACAATAGACCATCTAAATTCCGATTAGCACAAACCCTCACAAACAATCCCAACAGAAACACCCACAGTGGCTAGCAAGAAAAAAAGTCCACAGCTTAGCTCATACAGAAGTCACTCTGAATAAGGGCATCTGCCAAAATGCCCAAGACATAAATAAATGTAAAACAAATTAATAATTACATGTTCTGTAAATTCAGTCCTAATAATGTAAAAAAAAAAAAAAAAAAGGTTACAAATTTATCTATGACACTGAAAACTTTTTCCATTTATGTTACATAAATACAATTCTCCTTAAGAAAACTTTACCACATTAATGAGTGAACGTCCATGTGAACAAGTTGTTGCTAGAGCACAGCACGAGTGCATTAATATAAACCAGAGCTGCTGTTTTAGAGAATTAATCAACATCATCGTAGGGTTGCAGCTTAGCTTGAGCCAAAACGAACCTCTGAACTATTCCAAAGAAAAGCGTTGGTACACTGTTGGTTTAAATCTTTTCTCAACATCTCACTGCTGTTCATTTCTGATGTTTCAGCCACACCCACACTGCGAGATCAGAATCTCATTGGCCCACCAGGAAACACAGGACTACAGGTATTACACACACACAGATTTTGAACTCGATTCTGACTGTCCACTTGATAAAATGAACTTTCTCTTTTTTTTTCTCTTTGTGAATGCCAGGCGCTTCTGTAGCTTCTAGACGTAGATTGCTGTCAGAAATTGTCCACTCTTGCCAAGACACTGAAAGATCGAAGCGTACTTAATTAGTCTTTCCATTTATACCCCTGCGTGTGTCCTTTTATAATTTGCTAGGTATACACTCTGTTCGTCTTGGGCATCAGTCCTTACCAAGCTTTGATATCTTGTGTTTGGCAGTTTATGCAGTTTGTTGATCCTGTGCCAGCTTTTGACCTTGCTTTTAATTCTCATTCTGGATTTGTCTAGTCCTTTAGTGGTAATGAACATAGAACATACATATAAGTAATAATAAACATACTTAACTGCAGTCTCAACTAAAACTACATAACACCAGGGAAATTGTGTGTTATTTCTGAAACGATTTACATCGTCATGTTGCCCAGCCACAGGCGAAAGCTTTGCGGATTTCTATTTCCACTCAGGGGGAATGGTTTTAGACCCAGCTAAAGATGTTGGTAGAAATAAGGCTAAGTCTACACTAATCCATATAATTTGAATTAACACAATTTGAAAAGTGTGTTTTTGTTTTCGGCTCATTTTCACTTGTTCCCTAAATGTTTTTTATCCACACTAAAACGCCTGAAAATGCTTAAGTCCCCATTTTGCGCATGTGCAAAATGTAAGATGCTTTGACCTGCGTAATTTCCGCCTAATGTTTATTTACTTACTGACTAATTGTATCAATGACAAAAAATGTGTCATCATTTTTGAAAGCCTCTATTTTTACAGTTCACACTGCAACGAAAAACACGAAAACAGCGTTTTCTTGTCCACTTTAGAAAGAATTTTTAAAAAGCTTCATTTTAGTTGACTGAAAACACCATTACAGTGTGGACAGAAGGGCAAAACAGAGAGAAAAATATTTGTTTTTAAATGAGAATGTATTGGTGTGGACATGGGTTATGTTTAAGCAACTGGTCCAGAGACATGCCAAAATTATGACGTTTTAAAACACTTTGGCACTTTGGAGTCTCAGATCTTGTGAGGAGAAATCGAGTTTGTTGGGATTTCATCAAATTAAATCTGAAAAGAGAGGAGAGGAGTATGGATCATCTCTGGCAAGAGAGCTTTATAAACGAGAGCAGACTCTCTAAAAGTCACAGAGAGAGAGAGAGAGAGAGAGAGAGAGAGAGAGAGAGAGAGAGAGAGAGAGAGAGAGAGAGAGAGAAAGAGACATTAGACTGCAAATTGGAAAATCACATTAGAGAAATGACTTGAATGAAGCTAAAAAGAAAGATCTATGCTGTGAGACTGTGTGTGAGCTCCAGCACTGTCATGTGGATAGGAAGCATTATGAAACCAAATAGACTATATACTATGTACCAAATATGACATTGACTTACACTTTTTGTTGTCACATTAGGGACATCAGGGTCCTCCTGGTCTCCCTGGAGTTCCAGGATTGAAAGGAGAAAAGGTACACAATGTATTTTAACATCTTGAAGATCTTTGTTTTATAAGGTGGTATCAAAAGGTTTTGAGACTAGCTCTGTTTTCAAGAAAGTTCTTTATGTATATTTACACACGATCACCTTCAAAATAGTCCCCTTGCACAGAAATACAGCTTTCCCAGTGTTCCTGCTGCTTCAGAAATGTGCCCTGAAAGTCTCTTTTTCGAAACGTGTCAATCGCCTGCGATTCAGTCTGGATCTCCGCAATGGTGGATCTTCATTTAGGGAAGAGGATGAATTTCGCAGGAACCAAATCCCACGAGTAGGATGGGTGCAGAAGTAAGATGATGTGGATTGTTCTCCGACGATCATTATGCACAAGTTGCTGAATGGTTTCGAAATTTTTGGGTGGTTGAGCTTGTTGAAGATCTTCCTAATCTCTCGTCGTCTTTCAGTGATGTTCTTTCGTTCTTGAAGCACGCGTGGCACTCAGAACACCTCGAACGACTCATTGAAGCATCGCCACATGTCAAACGCATGTCATGTCAAACGTGTCTATGGCATATTTGCCCAGTTTTACATATAGTTTCACGTTTGCTCTTTGTTCTAACTTGCTCTCCCTGATGAAATTGGTCAGACACACAGAAAGGTGGTCAGAATAGCACCAGTTAGCACCGTTAGTCTCGAAACTTTTTGAATAGTGTATTTCTTGTTGGTTTTCTTGGTTATGGTTGTCATCTGGATTTCTCCTATTTTCCCATAGGGCTATGCAGGAGTAATGGGTCGTACCGGAAGGACGGGATACAAAGGGCCGATCGGCCCACCCGGCATTCCTGCCATCCTCGTATGGATGACATCGGAGGAAGAATGGCTAGAGTTTCAGGTGAGTGTTCTGGAAGCTACAAAATCTTGAGGATGATGCAGAGGCATATTCACTAAGAAATCTTTTTTCTATCTTCTAACAGAAGAGTAAACTCTACAAGAAGCTCATGGTGTCGTGGCCGGTATGTGGTACTGATGTGTGAGTGAGGTTTAAAAGAGGAATAACACATTACATGACATGAAGTTATGAGAAAATTAATGATTGATCGGGTGATTTGATTGGGTCATGAGGAGTCACTGTACCTGTATATGCCTTATATAGTAATTTTTCAATAACAAAATGAGTGTTTTCTTTCACTTATACCACAGCAACTTGCAAACAATTACAATTTCATATGATTTATTAATGATAGAACCTGATATTTATTTATGTATTTATAATAATAAATTCAGATTTAGATTTCAGATCGGAGTTTGGATTTAGAATCAGGCTCAGAGTATGACTTAGCTTTAGACTCATTTTCAGAATGTGGAGTCAGGTTTAGAATTAATTTTAGGATCAGCATAGGAGTCAAATTCAGCCCCTGGTGGTCTAGTGGTTAAGATGCAGCGCTCTCACCCCTGCGACCCGGGTTCGATTCCCGGTCAGGGAACCATCCCCAGCCACTCTCAGTGCCGGTCCCAAGCCCGGATAAATTGGGGAGGGTTGCGTTAGGAAGGGCATCCAGCGTAAAACGTGCCAAATCAAAAAAACGTGCGGAGGATCTGCTGTGGCGGCCCCTAACGGGAGAAGCCGATAGAAAGTAAGTAAGTAAGTAGGAGTCAAATTCAGACTCGCATTGAAAATCAGAATCAGGTTCAGAATCCAAAGAGTCAAGTTCAGAATTTAAAAAAATTATTTACCATAACAGCATGTCCACCGAGTGTTTTATTCCTCTTAACCCACAGTCATGTGCAAACAATTAGAATACATTTTCCCTATTAGTTAAAAAACTGTGCAGTTTATCTGTTTACAACTATGTTTAATATTGTAGAAACAAGTTAGTTATTTTCTGGCACTTATGCTATAGCAGCTATAAACTCTAATTTCCTCAGCAGTCTCCTTTTCAAATAAAAACATTACATGTGTTACCAAGAAACCTTGAAAAAGCACAAACTCCACTTTCCAGAAGATGTTGAAAAATCAGTTACAGCTTTATCTCTGACTATTACAAAGCACTGATGCAGGAGACTCCTTCCATAAAGGTTACATAAACAGTGCTATAGTGTAAACCTGAATGATCTGTTGCTATATACACAATCGACCATAAATTCAATCGAACTCTGAGTTACTACAATAAGTCCTTTATGGCTTTTTAAATAAATGATAATGTTACTAGTTATTTATTGATTGATAATGTATTTTTTTAGCTTCACAAAGGATTAGCAGGACCACAGGGACAACCCGGAGATCCTGGTCCACCTGTAAGTGATCTCATTATCTAAATGAACAGAAAAAAAAAAATTGATAAAAATTATTTGTTTCAGGAACGCCCACTTTTCACACTGATGGTTAAAGTTAAATGGCAAACCCCCAACGCAAGTATGGTGTTTCATACAGAAATACATAATGCTGAATAAGAGAATATGCTTGAGTTTTTGTTGTCTTTCAGATAACATTCTTTTTGCCTTTTTTTGTGTATGTAATGTGAGATTCCTCAAGTATCCTTTTTAGAAACAAACTTTTTTGTCTTGTCCCTTTAGGTTATAATACCATTTCCATCTTTTCTTGCTGTGTGTTGTTTTTGTCTATAGGGTCGCCTAGGAGTTCCAGGAAAACAGGGCAAGAAAGGAGTCACAGGACCGATTGTAGGCATCGTTCAGCACCAAAATAAAACCATTGACCCCTTACCACTAACTAAAACACAGCTAAACCTCTCATCTTAATCACAGAACTACATACTTAAAAAGCAAAATATCTGGGTTTTTTGCTATAATGAATTCTGATATTGGGGTAAAGTGTAGTTGTATAATCATGATAGCTGCTCGCTGTTAAGTGAAACCACCAAGACTAAGAGTTTCTTTTATGCCCTGTATGTTATAGAGCAAGTATTTAGCATTTATTCAGTACTTGTAATAACCTAATGAAGCTGATGAGCCACATCCACTGGAGAAGAACCTGATAAAGGTGAAATTCAGGAATCAGTCATGACAATATTTAGTATTAGAACCAAATGTTACGGGGATAAACAGGCTTCTAAATCTGAACCAAAAAGCCAAATTCACAATCAGGATCAGAGTATGATTTGGCTTTTGAAATGGCTTTTTGCACAGTGAAACTCTTTAAGGGCCTTGCTCAAAGGCCCAATACTGGTAGCTTGGCGAAACTGGGGCTTGAATCCCCAACCTGCTGAATAGTAACTCAGAGCTTTAGCCACTATGCTACCACTTTCCAAGGTTTAGTGTCATACCAGGTTTAGTGTCAGATTCAAAATCCAGTGTCCACTTTAGAATCATATTAAGAGTTTGGTTTAGAATGAATTTCTATTAAGTTTCAGAGTAAGAGATGGAGTATTAGGTGAATGCAGAATAAAGAAATATGAAGCCTAATTCTAACCCTTGCTCTGATGACACAGACTTTGACCAGATTTCCAATCTCAGTTCAGCTTGCAGCTTCATATTAAACATGATCAGGACCAATTAATGATACCTACAGACTGTTTCTTGAGCTTGCAGTGTGCTAATAAAAAGCTTTATTTACAGGAGAATACCTATAGGTGAGGAAGTGATGGATCTGCAGAACAGGAAATGTGATTTTAGACGAGTCCTGCATAGACAAATCCAATCCCCTTTTAGTTGTCTGGACCCAGCATTAATAATCTTTGATTTTACATTAACCATAAAAAAATTCAGTGGAAATTCAGGGGAAAAAAATCAGTTTAGCTCTTAAAAGTGATTTTGTAAAACTGAAAGAATTTAGGAATATGTTTTGGTGTAGAAAAAATTTTAAATATGGGTGTGCAAAAGCTCAGTATTTAGTGTTTTATGTATATATTAGGGAAGAGCAGGGCCACCTGGGTTACCTGGACCCTCTGGAAGACCAGGTCAAGATGGTACACCAGGAACAGATGGAGAACCAGGCCAACCGGGAACACGAGGAGAAAACGTACGCTACTTTTACTGCATATAAATCATGTCTCATGTTTTACTTCTACCACATTCACACCTGGAAGTTTCAAGTAAGTATAACGATTCTACCTAGACGGAGTTGATTCAAGTAAATTTGATTTGATTGAATAGCTGCTGTAATGTTTAATGGTCTGTTTAAGGGAGACATGATGCAGCCAAGTGGGATTTTTAATAGATCCCAAATAGGGTGGAGCACACAGTACCAAAAATACATGTGTGTGTGTGTGTGTGTGTGTGTGTGTGTGTGTGTGTGTGTGGTGTGTGTGTGTGTGTGTGTGTGCGTGTGTGTGTGTGTATAGGGTCTACCTGGATACCAAGGAGATCGAGGCAGTAAAGGGGAGCTGGGTGAGTGGGTAAGAGCGTCCAGAGTTTCTTTATAGTTTCACAGTGATCATTTGTGTGTGTAATTGATTATTAAATGTTTATAATACAAATGCATTAATACTTGAAGCACATGAAGTACTCATGATTTTACAGAACACATTATATGGCTTGATGTAATGAATGAATATACGGATGTCACCCAGAAAAGGATGGGTTCCCTTTTGAGTCTGGTTGCTCTCAAGGTTTCTTCCTCATAACATGTTAGGGAGTTTTTTTCTTGCCACAGTCCCCACTGGTGCACTCATTAGGGATAAAACAAATAGGGACACATTTTTGGTGTGAAAGTTTCGATTTGGAATCCATTTATTTCTGTAAAGCCGCTTGAAGTGAGGCAACATCCATTGTTAAATATTATTTTCGAATATATTCTTTTCTTGATCTCTAAAGTTTTAAAAGTAAAGTGTATGCCATGAATTGCACTGAACAAAGTGCAGAAACTTGTGTGCACGTGTCTCAAAAATGAATTGCTCGACAATTTGTCCACACATCAACACAATTCACTGCACGCCGTCCTCATGCTCTGGTTTTAATGCTGTTACAATGTTTTTTAAGGTGGCTGGGAGTTATTTATAGTAAGATATAGTTTCTTCTGTTGATGTTTTTATGTCACATAAAAAAGTATGCTAGGCTCATGGTGCATAGTCGTCTGTTCTGTTTTTAGAACTGATACGTGATGGCAGTATGGATATCAGTGCAGTTGTAGTAAATATTATATGTTGAGATTTCCTTTTTAAAAGTGAAAAATATGAAACGATGTATTCTTGACCTTAGGGTTACACTGGAGAACCGGGACCTCGGGGCGAGAGGGGCAGGAATGGGCAGAAGGTAAAAGCATGTCCTGTTTTTAGCATTAGTTAAGTTTAGCTAAACTCTGATGTGTTTTTGTTTGTTTGTTTACAGGGAAATAAAGGGGAAATTGGTTTGAGCGGAATAACAGGCTACGCTGTAAGTAAATACATAGAAACAAACATTTATTGGTTTGACTTCAATTATGTGTTTCTGACCATTTATGTGTCTGTCTGAGATTCTCATTTGCATTACTGTGATATCTGAATTGTGAGCAGTTGAACTGTAACTAAAGGCTTACAAATAAGGACTGATCAGATTTTTGAGTTACTCCAAAGTCACCGTAAGGGCAAATGTCTGAATTTGTTCTTTGATAGATTCCTTTATGTTTGTCATACAACACTGATACTTATGTATTCACATTCAAGAACTCAGGCCCTATTTTTGTCTTTCGACTCTCTGGGTCTGATTCTCATTAATATGATGTCTCACAAGCAAGCACTTAGAGTAAAATTATTAAAGCAATAATATTTTAAACAGGTTTAAGGTTACATTAAAGTCAAATGTGTGAAATAGTTTTTCTCTAATAGTTTTCTACATACTCTAATTGGACTTGGTGGCATTTATGCTTCCTTGTCCATTGTGTTCTTGTTATTTGTAGTTTATTTTTTATGTTAATCATAATGAAATAAACTTGTTAAAAACAAGTACAACTCTCAGATTTGATAAAAATATAAAACGTCTTTTCAAGCTCAATTATTTCCTTTTGGCGCTGCCACCTTAAGCAGATCTAAACACTCTGAGAGCCTCTGAAGCAAGACACTATGTGACTATATTGGGTGTTATAGGTGTACTGTAAGCTGCACCTCTGCAAACAAAATGATCATGCACAGTCCCTGAACTAGGGCTGAAACAATTCCTCAAGTAACTCGAGTAAATTAAATACAAAAATGCGTAGTCAATTTAACTGCACACGGAGCACTGTGTTTCCCCACGGACCATTATTACTAACGCACCACCCGCTAGGCTCTGGACAGCTTTTGTACACAGAATACACTGCAGAACGAAAAATGAGAGAGAAAACAGCGAAGGTCAAGGAGAAGATTCAGACCAAAGAAAATGACAGAAAGTTTCCAAAAAGTTTGGGATAATTTTTAACTAAAACATTAAAAAGACATTTCAGCGTCTTAAAGTAATTTGAAATAGATTTTTATATTTTTTTTTATAATTTATTTCTTTGGAATAATTAACATCTGTGAAAAATAAACCCATTTAGTGCATTTAATTGACATGTTACATCAAAATGTAAATACACACACACACACACACACACACACACACACACACACACACACACACACACACTCACACACACACACACATATATATATATATATATACATACAAGACCAGTCTTATTCTCTGTTGTGTATGAAAATAATGTTGTGGATGAAATAATCGGTAAACACTCGATTACTAAAATAATTGATAGCTGCAGCCCTACTCTGAACACTATACTAACCGTTAACATTGATGAAGACATGTATGGAATAAATCATATTAAAAAAATTATTCTACTTCAGTTCTTTTCCTCACTTCAGACTGGATCAATCACTTTCCTAAAGGATCCTGGAGAAGTTATGCACTTGGAATGTATAATGTTTTTTTGTTAAAAAATGTGTTACAGTATAATCTTAAAAATATAAATAAAATTGCACATCTGTAGGGGACACCGGGACCTCGTGGACAGAGAGGATTCATGGGAGCACCTGGTCCTCCTGTATGTCAACTTTTCTATAAGCCTCTTGTATATCATTCATCATTATTAAAGTTTTCTAGCACATAAACCCTGACATTTGACACCCTGACAGGGAGAACCTGGATGGCCCGGTTTTACAGGAGCTCCAGGTCCAACAGTACGTCATAAATTCTACTTATTGTATATTCGTAAGTTTCTCTATTACTCTTTAATAACGTGTGGATCTGGTCCTGCAGGGTCTTATGGGGCAGATAGGTGTTAAAGGATTGGGTGGAGTCAAAGGACCTCCTGTAAGATCCATGTTTTGTTTACTTCTTTAAAAAGTAGATTAAATGCTGAATTTACGGATTAAATCTGATAATCTGTGTACAGGGTCAGCCTGGTGAAATCGGAGCAAGAGGAGAGGCTGGGAAACTAGTGAGTCACATACATTAAATTGATTTAATATCCTTTTTTTAATTTGTCAAACTATATTTATTTGGTGGAAAAAGACACAAAACCTGATAAAATTTTACAAATGCAATAATTAGCCTATAAAAATTGTAATTCTATTAGTAAAATGTGGGTTCGGAAAGCTTTTTGTCAAGTTTTTTTGTTTTGTGATTGTCAAGCAAAAAGTCTGAAGTAAAAAAAAACAAAACAAGACAAATACCAATTAAAAAAATTAACTTATCAAAAAATAAATGAAAATGCAATAATATGAAATAATTAGTAAATAAAATGTTCTACAGAGAAAATTCGTAAGAATGGCAGTACTAAATACCCATATCAGTGGGAGTGAGATATCTAAATGTACATAACATTTACATATACTAGTATTATATACAGTATAAGCTAATGTTTTATTTGTATTCGGTCAGGATACTGGTTTTTGTATATAGACTATAAAAAGGAGAGAGGTTTGTGCCATCTGCTGGGCAAACAATTTATATCTCTCCACAAACAGAGATTGACTAAAACTATAAAAATTGACTAAAACTCTGGTAAAATTCTGTATGCAGCTGCAACAATAGAACTATATCATTTAAACCTTAGGTTAGGTTAAACAAAAAGACGAAAAGGAAAAAAATATTGAATTGGATAAAATTGCAAAAACAACTGCAAATTCGTAAATGTAAAATTCAAGTGTGAACATGTACATGTACAAACAGACAAAAATATCATTTTACACCTTCTTGTTTAAAGGCTTAATTAATACATTGATACATGTTTTCAGGGAGATCCGGGTTCTGATGGCATAATGGGATTTCATGGAGACGCCGGGCCGCAGGTACTATGCCCATTTCTATTCGCTTTGTTAACGTAACCAATGCAAAAGTGTTCATCTTTAAAAGAATATTTTTGAAATATTATTAATTGTTTTCTTTTTTAATAACACGACATGCAGCATTTGGAGCAACAGCAAATGCTCTGACTGAAAGAATTTCCCGCACTGAATATTTAACTGATTTTAGGGTGAACCAGGGCGAGAAGGACCTCCAGGTCCTAAAGGAGATCCTGTAAGAAATATTCTTTGATATTTCACATATTTTTGTTTACTTTTAATTTACGAAAAAAAAAATTATATAAAAATAATTTTATACACTTACTATTATTTGATAATGTTTTGTTTCATTTATATCTCCTGTGTTTATATGCCTACAGGGACAGATTGGAACCGAAGGATCCATTGGAGACCAAGGACCACCAGGACCACCAGTAAGACTGCTGATACATGTAGAATTTTAAGTTGTGTATTAATTTGACAAAAATTGCTTTATAGTCATGGAACATCTATAGAGCCTGATTTGTGAAAAAAGTAAGCCTGTTTAATTATTTATGTATCGATGTGAATATGCAAATTAGGCCACATATCTTGACCATGGCAATCAGGATTTTTGTTTAATAACACTAGCTAACTTAGCTACCTCACTACTTAACATTAGTCACAGAGCTATATGACCCGTCTTCAGGTGTTGAGGAGGTGTTAGCTTAAAACATAAGTACTCTGGATCAGAACGTCACAAGTTCAAATACCAGCACCACCAAGCTGCCACTGTTGGGCCCTTGAGCAAGGCCCTTTCTCCTTATCTGCTCAATCATAAGTCGATCTTGAAGAAGGCATTGCCACATGCCATAAATGTAAATAGAAATATCTTCACATTGCCATATTTTGTATATATTGATTACTTAACTCCAGTCTGTCAGGTATCTGTCCGAAAATAACGTTCCCGTGTCAACTTTTACCAAATCATCATTAACATTATTTGAGGTGGCATGTGTGCTATCTTAGCATACTTGACTTAAAAATATTATTGGTCCAAAACTATGTAAGTGAAAGTGCTTCATTCCGAAGTGTAATTAAAAAGACATTATGTTTCTTTGTAGTTTTGATGTTCTGGCTAAACATCTGTCTAAACATTAAATATTGACATTTTTTTTTTTTTAGGGCACTGCTGGAAAAGCTGGAAAGCCAGGACTCTCAGGTGATCCAGTAAGATTATTTAAAACATTTTTTTGTTTATATAGACATGTAGAATTAAAGCAAAAACAGTTCTGTTTATTTGAAATGGTCTCATTTACATGTAGGGTCTGAAAGCTGAGAAAGGAGATAAAGGCGATTTCGGTGAAAAAGGAGAACAAGTAAGTTTTTACCTTTAAGGCATTTAAAATACACCCTTATCCAGAGTGACTTACATTTATCTCATTTATACACCTGAGCAGTTAAGGGTTAAGGGCCTCACTCAAGAGTTCGCCTGTGGAAGTTTGTTGTTGCTGGGATAGACTCAGGGTAGAACATGGTGCAATGCAGGGTGGAGAATCTGTGTGTGGGGTTGTTCTTCAGTGAGTGTCAGAAGATTTCGTGCTCGGCATAACACGGTATAAAGAGGAGGTGTGTCAGACTTCTATTTCCTGCCAGTCAATGTTTCCATGTTTGCCTAGCTCTTTTAACAAAGCAGAAATCATTTCTTAAAATAGTGCTCATGTTCTTGAATCTTCCTGCAACATTACCTTAAATCCATATTGACATATATGCTTGTGTTATCAGGGTTCTCCAGGCTCTCTGGGTTTGCCTGGATTCCGTGGTCGAGCGGGTCGTTCTGGCATTCAGGGAGAACCCGGGCCAATTGGATTTGCTGGATCACCAGGACCACAAGTAAACACCTGCCTTTGTTTGTACTTTATGTAATGGGGTCTTTGTGATCAGTTGTGTGTGTGATTGTGTTTTGGTGTGTAATGTTTAAGGGTTTGGAAGGAGGCACTGGAGATCAGGGAAAAGAGGGCAAAGATGGCCCCAAGGTAACCAATCTGATTTAGAGAAGAATGAAAGAAGACAGATGGCAAAACTTTATTTTCTAAAATAAAAACATTTTAATTTTCAGGGAGAACGAGGTCCGGATGGTGTAACTGGAGTTCTGGGACCAAGAGGTGATAAGGTACATGAATAAAGTAACTTGAAATGAAGCTTAAATGATAACCAGGACAAAGTGTGATCACGCTCAGAAACCAGACCTGTTCTAGACCTTCCATAATGGATGTGACATAGTATCTAATTTTGACGTCACATATGACAGCATTCGAGCAACAAAGCACAAGTAATTGTTCATCAATTCATGGTTTGTTTGTGGAAGCTCTTTAAGTCTCTGTCTAGTACCCAGCTACAAAGTATTTTCCTTATAGATAATGTTCCTTTTCAGAAACTTGAGCTGCGTCGGAACGCTTTGGGAAACGCGATTGCGTTGTCTATGCTCTGAGTAATGAGTCTAATCTGAGGCAAGTCTAAGGCTTGGTCCTGTAGAGTGTCTCTCCAAGATCTCTGTGACGCTGCGGGGTGGTCCACCCCACTCACCTTACCAGGTTTTACAACCGTGACCTTTGTGCCTCTCCTGGAACCTCTGTCCTTTGACTCAGTTGTGCTCATTCACACTAGTCAGGGACTGGTCAGTGTGGTGTTATTGGACTTTCGTTCCCAAATCGTTCTGACACAGCTCGAGTTCCTCAAAGGGAATGTCTCTAGGTTACGTATGTAACCCTAGTTCCCTAAGGGGACCAAGACTCTGTGTCACTAGCCACATCTCCGGCACCCCTTCAGCGCTTCCTTCATGGTTACAGAAGCTGAAGCAGTCTTCTCTCCAGGTCCACTTTATTCTCCCTGGTCATGACATCCCCCCGCCGGTGACAGCCTGTCTTCAATTTTGACTGATTAGACTCATTACTCAGAGCATGGACAACACAGTCGCGGTTCCAAAGCGTTCCGACACAGCGTCTCATTTCCCTCAGGGAACTAGGGTTACATACGTAACCTAGAGACATTCCAAGTAGAACCTATTAAAGATGGTAGAAGACCTAAACCATTTAAAAACCCCATATGGAATGAGGGTTTCTGGGAATGCGAGAATCAACCAACACCACAGGAAGTCCTGCTAAGCTATGTATTGCTAGCTAGCTGTCTTTCACTGTCATCTTTTGTTTGCTGGTTAACATGTTTTTGTTTGGCAACTTTTGTGTGCTAGATTGAAATTTCCAGTTAATTTGTGCATAAAATAATGCTTTAATAAGTTGCATTATTTATTAGATTCTTGACAATTGTTTTTTCTCTGTGTAAATGAAAGGGTCGAATTGGACGTGGTGGATTCAGTGGTCTGCCTGGACCTTTGGTAAGGCCTTGTCTTTTTGTAATGATAACTGACCTTAGCATTAATAATTATGCTATTATTCTTATATATACATAGGGGCCAATGGGGAAATCAGGAGAGCACGGACCTGAAGGAGAGCCTGGTATCAAGGTTCCTGTGTACATCAAATTAATTACTTTAACTTTGTATAAAAAATGTTGATACTCCCTGGTTATTGCATGTTTTGTTTAATAAGTTGTAATTTGATGTTGCAGGGTAGAATAGGATTTCCTGGAGGGCCTGGAGCTAAAGGTTTGAAGGTAGGCAACTTTTTTAAAACATTACATAACAATACAAAACAATACATAATTCCTGAGGAATTCAGCCTTGACATATGAGTCCACCAGTTTCCAGTATGCCATAATCTCCATAAATCCTAAAACCTTAAACCCCAAATAAACCCAAACTAAGCACTAATAACTAATCAAACTCCAAGGACATCAATATTAACCACTAACTGTAAACCTTATTATAAACTTTTATCTTGAAACCAAAACTCTAAACTAAGATCTAAAATCTCTCTACCCAAACCCTTCGTTCTTTTTGCTCATTTTTAGATTAACAATAATTTATCATTGAACTCCAAATCCTGAGCCCTGCTATCTAGCTTAACTTCAAGATTACTTTTAATCTATTAACTAGCAATTGATCAAATTAATTAATTAAAGAGTTCTAATCATTGACTTCCGTGGTCACTTAGGATCTTGTAACTTCTAGCTTCTGATCGAGAGAAGGAAGGAACCTGGAAGCCTAGCCTAACTCTCATCATGATACTGTCACCACCATGCTTCACATTCGCTTTAGGTGTGGACTGCAGCGTTTTCCTGGGATTTGATTTTGGACTAAGAACATAATGTTTTACCTGATCAAAAAAAAAAGTCTGAATATGTTTTTCCTTCAGCTTCTTGTTTGCCTCACAGACTAATCACTTCCCTACTCGTTCACTGACTTTTTTTTCAAACACTAGGGTTGATAATCTCTCAAAGCAGGTTTATTATGGTAATGTGGCACTTGAGATCAGTGTTGGGCAACGTTACTTTTAAAAGTAATGCATTACAATATTGAGTTACTCCCCAAAAAAGTAACTAATTGCGTTACTTTTGCGTTACTTGTATCTCTTTCACGCCTTACAGGTGTAACAGGTGTAATATAGATAATTGCCATTAAGAAATAAGTTATATTAGGGCAAAAGACATGTGTGGGCTGCACACCGGTGATGTGGAGGGAGAACATACCTTTCACTGTCATCTCATAAAACTTTGTACAATTATATAAATATGACCTCGTCCTCGTCTACATCATTCTCTGCTTCATCATCAGCTTGAAACATTCTGAACGCTTTTACAAAGTTCACGCTATTATCAGTGACCGTGGCAGTTTATCTTCCCACAAAGAGCAAATGAGCTGTGAATTTGCTCTCTATCTCCGCTGCGATGGCATCGTACATGTGTCTCCTACGGAGAACTTTTATTCTGAGCAGTCCATAGATCTGCAGTGGTGGAAAGTCGGCAAAAGTTTTCTATATTTCTGTCTCCATTTCCATATATGCAACATTGCATAATGTTGCATATATTCAACATTATACACACACACACACACACACACACACACATACACACATCATCTGTAGTGCTGTGCTTTGCATGCAGATGTTTTTTTTTTTAAGTGGTATTTTTTGCAGTTGACAAGAGCTTTTCACCAACACATAATCTACACTTAACCATTATTCCTTTCTCCTTTTCCTCGACTATTTCAAAATAATAAGAATACTTCCATCACAGTAATGTAATGCCCTGGTTTGCCATCTCCGCTTCTGACCAGCTTCTGTTCCCGCGGCTCGCACGTATGAGTGCGCGATTCTACGTGACTTTGTTCATTTTAATTCATTTATTTTTTTATGCAAAATATTTTAACTGAAAAGTAACTCGCATTACTTTTTAAAAAAAAGTAACTCAGATAATAATGTGTACATTTATAAAGTAACGCGCTACTTTACTCGTTACTCCAGAAAAGTAATATTATTACGTAACACACGTTACTTGTAACGCGTTACCCCCAACACTGCTTGAGATCAACCATAATCTAATCTAGAGTTATTTCTTTATATATAGGGTCTGCAGGGTTTTTCAGGGATTCGTGGCCAAGATGGAATTCACGGTTCTCCAGTAAGAGCAGTGCATAATAAACAATAAGAGGTAAATTAGGATGCAGCAGTAAAAGTGACAGTGAAAATGCTAAATTGATTTTCAGGGACTCACAGGAGCAATAGGAGCGAATGGAGACACTGGTTCTACAGGAAACAGGGTGAGAAAAAGTCACTGGGAGATTTACTCTGTGTCAGGAACATTTTCAGAGGACGTAACTTTCAGACCCATTCATTGACTTTGTTTGTCTTTTAGGGATTCCAGGGAAAACCTGGTGCTCCTGGTGTGCAAGGTCTTGTTGGAAAAAGTGTGAGTACAATTTGGGTTTGTTCCAGCCGCATGTTCCAGGATTTGATCCTAATCTCCAGTGCAAGATATTTGTATTAAATGTATTGGTTTGTCCTTTACAGGGAGATCCAGGAAGTAGCGGAATCGCTGGCAAACCTGGAAAGCCAGGAGTGAAGGTAAATTATAAAAAGGATTAAATATAATATGCTGAAGTGCGAATGAAGATGAAGGCTGGAACCATTTGTCAGATTTATAAGCCAAAAAAGCCATCTGCAACCTGGTTACATATAAAAACAACATTATCCATAGTAAGTTTTGAACCTCAAAGCTCTCATCCCCACTCACACTGCACCATGTCCCTTGGACCTCCTAGCACTCCCTGACTGGTCCCACTATTCTTAGGGTACAAGATAGGAATACATCAAGACTCTTTTCTGGTGTGGCACCAAGGTGGTGGAATGAACGTCCCCTAGATATCCTGTCACTAAATATTTTCAAACAGTGGGTGAACACTTACTCTTTCCTGAAATACTTAAACTAAAGGCGGATGGTATTGTTTGAGACTTGAAATCGCATTTGTTACTTAATGAATGTATCCAGGTTGAACAATCACCCTATAGAAGACAAGCAGAGCAAAGATAATGATGATCAGGTGATCAGGAATGTCTCTGATCTCAGTCATGTTTACATCACTGACTCCCTCTGTCTCATACCGTTAACCCCATACTTAATGTTGTTTTCTGCCATGCTCATTTTTAGCTTTGTGAACTAGCCTACGCCTGTGGCGTGTGAGAACCAGGAAATGATACACCAGTGGTAGTTTGAATAAAACACGCAATGACAAGAAATAGGTTGATTGGCTAAAAACGGCACGCAGTGAGATGAAAAAATATTGATCATGTCACGAAATAGATTAAAACTAAAGTAACAAGTGTGGTTTGAAAATGTAAGAAGTGGGAAGTACAGATATTTGTGCAAAAAATAGAATGAGTGAAAGTAAAAAGTGTCAGTAATATAAATAGTGAACTTATACCAGAAAAAATCTGCTTAAGTACATAAATATCTCCAGGCATCTCTGTTTTTTAAGCACGATGCGGGGGTGAATAACAGCCCGAGGTAAAGCACAGTGAATCAAAATGTATTAACACCCACATGTAACACTTTCCTTCCAGCCAATCAGAATCCAATAATCAGTCTGTTGATGGTATAATTAGTTGCTCATGTTGGATCTTAAATTTAATTTACACAATCTAACCACATTGTTTTGTGTTTAACCAACATTATCAAAGCAGTTGAATCAGTATATCAGTGTTTACATGTGTTTTGTGAAACTGATTACATTGCATTGTGCTAACAAGCCTGTGTTTATCAGGGAATAAAAGGCACCGAGGGTCCTAAGGGATTTCCTGGCAGTCCAGGGCAGAAGGTCAGAACTTTTGAAGTAAACTTAAATAATATTTCTTTGAACTGTATTAAAGGTTGTCAAACTGCATATTCGTAGGGAGTTCAAGGAAACCATGGTCCAAAGGGAAAACCTGGACGTCCAGTAAGTTCTTTGTTTAATATAATTATTTTAAAGTGTTTAAAGCGATTTATCTCAGACAGTAATCTTAATATTAATTATTGTTAATATATATTCAGGGAGCTCGAGGTCTGCCTGGAGTAAAGGGTTACAGAGGACCTGCTGTAAGAAATCACTTTAATAATAAAGGTTTATTAATAAATGTTTTATTAAATGTAAACTGCAAGGTCGGGACCGCACACTAAACACACTCAGTGTGAGTCAAAAAGATTAATATCAATTTTAAATAATATTATATGAGCAGCTAATATGGAAAATTAATCAACATCTGAATAAAAAAATTTAATCAACATCAGGATTCAAAAAACATCTTTTATTGTACAAAAAACAAAGTATGACTTAAATTAATAATAAAGTAATTCATCAGATGTTTATAAGCACTATATAGAATTACTTTTTCCAACTTAATTACATCATGGTTACAACTGGTTTATCTTTTATATTATAGGGTGTACAGGGAAACATGGGTGTGTGGGGGATGATTGGCCTCCAGGGGCCACCAGGAGATCAAGGGCCTCAAGGACCACCTGGACCTGTAGGGGTGCTTGGATACCCGGTATCGAGTTATTTAATTATGTTTAAAGCTTTCCTAAATGTAATAAATGTTTACATCTTTTCTAATGTCACTACATCCAAACGATTCCCTCCTACAGGGTAAAGATGGACTAGCAGGAGATTTAGGACCTCAAGGAGATAAAGGGAATAAGGTTTGTTATCATAACTATGTAAAATATTGATATACAGTTATTATTTAATTATAATAATAATTGTATTTTTTGTGTACAGGGAGTTAAAGGAGCAGAGGGAGGGGAAGGAGTTTCTGGCGTCGATGGTGAGGAGGTAGATTGATTAAAATTGCGGAAACCTTTTTTCTTTTAATGTAATTCTTGTCAATTTGTTGAATGAAATTCAGAGAAATCAGATTTATTCATAGATATTGGAATGCTGTGTTTCAGGGTGGAGATGGGATCTCAGGATTAGTTGGGCTTCAGGGATTTAAAGGACCACCAGTGAGTTTTTGTGTGTGTGTGTGTGTGTGTGTGTGTGTGTGTGTGTGTGTGTGTGTGTGTGTGTGTGTGTGTGTGTGTGGTGTGTGTGTGTGTGTATGTATATATAATATATCAAATTATTATTATTATTTTATTTTATTTATTTTTTTTTACATTTACAAAAATTTAACTTTACAGATTGTGTCTGAACACTAGTCAGTGTCAGTGGACTGGTAATAGGGTACAAAGGACCTACCCAACACTAGAGGCATCAAGAAGGCACAAATGAGGCATTGAAGGGTACCAATGGGTGTCATTAGGCTAAAGGTAGCATTGATGCCTAAGGGGTATGTTATGTACCAATAGAGCACATGTAAGGTACTAGCGAGGCATCAATGGGGCAAAACACCGAAAGGATATCAATGGGTGCTACTAAAGGAGTACCAGAGGGTATCAACAGAACTGTACTGATGTAACAACAAAACATTGCAACAATGAAACCAACAGTGCATTAATGTAGTGCTAAAAGGAATTTGTAATCCAATTTCAAAACCAATGCTATATTTTTTGACACCCATTATGACTAACGCTGGTAGTTTATGAATGGGGCGTTCACTAATAACTACCAACCCTTGGTTCACTAGTATGAATGTTTGACTAACAAATTATATTAGTAATAGGTCCCGGTAGAACAGTAATGTGTACCAAGAGGTTAGAAAATAGGAGCCCTTGGGATATTAATGGTTCAATAATAGTGCACTAATAAGCACCAGTACTGCTTCAGCCTACTGCTCCTTTATTTCTCACATTGATTCTATTTCCCAGAAACTTACGAGTGTGAAAAGCCGATGTCAGGAATCTGTAGGATACTTGATCATGATCCAGATGTAGAACCTTGTGTGCCAAAACCTACAGCCGTTTTCCAAATCGCTGTCATCATTTTTCTTTATGTTTGTTCCTCTATGAGACACACAGTTATGTTCCTTATGTTTCAGGGTGAAAAGGGGAGTCCTGGATTTGCTGGAGTTCCTGGATTAAAAGGTGTAAGAGGAGAAGGAGGGAATCAAGGACCACCAGGAATAAAAGGCACAACAGGACTAGAAGTATGTAGTAAAAAATCTAATGCACCATGCACTGACTGTCTGTTGCAACAAATGTGTAACAAATATTGTATATAAACAAAATAAGGCTTTGCACTAAACATGACTAATTAATGTGTTTCTGGTTTGTAGGGACAGAGTGGCCTTCAAGGGCAAGCAGGAGAGCAGGGACCCACTGGAGAAAAGGTAAGCCTTAATACATTCCCAACAAGGATTGTGGAGAGTTCCTTACAATTTGCTTTACATATTTTTGAGCTCTACAATCACCCGCATGTAATTCACAAATCTGAGGTTGCCAGATATTTCCTGAGTAGACCCATCCAGGGCAGGATTTTTTCAATAGCATCTAGACCTTTGTCTTCAAACACAAGCAACGTCAAACATGAATATAACCAGAGACTGGACTGATGAATGTCTAATGTGGTATGATGTAATCCAAATGCATGTTTTTAGGGCGGGTCCGGTTCCAGAGGACGTCCAGGCTCAACAGGTAAATACGGACAGGGCGGTAAAACTGGACCCCATGGTGCAAAAGGTGATAAAGGTGAACTTGGGATTATTGTGAGTAATTTAAATCGTACAGGAGAAAATATAATAAACACACACTGACTGACATACAGTTCTCCAGTGGTATGTTTTCTTTGCTTTAATATTTTTATTTTAGGGTGAGAGCGGGATTTTAGGTCCTTCAGGTCCTGAAGGTGCACCAGGATCATCAGTACGTGTTTTATTAACTTCATGTAATTCCATTTAATTTGATTTTGTTTGAAATATTTCTCCTAATGACACCTAAATACAGGGTTTAATAGGACACAGAGGTCTTGCTGGAAGAAAAGGACACTCTGGGCTGAAAGTAAGTAAGGGCTGTTTGTGTAATGAAGGTAAACATTAGCACTTTTTTTTTTTTCTTGTCATTTAATTATAATTTTTTTATTTATTTTGGTTGAAAGGGAGATTTTGGTGAACTAGGGAAACCTGGAGCGAGAGGGGAAGAGGGACCAGAAGTACGTTTTCTTTTATTTATGAAACAAAATACAATGATATCCTTATTGAAACAATCTAATTTAATAACTAATTGTTTTAGGGTGCTGAAGGTTCAAGAGGAAAGAAAGGAGAAATTGGAGAACGAGGCAAATATGTGAGCCTTTAAAAAATATATACACATACTGTATATATATCAGTAACAAACTTATATTATTATTATTATTATTATCATACAGATTTTTTTACAGGACAGTTTTATTCTATAAAATGTATTTCAAAATAATAAAATTATTATTATAAATTATTAAATTATTATTAATATTCATCACATTTATTAATGCTCTCAACTGAAGTGATCTAACCAAATTCCACTTTTTTTTTACTTTACTGTTTATTCTAATTAAATGTATAATATTTTTCTTCACTGAGCATTTCTTAGGTTATACTGCATATTTGGAGCTTTCTAACTTTTTTTTTAGGGATTGTCCGGACACCAAGGACCTAAAGGGCCTCCTGGAGAAAAAGGCACACTAGGACCTGCTGGCCCGCCAGGTAACACAGGGGTCAAAGGTCAACCAGGACCAAAGGTAAGTCTAAATTTTTTTTTTTGTCATCTAATGCAATTATATGTGAAAGTATTTGATGGATCTGTGTGTGTGTGTGTGTGTGTGTGTGTGTGTGTGTGTGTGTGTGTGTGTGTGTGTGTGTGTGTGTGTGTGTGTGTGTTCTTTAATAAGGGGAAAATGGGACTTCCTGGGAATAGAGGAAGCAAAGGCAAAGCTGGAAAACTGGTGAGTCCATCTTGGTCTTTATTACAGGATCTAGTAGTACATCATTAAAATATATTGTACATAAATAATATGTAATATAAATTGTTAGTAAATGTATATGTATAAATTAAAGTATATATATATATATATATATATATATATATATATATATATATATATATATATATATATATATATATATATATATATTTAAAATAATTAACATTTAATATATTACAGAATATATATATATATATTCTGTAATATATTAAATGTTAATTATTTTAAATTTTAATTTTTTTATATAAATGCAGTTAAAATATTTTTATGATTTTGACATTTCTATACAAATAATTCTAACTCTCTTCAAACTAACCTCCTACTTTCTATTTTGCATTCCATTTTAAAGTTTGTTGAATATATTCCACTGCATGTTTTTACTATTTTTGGTTGTATATGTAACAAAATTAAACTTTTATTTGATTTCTAATTTAAAATACACTAGTCGGCAAATGCAGAAGTTTGTTTTAATGCTGAAATGAGTAAAAATGTGTTTTCTGCAGGGAGTTCAAGGTTTGAAGGGGAAAAGTGGCACTCGAGGGAATGCAGGAAAACCAGCAAGTATCGCTTTAATTCTGAAATACAATCTCTTTTCTGCTGTACAGTCTAATAACAGTCCTGAAAAAATAACCATTCATAAAAATAAAGTCATTTGTGTTTGCTTTGGTTCAGGGTCTCAGTGGCACTGATGGTTTATTGGGAGTTCAGGGCAACGAGGGAGATCCAGTAAGATATATATTTTTTTATCAGTCACTTATCGATTTTATCCGTTTATATAGTCATAGTTTCCTGTTCTTGTTATGTTGTTATGTTATATTTGGGATAGTATTTCACTTGTTGCTGAGTACCATGGTTAGAACTTCCCCAGTGTGTTCATTTCTAAGTTTCATCTGCTTTTCATTATTCTTAATGTCATTTTTCCACAATGCAACACTTTTTGTTGTTTAGGGTGACATAGGACACAGAGGAGCTCCAGGAAGACCAGGAGAACGTGGCAGACCAGTGAGTGGGTGAAACTGATCATTTATGCTCTCGTGAATGTTTAGTTTGTTTTTTTATGTGTATATTAGATATAAAATTATTATTGAGATTATTTGCTTTATATGCTCACAGGGTTCTGCAGGAGTTCCTGGGTTTCAGGGGAAACAAGGAGCGACCGGGAAAAAGGTATTTACACCACTGTTCATTTTTATAAATGGATTTCCTATGAACTATAATCATGTCCTTTCAGGGTTCCTCTGGAGAAACAGGAGAACCTGGACCTTCTGGACTAGTTGGACCAAAAGTATGTTATTGCACTGATGTAAATCGGTTTAGGTGAACTAGAAGGAACATTAAAATGGCATAAATGAAATGTATTGCTAAAGATCAAAGGTTTTAATGTTTTTATGCAGGGACTTCCTGGGCTTGGTGGTGAAAAGGGACATGCTGGTGTTTCAGGACAAAAGGTTGTGACATCGTCATTATTCACAAAATTACAAACATCTGAGACTGCTTTTAAAAAAATTTTTTAGATTACTTTTGATCATCTACAGGGAATTTCTGGAATCTTGGGAATGCCAGGACCCGTTGGAACATCTGGACTGAAGGTATGATCTCAGAAGAAACACTTCAATGAGAAACTTATTTTCATTATTTAGTTAATGTAAATGTAAATGTGTCTCTTCTTTGAAGGGAAACCAAGGTGTTGCAGGACCCAAAGGCTACACAGGTGCAAAAGGTGAACAGGTAAAGTTCTGCCTTCTAATATTTATTATATTTGAATATATTCTATATTACCATGTAATGTAAACCAGTGGCACACAGTCTGTGGCTTTTTGGCAACTGCGGGAATCAGAGTCAGGATCAGAATCAGGTGTCCTGGCCAAGTGTGTTGCACACACAAGGAATTTGGTTCCAGCTGTTGGCGTCTCTCAAAAGTACAGAGATAAATAACAACACAACATAACTGTTATCAATAACAACATTATCTGTTCATCCATCCATTTATCTATCTATCTATCTATCTATCTATCTATCTATCTATCTATCTATCTATCTATCTATCTATCTATCTATCTATCTACTGTTTTATCCATCTATCCATTCATCCATCCATTCATCCATCGATCCATCAATCCATCAATCCATCAATCCATCAATCCATCAGCACCTGGATGCATTCATTCACCTACCAATGGACTCAAAGATGCATTCATGAGTGTATCCATCCATTGCTATTTTTATCTAACCATTAATTCTTCCATCTATTTATCCACCCATCTATTCATCCAGTCATCCATCTGTCTAGTCTTTCTTATCTTTAGTCATACATGGCTCTATAGTTCTCCTTATGAATGGATACCCCTTTCCATGCATCCCAGGATTTCTTTTTTCATGGAATAATCCACTCGTTTTTTGTAGCTCAGTGGTTAAGGCACTGGGATACTGATCAGAAGGTCGGGGTTTAAACCCTGGTATTGCCAAGCTGACACTCTTGGGCCCTTGAGCAAGGCCCTTAACCCTGTATCATAGCTTCTGAACAAGCTGGGATATGCGAAGAAAAGAATTTCACTGTAACATGTATGTGAAAATTAAGGCTCTTCTTCTAACTTTTATTTGTTTTAATGAGCTTATCCATCCATCCATATATTTACCCACCCATCTATCCAGTTGTCCACCTATCATTCATCTATTCAGTCATGAATCTGTTCAGCTCCTCATACATCCACCGCCCAGCCATTCATTCATTCATTCATTTATCTGCCCATCCATTTATCCTTTTAGTAATCCATGAATCCATTCATCCATCAGCCCTTGGATGCATTTATTCAACCTGCTATTCATTGCTATGTCTATCATTCACCCAGCCATCTGTTCTTCCACTTCATCCATCCACTTGGCTCTGTTTGTCCATCCATGGGTCTATCTCTCCATCCAATCCTCTACACTGCTAAATATTTAATATGAAATGTGAAGTTTTTCTTATTGCAGGGAGATCCAGGTCCTCGTGGTCCTCCAGCTCAGCCTGGACCTCCTGGACTTCCTGTGAGTCTCTAAGCAAAAATGAATGAATCAATAATCATGCTGATCTTGGAGTAAAGAGAAAAAAGCTTATGTAGATCCTGTTTTACTTCCACAGGGCATTTTAGGGATGAAGGTAAAAATCGACATGTTTTTTGGACCAATGAAGTGAGCAACAGACACTGTGAATCATTTTTATAAACATTTATCTGTATGAACAGGGACTGAAGGGTGTGAGAGGCTCGTCAGGGCCGAAAGGAAAGAAAGGACAACGAGGAGAACCAGTAATGCAGGGTTTTTCAGGTTTAAATGGTAAAATAATATTGAAAAAAAAAAGATTGATAAATGGTACCGTTTGTGTTCTTCAAGGGAAAACCAGGACTTCCTAAATCTCGAAAAAAACAAAAAACAAACACCACAGAGATGAACAGAAGCAGATCACAAAATGTTGGTATAAATATGTTTTACTCAGTTGTTTAAAGTGTGAAAGATTTCATTTTATTTATTTGTTGTTCATAGGAAACATAGGATTTGTGTGATGCTTTATTGACTAGTGAACAATTTGTTTCTATAACACACTCTTTCTTTCCTCAGCCAACCAAAATGAAACCTCACAGAAGTAAGAGATCTCATCACTCTGCTCACGAGAACACAGACGCAGAAGCTCAGCCTCAGGGAACGAAAGAGCATCCAGCAACCACCTGCAGAGAGCTCACACTCGTTCATCCTCACCTCCATGATGGTGAGAGATTTCACTTTTTTCCCCAGCGACATTGTTTTAGAGTCTGGGACTACATTTGGAAACATTTCATGTGGTGGCTCCCTGTTACTTCCCTGAACCTTTAGTGACCATCGCTTACTTTCACTGTCATCTTTTTTTCCCCACTATCTATTAAATTCAAGATTTAAAGATTCATTAATTCATTCATATATATATATATATATATATATATATATATATATATATATATATATATATATATATATATATATATATATACATAGTGTGTGTGTGTGTGTGTGTGTGTGTATGTATACGTATTGTCATGGATATAGACCAGGCTTCAGAAACCTGGATTAACAACAATGTCTTTATTGAAACTAAACATACAAACACAAACTTATCTAGAGGGCCTCTAGAGCGTAGCCAGGAGCATGGAAGAACAGAGAACACGAGTGGTAGGAAGTCCGGGTGATCTATAATAGCAACAAGTAGATCCGACAGTCAGTGAGGGGAAATCGGGACCTTATAAAGCGGAAAGGTAAATGGGGAACAGGTGTCGGTGATTAGAGCAGGGATAGGCTGAGTGAGAGTGTGAGCCTTGGAGGGAGGTGTGGCTAATGGTTCCCTGACACGTATGTGGGTGTAAGTGTAGGGTTGTGTGTGTGTGTGTGTGTGTGTGTGTGTGGTGTGTGTGTGTGTGTGTGTGTGTGTGTGTGTGTGTGTGTGTGTTGCATACACTAAATAACATTGATTATCTCTCTATATCTTCCTCTCTTTATTTACCTCTCTTTTTGTCCCCCCATTGTTCCCTCTCTGTCTCTCTTTCTCTTTCATTCTCTTTTACTCTCTCTTCTTCTAATGCTCCATATTTCTGTCTGTCTGTCTGTCTCTCTCTCTCTTTCTCTCTCTCTCTCTCTCTCTCTCTCTCTCTCTCTCTTTGTCAATATTCAAAGGTTGCTTTATTGGCATGACAAATATAGACATTTATATTGCCAAATACAATAAAATAAATAGACACATAACAGAAATTAGTCAGTCAGAAATAGCAATAAACTATAATAATAATAATGATAATAAATATAATATAATATAATATAATATAATATAATATAATATAATATAATATAATATAACTTTAATAACAATATAATGAAAAACTATACAGAGTTAATAAAAAAGAAAAGGAAAAGTTAGAATGAACTTAGTGCAATCCTGCACTAATGTGCAATTTCATATAAATATACAGTCTGAGAGAGAGAAAGAGAGAGAGAGAGAGAGAGAGAGAGAGAGAGAGAGAGAGAGAGAGAGAGAGAGAGCTCTCTTTCAGCGGCTGTTTGATTGTATTGTGTTTTCATTGCAGGATTTTATTACGTGGATCCGAATCACGGCAGTCCTTATGATGCACTGCAGGTTTTCTGTAACTTTACAGCCGGTGGATTTACCTGTGTCTCACCTGTCCAATCAGAGGTGAGAGAGAAGGAGAAAGGGAGGAAGAATGAAATAGGCGTTTAAAAAGAGAGAGAAACTGAGATATATAGAGAGAGATAACATGAGGGGGTGAGAGAGGGGAATAGAGAGAAAAAGAGAAATAAAGTTAGAGCAGAGCGAGAAATAAAGTGAAACGAAGGATAAAGTGAGTGAAAGAGAGAGAATACGGTTTGAAAGAGTAGTGTGATGAAGCTATTGGTATAATCCTAAATATTTCCCTATAACAGCACATACCCAAGTGTCTTCATTTATAAATACCTTTAGTGTTGTGGAATGATGGTGAAATGAGTTAGTTTCTGTTCTTACATCTAGCAGATTTAATCACTCGTTCCCTCACAATCCTCTCTTTAGTCTCATTCAGAGTTTACACGCTTCTTTTCTAAAAATATCTTTACCTTAGGCTTTTACAAAGCGATAACACTGGAGACTCCCTCCATAAAACTTCTCTGCATCAGTATTGAGCTGTTGCTATAGAAACGCTAATGTTATATTCAAATAAGTGCATTAGTATAAACCTGTGATTGGCTGAGAGAATAAGAAATTAGATTGTGTAATTTGAGTTACGATGTTGATACTGAACATTTTTTTAAACTTCCGTGTACGTTTTTTTAAGTGACTCTGACGTGTTTAGTTTGCAGGATATTGGAATGTGACGACAGGAAATCAGTCACAACGATTCAGTGAAGCTCAGAAAGATGGGGTGAGAATCTCTGCCATAATCTTTTAATCTACACACTTTATACATACTTATTTATTATATTAACACGTGGACTGCATTTATTGTTATGCAGAATTTGTATTTTCATTAAACAATCGTTACTTAAATACATTTTGATTAAAATTGAAATCAAAAAAGGTAATTAAAAGTAATATTAAGTTACAAACCAAGATTTTAAATACAAAATGTAGATAAATAGGATTAATAATTGAATTGGCAGATAATTACGGTACTGCAAGTTGAATCTAATCTAAATCTAATCTAATGACACATTATAAAATTCTTTAATTTAAAAAAAAGATTTTTTTGAAAAATAAACAAATTCTTTATAAAAGCAAATTGAAACAGTCTTTCAGAAAAATATAAACCAATAAAAATAAGTGAACAAATGAATAAATAAAAACTATCTTTGTTTAATAAAAGTAAATAAGTAAATGAACAAATAAATAAATAAAAGAAAAATTCTAATCGAATTTATTTAATCTAAATAAATTCAGCTAAATAATATAATTTATTTGCGTAATAAATGGAATTTTTTTCAGCATTGGGGGACAGAAACAGAAAGAAAATAAAAAATGTTTGATGTAATGAATGTAACATATATCATTATATAATAAAAACAACAAAAAGAAATTAAATAATTGTAATAATGATGATTCTATATATATATATATATATATATATATATATATATATATATATATATATATATATATATTTATTTATTTATTTATTTATTTATAATCTTTAATCTAACCTTTAACCCTACTCTAACCCATATCCTAAATGCATATTTTCTGCCCTATTTTCTGTTAAAAATGGGAAAGACGGAGGCAGTTGTGCTGAGTGACATGAAAGTCGAGAGAAATTCGTGTCCATGAACACGATTAAATAGAATAAAGTTTGTGACTATATCACGAAATGCACTGAGACTGTGTGAAAAGTACAGTGGCCAAGAAGTGCAAAACACATTAGCAAATCTGAAAACCAATTAACTAATTAAAAAACACTAACAAATCCAAAAGCAAAATAACAAATCCGAAAACACAACGACAATTCAGACAAAGCGGAAAAGGTAGGTATAGTTTGTGAATGGGAACTTACCGATCATTGGACGAGACACCTGTCATTCAAGATATACAGGAAGTATGAAATCTTATAACTTTGTTTCTTGTACATGTGTAAAGTTCTCTGTTTACTTTAAACTATTTTTTATTTCGATTAGTGCACCTTTAAATATAAGAAAAAAACAGAAGTAATTCTATTCTAGAAGTAGTTTAATTATTCATTCTGTAGTCTACATGTAAAAGTTGTACATACTGTATCTGATATTTATTGTATTTTGTTGTGTTTGTTGTTTGCAGGTTGAATATGCACAGCTCGGCATTGTGCAGTTGAGGTTTCTGCGTCTCCACAGTCTCTCTGTGACTCAAACCCTCACCATCTCCTGCTCCTCTGATCTCCACTTCACTCCAGGACTTTTACAATTTCGAGGAGATTCAGGAAGTGAAATCGGTTTCTCCAGTGCAGTTTACTTGAGCAGCAGTGAGGTGAGAAACAATGCATTAAATGGCTTTAAATATTTTTTTATTTTAAATATTTTTTGATGTAATTGAAGCAACATACAGGAATAAGTACAGAAATAATTATTTGTATTTTTTTCTGTTTATTTAATTTCTATTTATTTTGTTTATTTACAGGTGCAGATGAGATTTTCAGGAAAAGGAGAAGAGATGAATTTGCTTCCCATCAGAGATATGCGTTTATTTGAAGGAGAACAGCAAGAAATCAGATTCAGAGCTAAACTCGGGCCTCTGTGTTTTTTATAGCGCCATCCAGAGGCAGTGATGAGACACTGCACTTCATATAAATATGAGTTTGAGGCTCATAGAAAAAACTCTTATCTATAGTTCAGTTTGACTGAAATCTAAATAATATAAATGTAAATAATGTGTACTGTACAATGTATCGGTGAAAACTTGAACTGACTTTATTATACAATAATATTTTATTAATATAGTATTATTAAATGATAATAGGAAGTAATAATGCCATATTAAACGCTATATTTACAGTTAGTTTCTGGACAGAATTTGATTTAAGAGCACAATTATTCTTTATATTATTTATTTTTGTGTGATTTATAGCTTGTTAGTGAAATATCAGAGTGAAATTTAGCTTTATTGTTTTTTTTTTTCATTTATATTAATTTAAATATTGGATTAAATCAAATAAGAAAAAAATGAATAAAGTTTAGATCATTGAACACAAATAAAATACATTTTACTCAGGATTGTAGTGTGTGTTTGGTGTAATGGGGTAATACATATTTATAATTGCAAGATTTAAAATACAAAATGAAGACAAAGATGATGTGTTTGTAATGTTATATAATTGTATAATTATAAGGTTGTATAAAATAATAATTTTACAAAATGTGTGTATGTAATATTTCCCTGTCTTTAATAGTCTACATATAAATACTGAATAATAATTATAACAAAAATAATAACAAAATATTAATAAATATGATTACGACTATTATTATTATTATTATTATTATTATTATTATTATTGGGTTTCAATTTCATTGATAGCGACAGAGTCTGTTCCTGTTCAGCCAATAGCGAGAGACCAGCGTTGACGCAAGGTGCCCTTGACCACGCCCCCTCTGACCGATTCTTCCGCATCATGAAAGCGTTCGGTTTATTCTCAGGTTTATTATCAGTGTCGGAGATTCAGAGGAAAGTGAGGGATAAAGAGCTCAGGGGTGAGTGGTGAGTATTACTGCTCTGATTTTGCTGCACACACACAAACACACACCACACTTACTTCCTGGAGTGGGCGGTAAATACACACACACACACGCACGCACACACAGTTTCTCATTCAGTTCAGATTTCCAGGAGAATATTTTAATAATATGACTGTCCTTTTTTAAAATCATCAGTCTAAAAGTGTCACGTGAGAGTCAACAGGAAAATCTGTTCAGCTGTTAAGATGTCAATTAAAAGATTTATTAATCAGTGTGTTAAATTCTATGGTAAAATCTTGATCTTAACCAGAGGATCTCTCTCTCTCTCTCTCTCTCTCTCTCTCTCTCTCTCTCTCTCTCTCTTTCACCTGTTCAGGTACAAACACTCTATGGGGTGATGAAGATGGAGAGCAGAAGAAAACGTCGAGGTTCATTCCAGCAAGTAAACATGAAGGCTGGAGACATCACCAAGACTAAAGGAGACTATCATAAGAGCAGAAATGGTGTGTGTGTGTGTGTGTGTGTGTGTGTGTGTGTGTGTGTGTGTGTGTGTGTGTGTGTGTGTGTGTGAATTTGGACTTGTCAGGCGTGACGATTGTGTAATGCAATGTACTCTGTTAATGACACTCAATAATAGGAGCAGTGTAAGGATGACATTTATGTTTACGTCCCAGCCTCACCTTAATCCTTTTCTCAGTTCCTGTCTGCCCTGCCTCTTTTCAGTCTTTGTCAACCATGACACATACTATCTGCCCTGCCTTGTCTTAATCCCTATCTAACATGCCTCGTCTCAATTTCTGTCTGCCTCGGTTTGTCTTCGTTTGATTCTATCCTCCATTGTCTCAATCTCTTTCTGCCCCACCTCGTCTCAGTCTTTACCCAGTCCCGTCTCAATCTTTACCCGGTCCCGTCTCAATCCCCACCTGCTCCACCCCATTTTTGTCTTAACCCTGCACTGTCTCCTTCCTTGCCTCAAACTGACTCTCATCTGTCACCATCCTTACCTCGTTCCTTATTTACTTTAAGATTTACTGTAACATATAAATGTTTGAATTTGTGTGTATTATTTGTGCTCTGCTCTCTGCTGTAGATGCATTTTATTCCTCATCTCTCAGTCCTCATAATGCAGCAAAGGTAAACATTTACTAGACAAAGTTAAATATTTACTCGAGGCAGCGAGGTGCCAGTAATGTCACCGTGATCATGAGTGTGATGTCAAACAGTTTGGGTCACGCTACAAATACAACGACCAGGTATTGCATTATGCCATTAAACATTACGAACAGTGCAGTGAATAACACTGATTATCTCTTCATCACAGCACTGGTTAATGGGTGGGATTTATTAGACAGCAAGTGAACATTTTGTTCTTAAAGTTGACGTGTCAGAAGCAGGACAAATAAGGATTTAGACGAATTTGACGAGGGCTAAATTGTGATGGCTAGACGACTGGGTCAGAGCATCTCCAAAACTGGGGTGTTCCTGGTCTGCAGTGGTCAGTATCTTATCAAAAGTGTTCCAAGACAGGAACAGTGGTGGAGCTGCTGTAGCTGAAATTGCTGAAAAAAAAAGTTAATGCTGTTAATGCTCGAAGGATCAGGACTGTTTTAACAGCAAAGACAATATTAGGCCGGTGGTCATAATGTTATTCCTGATCTGTGTATATTGACAATAAACATGGTTCATCTTTTTTTGCTTCAGGAAGTGTGGAGCTGGAAAGGAATACGAAAGAGAAGCTTCTGCTGAGGAAGAAAGTTGAGGTAACTCCATTGATCTCACATACAGTGCCTTGCAAAAGTATTGACCCCCCCTTAGCGTTTTTCCTATTTTGTTGTCTTACAACCTGGAATTAAAATGGATTTTTTTGGGGGTTTGTATCATTTGATTTACACAACATGCCTACCACTTTGAAGATGCAAAATATTTTTTATTGTGAAACAAACAAGAAATAAGACAAAAAAACTGAAAACTTGAGCGTGCATAACTATTCACCCCCCCAAAGTCAATACTTTGTAGAGCCACCTTTTGCAGCAATTACAGCTGCAAGTCTCTTGGGGTATGTACCAATAAGCTTGGCACATCTAGCCACTGGGATTTTTGCCCATTCTTCAAGGCAAAACTGCTCCAGCTCCTTCCAGTTGGATGGGTTCTGCTGGTGTACAGCAATCTTTAAGTCATACCACAGATTCTCAATTGGATTGAGGTCTGGGCTTTGACTAGGCCATTTAAATGTTTCCTCTTAAACCACTCGAGTGTTGCTTTAGCATTATGCTTAGGGTCATTGTCCTGCTGGAAGGTGAACCTCTGACGTAGCGTTTTCCTTGATGGGCAAAAAGCTCAATTTTAGTCTCATCTGACCAGAGTACCTTCTTCCATATGTTTGGGGAGTCTCCCACATGCCTTTTGGCAAACACCAAACGTGTTTGCTTATTTTTTTCTTTAAGCAATGGCTTTTTTCTGGCCACTCTTCCATAAAGCCCAGCTCTGTGGAGTGTACGGCTTAAAGTGGTCCTATGGACAGATACTCCAATCTTTGCTGTGGATCTTTGCAGCTCCTTCAGGGTTATCTTTGGTCTCTTTGTTGCCTCTCTGATTAATGCCCTCCTTGCCTGGTCCGTGAGTTTTGGTGGGCGGCCCTCTCTTGCCAGGTTTGTTGTGGTGTCATATTCTTTCCATTTTTTGATAATGGTTTTAATGGTGCTCTGTGGGATGTTCAAAGTTTTGAATATTTTTTTATAACCCAACCTTGATCTGTACTTCTCCACAACTTTGTCCCTGACCTGTTTGGCGTGCTCCTTGGTCTTCGTGGTTCCGCTTGCTTGGTGGTGCCCCTTGCTTAATTGTGTTGCAGACTCTGGGGCCTTTCAGAACAGGTGTATATATATATATATATATATATATATATATATAATATATATATATATATATATATATATACTGAGATCATGTGACACTTAGATTGCACACAGGTGGACTTTATTTAAGTAATTACGTGACTTCTGAAGGTAATTGGTTGCACCAGATCTTATTCAGAGGCTTAATAGCAAAGGGGGTGAATACATATGCACGCACCACTTTTCCGTTATTTATTTTTTAGAATTTTTTGAAACAAGTTATTTTTTTCATTTCACTTCACCAATTTGGACTATTTTGTGTATGTCCATTACATGAAATCCAAATAAAAATCAATTTTAATTCCAAGTTGTAGGGCAACAAAATAGGAAAAACGCCAAGGGGGCTCAATACTTTTGCAAGGCACTGTAAAGATGATAAACCTTACATAAAAAATTAAAAGAGATTTAGACACAGAAAGAGAGAGTGAGGAAGAAGAAAGAATGGGAAATAAAGCAATTGTAGAGGATTGAGAATGGTTGTGGAAGTGAGAAAAACTGGAATGGTTTCTGGTAGGAGTTGCTGAACAATTTGCAGAAGACAAGGGGGTGATGGTACAGAAAACATGTCACTGGTGGTGATTGTGACACATGAAGACATTAATAGGAGGCTAATTAGAAAGTTGGAGTTTTAGATGGGGTCTTTCATCCAGACTTTTTTTTGTTTTTTGACTTTTTCAATTAACCTCACTTAACTATATGACATGAAGTGTGATTGCAGTTGTGTCTTAGTCTGGATGTACCTGCCATGTGCTTAAGAGGTTGTGTTGAAGTTACATGTTGGAAGTGTGATCCCAATTTTGTGTGTGTAGGTGTGAAGGGGTCCATTTCCAGGAAGTTTCAAAGATCTTTTAGATCATTAAGCTGAGACTTGAGTTGGTTTGGTAGAAATGGTAGGCAGGAGGTTTCTAGTGGAGAAACTGGGGTTAATACGGGACTTAATTAAGTGAATGGAATAAAGTTGGTAAAGAAATGTGACAAGAGTTCCATTGTTTAGAACAGGAAAACTGTTATCCTTAACAGTGACAAGGAGAAGGGCTGTTGCCCATGTGATATAATGAGTGAGAGTATTTGTTAATGTGGTGGATGAAGTACACGAAGCATGTACTTGAGTAGAAGTAGAAATACACTCGGTAAAATATTACTCCATTAAAAGTAACCGTGATCCCTTTAAAATTTCACTTGAGTAAAAGTACAAAAGTATTTCCCTTCAAATCTACTTATATCCAAAGTACTGTGATTTATTACGACTATAATTTTCCTATTATCATTTTTATCACAAGAGTCTTTGCTTAATCAACTTAGTTTAAGTAAAAAGACGCTGTTACTCTCAGCACACTGATCTATTAATAGAGTGATATTCATGAGTTAAACACTGATTCATCATGAGCCCAAAACCTCCTTTTCAACGGCTTCAAAAAAAGTTGCGCAAACAAGGCCATGGGTGTTGTGGCAAGTCAGAGTCAGGAGTTTCTTCTACTATTTATTTCTCTCAAAATATTCTGCTTGTTTGTTGAACTGATGCTGAACTGTATGTTGGTGATAAGTAGATGCCACCAACCGGCAATGGTGGTTTTATCTTGAATGAGGCCTTGGGTGAAACACGCCACAACCCAACATCTCCCCCATTGATAAGTTTGAGCTGTGAAAAGCTCCTCTCTGCTTCAGCTACCAACACTGTTGGAATAAGACATATTCTCAGAGCAGTCCAGAAATTTTGAGACATTTTTGAAAGCACACTTTCATGTATAAATATCACCCTAAATGCATGTATTGCACACTTGAATTCATTGTGCAAAATTTGTCAAACTCTTAGAACCAAGAACCAAACAACTCATTGTCTAATTGTAGCCATAAGATACCTACAACATCTAAATCCTTATGTCTTTTAAATTTGCATTAGAGATTCCCTCTTACTGAACTCAGTCCAGGATCTTTTCAGTACAATTACAGAAAACCTTTATGACATCACCTCAATCAATAATCAAATTATGGATAAGTATAAATATAAATAATCAAATCATCAATAAGTGCTGTTTAACTAAAATTCAACTAGACTAGTGAGACTGTAATTGTTTTGTTGCTACACACATTATGAAAAACTACATACTATAAACTATAATGTTGTGCAGATAAAATAAATATTCTTGCTCTATGTATAAGCACAGCAGGCAACACAACATAACCTAAGTAATATAGAGTTATTAAAAAGATTTCATTTAATGAATTAGCCTTTACTATCCTCATAATGAGACCTTCATTCTTTTTTTTTGCATGTTTCCCTCTACTTCTTTCCTCTTTTTTCTAAATTGGGCTCCTGAGAGTTTTGACCTTTTTTGTCATCCATAATTTAAATTTGTATTCAGCTCTCCTTTACTGACGTGACATCATCAAACCCCGCCTCTCCTTTCTGAGTATTCTGAGGAAAATTAATAATTAATAATAATTGATGCGACCATGCAAATGTGCGGGGGAAAAAAAAAAGACACTTTTTTTTTTTGGCTTGCTGCATGTTTGAGTTTTTATCCATTCATAAATAAAAGGGGAACGACTGATTTAGCAAAATGTAGCAAAATGTAATATTTGAGTAAAGTTCAGATACATGGAAGGATGAGGATAAGAAGCAGCTCTGTGAGGTGTGAAGGACAGCGGAGATTAATAAACGGTTGGAATTGAAGGTGGTCTGAATGAAGGGGGTTATGGGAGAAGAAGAAATGTTTGTAGAATGAAGGTAAGAAGATGAAGATATCAGAAGAGAGCGTGTGAGGATGTATAGAGAACAGCTTCAGAAACATAAGCAAATGTACAGGGGGTGGAGCGAAGACACTGGCATGAAGACACTTGCTTTGTTGAGGAGGCTACATAAGTGATTCCTCCTTCTCAGTTTTAGAAGGAGGGAGAAGTTTTAACGTGCTGAATAGAGAACTATGCCCTTTCGAAATGACAAGACTGTTGACGTGGCTGTGTTGGATCACCTTTCTGGCACGTGATGATAGTGGTCTAGTTCTTCTATTTAATCAAAGTAAAGTGAAGCAAAAATGAATAAAAGCACCAGAGCGGTGAGAGACCAAACTACAAGACAATCAACAAGTGTGTTCAATGTTTTTCCACAAAAGGTTTGTGTGGGTGCAGGTTTTTACTTGAACCAATCAGGGGCCACACCTGAAAGTCATGAGCTTTAAACAGGTAGAATTTGGTGTGGACTTGTATTAAAAACTTGCACCCACACTGGCCCTTTGTGGAAAAGAGTCAACACCACTGGTCTATGGCTTTGTTGCCTGTTATGTAAATCTTCTCGGAAATCAGGAGAAAGTTTAGGGTGAACAGAATTGTTTGCGTGTTGGTCTGATGTTAAGGAAACCACATCATTTGCAAAAGTTTCACGAGTGTGGAAAAAAGGAGAGAATGCGAATTTCTCTAATATTAACAAAGACACCAGGATCACATAAGCAATAGCCCTTTTCTTTGTCACTCTGTAGGATCACAGTTTCTCATTTTAAACAATGGAGCTCTTGTTGTATTTCTTTATCAACTGCATTACATTTAATTCATTTATCCCCCTATTAACTTTAGTTTCTCCAGTAGAACCGACTACAAACTTTATTCACCTTAAAAGGGAGAGAAGTGAGTCAGGCAGGCAGGCAGAAAGAGATATGAATGAGTAAAAGAGTGAACACAACAAAGAGATTGTCCATCACCAAATCATTTGGAAAAGAAAGTGTGTGTGTGTGTGTGTGTGTGTGTGTGTGTGTGTGTGTGTGTGTGTGTGTGTGTGTGTGTGTGTGTGTGTGTGTACACACTGTAGTTTGGTATCAGTGTCTGAATCTGAGATGTAAATCAGTTGCAAATGTTCTCATTTGGAGCCATTCACTGAAATATGACTTTCGAATTCTGCCCAGCACTTCCTGTAATTCAAGAGCACTGAAAGAAATACTGTTAAGGCTACTATAATTAATAATAGCAATAAACAACTAAGTAAATTTGTACATATGTAAATACTGTATGTATAGGTAGAGTTTTATGTACAGCGTTTTGCCTGTAACTCTGGTATCTTTTCAACGAACCTTTTCTACCTCATCACTCACTAATTAAAAGTTGACCTTTCCCAGATTTTTCACAAAGTTGGTCACGTATTGATCAGAGACTTCCGTGCTGAAACATATCAGATTCAGTTTTAAATCGTATATTTGGAAGCCTCTGATTTCCATCCCTCATTTATACCGTGCCTTTTTCTTTATACAGTCTCTTACCCATAACACACTGCAGGCAGTGATTCATTTGGGTCTGATTGCAGTGGAAAGTTGATGGTGAAACAGGAAGTTCTATCAGAAAGATCATAAGTTACTTCAGAAATAGACAGGAAACAGTCTCACAACACTTTTGTTAATCATGCTGTATGATGGGGTCACAATGGGGTCTGAGGTTACAGTAGGTACATGCCTTTACTAAAACTCTCACAGTGTAACTACAAAGAATTACTCCTGATTCAATACAGTGTATTATTTTGACATAAATTAATTGGTACAAAATGCAATAATTTATATACATTGAATTGTTTGCAGAAGTCTATATATAATTTGTGTGTGAGGGTTTAGAGACAAGACAGTGTCTGGATATCAAATTAAAGAGGCAGGGTACAACTAAAAGATCATGGTTTGGAATGGACACTGAGACATGTAGAAAACTTATTATTATTGTTCCTATTCCAGAATTCTTTTTGAAATTAAAAATAAAAATGGAATATAGGAATAAAATAGAATTTATATCACAATGAAATAGAATAGAAACAAATCAATAGAAATATACTATGGTTGCAAATAATAGAAATAGAAATTAAATAAGCAGTATAGCTGCATTTAAATCCATGTGTGTAATACATAATACATCCAAGATGTTGTTATTGTTATTATTATTATTATTATTATTATTATTATTATTATTACTAAATTGTAATTTTATAGTGAATTGTAAAGTGTTGCATTGTGTTTAAAGCTGCATTTTGTTTGTTTGTTTAGGACATTTTTATAGAAAGAGAACCTTTTTATAGTCAAATTCAGTGGAACCCGGTTATCTCGCCCTCGGTTACCTCGACAACCCTATTAAGTCGACGTTTTTGAAGTGGAACCGCCAAATTCTCTCTTTTTCTAAGCATTTTTTATCGGTTATGTCGACCGGTTATGTTTTTTTATGTCGCCAAACCCTAATATCTCGAGCACGAGGGGGAAAAAATTTGCCATTTAACGTCGGTTATCTCGGTGCAGCCGCAGAAGAACTCGCGGAAGTGGCGGAAAAATCAAGTCTTACAGCTGCTACAGGTGTTTGTATTGTATACTGGTGAATCTCTGCTGTTAGTTAGTGCACATATGCCTTTTGTGGTTAAATGTTATGTGATGAACGGGAGGCGAAACACGGAACGTGTGATGACCATCCAAAAGCATAGAATGAACATCGGCAGGATCGGGGGGGAATCCGCGATGCGCTTTGGGAAGAAAAGAGCAGCCATTGAGAGAGTGCCGGTGGGAAGACACGTACCGGGATACGCATGCGCGATAACAACGACCGCCGTGAACCAACATATACCAACAATAACGGACAGTGAGAGTGTGGAAGTTTAAATAGGAGCTGGTGATGATGATAAACGAGCACCATATGTGCGCTATTGAAGCGGAGCTTCAGAGAAAGCAGCCGAGAAAACACCTGACACGCTGAAGGGGGCCGAAGGGGGCGTGGCAGGTGGATTCCTGACAGATAAACATGTACTGTATGTATTTTTATAGCATGCCTTCATCAAACAAATCTCCGCAACGCTGTTGTGTAAAAAACCCCTCCAAAAACACGTGCATGCACATTCTCATTTATTAACGCACATCATGTACATAAAGAAATGTCAAGCACGTTAATATATTGCCGCCATATTGATTTTCGTTTATCTCGATCATCGGTTACATCGATGATTTTTGGCACCCCCCTAGGACATCGACATAACCGGGTTCCACTGTATTTTACAATTTCGATTGTATTATAGTAAAAAAAAGATTACAATCTTCATAATAGCGCTGATTAATTTTGTTGTATTTTCACTGCAGCAGCTGAAAGTGGACTTGATGCGCCACTTTGACTCTCAGCTGAATGAGTTTGTCGACTCTCTGGTGGACGAAGCCCACAGTCCGGGTTCTTCTTCTCTGCACTCTTCCATTCAGCCTCTTCCAGACAAAGAGAGAACCAAGAACCTCGGGTACTTGAGTTAAACATCGACGTTTAAACATCACGTAAAGTGTTCGGGGGTGATTTTGAGTTTGCAGGATTTTTAATGAAATTCACCTGGATAATATCTATAATGCACATTACAGTGGAACCTCGGGTTACGAATTTAATTCGTTCCGGTACTTTATTCGTAACCTGAAAAGTTCGTATCCCGATACAAATTTCCCCATAATAATGAACAGAAACTTCGGTAATTCGTTCTGGACAACCAAAAATATTACTTAAATAAAAATAGAGCCAATATTCACTAATATTATTTACTTTTAACATGTTATATTAAAATCATACCACATAAAAACATACAAAAGAGGAAAAGATCTTTAGCGGGTACTTTCCCTTTGAGAAGACTCGCTGCAGGAGACGACGTTCGTAGAAGGGGGAGGAGGGAGAGTTATTGTTTGGAAGGAGAATCTTATTATATTATATTATATTATTTATATATTATTATATATTATATTATAGAATATTAAAGACAGTGTTATTAACACGAACGCTGAGACAATTGTTGCATTAGAGGGAAAATGAGAGCTGTTTCTTTAAGGCTACTATCAGTTGGTATTGAAGTCCAGAGTGAAATTCATTATGGGTATTGTACTTCGGAAAAGATTGTAACCCTGCTAATCTATCTTCATAAAAACAAGTAAAGTGGTTATGCATCGGCTAATGTTGTCCATCTCATCATTCCACGAGCATCAACTAACGAGTTGTTACGCTGCCGCCGGGAAAAGTTCAAGCGGATAAGTAACACGATGCTCTCGCTAGGGACACAGGACGCTAACTGATGTGACGAGCTGCGTGGATAGAGCAAAAACAACCAACTTGCCTGCGATTTTTTGGTGAGCGACGTTCGTATCCCGAAATATTGTTTGTAACCAGGGGCAAAAATTTTGATGAACTGCGATTCGTAACCCGAATTATACGTATGCCGGGGCGTTCGTAACCCGAGGTTCCACTGTATATTTCAATACTATTTAATAATATTTCCTGGGCATTACTACATTCACACTCAAACTTTACATAACGCCACTGTTGAATCCTTGACTCTGTTTGGTTAAAAGGTGTTAATTATTTGTTTTCTCTTTATCTGTAACTGCATGATTTTTTTTTCTATAATTGCCATGTGATTGGCTGATAGCTCTAAGTGGATGGTGTGCATTTAATCAAGCATGTTTCTGATTTTTGCTTCAGCTTGGAGCTGAAATGCACATTATTCTGGATAATAAACGTACATTAAAGATGTTATTTGAGATAATGTTGATCACGAGTTCACCATAGCAACCAAATGTTCATTTGAGAGAATGTCTCCAGTGCTGATGGTGAAACTGTGCATCACAAACTCTGTGTAAGAGAAAGAATGGCACTAAAGTAATGTTTGTGATGTTCTTTACCTCCATTCTCTCTCTCTCTCCCTCTCTCTCTCTCTCTCTCTCTCCCCCCCTCTCTTTCTTCAGGTCTTCTCAAGGTCAGAGTAAACAGTTTGTCATCCGTCGCTCTCTATTAGAGTAAGTAAGGTTTTTATAACGTTTTTCTGCAGCTCAGAGATCAGATAAAGCAGACATCAGACAGACAGACAGACAGACAGACAGACAGACAGACAGACAGACAGACAGACAGACAGACAGACAGACAGACAGACAGATAGATAGATAGATAGATAGATAGATAGATAGTTAGTTCGTTCATCCCAATTGGAAGTTTACAGCTTTCAGCAGTATCCACAAACATAGGCAATAAGACATGCAATAAATACTACAAAATACTAAAAAGTATGTTCAAGAAAATAGTCTAATATAATGATATGCAATCTAATAATAGTAACAATAATAATAAAAAATTATAGTTGAATGATAAAAGATAAGTTTAATATTATTACTGGAGTTTGTTTGGTTTTGCAAACCACATTTTAAATACACATTTTTTTATATACACTTTATATCTATTTATATATGTTTGATTTCTACAGTGAGCTCTTTGAGGTGAATCACATCCGTACCATCTATCACATGTTCATCGCCCTGCTCATCCTCTTCATCCTCAGTACATTAGTAGTAGACTTCATCGACGAGGGGCGGTGAGTTCTATTCTCATTAATTATCGTTTGTAACCAGTTGACCATGAGTTTCGGTTCTTACTCATCATCGCTCTCTCTGCAGGTTGGTGCTGGATTTTGATTTGCTGGTGTTTGCGTTCGGTCAGTTTCCCCTCGTCGTGGTCTCGTGGCTCTGTATGTTTGTTTCAGCGCTCGTTGTTCCATTTGTGCTTCTTCGTTGGTGGGCTGGTGTGTATTCTTCATCCCACCATCAAACCATCTACACGCTTATCGCTCTAATGCTCCTGATGCTGTACCAAAGCCTCGGACTCGGCTTCCTGCCCACTTACATTGTGCTGAAAAATAACCTTCCTCCCGCCTCCTGCTTCATCCTCATCCTCGAGCAGGTACTGAACTTTAATCTTCACATCTAGAACAAATATTCAGAAGAATGTCTGCTTATTCCTCAGTCTGAATCCTCTTTAACTTAATTTTTTTATTCTTGTACTGAAGCGCCTCTTCATTTATGCTTTTTACTCCTTCATTTTCACTCTAAACTAAAAAAAAATTACCCTCATAGTACCGAATATTGAATTTGTTTATTTGTTGATCTTGAATTTGTTACATTAATATTTAGATTTTTAGATAGAAACAAGGACAAATATTGAAATTACAGGACAGAACTGAAAGAAGAAGAATTTGAGACAAAAAGCAGTAATGAGCCAAAATGTTCAAAGATTATGACCCTATGACCCTTTAAACAACGGACTCAACTGTATTAATAGATTTAGGAAATTTCTGGTAATTTTCCAGAGATTTTACATGGGAACATCATTTGGGGAATTTTGTATATTTTCCAAGTTGGAAACCTAACAAGAATTAATGGGAATGCATGTGAATTTATAGAAATTAATGGGAATTAATTACAAATTTGGGGAAATGTATATAAACTGTATCGTATATATGTATCATTTTGATTGGGCAAAAAAAAGTTTTTAAAACTTTAAAAAAAGTTTTGACTTTGATTTAATTGTTAGTATAATTTTGTTGCACATTAGCTTACACACAACATAAATGAATGTAATATTTATGTAATTTACATAAATACTCACCACGACGGATGATTTTGACATTATTTTGTGTGCAGGATAAAACAAATGATGTGTGATATGTTATGAAGGAATGCACAGTGCATGTAGGGGGTGTGGCCTCAGTACCCCTGCAGTAAGTGTGCTGTGTATGTGATTGATGAATGTGCAGCGTAGAAATTGCATGAAAGTTCCCTGTTATAGAATAACCTGCAATTTGGTAAATCCCCAGTTTATTCTCATTCCTGGAATTTTACAACCCTTAACTCCTCCTCATACTAAAATTCCAGTTTTTTTCCATGTTCTCGATCAGAGACATGAATACACCACAGATGTATTGTGTGTATTGTTTTTAATAGATTAAGGATATATTTAAAGGTGGATGTTTGCTTTTCAGGTGCGTCTGATGATGAAGGTTCATTCGTTTATCCGGGAGAACGTTTCACGGCTGTGGTCCTCGGGCAAAGAGGGCTCAGGTTAGGACCGAAGTTATGGCTAATTTTGGATCCAGATGTTGATTTACTGTTTACTGATGCATTCTGTGTGATTTGCTCAGCTTCAGTAGCAGTGCCTCATCTGAACTCGTACCTTTACTTCCTGTTTGCACCCACTCTGATCTACAGAGACCGATATCCAAGGCAAGCATTATGTGCTTACACACACACACACACACACACACACACACACACACTCCTTTCTTTCTGTTCTGTGGTTTGACTGTTCATTGTTGTTTGTATTTCTATTTTTAGAAATCCGTGTGTTCGCTGGAGTTACGTAGCCACCAAGTTATTACAGGTAGGTGCTGATGGTGTGTGTGTGTGTGTGTGTGTGTGTGTGTGTGTGTGTGTGTGTGTGTGTGTGTGTGTGTGTGTGTTTTGACCCTAACCTTCAACACTGTGTGATTGTTGTTGCAGGTGTTGGGCTGTTTGTTCTACGCCTATTACGTGTTTGTGCGTCTCTGCATCCCTCAATTTCGCAGTGTGAGCTTGCAGCTGTTTGACCTTCGAGTGATGGTGCTCTGTATCTTCAGCTCCATCCTGCCAGGTACCCACTGATCATGTACTGTGTGTGGATGTGTTGAATCTGTGTGTCGTTACCCTAAGATGAGATAATTAGTAAATGGTATTATTTGGGATATAAATACATGTGCTTGTTTATGTTTATGTGTGTGTGTGTGTGTGTGTGTGTGTGTGTGTGTGTGTTCATGCAGGAGCACTGATTCTCTTTTTGGCCTTCTTTGCCTTTCTGCACTGCTGGCTAAATGCTTTTGCTGAAATGCTGCGGTTTGGGGACAGAATGTTTTATAGGGTCAGAAAACAACTTCTACACTCCTTCACACACCATTACAGACCATTAAACTCCTTTACATGTCAACACAGACCATTACACATCATTACATTCCAATACAAACCTTTACAGATCATAAGACACTTTTACAAACCAGTACAGGCCATTACACCTGTTTACAAACTATCCTTTTTCTTTTTAGATTACATTATACACTACTGCAAGTTATTACAGCCCTTTAAGATTTTTACAGTCATTACAGATTATTAAAAACACAAGAATGAAATTCCAAAGGCATTACACACCTTTTCAAACCATTACACACCTTTATAACTATTACACACCTTTAAAAGCCCTTACACACATTTACAAAGCTTTGCACATCTTTATAAAACCATTACACAACTTTCCAAGCCATAACACGTCTACACAAACCAGCCCACACCTTTAAAAACTATTACACAACTTTACAAACCATTACAGACCTTTACGAACCAGTACACACCATTACAATCCAGTGCACACCTTTACAAACTGCGCACACCTTTCCAAACCATTACACACCTTTAGAAACCATTACACATCTTTACAAACCAGTACACACCTTTACAAACCAGTACATAACTTTACAAACCATTACACACCTTCAGAAACCATTACAGACCTTTACAATTCAGTATACACCTTTACAAAACAGTACACTCCTTTACAAACCATTACACATCTTCACAAACCAGTACACACCTTTAGAAACCATTACACAGCTTTATAAACCATGACAGACCATTACAGATGTTAAAAGACCATTATACACCGTTACAGATCATTATAAACCATTACAACTTGTAGATTCCATTGTAGACAATTGCAAGAAATTACAGGCCAGCAAAAAAATGTATAGCGAATACACTTTATTAAAAACCACTAGAATGAATCTTCAAATTAACATTTCTTACCCTTTTATAAGCCTGCATGTGCCATTATAAACTTTACTTTTAAAGTGTTTATAAAAAAGTGTTGATTTTCATTTATTAATAATGAATTATTACTGGTTAAACTGTATGAAACTACAGGATTGGTGGAATTCAACGTCTTTCGCAAATTATTACCGCACATGGAACGTGGTAGTGCACGACTGGCTATATTACTACGTCTATCGGGACTTCCTGTGGGTGAGTTCCATCATAAAACTATAGCAGAATACATATTGAGTATATAATATTCATTATTGTGCAACTTTTATTCCGATTCACCTCCACAGATGACGCAGAAACGTTTCCGAGCGGCCGCCATGTTTGTTGTTTTCACCGTCTCTGCTGTGGTTCATGAATACGTCCTGGCCGTGTGTTTCGGGTTCTTCTATCCCGTCCTCTTCTGCCTCTTTATGTGCTTTGGAAGTGAGAACCTTTACTATATTTAAAGTTGTTTTTTTATTATTTAATAGGTGTATGTATGACTTGAACAGTGCTCCTGATGAGCCTGAGGGTTGTTTTTGATCCCCTGATGTTCCGAAATGTGTCCTTAGTGATGTTTAACTTCATCCTGCACGATCGGAGGACAGGGCCTGTGTGGAACATCATCGTGTGGACTGCTTTGTTTCTCGGTTTAGCTGTTTTGCTGTGTCTTTACTCTCAGGAGTGGTACGCTCAGAAATACTGCCCTCTACTGGAGGTAAACACTACAACACCCTGCACTGCCTTTAATAATGATGACTGATATCTTCTTTGTCTTCTTTGTCTTTGTAAAGTTTTGAAAGATCTTAAATTGATATTTTGGTATTTCTAGCCTTCTTTGCTCGATTTGCTGAAGCCACGATCATGGACCTGCTACATCCAGAACGTCCAAGCTGCCAGGCACCTATGATCTTAAAATCTTTTTTTTTTTTTTTTTTTTTTTTTTTTTTTAACTCTTGACTCTTTCTGCATTTTTTGCACTAAAACCACAAGCACATTTTGTGACAATCATAGAAGATGAATTTTAACTTTTTTACATATAAACATTTATACAGAATTGGTATCTGCCTGATGTCCATTTCAGTGCGTTTTGTACTAGTATTTTGGGTAAAATTTTGAAGCCGTGTTTCATAAAGTGTGTTTTTAATCCAGTTACTGTATTCAGGCCAGAATATTTGTTTCTGAACCGTTCTCATGGGGGTTTTACAAAAAGCAAAACCCAGTGATTGAACCCTTTAAAAGGGTTCCTGAAGAGTAAAGGGTTCTGTAATTGAGAGTAAACTCCTTGAAAAATCGTGTTGCACATGAAGAGAAAAGGCAGAGGAGTTAACGACCCTCATGATCTTAATATGGACTTGGAGTGAGTTTCAAATGCAGGAATGAAGCAGACATGCAATTCCATCAGAAATCAAGGTCATGAACATGTAGAATTTATGATATGGCAGATCTGTAAAGGACCTGCGGCTGATTTCTTTGGTTATAATTAAAGGCCTGTCGAAGATTTAACACTTTAATTATATTAGAAGGACTGAACCTTTGCTCAGGGTTCTTAAGGAGGCTCTTCAATTAGGGGGCCAAGCACTAAATGTGTGCAGATTCACTATTTTTTTTACGTCCTTTTCTTAGTAATTTTTCTACTTCCTCATCTTTTGGCTTGGTAGCCCGCAGGTAAAATGTATAAGTAGTTTTATTTTCAGTGCACTTCCTGCTTGTTCCTGCTACTCTTTAGCTTCACCTGCTTTCCTTTTAAATATGAATGAAAAAGAAACGTTTCTATTTATTTGAGTTTGACATTTTGTGTAAATGATGAACATGGACATGAACAAGAACCTTTTCAGAACATGGAACATCAACAGAAACAATATTTTATTCAAAAAAAAACCAGGCCAAGGTTTTGTTGTGTTGTATGTTCCTTTCTTTAATAATAAAGTAATATCTGTAGCACTCAGCGATCCACTTCTATCCTGCGCTTCAGACATTGTGCCTCGGTGTGCTCTAGTAGTTCTTGCTCATGAACCACCTGAGAGTTCGCTTCCGACTTTGTGCCTGTAAACCGTTTTATTTCATTTTGGTTGCCATTATTGATTTTGTGCATAAACATGTTTGTCTGTTTTTAGTATTTTATTTTTTTTAGCCCCGATCAGGGAACCAACCCCAGCCATTAGGGTTGCACAAGCCTTAGTGCCGGTCCCAAGCCCGGATAAATGGGGAGGGTTGCGTTAGGAAGGGCATCCAGCGTAAAAACATGTGCCAAATCAAACGTGCGGATGATCCGCTGTGGCGACCCCTAACGGGAGAAGCCGAAAGAAAGTTTCATTTTTTTTATATATATATTTTCAAGACTATTTTGGGGGAGTCCAGCAAATGATTTTAATCTCCTGCACCCCGCACACAAGTATTTTACTGCCCGCACCTGCATTCACCAAATAAATCTTGTCCCGCGCCAAACTCTGCATCGAGTCCCGCAGGTCTCTATTGTCTACAGCAGGTCATACAACCATGATGTTAAAAAGTGGTGAAATTGGGCACAATAAGTAGTACAACAGCGTTTTAGTGCCATGTTAAAAAAAAAAAATATATATATATATATATATATATATATATATATATATATATATATATATATTAAGATTACGAGATTAAAATCGCAGTAGTACGAGAATAAAGAGAATACACTCCTTCGGGGTCGAGTTCTTTTATTAACATTATAGTCACATGAGAAACATAGGTTCCCTGGTGGTCTAGTGGTTAGGATTTAATGTCGTAATTTATGCCTTTTTTTTTTTTTTTATTTAAAGTTGGCACTAAAATGCCGTCCGAAAGTAATAAAAATTTGGGCCATTTGCTGCCAATGCCAAATGCCACCATTGTGTCACATTTAAAAACACTTTTTTAAGCAGGCATCTTCATTCCCCATTATCAAGACAGGTTTAGCAATTCACAATTATATTTTTAATTTTAAAAAAGTTGCCTATTTCTCCCACATATTTTGTTGAATTGTCACCATATTATTCTCTAAGGGGTCAATCAGTTGGACAAAGTAAAGCCCCCAAACAGAAAGAGATGCTGTAATAGCAAATATCCGTCACAGCACCTACTGGTCAGAAGTTGCAATAACATCCATAAACAATGATACATCCCACTACCAATAGAGCTCCTTCTCCTTCTCCTCCTTCTAACTGTTGTCCAGTTGTCCATCTAGACCTTTCCTGTTACAAAAACATACACATCATGAGTGAAACCACAGATCATACTTGAACCTATTTGGATAATTATACTGCTTTGATTTCCTACCATTGCAAGGCAACAATTGGTGCTTGGTTTTAATTGTATGTATTGTTATTAAATGTTACAATAAAGGGTTTTATTTATCAAGATGCATAAAGATTAGGGGAACTATGCTGTTGAATAAAGATGCACAGATCTGTTTTCTTACATTTGATGAATAAATACAACTATTATTAAAACGTTTAATGAACAGCAAGGCTGCAATATCTGTGATCTGTACGTAAACTGTAAGTTTCTACACAAAAAATAATTTGTATTTACAAAAATATTGTACGTTGTGCATCTTTCGAATGCTACTTTGGAAAATAAATATTGTTGTTGCTTTTTTAATGCTAAATGAAATCAGAATTTTTTTGGGGGGGGACATGAAGAAATGTATTTTAACTGTCAGTGTTTTATATAAAGTTTGTACACTGTTGTATCAGTCAATTCTATCAGTCAGTGACTGTAATGGGCAGAAATGTCAGGAATTAAATTAGGTGTTTCATTTCGTGGTCAACATTGTCTGCAATAAAACTGTAACACTCATGTATCCCATTTTGATTTATTACATTCTTCTTCTTCTTTCGGCTGCTCCCATTAGGGGTCGCCACAGCGGGTCATCCGTCTCCATACCACCCTGTCCTCTACATCTGCCTCTTTCACACCAACTACCTTCATGTCTTCCCTCACCACATCCATAAAATTCCTCCTAGGTTTAACTCTTTTCCTCCTTCCTGGTGGCTCCATCCTCAGCATTCTCCTACTGATATACCCCATGTTCCTCCTCTGCACATGTCCAAAACATCCTAATCGCACCTCCCTTACTTCGTCTCCAAAACGTCCCACATGCGCTGTCCCTCTAATAAACTCATTTCTAATCCTGTCCATCGTCGTCACTCCCAACAAAAACCTCAACATCTTCAGCTCTGCTCCCTCCTGCTCCACCTCCTGTCTTTTACTTAATGCCACTGTCTCTAATCCATACAACATCTCAGGTCTCACCAATTTTGATTTATTGTATACTTTATGTACAAACCCGATTCCAAAAAAGTTGGGACGCTACAAATTGTGAATAAAAAAGGAATGCAATAATTTACAAATCTTATAAACTGGTTTTATTCACCAATATAGATAAAATGTCAAATGTTGAAAATGAGACATTTTGAAATGTCATGCCAAATATTGGCTTATTTTGGATTTCATGAGAGCTACACATTTCAAAAAAGTTGGGACAGGTAGCAATAAGAGGCCGGAAAAGTTCAATGTACATATAAGGAACAGCTGGAGGACCAATTTGGCAGTGTCTCTCAGAAGTCAAGATGGACAGAGGATCACCAATTCCTCAATGCTGCAGCAAAAAATAGTGGAGCAATATCAGAAAGGAGTTTCTCAGAGAAAAACTGCAATCATCTACAGTGCATAATATCATCCGAAGATTCAGAGAATCTGGAACAATCTCTGTGCATAAGGGTCAAAGCCAGAAAACCATACTGTATGCCCCTGATCTTCGGGCCCTTAGACGGCACTGCATCACATACAGGAACGCTACTGTAATGAAAATCACATGGGCTCAGGAATACTTCCAGAAAACATTGTCGGTGAACACAATCCACCGTGTCATTCGCTGTTGCCGGCTAAAACTCTATAGGTCAAAAAAGAAGCCATATCTAAACATGATCCAGAAGCGCAGGCGTTTTCTCTGGGCCAAGGCTTATTTAAAATAGACTGTGGCAAAGTGGAAACTGTTCTGTGGGCAGACGAATCAAAATTTGAAGTTCTTTTTGGAAAACTGGGACACCATGTCATCCGTACTAAAGAGGATAAGGACAACCCAAGTTGTTATCAGCGCTTAGTTCAGAAGAACAGATCTCTGATTTTATGGGGTTGCATGAGTGCATGTGGCATGGGCAGCTTACACATCTGGAAAGGCACCATCAATGCTGAAAGATATATCCAAGTTCTAGAACAACATATGCTCCCATCCAGATGTCGTCTCTTTCAGGGAAGACCTTGCATTTTCCAACATGACAATGCCAGACCACATACTGCATCAATTACAACATCATGGCTGAGTAGAAGAAGGATCCGGGCCAGCCTGCAGTCCAGATCTTTCACCCATAGAAAACATTTGGCGCATCATAAAGAGGAAGATGTGACAAAGAAGACCTAAGACAGTTGAGCAACTGGAAGCCTGTATTAGACAAGAATTGGACAACGTTCCTATTTCTAAACTTGAGCAACTTGTCTCCTAAGTCCCCAGACGTTTGCAGACTGTTAAAAGAAGAAGTGGGGATGCCACACAGTGATAAACATGGTCTTGTCCCAACTTTTTTGAGATGTGTTGATGCCATGAAATTAAAAATCAACTTGTTTTTCCCTCAAGATTATACATTTTCTTAGTTTAAACATTTCATATGGCATTTATGTTGTATTCTATATAAAATATTGAAATTTTAAACTTCCACATCATTGCATTGTTTTTATTCACAATTTGTACAGTGTCCCAACTTTTTTTTTATCGGATTTGTATATTATATGCACATCTGTGCACTTCTCCTTTAACTTCTTGTAGCTTCTGCATCCGATTTAAAACACTGATGATCTACAAAACCAGAAAACAGACCAGCAAACCTCTACCTCACAGCCCTTATCTCACTTATCGCACCACTGCTTCACACATCCCTCCATCCTCTCCCACATATCTACATACATCCATATCTTCTTTTCTTTCTTTTTGAATTGCCAGTTTGCACTCTGGTTTTTATGTTGCATCACTTGCAACATTGTATTTATTTATTTAAGTTACATTTATTTCATTATATTCTGATTTTCTTTCTCCCCTACTACTGTTTGTGTAACCTGCTGCTGCTGTAATGCAATAATTTCCCTCACTGGATTATTAAAGCATATCTAAGGTTATGTCTAAGTCTAATTAGAGCATCACTACAGCTCCATCATCTACAAAACTTGACCAGGTTCAAGGTCTCCCACAAAGTGCTGAGAGATTTTTACACTAGGTTTGTAAAGAGTCTTCTTACAGAAGGCATCATATCTTGGTTCATAGGTACACTGAAAAATTCCAGGACTGGAAGGTTTAAAAGAAATCCTCCAACATAGACCAACTCAAACACGAAAATCTAGTTCTAATGAAATTACGGCATAAAACAGGAGCTTTGAGGATGGATTTGGACTGGATTTGGACTGCTACACTGACTTAGAACTACAGTTTGCATTTGATCACCATCACTGCACACCATCGCAAGATGTTCATGCAGGGTTCAGGGAAACATGGCGTAATCTTTGTCTTTTTAAACTCGGTTTGAAGGTTTCGACATTTATCTAGAACTCTTTGCCTTTTCCTTTGCTTATCTACCACAAGGTCATGTGGCAACAACACACTGATTTTAGACCGAATTCCCTTGAATGAACTTTTTGGATATTTAAAAAAAACAGAAGTTTTCATAACACGTGGAGGAACAAATGGAGTCGTGGCATTACCACTGATTCTGTTCAAACACTGACTCAGTCTCTAACAAATATTTTGGAAGAGAAGCAGCCTTACATTGAATTCATTTGTATGATTTCCTCTCTACATCAAGACACACCACTGAAACTGAAGTAAAACTGACAGCACCAAATTGTGGTTGGAGATCTTCATAAGGTGTAAAGGTGGAGCTCATTTGCATATAGAGTTGGATGCCATGGTTCATGTATCATAACGTGGTATTAGTATTAGTATTATTAGTATTATTTGCATTATTATTAATAGTAGTAGTATTAGTATTAGTATAGTATATTGCGTCACTATTACTCTTGTATCCGGAGCTATTCATTGTTCTGCACTGGTCTCATTTTCTGTTGCATGAAACAGAAAACGTATCAACTCGATCTGGAAAAGTGGGCTTGTTCCGGAGTGATGACGTCACCACGCAGCTCCGCTCTAAACACAGACTCGCTCACTACACAGTCAGCCTCTGTAGTGATCCATTTGATTCACTGAATCGATTCTTCTAAATAATTATTTTGTGAATCGAATGTGGACTGATTTGGATCACAGTTCAGATGGTTAAGATCCAAAGCGGAAAAAAAGAGTTTGTTTTGATTACTGAGAAAAGCAGGGAAAAAATATATATTTTTGCTTAGTTACTGTTGTTTATTATTGCAAAAAGTAAAAAAAAATAAATACAAATTACTTCACACTGAGGCTGAATTTTAATAATATCAATTGTGGGCCATCACAAAGAAAATTAGGAGCAATTGTTATTTGTTTTCTGTTTTGTCTCGTGCAGGAGATCATGTAGAGGATATGTGCCTATCTTCAAGAAACGTCACATATTTCCAATATACTGTAATTTGGAATATAAAATATTTCCACTTGGGACATTATTCCACTGTCAGTTCTAATTGTAAAAGTAATTATTTATTGTGCATGCAAGATGAATTGATCTCTTATTATTATTTATTTATTGCTTTTTTATCATCAATGATATGCAGTCTTAGTTTTTAATTGTTGTTAGTAATCCGAGATGTTTCCTGCATGCATTTTGACACCGCATATCTGATTTGGAAACTGCATTTAAAAAGCTGAATAAAAAAAAAACCCTTGTGTTAATAAATATATGTTCTAGTATTTTGCCTGCTTTGTCTAATATTAGCATAATGAGATTCTGTACATTAATAATAAATAATAACTGTGCCAGGGCCATCATCCGGTTTTGCATATTTGATTGCTGCTACATTTTATCAGTATTTTATGAATGGAACTTTTACAAAAGGTTTATGCAAAAGAGGCTTCATCTGATCATATTTGCATGATTTCAAATCATCAAAAAACTAATCTCGAGTCAAACCAAGTCAAGAAGCTTTTATTGTCATTTCATCCATATAAAGCAGAACAGAGTGAAATGAGACAACGTTCCTCCAGAACCCCGGTGCTACATACAACAACACAGAGCTACACAACAGGACACAGCGCTACACAACAGGACACAGAGCTACACAACAGGACACAAAGCTACGCAACAGGCCACAGAGCTACACAACAGGACACAAAGCTACGCAACAGGACACAGAGTTACACAACAGGCCACAGAGCTACACAACAGGCCACAGAGCTACACAACAGGACACAAAGCTACGCAACAGGACACAGAGCTACACAACAGAACACAGAGCTACACAACAGGACACAAAGCTACACAACAGGACACAGAGATACACAACAGAACACAGAGCTACACAACAGAACACAGAACTACACAACAAGCCACAGAGCTACACAACAGGACACAGAGCTACACAACAGGACACAGAGCTACATAACAGAACACAACAGAACACAGAGCTACACAATAGAACACAGAGCTACACAATAGAACACAGAGCTACACAACAGAACAGAGAGCTACACAACAGGACACAGAGCTACACAACAGAACACAGAACTACACAACAGGACACAGAGCTACACAACAGGACACAGAGCTACACAACAGAACACAGAGCTACATAACAGAACACAACAGAACACAGAGCTACACAATAGAACACAGAGCTACACAATAGAACACAGAGCTACACAACAGAACAGAGAGCTACACAACAGGACACAGAGCTACACAACAGAACACAGAACTACACAACAGGAGACAGAGTTACACAACAGAACACAGAGCTACACAACAGGACACAGAGCTACACAACAGAACACAGAGCTACACAACAGGACACACAGCTACACAACAGAACACAGAACTACACAACAGGACACATAGCTACACAACAGAACACAGAGCTACACAACAGGACGCAGAGCTACACAACAAAACACAGAGCTACACAACAGGACACAGAGCTACACAACAGGACACAGCTACACAACAGAACACAGAGTTACACAACAGAACACAGAGCTACACAACAGGACACAGAGCTACACAACAGGACACAGAGCTACACATCAGAACACAGCGCTAACAAAAGAACACACAGAACACAGAGCTACACAAGAAGCCACAGCGCTACACAACAGAACACAGAGCTACACAACAGAACACACAGAACACAGAGCTACACAACAGGACACAGAGCTACACAACGGGACACAGAGCTACACAACAGAATGCAGAGCTACACAACAGGACACAGAGCTATACAACAAGACACAGAGTTACACAACAGAATGCAGAGCTACACAACAGAATGCAGAGCTACACAACAGGACACAGAGCTACACAACAGAACACAGAGCTACACAACAGAACACAGAGTTACACAACAGGACACAGAGCTACACAACAGGACACAGAGCTACACAACAGAACACAAAGTTACACAACAGAACACAGAGCTACACAACAGAACACAGAGTTACACAACAGAACACAGAGCTACACAACAGAACACAGAGCTACACAACAGGACACAGAGTTACACAAAAGAACACAGAGCTACACAACAGAACACAGAGTTACACAACAGAACACAGAGCTACACAACAGAACACAGAGCTACACAACAGGACACAGAGCTACACAACAGGACACAGAGCTACACAACAGAACGCAGAGCTAAGGACTATAATCTCATTCTTACAATGGAGTAAATGACAACAAACGTGTGAAATCAGTGCTTTACTGTTTAATCAAGAATATCATATGTACCAGATTATCAGCACTGTTACTGAAGAATATTACATATAATACATGGATGCTAATAAACAAAATAAATCTATAAAGCAACCAAAGTAAAAGATATATTGGGGGTAAACATTAGTAAAAGTAGAGCACAATATAGTGAATATGTATGTAGGGGGTAAATGTAGTAAAAAAATTAATAAATAATAAAGCACTATATTGTGAATAAACTCTTCCTGCGACTGCTTAGGGATTCATTTGTGAATCGAATCAGTCGATTCAACCTAAAGGAGTCATTTCAGAAAGAGTCGTTTCGGTATCACTGTGTGTGTGTGTGTGTGTGTGTGTGTGTGTGTGTGTGTGTGTGAGAGAGAGAGAGAGAGAGAAAGTAGTGTGTGAGAAAGCAGCGCGCCGCCACTGAGTTGGATTTAAGGCGTTTCCTTCTCCTATCCTAAAGCTTAAATTCCGCGTCAGCATGGCTTCCATGGCTCTCTGAGGTGAACCCAGCGTGCACGGTGTCTGACCGATTCCCCTGTAGAAATCACTGACAGTCACGTGACTCGGAGCTCGGTTCCTGCGCGGATGCGAACCAGAACCGCGGAGCCGCCGAGAGACGGAAACAGAAATACCGAGGGACGCGATCTGTCCGTCCTGCCGTCCGCTGGGATGGAGGAACCGCAGCCGCAGCAGTTTAACCGCGAGGAGATCAACGGCACTGTGTGGGAAGTTCCGGCCAAATACGTGCGATTGAAGCAGATCGGAACCGGAGCCTACGGAACCGTGTGGTAAGTGGAGGCCGTGTTTTCGAGCTGTTGGATTGTTGTGGTGGAGCTGTTGAAAGTGTTGGTTGGTTGGAAGTCTTAGATAGTGGTTTCGGTACTAATAATTGAGGTAATAACCACATAATAATGTGTTTGGCGGTGTTGAAGCTGCTGGTGTGTTGGAGGTCTTGGATGGTGTTGGTGTATTGGATTGTTTTGAAGGTATTATGTGGTTGGAGGTGTTGAAGCTGCTGGTGTGTTGGATTGTGTTGGAGGTGTTGATGTGTTAGTGTGTTGGATTGTGTCGGAGGTGTTGGAGCTACTAATAATGGAGGTAATAACCACATAATAATGTGTTTGGAGGTGTTGAAGCTGCTGGTGTGTTGGATGGTATTAGACGTGTTGGAGGTATAATGTGGTTGGAGGTGTTGGAGCTGCTGGTGTGTTGAATGGTATTGGATGTGTTGGAGTTATAATGTGGTTGGAGGTGTTGGAGCTGCTGGTGTGTTGGAAGTATTGGACGTGTTGGAGGTATAATGTGGTTGGAGGTGTTGGAGCCGCTGGTGTGTTGGAAGTATTGGACGTGTTGGAGGTATAATGTGGTTGGAGGTGTTGGAGCTGCTGGTGTGTTGAATGGTATTGGACGTGTTGGAGTTATAATGTGGTTGGAGGTGTTGGAGCTGCTGGTGTGTTGGAAGTATTGGACGTGTTGGAGGTATAATGTGGTTGGAGGTGTTGGAGCTGCTGGTGTGTTGAATGGTATTGGACGTGTTGGAGGTATAATGTGGTTGGAGGTGTTGGAGCTGCTGGTGTGTTGGAAGTATTGGACGTGTTGGAGGTATAATGTGGTTGGAGGTGTTGGAGCTGCTGGTGTGTTGGAAGTATTGGACGTGGTTGGAGGTGTTGGAGCCGCTGGTGTGTTGGAAGTATTGGACGTGTTGGAGGTATAATGTGGTTGGAGGTGTTGGAGCTGCTGGTGTGTTGGAGGTGTTGATGTGTTGGATGGTGTTGGACATGTTGATGTGTTAGTTTGTTGGATGGTGTTGGATTGTGTTGGAGGTGTTGTTGTTTTAGTGCGTTGGATGGGTTTGGAGGTACTAATAACCACATAATAATGTGGTTGGAGGTGTTAGTGTTGAATTGTGTTGAATTGTGTTGGAGGTATTGGGTCCGTTGGAGGTGTTGATGTGTTAGTGCGTGGATGTGTTGGAGGTATTATGTGGTTGGAGGTGTTGACGTGTTAGTTTGTTGAAGGTATTGATGTGTTGGAGGTGTTGATGTGTTAGTGTGTTGGATTGTGTTGAAGGTATTGGATGTGTTGGAGGTGTTGATGTGTTGGAGGTATTGGATGTGTTGGAGGTGTTGATGTGTTGGAGGTATTGGATGTGTTGGAGGTGTTAATGTGTTAGTGCGTTGGAGGTATTGGATGTGTTGGAGGTGTTGAATAGTGTAAGCATGTTATATACGCTTATGTAAGGTTTGTTGCTGCTGTAACTCTGCCGTAAGCAGCTGTTTGGAAATTCCTCCAGATGTTGTGTTATGTGGAGTTCAGGCCAGTGACTTCTCTACTCTAAACAGTCATTTCTCTCCACCCAGTACACTTACTGTAACACCAGCCTGCCTCCTGCCTCCTACCTGCCTCCTGCCTCCTGCCTGCCTCCATTTACACTCACTATAGACTGCCTTTGTCTGGATTATTTTTTTTTTTTTTGCTTTTCCTTTTTCTCCGACTTTTGCACATCTTTTTGCTATTTTTGCTTGGGTTTTTGTTGTCCATCTTTTTGCTTGTCTCTTGGATATTTGTTTTAGTGTTTCATTTGTACAGCTTTTAACAGTAGTTTGTCTTTTGTTTGTCTTCTGCTTGTCCCTGTTCATCTTTTGCATGTCCATTGCACATCTTTTGCTTTTGATTGTTTGGCCAAACTTTTGATTGTCTGTTGGATATTTTTAGCATGTCATTTGCACAACTTCTAACTGTCCATCTTATACATCTTTTGTCTGTCTTGCAAATGTCTCCCGGCCTTGTTTTGCTTGGCTTTGCTCATTTCCTGGTCATTCTTTGCTTGTGTTTTTTTCAAATCTTTGCTATTTGTTTGGCTGGGGGTTTTTTCCCCATCCTTTTTTTTTTCGTCTCTTGGTCATTTTTCAAACCCATTTTCCACACCTCCTAACTGTATTTTGTCAATCTATTGCTTGTCTTTTTTTTTCTTGTGCCTTTGCACATCATTTACATGCATTTTGTTATTCTTTTGTTAGACTTTTTAAATTGTATTTTACCAGTGACGGGCCGTACATTTGGTACCTGGGCCCTCAGTGGGGACAGATCCACCTTTTAAAACCAACCCTATCACGTCGCAATTATAGAAACCATCAACATTATACAAAAACGCAAGCTAGCTAGCTTCGGGGTTGGCTGACCTCCTCACGATGTCTAGCTTTTCTTTAAAATATATTTTTAAGTATGTCCGAGACCAAATAAATTTCTCTTCCTCCATAGGCATAAAAAAGTCTAACTCTGAAGTATTAACGTGTGCTGAGGCACACACGTGTTTTGCCACGCGAACTCGGCTGTAACAGTTTCCCTCTGACCAACCAATCAGAGGACGGAAAATGCTGACGCTATTCTGGGCCAGCGAGCTGCCCTGTGAGGCGAATATGAAATCTGATTGGTTAAAAACAGAGCTATTTTTTAAGGAGACTGTGGTAAAAGGGCCAGCAGTACTGACTGTGAAGGCCCTGGGCAGATTAGATTGACATGGCAGCAAAATCTAACATCCACATACACGTACTGGAAGCAGTGCAGCCAAGAGAAACGCTACGAAATGAAGAGAATAAACTGTTGGGAATAAATTAATACAATTTCATGAAACAAATATTAGAATTTAGGTTGTAAATGTAGGTCAGTGCTTCAGAAAAGACTTTTCTGGCCATGACTGCCCACCACTGCATTTTACACATCTACCACTCGTCTCTCACAAATTTTCTTCATATCCTTTGCACATCGTTTTGCCTGTATTTTGTCCATGTTTTTTGCTTTTTTTTTCTCTCAAACATGCTTTGCCATCTAATGTCTTCCTTTCACCCACTTTTGTGCTTTTTTCCTTCCTCTTTTTGCCCATTCTCTGTTTGTCCTTTGCCTTCCAGTCTTTTGCCCGTCCATGTTCAGCTGATTCACAAAGGGTTGCTTCTTGTTATGGTTAATACACCTGTAGGTACAAATAGACACGCTGAAATGTTGTGAACGAACAGTTCTATATAACGGTATTATATAACAGTGAATTATGAATCATGCTGTTCAGTGGTGATGAAAAAAACACACCTTTTAAAGCATGTTTACAAGTGAAATGTCAGTAAGTCCAAAATGTTGCGCGCACACACACACACACACACACACACACACACACACACACACACACTTCCTGTGAGGTTTCATTGAAACCACTTAGACACTAAAGAAGCTGAAAGGAAAAGGGGTTGAAGACCCCTGATGTTAAGAGAGCCGTCCGAAAATAAATGCAGTGAAATGATATAAAGTCGTTTAGTCGTTTCCCGACTAAACGAGAGCCAGATGTAGTACAGATGTTTTCTTAATGTTGTGTTGGGTATATATTTACACACACACACGTGTGAAAAGGAAGTTGCGAACCTTTTTCGAAATTCATGCGTCAAATTTGGCTGGAATCTTCTAGTTAAGCTTCATTTACTCATATCAGCTACAACCGCCTACACTGACAAACAGCCACAGAGCTGCAGGATGACATTTGCACCATGCAGTGGTTTACATTACCAGTACTTTCACCCTGAGCTGTCAAAACACCCACTGCATATTTCAACTAACATTTAAAGACACATTTTACAGGTATACACCGTACTGTATCCGTCTGTATACTTTCATTTGGGGACTTAAATTTGAGTGTGTGCGTAAAGTGTTTCAGATGGGACCATCAGTCCAACTTTTTATAAACACTGTCCATAACCATTAAATGAATTGTATATATTCCGCTTTTCATGTAGCTCATATTATTCACATCATATCATTAGTTCATTTACAGCTTTACCAACCTGTACATATGTAAATATTTTACACTGCTCCCAATGCACTTCTGATTAAATCTAATCTAAACAGTGCACAGTCATTAACATGTGTAGAAGGAAATGTATAAGAAACAAAGAACTGGACAATCAGAGAATCACTAAATTCTAGAAGATAAAAGACAAAAGAAGTTGTTACATCATGTCAAAAACTTCCAATAGATTTATCACAGTTACAAATATTATTCAGTGGAAGGACACTGTACAAACAAAAGTTTGTGGACACCTAACCGTAAGATTTGTTCGTGATTTTAGAGCATCCCGTTCAATATTCAGGGCCTATTAACTGTTATAATGACCTCCACTCTTCTGAGATGTTCCACTAGATTTTGGCATGTGGAGATTTGTGGAGATTCATTCAGCCACAAGGGTGTTAGTAAAGTCAGGTAGTGATGTAGGCGAGGTGAAGAGGGCTAAGGCGCAGTCAGCGTACACATTCGTTCCAAAGGTGTTTAGTAGAGTCGAGGTCAGGGATCTACAGCAGGCCACTCAAGATATTTCACTCCAACTCGTGTAAAGCATGAGCTGGCTTTGTGCACACGTTCTAGCGAAGGGAACATTTTATGTTTACTGCATTCATAGACATAATATACAATTGTGCGTCTTCAAGTTTGTGGTAACAGTTTGGGGAAGAACCACATATGGCGGGAAAAATCCAATCATTTTGTCCATAATCTGGATCTAAAAACACATGTCTAGAGTTTAAGGTGAAAATATCTACCTCTGGCTCAACTGATAGATCTGAAACTTTGAGCAATGAATTGAACAATGACCTCGAACTGGATTTCATACAATGATTTAAAGCTAATGATTTAAAGCTTTAGCTTTATAAATAACCAGCAAATCGCTGTCCGCTACACTCAATGTATCAGGCTGTTAATGCAGAGTATCGCAATCCCGACTATGTGGTGCATCGATAGGTGGATAAGTATTGGTTGTCTTTTTCCACCACTGTTTCACCTCACATCTCATCCTGTCTGTGTCACAGCTCAGCTATCAACGACCTAACCAAGGAGAAAGTCGCCATCAAGAAGCTTCACAGGCCCTTCCAGTCAGAGATCTTTGCGAAGAGAGCCTATCGAGAGCTCCGGCTGCTGAAACACATGAAGCATGAAAACGTGAGTGTTCTGTTTCGGCTCGTGTTTTTGTGTTATGTTAGTGTCGGCCATGGAGGTGGAAGGACAAGGTTGTTGCTTCGCCATCAGGCGATTGTGACAATCTCGTATTTGCACCACGTTCTCTAGTTTATTATGATTTCGCTTCGAAGGGGAAAACAATGGATTTGTAAGATCGCTCTGTTTTCATCAGGAATTCTGATAAAGTACTTAAAAAGTACTACCTGCTATATGAGCTACACAGGATGTTATAACCAGTTCAATATATACTACATATACACCGATCAGGCATAACATTATGACCACCTGCCTAATATTGAGTCCTGGAATAACAGACCTCAGCATTAACAGCATTTATTTTTTCAGCGATTTGAGTTACAGAATCTTCTGTTGGATCGGACCACGTGGACCAGCATTCACTCCACACATGCATCAATAAGCCACGACCCTGTCGCCGGTTCACCACTGTTCCTTCTATGGACCACTTTTAATAGATACTAATCACTGCAGACCAGGAACATCTCACAAGAGCTGCAGTTTTGGAGATTCTCCAACCCAGTCGTCTAGACGTCACAATTTGGCACTTGTCAAACTTAAATCCTTACGCTCGCCCATTTTTCCTGCTTCCAACACGTCAATTTTGAAATGTTCACTTGCTGTCTAATAAATATATCCACCCACTAACAGGTGCCATGATGAAGAAATAATCAGTGGTACTCACTTCACCAGTCATAATATTGTAATGTCAGGTCTGGTCGGTGTATATGTGTTAATATATATTTATATATATATATATATATATATATATATATATATATATATATATATATATATATATATATATATATATATATATATATATATATTTAGACAATAATAATGGCTGTATGTTGAGTTACTTTTAGAGGACAGTAAATCTACACTGCTATACAAGCTGTACATTGTAAATACTCTTAACTGTAACCAAGTTTCATTCCTATAGTATTGTCTTGTGAGAGTAAATGCTTATATGGTTGCTAAAATGTGAGGGTTTTCGGATATATCTTTTATATAAATTATATATATCCTTATATAATTGTATGCCATCACTAATGAGGCCGAGAGCAATTATAATCCTTCATAGCCAGATCTTCATTTGGTCCTTAGTATATGATTACTCCACATTTACTAACATAACATTACTTCCTTTATATGTACATTTAGATTAGCTTCACAGATTGGAAACTTTTTGAATTATTTAATTTGACAAGATATAATATACAAGTGATATACAAGATCATATAACAAGATTTCTTTTTTTTGTTATTCAAACATCCAGATTAAACCAGAGGCGTTCAAGCTGTTGTTCTCGGGTTTCTTGTGTTGAGACACATCCCCTGGCTATAAATCTGTAATGGCTGGAGAATGTGCTAAGACAAGTCCTGTCAGGGTTACAGACGCAGCGTAACTTTAAACACATGCCTTAGTTTTGAGACTTTCCAGTAAGCAGGTTTACATGCACCCTTTTTTTGTTAATCTGAACTAATTGAATCCGATTGCAGTTACTGTTTCCGTTTACAACTACTGTTTATACGCACCTTAAACTTTGCAATCCGATTGAAAAGTCTAGACTTAATTTAATGCTCACACTGAACAGAGAACATTGGAGACCACTGCATTGCATATATGCACTGAGGGGGGATATATTAGTGATTTACGCATTGGACAATGGATCTGAAGGTTGTGAGCTCAAATCCCAGCCATGCTGCCACTCCTGGGCCCCCGAACAAGGCTTTTAATCCCATAGCTGCTCATTCTGTCTTATGTCTCATTTATCTCCTGTATGAATGAGATCAATTAAGTCACTTTGGATAAGGGGTCTACCAAATGCCGTAAATGCACAGGGTTTTATTTTAGTTTATTTTTTCATTATTTCATTCAGATTGAGCTCATTTGGATCCGATTTGTTTATACCAAGACTTTTCAAGCCGATTGAGCTTTTAATACGAATACTAACAGATTATTTGGTTGCATATAAACATACCCAGTGATTCATTATCAGCCAGGGTTTCCACAAGTCTTAACAAGTATAAAACTGACAAGTCAAAATTTTTATTTTTTTAAAAAAGTATTGAATTCGCTGTTGTTAACAGGTCTGAATTTTCCCATGTCCATGTCACGCTACGTCTAATGCGCATTTAAACACCCATGCAGCACTTTAAGAAGTTTTGTTTTTGTTTCCTTGGTTTTGTCACGTATCTCTTTTTGGATTTTATTTTTCAGCTATGGGGAAGTGCAAGTTTAGCCATTCTTGGCTTGAAAAAAGAGACTGTAGTGCTTAGTTCAGGCCAGCTGCTAACAGCGTATATGTGTGCGTGTTTCTGATGTTGTGATTATACAGTAGGTCTTTAAAAAAGTCTTAAATTTGACTTTGTGGAACGTACAGAAACCCTGATCAGCTCTGTCAGTTCATTATGGTATACTATATTTCTAGATATATAATATACATCTGATATTGCCTCTTATCATTTCCTGCCTGATCCAGGTGATTGGACTGCTGAATGTGTTTTCACCTGCCACCCGACTGGAATCCTTTCAGGACTTGTGAGTTAAATTATTTTACTGTGTGTAATATACTAAAACTTTGTAAATCAGTCAGTTTTGTGAATCAGGCATGAGCATATCTGTCTGGAATATTATTTATATATATATATTTGAAAATTTGTCTGGTATTGTATAATTATACTTTATAGCTCAGTGTAAGTGCTGTTTAATTGTTGATAGCAGCAGTTTTAACAGCTGATTCACAGGTTTATTATATATTATTATTATATAAAATGTTGTTTCTATAGTAACAGCTAATTCACAGGTTTATTATATATTATTATTATATAAAATGTTGTTTCTATAGTAACAGCTAATTCACAGGTTTATTATATTATTATTATTATTAATATCATATAAAATATTGTTACTATAGTAACAGCTAATTTCACCAGTTTATTATATTATTATTATTATTATTATTATTATTATTATTATATGAAATATTGTTTCTATAGTAACAGCTAATTCACAGGTTTATTATATTATTATTATATTATTATTATTATATAAAATATTGTTTCTATAGTAACAGCTAATTTCACCGGTTTATTATGTATATTATTATTATTATTATTATATAAAATATTGTTTGTATAGTAACAGCTAAGACTCACTTGTATGGCAGACGCACCACATGATTTATAAGTAATGCTGAGCAGCTTGCAACAGTATCATTCCTATAGTGAAGTTGTATTTATATGGAGACATTTATTTCACATGTATGGAATTACATTTATGACATTCGGCAGACGCCCATATCCAGAGCGACTGTTATACAGTTGAGCAGTTGATGGTTAAGGGCATCGCTTGAGAAAGGTTAAGAGCCATGAGCGGCAAATTTATGGTGCTGGGATTTAAACTCGCGACCTTCCAATCAGAATTCTCTATATATATTTTGCCTCTTCAGGAAAAGGGTTTTTCACAACTGTTTATGGACTTCCAAAAACATTAAGTAACAAAAAGTTCAGTATAAAGGAATACAGTAATCCCCCATTTATCGACGTTGATTACGTTCCAAAACCGCCGCGATAAACGAAAAAACGCTATAAACGGACGCACCTCAAAAATGCTTTTTTTTTATTGTTCAAGCTGTAAATCATCCTCCCACACACTTTAAACACACACAGAAAACATTTGCAAGAATACAGCGAGACGAATTTTGTGTCAATTTGTAGAAATACAGTATCACATTTATAGTGAGTACAATGAGTCACTATGTACATATTTTTTGCGTCCTGCACACTTCAGCACACTTTCTTGAACAACAACAAATTCTTCGGCTTTTGTGTGAATGTATGATAACTCTGTAGTATTTAATGTTTACAGTACTGTACTGTATTAACATTTTACTTCATTTTATAATTAATAATTATATTTTTATTAATAAATTTCATTATTTCAACATAAAAACAATTGCCTATGAGTTTTTGGTCTATCGTGGTATCCGCGAGAGACCGGGAAAATCAGCCAAACAAATTAGTTATGTGGCAAAAGCAATTCCACGAGATTCCAGCCGATTGCCGTTCAATGATCAGCCTCCATCACCGTGTAGAGCCAGTGGTCTGGAAGAACGTCATGCTGACCAATGGACAGCTGAAAGTTGTAATATTTTGTCCAACATTGATTAAAGGAAACGAATGTATTTTGTGTTTCAGCTACCTGGTGATGCCGTACATGTTCACAGATCTGTCCAAAGTGCGAGGTTTGCTCTCAGAAGACCGTGTGCAGTTCCTGGTCTACCAGATGCTCTGTGGACTGAAGGTAAAACTATTCTAAAAATAATCAGCTTTTTAAAAAGATGACCAATTAACCAATGTGGTCACTTCCTTTCTGGTTGTACAAACAAAACTAAACTAAAAAGAAAAGTGACAGAAGCAGAGGTTTTAGTTTTTAGTTTTTTTCCCCCTAAGTGAAGTTTTCTCTCAGCCGTCTCATTCAACATTTACATTGCGCTGTTGTAGTTTTAAATCTGTTATATTGTTGGGGATTTGAACCAGTTATTGATTTAATTCACTCATTTATCCTGTTGTTATATTTTTAACAAGGCTTAAACCTCTTGGGGTTTTGTACTGTTGTATAAAAATGAGATGGAGCCTGATGTGAAGCAGATTTACTGTGACAACAGTTTTGCTTTCTTTTGTTTATCAAAGAACGACGCATAATATATATTAAATCCACTATTAACAATTAATGCTGTGGTGTCTGCAAAACAAGTTGCATCATAGCAGTTTCTAATAATTTCTCATAATTTCTCATAAACTCAATTTCTCTGGACGCTAATAAGACCTTAATAATGCAGCTTTCAGACAAGATCAATTGTCTGAAAACCTAAAGAATTTGCTGTGTTACCTCTGTTACAAATCCTTTAAATGCCAGAATCTTTTTAACCATGTTATAAGTATAAATGTTAAATAAAAAAAATAATACAAATAAAGAAAAATATAAATGTTAAACATTTCCATTCAGAAAACAACAAAGAAATTTCCTTTGGAAAATATCACCATGTTTTAATTTGTGTATTATTATGTGTAGATTATGTGGAATATCCAGCAGTCCTTTATATGTTACTATAGACCTGATAATATAAAAGAATTAGAATGAAGCATTCGTTTCAATCTCCGATTTGCATCGAAGCAAGAACTAATTTCAGGACTTTTTAACCTGTTCGATTCCATAATTCAGCATATTCTTTACCATAGTTTGTACAGCCGGATCATAAATGGTTTAGAAAAATTATTTAAACTGAAAAATGGATCAGTTTTGAAACCGAACTAAAAGAATTTTTGAAACATGACTAATTGCTAGAGGCTAACTCGTGTTTTTTTTTTCTATCTCTCCACAGTACATTCACAGTGCTGGCATCATTCACAGGGTGAGTGTTTGGCAGCAAATATGCAGCATCTGGCATCGATCACGAATTCAGCACCTCGAAATCAAGTTGAAATAAATATACATGACGTGTTTGTCGTTTTTCTCAGGAAGAAAGAAAGCCGTCCAGTGATACCATGCAAAAGAAATTCAGATTCTTTTCAAGTTGCTTTCTTTTTCGAATCGTAACGTGCTTCCGTCATTGTACGACACCGTGATCTTAATGGTGTTTAAGGAATCTGCATTTACTGAAAAGTGATCCGAATATTTTCCTTTCGTTGAACTATTCCATATAGATTGCAGTTTTTTTTCCCCAGTGTGAGAATGCTGAAGAGGGCAGGATTCCCGTTGTTTCTAAAGTCAGTCAGACAAAATCATATCGTCATATTTTATTAGGAATTCTTTGTATATTCCATTTCTTCCTTTGCTGCACAAGTTCAAGTGTGCTTTATTGTCATTCCACCGTATGTGGAGAAAAACAAAGGAATAAAATGTCGTGCCTCACAGGACTACAGTGCTACGTATTTAAACATATGAACAAACATAGTAGACATAAAACATATAACATTATATAGGATGTCTTTGGATATGGTAGAATTACATTTTATGTTCACTTGAACTTGGAAACCCAGACCTGTTCCAGCCCAGTAATACCCCTGTGCACAAAAGTGAGCTCCATGAAGATATTTTACATGGTGGAAGATCTTGAGTGGCCTGCTATAGAGCTCTGATCTCAACTCTACTGAACACTTTTGAGATGAATGTGAACACTGACTGCACCTCAGGCCTCCTCACCTCACCTACATCAGTACCTGACTTTACTAACAGCCTTTTGGCTAACAAGTCTACAAACACGGTCCAAAATCTAGTGGAACATTTTCCCCAGACGAGTGGAAGGACTTGTTAGAGCAAATTGGGACTGAATGCAGAATGCAATGGTCAAAATAAAATAATTCTGACCAGGTGTCTGCAAACTTTTGGCAATATAGTATATAAGTATGAAATCTATATAGACTAACACAGGTACAGTGAGGATTTGAACAAGTATTTGAACACCCTGCTATTTTGCAAGTTCTCCCACTTAGAAATCATGGTGGGGTCTGAAATTGTCATCGTAGGTGCATGTCCACTGTGAGAGACATAATCAAAAAAAAAAAATCCAGAAATCACAATATATGATTTTTAAACTATTTATTTGTATGATACAGCTGCAAATAAGTATTTGAACACCTGTCTATCAGCTAGAATTCTGACCCTCAAAGACCTGTTAGTCTGCCTTTAAAATGTCCACCTCCACTACATTTATTATCCTAAATTAGATGCACCTGTTTGAGGTCGTTAGCTGCATAAAGACACCTGTCCACCCCATACAATCAGTAAGAATCCAACTACTAACATGGCCAAGACCAAAGAGCTGTCCAAAGACACTAGAGACAAAATTGTACACCTCCACAAGGCTGGAAAGGGCTACGGGGAAATTGCCAAGCAGCTTGGTGAAAAAAGGTCCACTGTTGGAGCAATCATTAGAAAATGGAAGAAGCTAAACATGACTGTCAATCTCCCTCGGACTGGTTCTCCATGCAAGATCTCACCTCGTGGGGTCTCAATGATCCTAAGGAAGGTGAGAAATCAGAAAATCAAAATCCCTCCTGCAGTGTGTGCAAACCTGGTGAAAAACTACAGGAAACGTTTGACCTCTGTAATTGCAAACAAAGGCTACTGTACCAAATATTAACATTGACTTTCTCAGGTGTTTAAATACTTATTTGCAGCTGTATCATACAAATAAATAGTTTAAAAATCATACATTGTGATTTCTGGATTTTTTTTTTTTTTTAGATTGTCTCTCACAGTGGACATGCACCTACGATGACAATTTCAGACCCCGCCATGATTTCTAAGTAGGAGAACTTGCAAAATAGCAGGGTGTTCAAATACTTATTTTCCTCACTGTAATCTATTGAATGAAGTAATCGGAACTATACAAATACCTTACAGTTATACTTTACATAAAACACAGACATTTCTGACAAAACACCTGCGCATAACCAAGATGCCCATTTATCCAGCTGAGCGTAGTCTACTTGCTCACATAGACGACTTTGTTTCTGTTTTGAGAAATAATTGTGCAATCTGTAGAATGAGGCCGGAATGGTCCACCTTTGAACAGTCAATAATGGGAAAATATGCCATTGTCTTTAGTAACAAGGTCACTACGGTTTCCCTCAGCGAATAGTTTTTGAAAAGAAACTCTTCAATGCTACTGAGAAGTGCACATACTGGGAAGTTAGGATTTTTTGTAAGGATTGCCCCAGGTGTTCACAGCTGTAACCGAATATTCATTTGAATCCCACTAGAGCTCGTATTTTTATCTATTGATTTTATGGAGAGCTGCAAAGGAAAGGAAGTAAAATCCCCCATGGCAGATATCTTTCTGCTGTTGTTTTGGTGAATCAGGTCACAACCACGATTTACCGTAGGATTCAAGTTAATACAGGAAGCAGTTTCCTGTTAGGTGTGACACCGTCGTTACATGTTTAGAATTGTGTTAGCATGTCTATTAGCGGATACATAAGTGTTTCACAACGAGGTACAGTCCCACAAACTGCATGCTATCGGTTCAGTTGAAATATGTTGTTGAAATATTCAGTCGACTTTTGTCATGTATAAGCAGGGACTAGAGATGAACAATGTGCTGTTATTTGTCCCCTGAGGTTTTAGTCAAGTTTTTTTGAAGAACTGATCCACTTTTGAGTTTCTCCCATTTCTACACATGAATTCATGGCTACTGATTACCTGGCTCATGTGTGCAGAGAACTGGACTGGCTGGGTCTTCCAGAGACTTGGAACAACTGCTTGTTTTTTTCGCACCTCCATGCGGGTGTGACATGCCAAATACACCTCTAAGCTGCAACTGCAAATAATTGCAATGGGGCATAGTTTTATGGACCGGATTTCAGGATAGATTCTGCTTTCTGTTTAGGATTTCCTCGAAACCAGAGGCGCCCAAACGTTTTGTTGCATCGTATCAAACCATTAAATTCTAATAAAAGTTGCAATGGTTCCCCTTATTTATGACTTAATCATTTTCAGAAATAAGTCGAATAAAAGCATGACTCTTTAATCTGCGTAACGAATGCGGTTTTCGTGTTTGTTTGTTTTTTAGGTTCAATGGGGCATGAAATCCAATGTACAATGAAAACCTCCCATTTACAGAACAATAGAGTTTAATGCCTAATAAAGGTGTTCAAGCTATAATACATTACAGCCAGTGTAAAATCAGTGACCTCTAATGAGAAACATTAAACTGGTTGTTATTGTTCAAACGTTTTCTCATTCAGGCTTCAAGCTGACTTACTAACACACTGTAGGTACGATTCAGTTAGTTTGTTTCTCAGCTTGTTCAAGTTCATCAGACTGAAAGACTGCTCACACATGAAGGTCATTTCAACGTTTCAGCTTACGAATGTTGTGTTCAATGTTAAATTAGAAATTCAATGGCATTTTTTTTTTCCCCCTTCCTTGTATATGGCACGGTGAATCATCAAGGTCACCAAGGGCTAACTTTGTTTGGGTATCTCTGCTCTAAACACTCTAGGTAGGAGGCACGCTAGTTGGAAAGTAAACAAGGAAGTGGCAGTTGCAGAAACTTCATAACTAGTGGAAAAAGGCAGGAATTTCTAGGACGTTAACTAGGAAGAAGGTTAACTTCAGGTGTGCTCCTTTTCACAAATGCAGTTGAGTTTGCCTTTGAAGCCGGGGGTACAAATCCAAAAAATATTTGGCATTGGTAGAATTGAATGTTTCCTATTGAGTTGCTCTCTATGTAACAGGGTAAGACTGAGGCCTTGTACTGTCCAGGATTCTCCTCTACATTCTGTCTTTCATTGTAATATTGTGTCTTCACTGTTCTCCCTACTCTATATATAACACAATATTAAGTATTTGTCAGCAGTTTTAAACCTTTGAGCTAAAAGAAAAAGAGCATAAAAGAGGAACAGCAATCCTAACACATATACGGATTTGTTGTGTTTTTGTTTTTCAGGATCTAAAACCAGGCAACTTGGCAGTGAATCAAGACTGCGAGCTGAAGGTCATTCACCTCTGGTTTTTTGACAATGTGGTGAAAATGTGCTACGGGTTTTGGATTGACTGGTTCTCTTTAAGGACTTGACTGGTTGATGGTGTTAATTGGGTTGAGGGGGATTTTAACAGTGTCTTGTATCTGTGGCTACAGATCTTGGACTTCGGCCTGGCAAGGCATGCAGACCAAGAGATGACTGGTTATGTTGTGACAAGGTGGTACAGAGCGCCTGAGGTTATTTTAAATTGGATGCACTACAACCAGACAGGCAAGATAACACACATGCCAGTCAAATTGCACATTTATGGCTGGATAAACCCAGACCCAAACTCAAAATTATTGTTATTGTAGAACCTTAATTGACCGTAATATAAATATCAATTTACAAATGAACTCTAATTACATTATATGAGTCTGATAGCAGTTTTACATTAGTCATATGGAGATATATATATATTGACTTTTTCCTGCTTTTTAGTGGACATCTGGTCAGTTGGGTGCATAATGGGAGAAATGTTCAACGGAAAGACACTGTTCAAAGGAAAAGACTGTATCCTTCACTAACAGCTTCTGTCAATGTTACTTATTCTTCACCTGCTAACAAGCATTTCTGAGAATTTCAGCTCATCTCAGGAAGTACTGTAGAATAGTTTTCTTGCCTGTGTCTTGCTTTTTCAGCCTGCTGCAGTGACACGAATGTTTTTTGGAGTTAAAGCAAAAAGAAAGAAATTGTATCGATTGAAAAGAACCTTTAATACATTACATTCTTTAATCATCGAGAATCAGACATGGACCAGCTGGTTCAAATCATGAAGGTAACAGGGACACCTGGCCCAGAATTCATCGAGAAACTAGAAAGCCAGGAGGTAAGCCATTCAAGGTACACCAATTAGGCATAACATTATGACCGGTGAATAACACTGATTATCTCTTCATCATGGCACCTGTTAGTGGGTGGGATATTATTACTCAGCAAATATGTTTTTGTCCTCAAAGTAGACGTGTTTGAAGCAGGAAAAATGGGTGAGCGTAAGGATTTGAGTTTGACAAGAGCCAAATTGTGAAGTCTAGACGGCTGGGTCGGAGCATCTCCAAAACTGCAGCTCTTGTAGGATGTTCCCGGTCTGCAGTGGTCAGTATCGGAAGGAACAGTGGTGAACCGGCAACAGGGTCATGGGCAGCATTGATGCATGTGGGGAGCGAAGGCTGGTCCGTGTGATCCGATACAGCAGACGAGATTCTGTAGCTCAAATCGCTGAAAAGGTTGATGCTGTTAATGCTTGACAGGTTAGCAAAAAGGGGACCAACATGATATTATGCAGGTGGTCATAATGTTATGTCTGATCAGTGTCAGTGGAATTTGTTGTCATATTTGGACCCTTCCTCATAAGGTGGCACTGTGTTTCTGTACTACAAACGATAATGTAATATATTTCTGTGTGCAGGCAAAGAATTATATCAAATCGCTCCCCTTTTATCCTCGGAAAAATTTCTCTACACTGTTTCCCAGGGCCAGCGAACAAGGTAAGCAGACGGCAAAGCAAGAGACCACCTCGAACAGAGGATATTGTTATGGGGGAAAAATCTTTTTAATGTCATTATTCACTGTATCTTCTGCTGTACATGCGGATATAATGTAACTACTGTTACTGTATTCTGATACAGGTTTGCACAAAGCATCATAGATTAATGCCCACCACTTCCTTTCAAGGGGAAATCCCATTGCCATGAAGAGCATACTTACACATCATTTCTCTAAAACACTGTTCTGATGTTCTGTTCGCAAAGACAAGTTTACAAAGTGTTACATGCAGAGGTGCAGATAATTATGATGCTAGTTTTGGAACTCCACTCGCAACTTTATATTGCTCACCCTTAGCAAGTTTCCAATCAACCAAAGATACAATGCATCAAATCATGCACATACAGATCGAGAGCTTCAGCCGACGTTCACATCAGTCATCAGAATGGGTGGGCGCAAATAATCTCACTTTGTTGTTGGTGACGGATGGAACATCTCAGAAGATTTCAGTCTCTTTTCTGCAGTGCGACGTCTCCTACGACGACGACCGGCAAAAACCCAAAGACGCGACAACTTCAAACCACCTCAGGGGGAAATGAGTACAGCAAGAAAAGAAACTTATTGAGATATGGAGGGAAAATTTGTGTTTGTATGAGGCTTTCATTATCAAGGCATGTTATAAAAATAATTAACACTACACTGTTTTAATTTGCTGCTAGCCACCGTTAGCGAGACAAGACGGGTCTGGACTGATTAACCATGTTCAGTGCGTCAGGAAAGATTTCACAGCGCTTCACTTTTTCCACATTTTGATATTTTATAAAACTTCAGATGAGCTTTTTTTTCTAGTGTGCATCAACTTAAGACAGTCTGACGTTATGACAACCGAGATCCTGCAGTCTGACGAGCACCAATTGCAAAGGACTTTCAAAAATCCAACACAGTGTGGGAAAAAAACACCCAGTCAGAAACATGAAATCGGAAGCTACAGTAGGAACTGGGATACTAAAGCTGGAGATATCACTTGGTTCGATGAATCGTGATTTGTGCTTCAACGTGCAGGTCAGAATTGGAAGAATCTCTGGGCCCAGCCTGCCTTGTGTCTGCAGGTCAGGTCTGTTGGTTGTTTACTTGTATAAAAGACCGGGCCTTGAGTACCAACTGAGCATTGTTTGAATGCCACAGCCTGATTATGTTGAGGACATGCATTCGTTTATTTTCACTTTAGGTAAAAGGGTGTAGAGTATAAAACATTTCCCATGTCATTATAGCAATACCGCTAGCCAAAAACCAGTTAAGTCCATGACATCATTTCTGACCCTGATTTGCGGAGATCCAGTTTTCTCCATTGTTTCATGCAACAATAAACTGAAGCTCTTGACTTGTATCTGCATGATTTTATTTAAATTGCTGCATACTTAGTGTGTTCAGATCTGCACTTGTGTGATGTAGTTTATATTACGGAATCAGAACCAACTAGTCTGGGATGAAAACAGTATTGGAATGCAGCGTGTTAGAGCTTGTCCAAGGTTGTTGGGTGACTTTCTGCTTTTAAAGTAAGGAAATGGCAAAATATTGCATGGAAAAGGGCTATTCATTTGTTGAATGTTATGTTTATTCATGATCAATGTCCTATATTTGGTTTGTTTATTTATAATAAATTCTTCTGATACTTCTGTCAGCTGTGGACCTGCTGGAGAAGATGCTGGTGTTAGACACTGATACACGCCTCACCGCCGACGGTGCACTGGCTCACGGTTACTTTGATGGCCTCAGGGATCCAGACGACTGTCCAGAGCCTAAGCCATATGATGACAGTTATGACAATGCCACACTGCCCCTAGAGGAGTGGAAGAGTAAGTGCACAAATGAATTAGAATAATAAGTTTAATAATATTGACTGACTAAACAGGACACCAGTACAAACATTATGTGATTTTGGCAAATAGCAGATTATTAAAATGTAAACAGTCTGCTCTGATATCTTAAGTCTCCTACATTTTACAACATTAATCAATATAAGTCTGTGTATCTTTAATCGAATACTAATTCTTGCACATACCTGCACATTTTCCTTAAAATAACTCAATAACAATTACATATGGCTATTAAGAAAGCATACATTTTCTATCGCATCCTTCTTCGTCGGTGTTTAAACTGGTTTAGCATGCTGTACGGATTTAAAAAAGAAATCTGCATTGGGGATAAAGGGAAAAAGGTGCACCAGAAAAAAATTTGGCCAATTGTTGATAAGTGGATTTCGCCTTGTTGTAATGGTTTTGTCTGCTGTTTGTTTTCTGCACAGGATTGTCTTTCAAAGAACTGAAGAGTTTCGTTCCCTTTCCAAGAAGAGACTCGAAGAGGAGGAACACGCTTACGATGTCTTAGTGATGTTGCAGCCACACCTTTATGCAGAGGATTGGTGCAAAGGAATAGGGTGGACAAATGTTTACACATAAATCTATTACAAGTCATGACAATCCATGATGAGTCAGTGATGAATGTCTCTTTGTCGTGTACCTGATTAGTGGGCTTTAGGATGTACTGCTGTTACAGTAGTGATTGATTTCATTTGTTGCCTTTAAGCTTTTGTTTTAGGTTAAAAATTATATATATACATATATATATATATATATATATATATATATATATATATATATATATATATATATATATATATATATACAGTGCCCTCCACAATTATTGGCACCCCTGTTTAAGATGTGGTCGTGGACTTCTAAAAATTCTCCTTTTTTTTAAAACAACATAGAACCCAAATGCAAAAAAAGAGAAAAATCCAACCTTTCATTTAAGTACATTACTTTGGTGGTAAAAAAAATCACACATTTAGAAAAAAAAAAAAACTTGAAATCATGTGTGCCACAATTATTGGCACCCCTGATGTTAATACTTTGTACAACCTCCTTTTGCCAACAAGACAGCACTTAATCTCCTCCTATAACATTTCACAAGATTGGAGAACACAGAGAGAGGGATTTTTGACCATTCTTCTTTGCACAATCTTTCTAGATCATCCAGTGTCCTGGGTCCTCTCTTATGCACTCTTCTCTTTAGCTCGCCCCACAGGTTTTCGATTGGGTTGAGGTCTGGGGACTGAGATGGCCATGGGAGGACCTTGAGTTTGTGACTGCTGAACCACTTTTGTGTAGATTTTGCCACATGTTTTGGATCATTATCCTGCTGAAAGACCCAATGACGACCCATCTTCAGCTTTCTGGCAGAGGCCATCAGGTTTTTATTTAAAATATCCTGGTACTTCAAAGCGTTCATAATGCCATGCACCCTAACAAGGTTCCCAGGGCCTTTGGAAGAGAAACAGGCCCACAGCATCACAGATCCTCCACCATACTTCACGGTGGGCATGAGGTGCTTTTCGGCATACTCATCTTTTGTTTTACGCCAGACCCACTTAGAGTGTTTGTTGCCAAAAAGCTCAATCTTAGTCTCATCTGACCAAAGCACACATCCCAGTTGAAGTCCCAGTACCGCTTAGCAAACTCCAGACGTTTACGTTTGTGAGTGTTAGTGAGAAAAGGCTTTTTCCTTGCATGCCTCCCAAACAGCTTGTTGGCATGTAGAGAGCGTCTGATGGTTGTTTTGGAGACTCTGTGACCCCAAGATGCCACTCTTTGATGCAATTCTGTGACGGTGAGCTTGGGAAATTTTTTTACTTCTCTTACCATCCTCCTCACTGTGCGTTGTGGCAAGATAAACTTGGGACCTCTTCCAGCCTTGTTTGTCACTGTTCCAGTTGTTTTAAACTTCTTAATGATTCCTCTGACTGTAGATACCGGCAAGTTAAGGCGAGTGGCTATTTTCTTGTAGCCATTGCCTGACTTATGAAGGTCGACACACATCTGCCTTACTTGAATGGTGTGTTCTCTTGTCTTTGCCATGTTGACAAATGGGTAAGAGAATTAGGCCTCTGTGTCACGTCATATTTATACCCCAGGGAAACAGGAAATCATGAATTACTAATTAAAAGTCCCTAGATACCCTGACCAACCTTAGCAACTACAGAAAAATATATTTAAAAAAAAAAAAAATTTTAATTTTCAGAGGAATTGTTAGGGCTGCCAATAATTGTGGCACACATGATTTCAAGTTTTTTTTTTTTTTTCTAAATGTGTGATTTTTTTACCACCAAAGTAATGTACTTAAATGAAAGGTTGGATTTTTCTCTTTTTTTGCATTTGGGTTCTATGTTGTTTTAAAAAAAAAGGAGAATTTTTAGAAGTCCACGACCACATCTTAAACAGGGGTGCCAATAATTGTGGAGGGCACTGTATATATATATATATGGGGAAAAATTTTATTCTTTGGATATTAACTTGGATTCTTTGATTCTGACCTGTAAAATTTTGGCTTTTTGTTCTCAGGATACAAAAATAAATAAATCTAGATACTATAGGCCTAGATAGTATATATCAAAAAGTGTACAGTTTTTCACTATTAAGGTCTCTATATATTATTTGTAAGATTGAGTAGAGCTAATTAAATTAGCGTATATTATAAATAAGCGTATATTGTAAAATATACCACAGCACTGTGTATCAAAACCAGCTCAATGACTCTCGTGACACTGCTGTTGGTGAAAAAGTTAAGGGAGTAAACTAGAAGATTAAATTGGATAATAGAAAAGCAGAGTAATTGTAATTGCCTATAAAATTGGCAGTGGGTATGTCCGGATCCTCCCCAGCTCTTGACCAGAGGACACCGGTGCAAATATGACTGATTGCTCACGCCATCGAAGGATTTTTGGACCACTTGGAGGGGCCGTGATGTGTGATACGGGGTCTCTTCTGTTAAGTTGAAATGTACTTTTAAGTGACGACAATCGACGCAGCGGGTATACGCAGAACGTTTTCGTACCTCCACCCCTTACACCTTCGTGATGTTCTCTTTATCGAGCGAAGTTGCCAGGGTGTGTTATGAAACGATTTGTGAATGTGGTTTATGGTGCACAGCTTTGTAAGATGTGTTTGACGACGATAATGAGCCTCGTACATGTTATGTAAATCAGCGATGTAGTATAACGATGACATTTTTTTAAAATAAACACCTTAATTACAAAACGACGGGTTTCTATGTTCCAAAAACCTGCTTATATTGTACATGTTCCTGAATATTATTAGTAACTGTTTTTTTTTTTTTTATTCTAATGTTGTTAATATGAGTGTTGAATAATATGCAGGAATGTAGTGGGAAAATTCAATATTTTTAGAGCGACCCATTGGCAGACAATTTAACCAAGGTGGTGTTATTGGGGTATGGGGTCTGAACTTGCAGTCATTGATGCAGAACTTCTGTATACACTCATTAGCCACTTTAATTGGAACACCTATAGTAATCCAGTCAGTGCATAAAATCACAGGCATCTATGTCAGAAGCTTTAATTAATGATCTAGGCTACGCTTACTCAAGTAATCACTCGTTATGAGCAGAAAGGCATGTAAGAATGCATAATAGATTTTGTTAAGCCAAATTCCCAAGAATGGGAATTTAAGGCTACTCCGGGCGAAGGTTCAAAACTGAGTATTTAAGGATGAATTACTGTGCAGTCCACCGGTTTTGGTTACCTTAAATTCCTGTTCATGGCTGACAGGAGCAGAATTGCTTTCTAAATTTCAATTCTAAGTTCAGTGTTCTGTCATTCTATACAGCTTTTTTCAGTATGGTTGAAAATGTGGTTGAGTTGAAAACAGCCTTCCTGTCAGCTCCAGTCACTGTTGTCTTACCTCTTTCGTCAATAAGGTATTTACATCTGCAATGAAAACTTTTCTTTGTTTTGTTTCATCATGTTAACACCATAAACTCATTAAAAATGCTCAAAGTCACTAAGATCACAATTTCTCCCTGTTCTGATACTCAATGTGGATATTCACTGAAGCTCTTGACTTGTTTCTGTATGTTTTTATGCACTGCACTGCTGCCACCTAATTGGCGACTGAATAGTATGCAAGAGATCCTCCTCCTAAACGGGTGTATACATGTCCTACATGCGTGACAAAGTTTTTATCCCCAATAGAGTTTGAGTGAAAGGGGAAAATGTTTCCCTATTTTACAACTGATCTACTCAGAGAAAGATTCCAATAGGTTTAATTAAGGAAATAATCCATATATAAGGTAAAAAAAATATACATATTCAACTATTTTTCCTCTATCACCCTCATCATCAGATATATGCAATTACCAGATTGAACAGACGTCACAATAAATTATTTTACCAATAAAATAGCTACCTACTTTATTAGTTTGTTACATGTGATAATGAAGGAACGTCTGATATAAACCAGTCTAGATCTAACACCTTCATGTTGACTTAAGAGTGACAATGGCCCAGCATGTAGCACTGCCTCATCACACTTCCAGGGTTTGATCCTGAGCGCCGGTTACTTTCTGTAGATATGCATGCACTCCCTCTCAAAAAAAAAAAAAAAAAAAGAACTAGAATTGGCCGTGCTAATGTATGAAAATGTTCAGACCAGGATAAAGAGATAACCGACAATGAATGAATAAACACTTTGATTATTTTTGCAGCTTGCATAATGGAGGAATGTTCTGAGAAACACTAATTTGCCTTCGGATGTACACCACTCAGGCATAACATTATGTGAATAACACTGATTGTCTCTTCATCATGGCACCTGTTAGTGGTTGGAATATATTACGCAGCAAGCGAACATTTGGTCCTCAAAGTTGATGTGTTAGAAGCAGGAAAAATGGGCAAGCGAAAGCATTTGTGCGAGGTTGACAAGGGCCAGATTGCGATGTCTAGACGACTGGGTCAGAGCATCTCCAAAACTGCAGCTCTTGTGGAGTGTCCTCAGTCTCCAGTGGTCAGTATCTATCAAAAGTGGTCATGTCGATAAGCTTTTATTGACATTTTACCCATATATAGCTGACGCAGTACACAGTGAAATTAGACAACGTTCCTCCAGAAACCCTGCTGCTACATGAAACAACATTGAGCGACATCACACAACATAGAGCTACATATCAAATCAAGATATCCGTATGCGAATTGAGTCAAGTCAAGTGGTCCAAGGAAGAAGCAGTGGTGAACCAGCGACAGGCTCATTGATGCACGTGGGAAGCGAAGGCTGGTCATTGTGGTTCGATCCAACAGATTGCTGAAGAAGTGAATGCTGTTGATGCTCGACGGGGTCGGAACTGTTTTGGCAGCAAAAGGGGGACCAACACAATATTAGGCAGGTGGTCATAAAGGTACGCCCGAGAAGTGTACATTCCAGCAGACACCTCTTATCCAGAGGGACTTACAAACATCTCACTCATACAACAGAGCAGTTGAAGATTAAGGGCCTTGCTCAAGGGCCCCACAGTGGCAGCTTTAGCGTGGTGGGATTTAAACTCACTACTTTCGGATCACAAGTCCGACATCTTAACCTACTGCTTCCCGACTTTACTAGATGTTAATGGTTCCTCTCAAGGTTTCTTCCTCATAACATCTAAGAGAGTTTTTCCTTGCCACAGTCGACACGGCTGCTCATCGGGGATAAATGCACACCATTAATCTTAAAAGCGCTATAGAAATAAACTTGACTTGACTTGACTTGACTTGACTTAATGAGTGTATGAATGCGTGTGAATGATATCCAGACATGGCAGGTCCCATCCAAGCTGTATTTCTGTCTCCTCTGTTTCTAGGATAAACTTTAAATCCAGCACATCACTGACCAATGCAGACTTAATATGAATTAATTTAGTTTGGCAAGTTTGGAGACTTTTTCATTCATTATCATATAATAATCGCACTACATTTTTGAAAGAAGTCAAAGAAGTGTCATAGTGATTCTCAGTGGAGAAGGGATAAGAAAAAAGGCACCAATTAGCCATGGCAATTGTGATCATTGTGTGTTGTTTTAATGTTTTTGGGTGTTTACTGAAATAATTTTTAATAATATCGAATTTGAACTCTGAGGCACGCAGCGCCTCAGGGGCTAACTGGCTAAAACCATTGGGTGCAGTGGAAGTTAGCATGCACTGCTACCCTTCTCCATGAACCATGGCGACTAGTGCAAGGCTTCGGTGCGAGTTCTCGGCTAGAACCAATGTTCATTCCAGGTTCAGACATGAAATAAATATCCTCCACCATGATTAATAGGTGAAGCGGACGGTGTAAATGGCCTGCTTTCGGTCGAGGGGCGTGTTCTTGCTATCTTGACTGAAAGCCCCGCTGTCTCCCTGTGTATCAGCTAGCTAGCTTTACTAGCTTAGCATGTGGCTGAAAATAGCCAGCGTAGCCTAGCGCCTCCGAGACAACTACACTGGGAAATGTCTAGATTTGACCTGGGACTTGTTCTGTTCGTGTTAAAGGAATATCCGTGTCTTTTTATGAGCCCCGGGGAAACATTTCCACCTGTATAATGTCCCCATGAGGGGAGGTTTTATTTATTTTTTATCGGCGATTCTTTTTACCGGCGTTTTTTTTTTCTCCGGAGGAAAAAACACAGCTGCTAGTAAAAACCAAAAGAAAGCTCAATCCTTTTCTGGTTTAAAGACAAGGTAATTTAAATGATTTGTTTGTTTTTGGGGTGTGTTTAAGACGTATTTAATGAACGTGTGCCGAAAATGGCTCGTCAATGTCAGATTTTTCTCAGCACATTCGAGTGGATAAAGGGTTTACAGGCGGACTGATATTGGAGTTTCGTCCCGGTTTTTATCGCTGGGAGGGAAAAATAATAATGCCCTCAGGCACCGTGTACGCTTTTGACACGCCGTCCATTTCGATACGCTGTGCCACGAATCAACTCGTAGCGTTTGCGCGCCTGTCCGTCACCGCGTACTTCCAGCCGAACTTCTGCTCCAGACCGCTAACATGGCTGACATTTCGTTCTGGAAATGAGCCCGCGCAACCTAACGTGACTACCCCCGCGCGGCTCCTGATTGGTCCGTCACGAACGCGACGTGCGTACCGAACACGCTGATTGGCTGTTTCAACACCTGTGGGAAACTTGCTAGTTCTTGGCGACGACTCCTGACTTTTTCTGACTCGAGTGATACATTTCTCAGCAACTTTTTTTTCTATCCGCCCGCAACTTTTTGCCTTCCTGTGCATAATTTCGGATTTAGAGGCGACTACAGAACGAACCGGACGACTTTATACAAAAATGTGTCCTGAAACGAAGGCCATGTTCACCGATTTAACGCCGAAGTGCCGGAGGCCTTGAGCGTAATATCAAAGTCCCGCCCCCTTGAGAGACGGCAAAAATAAAAACACAGTCGCCTATAAGTGTCCTGCGGCCCGCTGAGTTCTCCTTTTATAACTCATTTTTACTTTGCATTTTGCCATTTTATAAACATCCACAGATGTGATCATCGACCGTCTTGCCTTATCTATCAGTGTGTAACCTTCACGGTATGTTCATGCTCCTTATTTCCTCTATACAGTCTCAGGTTTGGGTTCAGGATAGTTTTTTTATTTGGTTCTCTTAACTAGCCAAAGAACTCATTCAGTGCCTATTTTATGTTATTACCAAAAAATTGTTCTTTATCGGTTTGTGCATAGACAGTAACAATAACAATAACAAAAGTTTTGGAGCTGTCTAAGTTGGAAAATGTTTTCCATACGATCAGTCATGAGTAGTAGTTTATTTTCATTAGGAAGCATTTTAATTGAGGTATTGCACTTGTAATTACCTGAAAATTACACGTGTAACAAAAGTTCAAAATGTCTTTAAATCCTGTCTTGGATTTGTCCCCACTTCCGGTAACGAGCAGCGCGCGCGTCTTGCGTTTAAAGGCACGTGACTTCATAAGTGTAAACAAACACGTCCCGTTTATCCCCCCCCCCACACACACACACACACACATACACACACACACACACACACAGGAGCTAACTCATTCCAGGACTAAACATAAAACAGACACATAAACCACATCAGAAAACTTCATGCAGAACAATTATGAAAGTTGCATGATATCAGTTTAATAGCTAAAACTCGGGGAGAAGGGACATACTGAATGAAACGATGGATTGATGTGCATTTACGTGCATGCCGGATTTGATTGGATTTGCTGTATATTACTTTATGAAAGCGCAAAAGTTGCAGTCACCAAACTAATGTTGCACCGAACACGTACAGTATCATCAGCCAGAATCAGTATCGATTCCTAACCGAAAGCTTTGATATTTTATTAAAGAAAACGAGATTTTTGTTCTTTGCCCCCATTGAGAGCGAACAGCAATAACAACGTGTTGTTTCTGTGTAGGTTCAGGCTCAGCGTGGCTGCGTAAAGGTGTCCATGAGAAAGCCACGCCGGAGAGGGGGCCTCCCCGGGGGCTTGGGCGCCAGGAAAAGCGATGCTGCTACACCTCGGAATAGTGGCGCTCGGGGGGCCGGACAGCCGCGCTCGTCCTCGCCGTATAGTTTTAAAGTCTCCCCGACGCGAGAGACCCTGACCTACGCCCAGGCCCAGAAAATGGTGGAGGTGGACCTTGATGGACGGCTGCACCGCATCAGCATCTTCAACCCGTTGGCCATAATCACGGAGGATGAAATGATGGCGCAGGACATGGCTGAGTGCAACAGCAACAAAGAAAACAGTGAGCAGACCTCTGCAGCCATTGTGAGCAGTCCAAGCCGCAGGTCTGCAAACCAGAAGGGCAGGAAGAAGGACTCGAAAAACGCATCTTCTTCGTCTCAGAACGCGCACAGGCAGCATCACGCGCAGCAGAACTCAACCCAGCAACACAGTAACAACTGCTCAGCTTTACCCGAGCCCACGTTCAGGGTTCTGGAAACGTTCGAGCCCATCAAAGCTCCACCGCTGCCCACGGCGTATTATCGTTACATTGAGAAGTCGCCGGAGGAGCTGGAGGCCGAGGCGGAGTACGACATGGACGAGGAGGACGCAGCCTGGCTGGAGGTGCTGAACGAGAAACGGGCATCGGAAGGGCAGACGGCTGTAGCGGCGGACACTTTTGAGCTCCTGATGGACCGGCTAGAGAAGGAGTCATTCCTGGAGTCGAGAATCCCTCAAAGCGCCGTGGACGAGGACGCATTCTGCTGCGTGTGCCTGGACGACGAGTGCCTCAACAGCAACGTGATCCTGTTCTGCGACGTCTGCAATCTGGCAGTGCACCAGGAGTGCTACGGTGTGCCGTACGTCCCCGAGGGGCCCTGGCTCTGCCGCCGTTGCCTTCAGTCTCCCTCGCGACCCGTGGACTGTGCGCTGTGCCCAAGCAGAGGCGGCGCATTCAAGCAGACAAGCGACGGACGCTGGGCACATGTGGTGTGTGCCATCTGGATTCCCGAAGTGTGTTTCGCGAACACTGTGTTTCTCGAGCCCATCGAGGGTGTGAACAATATCCCAGCAGCTCGCTGGAGGCTGACCTGCTACCTGTGCAAGCAGAAGGGCCGTGGCGCCTCGATCCAGTGCCACAGAGCCAACTGCTACACGGCGTTCCATGTCACTTGTGCCCAGAGGGCTGGACTTTTCATGAAAATCGAGCCGGTACGAGAGACCACCGCCAACGGTACGATGTTCTCGGTGAAGAAGACGGCGTTCTGCGAGGCTCACTCACCCCCTGACAAGGAGGGGTCCGATGACGAAGAGAACGGCAGCAGAGTGCTGGGCTGCCGGGCCAGTCGGGGAATGAGTGCCTACGCGCAGAGTCCGCCGCTGATCAAGTCGCCGCGGAGCCATAAGAAAGAGGTCAATAAGAAAAAGAAGAAGGGAAAGAAAAGTCCAGAAGTTACGTCCAAAAAAGCATCGACGCCGCTGGTCACCGTGCCTCAGATTCCCCCACACAGGTAAGCAAACGCACATCTTCACACACAGAGATGTCGGTTTAATAAGATGTCTCACAATGCACTTCACTGAGATATTTTAGATTCTGTCAGTAGTGATGCAACTGATCTAATTGCGATTTTTAAATTCAATATCACACAAAACTTTTTTTTTTTCTCTCAAATTCAGCTATTAAAATATATTAATATATAATTTCTATTATATTTATATTATTATTATTTGCTGAGTCAGCAGTCCTTGAGGTACCAGCACAACAACATACCCGGCAAAATATCGTCTAATTATCGTTATCGATAAACAAATTAACCACCCTCACTGATGTATTTATGACTGGATGTTTACAATTTTTTATTATAATTTATTTATTTTTCGCCATTTAACGTATTAATTTAATCGTCTTTCCATAGTATCTGCAAGACCCCCTAAGTATCTTGTATAAATAATCGTGCACTAATTGCCACTGATCTATTTCTATATTGTCTTCCACAGGTTAAACAAAGTTTTTAAAGGTCTCATTATTCAAAAAAAGAATTATTTTATGCAGCGGTTGCACAATTATTGGTTACTGAAGCGCCAGTCACGCAACGGAGTGCCCCTGATTCGCCGGTTACACTCGCATCTGCAGGCCCAGAGGAGCACGGATCAGGTGGGTTTTTACCACAGGATTTGAATATGTGTGTTTCCATGCCATGCTTGTTAGAGTTTTCCGTAGAGGAACTTACCGGGAGCTACAGACGAAACAATCCAGGAGTGTTGGTTAAATAAAGTACAGCTTTGCATACATGTTATCTGAGTCATAATGTGTCTTCTGTGTCTCGGCCCAGCTCATATTTTCTGCCTCTTTCGCGTGTATGCATGCACAGACCGAACCGGACGAGAAGGTCAGCGCCGTGCGAGAAGAGCTGAAATACTGGCAGAAGCTCCGCCACGATTTGGAGAGAGCACGTCTCCTGGTGGAGCTCATCCGCAAGAGAGAGAAGCTAAAGAGGGAGCAGGTAATATCAGGTTTTTCTCAAAAAAAAAAAAGATTACCGTAATTTCCGGACTATTAAGCGCACAAATATAAGCCGCACCCTCTGAATTTGAACACAAATACGCCGCAGGTGTCTACACTGAAACTAATGAACTTTACACAGGCTTTAATGAAAGACAGTGTCTGTTACACGGCTTGTATCTAAACAGTAGCCTACCAAGAAAGTCATTATTCACTGTCTTCCTCCTTCCTTTCACAACTATTTCTCTCGAGAGTTTATCTTTTGGCATCGTCGTGCGTTTAAAAATCACCATCGGTGAAGCTTTTCTCCCGATGCCGTGCAGCTCAGAACACAGGTGAAGTGTGTGTTTTTATGCTCGGTTGTTTTCAGCGTGACGAATGATTCGCATTTCCTGTAGACAGTCCGAGTGAGCGGCAGGTCAAACGTCAGAGGAACATCATCCATATTTATGATGTGGTGCGGCCCGATTCAGTGGGAGCGCATCTGATTTAATATAAAGAGTTTCATTGGTTCACCTTAAACCTGTTCAGCAATTTCATTGGTCTAATTTTATGGGGTTCAGTTTTTTGGCTTGAAGTTTGTGAAACCGGGAAAAACCCCGGAAAAATCCATAAATTAGCCGCTTCCTTGTTTAAGCCGTGGGGTTCAAAGCGTGAGAAAAAAGTAGCGGCTTATAGTCCAGAAAATACAGTACTTTATTATTAGATGGTTATTTTTTTGCTTTTGGTGGTTCTCAACATTTAGAATGGTCCATGGTGTTTTTTATTTCTCTTATACTATAACATCATAACACACTACTCTTGACTGTCACTGCTGCTAAAATAAGTTCTCAGTATATTAACCAAATGACGCTCGAGTCTATTTATAGCGTTCTCAGTTGCAACTCGTTTATCAGCCTCATCTAAACGTTTCAGGAAATTATCAGCACCGTGGTTTGGTTTAGTTTCAACAAAAAGGTAAACAGAATGGATGAGCTCATGCTCTGCATATGAGAGTGCAGCAGACGAAGATCTGAGCAAGTATCTGTGCCACCACTGACTGACTAAAGTTAAAAATGAAATATTTTCATACTTTGCTTTTTAAACCCAATTTTTTCTCTCTCTTCTCTTCTTCTTAACACTTCTATTTGTGCTCTTTGGGCTTCGAGAGAGAAACATTAAATTCATTGTGTCTCGCGCTGTGTCCTGCAGGTGAAGCTGCACCAGGCTGTGATGGAGATGCAGCTGACTCCTGCTCTCATGCTGCAGCGCTCCACCCTGGACCAGCTGCAGGAGAAAGACGTAGCACATATCTTTGCACAGCCGGTGAACCTTAAAGAGGTACGGGCTGAGAATCGTCACGTTTGAGATGAAGAGTGATGATCTGAGTGGTGGAAGTCAAGGGAAACTCTCAGTTTTTTTGCATTGTCAGGAAAAGCAAAAGGATTTCTGTATGGTTCATCTCGATAATGAAATTTTTCTTGTCTCTGCAACTTAGTCACAAGTGCATCATACGTCACAGATACACTATATTGCCAAAAGTTTACGGACACCTGGTCATAAGTATGGTATGTGCTTTTTGAGCATCACATTCCACATTTAGTCCCAATTTGCTTCAATAATTCCTTCCACTCTTTTTCCACTAGATGTTGGAGTGTGCTAGTGAACATTTGTGCTCATTCAGACACAGTGGTGTTTGTAAAGTCAGGTGCGGTTGTAGGTGAGGTGAGGAGGCCTGGGGACACCCTGCACAATTGTGTGCCTTCAGCGTTTGCGATAACAGTTTGGGAAAGAACTACGTATGACTGGAAAAGTCAAGTGTTTGAACTTTTTCTCTGCTGGGAGATAAAAAAAAAAGTTATTCTCTGTTTCTCAGGTACCAGATTACCTGGAGTTTGTCTCTCAGCCCATGGACTTCTCCACCATGAGGTCCAAACTGGAGGCTCACCAGTACCGCACTCTTTCCGACCTGGAGGCCGACTTCAACCTCATGATCTCCAACTGCCTGCTCTATAACGCTAAGGACACTGTGTTTTACAAAGCGGCAGTGCGTCTGCGGGAGTTAGGGGGCGCGATCCTGCGCCACACACAGAGGCAGAGTCACAACACAGGGCTGGACCCTCACACGGGCATGCACCTTCCTGAGTCGCCACACAAAAATGACTACTACCGCTGCACCCTGGAGGACGGTGAGTCCAAACTTGAGCTTCATGCTAGATTAGATGACATGTCTTATTTTAAATACAATCATGCTACAGGAGAATTTACGCAGGTTTTAGATTTGCCTAAAGAATTTCGCAGTTCGAGTTTTTACTTCTATGTATATCACACAGTGGACACCCTGCTAGACCCAGAGAACCGGCTGCACATGACGGTGGAGGACCAGCTGAAGGAGCTGCTAGATAAGCTGGACGTGGTGACGGCAATGCGCTCAAGCGGAGCCCGCACACGGCGCGTTCGGCTGCTGCGCAAAGAGATCAACAACGTCCGCTACCGCCGGAACTCTCACCTCTCTAACGGAGACGCCAAAGAGGACGAGCAGGATGACGACGAAGACGACGAGGACAAAGAGATGGACACCGAGAACAACCTGTCTTCATCCTCAGACAAAGGTTATACAAGTGTTTAAAATCCAGCACACGTCTGCCCCACATCGGTTAAGTAGCTATTTCTCAGATCTGTACTGAATATTTACTGAAGTATTTCCATTTGGAGAGACTTTGACTTCATTTTAACTACATTTCAGTGTCAAAAATCGTATTTTTTACTCAGGTACATTTTACAAATTCAGTAGTTTTTTTTTATTTTATTTCTAATCGGATAAAAACCTAACTGGTCAAACGCAGCAAGCGACCAATCAGGGTCGAGCACATGTTCGTTTCTGAGCTTGTTTTGATCGGCGCTTGTTGGCGTCTACTGATCACCGACATACAGTTCAGCATCAGTCCAACATCGAGCAGAACATTTGGAGAGGATTAAATGATGGAAAAAAACTCCGGACTATCCATGAATTTGTCAGCAAGTGTCATGTATTTATTTCGACCAGTTCATCTCAGAAGCTTCATAATGATTGTACTGGAATCCTTGTATCCATCATCCACAACTAATCTAATCTAACTCTGTTTTCATTTTCAGATGATTGTAAATCCACACCCCCTCCCACCCTGGAGCTCTCTGGTCTGGCCTTATCTCCCCCTCCCGGAGAGACCCCACTGGATCCCCCCACCCTCCGGCCAATGACTGACCCTAAAAACATGTCCCCACCTGAACCCCTCAAACCAAGCACTGGGAGTCTAGACGCAGATACAGAGGTCATCGCGGCCTCTCAAAACTCAAGGGTACGAGAGACCCCACCCGTATTGTCGCCCAGCGAGGGGAAGCTGCTCAATGGTATCTCAAACACTGAATCTCCGACACGGCCTGTTTCAGGAGGAGTGGGTCGGCGCACCTCCATCCTATTCAGAAAAGCGAAAAATGGCGTCAAGCTACATCGCGACAAAGACAATCAGCTACAGAACGGCGAGAGTAGAACCCCGCAGCGCCCCCCTCCCTCTCCGATCACAACCACTTTTACCCCTCTAACCACAGAGTCAACGGTTCCACCCGTTCTCACCCCAGCCAATCAGAGAGCTTGCAGCCACGGCGCCAGTCCCGAGGAGCGACGGGAGAAGACCCCACCTCGCTCGATAGAAACCGGTATAACCGCTAACTTTTGTCATGACTAATTTGTACAGTGATGAGAAACTGTGGAATGACTCGATGATTCTCTCACAGTACTGCAGATTAAGGGGGAAAATATCGGTAACTCTTTTGGCTTCTAATTACCTTTCAAGGCCAAAAGAAATAGAACAAATATAAGAGCTTTAAGAGAAGTCATTGGAAACACTAACGTATTGAATTGTGTATAGTTTATATGTAGAGACTAAACGACATTTGATGTTGCAAAGTGTTGAATAAATGTCTCCTCAAGAAAAAAGTCAATAAATTAGGCATTAGACATATTTAAATGAGTTTATTATTCCTATAGTTCCAGAGAATGAGTAAAGATAGTGTGGCTATGTATGCATGTCTGGTCCCCAAGTAAATTTGAACCTTCAATTTTCCGATGGTCTATATGACTATAGCGACGCGATAAAATTGTAAAAATATCGCAAACCTGACGCTCGTCCACACACTCGCTACCACGTACGTATTTACTGTATAGTTTATAGACTCAAATATGTACTGTGATTTGTTCAATTATTACCCCATACTGATCACTATTCTTTGACCCCTCGTTAGGGTAGACCATGTCTGGACTTACGACATTTTTAATTTACGGATTACAAGCTTGTGTGTGTGGGTGTGTGTGTGTGTGTGTGATAATTTAACACACAGAACATTTAATTTAATCATGTAATTGTAGATAAATACATTATTGTCTTATGTAAGAAAGTAAAAACTGAACTGTATGTGGTTTGGTTTTCTGTCAGTTACACAGTCCGGATATTTTAGTCATAATGTAAGAAGGGTCTGTGGTTTTGGCGTTTGCTTATCTCTCTTCGGGACGTACTCATTTCTAAATTCGTTTTTTTGCGTTCGCAGCTCTCACAAACGGATTCAAAAAGCACAAAGACTGCGGTTCAGACTCCGACAGCAGCTCCTCGCCCGTTCTCAAAAAGGAAATGTAAGCGTCTGCTGTGCTACAGTCCTTCTAGACATAATAAAGCAGCATTTATACGTCACGTCCCACTGAGAGATTTTAAATACACACATCTGTCAGTGCTGTTCTTTTGATGTGTTTATTATAACAACTTATGTACAGTATCTCACAAAAGTGAGTACGCCCCTCACATTTTAGCAACCGTATTAGCTTGTTCTTTACTGATTTATTGACTGCCTTTCTGTTTTTTAGTACATTACCACCAAAAAAAAGTCGCGGAAAACCCGCACTGTCTAAAGTACCATTCCTAGAGACCGTGAACGGAGATTCGGATTACACTGGACCAGGTAGGATAACTTCTACTACTGAGATCAACCTGAAATAACAAGCTACATATTCTACAAACATAAAGCGTAAACAGAATGTATTGTAGTAACCTTTATGTCTGCGATCTTCTCTTTCTCAGTGGATATGTTGTCTATAGAAAGTGATTCAGAACCCGAGCCTCTGGATCTCGTGTGGGCCAAGTGCAGAGGATATCCGTCCTACCCTGCTCTGGTGAGAGATGTTCCTGGTACTCTGCTACTTTAGTCAGATTTACTCCACTGTAGATGTGCATGTAGAGCCCTGGGATCCTGTGGCAAGAGACGTGGGTGTAGGAATGCTCTGATCATATAGAAGTCGGATGTGAAGCTTGTGGGACCCAAGGAGAAAGTTTATAGATGTGGTGAGGGAAGACATGCAGGTAGTTGGTGTGTAAGAGGCAGATGTAGAGGACAGGGGGGTATGGAGACGGATGATCCGCTGTAGCGCCCCCTAATGGGAGAAGACAGATGAAGATGTAGAGCCATCGTCTGTAGCGGCAGCAATAAAATAGAATAAACTGAAACCCATAGGAAAATATAGGATATAAGTATAAATGAAAATCACAGCCTCAGTGGGCCGGATTGGTCAGAATTCCATCAGGAGTGGGATTGAAAAAGCAGTCTCGTGTTCACATCTATTCCACTACACTTCAACGATGCACCAGTGGTAACCTTCAGTAAAAATCTGGCAAATGTGTGTTGGAGTAAAATCTAGTGACAAATGGCAACATTTGATTCTTAGAAACATGCTTCTAGGTGTTGGGACCCAAACGGTGTGTTTAATTGAATGAATGAATTCATTAATTGATTTATTTGTAGTTATTAGGACAGTGGTGTTTGTCAAACGTGTGACTAAATGTTCCCTTTCTCCCCGGGTAGATCATAGATCCAGACATGCCGGAGGAGGGTGTGTTGCATAATGGCGTGCCCATTCCTGTGCCACCTGCAGATGTGCTGCGGCTCGGAGAGCAGAGACAGGAAGAGGCTGGAGAGAAACTCTTCCTCGTCCTCTTCTTTGACAACAAGCGCACCTGGTATGAATAAATGTAAATCGTAAATGTAGCAGAAATTCGTCTGGCCAAAACAATAGCACTATTTTCCTACATAGATTTCAATAGCAAGGATTCATATATTTCGAAATATGGAAAAGTTGAATTTTACTACATTATAGTATTCCCAAAAGTGGAAAAACAGCCTGTTGTGTGTGATTGTATGGCATCCCTGAAGTTGTAATGCACTTTATCACAACATGCACTATATTGCCAAAAGTTTGCGGACACCAGGTCATAAGTACGGTATGTGCTTTTTGAGCATCGCATTTGCTCTTATAATTCCCTCCACTCTTCTGGGAAGATGTTCCACTACATTTTGGAGTGTGCTTGTGGACATTTGTGCTCATTCAGCAAAAAAAAAGCTGTAGGTCAACTCAGGTAGTGATGTAGGTGAGGTGAGGAGGCCTGGAGTGCAGTTTACATTCATCTCAAATGTGTTCAATAGGGTTGAGGGTCAAAGCTCTATAGCAGGAGATCTTCCACTATGTATCTAACCCATGTAACTAACTCATGGTCAGCGTTCCTGTGGTACGAGCGTGTGCCTCCAGCTTCGTGGTGAGAGTTTACAGAAGAGCGGCAAGGTGTCCCAATACTTTTGTCCATATAGTGCATTTAAATTCATTCGGATCTCGTGTACCAAAATGAATCCCATTTTTTTTCTAAAATAAACATATGTTGTCGACTGGATGGTTTTGTAGAAAAGCTGATCGTCTGTTTTGTTGTCGTTGCAGGCAGTGGCTCCCCCGGGAGAAGCTTCTGCCGCTGGGGGTAGACGACACCACGGACAAACTGCGTCTGATGGAGGGTCGAAAGACGAGCATTCGCAAATCGGTGCAGGTGGCCTACGACCGAGCCATGATCCACCTGAGCCGAGTGCGCAGCGACCACGGTTTCATCGCCTCCAGCTACATGTAGAGAGGAATCCCACTGCGCATCACTACCTGAGCTCATCACTACCGCTCAAAACTACATACGCACAATCGGCTGCATCCAGATCCTCCCACTCTGCTGAGTTTGTAGAGAAACTGCGAAACAGCATTTCTTTCCAGTGTCAAGGAGTTGCAGCCATGCTTTTATTTTATTTTTTTATTTCCTCTTATTCCTCTTATGGTCTGAATGGGTTGGAGAACAGATTTTGTAATGAGCAGAACGGAGTGTTTTTATTTTGTATTTTTTTTTTTTTAAATGCTAGTGTCACTTTAAATCCTGTGGTTTTGAGCGTGGACCGTATGAAGGCTGGATATAGACATCTAACGTCATCTGTTCTCTGACAACGAGCCGCTGAATCGAAGGGAGCGAACGAATCAGCCGGCGAGCGCGTGCGACCGTGTGAATGAATCACTGCCATTTTTCTTACGATAGCTTTTTACTTTTTAACCTTTTACAAACCACTTCTTGTATATTAAGACACTTGTGTATATATCTACTTTTTTTTATCACATGATAATCTAATTTAATTCGGATCTCGCGTGTGAGTTCGGCCGTGTCCTGGACGTATGAAGAAATTTCGAGATGTACATATTTGTTTAAAAAAGAAAAAAGGAACACAAAAAAAAACAACGATCAGATCACTGGCTTGCTGCAAACATGTATCCTGCTTGTCCTCGACTGTGTGCGTACATTCAGTTGCCAGAAAAAAACAAAACGTACTTGCAGTTTGTCTGATTTTGCAGCCGGTTGCCACTGGTTTAAATATTCACACTTTTTTGATACATAGAAATGTAATTTATTTATGGAACACACAAAGAACGAGTGAGAGAGCGAAAGAGAGAGACTTAAATTATATATCGGTTGAAGATTGAAATCAAAGCTTATTTAAGGTAATCTATTGAAATGTGGTTTAATGAGCTTTGTGACCTTGATTTTAGTTATTTTTAAGCTTTTCAAAATGATGTGCTGTAAGAAAGATGTACACAAACTGTTAGACAGTAAAGAAAAGAAAAAAACAAAACTTTTTTTGGCACCACAAAGCACAGAGCCTGTATTTATTATAGAACGTTGTTGAGCTTGTACCTGTTTATAAGATGTTTTACGCCGCTTGTATAAACTGCAGATTTTACCTACTCGCCAAATATCCTGTCTGAAACAGTATTTTCTCACGTGGGGGAAAATAAATGTACTATTGAAACTCTTAATTCACATATGGTTTTATTTGAAGTTTTACAGGAATATCTCTGGATGTTTCCAATCTAGTAAAATCTAGGAATTTTTAGAATCTGCCCACTTGTAGATTCCCAAAAATGGGAGTGTTAAAATGGCTCGGCAGCAAGAAAAGGCAATGACGTCTGTGGAAAAAGAAATAAAATACAGTATTGATGCAGAGAATTTACCACATTGAAAAGCAAAACCTTCATTGCATTGCTCATGATTTCTCAGTACTGGAGTAAATTGCTGGAAAAGTCTCGTTTATGTTTTCCCATTCACATGAAGGAACACCCTACCGCGGTGGTCTCTCTTGGTAGATGTATGGGTAAATTGTTGGATTTGGATGCCATCTGCATTGTAGCTTTTAGTCAGAAATACTTTTTTTTTTTTTTTTTTTACTAACAAAATTTATTGCATAGCTGTTTTTTTTTTTTTTTTAAAGATTGCAGTTCCCTCCGCAGATAACAGAGGGCGCTAAAATTACAAGAGGTGTTTGTCAAACCGGGATTTTAAATTGTACAGGTTTAAAAAAAAGGGACACTTGCAGTACTTGGCAGTACTACACAAAGTAGGAAGTGGCCAGTGTGTCCTATTAGTTACAGGCTGGTCCAGAGACCGTTTATCAAGATGGCAGACAAAAGTGTAAATGCGTGTGGTGATGCAGGTTCTTGTAAAAGAAGGCGTAAAGCCCGCAGTGCGGTGATTAGATGCCCATCCGCAGTAAGACATTTGAATGGTGAAACCATTTCAAAGATGACCATCAATGACGATCCCAGTTCTGGTGGTTCCCTGACAAAGTGAAGCAGGCTGTCTTAGGATGGTATAAGGGATTGTGTCAAAAAATAAATGCAGTTTCCACTCCTTGTTTTACAAAAGAAATTTGTTCCTTTATTTTATAAACTCAAAAGTTCCGGTTTGACTTGAACACCCTTCGTGAATACCTCAAGAACATGTACTACAACAAGAAGTTTGAGATACACTTTTGGTACAGACTTGCATTAAGAAAACTGAAATTCATTTAGAATATAACAGACGACGGCTTTAGAAAGCTTTGTGTATTTCAGGCCTGAAATGTATGAAAAAAAATAAATGCAACTCCAAATCAAAATAAGTTTGTACAGGAATATATCACAATGAATTTGTCTACTATTGAAAACTGCAGTGTCTTTGAAGTCCATTTCCATAAATCACAGCCGAGGAAGAACGCAGAGCTTCCGGTTTGTGCCGCATCTTGAAGAACAGCACGTTTTCTGTGCACGATCTGAATGTTTATAAACCCGCCAACTGACCACGTAGTCTTTCTGAGCAGTAAGTCTCAATGCTGCATGTCCCACATCTGCTGGGGTCGGAGTGTGAGGTGGTTGTGGTGCAGCGTCCTCACCTCCGTGAGGCGACCGAGCAGCCTGGCGAAGCGGCACGGCCCCTGAGTCGTACCCTGCCCGTTCCTGCACACCTTCGAGAGCAGCTCCAGAACAAATTCCTGCAGGTTCTCTACACAGCTCATGGCACGCAGATATGGTCTGTCTGCATCATACATACACATAGGAAAGGGGAAAAATATCCTTGTAAGGTTTAATGGAATGCCGTTCTTTGATTTGTGTGAATAAGAATAATGAATATAAATCGGATTAAATGTCTACACTCCTGAGCAAAAAGGAAAAGAGCCAAACCCAAAATGGCAAAAATATAAACCTTGAATGGGCTTAACAACAAAGTCCTGGTCAGAAAATTGTGTGTGTGTGTGTGTGTGTGTGTAAATATCAGATTTACACCAAAGGGCTCAGTGGAAACAGTTTTATTTGAAACGGAAACCAATTTGTTGACGTGATGACGAGACTGTTAAAGTGATTTCATTACACTGTTACACTGTACTTCTGTTCATAAGTTGCTTAGGGATGGTGAGACTATTTGTTCTTTTAAAATGAGAAAAGGAGTGTAACTGCATTCCTTCAGTCCACCAGTTTTATGTTTCACAGTGTTTGCATTATTTCTTCAATTAAAATAAAAAAGCTTTCCAGATTTCCATTTATGAGCTTCTCATCATGCCTTTGATTAGACCCTGACAGGCCAAAAATAATATCCCAGATAATATATCATTGAAAATTTTACACACTCATACATTTTTGTGTCCGCGTGTGTGTGTGTGTGTGTGTGTGTGTGTGTTCATTGCATTCATTGCAATATGACACAGGAGCTCCCAAGAATGCATTAGTTTCATTTGTGATCATTTTCTGACCTATGGTTTATTATTAAGACTATTAAAAGCCTAATATTTTACCATTTTATGTTTGGCCCATATTTTTTGGGCCAGGAATGAAAATGTTTCATTTTGGATTGCGCCATTAAAAACCATACAGTCAAAATGCGATCGGTTCAACAGACCCCGTTATGCTTCTAGTTTCATGACAGTGGGAAAAAAACGGATGTCATGGTTTGCAGTATCATCTGAAGTAATGACTGTACAAGTGACTAGAAACTACACATTCGTTTTTTGCAGCGTCAACAGAAAAGAAAAAAGAAAAACTTATGAAAATGTATAAATCATTTTGAGTTGTGCTCTGAGGAAAAACTAACGAAAAGGGGCTCGTGTAATACATACTGGTGCTGCATGCACAATCATAAACAGGACTATTTTCATACAAAAGTCCCAAATTGTTTGATTTCATTTATACTAATAGCAAGTTTGCTAGAAAAATAAAAGAATGACTGATGCAGATAAAAAAAAAAAAACCAGAGTCCTTTTACTGATTGTTACAAAGAGCTGATACTGGAGACTGTGGGAGATGTTATTGTTCATTAACATTATCAATCTTTATTATTAATGTTAATAAACAATAACATCTACCATAGTTTTTTCTCGATCTGCAACAGTCATTCTTTTATTTTTCTAGCAAACTTGCTATGAGTATAAATCGAATCAAACAATTTGGGACTATTGTATGAAAATAGTCCTGTTTATCAGGAATACCATTAGAGCTGCCGTGATGGAAAAAAATCTAACAAATATTTGATGTAATTAAATAAATAAGCATCAATCCAACAGATTATTTGGTGTACAGAAGCAACACAAAGTTTTGAAAACTCTTTGAAAGATATTAGTACAACATCTAGTATTATGTGAAGCCTCCAGACCTGAACACAGCACTGAAGTAGCAACGAGAAGAGCGTATTCAGCATCCGTCACTGAGATGGCTGCCATACTGTGGAAGAAATTCAGTACAGGACCCACGAGTTCCTCACTCATCCCTGCCCACAGAACAAGACCAGAAATAGGACAGTTTCTGCTGTTAATGTTTTTCCTGGCTGTCGCTGTGTTAAAGAGCTAAACATAATAAATTGCATTTTTTATGTAAAGATTGGAGCTAGCAGCTAGCTAAGATAATGTTACTTCCGCAACAGTAAGTTATAACTAGTCATTATTTAAAACAAGTGTTGTGTTAATAAATCTCAGAAGTAGCAAGATCAAGTATTCATATACAAATAGCTATAAAACAAGCAATATAACATCAAGCTAAATATTATATTGTATAAACAGTTGGCCAAGGTGCAGGGATCTAGCTAGCTAGATTTCCCCCATTTTCTCCCCTTGAGGATCAATAGAGCACAGATATCTTTTGATCAAGATACCTTAAGACAAGCTCATTTTTTTATTTTCACTACGTCAGTTACACTATATGGACAAAAAATTGTGGACGCCTGGTCATACGATTTTGTATGATCTTTTTTACATCTCTTTCCACATTTAGTCCAAATTTGCAGTTAAATTAACCACTTTTCTGGGGAGATGTTTTAGATTTTGGAGTGTGTTTGTGGAGACATGTGCTCATTCAGCCAAAAGATTGAAAGGTACTGCTGTAGGCGATGTGAGATGGCCTGGGGTGCAGTCTACGTTCTCATTTATCCCAACGGTGTTCAGAGGTCTGAGCACTATAGCAGGCCACTCAAGATCTTACACATACTTTCTACCCATGTAAAACATAGCCCCTGTGCACAAAGCCATGAATATTTGTTATGCTGGAACAGGTTCTAGTTTAAGTGTAGGGAAAATGTGACACTACTTCATCCAGGTGACAGTTTGGGGAAGAACCACATATGGCTGGAAAAGTCATGTCCCAATATATTTGTCCATATAGTGTATGCCAGTATAATAAAAATTAAAGTTGCATTTGTTGCAAAACTGACAGCAGCATTCGCTAAACACAGTATTGTTGCCAGGTAAGCAGTTACTACTCTGGCTATCAAGCTGGTCATTGTTAGGTAAGGCATCTTACTGTAACAAGTAAGGTACTGAAGGTTGTAACACGCTAACTAACATTAGGTACAGCAGGTACATCATCTAGCTAACATGCTTGAGCATCTTATTATCTAATTCATTAAAAAAATAAAAAATAAAACTATTATTTTTTACTGCATAACACAAAATAAAACATTTCACAGCAGCAGATACCTAAATTTAATATCATCTCCTGACTGCTAGCCTTAGACTCTGAGGTTTTCACCCAGCTGTGGCTGTAACCACTTGGACCTCCAGGATACAGAGCTGATGAGAAAGAGACTCAACATTAATGACTAGATATACATGTTTTGCTTGTTTGTAGAGAGTACACGAATCAATGCAGCCTTACATGAGCTGTGCAGGGGTGGATTCTCAGTAAACTGTTGAGCCAAGAGCAGGAACATGACCTCCACAGACGAGCCGGAGAGAAGAATGCTCTGATCAGCACTGTCCAAGAGCTCAAAACCTGAACAAGCAAACAAATGCAGATTAGGTAATCATTCCCGTTATGACGTTATTTGATTTGTACCGTTTCTGATTCTGTGGAAAGAGACATGTCGGACCAGGTATGCTCTTCGAGAACTGCAGGAGTCTTTCTATTTCGAGAGAGGTTAAGTCAGTCAAACCATCAGCACCATCTAGTAAACTGGACCACTGGGACACCTGAAATGAGATAGTGATATTATTAGTTCCTGGAAGAAAAAAAGTTCTCCAAAAATTATTTTATTGTGGTCTTTTAAGTGCCAATTTTTAACTACGGTATATTAGAACATGGAACTGAAACCAGAAATGTTAAACATGGAAAATTCCAAGAGCAAAAACTAATTACTACCAGGGTTTATTGAATCAGAATCACCTTTTTTTTTGCCTTATGCCTGAGCATACAAAGAATTTGTTTCCGTTTAGAGTAAACCAACAAAACGCAATTAACATACAGTAACTACACAACAATGCTGGACTGATCAAGACCAATACAAACATGATTACTAACACTAATCTAAATGACCAAGCATAGAAGTGAGTACACATTGACATACACAAAGATCAAGCATAACATTATGACCACATGCCAAATATTGTGTTGGTCCCTCTTTTGCTGCCATAACAGTCCTGGTTGAAACCGGTTGAACACTAACAGCAATAACTTCTTCAGTAATTGGAGCTACAGGAGCTCCCGAAATGCATCAATGGATAAAATGTTCACTTGCTGCTTAATATATCACACCATGAGGAAGAGATAATCAGTGTTTATTCACTTCACCGTTCACAATGTTATAATGTCATAATGTTATGCCTGGTTGGTGTGTCATAAAGTGATATATTAGTGCAGTTATTGTCCAGTTAGTTAAAGAAAAAAGATTGCACATGGGTTTGATATTCACAAAGTAGAGAAGATAGAGGTAGAACAGCAGTAAGAGAGGGTTTTTTAAATATTTGTGGTCCACAATATTAGCCTACCATTAAACTGTATACCTTTATTGAATTTTTTATTTTTTTTTGTGTGTGTGTGTGTGCTTATTACTTTTGTGTTGTTATGATAAAAGTTAAGACCATTTTGTGACACCCAGCTTTTTTATTTAGCTTTTGAAAGACCTGCACAACACAAATTGCTCATAAAATAACTATCACTATTAGCTATGGCCCTGGTGGTGATTATGCTAAACATGCTAGCCTGGGATTGGGCTTAATCAGTGACTTTTTGCAATGGTACACACGAAAGCCATGCTGACATACACACCCGGAAGCGAGTGCCATCTTGAGCCCTGCACCGACGATAAGCTTCCACAATTCTGTTCAGGACACATTTCTGCTCTCTGGACAATCCTGATGGCACCTTAAGCACACAAAAATCCATACATGGCATTTAAAGGCATTGAAAAAATGGCAAGTTAAAAAAATAATCAAAATGACTTATGCAGTTCTGTCTTGTGGAAGTGACAAGTGTATGCAGTGAGACTATTATTCAGTCTTGAATATGTTTTGCCACTTATCCGAGAGGATTCATCAGTGAATTACTGCGATCTAAAACTGTGTGATTTACAGCTGTGACACTGTGGGGTCTGCTGGTGTGAATTAGCAACCTAAATTAAGGAAACATGGTGTGATGGCAATGTAAAGGAAGCCAATGTTGCAGTTGATTACCAGTACACATCTCTGAATCTTGGTGTCAAGACAATGTGCTTAAATAGCAGGGATTTTCCCACTATTAGGTTCAATTGATAAAGTAGGATACGCTGACAAATTCCACAATTGTCTGTGCACCTCTAAGGACTTTCAGAAAAGTAGCTCATACCCGTGCTGGTGCAGGTAGTCTGCTGGTAGAGGACACGTTTTTGCTTTCATTGCTTTCCTCGTCCTCAGCAACGAGCATTGAAAGTGAGTCTCCTCTGTGCTTGGCCCCCTTTCGTAACCTCTTTGACTGGCATTGCACCTCAGTCAGCAGACCTGTTGAGACAGAATCAAGCAGCTGAACATCACAAGTCATTCTCATTCTGTTCCATGCTTTAGCAAATATACACATGCACCAAGTGGCCAGTTTATTAGCTACCTAAATTCAGGGCCAAAACAGTCCTGACCCGTTGAGCATTAACAGCTTGAACTTCCTCTGTAGCAATTTGAGCTACAGAAGTTCGTCTGTTGGGTCGGACCACACGGACCAGCCTTCACTCCCCACGTGCATCAATGAGCCTCGGCCGCCCGTGACCCTGTCGCCAGTTCACCACTGTTCCTTCCTTGGAGCACTTTTAATAGATACTGAGCACTGCAGACCAGTCACATCCCACAAGAGCTGCAGCTTTGGAGATACTCTGACCCATTTGTCTAACCATCACAATTTGGCCCTTATCAAACTCGCTCAAATCCTTACGTTTGCCCATTTTTCCCGGTTCCAACACATCAACTTTAAGGACAAAACGTTCACTTCCTAGCTAACAATTGCACTTTATGAAAAAAGATACAAACCAGAACTCCAGTTAAACAAACCAACAAAGTAGCAAAGGAGTATTATAAATCTATAGCTGGCTTTATTTATAAATCGTCTTCTTCAAAACAACTACATTATGTGATGAAACATCTTTCCCAAACTTTGAAACCCATTTGGAACCCAAACTAGCTTATTAGGTACTGTAAAGGGCAAGATTATTAAATATGGATAGACAGCAGACTTTAGACAGTGTAGTCGCCCACCAGTGGGGTGTGATCCTGGACAACCTCTTGACTTAAAAATAATGTAATGAATGCACTGGCCCTTCTATCAGATATACCAATCATACAGGTATAAGTATAAAAGTACTGGCATTACCAGTTTGTGGTAAAAGTCCTCTTAATGAACACAGCAATGCTGCTGCACCTGATATACTTGTGCCAGCATGACGCATCCTATTATGTCAGTGTCATGGCTGTAAGGGGAATGATCCTCTATACAAATTATGTTTAGTCAGCAAAGGTTATTATAATATTGGATGGGTAGAGGTGAGCTGGGAAACCATACCTAGCAATTGTCAGGAATTTTACACTCACAAAGAGCACCTCTATTATAGAATTGGCTTAATCCAATTTTGTATGCATGCTAGAGCAATCATTTAAATTTTTTTTATTATAAATCATTATACCCAAAGCTGTAATGTAGCTCAGAGAGGGGAAACAACTAATTCATTTGGCACTGTATCCTTATTACTTCCTGCATGAAATCACTTTAGATTTTGTTCATTTTGACTAAGAGGAGGCCAGGCATAAATCCAGCACAGTCGATAGCCTAACACTATACGGTCCACAATAACAAATCAGTGCAACAAGACTGCAGATTCTGTCCACATCCAGTCTTGAAGGCCTACAATCTGACACAGGAAGTTAAATATCTTTAAATATAATACTATAAGACGATCCCCTTCAAAAGGTAAGAACGACTTCGGGCTGCATCACATCGAAACTGATTATTTTCCTATAAAACCACACCCTGTTTTGTTTTACCCGTTACGTCATCAATCCTTCATGAGCTGTAGGAACACAGCCTGTCACTCACACTCGGCAAGCATGCCGACGGCTCGACACTTGCGCAGTCGGCAGTCTTGGCACTTGCGACGCATGTACATGTCCATCTCACAGCTGCCGCCACTCTTGCAACGATACACAGCCTTCTTGGTGACGCTGCGCCTAAAGAAACCTATAAAGAACACAAGAGCAGTTCCCTTTATGTAGAATCTACTGCAGTTATTTTATCATGGTAGTACAAGATGACTTGGTTATCATGTGACAATTACAGTGAAAAATAATAGTCATAGCATAGATACTGGAATACAGAAAAGTGAATTACTTATCGCCAAAATAATAAGTACATAAGTATCAGATCCTTAACTCAGTGCTTAGATGAAGCACCTTTAGCAGCAATTACAGCCTTGAGTCTTTTTGGTTATGAAACTACAGGCTTTGCAGACCTAGATTGGGGGATTTTCTGTCATTCTTCATGGCAAATCCTCTCAAGCTAGGTCTGGTTGGATTAGGACCATCAGTGGACAGCCATTTCAGGTCTCTACAGAGATGTCTAATAGGGTTAAAGTCGGGGGTCTGGCTGGGCCACTCTAGGACTCTAGTCACTCCTGTGTTGTCTTGGCTGTGTGTTTAGGGTTGTTGTTATGTAGAAAGGTGAACCTGGCAAAGTCTGAGGTCCTAAATGCTGTGCAACAGGTTTTTATTAAACATATCTCTGTACTTTGCTCCATTCAGATTTCCCTCAACCTTGACCACTTGTCCTGTCCCTGATGCAGAAAAACACCCACACAGCATGATGCTACCACTACCATGGTTTCCTCTTGGGCAGGTGATGACCGGTGCCTGGTGTCCTCCAGACATAACATTTAGAATTGGGGACAAATCTTTGTTTCATCCGATCGGAATACTTATGTACTTGTGATATTTATTCATTTTTTACAAATTTTCTAGAATTATTACAGGTTACAAAATATAGATTAATGAGCAAAACAAAATCTGAACAATTGTTGTATCAAACTGCATCATAACAGAATTAAAAAAGTGAAACAGTTCTGAATATATATAGCAATATGTTTTGCAGATATATACAGATTAAATTGTAATTTAGGTTGAAAATGATGAATCTTTTTTTTTTTTTTAAGTAAGTCTAAAAAAAATTACACAGCAATAGTCCATAAATTCATTAAATATCATTAAAAACTTTTTCAATTCAAGCACAAATCAATTTATCACCTTTGCAGCCTTCACAGGTCAGAGCATTGTAGTGGTATCCTGAAGCTTTGTCCCCACACACCACGCACAGTTCATCCTGACCCTTGACCCGAGCTCCAGGCCCCAGTCTGGGTCGCTTCATTCCAGGGGTTGTACCTATGGTGCCTCTCGCCTGCCTGTGTAGTTCTAGGTCCGCTTGGCATGGAGGCTCCGGACACTGCGGGCTGTACGGGTAGGCTGGGTTACATGGTTGAGAGTTGGGTGGTCCGTACAAAGAGACCTGCATGTTTGCTGGATTGTAGTGTTGCTGGTTGTAGGGAAAAGCCTGTAGATCCAAATCCTGGTATGAATATCCTAGTGGATCCACCAGCACATCTGTGAAAAGTAAACAAATTCATATGGTGTAGGAACGTTTTCATATTGTTAGGAAGTTTTTCTATCTGGCTCGAAGGAGGTTGTATGATGCAGAATGCATGCTGAAAGGCCACTGCTGAACGCTCAGTGCTGAGTGACAGGTTGCACAATGTCCACTGGTCAATGACGACTGCTGTTGTTGTTGTTGTGGTGTTTTATGTCGGTTTGGCAGACCAACGAAAAGGTGCATTAATGACGACTGCTCCTCGGTGTTCTGGCCTTTTATACTCTTGATGGAGGTCGGTGCACTGTGATGTCGTAGGTAGCTTCTCATTGCTTGGTAAACTGTATGTCTGCCTCTAGTGGTGAAGCATGGAAATACAACTGAATAGGAATCCTTTCTTACACATGTACTTAAAAATTCGGCACAATGGGATGCGCAAAAGGAGGCCACTGACAGTGTGGAAAGAAATGGAACACAATGCACATCGACAGTCTGTGATTTAGGAATTATCCGACGACTTTAATGAGACCACTGGAACAATAAAAGGAGCAAGACCTTGTGAACCACTGAACGACTCTGAAAACCGGATGCAGCTGAGGAGCTCTGTGATATTAGTTTTGATCTATTATAATCGGGCTGAATCGATACAGACAGCGTCAGCCTTATGAGAACGGGCTTGGGCTTTTGTGCAACATTTCACAAAGTGTTCCACGGAGAAAACATGTGTTACTGCTGGCACTCCTTCTAAAACACATCTGTGCAGAGAGACAGGATTGCTATGATTTCACACCTACATGTTGCAGACAGAAACCTGCCGATTAAAAGAAAATGTGGAAAATGCAGTAGAAATAAAGCTGTTTATCATCATGACATAAACAGGTAGATCCAGAGGCGGTTTTCTGTTTGGATGCAAACTTAGCAGAATATTTTGGCATCCTGTCAACCTTATCTTTGTCTACCACATCTGTTTTATATGTGTGATTAGCACAGAGCATTTTGACAGTTCCTTGTACTAAGAAACGAATGGCAAAACTCTCAAAAAGCATAAAACAATTTATTAGGGATGGTAAGATTCAGCAATTCACAGCAGTGCATCGCTATAAACCTTAATGATGTGATGCATTGATTTAAAAAGTTGGCATTTGTTCTGCGATGCATCATTTTTTTAAATAGTTGTATCTGTTAAAAAAAAAACCTATTTCGTTATTTGTAGATGCGTGATACTTTTATTATTTAGAAATTGACCAATATTTTATATGTAGATTGATTTCTCCTCACTAGACTGTTTCCTTAAGCGTGTTCTCTCAGCACCACTGCTGCTACGTGAATATGAGCGTCACCTAGATGAAGATTAACATGGCAGAGGTAGAGCTGCATTTTCTTAGAGACAAAACAGGAAAAAGAATGTCTGGTTTTATTTAATCTTTTTCCTTTTCTTGTTTTTCTACAAAAAAAATAAAAATTTGTTTTTGGAAAAACATGCTTTAGAAGTAAATTGATGATTTGCTGTCTGTCTGCAAATAAAGAAATAAAAGCGAATCTTTATCTGTACAAATACTGAATTGTATAAAATCATTTTTTTCTTTGAATCGTATTATTTTGAATCCGATGTGTTGAAGCAATTTCAGAACACATCACACTGCATGGTATTGGCGGTGAATCGCATCGCATCTTTAAATGTTTTGTATCATTGGCTATGCATCGAGATGCGAATCGCATTGCCCTCAGTTATGAAGACTGAATTGTGTCAATCCATTTTTCCCTTATGCAACTATTTAACGCAGTTTAAACACAGCTCATAAAATCTTTTCAGTTTCTTGCATATCCTCCAGGTTTGCAATCCCTTTGTTTCCCAGAACAGCCATACAGCTACGCTGGTTGGACATGTGCACTCATATTTCCAGACGACTACAGAATTCATTATACTGACTTATGATCAGGTTGGGAGAAAATTAATAAAAAGCTTCAATAAATATAACTCAAATTAATAAATAGAAAAATTCCCTACATCCAAATGCTTGTTGGATTCAGTCGGTTTTCATGTTTTCCGCTCTTCATTTGTGACAAGGCATCTCATTCAAATGACTTAGCCTCCCACTTCCCTTTTCTCCCAGATGTTTCTCGTCTTGTTCAGGCTGGGATTTGTTGTGTGACACGACCAAGCTCGCATCTGTTTGTAAACTATTGGAGTTCTCTATAAACACCCATGTTGGTGATCACGGTTTGCTCACAGTGCGATGTAACCCCTTTCTGCTTCCACATCATAGTTGGCTTGATCTTTTTATATTTATATGAAATTATTAGAGTTGACTTGTGGTAAAATAAGCAGCACTGACTCCTCACAAGGCTTCAGGGTTCGATACTGGGCTCAGGGTAATGTCTCACACCCAGTATTCCTGGGATAGGCCCTAAATTCCCGTGACCAGGATAAAGTGCTTCAATGAACGAATTAATCTTGATCTCATAATCATAATTTCTGTAGATCAAGTTTTGCTTTACAGTAGAAAATTAAATTATTATGGAAATAGGGGCAGATCTACTAGGGTAGCACAGGGTGGCAACTGCCCTAAGAAAACGCATTGCCACCCTATATGCCACCCCAACACTGATATCCCATAGTATAAAATATAAATGTAACCAGTTTCCTTGAGCGATTTACAGCAGCAGTGCTTCAATGTGAAGACATAAAAAAAACATATACCAATAAAAATGGCAAGAAATCTTGTTTTTCTTTAAAAGTGTAGTCTGAACAAGTCAAGTCAAATTTATTTCTATAGCGCTTTTCACAACAGACATTGTCTCAAAGCAGCTTTACAGAAATTAACAGTTAAGGTTGAATGGTGTGTATTTATCCCTGATTAGCAGCAATGGTGACTGTGGCAAGGAAAAACTCCCTTAGATGTTATGAGGAAGAAACCTTGAGAGGAACCAGACTCAAAAGGGGAACCCATCCTCATTTGGGTGACATCAAGACTATGATGATAGTCTTTAAACAATACAGAACACTGGAGAGAGAGAATTAACATGAGCACTGGAGTATAAGATTATGAGTAATGATCTTTCTACAGTCTTTACGTCACTGTGGTTATAAAACTAGGAGCTACTGAGCAACTCATACAACAAATGACTCTTATGAACTGGTTTGTTTCAGTGAATCGAATACGTTCAATGCAACCAGCCTGAGCATAAAGAAATGACTCTATCTGGCTCTTTTAATGAATCAACGCAATCCAGTTCCAAACCAGATATCAGGATCAGTTTAAGCTAAACATCAGGCTTTATTTCATTTTTATAGACCAATATAAAAATGTGCACCCCCGTGTATACAACAAATTAGTATATCAATCCTTGAAGCCAAAGAACCATGCAAGGATGCTTGCTTCAGTGTTGCCAACCCTCATAATTCCCATAACTTTTTCCATATGGTTAAAGTGAAGGTTGAAAAGGCAGAACCTTACCATAGTACTGCGGTTCCGCAATGCCGTAAGCATCTGCTCCAGAGATAAACCCTCCAGTCATCATGCCCATCTCAGGATCCATCCACTCTCTCATCTCCTCTGCTGATTTCACGAGCACACACTTTCCAGAGACGTCCACGTCTAAAACAAATCAGGACACGGTTACAAATGAATCATAAACACAGTCTCTCAATCGCATACTTTCAACTGAGCAGTGTTCTCTGACGTAGACAGTCATGTCTGGACTTACAAGATCTATATTTAGTCTATGCTTTTGATTCAAACACAGATCATAGAGGCCTGAGGAGGTCAGGGTGCATGGAGACATGGGATGAGGAGTGTGAGAAGAGGATGGAACGAGTCCCGTGTGTCTCAACAGCTGCTCTGGCGACGGTTTCAGAGCGCGGCTCATGAAACAGAGCCGAGTCCCTGGTGGTCTCTGCAGGTTTGGCCTGGAGATGGACATCCAGCTGGAGCCACCTTAATGTGCTGAGATATGGCTACAAGAAATAAACATTGTACTTGGAGACAGTCCTTTCTGGGGCTGGTTTCGCTCATATTGCAATACTTTTATTTGTCCAGACTTTAAATTTTTTGAGTCAACAATCATTAAACAAAAAGATAGAATGATCAGGTGGGTGTAAAATCGCTGAACTATTAGACCAGAAAGTTTATTTCCTGTTTTCCAATGCCTTATCTGCTGTGTGTGTGTGTTGATCCACAGTCTATGTCGGTCGATCTGCGCGTCTCATGGGAGGTGAGAGTGATAGACGACTCATCTCTGATGCGCCGCTGACTGTTTGCTCTGTTTCACTGTTTGCTACGGCTCTGTTTGTCCTGCAGTTAATATTTGACCCCAAGGATTTAGGATTTTGGAGCTTCAACTAACCCCCTATCCCACACACACACACACACAGGTCCTAACTGGACACACAGAGAAAACAGATCTATAGTCACCCTGTAGACCCTTTACATTTAGTCATCATTATATCCCTGCTACATTATAGTTACGGAACGCCATGCCAATGTGATGCTACTTGCTTGATTGATTAATCCGGGGGAGCAGTTATGACAGAGCCATTATTAGCATTTCTATATCCCAATCTAGGGAGGATTTTTGTTATTTCTTTCCCCATCCATCAACATGACTAGCAGGACATTTCCACGCAAATCCAAAGAGTAGAAAAAGCAAGACCTTTGCCTGGTTGCCCGCACACAGCTTCACTCCGCACAGGGTGAGAACGAGTGAGACTGTTGAACTCCCTCGGAGAGATGAGCGGGTTAAAGGGCTTGAGCGTTCATTCATTTTTTTTTTTTTTTTATGAATACCATAAATAGCAACATCTATAGCCTCACTTTCTGTGTTTGGATGGATGGGGTAGGGGTGGTCTTGTGTTGCAAAACCTTTTGGGAGTAGGAGTTGTCTTAGGAAGACACATTGAAAAGAGATTAATGATGCTAAACTTTCCAAACATTTTCGGCTTTAACATCATGCGTCATATCATACCACATTAAAACACCAAGTTTCTACCGGTAGTCCTTTTTCCTTGTGCCACTTAACCACACGACATGATCAATCCATTTCTCATATCTATCATCTATTTCTTTTAATGCTCTACAACATTGCTATGATGCTGTGTTTATGGATTCTAACAGGAAGCAGACTCTTAGAATAGAGTGGCCTTGCAGGCTGCATTGGTGGAGGGGGGAAGAGACTAAAGTCCATGGTCAACTGAAGAGATTTCAGCGTAGGAGATAATCGCTCGTCGAGTTGCTATCAAAAAAAATCCGAAAGCTCAATTAGCACTTTTCTAAGGATTCATGACTCTGACGGTGCAGGAGAAAAATGAGGTGGCAGAACAGATAACCGGCACTAATTGGTTTCTTTTGGACATGAACACTTGCATGCACATATCTCTACTCAGCCTTGAACTCCAAGTTCTCACAGTAATCTTGCTTGCTTTTTTTTTTTTAAATGTATTTTATTTTAGATATATTGCTTACGTTAATAAATTTTTTTTACTACAAATATTTTTTTAAACCAATAACAACCTTCAATAAACCAATAAATATATATAATCGAATAAATACAAAACTTGTTATCCCAGTCACCTTTTTTAAGATTTTATTTTAAATATATTGGTTATGGTGATAAAATCAGGTAGTTTTACTTACAAAAAACAGCTATTTTATGTTATTTATTTATTTTTATTTTTTTACCATATGATGACCTTCAATTAACCAATAAATAATATATAATTAAATATATACATTGCACCAATGGGACACATTCATTTGTGTATATAAATCACACCATTAGCATATAAAAAATGTTATATTTTGATTACATACATAGACACACACAACACACACACACACACAAAGTTAGATATTACAAATTTCATTACACAAAGCTAATTGCAAAAAACAAAAGCAAAGAAATTGGAAAAAAAAAAAAAGTTTTTGTGTTTCAGTGTAGAGTATATATAGTGTATAGAGTACTATAAAGTACACATGTAGATACTTCTGACAGACACACACACACACACACACACACACACACCACACACACACACACACACACACACACTCTGTACAGTGATTTTTTTGAAATGGGATCAACATTTTTAAGTATTAAATAAAACCCATAAAAAGGTGTGATATCTCGAGATATCATATAATGTTGATCCTTTAAAAACACTAAACCTCTGTTTAATGACTTTAAATTCCTGCTCTAAGACCACACACCATCTCGTCCTCATGTCTTCAGCCTCTTTATATTTATCTCATCAAGCTGAATTTTATTTACATCCATCTTAAGACTGAACCAAACATTTAGCATCATCTCATGGACAAATCGAGTCTCCTTACCATAAATATTAATAATTAAAAAGAAAAAGGTACTGTAATTGTGTCTAAAATGCTGCAGGGTTTGGGAGCACTCACCAGCTCTGATGTTCTCAGCGTTGGCTCTTCCAATATTCTCTTGATTTGACTCCCCGTACATTTGTAATGCTGACACAGGGCCAGCCTCTGACATCCAACACTTACCAAATACGCACACACACACACTGAACAAACAGTGCTTTCTCCCCAATTCAAACTGTTCACTCAAACACATACCATTACACGCAACACAACGTCTCTGGACGTACACAAACACACACACACACACGACTAAATAAAGATGAGCAACCAATTTTTTATTACAAGATGTTAAATTGATGTTAAACACCATCTGTATAACAATAGAAGAAAGAAGAATGATGTTGATACACTTGATACAAACAGTGTATTAGTGTTCTGGTAAGAATTTTTTTTAAGACTAATTACATTTGATTCACTTTACGATGGGATTGGATTATCTATTTAGCACCGATTTCACTCACGTCGACACGTGGCAAACATGAGATCGTCTAATAGCACACGTTGCACCAATGAAAACCAACATGCACATGACTTGAAAGGAGTGAAAGCGAAGGCTTCGTTCGGCTCTCATTAGAACATTCCCAGTGGTTCGGTATTTATAAACAGCCCCCGTTCAGGCTGCTGATGGATGAGCCGTCACTATCTCTGCACTCTTCCTGCGGCCTCGTGGAGCCCTGCTGCCTTTCTCGCTCCATCCTGGAGTTTCACAATCGCGGCGACACAATCACACTCGCACTCCCTCGCTGTCACTGCACGCGCACACACACACACACACACACACACACAGAGGGTTCTGACCCTCTTCCTGCCTGGGTGGGCTCTTACAGGGGGCAAGGGGGACATTTTTTAGGTCACACATTCCAACCCATTTCCCCTAACTCACACGAGACTAACGACAGCGACTCGGCTAATGAGGGGAAACGACACGAGCGCCTTTTCCAGGAACAACATGCAACTGTGACAGGAATCGTGCAGAGAAAAAGGAGTTCCACAATTGTTTTGTTTTTTTTCTCCTAGTTGTGACACTCATGGTCCAGCAGCCATGAGGCCTCTGTGATGAATTTACACCTACGTGAAAGACTCGATGCGAAGTTGTTCTATATGTGTAAAGTCATGCCGTTAAAAGCGAAATTCGCATCGAGATACGAGCGAGGCCATGGAAAAATCTCCGACTTAAAAGACCTGTAGGTAAATGTGGTTTATACGCACGATTACTGCAGGGAATATTGAAAGAGAAAAATGACAAGTCTAAGGGCAGTCGTCGAACTCAAAACATAAAATAAGTGACCATGGAACCCAAATTCAGTAACAGTCTAAATGTCAAGGTCCTGGGATGAGATAGAAACAAGAGATCCTGACAATGAAGGTGGTTATGAGCTGATACAACTTTCCAAAAATGAACAAAGCAACGTGTATTTAAGTTATTCGAGTCACACAGTGATAAGAGCACAAATACAAGTAGTCCCAGACTTATGACGGAAATGCGTTTGGATGACCCGTACATTTTAATATATTGCAAACAACCCTGCAGTACTGTATAAACTATACAGTATATACACCGATCAGGCATAACATTATGACCACCTGTCTAATATTGTGTTGGACCACTTTTTGGTGCCAAAACAGTCGTGACCCATTAGGCATTAACTTCTTCAGCAATCTGAGCAACAGAATCTTGTCCGTTGTATCTAATCACACAGACCAATCTTCACTCCCCACGTGTATCAATGAGCCTCGGCCGCCCATGATCTCGTCACAGGTTCACCACTGTTCCTTCCATTGAGCACTTTTGATAGACACTGACTACTGAAGACCAGGAACAGCCCACAATAGCTGCAGTTTTGGAGATGCTCTGACCCAGTCGTCTAGACGTCACAATTTGGCCCTCGTCAAACTCAAATCCTTACGCTCACCCATTTTTCCTGCTTCTAACACGTCTGGTTTCAAAGCGGCACATTCCACAGAGACGGCCCTTTTGGCTGTTTCTGAGAAACTACATGCTGCTCGATCAGCCAAACTGTCATCTTCTGTACTTATCATCCTGGACCTCTCAGCAGCATTCGACAGTCAACCACTAGACTCTCGTCTACCCTCGGTATCCTCGGAACAGCATGAGAAGGGTTTGCGTCCTACCTGGAAAGTCGCTCATAACAGGTAACTTGGAGGGGATCCACATCTGCCCCGTGCAGACTCACCACTGGTGTCCCATTGGTGTCCATTGGTGAAGTAATATCCTCAAATGGGTTCTCTTACAGCTTCCGCTCGGATCTCGGCATGCTTGACGGACATATCTTCATGGATGAGTGCTCATCAATTAAAACTCAACCCCAGCAAAACAGAACCACTGGTCATCCCAGGTGAACTATGGACAATCAACTGTCCTTCTCCTCACATGTTGCTAATGTGGCTCGCTTTTGTCGATTTCTTCTCTACAACATCCGAAGGATTTAACCATTTCGGTCCACACAGACTGCCCAGGTGCTTGTTCAGTCTCTTGTCATTTTAAGACTGGACTACTGCAACTCTCTGCTGGCAGGTCTTCCTCTAAACGCTATTTAACCACTGCAAATGATCCAAAACGCAGCTGCACGGCTTGTGTTTAATCTGCCCAAGTTCTCCCACACCACCCCACTGCTGCTCCCTTCACTGGTTTCAAGTTAAAAAATGGACCAGCGCCATCTTACCTCAGCGACCTCATCACACCTCGCACTGCACCACCCTGTCCAAGATCCTCCAGCACTGCTCGACTGGTACCACCTTCTCTCAAAATGAGAGGTAAGTATACTTCAAGGCTCTTCTCTGTTCTGGCACCAAGGTGGTTGAATAAACTTCCCCTAGATGTATGAACAGCGGAGGCCCTGGCTATTTTCAAGTGATGGTTGAAGACCTTCCTATTGCTGAAACACAAATTAGCACTTTCCTAGTTTTCTTTGTAAAAATCAATAGTTGTAGTCTGATTTATATTAAGTTTGTAATCTGGCGTACCGGTGTAGATTTATTCATTGCTAGAGACTCAAAGCACTTTTTGACGTCGCTCTGGACAAGAGCGTCTGCTAAATGCCGCAAATGTAAATAATGTTATGCCCGATCGGTGTATATACATGTAGCAGCGAGCGGCACTCAAAATAGTTTTGAGTGTTTGTGTTTAGATTTTTGGCGTATTTCCGCTATCATCATTGCAACATCGGAAAATCGGAAATCGAACTATTTACCTCTAAAAAAATTTTTTTTACCAAAATACATAAACTGATTTACAAACATATTTACGGAATGCCTGATGTAAAACTCAATGCCTGCCCCAACAACTGCAAACATCTCAGACGTCCATTACAAGCAAATCAGCATGTCATCATCTCCTTTCTCAGTACAGGAAGCTTCATTGGTATCTGTGGTAGGTAGAGATTAGATTTTTTCAGAGAGCAGAGACGGAGTATTCTTTTAAAATAAATTAATCGAAAAAAAAAAAAAAAAGAAGAAGAGAAATAACCTTTTGTGTAGATTACAAAAACTGAAAAACCCGAACAGAAGGATATTTATATGAAGAGCAGCAAAGAAAGAGACAGACAAAAAGAGAGAGCGATAGAAAGTGCTTATCCAAAACATGTGACTTTCTAATAGATAAAAAAAGGGAGTATTTGAAAACCTCCAAATTCTAACAATCAACAGTGAATTAACGTCAACTTACAACATGACAGTTCAATTCTAAAAAAAATAAAATATAATAAAATCTGTAAACAAAGGATGTGATGTTTACCACTTTATCAGTGTCCGTGTGAATGTGGCTTCTCTCTGCATGAACATATTGCACCATTCGGAGCGTCGTTCCAAAAAAAGGGAATTGTGCAAATTGGAAAGAAAAATTCGATGAAAGTCTTCGTGCTTTATAAAAGGAGTTCATTGAGCTTTTTAAAAACTTTAATGCAAAAACTCGAAATTGCTATAAAATGGTGCTACTGCTAAAACGAAAGGGGGAGGAATGTGCTCCAGTCATTTGTGCTTTGGATTTTGGGAGTCGAGGATCCTTAAAGTGTGGAGGTTTGAGCCGCTCTGAGGATGAACATTCAGTTACTCAGTAGAGCGGCGGTCTCATCTTTGTCCTCTGTCCTCTGTCCAGCTTTCCTGTATATCATAAACTGCACTGATATCTGACACGAGGAGTGAAGGGAAAGAATTATAGAGCAAGCACTATAATTAGGAAGCATCTTTTCTCTCCCACACACACACACAGAGTAAAATACAAACACAAACACTTACATAATACAGACTCACACACACACACACACACACACACACACAATTATATACAAACACAGATACACAGCGATATGCAAACACAATTACACTCATAATACAGACACACACATACACACACACACACGGATATACAAGTACATATATACACCCGATAAAGACTGCCACACACACACACACACACACACACACACACACACACACACACACACACACACACACTCTCACAGTGATATTCAAACACACATGATACAGAACGACACACACCGTACTACAGACACATCTACACACACCTGATACGCTCTGAGACACACACTGATATACAAACTCATATAATCCAGACTCACTCACACACACACCGATATACAAAACACACACACTCACATGAAACAAACACACACAGAGATACATTTAATGACATACACGACACAGACTGACACACACACCCACACAGTGATATACAAACACTCACATAATCCAGACTCTCTCTCTCTCTCTCTCTCTCACACACACACACACACACACACACACACACACACAGCGATATACAAAACACATACACTAACATGATACGAACACACACACACACACACACACACACCACACACACACACACACTTAATGACATACACATGAGACAGACTCATACACACACACAGACACAATTATATACAAACACATACTCACATGATACGGACTGACACTCCCAGTAATATACAAACACATCTACACACACACCTGAGACACACACACACACACACACACACACACCTGAGACACAGACACACACACCTGAGACACACACACACCTGAGACACACACACACCTGAGACACACACACACACGCACTAATTTGCTAATAAATGTGTTTGCTAATAAATAAGAAAAAACAGAAAAAAAACATGAAGCAGTGTTGACTCGACAGTCCAGTCTCATTTCACAACATTTCAACCAAAACACATGAAGTCACACATCCATCCTGTGTTATTACAGTTCTCTACATTACAGCTGGGCAGCAGCAACAACAAATCTGTACCCTATTATCTGTTAATCCCAACACATTAATCTGTTAAAATGATAGGATTAACCAGGACCAGCGTTTCAGCTTAATGTCCTAGAGCGCATAAAAGATCCAACACAAACATAAATAATAAGAACACCTGAGAATAAAAATCAGGAGTCATTTAGTGATTTCTAAAGACTCACCAACCTTTACATAAAAAAGATCTTTACATTTAGGCATTTGTCAGCCTAACGTTTATCTTATTTATACAACTGAGATGTTGAGGGTTAAGGGCCTTGCTTAAGGGCCCAACAGAGGTAGGTTTGTAATGCTGGGCTCGTTTTTGCTGCTACAAAGCCTTGACGAGAACAAATACACAACTGCTGGTGTTACCGATGTGGCAGAGAGCAATTTTGCCCATAGTGCTGATTATCAAACATTCAGAAATATTCATATGAGCAAGATCTTTCTACAAAAATGTGTTTTACATCCCGGCCGGCAATCAGATTACTACCACTTTGAACGCTTTCTGGAAATATTCAGCACGTTTATTTTTGCGATTGAAAGGATACCACCAGGTCGAGCGAGAGCGTCCCCAGGCTGCCGATGAGCCAGGGCAGGTGGTGTATGATGTAGCTGCTCTCAGCCTGCCCTCTCTCCGGTCTCTTCATCAGCACGCTCAGCCCGTACGTGACGTTACCCAGAATCACCAGCGCGAACAGAAAGAATGACACGCCCTCCGTCGACTTCCTCAGAAACTGTGTAAAGAGGAAGGGTGAAGGTGAGAGATGCCAATGGAAGCATTCAGAACACGTTGTTAGGAATGTGAAAGGGCACACACCTAAAAACGCCAGCATACAACTGGCATTCGGTGGAGTGACTGAACGTGCTAAACCGGGTAGCGAGATCAGGAGAAAGAAAACGGACCAGTGTTCTGAAATTTCTACATGATCTGAAGGGTCACAATATGATCGACGTGCATCTACACATTCATCAGGGTTTCTGTAGGTTTCATAAAGTCAAATTTAAGGCTTTGTAAGACCTTTTTAAGACCATAAGAAATAAATGTAAGACTTATATCACGACATCACCAACACACAAATACGTTGTTAACAACTGGCCTTAACTAATCCCTAAATGTGTAGTTTTAAAGACGAGTATCGCTAAGCTTGCACTTTGCTATAGCTGAAAATGTAAATTCGATTTACGTCTGTGGTACAATCCAAGAGACCAGTAACAGGAAGCTGATTGGTTGTTGCTCCGATTTGTAGTTGTAATTCAGCGAATTATATTCGGACCAGCGAAAGAAAGAATTTCAACGCCATGGAAACGAACAAACAAAAACATTCGAAAGTGCTGCTGGAGCATTTTAACGTGCAGTAGAGGTAGCGGTTACGTGGACATCGGAAAATGAAGAAACTCTGATTCATACAAGCACCAAATCAACCATCTATCAGCTTATAAGCACATCAAACATGAGAATGGGAAAACCATGCCATGGTTGTTTGTGCCAGATGGGCTGCGTTGAGTATTCCGGGATTTTCCTCACACTCTAAAGTTCACACAGAAAGGTGCAAAAAAATGTTTACAGTTTAGGTGGAAACACATTTATGATGAGAGAAGATTGGCCAGATTAAGTTGAGCTCACAGGAAGGCTATGGTCTCTCAAATAACCCTCAAAAAACCTTAAGTGAGAGGTTTTGCAGAAAGAACTCAATACATTAAGGTTTCAGGCTGATGGGCTACAAATGCAGTAGAGCACACAGAGTTCCTCTCCCTTCAGCCAAGAACAGTCAAGTCAAGTTTATTTCTATAGCGCTTTTCACAACAGACATTGTCTCAAAGCAGCTTTACAGAAATTAACAGTTAAGGTTGAATGGTGTGTATTTATCCCTGATGAGCAGCCGTGGTGACTGTGGCAAGGAAAAACTCCCTTAGATGTTATGAGGAAGAAACCTTGAGAGGAACCAGACTCAAAAGGGAAACCCATCCTCATTTGGGTGACATCAAGACTATGATGATAGTCTTTAAACAATACAGAACACTGGAGAGTGAGAACTAACATGAGCACTGGAGTGTAAGATTACGAGTAATGATCTTTCTACAGTCTTTTACAGTCATTATGGTTATAAAACTAGGAGCTACTCAGCAACTCATAAAATAGCTCAACATTTGTGATCATCACAGATCCAACACCAGCTTCTCAATGCCAGAGCCTTTAAACACTCCAGGAGGTCCAAGAACAGGGATCCCATCAACTGCCTGGGTATCCATGAAACGATGGAGCAGCACAGGAGCTTTGAGGATGGATTTGGACTGTAATTTATATCAACAGTCTGCTACAATGGCTGAGGAACACAAGTTGCATTTAATCGCCCAACACTGCACTCCTTTACAACTGTAATAAATGGATAATCAGTGCACCCCAGATGAGGATGGGTTTCCTTTTCAGTCTGGTTCCTCTCAAGGTTTCTTCCTCACACCCTCTCAGGGAGTTTTCTCCTCACCACAGTGGCCACTGGCTCAATCATTAGGGACAAACTTACAATTATTAGAAAACAAACTTATACATTCTTTATTACCACTTAATTTCTGTAGAGCTGCAAATAAATTGAATTGAATCTAAAGCTCCAGTGGCACAGGATCTCCCAAACCATCTGATGTTTCTCTAATCTTAAACCAGGATTAAGGAGCCCAGGAGTTGATTGAAGAATAAACATTTTCGTATATGTTTCGGTCAATTTAATTGTAACTTAGAAAAAAAAATTATAAACGCTTAACATTTTGAGCAGATGAGTATCAATATTCGTTCCCTCAATGTTTTAGTATCGGAATCTTTTAATGGGTTGTACCGTACTTACATTGGTGGCGATCTGCGGCACCCGGGAGCTGAGATAAAGCAGCGAGGAGATCGAGCCAAACGTGAAGCCGATGATCTCCCGAGTGGAAAAAGGCTGACGGACAAAAACAAATCAATACAATATGGACTGCTTCACCAGATAACCTCCAAACTTCACTTCAGGATTGAATTTTTGTTTTAAACAAGGAATCGATCCAAACAGTGTGAAATTATGACAAATCCAAAAAAAAAAACATCAACAAGTTCATACGGCTGCCTTCGCTCACCTCTATTGAATTTGCGTTAAGCTGTTCCACGGCCAGCAGCGTTCGGCCCTTAAAGCCTGAAGCGGTGTATTTGTGTGCGGAGGAAAAGGAAAACTGAGACAGTGAAGAAAACACACCGAGGGCACACAGCACTCCGGCCACATGCAGCACTCTTCTATTGGCATCTAAACACAACAAAGGAAAAATAAAGGTCCCCTCAGCAACACAGTAATACAGCAGCATTAATACGAGATGAAGCTTTATAATGTTCTCTGATTTACTGAGCAATTAAAGACCTCTGTTTTCAAACTACGGCAGTGTAGACAGCAATAAGGTGGTGTTTTTATGCTTAAGGGATTTATTGCGTAGTATTTACTGCTCAATTTTCAAAAAGTAACAATTCTGTACATACAAAAAGTGATAAAGACTAAACTTGGTGTAAGTCTGTGAAAACCTGTCAGATTTTCCAGCCATAACAGTGTTTTTATGACACACGTTTTTTTGTAAATAGGTTTCACCAAAATTACACCGGCAGTGTTTTTTTGTTTTTGGTTTTTTTAATCTGTGATTGTTCTCACATCACGAACGTCAGGCTTTGATCAAGTTGCTAGCCGTTGCCACGCCGCAGTGAAACGGCAATAGACGGTGTAATCGCAATCCTGCTGTTCAAACGTCTGATGCTTTTGTGCTGCAGACTGAAGGAAATCATTAGAAGCGATTTTCTCGATTTTAATGTTTCAGGTACACGGTTTTTTTGTTTGTTTGTTTTTTAAAGTCTTCCTGTCGTTAAGATACAGGCAACACAGAAATCGATTCGGACACAAGTCGAGATTTAAGACTTTACGTTGGAGATTATGTCAAATCGTTTGGATTCTCAGGCCACCATGAAACCTGAATTCCTTTTGAGTGAATAAATGAACTGTGCAGATGCAGTCAGTGGAATGGAAATGTTTTCGCTTTAGTCTTGTGCATTCACTAAGACTGTTCAAATTCTGATTAGTTAATAACAATTACCTAACTACTAATAATTAATAATAAGGGTATAGTTCATTGTCTTTATTTTTATTTATTACTTGGTTATATTAATTTTCCTAGTTTTTTTGTAGTTTCATATTTTTTATAGAACCAGCACACAAATTCCTTGTACATGCAACCCCTGATAATTGGCAATATGCTTCTTCTGGATTCTGAATAGTATTTATTGTACCCAATTCCTAAACCAAAGGCATGAGTAGGACATCTCAAAATTACAACCATTTATAAAGAAATGTAATAAAATCATACGAGCGACTCACTCTCCAACCGCATGCTGTTCATCTTATAGTAGCTGTACATGCTTATCATTAAAAGGTCGGCCAGGACATAGTACACGGCCGTGTATTTCTGTAGGACAGATAAGAAGTGGAACAAAAATTCTGTAAGGTCAGCAAATCATCCTACTGACAAACAAACAAACAAACCAAAAACAAAGCAAACCAAAAACAATTCTTTTCTGTATCAAAGCTATTCATTGATCCGGGGGATTTTTTGACATGTAAATGTATCGGTCTGTTACCTGGAGAGGAAGCTGGTCAGCTAAAAACGAGCCAGCGAGATTACACGTGTCGCCTCCAAGCCACAACAACAGGAACCAAATGGATAAAGCGCTGTCCATGTTCCCTTTTTTACACGAGCTGTAGTACTGCCTGAAAGAGAAAGATATTAAAAAATAGAATAAAATAAATACATTTTATATATATATATATATTAAAAAAGCAGTCAATCTTTTGGTTCACTAACCCTAACATATTGCCAAAAGTTTGCGGACACCTGGACAAAAATAGGGTCATGAAGCTTTTTGAGCATTACATTCAGTCCCAATTTGCTCTAATTCCCTCCACTCTTCTGGGAAGATGTTCCACTAGATTTTGGAGTTTGCGTTCATCAGCCACAAGAGTGTTAGTAAAGGCAGGTACTAAATTAATCTCAAAGGTGTTCAGTAAAGTTGAGATCAATGCCCCATAGCAGAAGATCTTCTACTCCAAACCATGTAAAGCACATCTTCATGGAGGTCGTTTTGTGCACAGGGGCATTGTCATGCTGGCACAGGTTTGGGTTTCCAAGTTCAAGTGAACGCAAAATTGTATTATACCGCATACAAAGACAATCGTGTGCCTCCAGCTTTGTGCTCAATGTTTGGAGAAGAATCACATATAGCAAGAAAGGTCGTGTCCACAAACTTTTTGCGATATAGTGTGTATATATTTATATATCAATAATAACATCTTAAATTCCTCTTATAACTTAGTAATTGGTAACAACAAATAGTTGTATAGTACAGTTTATAGATCTAATGTTGTGCTATAAACAGATGGCAGTAATGACCTTAAAAAAAAAAAAAAAAGACGAACTGTCAAATAAAAATGTTGAAAAGATGTTCCTGGGATTCAGGTTTCACCAGATCTTGTAACACTGCACAAACCTTCTCTAACATTTTCGGCTGCAGTGATCTAAAGAATGAACAGACCCCTGGAAAGCCATAGCAAAACAGGACTCGCTGCAGATGAAGGTTAAAGTCAGGGAGTTGGACTTACGGGAAAGATGACACAATGAAGCAGGCGATGGATAGCAGACCCAGGACCACACTGCTCATGTCCCGGGCATCCTGAGTGCACTCGCCAAGATTGGACCAAATCCATTCGGAGCCGTTCGGACACAGAGAGCTGAAATTACTCCCATCATTCGACAGTAAGCTCTGCCTGGCCTGTATACTATCCCCGTCTGACATGTCTGTGAAAAACTAAATACATGTGATAAATTAAATATTTAAAAATTCAAGACTTTTTTGCACAAGGAGTAAAACAGAGTGTGCAGTTACAAGAAAATAAACCACAACAGGATGATGTGATGTGGCACAACACAAAGCTGACTTGATTTGATTACTTCCCCGTAACAGCATGACTGTATGACAGTGTTTTATTCTGCTTATACTGCAACAATTCACAAAGTATTATTTGTAATTGATTAATGAATTGCATTTTAACTTTTAGAAAATGTTTAAAAAAAAAACAGATGAAAGACATGTTAGATCCTGTCACTTTCATTATAGCAAATATACACAGTTCTGGGAATTAATAAGATACAAAATATCAAATAAATGCAACTTAATGACCATTTAAAAAGCACAATAACTACATACTAGAGACTGTCCCACGGTGGAAAACGTACTGGTTCCGAAGCACTAACAGTGAAGACTCATTCCATCGGACCGTGACCAGGAATTTATTTCAGGAGGCGTGGGAGTCGTAAGAAAATATACTAAATAAAATCACTACATGATTTGTACAGTATTTGTTAAATGTAAGCATGTTAATGGATTTGTGGTGGATACCAAACAATAGTCAGATTCATGATTCTGGCCACATTTATATAAATTGGCATATATTATTCACTACATTTAAACTGAAAATGATTACAATTTATTAAATAACAAATCTGCCAGAGGAACGATCAGTCTAAGAGCTTTCACACTAACAAACAAAGGAGTAATTATTTGCTTGTGGGGAATGTCATCTGATGCAACCAAGCATGAGATGTATTTGTAAACAAAGTTGTTTGACACATAAAGGTGTGTGTGTGTTTAGGAAACATCATCATATCCGTAATTATACGTTTTTCCCAATTTCATAATGTCACCTTGAATCCTGTTCATTATTATATGTAGAATAATAAATTATTATATAAACTAAACGTGTTAGGACACGCACATGAACACAACTCTGTGATTTGCCCTTTGGCCGGTCCTACTTTCCGAGTTTCTGTTATTAAATATCAGATGTTTCTTCAATAATAAACAAATGAGACCTGATCAATTGCCTGTACGATAATGTCATGATTAACTGCTTAAAAAGCTGATAAAATAATGAAACTGAGTTTAATCAGTACAGAACAGAATCCTACCTGAACGTTCGTGGAAAGCACGTAGTCCGGTAGGTCCTGTTCTGTACTCCAAAACAAAACAAAAGGCGACAAAACTCTGTAGGAAAAAAACACCGCATTAAAAAATTCATTCTGATTGGCTCATGTGTGTATTACGTCATATTCGTGCGTCCGTTTAGCGCCTACACTCGACGACGCGTTCTGATTACATATATAAGTGCACTAGGTAGGGAATAAAGATTCCAATACCTTGAAGAGTAACGTAGTGCACTAAACAAGAGCGCAAGGGGGACACTTGAGATTCGTCCAATCGGATTCAGATGTTTTTAGAGGACAATTGGCGAGAATAGATTCGTGGAAAACGGTAATTCTAAAGGATTTTATTTAAAAGAAATTATTTGGTTTTCATTGGCAGCTGACAGTAAATCCGATTAAACCTCTGTGATGTAGCGCTTTCAGTTTCACTTTAGCAAAAACAAGGTCACTGTGATGCTCTTAAGGACTTGGGAATTCCGACAGACTGAGAATCAATACAGTCTTACACAATACTGTTCCGCGCAGTAATATTTTGTCCACACGATCAGGGTTAGTTCACACAATAAAACACGAACTTGAGCTGAATCAAACTCACCCTGCTGAATCGACCCCACACCTTAGGAGTCGACTCTAATCCCAAAATTTAATGATTCTTTTTTTTCCACAAAAGGGTCTTCAGACTTGCTGATTTTTAAATAAAAAGTCTTAACATGTTCCATTAAAAATGTTTCGTTTAAAGCCTATTTTCTGTGTGTGATCTTTCGCTGAATCAAACTCACGGCACTGAACCGACTCCCTTAGGCTGACGCTTACAAACTGACTCTTTTTGCACTTAGGTTTGTAAATTCAATGCAGGCCACACACAATTGAGATCTTTCAACAATAATATGATACAGTAATAATTAGCTCTAAGTCTGTTTTCTATACACTACACAAATCGTGTTGAATCAACTCCAAGCACCTGGATTCGGAGAATCGATTCTTTTCATTTCCTCCCAGTCATGACACACATCCACATTTCTTCATATAATTTAGTCTTAATAATGCAACCGCCTCATGCAACTTCTTCTCAAACGTGAACAAGACAGATGTTAGTGACTACAAAGTGAAACAGCTGGTTAGAAACGTCACATAAAAACAGCAAAACTCTCAAATGCTTTACCTTTGGGATCTATTCAGCTTTCCCAAAGCTCCTGGATCTCCTGCACTCTCCTCCTTTCTATATGTGCCAAAGGCTGAATGAAAGAATGACTTAATCGCCCTATGTACTGTGTGCAAGTCTCGTGTGGTTTAGTACACAGTTCCAGAAATCACCTGACTGCTTCTCATATGACCTAAAGTTTGGCAATTCAGCACAATAGCTTTCTGTGACGGACGCAGAAGGTGTACTGAAGAGCAGAAGGATTTGTTCCAGCTCTCCACATGAAGTTCTTCTTTCACAATGATTGTGTAAAACCTCAGCTTTTCAGTCACATGCCGAAGTTTCACATTCACATCTCATGTAGACTAATTACTATATAAATGTACATGTACAACAATTAATAGAAAAATACCCACATGCACGTTCTTATACTTTATAAAATAGGAAATAAATGACATGATTACACACTTCAGGACCAGATCTTTTTACTCATAATGGAAATCAGAGTAAAGTTATTTGCTTCAGCTCAGTCAAATGAAATGGCCAGATTTCTCCAAACGATGCAATTTTATATTAAACTTGATTTTTTTAAATTTCTTTAGCTAATAAAATAATCCATAATGAAACTGTTTTATGAAGTCACTAATCTGTTGTTAGGGCACAAGAGATCGAAGGTTTTTGTGTTTCTGGTTTAATACTGACACTTAAGGGAGGAACATTGCAATGGCACTTAAAACATTATTTGTTGACACTATACATCATAACACGGTATGTTCAAAACAACAACAAAAAAAAGCTTCGAAGTCCCCACTTTATTTCTTATTTTATATTAAAATACACAATTTCTACAAAAGTATCGGGACACCTGACATTCCTGCCATATGTGGTTCAGAAAATTATAAAGGCTAAATTAAAGGCATGCAATTGTGTAGATCTTTGGATGTTGCAGCATGATCTCTTCCCTTCGCTTGAACTAGGAGAAATAAACCTGTTCCATCATGATGATGCCCTTGTGCGCAAAGCAAACTTCCTGAAGATATGCTTTGCATGGTTTAGAGTGGAAGATCTCCTGCTATAGAGCTCTGATCTCAACCCTATTGAACACCTTCGGGATGAATGTGAACTCTGACTGCACCCCAGACCTCCTCACATCGTCTACATCGGTAACGGACTTTACCTTTTCCATTGTGGCTGAATGAACACAAATGTCCACGAGCACACCCCAAAATCTAGTGGAACATCTTCCCAGATGAGTGGAGGGAATTATATGGGCAAATTGGGACTAAATGTGGAATGCAATGCTCAAAAAAAAAAAAAAAGAACATATATTTATGAGCAGGCGTCTGCAAACTTCTAGCAATATAGTGTGTGTGTGTGTAATATATATATATATATATATAATATATATTATATATATATATTTTTTTTTTTTTTTTTTTTTTTTTTTTTTACTTCAGCCCGCTCAGGTAAACATGAAAAGTAGAGGTTAAAGTTTTGGACTTCTGACCGGAAGATCATTTGTTCAAATCCCAGCATCACCTGGCTGCCACTGCTGGGCCCTTCTGAAAGGCCCTTAACCCTCATCTGCTCAAGGTGTATAAATTAGACAATTGTAATTCGCTCTGGATGAGGACATCTACCAAATTCTATCAATTTAAATGCAGTTCTACAGAAACTCCATTAACCACTTTAAGCCTGGAGGAATCTTCACTTAAACTGAGAACTGAAAAGAACTGGAAAAAATGGCTGATGAAGATGTCAGAAATTTTCTTGATTGGTTGACTGGATATCTGAACGAATGATATGTGGGGGTGGAGTTAAGAGATTCTTTGCCCGAAAAATTCTCTTAATAAAACTAGCAAGATTTCAATACCGCAGTTCCTGCATTCAGTTCACAGCCGTTATACAACTAAAAATTCCCCTTTTTTTCTTCTTGCAAATTACAACCTGTACCTTAAATGCAATAAAACAGGACATTGTATTCAAATAAAACATTACACTCCATCTGCTATTGAGATTTCATCGTATTGTTCCATCACGCCGGCATTTGATATACACCTGAAAGGGGAGTCTGAGATTCGAGGAAATAGAGTGGTGACTCTTTTATTGGGGAAGGAAAAAAAAACGACCATTTATGAACCTCTCGAACCGAGACAGATTATTTACAAGAGCACAAAACCGCAACGTAACAAATGCACTTGTACAAGGAGTAGACGAGCCATAAAATGTTTATCGTACAGCAAGATAGGTGGATGGGAGTTTCGGTCCTTTTATAAAGCATAAATCACAACAGATTTACAAATGTGATCGTATAATATTAAAAAAAAAAAAAAAAAAAAAAAAAAAAAAAAAAGAAAATCATTTGTTTACTTAAGTCCAAAACCAGTTTTAAATACAAGTTGTTTTTTTTTTTTGTTTTTTTTTTGGTCCTTGTCAGCACCTTCGGATGAGACAAAGACTAGAGACAAAAATCCCACTCATCTGATGACATCTCCCAAAAAAAAAAAATAATAATAATAATAAAAAAACTAAGAACCTTTTAAGCATCGTTTCATAGTTCATACTTATTTACAATAAACCTTCGTTGTGATCAGGAACGTGTGCTCTGGATATCGTTAAGTCTAGAACGAGTCAGTCAGAGCAGAATGAGAGAGATTGTGAGGAAGACCAAAACAAAAAAAACTAAACACTGGATTTTGCAGCTCCTACGTCCCCCCGCAGGATCACTTTATGTGCACAGGCTTCTCTTCGGGTTTTAACCTTTTCCGCTTGGGCTGCACCAATTCGTCGTCCGATTCGTCCTCTGGCGCTTCCTCGGCGGCGTCCTCCTCCCGGGATCTCTTCTCCGGTTCTACTGGGAAACTCTGGTCGGGAAAGATCATAGCCAACTTTTCCTCGAAGTACAGACTCACGGTCCTCCCTGCCTCGGCGACCTCCGAGTCAGCCTGTGAACAGGAAGAGAAAAAGAGACAGAGGGAGGGTGGAGAAGAGAAGAGTGAGAGACGAAGGAGAGCAAAAGAGGAAAGAATTAGAGCAGAGGGTTAAGTGGCTCGGACGCCAACACACCTGCCCCAACCCTCCATCGGTGTGTGTTACGGAACGGCTTACCTGTACATTACTCTGTTTCTCCTCATCATATACCTGGATTATTCGAGACATCTAAAAAGGGGTTGATGACAGTGCAATAAAATAGGAAAATAAAAAAAATTAAAAAAAAACAGAAAGGGGGAAGAAATGTTTTATACCATACATACAGAGAGGCGACAACCTCAACTGTATTTGAGGAGCATAAAATGTCTAAGGAGCACAATATTCAATCTGAACACACAAACAATTTGGAAACAGTTTCCAAATTCCTTTAGGACTTTTTAGGAATTTTTTTAAATAGCAAAAAATACAATTCTCGAATCAGATGATGAGTGTATATATAGTGCTTCTTTGACATCGATTCCAGCATTGCAAGAAAAAAAAAAATACCGTCAAGTCACGGACACTTTCCTGTCACACACACACATCATTCCTAATGCAACGACTTCTAGTGGCAGGATTTTTGCAGGGAAAATGTATCGACAAAACATCATGGGGTTTTTAACTAAACAAATTGATGTTTGTGTTTAAATTTATGAAGAAAAAAAGAGAGTCACAATTGGTAATCGCAGATGAAGAGCTGGCACATGGTGAATATGGAGGAAATGAGACGGGAGTCACCTCACTAGGGACCGAACCCTTTGGATTTCTGGAGGACTTCAATAATCTCTTCACTATTCGCTTTTAATTAAAGACTGATTACATTAAGAGCTGTTTGTGCCATGATGGCATTTCATGTGGTGACCTTTAAGGTGCCTAATAAACGTAGATAAATTGCTCTCAACGATCAAAGCTCCTCAAAGAGCTGATTGTATGAACAAATGAGCTGCAAACTTGAGCGCTCTTTAAAAACCTGGTATTAACATCGTCCTCGGGCGATCTAATCACGATCTGCTTTCAGAGATAACAACCGAGTCTGGATTGTATGAATCACTTCGAGGTCGTCTTATCTTTTTTGGGTGGGGGGGTTGGGGTTGGGGGGTGGGGGGTTACTTTGGTTACAGTGTTTTGATTAAATATGTAACCTGTTTATTTTTCAAGCTGCCACTGATAAGCCTTTAACCCTCACCTGCTCAGAAAAAAAAAAATAAAAAATTTAATGCACTATAGGTTCAACCTCATAAAATCATGCAAATAAACCATTTAAATAAATACATATGTAAATTTGTTTCAGGGAAAATTAGCATAAAAAACCACCCCTCTAAGCAGCACTGGGGTGTGATTTCACCAGCAAATAAAGCTCCAAGTCGGAGCCCGATAAAATGCAATGAGCAGGACTGTCATGTGAAGGCCGAAGAGCTCTTTCTAAGCGCTATAACGTGGCGGATAACTCGAGCAAAATCACTTCACGAAGGCAGATTCTCAGTACCGCCACCTGGTTCTCGAAAAAAAGAATGCGATTGTGTGAACTGCGTGCTCTGTGTGTATTTAAGCAGGTTTTATTTGTATTCCAAGATACTTTCAATTTCCTACACTGTTACTTTTATTTATTTTTAAGTGAATACTTTAGGGACTCCTGGTTATTGGTAACACATTGGGAATGCATTTGCCTATACATTTTAAATGATCATATACGCCTGACCTGTTCGTATTAACATTACCCGCCGGTAATGTTAATACCAGGCATGAATAACGGCAAACGGCAAAAATATCACCAATGTGAAGTGAGGTAAAGGCAAAGAAATGGGCGACTAGCACCACAAAGGATTTTGCATATTACAAATAACCTTTCGGCAATTAGATTAGATTTGCAAATCCAGTATGACTGAGGATCTCCAGACGTGTGGACAAATAAAGTGGTGGGAAAACAACAAAGACAACTTTGATGGCACGATACTGCACATCGCTGGAACTGAACTCTTCCAGTTGGTGTTTTAATGGTGTTGGTGGAGGAGAACGCACTAACTTAGAACTCTAAAATATCCCAGAGCTGTAGCACAAAAGGAACATAACACTATGGGACATGGTGTAATAGGAAAACAATCAACAATAAAGTGTGAGGCAGAACTGCTGTGAAATATAATCACGTCATGCTGCAACACCGCTTTGTTGATTGTTTTTCTCCAACACCACACCCAGTCATCTTTTATTCCTTATGTAATTGGCTTGAGAAAAAAGGGGAAAAAAGGGGGCAATTTATATTTAAAATCTTTGAGGGTTAAATGGCGGATCTGTCCAAGAGGGAATACAATTTGCATTTCAAATCTATTTGCTTATTCGTGATTTTCATAGTGTAAAACCGACCACCTTCGGTTTTTCGGATAATACATTAAGTGGGACCGTTTTACATATTTATGCAAAAATCATGGCATTTGAATAAACAGAAACTCATCTGGCCAAGGCTTTTGTGAAGTTACGGTGAGAAAGCGCCATACCACCGAACTCAACATCGGGCAACATCTGGATTTCACTAAAAACACACGTGCATTGGGTTTTTTTTTTAAACACAAAGTAATACTGGTGAGGAAGAGGGAAGAAAGTGTTTGAATTACTGAACAGCCAGTGCATTCAAAAACACGCCAAAATGTTCATAGCCATATCGGGTCCATTCGCTTGTTAGTATGGGTGTGTTACGAAAGATCGAGTTTACACGGTGCACCAAACGCATGCAAAACACACTGCCTTCTGTGCTGATTCTGACACCAAAACATTTACATCTATTTGCTTGGTTACGTATCTATCCAAAACCACTCAAAGGGAAAAAATTAAATTGGAAAAACAACAAAACAAAATTAAAACAAAACACCACCATCCTGGTTCTTGCATGCAATGAGTCCCAGACCCTTAGCTGGCGTGGACATGCTCCCACTCACCTCGTTGTACTTGGCACAGTTGCTGAACACCAGACGGACGTCGTAGACGAACTCTTTAGGGCTCTGGTAGTGCTGCGGGTGCTTCAGCTGCAGTTTTCTCTTCACCAGGTTCAGGTGCATGGGGTGCTTTATGATCTTATAGTAGTTGGGCACCTGGTAAAGAGGCCATGGCATGAATCGGGGCTGTACAGAACTCGACTGAAAATGTAAAATAACCGAGCACATGTTTGACTGGCGCCTGGGAAAGCTTTTTGGGATGAGAACTTAAAACCGGGTTTGTTTTTGTGTTGCCAAGTTGGCTTTAAAAATAAGTCATTAAACATGATGAGGTGTGCTGTTTGGCTTTTAAATATATTATTCTCCTGTAGCAGCACACTCCAATGCTTTTTTTTTTTTTTTTACTACGGTTCTAAGAGGAAATTAAAGCCAGTGGTTGGATTTATCAAAAAAACCCGTCATGTAATACCATTAAACTGTTTAATGAAAAATTTTATGTTGTGGAAGGTCTGCAAAAACCTGTTCCTGTTAATAATGTTAACGCGACTATAATATATGCATTAATATAAACCTGAGGAGATCGATAGACACCTGGGGGCATTAATTTAAACCCTGCGACTGGAATCACAACCAGAACTGCTGCTGGCGTGATAGAAAACTGATCCGCATTTCCTGGCATTCAGATTCAAGAAATGTGCAGTGCAGTAATAAAAAACCCTTTCAAATGTGTCCATTACATGAACACTGGTCCTCTGTCAGACTCGGTGATTATCCGGCTTTTTAATGTACATTTGCGGCATTAAGCAGACGCCATTGTCCAGAGCAATGTACAAAAAGTGCTTTGAGTCTCTAGCAATGATTAAATCTACACTGGTATGCTAGATCACAAACTTTAGATAAATCAGCCTACAACTCGGTTGAGAGTTTTTTTTTTTTTTTTAACAAAGCAAACTTGGAAAGTGTTAGTTTAAGTGTTTCAAGACGAGGTAGGGTCTTCAGCCACGAATCTCGCGCAAACGAATTGCGTTTGTCACATAACTAATTAGTTTGGCTGATTTTCCCGGTCTCTCTCGGATAGCACGATAGACCAAAAAACTTTTTACGATGAAAAAAATTAAATGGATTAATAAAAATCCAATTATTAATTATAAAATGAAGCAAAATGTTATACAGTACAGTACTGTAAACCTAAAATAGTGGCTCCGTTTATTGCGTTTTTTCGTTTATAAAAACGGGGGATTACTGTAAATAGGGACATGACATTCCATGTATCTTACCGTAGAAGGAACGGGTTCCTGAAACTCTACGCTCAGCTCATGACAGAATAAATAAAGCAGAAGACGCTCACATCTCTGAAAAATGGGAAAAAGAAAGAATTACGGAAGATTAAAAAGGGGTATTGAGGACTTCTATACCACTACAAAACCCACAAATATAATGCACAACAACTGTACATTTCCATTAACAATCTTTTTCTTTTTCAAGTCCCGGTTCTCACCCTCTGGTCATCAGGGCTCAGACCCTGCTCACTCTTGTCTTTCTTACTAGGAGGATCATCATCGCAATTATACTCGATCTCAGGGTTGGTCAGATTTCTGCAAAATGTGCACATCCAGTCTCCACTGTAATATAAAATCAATAAAATAATAATAAAAAAAAGGGAAAAAAGAAAAGAGAAAGAGAGCTCAACATTTAAAACAAATCATGCAAATCATGAAGCTGCACAATTCCCCCCAAACGTCAGAGGAACATCATCCATATTTATGATGTGGTGCGGCTCGATTCAGTGGGAGCGCATCTGATTTAATATAAAGAGTTTCATTGGTTCACCTGAACCCGTTCTGCAATTTCATTGGTCTAATGTTATGGGGTTCAGTTTTTTGCCATGAAGCTCGTGAAACCCGGGAAAAACCCCGGAAAAATCCATAAATTAGCCGCTTCATTGTTTAAGCCGTGGAGTTCAAAATGTGGAAAAAAGTAGCGGCTTATAGTCCGGAAAATACGGTAATAAAAAAAAACATTTCCACAATTAAAAACAAGTAGCGTCGTCGTTTTTCGAAAGCCTTCATTTTTACTGTTCACACTGCGAACGCGAAAATGACCTTTTTAAATCAATCCGCTTTGGAGGGCAGTTTCAAAAGGCTACGTTTTAGTTGAGGAAAAACAGCCGTGTGGACTGAAGGCCAGATCAGTGAGAACAAGCATGCATTTTCGAACAAAAACATATTAGTGTAAGGACTTTAATAAAAGTCCTTATGAAACACCACTGAACCTGATTGCTAGTAACGACAGAATTATTTGTTGTTTTTAATCATATTGTAAGACATCCCAATACATTATACCTAATGATTTATTTCTATATGGATCAGGGGTAAAGGTGACAGTTCAAACCCAGAGCACATTAATCCTAGAAAAGCTGCACCGGTATATAAAGACAGTACTCGCCTGGGGGAGGAGCGGAGTGTGGGAATATGACAGGTGATGTGGAAGACTTTAGGGCAGCGGTCGCAGCACAGGAGTTCCCCCCCATTCTGACACACCGCACACCAGTCCTCGTTCGGGTCGTCCTCTTTTCCTTCCGTGTTCGACTGGCTGTTGGTCTGAGAGCCGCTCATGCTGCTCCTCTGAGAGCGAGAGGAAAGCAGGGTGGTCTGTGTACCGTTGGTAAAATGGGTGCCGGTTTTGGAGCTCGGCTTTTGCGTGCTGCTGCAAGACGGCGGTTGAGTCTCGCTCCGAGGCTCCATTTTAATGTTCTCTCCCAAAGTCCGTAAAATGTCCTGAACCGACCCGGTGGACACGGAACCCAGTACGGGGAGAGGAGGAGTCAAGCTGGCTTCGGGACTGCTCATCTGGACAGAGGGACAAGAAATAAGGTGACTGACTGTAAAGCAAGAACATCAGTTCATATAGTAACTAAATGCTAAATTTGTTCATCTTTTATTTATTTATTTATTTTTATTTGCATAATGACATCGGCATCAGGGTTTCTACACATTTTTCCACTTCAAAATTCCATGCTTTTCCAGGCTCAAATCTGCAGACTTCAATAAAGATATACAAGACCATATTTAACGTCCGAAAGAAACAAATTTTAAATTCCAACTATAACGTGTGTCACGTCGAAATCTCTGATGTTTGCTATAATATTACTGAATAATTGGTTTTCGGATACAAAATTGATTTTTTTACGGATTTACTGCATTTTTCTGGAACCGGGATGACCCTGAATTCTTTTCATTTATGACTTATCATTAATCAGACTTAACGTCTGTCTGAATTTAGAGGTGAAGGCAAAATACCATGCAGGCGCTCCGTCGACCATCTTTGCCCCGTTCGGATTTGACGTTGGCCCCGGAGAATCCGCACTCCTCCTCCGCGCCAGGCTCCTGTTTGACCTTCACCTGTTCCGGAGCTGTGTTCCCAGGCCCTGAACTGCCTGCTGACCCTCGACTGTAACACACACAAACATACCCGTGCACAATCGAGCAACAATGTATTCTGACTATTAAAACGAAGAATGCACAGGTTCAGACTCCTGCGCCCTCCTGCGTATTGCACCACTTACCTGCCGCGACTTCCTGTGCTGGAGGAGCTGGAAGGCCGAGCAGGAGTGAGTGAGCTGGATAACCCTGGAAATCATTGGATTTATTTGGATATATTTTGCAGATGATTTTGTTGATGTTTGATGATTTATTTAATCGGTTTCTTCTTTCGGTCAATGCGTTTATTTATTCCACTAAATTTCAGATGTTCGTTATGACTGACGTACCTGATGACCCTGGAGAGTGTGTGGAGGGACCTGGTGAGGAATTGAGGTTGTTGTTGGATGCCAAAGTTGGGGGATGTGTGTTAGCAGAGATGTAGCGACTTAAGAGATTGTCCAACATGGTGGAACCTGCATCTTCCAACTGACCAAAAATTTAATAAATGAACAAACAAAAACATTTCAGTGATTCCAGCTTGTACATATCAGCACATATGTACAGTTCAAGAGCAGTGTGTGTGTACCTGAATGGGGGGTATATCAGGAAGGCAGGGCAGGTTCTCAGGGTTGGTTACTGAAGGAATGAGCTCAATGGGGCCCACTACAGGACTGGTGGGCCCCCGGTGGCCATGAGCACTGGCCATACTGGCGCTGGTGGGGCTGGTGGGGTTGGCAGCACTGATGTTGTGCAGGGATGCCACAGGGAAGGGGCCGGCATGGCCGGGGTTGGAATGCTGCAGGAGAAGAGAACATGATTTGGGTTTTTGTTGATTTTTATATTTTTAAGGGAGGCTGTTGATCGAGGGTTAAACACAACTCCTGATAATAATGTAAATTGATAACTCTGTGCTAATAATGTAAAATGTGTCATGCTAACCTGTCTCTGGAGCTGCGTTTGCATCATGGGATACGGCTGGCCGTTGAGGCGGGGCTGGACTACAGGCATGCGATTTTGTGAGCTGGCCATGCGCATGTGATGGGGAGGAGGGTACATGTGGGGCCCGCCGTTAACCCCCTCCCGCTGCAGCGACTGCATACTGATGAGTCTTGGAGGCTGAAACAGTGAGACCATGCTAATTAGTGGTAATGAATATAACAGGGGTTGAAAATAATAATTAGAATGAATATTAAAATAATAAAATAAAGGAAGAAAAAAGAATAAAAAAATCGGACATTAAATATACGAGAACAAAGTAACGACTACACAATACTAACTTTATATAGTATTTATAGCAATAATATATTTCATATATTTTTAAGCATCCTATTTTAAAATGTTCGTTAAAAGTATTGCAAACATGAATTATTTTTCTTAAGCTTTTCTTTGATTTTTGTTCAGCGCTATGAAATAATGCTGTGGCGTGACCTAGCATGAAAACCCTCTAATGTGGCTTAATAAAACCAATTCTGCAAAGAAGACTGGGCTCAAATTCCACAGTGAAGTAATAGACCCATTGCCAGTTATCACACATGCTTGATAGCAGTTGTTGCAGTCACAATCAGTTATTGGTTTTAGGGGCAATTACTTTTTTACATAAAGCTGAAAAATTCTGATTCTTTCAACAACAAAAAATTATTTTATTTATTTATTTATTACCAATTTTCATTACTAGCTTTCTATTATTTGAAAATATTAACCCTAGAATTATTAGTTTGTTCTTACAAAAAAAAAAAAACCCCAGAATATTAATATTCAACTGAAATTCTTCATAATTCAATGCAAATATTTCCACTCCAAGTAAACAAAACAGCAGAGATCACTGAAGCACTGCCTTATTGTCATTCTTTTTTAATCCGTAAAAAGTATTGAGACTCCAAACATACATGACAATACAGTGGTCTTTCATTCTAAGACCCCCACGAATTTTAAACGCACCCCCGCAGCCCCTATGGTACCTTAGTGAATTTAACTAGACACTCACTATATAAACATAATCGTGTACAGTGTTTGACCAAATGCATAGTTGAAAATGTTATTCCTAACGTTCCTGAACATTCTGGTTGCAGATTCCCGCGAATTTTAAGACAATCCGCAATTTGCTGTTAGTTAGGTTCCAAATGAGAACCCGCAAATTTTTCGAAACACACACACACACACACACACACACACACACACACACACACACACACACACACACACACACACACACACACACACACACACAGTTTACCTGCTGCTGCATCATCTGAGGTGGTCCTCCCTGCCGTGGATGCTGGGACATTTGCGATGCAATGCGCATTTGTTGCTGCAGCTGCTGCTGCTGCTGCTGTTGCTGCTGCTGCTGATGTTGCTGCTGCTGATGTTGCTGCTGCTGATGTTGCTGTTTTTGTGCAAAAGCAGCCTGCTGCATGTGCTGCAGTCGCAGCTGTGCCAGGTTGATCTGCCCAGGGTGTTTTCCTGCCGTGTTATGGCCCGGCGATATCTGCTGCCCCACCATCATGTTCGGGGGGTGGGGGGTGGGAGTTGGCACCTTCTCAATTACCAGGTTTCCTAAGCAAAAGAGAACAAAATATAAGTTAGTAAGTTTATAAAGAGCCGTAATTTTGGGTTGCCATGTATATTTTTACTAAATTTAAGCTGTTTACCAAGGTTTACGACGTTCTTGGCCCAGAAGGTGGGGTCACAGAAGAAGCGCACAGCTCCGTTGGCATGAGGCACCGGGTCAACACGAGCCTTAAGCATGAAGCGCAGCTGGTATGTAATCTAAAAAGGAGTGACAAGGAAAAACGTCAGAAAGCAATTTAATTGATTACGATTTGAAGCAAGTGTACAATTCAAATGCATCATCACAACAGCATAAGTGTAATAGACAGAAATTAACACTGGGGGCAGTGTAGCTTGTAAATAAGGTCTTAAACACTGATTCAAGTCAGACACGCTTTACATGTGGGGAAAAATTGGTTGGCATGGTAACGTGGATGTATTACCTCAGACCTGCCACCTAGTGGACATCGCTATGAAGAATACTAAACGCAGAACGTAAGCGATTATTTAAACATTATTTAAAGCTCGCCACAGCTAAACATTACAATCCGTTTACATCTGTGGAACAATCCAAGAGAGATTTTTGCGGCAGTAACAGAAAGCTGATTGGCTGTGGCAATTTGGTCTTTTGCAGTCGTAATACATCGAATTATATTTGGACCAGCGAAAGCAAGAACAACAACCACAGAAAAGAACAAACAAACAAAAAACATCTGAAGTGCTGCGGGAGCATTTCAATGTGCATTAAAGGTAACGTTTAGTTGGACATCAAACAAATAAGACCTGTCCCAGAACACAGAATTTAAGACTTTTTAAGGTGTAAAATTTCGATTTTTCTTTTTCTTTTAGAGACTTTTTAAGACCTCACAGAAACCCTGAGCTAGAAGAGAGGACCAAATGAAAAGGAATAAGAAAAAAAATTAAATAGTGCCACTTTCCCCCCCATATATGCCAATAATAGGCATTCACACCCCATATTACAAACGTGTTATTACAGTGACCATTTGTATTGGACTTCAAGTCAAGTCAAGAGGCTTTTATTGTCATTTCTACTATACACAGTGGTACACAGTAAAAACGAGACGTTTCTCCAGAACCCTGGTGCTACACTAAACAACAACAAACAAAACAACATAGAGCTACAACACAAGTTACATAAAGTGCATCGAGTGCAACCTAGTGCAAACAGTGCAGACAGACAGTGCAGACAGACGACACAAGACAAGACAAAACCCAATATAGCGTATATATAAGTGTGTATATATATATATATATATACACTTGATTATACAGTACTGTACGAGAAGACTAAAAACTATACAAACTAAAAACTATATCCCAGAAGTGAGTATAAACAGAGTGTCTGCTGTTCTGCACATGTATTTATTTTCGCACAGAAATGTCCTGACCACGTGCGGCTTCAAAAGAAACGTTTAAAAATTCCAGCTGCGTGTTTTGTTAATACAAATTTGGACATGAACTTCAGACGGGACGACGAGCTATGAAAAGCAGTTATTTGGGATCCGATCACTGAGGCAGCACGTGAATGGCAGGTGTGAACAGAGCCTTACACACACTTTACACCTTAAAACCAGAGAATGCCACATGGTTCACTCATCCCCAGCTCTACAACAAGTTTCTCACCTCTGGTGTCACATTTACACTTGCATTAGAGGATCAGCTCTGTGGTTACCGAATGCTCGTTGTTTGCTTTTCTAGCGTTCATTTGCAAGATAATAACTACTGACAACATTTGAATGACTTTGAATAAAAGAAGAACCGAGACACGTGATTTAATTTTTTAATTTACAATAAAGATTATTCACATGTGCAGTTTAGTTTAGAGTGACTCACCAGTCTCTTGCTGTAGAGCAGCGCGGTGCTGCTGCCGTTGCTGATGGCCCAGTGTGTGAAGCGTAGAACGTGTAGGATCTGCTGCGCCAGTGAGCCGATGTCCCGCTGCTGGTTTAGTAACTTCACGGTGCGCTCTTTCGTCACACTCTGCGACAGAAAAACACACGTTTTATTTTTCCTTTCCCGAACGTGTGCGAGAATCTCGTCGATACCACAGTGAAGTTCTAAATTCAGACATCATCATTCTGCTGTTCCCATTAGGAGTCGCCACAGCGGATCATCCGTCTCCATACCCCCCTGTCCTCTACATCGGCCTTTTTCAAACCAAATACATGCATGTCTTTCCTCCTTCCTGGCAGCTCTATCCTCAGCATTCTCCTACCGATATACCCCGTGTCCCTTCTCTGCACATGTCCAAACCATCTCCCCTCCCTCACCTTGTCTCCAAAACATCCTACATGTGCTGTCCCTCTAATAAACTCATTTCTAATCCTGTCCATCGTCGTCACTCCCAACGAAAACCTCAACATCTTTAGCTCTGCTACCTCCAGCTCCACCTCCTGTCTTTTACTCAATGATACTGTCTCTAAACCATACAACATCTCAGGTCTCACCACAGTCCTATAAACTTTCCCTTCACTCTCACAGAAACTCTTCTATCACAGGAAGGTGCCAATTTAATCGTGTATTCTACAACAGGCGGGCAGCAATTCTTAACTTTACATTGAGCTCCTATTGAGATTAGTGTTTCTATAGTAAAGGCTTGAAGAACTTTATGCAGAAATGCCATGTGAGTGAACGGAAACAGACTGGTTCAGGAACACAACCAAAAAAAACTCTGTATGCCTCCTCCCCATACCTCCAGCTGCTGAAGAAGAGATTTGCCTTTCTTGTTGATTTCGTTGATAAGCGTGAAGACTGCAATCTTAATCTCATGCTCGACCTTCTTGTGCGTCTCAGACGCCTCTTTTAATCTGGAACAAGTGGAGAAAAAAAGAAAACATTCATTAATTAAATTTTTCCTAATAATTAAAAAAAGCTTTACATAAGTAAAATCACCTGGTGCATTAGTTTGAACGGAAAATCATCACGGTAACGAGGTTGATTTAAATGCATTTAGGCAGCACTGTGACAGACGCTTCGAGTCTTACCTATTTTGCACCTGAGCTGTAGAAAACTGTACAAAATTCCTCTTCTCGTGCAGTTTGGCCATAAACGTCTCGATAATTCCTTTCTGATTTTCAAAGGCCTCCTCCAAGAACTGATACCTGGCACACAGGACAAGATAATCGGAAGAGAAAGAATGAAAGAAAACTCCTGATAGGCCATTTAGGAAAGGAAGAGGAAGAGTAGAGTAGTAGCTTCAACATCTAATCGATAAAATTGATAATCGATAATGAAATTCATTGTCAGCGATTATCGATTAGATGGGCTGCTCAAGTTACGGCTTAGCTACGAATACACAAACGCTTGAAAATGGGGAGTTCAGGGTCAGTCGGCAGCAGGAAAAGAAAACACACTGGTGTAACGGATGAAGGTGAAGCATCAGCACGGTGAGTAAAAACTATTATCCCCATTATGTGAAAATGGTGTAGATTAATGAAGTGCTATTGTGTAAAGCGTTTGTAACTTTAGGAAAGTCGCACTGGATCTGTTCTGTCTTGACTCGCGAGCATCACGATTCGATTAAACCGGTGCGAAAAAAACACTAAATCTAAAAGCGGCAAATAACAGCAGCATTAAACGATCACGTTTTAAGTATTTCTTTATTTATAATATAAAGCCTGTTAGCTTGCCGTGTTTCAGCGGTCCTCTCTTTTTACTAGCATTTGTCTACTACAACTGTAACTTATCTGTTTTCAAACGTGATTTACTGCGGCTTTACTAAGTTCATGTGCATGTTTTCAATGTTTGTATATTTCATTTATGCATTTATTATACAGAAATTCTAGTTGTTTTTTTTAACCATGTAACTGTAATCAGATAAGAAGTATAAGACGCTATACTATAAAAAAAAAGAATAAATATAAAAAACTCACACCATTGCTAATTTTTCAAGGCCAATATGTACCATCATGCTGTATTCCTTGTATAATACGAGTGTTTTTCATGGCAGGATGCAAAATCAAATCACTCCGTACTGATTCATTACTCTGAAGCCCAAATAATGAGAAGGTAACAAAAGGTCAAAACGCAGCTTCTTTGATTAATGTTATATATATATATATATACATATATGAATCAGAGTCTCTTCCTCCTGGTTGAAGCCTTAAAGTAAATAACCGGAGAGAAACGAGAACTCAGCAGGTAAATGTTTCAGCCCATCTGTGTTTGTAAGATAGTATTAACAGATATAATGTGCATGGAGGACTGACCTGTGCTCCTTGTGCTCCAGCAGCTGGCAGTCTCTGCAGGTCAGCTTGTCGCAGGTCTCACAGAAGAGCTTGAGCGCCTCCTGTTTGTGAATCGGACAGAAGACCGTCCGCTGACCAGATGCACTTACTGACTCTGCAACAACGTAACGCACAACTGGATAAACAAATTCCCAGTCGTGAGATGTGAACACGGCAATTCACGCAGGTACCATTTAATGAATTGAATTTAACCCTCATAATTACACTACGTTGTCAAAAGTATGCGGACAACTTACTAGCTTATTGAAAATTCCACTTCATTCCGCTTCTTTCCCCATTTAGCAACGAGAGCATTAGAGAAGCCGTGTAAAGGATCTCGGCCTCTGGAAATTTTTTTTTCTTTGCTTTCACTCGGCCCAATTACACCCCCTGACCCCCCATTACACCCCCGGACCCCCCATTACACCCCGGCTCTGCAGCCTTCTTATTTCTTGCCCAGAAAACAAACCAACATGATAATTAGCATTAGACTATGTAGTCTGAAACACATCTACCTTACATCAGGTGCCTGTTTTTAATTTCATTAAATGGCCAAGCTTATGCTATTGAAAGCAAGATATGAAATCGGACAGACCTACACGTCTGTGTGCTTATTGATATGAAACGGGTACAAGACAGCGTTGCGTCTCGCCGTAGCCCAACACTTCCATGGGGATTAAATTAAAACAATTTAATCATGACTGAAATATTGCTGGAAAGAGCGATGTTTAAGTGAGATGTCTCAATAATAACCGCTCAGCTCATTAATAATTCCACCCGTATACGCGTTTGTGTGTGTGTGTAAAACGGTTACAGCATTCTAAGACTCAAAAGAGGTGCAAAAAAACCCTGCAAATCTGAACCCTGCCCCCCACTGGCTTTTATTATTATTACTAATTTGTGCACTAGCTAATTATTGTCTTCTCGGCTGCACAGAGCTGGGGAGAATGTAACGGCGTGCAGCGCTAATGACCTAAATCCAGGTAAAACAAATCTCTGTCTGATCTAGGCTGCGATAATGCCTTTGTGCACACAGGTCACGTAGAAAATCCTCGCCTCGCGCCGTTTCCTCGATCTCGGACGCTCATGAGATCCATATGGTTTAACAGCTCCTCTCCAGATCTGTTCGAGTTTTCGTTTTGCAGTAACGAAAACGGTGCAGCCGAAAGACTCGCTTGAAACTCTGCCTGTCGCCATAGCAACTGCATTACCATCTCTCGTTCTCTTGCTGGAACAAGGCCAAAACTAGCAAATGATTTAAATCTATGAGCTTCTCGACTAAGTACTAGTGCATATATTTTCTGTAGGCATTAAACAGACAAAAACCAACCAAAAAAATTTGTATATAATAAAAACATATATCACTTTTTATTCAGTAACACTGAACCCAGAGAGTCAACATATTTACACACATCAGTGTGGAAGGTATTTCTGTTATTTTGGCTTAAACAAGTGGGCGGATCATGGGTCCGATCCCGTTTCTGATTCTCCTAAAATCACTGCAGAAAGGGCCAATGGGTTTTTATTCTTCAGTTTTTCACAGGGGACAGCAGATCCTCACTGCACACCATAACAATGATGAACTGTAACAAATGGACATTCGTTGCAAACAAGATGAGGACGGATTCCTCTTAAGGTTCCTCTCAAGGTTCCTCCTCATGCCATCTCAGGAAGGTTTTTTTTTATGTCACAGTTACCACTGGCTCACTCATTAGGGACAAACGTGTACGTTATTTTATTACTACTTTATCTCTGCTTTGAGACAATGTACATTGTTGAAATAAAATAAAAATAAATAAAAAAATTAATTGAATGAAGAATTTGGGTTATTAGTGTTTTGCCTTACAGCAGCAGCAGGTTTACTTGGTTGTTGACAGCACTTTTTTTTTTTCACTGAGTGTATTCGCCTTTGGAACTTTCCATTTAAAATAATTATTGCAACACAACACACTACAACTGGCTTAGGGTCCTGAATTCCTCCACTTGCCGCACGCACGCACGCACGCACGCACGCACGCACGCACGCACGCACGCACGCACGCACGCACGCACGCACGCACGCACGCACGCACGCACGCACGCACGCACGCACGCACGCACGCACGCACGCACGCACGCACACACACACAGGTATATTAACTAAAATCTCCAGAATAAAGAGGGGAAACGGTGACTAAGCTGAGCAGAATACGGTGTTGTTCAGCATGAATAAAACACTTGTATAACACAATTACCTCACTGTCATGCACTTCCACATGGGAAAACGAAAGGTGACTCCAGTAAGAATCTTTACGCGCGACAAGGCGATACGCACTAAAATGGCGGCCGGAAACTTTTCAGCGTGGGTTCGAAATCATTTTTCATCACCGGAGACGATAACAAGAGAGCATTTTCTCTAGATTAAGTCAGCCTTTCTCAGGACTCGCTCGTTTCCCACAGATTGCAGTGAAGCACGTTATTAGCTCACTGGGTTAATTTTTTTTTTTTAGCTCAGTTAACTCAACTTCCCAGCAACAGAACACAGAACTGGGCAGCACACTGGATTTTTTTTTTTTTTGTGCATTTTCCTAGGAACTGCTTCATGAATTCATGACTTGCCCACACACAAGTTCCTACACATTAGTTCAAGCAACAAGACACAAATTGAATTTCGAAACATTCAACACACATCATAATAGAATTTATTTCTAGCATTTTGGCTTAAATGTGTGGACAAAATATGGGGCCGATCCTGTTCCTGATTCTCCTAAAGCACTGCATAAGGGGCCATCGTTTCTTTTCTTCTGTTTCTCAATAGGGGACCGCAGATCATCATTGCACACCTTAACAATGATGGAACTTTAATGAATGGGCATTCGGTACCACCCGGATTAGGATGGGTTCCCTTTGGAGCCTCATTGGAGTTTTTGTTTTTTCAAAAACAACATATTATACAGACAAAAGTGCTGGGACACTGGACTTTTCCAGCCATATGTGGTTCGTAACTACAAAACTGGAGACACAGGGTGACTTTGAATGCAGTAGAATTACATTTTCCTTCAATTGAAATAGGAGACCCAAACGCACTCCAGCATGACAATGCTCCTGTGCACAAAGCCACTTCCATGAAGATATAGTTTGTGTGGGTTGGAGTGGAAGATCTCCTGCTAGAGAGCTCATGACCTCACCCCTAATGAACACCACATGTAGGTGGCCTTTTCCTTTACGTACGTCATCACCTGACTTTACTAACACCTTTGTGGCTGAATGAGCACAAACCTCCACAAGAACCTTCCAAAATTCAGCAGAACGTCTTCCATGAAAGAGCACATCGCAATCTAATGGTCTGGTCACAAACATTGTATATAGTGTATTTATTTATCGGTGTGCAGATTTAATGCACCTCAACAACAACAACAAAAAAAAAGCAATATCGTACCTTGAGAGACTTCCTCTTTTTTACGTATCGTATGATCCTTGGTGAATTTCACCCTCTGGTGTGCTTCGATACATGTCTTGCATAGCCATTCGCCGCACTCCACGCAGAAACCGATGGCGCTGGCGTCGTCTTCACAGCTGGTGCATACCTGCAGGGTTACCGGCGTGTAAACAAACATTTAAAATATGCTTCTAACAAACGCGTGCGCGTCAGAGCACCACGTCGGCGTGTGTCTGCGGTGCGATATCTCTCACCTGCGTCGACTTTTCTGTGGAAGTGCTAGAGGCCTCTGTCGTGTCCTTCACAAAGTAATTGTCCACCATGTCGATCTGTTTGTAGTCCTGGTAGCACACCGTACACCGCATGACGTTCACTGGCAAAAGCAGAAGAAACAAGGAAGTGTAAGAGATGCAAAGCGTCACAGGGTCACGAGCACATCGTTGAACCCGAGTCACAGACACGGCGTAACCGTGTTGCTGTGACTTCACTTAATCGGACTGACGTCTGTGCTGGGCACAATTCAGTCAAAAACAGTGAAATATATGGGAAGTGAGAACGTCCCCCTTTTGAAATTGTATTTCAACCCTCGAGTAATATTTGCCTAACCGCAATAATATTAACCAAGGATTTCTAGAATGTGTCTCTGGACACGTACAGAGGCATGACGGAAAGTCAAGGATAAGCCTTTGGGGAGAAAGAAAGAGAAAAAAAACTAACAAAAACACCCAAGAATTATTAGCTTAACCTAACGGAGAAATCCTGCATTATGAAGCCAATACTTCACCGCACACACCCACATACGGAAACCAGGGAGTAAAGTCTAAAGGATTACAACAACAATCAAGCAAACAAATCACGCACATTTTCATGTAAATGCTTTAAACAAATTTAACTAGGGAAATGAACTGTGCCTGAAGCGCAAAAGGTGCACCTAAGCGTTCACATTTATTTATTTTCGCATTTTATATATTTTTGTTTATATTAAAATTTCCGCAGGGTTTAGGAGACATTTGCAACAGTTTGCCTGGAACACATTTGTTGTGTGTGCTGCGAACGGGCGCATGGGGCATTACATTAATCTATCCCTGAAACTAATTGAATTTTACTCTAATCCAAATTTTAAATCAGATAATGAGTGTGATCTGGCCTTTTCCCTTCCCCCTCATTCCCATTCATCACTCCACCCCCCTCTTAATAGCCGCTCTGACATGCCATCAATTCACTTCCCCCCATCTAGCCGGCTGCAGCCAGAACCGGTACGAACTGGTTTGAGTCTGCTCGAGCCGGCGCTTTCTGCAATCAGCCAGTTCCCTTTAATCCCTGGCTGGGGAAAAGATGCGTGCTGATTGGCAGCTGAAGTGCAGCTGAAGTGAACACAGCCAGTGTAAAGAAGTGATGGACTGTGACCACTGCATAGGATTTATATATTTTCAGGGCCTTCATTAATGCTCACATCTGCTTTATAAGACACTGCAGACAGAAAGAGCGCTGAGAGGACAGATAAATCGCCACACCTTCGAGATTAGGGTTTAGACAAATAACAAGTCCTGTTTTAGAAGCGCCAAAGCATTCACAACTCCTGCAGGACTGGTAAACGAAGGCCTCCGGTCGCAGCTGGATTTCAAATGCGAACATTTAAAGCATCTCCATGTCGAGTGCAGACAATATTCGTTTCGGTCCCTTTTTTTTTTTTTAAACAAATGTCCAAACAGCTACTACTTTGTACTATGCCTCAAAATGCAAAAACAAAGCGCATGAAAGGCGTAGAAATTAATTTAACACGCGACATTTTACAAATGTAAATACGGCCAAATTACATAGGAGCCCCTACACCACACGTAGTCCACACGTAGTAAAAGGAAGTCTCGACATAGAGACTGGTTTAAAATGTTACAGACGTCCACGCTAAACTAACTAAAGGCAAATAAAAAAAATTTTTATGCAAATGCTGGCAAACTCCAATTTCAGAGCCAAGACACGCGATGAGAACGAGGACTGTAACACACCAGCCCTATTATTACAGAGACGCCTATAAAACATCAACATCCAACCCTCTAAACCACAACGGGTTCGACTTATTAAACAAACTTATGCTGAGAAACCCAACACAAATTACATGCACATCATAATATACAAAACCCATTAGCTTCTTTATAAGATTACAGCATGGTCCATTTAAATAAAAAATAAAATAAAAATCACAACACAAAAACCAGACATGTCAAGAAAGGTACAATTAAGTCTTTCCAATAAAGAGATTTGAGTGAATTAGAACACAAGGCATGTGATCAAAAAAAAAAAAAAAAAGGAATTAAAGAAAAAGGAATAATAATAATAAAAAAAATCTCCTGTTTATGAAAGTTGAGGCCAGGATTTAAACAATTTTTTTTTTTTTATGACAAAATTTATCTAAAGCCCTATTTAGAGAGAACAAATAAATGAAACCTAATATATTGATAAGTAAAGGATGACCTGAAAAGCATCACCAAACATTGACTCCCCAAATCATCATTTACGGACTTAAAATAGCTGCAAAATATCTGGCAACTTTATAACGTCGAAAACATCGTACACTGAAAGTTTGTAGACCGTTAAGAGTGAAACATTTGTTAACACTCAGTCTTTCAAGTGACATCCAAGAGGCCCAATATCTCACATTTCAGCTTTGTGCACAAAATAAATGAAATTGAGCACATGATCATATGAAAAGCATAAAAGAGGGACCTCTGTTTTATAGAAAAAGGGAAAAAAGTTTCAAAATAGAAACGAACATTTACAACACATCTGGAATGCGATCATATGAACACACAAAAGCTGTTATTTTTGACTTGCTAAAAGAAAATCCCCGAGTCAAGTTCAGGACTTTCTCTTATAGGGACCATTACTCAAATTAGATTTATAAAGCAAAAAAAAAAAGCTAAGACGACCCGTGAACCACGTTCAAGTTTCACCTCTTTCAACCCGACCGTGAAGTCACCTTTGACCTAATGCTGTCGTGTTTCTATGACGTGGTGTCACATGATTCAACACAAAGTGAATGTTATGAATAAAATCGAGTCAATGCATAAACAAAAAAAAACAAACCATACAGAACCCTAAATGAACCATGTGACAGAGTGAATAACAACAATACAAACAAGATTAACAAAATCATAGCAAAAATAAATACAAATTCTAAGCTAATTTTTGGCCTGAATATTCACTATGAACAGCCACGTTACCTTTTAAGAGCAGCAGCTAAGGAAAGGAACAGAAAGTGTCATTAAGGGTGTGAACCTGACCGATATATAACCTTGTGTAAGGATGCAAAGCAAACATGAGGCTGTTATTGGGAAATAATCAAAGACGAGGTGATGAGACGTGAGCTGAGGCAAAGCATTTCTAAAACAAAAAAACTGTTATACAGCAGCACATCCTAAAGTGCTTTATTCCTCTTATACAACAGCAGTTTGTTGATGCACAATGTTTTTTTTATCCAATAAAGAGCAACACGCTATACTATTTCATTGTCTAAAGTTGGATGAATGTAATAACGTGTCCACTAAACAATTTTATTCTCTTATTACTTTATTTTGTAGCATTTATGAGCCTCGACTCTTTTCTTCTTTTTCATGAAGCTACACAAGACATAAAAACCTCCCGAACTACCAGAAAACTGGTTTCTGAAGACTTCCCTGTGGTGGAAAACTGTCACAAAGCAATGACACTGAAGACTCCTTCACTGTATTTTAAATTAACATCTTACAGAAACCGTCATTTGATCAATATTCTATTCTAATACTAATTCCACAAACCATAAACGAAAGCGGGAGCATGTTTTAGATCCATTATCAGTCTGAGTTTAAATGAGTCCACACGTTACCCTAGAAAGGACAACATACTTCCAATGAGCACGTGTTATGATCTGCCTTGAAGCCAGAACTATCATCAGATGTTCCGTTATAGAAATGAAACGCCTTCTGACCAATCAAAACTCAAAAACAACAAAAACAAACAAAAACACAAATCCAACCAACAGGTTCAACACTTAAGACTCGCCAATGCAATGTAGCACAGGTACACGCACGTGTACACGCAGTGGATCCTTCCAGGAGATTTAATACTCCTCCATATAATTAATTAAATAAAAGTCAACATGTTCAAGTGATCTGAATGCACATACTCCCACACACAAAACACAACAAACCACTAGACGTTATTGCTTAATATAAAGGCTAATAATAATGTTGGCGTTGTTTTACGCTTTAGATATTCTATGAATAAAAGCACATTTCTTACCCATGATGCTTTAAATATGGTTGACCTTCTGAAAGCTGATATATTTCTTCCACAAATCATTGTGTGACCCGGTGAAGCCCGAAATTACCCACCATGAGCAGTATATATATATATATATATACACAGTACAGACCAAAAGTTTGGACACACCTTCTTATTCAAAGAGTTTTCTTTATTTTCATGATTTTCATGAATTGTAGAGTCACACTGAAGGCATCAAAACTATGAATTAACATATGTGGAATTATATATGGAATTATATACATAACAAAAAAGTGTGAAACAACTGAAAATATGTCATATTGTAGGTTCTTCAAAGTAGCCACCTTTTGCTTAGATTACTGCTTACACACTCTTGGCATTCTCTTGATGCCTACTTTGAAGAACCTACAATATGACATATTTTCAGTTCACTTTTTTGTTATGTATATAATTCCATATATAATTCCACATGTGTTAATTCATAGTTTTGATGCCTTCAGTGTGAATCTACAATTTTCATAGTCATGAAAATAAAGAAAACTCTTTGAATGAGAAGGTGTGTCCAAACTTTTGGTCTGTACTGTACATGCTACAAAGGATGTATAGTATAGAAAAAATATCTATATTGTGGTATCTTAATGGATAAGATTGATAAATTGTCGGACTTCGGATAAGGTCAGGGGTTCAAATCCCAGCACCACAAACATGCCATTGCTGGGTCCTTGAGCAAGGCCCTTAACCCTCAATCTCTCAGTTGTATAACTGAGATAACTCACTAAGTCGCTCCTGCCAAATGTCACAAAATTTAAATGTAAATAAATGTGCAAATTCATTTAAGTTTGATGTTCAGAAATAATATTTGCTTCTGAGGTAAAATACTAAAGAGGATTAAGTGGCCAGGCTAATAAGGATTTACGTAAGCTGTCCGGAAAAATGGAAGGAAACAACGTTCATTCGTTTATTTATTTTGGTAAACTTTCTTCTGGACAGAGGAAAAGTGGATCCAAAGCCTACCCCAGGAACCCTGGGTTCGAGATGGGAATAAATCTCACAGACGCAAGGCAATAACTTTAGAGTGGTCAATGTTTCTGAGACGGAACAGGACATGACGGTAACCTGAGCTCAGGATTAAGCAGTGCACCCACAAGGGGTTTAATTGCATGTGTGAACAAACAGCAGATGTACATGAAAAGTGTTTTGAAGCACGTAAACATGTAGACGTAAACAAATGGAACCGTGTATTTATGAATAGGGGAAAACTGATTCTCTGCATTCTGAAGGTTTCGAAAAACCAATGTAAATTACAACCTGCAAAATCATTACACGGTCCTTAAAAGCGTGCGCAAAAACCAAAATGCAATCTTTTTCGTCTTCAAAAAAAAATTTATAAAAATAATTCTCTCAGTTGTTTTGTATATCTGAATAATTCACATTCTTACATCAGGTTGCTGCCTCTCTGTCTGGGTGGGGGGGAAACACACACACACACACACACACACACACACACACTACCTTGGACTATTCAGCTCTGGAGAAGTGGAATCCTTCGCTTTTAATACACACTATCGCTGAACATCCACTGCATCATTATGGGAATCTATGCACCAAAAATATATACGTTTTCCACCGATGGAAACTATTCAGGACGAAGAGATTTGTCGTTTCTCTATTCATAGTTGTTATAATGTATTATAAAAACTGACTTGCCTCATAGATGGATGAAAAGATAAAAGCAAATGAATCAAAGGTATTTTTTGTAATACATTTGTAAAATGCCAGGTCGTCATTTTTTTTATTTCTAACATGTAGCTTTTACATCACTGCTTTGAATTTTCCAGCTGCTTAGGATAGTCACCTAAACCTAATTCTCATTTCAGTTTCAACCCAAAATTTCTGTGCATGCTCCTGCATTCGTTATTTAGCTTTCTCCTGCCCTGGGGTCACGATAAGTGAAAGGGAAAAGACTCGCTCTGAATCACCAACACAAGTCCAGCTCGTTATGAAATGGTGCATACCCGCAACCATGGGCCCTATAGACCAGCCAACCACCTGCTTGTTACAGGAGAGGGGGAGGAACCCGAAGAACTCGGATGAGATGCACTCAATCCCAGGGACAACAAGAAAACTCACTAAGCCGAGCCATGCTCATCCTGAAGCTTTGAGGCATCGGCGGTACCCTCTGCACCACTGCACTGCCAATCAACTAGTCCATATTAATCAACAGCTAGCGAGTCACATGCATCAGTTCACGAGAACTGACACACTGTGCTCTTTGCCTACAGGTTTTCCTGCCTGGTGATGATGGCAGAATGCAGGATTTACAAAAAACGATCTTGATCAGTGGAAATAATCAGCAATCAGGTCAATCCTGAAAGGAAAATTCACACATACTTATCAGGCAGCTGCTCATCATTGCTTAAGGAACAGCGGATCTCATGACTGACCATGCACATCTTCTCAGTTCAATGGATCCAAACACGACATACGGTACTAGTCATTTAATACAAACGGGACTGAAACAGATACGTGTGCTGCAATAAAATACGCCCGGGACTGTCATTGTACCTGCTAATGAAACCTTGTTGAACGTCCGTTGAACGTTTGGTGAGCTTCAGGCGCCGGTAAACAAGCATTATTTTAAGAAAACTATGTCCTGGTTATTAACATATCAGCAATAGGCTGTGAATGTGTCAAACTAAACAAGTCGCCATTCTAATCAAACAACTCGGTGTGTACACACAAACAACAAACCAAAGGCCCGAATCCGAGTGCTTGTGCACGACATGAACAACCGGTCAAGGAGGGAATAGTTGGAGATGAAGTTATTAAAGGAAAATAACACACAATGATCCACCATGGAGTAAATTCATTTCCAGCAGGTCTTGAAGGGTTGGATTTCTCACACACCCTGTTAAAGAAATGTCTCCTCACAGAAGCAATCCCACTTGGATAATGTCTCCATCATTAGAATGAGCTGTAACCATAGACTAGAGAACAAGTGCATTATTACAGACACCTTCTGACCAATCAGAATGTGTATTTGCGAACAGTCCAGATGTTATAACGACCAATCAGAAGAGCCTGCCTGGCTGTCCAGAGATACTGGAGTGGGTTATTATAGTGGAATAATAATTATGATGCAAACCTGACATGGTGAAAAACCTTGAGTTGATGTCTAACCGGCCACGGTTGTAACCTTCTATCCATTGTCCTTGATCTCTGTAGTTATTTATGACCATCTTGTCCGAGAAGTTTGAGTTAGGAGTTGTGTAATTATTTTATAAACCATGCGATGATTATTGGCTTGGTAAGAAAGATCATATCAACATCTGCTTTTTCCCCCTAATCTCTGGAAACTACCGGTTAGGTTAGATTTTTTTTCCCCTCTCCCCTGTCTCTCGTTCTCCCCACTCACCGATGTGCGTGTCCTGGCCGTGAGGACCGGCGACTCCCACGCTGATCTGTCTCTCCGGCTGAGGGATACACTTTAGGCAGAACGAGTGCAGACATGGCAGGAGTTTGGGCTCGCAGTCCCGGTTCTGGAGGCTTTGTTTACACACGGCGCACGTATCCAGCAGGTTTATGGGCACCGCGGACGGAGCCGAGGCAGAGGCAGACGCAGATGCAGGGGCAGCGCCAGGCGCCGTTTCAGTCCCGGGAGCGGGGGAAGACGTGCACGCCACTGCGGCGGGAGTGGCGGTGGACGTGGCGTCTACCGCGGACAGAGATGGTTCCGTGCTTTCTGTGTTCGAGTTTCCGTCCGGGCTAACGTTCGCGCTACTGCGGCTGGTGCTCGCTTCCCCTCCTCCTTCTGCCTCACCTCCACCTCCTCCTCCTCCTTCACCACCACCGCCGCCGCCGCCACCACCTTCTCCTCCTCCTCCTCCTCCATCGGCATCGGCGGCGGGCTCGCTGGTCTCAGCGTTGGGTGTCGGCGTCTCGGGAGCGGTTTCGCGGGACTGTCCGTCGTCCTTGTCCTTGACGACGGAGTCTGTGTCGTTAGCCTTGTCGACATGTTCGCTGTCGGCGTCCCCGTTGACGGTCGCCGGAGGCTCTAGCTCCATGCTAGCTGGGCTCTCTGTATCCTCTTGGCCTTTGTTGTCCGCCATCTTTGCTCCTCTTTGAACCGCCTGACGTGACGTCCTCGTGCGCCGAGAAAATTCGCCTAGTCTGACGTCATCACGCTAAAGCTGCAGTCCGCCAACGTACGAGTCAATGATTCATTCGGAGCAAAATCCTTTAAAAACTTCATCCTTTTATTCTTTTCCTCTAACAAAACTATAACTATCGAAAATATATTCATAATTATAAAATGTTAATGTTTTCCTTTAAAATTTCAAATAATATGTTTTCCTTTAAAATATCTAATAATAATAATAATAATAGTAGTTTATTTTATAAGGATAGATAGATAGATAGATAGATAGATAGATAGATAGATAGATAGATAGATAGATAGATATTATTTTAATATTTAAATATAATAGTAGGTTATCCTGAATTTGATTTTAGATTTTTTCTAGATAGATAGATAGATAGATAGATAGATAGATAGATAGATAGATAGATAGATAGATATATTTATATTTAAATAATAATAGTAGGTTATCCTGAATTTGAATTTAGATTTTTTTCTAGATAGATAGATAGATAGATAGATAGATAGATAGATAGATAGATAGATAGATAGATAGATAGATATTATTTTAATATTTAAAATAATAATAATAGTAGGTTATCCTGAATTTGAATTTCAGATTTTTTTTCTAGATAGATAGATAGATAGATAGATAGATAGATAGATAGATAGATAGATAGATAGATAGATATTCTTTTAATATTTAAAATAATAATAATAGTAGGTTATCCTGAATTTGAATTTCAGTTTTTTTTCTAGATAGATAGATAGATAGATAGATAGATAGATAGATAGATAGATAGATAGATAGATAGATAGATAGCTTTTCTTTTTTACTAAAACAACACCTCAAGTACCCCCCCCCCCAAACCACCCCTCTGCCAAAGGTTATTATTAACCAGTTCTCTAAAGTTAGCTCTAGCTCCCATTTTCATTCTGAAATCTTGTCATGTGCTGACTGAAGCTACCAAGCAAACATATTATGTAGTTTTTATATCAATAGATCATCTGTGAAAATCCCTGATGTTTGGAGAAGTACTATTTCAACATGAGAAGAAATAAAGTCAAGTACAATTTATTTTGATTTATTACTTATTCTAGCTTATTGGGGTAGTTGAGGTCATTACACAGGGTCAGCCATGATACAGCAACCATAGAGCAAACAGCTTTAAGAGCCTACCTGATTTAGCAGTACTGAGGCTTTAACTCCAACCTAACCAGTAACCCAAATCCTTAACCATTTGAAACACTGAAAAACATTTATTGCAGTGTAAAGTAAATATCGTCTGATTTGAAGGGTCAGCCACAGTTTAGTATTTCATCTAAAATAGTTACACAGGGTTGTTGTAGGTAGCTTTGCTGTCTCACAGTTCCATGGTACTTGGTTTGGCCTTGAGCTCAGGTTCGGTATGGGTTTTGCCAGCTGCTTTACTTCTATATTTTGGTTAAGGAAATAAGAAATCCAAGGCTCACATTCTCGTGGCAAATCTTTAATAAATATAGTAAAATAGTTGTAATCTCTAAGGATAGAATAAATCAAGGTTGTAATGCAAAAAAACAGACTTCATTAGACAAAATAATCAGTATGAGTAGTTGAGTAGATCAATGCATCAATGCAATTCCCACAAGGGCCTGTAATACATTGGACTTGACATACACAAACAGCAAAGGAGCATACAAAGCCTCCCCCCTCCCCCATTGTGGACTGTCTGACCACGTCATCATCATCATGCACACACCTGCGTACAGACCAAACATGAGAATCATCAGACCAACCAAGAAGGAGGTACGTGTGTGGCCAGAGGGGGTGCAGTCCAGACTGTTTTGGCACAACAGACTGGGACATCTTCAAAGAAGCCGCAACTTACAACGACCACATAGACATAGAAGAATATACTGAGGCTGTTACTGCTTACATCTCGAAGTGCACTGGATGACGTCACACAGAAAAACCATCACTATTCAGGCTAACCAGAAACATTGGCTGACAGGCAAAGTACACAAGATTCTGAGGGCTCGGGACTCAGTGACACTGCAGGCCTTGTCCCATGGAATCAGGAAAGCAAAACATCAATACAGCAATAAAATATCTGGACATTTCAGCAACATCAGAGACACACAGAGTCTCTGGCATGGCATCCAAACTATAACAAACTATAAACCCCTGCCACAGATCTGTGACAGTTAATAGCTTTTCTTGTCGTGTTTGAAGGCCACCATAATAATTCCAGTCCCAAAAAAGTCACCCATTCAGCCACAACGACTACCGACCCGTTGCCTGACCCCCATCATTATGAAGTGCTTCGAGTGACTGGTCATGCAACAAATAAAATAATTCTTTCTCCCTCCCACGACCTGTTCTAGTTTGCATACAGAACCAACAGGTCCACGGAGGATGCCATCTCAGCCGATCTCAATCCACACCTTACACACCTGGACTCCAAAAACTACTATGTGTGAATGCTGTTCTTGTATTTTAGTTCAGTATTCAACACCATTATCCCCCAGTAGCCAATAAAAAAAAAAACGAGACACATGGGACTCAACTCCCCTAAGTGTAACTGGGTGCTGTATTTCTTATTAGAGAGACTACAAAATGTACGGGTCAGCGGAAAAACATCTAAGACCATCACGCTAAGCAAAGGGGAAGTGCTTTGCCAAAGGGTTAGTGCTGTACCAAGGTACAGCACTAACCACATAATTTGCAGACTGGTCCAGTGGTGTAACAACAACAATCTCAACAAACTGAGGAAAGCACGAGTCCCACCTTCCATCATGTGCTCCTTGTACCAGGGCACCGTTGAGAGCATCCTCACCAGCTCCATCACTGTGTGGTACGAAGGCTGCTCTGCCTCCTGACGACAGGTTCTGCAATGAATGGCGAATGCAGCCAGCAAAATCACCTATGTCACTCTGCCCTTCCTTATGGACATCTTCCACACCCGCCCTCACCAGCAGAGCCATCAGCATCGCTGCTGATAGCTCACACCCATTAAACCTCCACTTAAGCCTCCTGCCTTCAGGGAGAAGTTACTAGATTATCCAGGCTCCAAAAGACTTTTAAACAGCTTCATCCATCAGGCTGTCAGGATGCTGAACTCTTACTGCTGAACACATTGTTGACGTATATTTGGATGTATAATTGTACATTAACAAATTCACTGTTTACATTTACTCGGATGTCTAGTCATTCAGATGTATACAAGAAATATTCACCCAGTTTATATATATTTATTTTTTACAAATACACTGCTGTTACCTCATACAAAATCTGTCTATATTTCACTGAACTGCTGATATTGCACTGACTGCATATACAAACTTTCTATACTACACTGACAATGTAAACACTTGAAGAGAGAGTAGAGAAACGGTATTTCGATTCCTCTGTATGTCTGCACATATGGTGGCATTGACAAATAAAAAAAACTTGTACCTTGAAACCTTGATGTATCCATGGAGATTTGTGTTCCATCAGCCACAAGGGTGTTAGTAAATTAAGGTACCGATGTAGGTGAGGTGAGAAGGCCTGGGGTGCAGTCAGCATTCCAGTTAAATCCGAAAGTGATCAGTAGAGTTGAGGTCAGCAGGCAACTCAAGATCTTTCACTCCACCCAAGCATATCTTCATGGAGCTGGTTTTGTGCGCAGAAGCATTGTCCTGCTGGAACAGGTTTGGGTATTCTACTTCAAGTGAAGGGAAAATTGAATGCTACCACTTACAATAACATCATGTTCAAATGTGTGCCTCCAACTTTGTGGTAGCAGTTTGGGGAAGAACCACACATGGCTGGAAAAGTCAGGTGACGCAGGTGTCCATATACTGTACAACAACTTAACAATGCTTTATATGATTCCAACATATATACTCTGTCATGGTTGCAAGCTTAAGTTGCTCCTATATTGGCAAATTAGCCTAGCAGCTGGTGTTTAAAATGTCAGTAATGTTCACATGGATGATAAATTGCAGTTAATTAGCTGGGAAACAAATTTAAAGTTGGCTGAAAAATATGTTAACAAAGTCAGTGTTTGACTTCCCACCAGCTTTTGAGCCATTAATAAACATTAATAAGAAACCCATTAGGGTTCATTACTGGCGCTACCACACCATTAGCACACTCTCATCTCATTTTTCGGTTGTTGTTAAACTCCTGCATGCAAAGGAGCAGAAGTGGAATCTATCGTTCTGTGTATTTGTCAAATTGTAGAAATTTGTAGAAGTCGACTCGTCTCGACTTTTCTCGTTATTTAATTATTTAACTGATGCAGTAGAAATTCATTGATTAACCCATTTATTATTTCTAACCCTTTGCTTGAATTGTACTTGTCACTTTTGCTGGAGGGCTATGTTGGAGTTTCAGAAAATAAGGAAATAGAATAGTCTTTATTTGTCGCATATACATTACAGCACAGTGAAATTTGTTCTTCGCATATCCCAGCTTGCTCAGAGCGCAGGGTCGGCTATGATACGGCACCCCTGGAGCACAGAGAGTTAAGGGCCTTGCTCAAAGGCCCAAGAGTGGCAGCTTGGCGATACTGGGGCTTGAACCCCGACTTTCCGATCAGTAACCCGGCACCTTAACCCTGAGCTACTACTGTAATATACGTTCCGATTGCAGTGCTTGGGGTGTGTGATCAACGCTCAGCTGGATCCAGTTTAACTCTGATGGTTCTGCCCACTGCTTCAATAGTAAATCATTTCTCACAATATGGAAGTCTTTATAACAGCTTCAACACTGCAGTCCTTCCTCTTCCAAACAAGCTGTAAAGAACACGTTAAGGTAAAAATAAAACAGACCAAATGTGGAAGTGACTAGGGGAAGTGAGGAAAACCGAAATTTGTTTAAACTATAAAGAGAAGGTTGAATTGTGTGTAATTCCGGGTGGAAACATTGCAGTAACAATTTAATTGCAGTGATATGACAAGTCTGAGAGCTGTTACTTTTTAAATTAGAACTAATCATAAGAATCTTTTTCAGTGCACTGACACCGAAGTAACATATTCAGTAATGATAGAAAAATCTTGATATAATTATTATGCTATACTATTATTAAGGAAAAAAAATTTGCGAAAAATTGCGAAAACCCATAAAATAAGTTTTTATGGGTTTTCGCAAATTTTTTTTCTTGTAAAAGATTCAGCTATTTCTTTTTCATGCTTGATAACAATCAATTTATTCATAAATCTGCACTGTTTTTTATTTTTATTTAGGCAATTATGTATTATCTTTTGATGAATGTTTCAATTGTTTATTGGTTTGTTAGAGTTCAGATGGTTCTCACACTGGTTCTCTAAACACATTCCTATGTGGTCTGTTCAGTGTCTATAGGATCTTAACGATGTGAGTATGTAAGGTACACGGAATGTCTTTGTCTGGGCTCAAACATCTCTGGTTATTATGTCTTCTTACCCAATCAGGAACAGTTGCAGGTCAGGGTTTTTCTCCAGTGTGTATATATACTTGTCTGTTATCTGCATTAAACTAAAGAAGAACATATGCGCCATGCTGTGTGATTCTTCCCTGATCAGAAAAGGCACCACGGGCATCGTAGATCGCATGGGAAACCTCTCCAGGAATTAAGTTTTGTTTGGGCATGATAAAAATATCACATGGCATCACATGGCAGCATCTGCCTTTTTATCAGGACACACAAAAAGCAGATGTTCACTTATGAAATGCACAGAGTAGGACTTCCAGAAGAACTTTTCAGTAAAAATAAAGAAACCAACAGGTATAGTGACATGCAAATGAACTTAATTAGACCAACAAATGATTTCCAAGTATGTGCCTTAGAAGTGATAAAGTCTATTCAATTAGATACAGATGCAACTACTTAATTTACGTAAATGGTGTGTATTGTTTGCATTGCATTCGTTTACGCATTCATTTCCTTCATACATTTTTACAACCGTTAGATTTTTCTTTCCCATTTGTTTGAAATATGGTTTGTTTGAATTGATAAGTGATGCACCTCGTTTGTAGGTTTATGATATAATCATCGCGTAGAAAGTAGCGACCTCTTCTTCTTCTTCTTCTTTCAGCTGCTCCAATTAGGGGTCGCCACAGATGGAGATCATCCGTCTCCATACCCCCCTGTCCTTTACATCTGCCTCTTTCACACCAACTACCTGCATGTCTTCCCTCACCACATCCATAAACCTCCTCCTTGGCCTTCCTCTTTTCCTCCTTCCTGGCAGCTCCATCCTCAGCATTCTCCTACCGATATACCCCATGTCCCTCCTCTGCACATGTCCAAAACATCTCAATTGCACCTTCCTCACCTTGTCTCCACAACATCCTACATGCACGGCCCCTCTAATAAATTCATTTCTAATCCTGTACATCCTCGTCACTCCCAATGAGCGATCTCAACAATCTCAACATCTTCAGCTCTGCTACCTCCAGCTCCACTTCCTGTCTTTTAGTCAATCCAAAGTAGCAACCTCATTCCTGAACAAAAACACACTTTAACCCTTTTGTTTTATTTTTCTAAAAGAAACCAGAATCATTACCTAAAAATTGTAATCCTACATTATGATTTAAAGGTTACAATCAAGAACAAAACCATGTTTTGAATGCTTGAAGACTCCAGTGAAGACTTTAGATAACAAGAGAACTGGCCCCGACTTGCCATTTCATCTTCTGCCACATACTGCTGTGGAAAGACACTAATGAATACAAAAAATGTTTACTGCTGAGGAGCGTTTGATCCACACTACACTTTGCTATAGAGGAGCATTTATTGGAGAATTAGTTTGGCCTGGATTTCTGTGTTGTATGGGGCAGAACTTCCAACAATCTTGTGCATGTATGATGCATCAAATCCACCCAAACTGCATTATCTCAGTCTGGTTGGAATTGGATCGGGAACCATGAGAAAGCGCCATGCTCGTCCACATTCACACACTCATTTGCCTGTAGGGGCAATTGAGTGAAAGATAATGACGTACCTAGTGGTGTGTTATGGTTTGTTGTAGGTCATAACCCTAAAGAAGGAGCACCAGGAAGTAAACTCGTCACCAGTAAACACTTATTTGACTGAGACGTAATCCTCAACCACAAAACTCCAAACGTACTGAATTACTATTAACCATGTCATGATTGGAGAAGTCAAACAGGGCTGTGATGATCTTCACAGTGAAACAGTGACGTGTAATAAACATGAAATTGACCCGAGTCTTTAGAAAAGCTTAGAAAACAGGAAGAGTGACGATTGTTATGCTAAACCCCAACCTCAGACACAGAGATTTTGATGTGTAGCATTTATTTTTCTCAAACCTTTACTCCTACTGCCTCCACATTGTGCGAGTCCTCTTTTGTTTTTTGAGAATGCAATTAAACCTTCCTAATAGTGAGTAGAGCGATAGAGGTTCAATTGACCGTTTTACTGAAAACGGCTACTTTCTCTGATAGTTTCAAGTACTTCCTTTTGTGTGTCTAATTGTTTTTTATTTGTTATTGAATTATGCAGTGAAATACCTGAAATACCTCTTAAAATCCTTTTATAGAATTTTTTTTCTCTATATTAAAAAGCTTTTATGTTAAAAAAAAAAAAGGAACCTTAGACGTCAAGCAGTGTATATGCATATAAATGTACGATTTCTCGCTTCCGCTGGTGAAACACTTCAGCTGTAATGGACCGAACATTAATGAGATCTCCGTTTGCATTTTCTTCTACTTGAAAGAGGAAGAAAAAGGACTCATTCTCAGGAAACATGTGGAATGAATGTTGATTGCGTTGGCAACAAAATGGGACTGGTGTACAGGTGTACAGAAGTCAAGAATTCTCCTGACTCAATAAGTTTAGATTGTTGTATCTTAATGGTGACAGATGGGAGACAATAAGGGGGGGGGGGGGGTATTTTGTCTATAAAAAGTTGATCTTGTTAAGTGTTGAGGTTTCATTAGTGTGTTAGAGCCTGAATCCCACCCTGGTTGTAAAAAAAACCAAATGTAAACACACACACACACACACACACACACACACACACACACACACACACACACACACACACACACACACACACTGCCCATCCCTGGGTGTAGCCGTCTGATTATCACGCAGTGAAAACAAAGAATCATCTCTGGAAAGATACGGCACAAGACTGCCACTGTACAACTTTCAGCCAAATATACAATAAGCATGTGCAAACCAGAGCCACTGAGGTCCAGTGGCTACAAACCACCTTCTTCAAAGTGTTAATGGATCGAGCATTTCATAGCATTTCGAGCTAAATATGTTGTGCTGAAAATGGAAACAGATACTGGCCAACTATGACAAGCTATGTAAAGTCCTGACATCTGGAGGCGAGCGCCTATTAAAGAAAAAGTGCTGGTTTAAATCTGTAATCCTGCCTCAGGAGCTCCATTGGAGCTTCTAACCTGGACCTCTAAGGATTTATATCATTATTTCTGTTTCAAATCTGGAGCTCATTAAAAACCCACGACAGGTCAGCAGCTAATCAGGAAGGTTTTGACGAGCAGGCAGCCATAATCTTGGAAGAATAAACATCTTAAAAATATTGTATATGTAATGAAATGTTACTGAATTGATTTTGGGGTCTTTTAATTTTGAATAAAATAAAGCACACATCTTTAATGTACATTCTCATGCATTCAGTTTGCCCAGTTATAGTCGTTGATTAAAATCTGTCCATTGCAATTATATATAAAGAGAAGGAGCCGACAAAATGATGATGGATTTTGATGTCTTCCGCCTGGGTGGTGTTGATGCTCTACTTAAACAAGTAGTTTGCCTCTGCCAGAAGGTTACAGCTTTCCCATTTTTTCCAAATTCCCTCCAGAAATCACTGCTTTACCAAATTCTGGATTGTTCCTGGAGAAGTGATGCATTTTGTCTGCTTGACTAACGACTAAAACACTAACGATTTGACATCCTTTGATAATTAAGCTCAGCACACATGGTTTTTAAATTTGCATATCACTATAAAAAGTGCCATAATCCCCAGTGATCATAAAACCAGTTTGAACCAACAGGCCTCAAAATGTTGATGCTTTTAAACATGGCCTACAAAATGTTCCCTGATCTTAGCTTCTTTACCAATCGTTTATTAAACTAGAGATTTTTTTTTTTGAGCAACAAACTTAATTTAAATAAATCTAGAACAGAACCTTCAGTCTCCGAGTCTGGTACCGATTACGGCTTAGAAAAAAGGAACAGAAGTTTAAAGCAGTATTTCCCGCATGGATAAAACCCAACAGTCTGTTTCACTGTTTTTGCAAGAGACCAAACACTGGCCATGTTTTTTAATGAAACGTGTAGAGAATAAAGCTAGCGAGCTCATTTTGTGGGCAGTGTTTGGAATTCAGCGATTTTAAATTTGTAGATGAAGGATTAAAGGAATATCAAGATTATTTAAAAGCAATTAAATTCAAGATCTAGAAATATTTACATATACAGATGGTCCCAGTGTTACAATGATTCAACTTGTCTGATTGTATGATAACGATAGCAATATGGCAAAAACGTATACATACATATATACACTGTGTGTATATATATACTGTATAATTTATAAAGTATGGTACTGAACTGACTATACCCTCTACTGATCACTATTCTTCACCCTAGGCCATGCGATATTTTCAAGATGGTGTCGGGGATTACCTGTACGAGATGTTATATGTTATTTTTTTCGAGACTACCTTTGTTTACAAGCAAGTACTTCATTTATATAGGTTTACACACCATCACCTTTAAAATAGTCCCCTTACACATTAATACAACACTCCCAGCTGTCCTGCCACATTGTGCTGGAAGTCTTCTTTCCGAAGCTCATCCAGCACCTTCTGCGATTCGCGCTGGATCTCCACAACGGTGTCAAAACGACGACCTTTGAGCCGGATCTTCACCTTCAGAAAGCGGAAGAAGTACACAGAAACCAAAACTGGCGAGGAGGGTGGGTGCAGAAGTTGTTCTCCGACGATCATCACTTTCTGATCTCTTGTCATCTTTCAGTGATGTTCTCCCACTCTTACATGCCACCAAAACACCTTGAACGACTCGTTGCAGCATCGGCGTATTTCAGGTCAAACGTCTCTGTGGCAGATTTGCCCAGTTTCGTGCAGACGTGGCAACACAAGTGTTCAGAATATCACCAGTTATTTTTGATACCACCTGGTAGATGTAACAGCCTTCAAACACTGGCATTTGGGCAGGTCTTCTGGATAAATCTAATTAGACTTCCTGAATCAATTCATTACTGTTCAAGTCTGTTCCCAGCTAATAATCCACTCAAATTGTTTACGTATCACCATCAGGTATTTGATGATGGTTCAGCATTAAGCTATTGATCAGAAGCTTCCAAGTTCAACTAAATATTGTACAATACTGGCACAAAGAAACTCTTAATTATATTGTTTCAGTGGTAAGTAGCTTAAATAGGGCAAGGAAAATAATTAAATAAATAAGTGTTTATTAGACATACCCTCACGAGTCACATGTGAGTCATTCACTAAGCCGCACATATTACGAGTCATTCCATGAGTGAGGTACAGTATGTAAACTGAGTCACCCTGAGTCACTCAGTGAGAAGAGGATGTACACTGACTAGCACATTGCCATCCGGTGTGTGTCCATCAGCAAGGCCCCAAGCAATTCTCAGCTGCTTAATTGTACCCGTCCAGTTTAAACTGGAGCAATGGGACAAAAAATTTAAGCAAATTAAAAGGTGTCCATTGGGGCTCTTCACTTAGTTGGGGCCTAATTGCTTACTTATCCATGCCTTGGCCGTGCTCAAGGGCCCAAGTCTGACAGCCTGCTATGGCCGGGACTCGAACCCGCAAATGTGTAATGCCTTTACCAGTAAGCTGCCACCTCCCCCCTAGTGGGCATTACGTGCTCTTATGGATATTTTATCTTATTTTTTCATTTGAATGGCAGTCATGTTTTCTCGACTGCCACCTGAACAAGATATTTGCTGATATTCCTTCAAGTTTTTAATCAGTTTCCAATAATCTTCAAACAATGTTTTTGTTTTTAAATGATTATTTATTACATTGTATAAAAATACAGGTTTAAATCATCAGTTGAAAAAACTAACCAAAAAAAACCCTCCACAAACGTACAAACTGATGAAGTCCTGCTGAACTGTACTGTAGCGAGTTACTAGTAAGATACTCAGTACTTCAGTACCGTTTCCTTTTCTCACTGCACGGTATGAGGCGAAAAAAACAAACAAAAAAAAAAAACACCACACTTTCCTCAGAAATGTCTTTTTTTGCAGACTTGGCGTCTTATTTTTGACGCCGCGTCCGTCTGTTGTTCCAGATTGTGCTGGACAGGCCTGTCACTTATTAGAAGTCCTGTCGGATGTTCTCCTTGTTCTCGTCTCCCTGCTGCTGCCTCAGCTGTGCGACTTCGTTCTCCAGCTGTATGATGGCTCGCTCGATCTCGTAGTTCTTACTCACGAGGGACACCCAGCTGTCAAATTGAACAAAAACACACAGCCATGATTTACAACGCTCCAAAAAGCTCGGATGAGAGGAATAATCCGGAAAGTTCTGTTCGGAAACACATACTTGGACTCTAGTTCTCGCAGTTTGGCCCCTCCGGTTAGCTGATCGTTCTTCCGCTGCCAGTTCAAGTCTTGAATCTTCTTCCTGTAACGACAGCAATAAGTTGCGTTGGGAAATTTGACCCTGGAATAATTGCAGGAACTAAACGATACATGTTTCCATGTAAAAATAATAAATCCTGTCCAAACATCATTACTAATCAGCATTCAATCATCCAACTTCAGTAACCGCTTTATATTGGTTTGGGTGGTGAAGCCGGAGCCTATTCAGAGAACAAAATGTGTGAGGCACAAATATATCCTGATGGGAATGCTGGACCATCACTGACAGATTTCTCTCTCTCTCACACACACACACACACACACACACACACACACACACACACACACACACACACACACACCTTCCTCACAGCCAGGGGCAATGCAGCACAGCCAATCTATCTATCCGTGACGTTCAGAGTCACCCTCTGATTCACTCAGTGAGCAGAGCATCCGAGCTGATTTACTCTGAGTCAGTCAGTGAGACACGGATGTAAACTGACTATGCCATGCAGTGAGTTGTGTATGTGTGCGTGTGTGTGTGTGTCAGAGAAAGAGAGACGTTTCATCATGCTTTTGGATTCCTATATATGCCCCCATCAGTGATAACCAAAGCTCAAATAAATAAAATTAAAATATCTGCTTTTACTTTTATTTATTATTACAGTTTCATTTAAACTAAAAACTGTATAAGTTTCTGTCTATGAATTTCTGTAATAAAATACTTTTTTTTTTCTCTCTCTCTTTTCGAATTTTTTTTTCGAAAAAAAAAAAAAAAAAAAAAAAAAGATTTAGGGAATTAGACAGAACGACACAGACAGAATCTCCCTAAAACAATTATGGAAAATTCTGGGAATTTCCAAAGCTGGGACCTTTCCATGGTAATTAACCTGGGATTTTACAAAATTGTAGGTCAGCCTATAACAGGGAACAAAAATCTTGGATAAAACAACCAGATTAAATGCAATTTTAGTTACATTTCTACAATCAGTTACTGAGGCCACACACCCGACATGCACTGTGCATTCCTCCAGAACATCATTTCTTAAATCCTGCACACAAAATAATGTCAAAAGAAAATGTCTGTGTTGGTGAATATTTATGTACATTACAGTTTTATGTTTAAATCTTCCTTGTGCTGTATGGAAGCTATTGTAATTATACCACTGCAAAAACAAATATAGTGACCAAACAAATATTTAGGTGGGATAGAAAAAACAAAAACTGTCATATATATATATATTTTTTTTTTTCCCTCAAATTTCCCCAAACTTCTAATTAATTCCCATGGCAAGTTTCTGACTTGGAATATGCCCAAAATTCCCCAGATGAAGTTCCCATGAAAAGTTAAATTTGGAGACAGTGTCCAACTGGGGAGGGTTTCGCATCGTCTGCCTGGGGATCCACGTGATTACGGCGCAGCGCGGGAGCTTTAAAGATGGATTTGAACTGCACTTAATATCAAGAGTCTTCTACAAGGACCACAGTTACATTTAATTGCCGTACACCTGAACATGAACTGTGATGAACAGTGCCACCCGGATGAGGATGGGTTCCCTTTTTTTTTTTTGAGTCTGGTTCCTCTCAAGGTTTCTTCTTCATGCCACCTCAGGGAGTTTCTCCACACCACAGTCACCACTAGCTCAATCATTGGGGACAAACTTACAATTACAGTGGGGCAAAAAAGTATTTAGTCAGTCACCAATTGTGCAAGTTCTCCCACTTAAAAAGATGAGAGGCACCTGTAATTTTCATCATAGGTACACTTCAACTATGAGAGACAAAATGCGAAAAAAATAAATAAATAAATAAATCCAGAAAATCACATTGTCTGGTTTTTAAAGAATTGATTTGCAAATTATGGTGGAAAATAAGTATTTGGTCAATAACAAAAGTTCATCTTAATACTTTGTTATATACCCTTTGTTGGCAATGACAGATCAAACGTTTTCTGTAAGTCTCCACAAGGTTTTTACACACTGCTGGTGATAGTTTGGCCCATTCCTCCATGCAGATCTCCTCTAGATCAGTGATGTTTCAGGGCTGTCGCTGGGCAACACGGATTTCTATGGGGTTTAGATCTGGAGACTGGCTAGGCCACTCCAGGACCTTGAAATGCTTCTTATGAAGCCACTCCTTGGTTGCCCGGGCAGTGTGTTTGGTATCATTGTCATGCTGAAAGACCCAGCCACGTTTCATCTTCAATGCCCTTGCTGATAGGATGTTTTCATTCAAAATCTCACGATACATGGCCCCATTCATTCTTACCTTTACACGGATCAGTCGTCCTGGTCCCTTTGCAGAAAAACAGCCCCAAAGCATGATGTTTCCACCAAAAAGTTCTATTTTGGTTTCATCTGACCATATGACATTCTCCCAATCCTCTTCTGGATCATCCAAATGCTCTCTAGCAAACTTCAGACGGGCCAAGACAAGTACTGGCTTAAGCAGGGGGACACGTCTGGCACTGCAGGATTTGTGTTCCTGGCGGCGTAGTGCGTTATTGATGGTAGCCTTTGTTACTTTGGTCCCAGCTCTCTGCAGGTCATTCACTAGGTTCCCCCGTGTGGTTCTGGAATTTTTGCTCACCGTTCTTGTGATCATTTTGACACCACGGGGTGAGATCTTGCATGGTTTCCCAGATCAAGGAAGATTATCAGTGGTCTTGTATGTCTTCTATTTTCTAATAATTGCTCCCACAGTTGATTTCTTCACACCAAGCTACTTACCTATTGCAGATTCAGTCTTCCCAGCCTGGTGCAGGTCTACAGTTTTGTTTCTGGTGTCCTTTGACAGCTCTTTGGTCTTGGCCATAGTGGATTTTGGAGTCTGACTGTTTGAGGTCATGGACAGGTGTCTTTTATACTAATAACGAGTTCAAACAGGTGCCATTAATACAGGTAACAAGTGGAGGACAGAGGAGCCTCTTAAAGAACGAGTTACAGGTCTGTGAGAGCCAGAAATCTTGATTTTTTTTTTTGTAGGTGACCAAATACTTATTTTCCACCATAATTTGCAAATAAATTCTTTAAAAAAATCAGACAATGTGATTTTCGGGATTTCTTTTCCTCATTTTGTCTCTCATAGTTGAAGTGTTTCTATGATGTAAATTACAGGCCTCTCTCATCTTTTTAAGTAGGAGAACTTGCACAATTGGTGACTGACTAAATACTTTTTTGCCCCACTGTATAAGGAACAAACGTAAACACACAAGCATGGAAATGACTGCTAATGAGACTATGACACAGCTCCATGAAGGCAGCTTAAATGATGCACACAATTTCTTCTGCCTTCTCCACTGACAAGTTCTTACTGCAATTTCTTTCCTCTCATTCAACTACATTTTCACTAATGGGTTTTGCAACAAAATAAATGAAAGTATCCTTCACTCTGCTCTTCATTCAGACTCTCACCACCTGCTGACATGGGCTACATGGACTTTCAGTTTCACTACACGGATGACATCACCGTTTTCGGGATCACTTTGGCATGTGAAAACAACGGGAAATAATCTGACGTATACAAGTTTTAATCATCATATGTACAGATGTAGGTGACTGTTTATACAATATTAAACAGTAATAATAAAGCACGAGAAAGTTTCAATTATTTAGAAGTGTGTGCAGAAGTATATGTATATATTAAAATAATTATATGAATATTTACATAACATTAGCATGAGGTATTTTTTATTTTAAAAAAAAATATATATATATATGAAAGATGGAGAACAATAATTAAATCTAACAGTAGGTGTGGCAGTAGTACAACGGTATTGAGAGTCCTGAGAATAAAGAATTTTGCAGTCCCAGTGTGTCAACAGATACGATTTCAAAATATGTTGTGAGACAATTAGGACGTTAAAGAGAGCTTTACTAACAACTTGCTGACTTCAGCACACAAACACCATGTGTAGCATCGGACACCGTCTCAAAACCTAAACAGTATGAAACAATATATTATATACACACATACATTTGCTTGTCTTCTTTTTAATCCAGCTTTTATTTAATTCATTTTTATTTGTAAGGCACTTTGAACAATAAACACTGAATCAAAGCAGCTTTACAGAGATAAAACGGTTAGAAAGTTGTAAAAAAAAAATTGCGTAGGGCTGAAACTATTTCTTAAGGAACTCGAGTAACTCAAATACAAAAATGCACTTCTTTACTCCATTTAACGACACACGGAGCACTGCGTTTCCCTACGGACCACTATTACTGACGCACCACCCGCTAAACTCTAGAGCACTCTGGACATGGTAAACACAGAAAAAAGCTGCAGAATAAAAAATAAATTAAAATGGAGAAACGGAGAGAAAACAGCGAGGGGTGAGGAGAACGTTCAGGCCGAAAGAAAATACACGAGAGAAAATAAGACTGGTCTCTTAAAATAAGCAAATTACATTTATTTTAAGAGACCAGTCTTGTTTTCTCTCGTGTATATAGTATTGCTCTTTAATAAAGAAAAAGTACAAACCCGATTAATCGATAGAATAATCGGCAGAATACTCGATTACTAAATCGATTAGCTGCAGCCCTAAAATAGTGTATGTACATTTTTAGTGCCTATAAATTTGTTCCTTATAAGACCTCATTCTAACAGTTTATATGTAAACAAAAAAATTTACATACCACATTTTTTCCCTGCCCCCATGATTTTTATTTTTTGTGTGGCAAAGAATACTGATGCGAAAGTATTTCACTTTCCTTTTCACATACACTAAAAAGGGTACTTACCGAACCTTCTGCAGCTCCTTCTGTGCGTTTTCAATCATGTACGCCAAATTGCTATTGAACACAAAACACAAATGATTTAGTTATGAGAAGCAGGACTGCACAATATGCACAAAAAAAACAACCCAACAGCCTGTTTTACAGCGGCGCTGTTAATCTGCTCAAACGATGTTTGCTACAACAAATATCTACAATACGTTACAATACAACCATTACCCACACATCTGGATGTTAGATAATAAGGTCATAAGTTAGGAAAGTCTGGGTGTTTACAACAATGTATGAATATAAGTGGGGGTGGACCACTTTGCTAAATTCTGTCCAGATTTGCCACTCACTCATTAGACACCCTCCAGGCGTTGGTGCCGTACTGCGCCATGAGTTCCAGGTTCTCTATTCGTACGGCCTGGTGCTCCAGCTGAGCCATGGAGTTATTCACGCAATCCTGCCATGCCGTCATGTCGTTCTTCTGGCCTGATGTTGGGGCGGGCAACTCGTATCTGAAATCGAGCGCGTGTGTATATCAGGTTACAAAATGAGACGACGCATCGACGTATTTTATACAAGATTGTGGCGACTGGAGTCCTTTTGGAAAAGCAATGCTAAATAACTAAACAGTAGTGCTTGTGAAAAAATGGGGGGGGATAGTTTGGAACACTGAAAACATCCGAATTGGCGGCGTGTTAATGTTCTGTTTAAACCCGTTTTAAAATCAGGTTCAAATTTGTAACGTTGTAATCTGAAGTTGTCTTGTAGTCTTTGGCAAAAGAATTTCCTTCGGGATTAATAAAGTTCCTTCTTAAAATATTTCCAGTGGTGAATTTGATGGTCTTTTGACAAAAATAAATTAATTAAAAGTCATGAAAGAACGTTTGAGTTTAATGTTGAGGTTTTTGTGTCAAAATGTATGTCTAACTTTGTGACAACAAAGTTGTTCCCTCCTCTTCAATAAACAAACTGTCCACAAGGGGGCGGGTCAGAGCCAAAACTGACTTTTACAAAACAGGCAACTCAAGAAATGATGACACGAGTTGAGGACATTTGTATGCGTTTCTTGTGAAAAATGTGGGGGGAAAAAGCAACAGCGTCAAAATCAGGTATTAAAAATCTTTATCTTTGTCTCTACTGTCTACTTTATTACTACTGCTGTTTACTTTAGCACTTTTTTATGTGGTTAATCAGTACTCCAAATAAGTATAAGATGCATCTTGCATAGGAAATATAACAAGATCTATCGTATTTGAGGTTGAAAATTTTAGAAACCTTCATGTGGCTGCCAAGACTCTAGGGTTAAGAAAGCATCAGAGGTCGACCGAAATGGGTTTTTCTCTGGCTGATGCCAATATTTAGAAATCAGGGCAGCCGATGGTCGATAAATGATACCGATTATATTTGGCCGATGTTTTTATATCCCCTTCATCTCATAAAATCTAACAGTTATACAGAGAACTGCTTAAATTAAACATTTATTGAAAAACACAAACCAATCCAATCAGCGCACTTGTTAGGGTTTTGGTACCAGTGATGATCTTGCTTTCTATATGTAGTTTAGGCTACAGGTAAAGTATGAAAGACAGAAACACAAAGCCCGGGACACACTGAGCTGGTGGTCGGCCGTCTGTGAATGTCACGGGGGGGTTTGAGAGTCGGTCAGCTTTACTTTGTTTCCACATCGTTTGCTCTGGTTGAACAGAGTCAGCTGGGTTTTAGTGTATCGAATAGCTCTTCCAGTTTTCCCTTTTCGGATACCAAATACACACTACTGCCACCTGCTGGTATTTGAGAGTTCTCTCACCCAAGCGCAGAACGTTCGTGCGCGGTTTGGTGCGTCAGATTAGTTTGCATAATAATCGGCCCATGCTGATTCATTTTTGTAATTTTTTTTTTTTATAAAATCGTCCAGATTAATCGGCCGGCCGACAAACCGGTTGACCTCTAGACCTGCTTCCTCACTGCCAGCTGGAATGTAGGCAAGGGATTACTGTAATGGAAGTAGTTGCTAAACGTGTAAGATGGTGGACTTTAAACTCATGACCTTCCGCTTGAAAAACAGCACAATAAAGCTGCCAGTGCCTGGGCCTTGAACAAGGTGCTCATCTTTCAACTATTCATATTTGTAGGCCCTCATATGTCTATTACTGCAATTATACTGCAGGTAACATAATTTGACGATCAAAATATTTTAATACGAATATATACAACGGAATAAATTTGTTCACAAAAAAATAAAAACCCTCAGGAAGCCAATTCAAGGACATTTATGCCATTTGGAAATGATGCAATTTTCTTATTTATACGGCTGCGTAGTCGAGAGTTAAGGGCCTCCCTCAGGGGCCCAGGAGCAGCAGATTGGTTGGAATTTAAACTCACATTCTCTAGATCAAGACTCGAATGTCAACCTTTTCTACTTCACCGAGCTACAACTTCACTACCAATTTGCCAGAAGAGCGGTTTTAGTCCACAAACTGTCCAGCATCAAATCTTCAGTGTGTGTTCTGTGTGATTTACCTCTTCATGCTGAGAAGCTCCATAGGCTGGCGTGCAGCAAGTCTCTCAAACTCGTTCTTCATGATCTCCGTCTGTGTGAGAGACACCAACAGATTAGCAATTTATCCAGCATACAACCACACATAAAGCCACATCAGGACTCGGAGTGCGCACTTCAAAAGTGGAGAAATCAGGCGTAGGCAGGTAACTCAGGTAGTTTTTGGTTGGTCGGTATCTCCGCGTTTCCTCCTCCACCAAAGCAGCAGCCTGAAAAACAAAGCAGAGTTAAAGGACATCCCATAAAATATATATTTATATATAATATATATATAATATATATATATATATATATATATATATATTATATATATATATATATATATATATATATATATATATATATATATATATATACATACACACACACACATACACACACACACATTTATTTATTTATTTTATTCTTTCTCTCTCTTCTCCCCCCCCCCCACCTAAATCTTCACTGTAATTTCACCATGAGCAAAATGCAACCCAACACATTGATTGATAGAAATGAGAGACAGGAAGTGAGAACATATCGAAGAGAACTTTTTGTTTTGTAATATCAGTGAAAAACACATTTCACTTCATTAAAGATTAGATTCAGAGGTTCACAATCTTTTCGTGTGTAAAACAGGATTACGTGATGAGCAGTAAAGAGTCTTCTCTGCTGGCGTAAACACTATCAGAAGCACTGACCTACATTTACAACCTAAATTCTAATATTTGTTATTTGTTATTAACTTATTCTTTTCATTTTGTAGTGTTTCTCTTGGCTGCACTGCTTCCAGTACGTGTAAGTGGATGTTAGATTTTTTGTCCAATCAGATTTCAGCCTTTATGTGCTGCCATGTCAATCTCAGTACTGGTGGTCTTTTTTTTTTTTTTTACAATAGTCTCCTTAATAAATTGCTCGGTTTCTTTAACCAATCAGATTTTATATTCGCCTCACAGGGCAGCTGGCTGGCTCAGATTAGCGTCAGCATTTATTCTGTCCTCTGATTGGTTGGTCAGAGGGAAACTGTTACAGCCGAGTTCGACTCTCAAAACACGTGTGTAGCTCTGCACATATTAATACATCAGAGTTAGACTTTTTTATGCCTATGGAGGAAGAGAAATTTATTTGGTCTCGGACATACTTAAAAATCCATTTTAAAGAAAAGCTAGACATCGTGAGGAGACATCGTTGTCTCAGCCTGGTAAAGGGTTTTTTCACCACTTCCAGACAAGTGAATACGAGCAGTACCACTGGATTACAGCCTCTGAGGAGCAGTGAAAATTATAAGTCTGCATCTCTGGTGAGTAGGTTGTGTTTTATTTAAATGTTTATGTATGTCATGTTATTAGACAAATATTAAATCTGAACTGCTCCAGATGATGTAGGTGTACAGTTGTGGTTGTAGTGTAGAGGTTTGGAGTCTTAACTGGGTTTCTTGCTTTAGTAAAATGGTATTCACCCTCCATATGTGAAATGCCCCCCTCTCTCTCTCTCTCTCTCTCTCTCTCTCTCTCCGTGTGTGTGTGTGTGTATATGTGTAATACCACGTGTTGTTATATTGCGTGTGTATTGTATTGATGGTTTCAATAATTGTGACGTGATAGTGGTGGTATTAAGAGGTGGATTAAGTCGGGTACGTCCCCACTGAAGGCCCAGGTAGCAAATGCACGGCCCACCACTGTTTTGTTGGAGTTAATTTTACAGTTAAAGGAGTCTATAGTTGAATGTTTGAGAAAATCTGAAATTAGTTTGGAATAAAGAAACTGTTTTGGAAGCACTGGCATGAGATGAGAAGTATGAGACTGGTATCATGACTAGAGATAAGAAGCTCTGGTACGAAATGAGAGGAGAGGAGAGGAGAAGCTTTAGTATAAGAGGAGAGGAGAAGCTCTGTTATGAGAGGAGAGCAGAGGAGAGGAGAAGCTCTAGTATGAGAGGAGAGGAGAAGCTCTAGTATGAGAGGAGAGCAGAAGCTCTAGTATGAGAGGAGAGCAGAAGCTCTAGTATGAGAGGAGAGCAGAAGCTCTAGTATGAGAGGAGAGGAGAAGCTCTAGTATGAGAGGAGAGGAGAAGCTCTAGTATGAGAGGAGAGGAGAAGCTCTAGTATGAGAGGAGAGGAGAAGCTCTAGTATGAGAGGAGAGGAGAGGAGAAGCTCTGGTACGAGATGAGAGGAGAAGCAGTGATTGGAGATGCACAGTTAAATAAGATGAATGGAGTAAACATTATATTACCATAATATATAAAGAGATTTGATATAATAATAATGATGATGATGATGATGATAAATACTTCCTCTTGGGCTGATGAGTAAGTTATACACAAACATTTTACAGCATCGATTCCTATGAAAATGTTACTGTTACTATGAACACTTTCTAATCCAGTTCACCGAATCGAACTCTTGCCAAAACAATAAATTAGCTAACATTAGCTTGCTAGCTACTTAGCTTTAGCAACATTAGCAGCCGTGTGCGCTCACTGCTGAAGTCGGTATTAACCAGGACAATTTATTTTTTGTCTACTTACCGCTTCTCTGACCCCGGGAGCGTCATAACCCTGGTCAAAATACGGCAAAGCGTCAACAAACACTTCACCGGCTACAGACGAAGCTCCAGCCATATTGAAATCCTACAACACGCTTTTACATCGAGATCTTTCTTTCCCACTCATATTCCGACACGCCGCGTCTCCTACAGTCTGATTGGTAAATAAGTTAAGGTTGGAGATAAACTAACCAATCGTGTAAAAGAAAACACGAGAGTACGCGTCCTAAAATAAGGGCGTGGCTTGACGGACTTGTAGTGGGATATAATTTCCTCGTGTGTTTTAGGGCGCCGTGCGCCACCTAACGTACTGGAGAATAGACAAACTAATCTCATATCAATCCTGATCTCATACTTATGATTGACTAAATTATGATTATGACGTAGTATCTTATAATTACCACATATCTCATAATTATGACTTAATATCGCATAATTATGAGATCCTGACCTCATAATTACCACTTATTATCTCATAATTACGACTTAGTATGTCATCATTACGACTTATTATCTCATTATTATGACGACTTCTTCTTCTTCTTGCGGCTTCTTCCATTAGGGGTCGCCACAGCGAATCATCCGTCTCCATACCCCCATGTCCTCTACATCTGCCTCTTTCACACCAACTACCTGCATGTCTTCCCTCACCACATCCATTAACCTCCTCCTTGGCCTTCCTCTTTTTCTTCTTCCTTCCTCACCTAGTCTCCAAAACATCCTACATGTGCTGTTCCTCTAATAAACTCATTTCTAATCCTGTCCATCGTCGTCACTTCCAACGAAAACCTCAACATCTTCAGGTCTGCTACCTCCAGCTCCACCTCCTGTCTTTTACTTAATGCCACTGTCTCTAATCCATACAACATCTCAGGTCTCACCACAGTCCTATAAACTTTCTCTTTCATTCTTGTAGAGACCCTACTATCACAAATCACTCCTGTCACTCTTCTCCACCCACTCCACCCTGCTTGCACTCTTTTCTTCACTTCTCTAACACACTCTCCATTACTTTGCACTGTTGATCCCAGGTACCTGAACTCCACCACCTTCACCACCTTCACCACCTCTTCTCCCTGCAACTGCACCACTCCACTGCCCTCCCTCTCATTCACACACATGTACTCTGTCTTACTCCTACTGACTTTCATTCCCCTTCTCTCCAGCGCATATCTCCACCTCTCCAGGCTCTTCTCAACCTGCTCCCTACTCTCACCACAAATCACAATATCATCCGTATCATATCATATCATAGTCCATGGAGACTCCTGTCTGACAACCCCTCATTCGTCAACCTGTCCATCACCACTGCAAACAGGAAAGGGCTCAGGGCCAATTCTTGATGCAGTCCAACCTTCACCTTGGACCAGTCTGTCGTTCCTACTGCACACTAAACTGCTGTCACACTGTCCTCATATGTCCTGCACCACCCTCACATATTTCTCTGACACACCTGACTTCCTCATGCAATACCACAACTCTTCACTTCACCCTGTCATACGCTTTCTCTAAATCCACAAACACACAATGCATTTCCTTCTGTCCTTCTCTATACTTCTCCATCAACATTCTCAAAGCAAATAATGCATCTGTGGTGCTCTTCCTCGGCATGAAACCATACTGTTGCTCACAGAAGGTCACCTCTTCTCTCAGCCTGGCTTCCACTACTCTTTCCCACAACTTCATGGTGTGACTGATCATCTTAATTCCCCTGTAGTTACTGCAGGTCTGCACATCTCCCTTATGCTCCATCCCTCAGGCATCTTCTCACCTTCCAGAATCTTGTTAAACAATCTGGTTAAAACTCCACTGCCATCTCTCCTAAACATCTCCATGCTTCTACCAGTATGTCATCTGGTCCAACCTACTTTCCACTCTTCATTCTTCTAATAGCTGCTCTCACTTCCTCCTTACTAATCCTATCCTCTTCCTGCTTCACTAACTCCACATCATGCAACCTTCTCTCTCTCTCATTTTCCTCATTCATCAGCTGCTCAAAATACTCCCTCCACCTTCTCAACACTCTCTCCTCACTAGTCTTAATGTCTCATAATTATGAGATAAGTGGGGGCAGTCTGTGGCAGGGGAGCATTTTAGCACATAACACCAGATCTGACGTTACTGCATCTGCGCAACCATGGAGATGTAGCAGATATCATATGGTTTAGCTTGATGACTATATGTTAGTGTTAAGATAGTTCTTTACGATGTGAGTATGTAAGGTATACAGGAAGTCTTTATCTGCTTACACATATCTGGTTATTATGTCTTCTTACCCAATCAGGAACAGTTTTAGCTCAGGTTTTTTCCAGTGTGTATATATACACACTTGTCTGTTATCTGCATTAAACTGAAGAACAACATATGCGCCATGCTGTGTGAATCTTCCCTGATCAGAAAAAGCATCACGGGCATCGTAGATCGCATGGGAAACCTCTCCTAGAATGGAGTTTTGTATGGGCATAATTAAAAATCTTACAGTATATCAGTTTAATTAGCTACTGGACATTTCTTTGCACCTCCTGATAATTAATTTAGTTACGGTAAGTCTCGCTTCAGTTATCAGACACACAGACAGACAAATAAACAGAGATAGATAGACAGACAGCTAGAGGAATAGATAGACAGATTGACAAACAGCTAGAGTGATAGATGGATATACAGCTGCACACAGACAGAGAAGGATAGACAGATAGATTGATGAGACAGACAAATGGATAGACAAACAGAGGGATTGACAAACAGACAGAGATAGACACAGATGGATAGATAAATAAGAGACAGATAGATAAATAAAGATATAGACAGACACACACAAACAGATAGACAAATAAACAGACAATTAAAGGGGTAGATAGACAGCTAGACAGAGACAGACAGACAGAAACACAGACAGCTAGATGGATAGAAAGATGGATAAATAGACAGACAGACAGAAGGATAGAAAAGACAGACAGACCGGCCACAATAAAATGTTTCAGTTTTCAGCAAAGGTCATTTATTTGAACACAGGGCAAAACACTTTCTGGTTATTATGCATGTAAACCTCTATAACATGTAAAGCATCTAAAACATTTTTTGTACACTTTATTCACAAACGCTTAAAAAAAGAATGGGAAAAACAGGTAAAATTACGCACAGAAAGAAGCAAATCAGTGTGCCTCAGAGGTATTAATATTATTATTACACGTATAAATACATCAGCTCTGAAAGAAATGGAAAACCATTTCTTGATTTCAGGTGCATTTCATTTGAAATACTACTTTCCAATCTGGAAAGTGTAAAAAAATAAAAATACTTTTCCGACTGATCCTTTACTCTAAAACGAACAGCTTTAACCACAACACTTTTCTCCCAGGCCTACAGTCTTTCTCTTCTTTTGAATAATCATAATACTCCATTTCCCTTTTTTTTTTTTTTTTTTTTACCATCCTTTAAGCATTGCACAGGCGCTCCTGTCAGGGCGAAACCATCCCGGTCCAGGCTCGATCTCGTCTCCACCCAGCCGGTCGGGTTTTTCTCTGAGGCAAACGATCGGTGCGGTGACTCACAGCTCTCCTCTCAGCGCTCAAACTCATCCTGCACGCCACATTAGGCTTTTTTCCTCCGCTGCTTAGGCAATCCGTCACTTTTTCTGTAAGAACTTCATTTTATTCCCTGAAAGCACAACAGACCGTCACAGTGAGCAAACTCAGAATACAAACGATTCCCTTTTTTGGCTGAGGTGAACCAAGAGGCTTTACCGAGACCCTTGAGAAATTTGTTGACGCCACTGGGTTCAGGCTCAGGAAAGGAGGAGAGATATTCTGCTGTTCTTACTTCAAACAGGCCTGTAAGGGAAGAGAGAGAGAGAGAGAGAGAGAGAAGAGAGAGAGAGAGGAGAGAGAGAGAGAGAGAGAGAGAGAGAGAGAGAATCGTTAAATCGTTCCCATTCGTGGCCTGTGTAGGTAAATAACTACTGCTCTATACACTGCTTCTCAAAGGGACAGAGTTTCGTATCACTTGTACACTATATTGTCAAAAGTTTACGGACACCTGGTCATAAATATGGTATGTGCTTTTTGATCATCGCATTCCACATTTAGTGCCAATTTGCCCTTAAAATTCCCTCCACTCTTCTGGGAAGATGTTCCACTAGATTCTGGAGTGTGCTTGTGGACATTTGTGTCTAAAATCCACAAGGATGTAGGTAAAGTCAGGTAGTGATGTAGGTGAGGTGAGGAGGCCTGGAGTGCTGTCAGAGTTTACATTCATCCATGAGGTGTTCAGTAAGGTTGATGTCCGAGCTCTATAGCAGGAGATCTTCCACTCCAACCCATGCAAAGCATATCTTCATGGAGCTCGCTTTGTGCACAAGGGCATTGCCACAAACACAAAAACACCGCATCCATAGCCGTCCTGTCAGGTGTCCCACGCTGAATGAACATTGATTATTTAGTTTATTGTTTAGTAACTACTGACGTGTTCTGAATGTTTTACAATGGAGGATCCAATAAATTCGTCTTAAAGCTTGCAAATTTAACAGCTATCACGTGACTCAGAGAGAATCCAGTCCCAGTCTCTAACTCGTATCATACCTTACAACCATTACAGATTTTTTATTATTGGTTAATTATTTATGATGTGCTTTATTTTTATGATTTTTTTTTCTTCTTTAGAGCCTATTTATATCAGCCATGCCTAAAAAAGAAAAACTGTAGATGGGTTGGAGTGGGAGATCTCCTGCTATAGAGCTCGGACATCAACCTTACTGAACACCTCATGGATGAATGTAAACTCTGACAGCACTCCAGGCCTCCTCACCTCACCTACATCACTACCTGACTTTACCTACAATTATGTATAATTTGCCATTAATCATCTCACACTGTGGAAGTATAGACTTATTGGAATTTTCTAAAAACGTCAATTTCCCTTCTATTTTCCTAACAATTATTGTTTTGTGCCTCAGTTCCTGTAAACCATTTAAAAGCCGGCACCAGGAAACAAAGCTGTACGCGCACTTTTCAGTTCCTGCACAACTAAAACATCCAGCTTCAGTTCTCATAAATCCACGCTATGTTCTACATAAAACAAAATGTAAACTTTTTTTTAGATCAATATGATTTTTGAAACTATATTATAAATAAAGACACAAGTGCGACGATCATGTGTTATGTATACGCCAGCGTCTTCGCTCACCCTTGACTCCGCCCTTGCGGAGCTCTCGGTCCTGGATGAAGCCGGCGAACATCTGTGTGTCCATAAACAGCTGAAGGAACTGACGGACGCCTCGGGACGGATGTGACTTTCTGAAAGTGTCTCTGTTGAGCTCGCGGACGCCGTTGTATCCCGTCTCGTGGATGTGTTGCGGGTAATGGCCCACCAGCTCCACGAAGAATCTCACAAACGTCTCGGACACCAGCGCACTCAGGCTGCACTCCTCTACACGCACGGATGCAGAAGTCAAATAACATATACCGAGCAGAATTATGTGATAAACAAACCACACTCTCTCTTTTCACTATACAACTGAAGGAAAAAAAAAATTCCATGTTTGGGTCATTTCTACAAAAAAACCCAAAAATGTGTGAAGATAATGGTCAGATAGAGTTTAGCACTAGTCAGCAAATTACGTTGTAATGTGTTCCTTGGATTTTGAGATTTAACTTCGTATAGTTTTCATCCATCCATCCATCCATCCATCCATCCATCCATCCATCGCACACGCACACCAGGTGTAGCATTATGACATTATAACATTATTAACTAGACAGCAAGTGAACTTTTTGTCATTTGAATGAACGTTTGGTGCAACCCAGATGAGGATGGGTTTCCTTTTGAGTTTGGTTCCTTTTAAGGTTTCTTCCTCATACCATCTCAGGGAGTTTTTCCCTGCCACTGGCTCGCTCATAAGGGATAAACAATTATAGGAAACTAACTTATAGGAAATAAACGTACACATTCTTTTATATAACCTTAGTACCGCTTTATCTGTGTAAAGCTGCTTTGACAAAAATGTCCATTGTAAAAAAGCGCCATACAAATAAATTTAAATTGAATTGAAAATAGTCTGGAAATGAATTCAATTTCATTATCAAAAAAAGTGAAAAGCTAGTGTAATAAGATGCAGAAATTTACCAGCTGTTTATCAGTGGCTTTCTGGTACCATTACTGCCAGATAAATCATCTGTGCACATTATGATTTACAATAAAAAAAATAAAAAAATTCATTAAATGTTGAAAGCAGCTGTTGTGCATTAATCAGGTTTTGTCCAGCTTTTAAAAAAAATCCTTACTCAGATTTACTTAGATTTTTCAACCAAAAAAAAAAATTATAAATAATTAAATACAGAAGGTTCAGGCCACACCGTTAAAAAATATATAAAAAAAAAATGTACATTGCTTTTGTATGTTCATCTGTTTAAACACGTGCCAAATGTTTGCACTGACCTCCCTTCCTGTCGTTTTTACTGTGCTCCAGCATCTCCTCCCGACAGTCCAGGACTTCCTGCAGGGCTGCCTGGAGCTTACTGGGGAGGATGCAGTCCTCATCTCCCATCTGGCAGACATGCAGAAATATTCAAGCATGAGATGCAGAAGATAACAGTAAAATAAGAAGAAATAAGCAGAAAAATGTCCCGAGTGCATCTCTACTATTACTCAAGTACCACATAACCAGTGGTGGACCAAATACACAAACCATGTACTTGAGTAAAAGGAGAGATGCACTCGGGAAATTATTACTCCCGTGAAACGTGCATAAAAATGATCTAATAGTACAGCAAAGTTACTGTAACTGCAACAGATGTGTCCGTACAGGAGCAACATCGTAGTACTGATTCTGATTGGTCAGGAGGTGTTGAGTAATGTTCTATTATAACAGTTCTGACATCTCACACTTTAAAAATGAATACTGTTGTCATACAGAATTCATTTCTATAGTAACAACGTGCATGTTTAAATGGTGGATACTGCCCATAGACTGATTCATGCACAAAATGTGAACTTGTGTCGAGAGCTAAAACTATTCCTTTAATAGTAATCTGATCTAATCTAGTACCTAATCTCTTAACAGAGGGAGTTTGAACTCTGTGTTACAAGTGGCTTATTGCTTTATTATAAAAAATACATGAACAACTGTTTAGTGTGTACAGTTATATTCGTGGCATTTGGCAGACGCCCTTATCCAGCATGTTTTACAATTATCTCATTTATACAGCTGAGTGGTGGGGGGTTGAGGGTCTTGTTAAGCAGTGGCCGCTTGATGGAGCTGGGATTTTAACCTATGACCTTCGGATCAATAGTCCAACATTTTAACCACTGAGCCACCACTTCTCTGTATTGCTGTTTTTTTCCATTTGCACAAACTTTTTGTACTGTACTGCTCAGTGCTACAGTGTCACTATGTCTCCTTGTCTTATGTTCTTTTGCACTAAATGTTGCATGAGTCCTTTATTTTTTTTATTATTATTTTTTTTTAGTTCTCCTGTAGTTCCTGTAGTTTGCTTATTTGTCTTTGGTCCTGGGTGAATGTCGAGTTGTTTCACTGTGTACTGCACTTTTTATATATTTTATACTTTTTATTTATCTACCTTCAGGATTTATTTTCCCTCATTCTATTCCCTCATGCCGGACCGTCGTAAAAAGCATTTCACTTCATGTCGTACTCTGTATGTTCGTTTACGTGACAAATAAAATTTGATTTGATTGGTTTTTATAATTGTACACACAGTATAAATATATCAATGGATGAATAGAATAAAATCAATAGAAAATAGACAATTAATAGCAAATAGCTGTGGAAAAATGAAACACTTCCATGTGGTGAGAATAACACTATTTCATGCTGTACCACACCTTCATTGGTAAAATTGGAACATCACGTCCTGCTGCGTTTTATTCCTTGCTCACTCAGTTCAAACATTTTAAAACTGAGAACATCCAAATCCAGTAACGTCATTTGTTTGAATGCAAATAATTAATAACACAGGCCTGGGCTTGATCCTCAGATCACTCCAGTCTTACATAAAAGATCCACACCTTTTTAACAACAGTGTACACACACACACACCTCTTTACTGGAAAAGTGGCCACAATACGACACTTACCTGCACAACGAACTTGTCCGCACACAGGTCCACAATGAGCACCTGAAAGGAGAGTAATATTAACTGGTTCACTTGTATTGGCTGAATATGATTACGCTGTCATGCCTTAATAACACAAAGTGTTACCTAATGATCAGAAGCCTTTTAAAGTACGGATACAAGAATCATATCATATTCATTCATATTTATTCATATATGATTTACATCATATATTGTTTGCATAAATCTCAAAACCTAGAACATATTTCCATGAAATAATTATAGATAAAAGTCTAGTTTTTTTGGGGTTTTTTTTTTTACAGTAAATACAAACAAAAGACATTTTATCGGTTTAACGAAGTCTGAAATATTCAGTTTTTACAATAAGTGAAACACGAACTCACATTTCATTAAATGAATTCAAAGACCACATCTGGTTTTGCACTGATGCACCACGATGTGAATATTTGATCAGGACAAATTTCAGTACTATACAACTTCCGACTTTTTCTGTAAAACGGTTAGTTTGAAGTGACCGACCTCCTCAATGGGCAAATCCAACAGCTGGTCGAGGGACGGAGACAGCGCTCCCATGACAAAGGGAGTTGGAGAGCAGCTAATGTCCAGCATGTTAGCAGGTAGCACAGGCACGAAGGTGTGCTGCCATGTGAAAGGGTAGAGGAGAGCAAGTGCTGAGTGTGCACACTGAGACAAGGTGCTGGGGAAAAAAAGAGAGAGAGAGAGAGAGAATCTCACTGCGACTGCTCGTACATGTGTAATAATCCTTCAAATGGCAAACCCAACCAAAATCAGATCCTACCGCACCGTACCCGAGTTTATCTGCGATGAAGATGACTCTCCTCTCCAGCAACAGTGAGGCGAAAACCTGCAGGAGCCTGCTCACGCTCAGACACCGCAGCAGGGTCTCAAACTCCACGTGCTCCAGTCGCGAGTCCACCGGCCGACATAGAGTCAGCTCCTACACAGAGGGAAAAAAAGTCAGTAGAACTTTGGCACAACTTGAGCTGATGAACCACAGATTCAGGATCCAAGAAAAGGTGGAGTGACTACTTTAAAATGGCCCCTAAGCATAAAAGAGTGTGTGAATAATGTGTGTGCCTGGTATTTCCACTTCAAGCCCTGTTTTTTCACAGGCTTTGGATGTGCTATGACCCTTAACATGTCTAAAAATAATTAAATAAATAAAACCAGGAAGAGCATTAGAGGAACATTTTGAACATTTTCATTTTTAACATTGGAGGTTTCTAGAACGTCCCATAGAAATCAATTCAGGCAGCAAAAGTTATGGCACTTCGACCTTTTATATTAATATCAGAAACAGGATCTGTATCACTTCCAGCTTGAACACTAAGCAAGTGGACCATTGACCAGAATTCAGATATTTTCTGAAGTTGGCTGATGTGCTGAGACAAAAACAATAACAGTTGAAAATCTTCTGACCTTAAGGTTGTGGCATTGTGGGAAAACAAAGCTTTAAAACTGGTTTATGCGTAAAAAAAAAAAAAAAAAAAGGTTGCCCTGATTTTATAAAAAGTTGTACTCGTTTGAACACGTCTCTTGCGCTAATGTAGCTTTATGAAATACAGATCTCTAAAATTCGTGTGACCAAAAAAAAAATATAAAGACAAAGAGCAAGTTTATTGTTTTGGTTTTTTTCCCCCTGATCTGCTGCCAGACTGGTTTTGTGACACAAGACTTGGCTGCTTTTTAATAAACACGCTTTTAAGGCATGATTTAAACAGAACAAAGTTTAATAAAAGACTGCAGTAACTTAAATGTATTTAATTGGAAGGCAAATCAATCTTTCATTATTTGGTTATACCACTATAGTGAGATTATAATGCTATGGTATTATGGTCATATCTGCAGAATGATACACAGAGGACGGCCTCACCTCGTTGCCAGAGCCGGGCAGAAAGCTCTTCACAGTGATGGTGCGTCCTGGAGCAGGAAACGGAGCCTCCATGACGCTGCGCATGAACGGGTGGACGAGAGCAGGAGAGATCTCTCTCCTCCTCTCCACTTCCTCCAGGATCTGCACATGCGGACATGTATTTCTATTAACTTTTGTTGTCACATGACCTAGACATGGTGAAGTGTTTAATTCCTCCTGCATGGTTGTTTTTATTTATTTATTTATTTGTTTTTTAAAGATCAAGTCAGATTTCAACCCGGAATTCAGTCTTGAGAAAAACACTGGAAATTCCCCTGACCTTTGAAAACAAGTTGAAGCAACCAAGCCTGCTGATGATGCAGTGAACCTCAGGCAGCCTCTTCCCCTTTCCGGAGGGCTGCAGGACACAGAGGCAAACCGACACACACATCAAAGTGACAATGACTTCGCAGAATGGCAGCGAACCCCAACACAACCTATTAATATTCCATCACACGTATTCATTATGTTCCTGCTGACGGCGTGTGTCATTGCTCCAACTCACCAAGATTTTCCGACAATAACCGAACCATCGCGTCCCGTCTTCTCCGGTCAGAACGAATGAAAAGGTTTCACTATGGGAGAGGAACAACAGTTTATTCAGATCTAAGCACTGCTGAGGAACTCGGCTCTACGATATGTTTTACGGCGCCATAAAAAAAAGTGAGTCATTTTGAAGAACAAACCATTATGGGCCTGGTCAGAAGAAACACTGACTAAGTTACAAGCTTGTTTTCGAGTGTTGTGTGACTCAGCAACTTGGCCAAACTTCAAAAACATGAGTCAGAAACAAGGCGGAAATGCGGTTTGCAATCCAACCTGTTGATATCTGCAGATGGTCTCCAGTCCTGAGCATCGGGGAAGCAGAAGTTAGGAATGGCTTTCAACCGGTCCTCGGTCTCACGAGACATCCGGGAAGTCTTCTCGAACTGCACACGATATTTAGTAGAGCACGTTTATGTTGACCGTATACCTCAAATCCTGTGTTGTTTGCTGTAATCACATATCAACGCTCTTCACTGGTTCCGTACCTTAGTTGGGAACTGTTGTGTGATCTCTGGGTAATACGCGTTTCCGGGGGAGCGTTTTCTAAGGGACACCACAACGAACAGCTGGAAGAGTTGTTGCTGCTGCAGCTGGATGAGATCTCTCTCCAGGGTGCGATACCCTGGCCTCCTCTTTAAAGTGGACTGCACATAGACCAGGCGCTGGGAGCCACCTGATCCGAACACGGAGTAAAAATAAAAACACAGGCCATTCGTTATCAGGGCAATGATTATAATCAGAACAATTATTTCTTCAGAGATCTACAGGGCATCTGGAAAGTATTCACAGCGCTTCACTTTTTGAGTGTCATGGCAACGGCTGTTTATGCTTATGTACATGGGATTTCTTTTTTAATCATATTTTTCGTTTTGAGGGAAATAATTAATTTAATCCATTTTGGAATAACGTTGGAACATAACAGAATGTGGAAAAAATAAAGTGTTGTGAATACGTTCCGGATGCACTGTACATGGACACCCCCACCCCACCCCCCCCCCCCCCACACACACACACACACACACTAACAAAGCGTTGTCATAAGCAAGGCATGGTGCATTTGGATAGTTAGTTGCTGTATTTGTAATAAACAAAATCTCTCCCAAATTGGTATATTAGCAATAATAAAAAGTTCTGCTTTACCAGCCCTGCCACATCTCCAATCTCTCCAAGGGTTTAAAATGCTTCATTTAATGCCAGTCTTTTCTGAAACCCTGAATGATATTCAATATGCCAAGCTCTAAACCCAATAACCCCTGGTTTGCAAAAAAAAAAAAAAACAGATATACACCTGATCTGGAGCAGGAACTAAAAAGATTGTTGGAACTACTACAGTGGACTGAAATTGGCTCTTTCATCTGGTGGAAATGTGTCTCAGGTTCCTGGAATCAAGCCCAAAACCCCTCAGCTTAGCTTTGCACTTTTTCCACTCTACAGTTGATTCAGCGGAATCGAAATTCATTTGAAAGTCGTTTTAGTTCTGAGTAAGAAAATAATTGGACTTTCGGATGCCCGCAACTTGGACGAAGTAGCAAACCTTTTTTAGTGCTCTCTTCTGGATCGCTTTCTGTTCCACTCAATTCCTCTGCACAACAAGAAAGACAGAAAAAGAATGATGCGTTTCCTCAATGCAAAAATAGGTAGCGTGTGAAATTACTAATATGTGAGCATCACGGTTGTACCTTTGCTGGCACTTGTCTGGCTTTTCACTCTCTTTTTGCCTCTCTTGGCCTGGAAGATCTCCTCAATCCTGCTCACATACTGCACAATAAGCATACAGGTCACAAGGTTTTCATCTACGGCTTAACCAACTTATTAAATATGCAGAGAATGAAATGAACGTGAACTGGGACATGTAATTAAAAGGGTGTCTTTTTATTTTTATTTTTTAGTTCATACTGCAGGAGAGGAAACAAGTTGGGCAAGTTTTTTTTTATTTTTTAAAGGGGAACATGCCACTGAACCAACCTTGCACTATAGACAATGTGACAGCTGAGTAGGAAGTAGTGGGAGAGAAACGTCTTCTGCTCTTCCTCTGATAAAACCCAGTCCTTTTTTAGTCATAATGAATAACTAGATGAATTGAGCATGCATTACAAATGAAATGTAGTTTATCATCCAAATGTAGACCTTAAGCATTGGTGTATAAAACCTCAAGCTAGACACAATGCATGCCATTACCAAAGTAATTAGCCAATTTAATTACCAAAGTACATACTGAGATAAACCAGGTGATAAAAAAAAAAACATTATTTATGAACATACTTTCACATCTGTACTGAAGGAGCGAGTACCACACACATTTGCATTTCTTCGTGTCAAGGAAGTAAACAAATACCTTCTTCAGTCAGCGATATTTATAAAGTGAGGTATAACTTTACATCATTTCATGCTTTTAGAGATGAGACTCCATTTCTATGATTCTAGTCAATGTAGCTCAAACTTCATCCTTCCCAAATGTCTGTCTAATTGTTGGTATTGAATTTTGAGATATTTTTAGCTAATTAAACACGTGAAGATTTCTTCAGATCATCAAACCAGTTCTGACCTGTCGAGCATGAACAGTATTTACTTCTGCAGCAGTTTGAACTACAGGAGCTCATCTGCTGGATCGGATCACCGGGCCAGACTTCCCTCATTCCTTCCGGTCGCCGGTTCACCACTGTTCTTTCCTTGGAGCACTTTTAATAGATACTGAACACTGCAGACCAGGAACATCCCACAAGAGCTGCAGTTTTGGAGATGCTCTGACCCAGTCGTCTAGACGTCGCAATTTGGCACTCTTCAAACTTAAATCCCTACGCTCATCCATTTTTCCTGTTTCCAACACGTCAACTTTGAGGACAAAATGTTCAATTGCTGCCTAATAAATATAACCACTGACTAACAGGTGCCACGATGAAAAGACAATCAGTGGTATTCATGTCACTGCTGATAATGTTATACCTGATCGGTGTCTAATAAAAATATAACTCAACTCACCATAATGCAGAATCAAAGCTTAATTTATCGATGCGTAGGAAAAAAGCTACTAAATCAAGGCACAAGTGGCCATTTTTTACAATAAAACCCCCTGCAGTTTGTGAAAGTCAATAAAATTTAAATTAAATAAATATTTTATTATAATTATTATAAATAAAAGTTTGTTCATTCTGAACAGCCCAGTTCCAAATGATCTATGGCCCGGTGGTTGTGGACGCCTAATTTGAATAAACAATTAGATATAAATATAAAATATCTACTATAAAATATATAATAAACTAGCAACCGTCGCCAGCGGTGATGTAGTCACGAGACTATACTGAGGGGTTTATCACGCGGTTGAACATAAATCAGCCAATCGAATTAAACTACCAAATCTATCAACTGTTTTTTGACAGTTGAGTTGGTGAACTTTTATAATGATGATTCCCTTCGATTAAATGGAAAAATCTAGCTCTTATCCTCTTCGAGGAGAGTAAACACGTGAGGAATATGCAAGAGTGGCTCTTACCTCTACCCTCGCCTCTCTAACATCAGGAGCGCAGCTTCCCTCCATTAGCTTCATGTGTTTGAGTGTGCTTAAACCGCCCCAAGCTCACCATTTAGACCGTTCGAATAAGAAACCCTCTGAATGTATCAGCTGTCAGCAGCTGTTCAAGACTGACTCTATCCAACCTGAACATATGTCCATTAAAAGCTAGTTAGTCAAAAGTCGCTAGTAAGAGCCACATGTGACAGATGATAAACGCTCCCTGTTTCCGCTCCATAAAGGGTGTTTCCTGCCTCCTCCATGCATTTCCTCATCACTTCCCCCAACATTCCTGCTCATTTATTGTTTTGTTTTTTTAATCCTAGACTTTTATTTTTTATTTTTTGCTCATCATTACTCTGACCTTCTGAAGCACGGATATAATGTTATAGAACAACCGGAGAATCAGGTTTTGGCATGTGGGATTACATGAGGCTGCCGCGGTGTTCTGTAGGCAGTAGCCTGCTTTGTTGCTGATGGCTTAGGCGTGTTCGTGTTTGACGTTTGAAGCTGTGGCGTCGCAGTCTGCTTGTAGGCCTCGTGTAGCCTGTCAGCATCGGCTCGTAACGTGAGGGGTTTCCGCGGCAACTACAGTGCGAGAAAAACACAGAGGAAGTCAAAAAAAGGGAAACTGGCCGACAAAACACTACTGATTGCCATTCAAATCTGTACAGTCACACCAGAAATACTGCAGAAATACATTGCGGTCAGGTCTGTTGGTTCCAGATGCCCGATTTGTTCTAGTATCAGACTAAAATATCTGTGTTGGGATATTGGAGAACTTGAAGTAGATACTGATGGTCACCTTCGGAGAGCACGGCGTCCATCTCTGAGCAATGGTCCAGTTTCGGGACCGCATGATAGGAAGACACATCGGAGATACTTTGATGTCTTCATATGGGTTCTCCCTTAACACGTCCGCTGCACAGGAAGAGTTGAGACACGCAAGAAGTTACCATCATGAGACACACTTTAGTCACGAGGTGCTTAATGTGGAGTAAATGTGCAAAGCTTTTGGATAAACTCTACAATAATCTAGTAACAATTCTGTGGTTTTACACATTTTCCTAGTACGTGGGATTAAACAGCTTACATGAGTCAGTTAAAAGTCTCTTAACAATTAGTATAGATCTTAGTTTAGAGACGTTTCCTAGTAGCAGTTGCGGAAATCTTGATTCTGATTGGTCAGAAAGTCTTGATTCATTTTCTTCAACAGCAGCTCGATGTTTATATGAATGTACTCCTCCTAATATGTTATTTATTGTTTCCAGAATAACAAATTATATTGGATTTGGCTTATGATTGTTATGAGTTTTCCCTATGAGACGTTATTTATTTAGCCTAGTAACAATCCACTAAGGCATGGTAACCGTTATTCCGTTATTTGATCCATTGTGTAATTTTGATTCTGCTAATGAATCCACTCTCAGGTTGCTTCCTTTGGTAGGCAAAATGTTTATTTGGAAGTCCTTTAGGCTACACACCATAGGGCACTTTTAAATTCGGGGGGGGACCACTTTGTGTTTGAATATATAATAGAGGAATAACAGTTTATAGATCACAATCCTCCAGTTTGATCAAAATTGCTGACAACTGGATCCCGTTACCATAGTGTGCTGTTTAGCTGACCGCTTGAGTAGCCCTATAGCGGGCAAAATCCGATCATAAGCTTGTTATTAGTGTGAACTGAACCATCTGTTAAACACACTTTACGATTAAACATTCTGTCAAATCTGATGATGTTTCGTGCTCTCGATGCTTATTCTGTGTTCCCTAAAGTGTTAACTGGTCTCTCAAATGGCAGATTTCCTAGCTTGCCTCCGGACTGTGTGTTTAACATTTGCTTAGCTGCAGCTGTTCTGTCGCAGCCTTGTCCAAAAACCTGTCATTTCGCACTCTGTGTTTCAACATCATAGCTTTTCGGTTACGCATGTGTTTGGCTTCCGATTGTTCCAAGTCGAAGACTCACAGATGATGTCTTCGTAGACGCTGTCTTGTGACCGGGTGTGGTACAGCCCCGAGCGGCGTGACTCCGTCTCTCTGGACCCCTGCTGAGCCGTCCAACGGACCACGTCCTCGAATTCGAATGATTTCCTGTCGAGTAACACGGCACATCACGTGTGAAATCAGCCTTTAGTGCAACTTTTGATCTTTGACTATGTATCTGTCAGTACAATCAACAATCGGACTTAATAGTACACAGTTCTCTTAGTGCGCGCGTGTGTGTGTGTGTGTGTGTGTGTGTGTGTGAGCTCACAAATTAAGCATAACAATAGCAAGGTTTCTTGAGGTCAGAGGAAGTGTGATAATTGGGGCAGGTGACATCCTGCCTCCATGTCGAATTACAGCTGTTAGCGGGAATGTGTTACAGAACAGATGCAAACGTAAACCATATGCCCAGATTGAAAAAAAACAAGAAGTTTATACTGTAATGTAAAAAAAAAAAAAAGATTTATAAACAAAACCATGTGAAAATTTAATAAAAATGCCTCATGTGACCTTTGGACGATTGGCTGAGGCAGAAGTAGGCCAAATAGAGACAATAGGCCAGGACTCTCACAGAGAAAACCTGACTTCACAGCTGGACCACAGCCAAAAGGGTTACATTCTCACCCTCTCCCGCTTCTAGCTCCTGAGCTTTGACGAGCAAAGAAGCGAAACTGACGGGGAGGATGTCAGAAGCGGAACGCACGGGCCAGGTTTCACTCTCTTCATCTCACATGCACACTTCATCTCAATGTAATCATTTGGATTAGGTGTTAAATTAAGTTGAGGGCCAATCTTTCAAAAAAAAAAAAAAAAAAAAGACATACAGACTGTTTACTTGACAACAAGCCTGTGGAATTCCCAACATCTTGATGCACACGCAAAATTGGAAAATGTGATTTCATGACCAGCCTTGAACGAAGCAAGAATCTGGATATTTGATCCGTTGTCTAACCACAAACAAGGCAAACTGTGTCTTTTAAAACTTTTAGTAGAAATTTCCAGCATCATAAAAAGCCTTTCTGTCATTAGATCTATAATAAAGAAAGAAGATAATTTGTTACACTAGAGATTAAACAGAGACAGAGAAGCCCCCTCCTAGCAGGAGATGCCAAACAAATCAAGACCCAAAACATGTAAAAGGGTGGGGACATGAAGAAGAAAGTCTTTCGTGTTTGAACAGAGATCAGTTAAAAATGCTGTGTCGTAATATATTAAACTGGCTCTTGCTAGTTATTTTTACTTTGTTTTTTATTATTATCATTTAAGTTTTACAGCAAATACAGTCTTCCATTCAACCAGTCGTGCATTTTAAGATTAGTAGCATTAGGTTTTTAAACACGAATCCTAATCCTGACCCTCAAAAGACCAATAAAAGATAAATGCAAAGTATGTTTGTAGAAAATATTTAGATGCATCCAGTGTATTTTATTTATAGAAAATACGTTTTAATGAGACAAATAAAGACAATAGTGTGGTAGCTTAATTTTCTATTTGGCTCAAAAAAACAAATGTCATGACAAACTGCTTGCTGGGAAAAGACTTGTGCTGTTGTCATGATATTTGTCATTTTTTTCCCTCCATCATCTTGTTTAATTCCTTAGTTGATGCACACCAACCTATAAAATCCTTGTTTAAGAAATGCATATTTGAAACACACACAAGTTTTTCATTCACTCACCTGTTTTTTCTGTTTCTTGAAATGCCGTTGCCGGTGGCGACAGGAAATGGTGGAGGCGGGACACTGGGTGGGCGCATGACATCACGCTTTCTGAGCTGCTGTGATTGGCTCAGGGGAGAATTCGTCTTCTCCCGTTGCGTTAAATTCGTAGATGTGTTGTTGGCTCCTTGGTACTGAAATGTGCGTTGTGGTTTAGGTGGTGGTGTGTTGGGATTCTGCCGGGTCATTTCAGCACCCACCGAGATAAGATGCTTAGACACGGGTGAGGATTCCTTTTCATTTTTCCAAGGAGAATCCTCGCCCTCCAGTCGCCTCCAAAAGCCCCGAGAGGTGTAGAAATTCCCAGGGGGCAGCGAGTCATCGGGGTCTTCGTCACCTTTGTGCAGCAATCCCGTATCCTCGGCAGTGACATGGTCAATGGCACTGTAATGGATTGTCTGCTTTGAAGCATCCTGTTTGTTTACAGGATGTTGTGCTCGGGTCAGGCCTGGTGAAGACTTAGTCCTGGGAGTCGAAGTTATACCCTCGTATAAAAGTGGTTGGTTGTGCTCGGGTTCGGATTTCCGTCCCGCTGTAAACGGTCTGTGCATGGTTTGGTTTTCACTGAAATCCAAACCCAGGATTTTGGTTTTAGCCGGGCTTGTTTTTCCACGCAGTCCATCACTTTTATTGTCCACGGGAATGCAAGGTCTCATGTCCCCAGAAGGAGGGTGTGAGGCAGGGGTGTTCTGGGCATTGGGCCTCCCCCCGTGCGAATCCTCCTGCTGGCTGAATCCCTCCCACTGAGAGATCTTTTGCTTGATACCAACGCCGGACTCCCGTGCCAACGCTCTCCCTGAAACAGGCAACTGGCATGCAGTACCTGCTCTTCTTCCTCCTCCTCCTCGTCCTCCTGGTTTGTCATAGTCCACTCCCAGGGCCAGCATGGCGAGCAGACTACAAAGCAAGCCAGTACTTACTGTACAGACATCACTGCAGGAAGCGCATGCATCTGTCCGCCATTGTTGGACAGGATAAAGTACTCAGCAGAATGGCGAATCTATTCAGGATGAATCTTTTCACCCTCAGGACAAGTTAACAGGGTTCACTTTTGCTGCTTGGTAGTCATATACATTGATGCTTCCAATGCTCATTTCCCGCAGCATTATTCAATCAAACCACCTCCTACAAAAGTAGACATAAAAAAAATACATTAAAATGCAAGAAGCTAAACCAAGTCCAAACAATAGACAAGATTGGCTGCATGCCAATGACATTGCATAGATATAGTATAAAGAGAGGAAGCAGCAAAGGACTTTCTTTGTCAAGGTCAGCAGCATGGCCAAAAATAATCAAAAACAGAGAAGGACAGAGACAACGACAGGAACTGGAGGCATTGTGCAGGTCATCAGCGGAGGCCCATCAAACCTTCTTCTTCCTCCTACACCATGTCGCATTTCCCTCTCAATCAGGGTGTCCCTAAGTACCACCGTGCATTAACGCACTTGAGAATAATGTAATTCAATTTCACTAGACCCTCTTTCAGCGTCGCATGAAAAGAGGACAGGCATTTCAAGCATTTTTACATCCATACTCACAAAATAGACAGCCTTTTGTCAGGGCACAAGAGCAGCCTTTTAAGGACCCTCAGGCATTTTCAATCCAAAAAAAAAAAAAAAAATGTATCAAATATGCGCCCTTTCACGTACGTTAGTAAGCCGATGTCTGTCGAACAAGCTGAACGCAAGTAAAGACCACATGAAATACTTTCAGGGAATCTGTTTCTCCGGCCTTTCTTTGAGGCTGGGATGGAACCTGGCAGCAGTAACGCAAGCGCCTCATCCACAGCCAAAGTGCATTGGACACGTTGCACATTGCGCCGAGGAAACTAAAAAGCGCTCGTGCAGAAAGACGCGATGGAATTCTTCGGTGCCGAGCGTCTCAGTCTTATTGGAATGATGATTATTTGTACGTGCTACATTCCTGTAGCAACATGGACACATATGGGGCTTTGACCTAAAATAATTATGTGCTGGAATCCGTGCAAGATCAGAGCCAAAATCCTGCCCCCTGGATCACCACCACATCAACCTGAATGACCCACTTGTGTGCGCATGTAAGCGCGCGTGTGTGTGTGTGTGTGTGTGTGTGTGTGTGTGCGTGAGTCTGTCTGTCTGTTTTGCTGGAAGATATCCCCCTGTTCCTGAGATGCAGGAAACAAGGATCAGCAGAAAGTCCATAATGATGGTTTGTCATTTTTTGTTTTAGTGGGGTGTGGGGTATTTAAAACTGGATGCAGTCTGATTCTGCAGGTTTTATAGCTCTTGCATATTCTGGCCCACAAGATTTTGGCTGCGGGGTCACAAACAATGTCATTTTGGTGCAAACAAACCACATGACTCAGTATAATTCATTTCTCTCTGGTTTTCTTAAAACACTCCGTCAAATGTTTTTGGTTTCTTCTGAAGAGTAAGTAAGACTGTGCTTTTTCCAGGCTGTGTGAACTGTTTAGAAGAAGAAAAACCCAAAGCATAATTTGATGACAACGAAGCTTGGCACATTCCAACAATCTGAGATTCCATGTTCATTACTCAAACTTTTCCCTTAATTACTCAGCTCTTGAAAGTAGAGATGAAGCACGAGCTGTAGGAGGATTTGATTTCGATACAAGCATAGCATCGATGCCTTACACACCCACACACACACACACACACACGATAAACGCCATCTGACATATATTACCCAGGGGATAAAATAGATTATGGCATTTTGTAGTTTGTTTTTGTAGACTCTCATTGTTTCCGAGAGCAAGAATAAAAAATAAATGCGTAGGTTGAACACCGCCTCGCTTTCAAGCTCGGTATAAAAGCTCAATTTTATCTGTTCTCATGCAGAAGGAAAACACCTGGTAGTGTTCACATAAGAGCTACTTGTGCTGGTGTTCAGATGTGCTTCATGATTGTGCTGACCTCAGGCAGTAGTGCGCAACAGACGTCACATCACACATTTAAGAAGAAGAATGATTAGTCCTCCCTGACACCAGAACACTACACGGCACACGATGAGTGTAAGGGTTTCCCCCTTTAATAGTCGCCCTGAGCTCAAGTTCCCACCCGTGTTTCATTCCTCAAGTTGCATGGGTTTCTTCCCGGTTCTCCAATTTCGACTCGCTGCCCAAAAACATGTCTGATGGCAGAATTGTGCCATCATATGCTAAGGTGTCAATGAATGTGTGAACATGTGTATGCGACGGATCGGCATCCCAGACGGGGTTCACAGTGTTCCCGGGATGGTCTTCAGACCCCCGCCATCCCACCCATCCCCGATCCTTACAGAGACAAAGCTTTTAATAAGGAAGGAAGGCGGAATAACAACACGAGGCAACTCACAGGATGCATCTACGGATTTCGTTCTAAAGAAAAACGGTCCACGTGTTCGACCTTTTATTGTTCAGCCGGGATGAGAAACAGAGGTGAGTGGGAAAAGGAAAAACCTGAAAGCTTTCATTTGCGGGAGAGGGATGAAGCCGAGTGGTTGAAGATAAAACGGCCGTCTCAGAGCCGGGATAAAGGAGTCGCTTTGTTGTCTGAGCCACCTGCTTACCCATAACACAACACAGCTCCAAATGACTGCTTTTAGGAGATGGAGCTACACCTCCACGAGAGAAGAAAATGAGACATACAACCCTCAATTATCCCACATCGTCCTAAACGAGGCTGACAGGAGGCGCCGAAAGTGGCTTCAGGTGAAGTTTACATGAGGGGACTTGCCATGGAGGGTGGGTATGAGATGTTCAGGAGATGCTCCTAAGCTGTTTAGATGTTAGACATGCACCAAGCTTGAATTCACTTCATTGCTGGTATAAAAAGTCATCTCTAAATGGATAATATGCATTAAAATTATTATAATTTTTTCCAATAGACAATATCTTTCAACAACTCCCTGACACAGAGACTGACATACTGAAATCTCAGACATAAATACAAATTTTATTACCTTATAACTTCAGTTCATAAACAAGCATCGGTTGGATAATTTATGAACATCTGAATAATTAAGTTTGTATCGTATGAAAGTTAAGATAATAAAAGATGCATTATTATTATTATTATTATTTACACCAACACTCACCTCATGTTGAGTTTCATACCAGTGACAAAAAGCGATTTCTTTACGGCTCCACATTTTCATGAGGGTTTTTATGTTTAAAAAAAAAAAAAAAAAAAAAAAAAAAAAAAAACTTCTCCAAGGCGTCTCGTTTTCTTGTATGAAATGTAAATTTTTTTCCTCAGGAGATAAACGACGATAAAAACCGTCTAAACGTGGTTGAAAGTTGACATGGAAAAGCGAGCTAACGCAAGCTAATTAGCCTGTTAGCTCCCCCCTATTCATTCCTATTCGTGTCCTTCTCGGTGAGAGGAAAGAAAAAGGTTCCGGAAGACGCGAATTTTATTCCTTCAGTAAAGTTGTACCAAATAAAAATAAAAAAACACAATGTTTTATAAATAAAACCAGACTAGGAGTTTCGGAGTTAATCCTGTGAGCTCCGTGTCCTGCTGTCACACTGCCATCTGAGGAAACTTTCCTGTGGTGGATGAGCAGCTGGGCTGCGACCATACAACACTTCATCCTCTCCTGCTGATCTAAACGGGAAATGCACTGAATTATAACAATATGCTACTTCAGGGAAGAAAATTAGATCTTAGGAAGGAAATATATCTCAAGAAGCAAAAATATCCCTCAAAAAAAAATAATCAAACACGACATCATTAGTCATTTCTTTTATTAGAATTGATGAAGGTTTTCAACAATGAACTCCTAAATAACATCCACAAATGACCTGCTTTTCCATCAGAGGATCACATTTTCCACTATAAACTCCAAAATATTCTAAAAGTTATGAGGCACTTCCTTTCTATAGATACCAAACCAGTTAAAATGTAAATTTAGACTTTGTACCATGCTCGTTTTTTGATTAAATATCTCCAAGACTTGCACTAGATTGCCCAAAGTATTGAGTCACCTACCATTTCCTGCAATATGTGGTACTTTCCAAACTGTTACCACAAAGCTGAAGGCACACAATTGTCGAGGACGTCTTTAGATGCGCTATAATACAATTTTGCATTCACTCGAACTTGGAAACCCAAAACTGTGTCCAGAACTGTAAAGATCTGCTTTACATGCTTTGGAGAGGAAGATCTTGAGTGGTCTGCTATTGAGATCTGATCTCATCCCTACTGAACACCCGACTGCACCCCAGGTCTCCTCACCTACATCAGTACCTGTCTTTTGTAATACCCTCGTGGCTGATGAACACAAATATCCAGTGGAACATCTTCCCAGAAGAGTGGAGCAAATTGAGACTAAATGTGGAATGCAATGCTTAAAAAATCCCATACCATACTTATGATCAGGTGACCCAATACTTTTGGCAATACAGTGTATATAAGACTTCATGGATGTGATGGACAATCATGAAATTAATGTTACAGATCCCCCAAAATCCCGAGAAGTTTAACACGGATAAAATAAATACCGTCACACACGTTATGTAAAGAGTGTTCATCCCAATTGTTTATTTAGGGCTTGACAATTGTGTTGAGCAGAAAATTCACCATCAGCTATCCAAATATGTATTTTATATACTAGTTTATTCTGCAATCAAGATATCAGCGTCAATTTTTTTTTTATTTTTTTTAAACAACCAGGGGTCACTGGGTCTAAAATATAAGCTTAGGTGCTACAGAGTAAGGCCGAAATCTGTGTAAATGTAAGTGTGATTTCAAGTCAATTAGTCACCCTTGACACCTTTTTTAATGAGGTTGAGCTCATAGCAAAGAGTCTCATAGCGATAGGCCATACGGATCTGAGCCACGTTTGTCTTGCGTATATCGTTGCCTTCTGGACCTTCCTTCAAATAATTAGTTCCCAGGAACTGAACCTTCTCCTGTAAGAGGGTAAATTATATAGTTGTTAAAGACAGAAAAAGAATAAATTGCATCCTAAATCACATAGAGGTGGACTTTAGTTGTATTCATGCACACTGCATGTCAATTAAACTACAATGGACATGTAAGTCTTAAGGATTTCCAAATAAAAATGAAGCATAATTCTTTTTAAAAGACTGGTAATGACTATTTATGTACCATACATAAAGTCTAGCATAATAAAATGTTTATAAGGTTGATTGACTGTGGGCAGGGGTTATTCACATGGGCTCTTAGAATCAGTCAGTCTGGGAAGTGTGTGCTATAAAACCTTTGAACAATATAATAATATATATAATAAAACAATAAACTCTACCTCATGTGACAGGCCACTCTGAAGGACACTATTCTTTGCGATTTCACACATGTCACAGGTGCTGAGCTTAAACACCTGGGCTGCAATGGCGTATTCCTCCATCAAGGGTTCCTGAAGGAAAGATAGACATTTAGTATGCTGTTTACCTTTTTTTTTTAACAATTCTATAGCCATTCAATCATATGCTGAGCTTGAGAAAGGAATGCCATGTTGAGTGGACTTTCTTGGGGGTGTTTTCTAGATCAAGGTCACAAGATTTGGTCATTATTTCATCATTGGTACTTAATTGAGTTATGTGTACTTTAGCATATATCAATAGTAACCGCACATTGGTTGCAGCAAGCTTTTTATTTTGTCCCAGTCATATCTTACCTTAGTGTAGTGGAATTGCATGGGGTCATCAGTAGACAGAGACACCATCAAGCCCTTCTTTTGGAACTCCAGCAGTGGATTCTTGTTGTACTCTAGGAAAAGGCTGTTGTTGCTAAGAGGAGACATGGCAATCGGGACCTGGGTCAGGAAGTACAGATACTGCAGGACTGGGCTCTGTGGGACAGAAAGATATACAGAACACATTGTGTGTGTTGGATGACTTCCAAACCAGTCCTATAGTGAGTGGTAGTTTTCATCACTCAACATGACTGAGAATGTTTTTTCACAAGAAGAGGTTTTATATGTCATGTAGTGGGATGTGGGTATCTGAGGTTTAGACAAATTTTGTTACAAAACTGTGTGTTTTCTGTGTGAACATACACTCATTTTAAACTGTGAAAGATGATTAGTGACAGTCCGGACCGGGCCTTTTGTATAAATATAAGGTTCTACAGGGGTGGTTGGGGTTAGAGTTACATTACAAATGGCAGTTAATTCTGTTTTTAATGTATGTCTATATTTATATATAACTTTCAGTCTATAAATGTACTGATATTTTTATAGTCTGGTAACAAATGTTTGATCATTATCATGGAAAGCTCAATTCGGACTCAGCACGGTTCTCAACAGTTCTCAGAACGAAAACAGCTGCAGCTAGCGCCGCCTGTTAATAAGGACAGGTAAAACACTGACCTTCTTGAGGTTGAGGCCGTGAGAAATGTTGTCAGCTGTCATGAAACAGGCCAGCAAGTGGGTAATAGCTCCTGCCTCTCCACAGTGTGGCCTGAACAGGAATGTATTCATTCCTCTCTCCCTGGGAAACGCAAATACGCATATGAAAAAATATACATAAAGAGTCTATATACTGTACAAAAGTATATCCACATGTAGTCTCAGTGTCAGAGAGCTATGAAGTTCTCTTGTAGTAGAGTTATCTTGCCAGCTAATGAGCTGAAGCAGCTTCATGAGGTCTCTAGGACCTCTGCTGGTCTCAAATGCACAAAACAGGACCTAAAGCCACATCTAAAATATAGCACTGATAGGATTGAGCTGATATATCCCACAACCTGTTTTCTGGACACTTACTTGCGCAGCTGGTTGAGCATGGCAATATTGGCATACATGTAGTAAATGTAGTAAGTGTAAGATGGGTTTTTCACAATGTCCCATTCATTTGGCTTAGGGCTTTTTGTGGAGAACATGTGACCACTGTGCTTGGATTCATCATCCACACTGTCAAAGCCTGTGATCTGTGGGCACAAGAAAAAAAACAAAAGATGTAATATATAATTAAGGCGAGGTGACAAATAAATGTAATTATGTGACTGAAAGCCGATTGTTATCCCAAATAACAAGAAAGTCAATGTCCCTATTTTAACATACAGTATTAGAAATGGACAAATTAACATTAACGATTATTAACAAAAAAATACTTTTGCTCAACATTATAGTACTTCATTATTTTTTTTATATGTGATATAAATATCCTCTAATAGCCTCCTTTTACTTATTTTATATCCTCTGAATTGCTTTTGAATCCTTAAATCATTCATCTTTCATAGTTGTTCTAACAGATTGTCAGACGGCATGGCCAATCTTTCCCTATTACATGTGGCATTTCTGACATATCTGTAATAAAAAACTGTCACTGGGTCTGAGGATAGAATTTTGCCTTATTTTTTTAGGATTTTGTGACTTTTATAGTATTCTATATATACAAAGTCCATCTATCATTCTCACTGAGTCACATACATGTTGCAGGAAGATGCTCAGTTCAGGGTTGGACTGGGGGTCAATGGTGGCCTGGAAAATGGGCATGAAGATATTTTCCAGCATCTTCCCGAAGTGAGGAACAAAGTTCCTGGCTCTGAAAATGTCACTGGATGAGGAGAAAACAGAATGTGATATGCAAGCTCTACATGTTTTATGTTTTGTAAAACATCATCAGAACATACTAGATTCTGGGTACTTGAATCATCCACTTGAGGTTAGGGGAAAACACCCTGTTCTTATTGAACCAGCTGGAGAGTTTTGTCCACTCATTGGGACTGCAGCCATAGATGGAGAGACGAGGCTCAGCATACTGGTACTTAGCATCCTCCAGGTCGCTGGCCACTTCCTGTGTCAATAATCAATCAAGCTGATTGGTTGATCAATCATCAAATGGAATAATGTTATTAGATTGTAATTCTTTTAATGTAAACCCCATTTTTTTCAAGCAAAGAATAGCAATCCAATGCAGAACCTCCAGATAGTGATGTTAACTTTCTAGGTGTTGACAATTTCACTGTGTACCTGAATGATGGTGGCAAAGTATTCTCCTCCAATGTGATTCTCAGTCTTCAGATAAAGGTCACGCAGCTCACTGGCTCCCACAGGGTTGTACTTGGCATTGAACTTATCAAAGCGCTGGAAGGTTTGTCTACCCTGCAGGAATAGGACTGAGGATCAGATGACAGCTTAAAAGTCAGAGGTGCAAACATACCGGTTTCACAAGTTATCACCAGGGGTCTCCTTAAATGACCAGTGGTGCAAATGGTTCAACTGGGATTTAATAGCATTTTGTTTATAAATTGCACAACAAATCAGCCATATCAATTCCATCGGCATAACACGAGAACCTACAGCATGGACATCCAGTGAATCCACAGTCAGGTCATAGGGATGCAGATTGAGGGAGCCGAAAAGTTCCTTAAGAGTTACATCCTTTCCCTTGATATTGTGCACCACTCGGTCAGCATCTACACGGTAGGACTTCTTAATGAACCGCAGAAGATGCTTCTGGTTCATGCAGGCAGCAGCATGAATGTGAGTGTCGACCTACAGGCAAAGAACTTTCTTAAAGTGCCAGCGTAGCTTCCAATATATAAATGCAAATTCGGATTAGATCTTGAAATCTGCAGTACCTTCCTGCAATTGTAAAAGTCCCTGTGGGGGTTTTTCTTCAGCTCCTTCATCTCCTCCATTTCGTTCAGCATCTCATGCACGTTAAACTTGGACATGAGAAACCTCAGACGACGGTGAGTGTATGTCTTTCTAAAAAAAGGCCCCACCAAATACATTTGTAACAATAATGGAAAGTATATAATGGTTCAGTATCATGAAAAATATCTTTAGAGTCACACTTGTTTTCTATACTGAAGACAGATTTGTATTCTTTCTTGATTTGTGTGTACTACAAACTTAAAAAAAAAAAACCTTCTGGAGAACTCACGTTGGGCCTTGGGCAATGAGGGCGATTAGAAAGTTCATGTCATCGATAAAGGTGTTGTAGTCGGGAGCAGGCATGGGCAAAGGCTCGTGTTTGTCTGCCGCTGCTTCATCTTTATAGACATAGATAACTCCATCCTGCATTCGAGCCACGTAGCCAGCTTTAGATGGCAGAGACTTGGTGTTGAAAGGATCCTCTCCTTTTTTAGGAGGTGGAGTGAAGACTGACACACACAATACAGAATTATATACATTACGGAAAGTTGTTTTACTGAGCAGAAAAGACAACAGTGTTGATTATATACACCGACCAGGCATAACTTTATGGTTACCGATCAGGCATACAATTATAACCACCTGCCTAATATTGAATTAGTCCCTCTTTTGCTGCCCAAACATTCCTGACCCATCAGCATTAACAGCATTAATTTCTTCAGCATTTTGAGCTACAGTAGCTCGTCTGTTGGACCAGACCACACAGGCTAACCTTTGTTCCCCTTGTGCATCAATAAACCTTGGCCACCTGTGACAGCTCCCACTGCAGTTCCCTATTCGCTCCACCAGAGGGAACCTTTACCCGAAATCTAAGCACCTCCCGGGCCAAGGGTCACTAACTGTTTGCAGCCTTCTTATGTTTACTGCCTTGTGAAGTATTGTACCGTGCAACCTCGATACTTGCCGGGGTTATTTTCTATGACCCCTTGAAAATAACAAAAACTGGCGAGGTTTTAACTCCCCCTTTGATGGTTATTTTTTCAAGGGGAACTGTACATTTACTGTACTGTAAACTCAACAAAAATTGTGAATTACTTGTCATTAATGTTTTATTTACTACTTTAAATGAATAATACAATAATAAAACAGTTTTTCAAACATTTGTATGTAATTTATTAGTACAAACTCTGTTTTGAAATGTTACTCCGAACTTTCGAGCCACTCGTGGACTATCAGATTTTTCTCGAGTTACTTATAGTCCGGTTCTAAGTAATGAACTATTGAGATTGCAAGTGTCAAAGTCACGAGTATCAAGGTTCCACTGTATTCCTGTGCACGTACCAAGTCGTTTAATGATCATAACCTGTACTATTGTGTTGCGACTTTTGCTTATCCTTTCCTGACTACGCTTTGTGTTTTGTTTGTTTGTTTGTTTGTTTTGGTTCAGTTTGCTTCACAGACTGATTATATTATGTATCAGACTCCTGCTTGTTCTTTGACTCTGAATCCCGTGTTACGTTTTTGAACTGTCTGATGAACCGCACATTGAGTCTACTCCACCCGGTCCCAGGAATATGTTAGTGAACTGCTCCATGTAAAGAAGATTACTCTTTCTGTCATCTCCTCACCTCGCAACCACATTATTCTAGAGTTCCCTTGGCTCAAGGCCCATGACCTGTGATCTTGTGGTAATGTAGGAAGCTGCTACGATGGTCCCCAAGGTGCATGAAGCACTGCCTTGAACAGTACCTGCCTACCTACTGCCTGGAACAGTACCTGCCTACCTACAGCCCTCATATCCTACATGTAAGCCTAATGCCACAACATCCACTTATGGTCAAAGCTGAGATTGGACCACATGTCTATGGTATGTCTTCAGTTGCCAGGGAGTGGAGATGGATCATGGCAAGGTTGAAGCAGTGACAGCTTGGCCAACACTGATGACCATAAAGGAATGCAATACTTTCTGGGCTTTGCAAATTTTTAACTGCCACTTTATTCATAACTACAGTACCATGGCCACACCATTGCTTAGGAGGAAGCCTAAAAACTTCAATAGTCCAAAAAAGCTCAGAGCACGTTTGAGCCTTTAAAACGAGGACTCACAACTCCCACAGCGCTATGGTAATCCAGGAAATCTTTACCCATATGCGTTCTTCTCACGGAAATTAATGTCAAGGCGAACACCCTTTCATGTCGCTACGACTTCATTGAACAAATGACCATGCCGAAGCCCATTTTACCCCTAAGTTATTGCCCCTATCCTTTTGGACATGATATTGGAGATCCAAAGCCCATGCTAATTCCCCTACCCCACAGAACTGCTCTCCTGACAAACAATGTCCCGATTGGGCATCAGCAAAGACTTCTGGAATGGGTGCACACATCGCTCAGCACTGGGCATCCAGGTATCCACCACACCATCAGCCTGGTTCAGAACAACTTTTAATGGACATCTCTCTGGACGGACGTAAATATGTTGAAACGCTAAGCCGGACCCTGTGCCAATTACCATATGACCTCCTAGAACCACTCCCAACACCACAACTGGCTTGGTCACATATTGCTATTGACTTTGTCATAGACCTTCCCAATTATCGAGGTTACACTACCGTGTTAATCACTGTTGATCGCTTTTCCAAGCCCTCTAAATTTTTGCAATTGAAGGCGTAAGAAACAGCCAATGTTTTAGTCCATCAGAGGAAATGTCTCGGATCACTGAACCACATTCACCATAAGGGTTTGGAAAGTGTTTTGTGATATGTTGAGAATTCAGGTCAGCCTCACGTCTGGATACCACCAGCAAGCCAACGAGCAGTCTAAGTGAGTAAACCAAGAATTGGGATGCTTCCTTAGGAGCTACTGCAATAGGGAACAACACCTCTGGAGCAAGTACTTGGTGTGGGTGGAATATTCTCATAAACTCCCTAAACCACTTCTCTACCAACCTCTCACCCAATAGCAATGTGTCTTGGGCTAACAACCTACTCCATTCCCATGGCCGAAAGCAGTCATAGACATCCCAGTGGTGAACGACTGGTTAGGCAGGGGCAGAGAAATATGAGAAAGGGCCCATGTGCATTTGCAGAGGACAATTGTAGAAGACGCCCCCTTCTATCAACCCAGCCAGATGGTGTGGTTATCAACCCAAAACAACAAGCTAAAACTACCATGCAGAAAACTAAGTCTGAGGTTTATTAGTCTGGCACACGTGCCCGCAAATAACAAGGAATCAAGACTGGACCCTTCACCTTCTCTGGAGGTTGATGGTACCCCATCTTATGGTCACGTAGATTGGGGGGTCAACTCCAATACTTTGTGTACTTGGAGGGGTATGGACTGGAGGAGCAGAGTTGGGTAAGCTGGGAGGATATTCTAGACCCTTCACTGACTGATGACTTCCATAGAAACCATCCTGACCAACCCACTCCCCGAACCTGGGGAAGGCCCTGTAGGAGAACACCTAGAGGTGTTCCTAGAAAGGGGGGATTCTGTAACAGCTCCCACTACAGTCCCCCCCTTTGCCCCCCCAGACAAAACCTTCGCCTGAATTGTGAACACCTTTGGGTCAAGGGTCATGTCCTGTTTGTAGCCTTTTTATGCTAAGCTAATGCCTCACTGTATTGTGTTCCTGTGTGCATACCAAGCCGTTTCATGACCATAGCCTGTAATATTGTGTTTGACTTTTGCTTGTTCTTTTTTCACTACTTGCAGCTAGAGCTGCTTTAGGAGAAAAGTAATTACATTCTAAACGAATCAGAATAGAAAATTAACTAGTGCTGAGTACAAAGCATAATTAAAAATAGAGTAAACAATCTTATAATTAACTATGTTTGATCTGGAGTATAAGATTTGTCTGTTTCTTACCTGGCAACACCTGATCCTCTGGTTTCCATTGCTCCCCCTCAATCTCACGCAAGTATTGAGATACGGTTTGGGGGTATCTCTGTATTGCCAGTCTCATGTACTTTTCCCTGATGTTTAAAGCACGGTACAGACCCTGGCAGGCCACCTCAAAGTCATCCATTGTCACCTGAACAAATAAAGATTTTTTTATGATTGAGATCTTTACTATAGTATATAGTATAAGATAGATAGATAGATAGATAGATAGATAGATAGATAGATAGATAGATAGATAGATAGATAGTTTAATTTACAGATAATTATACAGATTTTTATTAATTTTTAAATATATAACAAATAATTATATATAAACTATAAATATAGTTTATATAGTATATAGTATTGTAAAGCAGTAATAGTTAGTTGTCACTGGTCAAAATGATCTATGTTAAAAATACTTAAGTAAGGGAGTACTGTAAAATGTTTTTAGAGGAACATTGCAAACTGAAAGCACCATTTAGTACATTATCAGTATATATTATCTATACTGATGAATAAACCGAGATGTAAAGTTGGCTAATGCTAAATAAGGTTCCATGCATGTGTCCATTAACATTGCATTTGGCAGATGTCATTATCCAGTGCACCTTACATTTATCTCAGTTATACAGACCTGACCTCTTGATTTTAAAGTAAAAAAAAACAAAAAACAGACTTCTGTTAAAATAACAGGTTTTTTGTAGTGGAAAACATTTCATAATATAACAAAAAAAGGTTTGGTAAAGAAGCTTTTGATCTTTTGACACACTCAGTCTTTTCGGGTAAGAGACTATCACTGTGGCACATCTTGTTGTGGTCAGTGACGTGCAGGAAGTTATAATGTGCATATTTTTTAACCATGTTTAAAACCATAATACTGCATAACATGATTTGGTTTCAGGTGCAATGCATTAGGGGAACTGACAACACACAACTGCTTCAGCTTAAAAACTAGAACATTCCTGCTTGAATTAAATAAGACTCAGGAGCTTGCTCATGTAAACGTACCCCAGCAGCATAGTCTCCTATGATGGCCACCCTCTGAAAATGAGGCACCTCGAGATAGGTTGGTATTTCTTCCAATTGTTGGGCACGAAGGATATGCTTCTTGCTGTTAGATAGTTAAAATCAAAGGTAATCAGAGGCCCTTTATTCCTAGTAAAGCACAATTGTACATTTATAACATACAAAGTATAGACAACCGTGTGTTTCCAAATTAGATGCACTGATGTGAGAAAGAACGTGAGTGTGATGGTCAGTTGTACACCCCCTTTGGCCATTAGATGTATTTTAATGGAGTATATCCATGTCAAGGAATGCTTTATGGTTGTTACTTATTGCATTGTTTTTCCTCACCGTCTCTCATCATCATCATCCATGGTTATGTGGTGTGCCAGCTCTTGGTGGAGAATGGGGCATTCAGCCACTCCGAACAGGGAGATCTCCTCACGGACGTCTTCATCCTTTGTTTCAGAGGCAAACACCTTCTCAGCGAAGGCACGCATGTGATCATCTGTTTTGATAACCAATACATGAATACACAGTTTACTGTCATGGCCCTTTTGCTAGACCACACAAAAATTACAAATTAAATACACAAAATAAATTGGTGTAATCAGCACAGGTGATGGTGATAATGGATGAAGGAGAAAGTGAAAACAGTATAGTATGGTTCATAAGACAAAGGCATGAAAATAAAATAAAACATCCCTCATATGCCTATTTATATGCAGTAACACAACATTCATTATCGTTTACTATATCAAGTATGTGTATATACAGTGAGAAAAATAAGTATTTGAACACCCTGCTATTTTGCAAGTTCTCCCACTTAGAAATCATGGAGGGGTCTGAAATTGTCATGGTAGGTGCATGTCCACTGTGAGAGACATAATCTAAAAAAAAAAACAAAAAAACACAATATATGATTTTTAAACTATTTATTTGTATGATACAGCTGCAAATAAGTATTTGAACAACTGTCTGTCAGCTAGAATTCTGACCCTCAAAGACCTGTTAGTCTGCCTTTAAAATGTCCTTTTCCACTACATTTATTATCCTAAATTAGATGCACCTTTCTGAGGTCGTTAGCTGCATAAAGACACCTGTCCACCCCTTACAATCAGTAAGAATCCAACTTTCAACATGGCCAACACCAAAGAGCTGTCCAAAGACACTAGAGACAAAATTGTACACCTCCACAAGGCTGAAAAGGGCTACGCCAAAGAAGGTTGGTGAAAAAAGGTCCACTGTTGGAGCAATCATTAGAAAATGGAAGAAGCTAAACATAACTGTCAATCTCCCTCGGACTGGGGCTCCATGCAAGATCTCACCTCGTGGGGTCTCAATGATCCTAAGGAAGGTGAGAAATCAGCCCAGAACTACACGGGAGGAGCTGGTCAATGACCTGAAAAGAGCTGGGACCACCGTTTCCAAGGTTACTGTTGGTAATACACTAAGAGGTCATGGTTTAAAATCATGCATGGCACGGAAGGTTCCCCTGCTTAAACCAGCACATGTCCAGGCACGTCTTAAGTTTGCCAATGACCATTTGGATGATCCAGAGGAGTCATGGGAGAAAGTCATGTGGTCAGATGAGACCAAAATAGTCCAATAGACCAATTATAGGTCATAATTCCCCTAAAAGTGTTTGGAGGAAGAAGAATGATGAGTACCATCCCAAGAACACTGTCCCTACTGTGAAGCATGGGGGTGGGGGTGGGGGTGGGGGGGGATGACCGGGGCCATGTATTGCGAGATTTTGGGGAACAACCTCCTTCCCTCAGTTAGAACATTGAAGATGGGTCGAGGCTGGGTCTTCCAACATGACAATGACCCGAAGCACACAGCCAGGATAACCAAGGAGTGGCTCTTTAAGAAGCATATCAAGGTTCTGGCGTGGCCCAGCCAGTCTCCAGACCTAAACCCAATAGAGAATCTTTGGAGGGAGCTCAAACTCCATGTTTCTCAGCAACAGGCCAGAAACCTGACTGATCCGGAGAAGATCTGTGTGGAGGAGTAGGCCAAAATCCCTCCTGCAGTGTGTGCAAACCTGGTGAAAAACTACAGGAAACGTTTGACCTCTGTAATTGCAAACAAAGGCTACTGTACCAAATATTAACATTGACTTTCTCATGTGTTCAAATACTTATTTGCAGCTGTATCATACAAATAAATAGTTTAAAAATCATATATTGTGATTTCTGGATTTTTTTTTTTTAGATTATGTCTCTCACAGTGGACATGCACCTACGATGACAATTTCAGACCCCGCCATGATTTCTGGAGAACTTGCAAAATAGCAGGTGATACTTATTTTCCTCACTGTATATATATATATATATATATATATATAATATATATATATATATATATATATAATACTCCTTTATTATATAGATTCATCACACACACAGACTAATATATTTCAAGTGTTTATTTCTTTTAATCTTGATGATTATGGTTTACAGCTCATTTAAGAGAATTAGAATATTGTGAAAAGTATAATATTGGAGACTCATGGTGTCACTCTCTAATCAGCTAATTAAATCCAAACACCTGCAAAGGTTTCCTGAGCCTTTAAATGGTGTCTCAGTCTGGTTCAGGCTACACAATCATGGGGGAAGACTGCTGACTTGACAGTTGTCCAGAAGACGATCACTGACACCCTGAACATGGAGGGTAAGACACAAAATATCTTCGCTAAAAAAGCTGCTGTTCCCAGAGTGCTGTATCCAAGCACATTAATGCAAAGTTGAATGGAAGGATAAAATGTGGTAGAAAAATGTGAAAAAAAGCCCATTTAAGAATTGTGAGGAGATTCAAGAGCCACCACACACAGACGTAGCCATGGGCTACAGCTGACGCATTCCTTGTGTCAAACCACTCCTGAACCAGAGACAATGTCAGAAGTGTCTTACCAGGGCAAAGGACAAAAAGGACTGGACTGTTGCTCAGTTCGCCAAAGTCGTCTTTTCAGATGAAAGGAAAGGAAATTTTGCATTTCATTTGGACATCAAGGTCCCAGAGTCTGGAAGAAGAGAGGAGAGGCACAGAATCCATGTTGCTTGAGGTTCAGTGTAAAGTTTGCACAGTCAGTGGTGGTTGGGGGAGTCACGTCATCTGCTGGTGTTGGTCCACTGTGTTTTATTAAGTCCAAGGTCAGTGCAGCCGTCTAGCAGGAGGTTTTAGAGCACTTCATACTTCTCTTTGCTGACCAGCTTAATGGCGATGCTGATTTCATTTCCCAGCAGAATTTGGCATCAGCCCACACTGCCAAAAGCACCAAATGTTTGGTTAAATGACCATGGTGTTGGTGTGCTTTACTGTCCAGCAAACTCACCAGACCTGAACCCCATAGAGAATCTGAGCTGAATGCCACTATCAAAGAAACCTGGGCTTCCATACCACCTCAGCAATGCCACAGACTGATCATCTTCAGTAATTAAAGCAATTCCTTAATGCAAGTAATTAAAGCAAAAGGAGCTTCTACCAAGTATTGAGTACATATACAGTACATGAACATACTTTCCAGAAGGCCAACAACTCCTAAAATGTGTTTTTGATTGGTCTTATAAAGTATTCATATTTTTATAGAGCCAAAATTTTCAGAATTAAAAGAAATAAACAATTGAAATATCTATATAGTATACAAGTTTCACTTTTTTTTATTGAATTAATAAAATAAATCAACTTTTTATTGATATTTTAATTTATTAAGATGCACCTATATATACTATATATACAATTTCCAAATATCACGAACAGTGCAAAATGTGTACTAATCTGTATTTTGGGACCATTTAATGTGTGTGAGCAGAGAATGGAATAATATGACACCTCAATAAAAGTGAAAAAATAGCCAGCTGGTATATCAAAAGATCGCAAGGATCCTAAATGAAATTCATCATGCATTTCAGTTATATATATAAAACGATCCAAATAACAGCAACACCATGTAGTTTATTCATTTGTCACATAATGCCGATTGAGCAAATTATTAAAATGGATGCATGGGTGATTTTCCTTTCTGCTCAAGTCCCTTGTGAATGAAATGCTTTAGGTGAAGCACAAAGTGCAGCTTTGTATTGTAATTACCTTTAGCTGAAAACATGTTTGCCCAGACGCGAACACAGAGGATCCATCAGCAGGATGGAGAAAAGATGGAGGCAGCAGGTTAGACCAAGGAAAGATGAAAGGGAAAATGATAAAATCACAAAATGCATGCATCCTGTGCAATTGCATTAGCTCGCACAAGTGTTTACATCCTTGAACATTTTGTAGTGTTAAAACTGAAATCGACTTCATTTGTATTTTGACAGTTCACTTAAACATGATGCTGTTTCTTCAAGAATTATTTAACCAAAGGTTGTGAATACCTTTTTTTTTTTTTTTTTAACTAATCTTGATCACGATATTGTTTTCTCTTAGTGTTTCAGTCTTTCACATTACAAAATGTGGCACTGTTGGCGTTTAGGGAACGCTAACCCTTTTGGAAGTCATGATAAGGTCCCAAGGTGCCAGAGAAGGTTTTTCAGACGTTTAATTATCCGATTATAATAAGTCACAACTTTTTAAGAATATTGGTTTAATCTCAGAAATGGGATCAACCAAATGTCCCCACAAAGTGAAATCGATTCCTATGATTGTGGGGGCATTTACACAAGTCGGTGTATTGGTTTAATCTCAGAAATGTTTAATCTCACAAGCAAGGAACTTCATCAGGTAATACTGAAGACATGCTGACACTACATACAATATTATACCACACATGTACTTGACTTAATGCATACTATAGAATGATAATCATACAATCATTATACAAGAACTACTGAATGATGAATGTTTATAGGAATTTCTGTCTATTTTTGGAAATATACATAAATTCCTTATTGTTCTTGTTTTGGATGAAGATTATTAAAGGGAATATGGTGAACATAAAACAAAGAGTTCTGGACAGAAACCACTTTTTAGTCACCAATTCCTGTTCCAATGAAGTTTTCTTCACCTTTAGCTGTTAATTCTACAATTCCCAATTTTGAGGTTGGTGCTTAAAAAAACTGGATGTATCTAGTAGTACATGCTCAAATTTGCAGCCCCCTAGGTGAACCCCCGATACTTACGTGGTCCTTGCTCTGATGTTGTAAATGCCCCAATCACACAGGGAAAAGGGGCATAAAGAAAAGACAAATGAAAAAGAATTGTAACACATGAAACCTATTCCACCAAGATCTTTAGTGTATAATATGTGAAATTTTCCTGCCCTGTTTCCCGCTAGAGATCCAAACGTTTTTCAATCATTCACACAGCAACTGCTTTTGACATGGTCAGGATGACAGTGCATACAGAGCCCTGTTCCGGCCATGAGGCAGGAATATACCATCGCAGGGGAACCATGCACACATGTTCGCAATTTAGTTTAGCCACCCTACCTGCATGTTTTTGAATGATGGGGAAACCTAGAAAAGAACATGTTGCACACAAAAAATAACCCTAAATCAGGATAGAACCTGAGGTTTTAGATTCAATTTGTTTTTATTCAACTTTATTGCCATTGTGCAAAGTACATGCACCAATGAAACGCAGTTAGCACCTAACCAGAAGGACCTACTTACAATAAACAGCAATATTTCAAATGAGAGTATGGGTCCATATGTACAAAGGGAGAGAGTGATTAATGTACAGAAGGTGCAGTAGGTAATAAGATATGGCGTATATCATAATAAACAGTGCAAAGTTTAAGCCATCTGAAAAAGATGAAATATCTCAAATAATATAGAGCCAAATAGTACAATGTACTACAGCAACTATCTGCTGACAGTAGCATTGTACAAGGGTTTTTTTTTTTGTTTAGTTTTTTTACATTGGACAATTGTTTGGATTTCTCTCAGCTGAAGTGTTTATATATATATATTTTTTTTTAAATACCTTGTGCCCAAACTTATTCTAGTAAATTGGCTGTGAGAACTTTGATTAATTTCCACCTGCATGAGAAGGGAAACACACCCAGGCTGTAGACATGCCACTCTTATTGATAACTATGGATCTTGGGTGAAAGCAAGTATTTCACCTAAAACAAAATCATACTGAACATCCTTCAGGTTTCTGTGACAAAAAGTAATCTATGTATGAATTCTTCCAACACTTTATTCTGTTTAATGAGAATTTCAGAATAGAACTCACTAAATAACAACTATCCTGCTTTCAAAACACAGTTTTTACAATGAGGCTCTTCATTTCCCGCAAGAAAGATTCTGTGTGTGTTGCAAAAGGTTTCAAGTAGATGATTTTTAGGAAGCTAGACCCCTTAAATATCACTTGGAAAACCTTTATTCACTAAGGGTGTAGTGGTTGAAGCGTTACTTAGATCATTCCTTAGCGTGTTTGTTTTTAGCAACCATCTTTATAGCGATTAAGGTGGTCGTGGATACAGAGCCTGGGAATGCTGAGTAAATGGCATGGATACACTTGGGATGGGTTGGGATGCCAGTCCATTGAGCACACACACATTCATATGCACATAGAAGTGATTTTGTTTACATTTACACTTGACAGATGCACTTATCCAGAGGGACTTAAGAAAGTACCACTAGGCTTCCACTTTCCAACTTATAATATGGAGAACAGGAGGAAACTGGAAACACCCAATGAAGATAAAAGCAATGTTAGCTGCTGAACCACTGTCCTGACCATGTACTTATTTCCTTTACTGTGTACAGCATTTTCTTTATACAACGATCAGCTCAGACAGCTCTCAAAGGCAAATTAGATCAGAAAAATGCGTGCAAAGCATGGGGTTCCCTCACAAATCTGAAAAACGCTGTTTTACAGGTCTAAAGTGATCATCAGTGATTACAAACATGTCAAAATATGTCCCTCATTGAGAAGCAAGCAGTGGTTCTCAGTTCCAGTGTCAGTGCTCTTTTACATGCTTCAGAGCTCAAGTTTAAAATAGCAACAAAACAGTTAATGACTGGCCGAGTGATATCCCATTTTAAATAGCAAAGAAAACAATACAGCACTGATCACTAATCCAAATCTTGAATCCAGAACAGTTTATTGATTTACCTGTTAAAGCACAGGTTAATCCTGCTAATCATCAGGATTAAGAATGTCTTTAAGAAGGAAACTGGCCAAACTGAAAAAGAAATCGGTGACCCATAAACTGCTGGCGTGCATATGAAACAGCAGACTATTCTGATACCACAAGCAACTCTAAAAATAAATATCACCAAAATCCTGTGGCCCATGCCAGTCCAAATGCACATATATCGAGCGGATTATATGCTTTCTTAGGTTACCGAACCAGACTGAAGGGTGAAACAGTAACCTGATTTCTAGCCTTCGCAAGTCACGAATCATCGGCTCAGATTCGTCATGGCAGGGCAGGTGTCCCGGGTCATCCTGTCTAAAGCAGGTCCATTGGTTTGGATTAAATGCCAAGGCTTCAAACAGACCTGCGTTTCTTTCCTATTGTAGCCATAATTTGGATTTCTAAGCAAAGAGGCGCTATTAATGTCTTAGTGCACTTTGATTCTGTATCTTATATTTAGTCTCCACATTAGTAAAACGTCTGAGCTTTTTGAGATGGAGGAATTCTCCATTTTTGTGTGCTTCCATGAACTTTGGTGTGAACATTAGTGAAGTTAAAACAGATTGAAGATGATAAAAAAAAAAAAAAAAAAAAGACAGGCAGTATGAAAGAACGAAATACTGGTTTTTAATCACAAACATTTTCCTTTGTGTGTGGTCCTTAATTTAAGATCACAATGTTAAGGAACAGTTTTCTGCATTATTTTGGATCTGGGATTCACAAATTATCGAAATTTTAGGTTTGGAACTATGGTACATGGAAAGAAAAATAATTAAGTGAAAAAACTGCAGAGGTCTTGATGTTTGCACCTTCAGAACCCAAAAAAACAAGTGAACACTGAATTAAAATGTGACCTGTGAACCATTGATAAAGCACAGGTCACTCGGGTTTGATAGCACAGCTTTGAAAGTAGCCGATCTCCAAAGCATTAAAAAAAATTGGAACACAGAATCCCTGGATTATGCATTGAAAACATCTGGAATTTCATGGAGCCAATATTAGAAATGGAAAAAGCCGCACAAAAAGGTGTTCTGGGTGGTGCTCAGACACTCACCTGACAATTTACCCTTAGGCATGATGGAGGTGTGTCGCTCACACTAGAGCCGTCTCCCTGTAGACAGATAGAGCTGCTCGCTCCTTTACACACATACACACACACAAACACACACGGTGCTTCAGCAGCGGGAAAGTGTGCGGCTCGCCCGTGTTCAGCTGCAATAAGACATCAGCTTTCGAGTGTAACCAGAGCCACGTACCCACACTGGATAGGAGTGCAGGAGGATCCAAACTCTATTTTAGGCTCGATGTGACAGCTAAGGCTCGCCTGACGAGCACGGCCAGACACGGGAGAAGAAAGAGACCAACGTTTTGTATATTATATATAAAAACTTAAATAAAAAACTACCGTGGGGGGAAAAAATTACAAAAAATACACAAACACAAAAAAACCCCCAAAAACCACAAAACAATTGATTAGCGCTGACCGCCGTTTACAATTAATTTACTATGAAACGAGTACGATGCACATGAAACATCTTTTAAACAATTTAAAACAGTCATAGTTGTGCCGTAAAATGTTCATTTATAGATTTCTTGATTAAAGCCATGATGGGAAAAATAAATCACAGAGTAAGCATCAGCAAAGGCTAAGAAAAAATAAAAATAAAAATTCCAGTAAACAAGAAATCCATTTGGGGAAGATAAAAGTTCTGGCTGAAATGCGTTCCCCCCGAAGCCCCGCCCCCAAGAATAAAACAGTTGTTTAGCACCAGGAAATCAGATGGAGTTCTGTCTTTATAGAAAGAAATGACTGGCACCACAATCTGAGAACAAAATGAGGATCATGTTCCTAGAATAAAAAAAAATGTCTTGTGGGAAAACTAAAAGGCAGCACATATTTTTTGGCCAAATTTAAACACAAACAGAAACACAGCGGGCGCATAACAGCCAGTCCACGACCTCCTCTTTCTAAACACTGAATACCAAACCCCTAACTTAGTCTGCAACTTATTTGTCATCAAAGAACACCCCCCCCCCCCCACCCAAAAAAAAAAAAAAAAAAAAAAACCCAGATAAATTAAAAAGGCACTAAATTGCACGACCGACCCCCCCCCCTTCAAAAAAACAACAACAAACCCCCCCCCCAAAACCCACAGATGCCATGTCCAGCCACAGGTCCATTCTATATGAAATCTGTCTGACCATAAGATACAAATAAGGCATGCAAGTTAAAATGAAACAAAGCCTGTTAATCATGATTTTTTTTTTTGCTGCTGCTGTTCCAGTGTTTTATGCAAAGTGTAGACGTTCAATGCAGCAACGTATAAACGTGTTCTCTTTCTATGAAAGTGTCTTTGCCACAGACTCATGACTAAAACACTTTGAATGCTCGTGTGAATAAAAACAAAATATAATTTTAAAAGTGGGGCAGGAATATATAGAAGCATCTAAATGTGAAATGGGTTTACAGATTCTCTTCCCCCCCCCAAAAAAAACAAAAACAAAAAAAAACCCTTCACAGTATTCCTGAGTACTGAAGTTACAGATTATATTCAGGTAAAATTTTAACAGGAAAAGATGCAAGATTTCATCGCTTAATTAATTAATGAGATAAACGCAGAGGCCAAAGGTCTTGACTCGAGCTCCTCTTGTCCATCTCAGCAGGCCAACACAGTCCACACAGTGAGCGCATTTGAAATGATCCCTTTCAGCCAGCTCGGGCCACGACGCTAGAAAACTCCACCTTCGAGGTCGATTTTAGGCCACAAGATTAAAAAGTGAAAAAAAGATTTGAACCCCATCACAAAGCGTTTCAGTCACAAGTGAGTAGGCATCGAGTTTTTTAGCTGCTGGCCGATGAGCTTGCGAGGAATCTCTGGAGAGGCGGTGGTGTTCCTGATCACATGACTTCACAGGAGACTCCGAGACAGCCCTGTTTCCGGTCCTCCCTGCTGTTGAGTTTCTTCATGCGATAATGACGGATCTCCCGAACCAAGGTGTAAAAAGCATCTTCAACTCCCTGTGCATTAAAAAATAAATAAAACTTTCCAATACTGGTGGTCTTGTAATTCTAAGTTACATTGTACAAGTAGCCAACAAAATCTGTCCATTTTTACTCACCTGTCTAGTTTTGGCTGACGTTTCTACAAATTCAATGCCGTAGCTCCTGGCTAGTTCCTGGGCCTGCTTGGTGTCGACGGTTCTGGCCAAATCACATTTGTTTCCAACCAGAACCATGGGAACGTCATCAGAGTCCTTCACTCGCTTGATTTGCTCCCTGGAATTAAGAAATTACTTACTTAAGCAAAGTATGCAAATAAGGAAGGTAATAAAAGATAATAAAATTGCTTTAAAAAAAAAAAAAAATTCTATACTTTTATACTCTGAAAGAAGGTATGATTCAAGGAAAAAAGCTTGAAAGGAATAAAGGAACTTAAACTAGAAGACCTGAACCCTGTTCCAAGTCTCCTCCTTCCTACATCAGTACCTTATCAACACCTTTGTACCTGAATGAGCACAAATCTCAAATTATCTTCCTCAGTGTTTCGTTTCCACCATTTAACTACACGCTGAGCACTGCGTTTCCCCACATACCAGTATTACTGACGCACCACCCTCTAAACTCTGGAGTGCTCTGGACAGGTAACACAGAAGATGCTGTAGAATGAAAAAATGGGGAAAGAAGAGAAAACAGCAAGTGGCGAAGAGATGATTTAGGCCAAAGAAAACGACAAAGTTTCCAAAATTGGGGATCTCTCTCACACACACACACACACACACACACACACACACAAGTACGTAGAGAGACGAGGGGGTTTATTATCCAATAACTCCAATTTCATGTTGCAGAAAAGTTTATAAAAAGAAATTGTGATGTTCCAAGTTACCTTCTCGTCCAGTAATTTTTGCCTTTGATGTTTTAGGATCACCAAGTTTTAGGATGTACCATGTTTACCTTTTTTTTTTTTTTTAAGTAATTTGAAATTGATTTATACATTTGTATTTGCATTTTGATATATGGCAATGAAATGCACTAAATGGGTTTAGTTTTCACAGACCGCAATCTTCAACAACAACAAAAACAATGAAAGATTTTCTAAAAAGGAAACAAATTACTTGATTTTAAGAGACCCGTCTTATTTTCTCTTGTGTATTTAGTATCGCTCTTTAATGAAGAAAAATTACCTCATATCTGATTACTTAATGGAATAATCTGTAGAATAATCGAAGTTCTAAAGTAATTGAGTAAAGAGTACAGTAACAATCCCCGTACTACAAAACAAATTTGGCAAGAAAGGAAGTATAAATAATCTACACAACAAAGAAAGATGGAGGATGGAAATAGAGCGATCACCTCAGCAGATGGGTAGAAAGTGGACGAGATGTAGAGGGAGAGATTCAGGAAAACGCCCTTCACCCTTGTGAAACAGGTATCACAGGGATATACATGGTGCGATCAAAAATGTCTGCCAACAGATGACAGCACAAGGCTGCACACACAGTCACAGGGAGCACCGACCTTCATAAGTCAGTGTGCCGAAAGACATCATCCCATGAACATAGAGAGCTGTGCAACTGGTGCTATTTTGACCACGTGCGCTACCCCTTCACCAAGCAACATGATCTTACATCCGCACCTGTCCTACTCGCCCTTTTCCCGAAGATGAAGCTCCAGCTCAAAGATTGCCGTTTTGACACCGCTGCGGAGATCCGGGTTCTTGACACGCTTTAAAAAGAAGGCTTTCAGGACATATTCTATAGATGGCAGCGAGCTGCTGGGAGCACTGCACTGCTGTGCACTATTTTGAAGGTGATGTGTGTAAACGTAGCTAAATAAAGTACTTGCTTGTAAACAGAGCTAGTCTTGAAACCATGGAGACCACTCTGTAATCAAAGGCATTTGTAATAAATACTACATTTTGACAAACGTTTGACCCACCGGTACAGATGCACATCCGCGAAAGACTTGGTGTTGTTGATGGCAAACACGCATAGGAAGCCCTCGCCAGTCCTCATGTACTGGTCTCTCATGGCGCTGTACTCCTCCTGTCCGGCTGTGTCCAGGATGTCCAGCAAGCACGTCTCCCCGTCGATCACCACCTGCTTCCTGTAGGAGTCCTGAACAAAAATGCAGCCATTTAATAAACTCATAGTTTAATGCAGAAAACCGCACTATAGCTTATGTAGACTGGCGATGGACTAATATAATAGACGGGTTCTCGACTCGTACGCTGCACAGCGAGTAGTTTTCCCTCAGTGGTGGACAGTAATGAACTCAATGTAATTTCTTCCTGTACCTAAAAAGCTTTTTTGTGTATATGTACTTCTAATTATTTCCATTTGGAGAGACTTTAACATTTCAAAGTCAAATATCACTTTTTACGCAACTACATTTTGCGAAATCAATCGTTAATTTTTATTCAGGAGGATAAAAACTTAACTGGTCAAACCTGCAGTAAGCGACCAATCAGGGTCTCCGTTTTAAACTGGTTTGGATCGGCGCTTAGTGGTGTCTACTGATCACCAGCATACAGTTCAGCACCGGTTAACAGCAAGCAGAACATTATGAGAGGAATAAATGATGGAAGAAACTCGCCACAACACTAATCACCTTATTTGCGCGATTTATTATTATTTATTTTAAGTAGCTGAAATTTTAAGCTTATGATTGATTTCTATTAAAATGATCAGTGTTTGACTCATTATCGTTCTATTAATAGTTTGCTGTGCTGAGAGTCACATTAGTGTCCTGTAATAAAAATCATAACAGGAACATTATAGCCGTAATAAATCATAGTACTTTTGATACTTAAGTAAATTTGAATGCACTTTTGTACTTTTACTCAAGTGAAAGTTTAAAGAGACTCTTTTACTTGAGTCATATTTTATTGAGTGTATCTACTGTTACTTGAGTACATGCTTTGTGTACTTCGTCCAGCACTGGTTTTCAAACACACCGATTAGCGAATCATTAAACCCTTAACGAGGTACACATTTTGCTTTGCAGGTTCTGATCCCAGTGATGGGAAAATGAGAGAAGGCCATACTCCGTCAATCATCATAACGCTAACCAATCTATCAGCTCAGGTTAGTGCATTGTTAGTCTATTGTTGGGTTGTATTCATCCACAAAATGATTCTAGATGATTCTGGATGGTTAGCGCACTCTTCCCTACACCACCACCCGGTCATACTCTGTCATTCTGCTGCCATAGCGTTATGTTATGTGTTGTAGCTCTATGATGTTTAGTGTAGCACCAGGGTCCTGGAGGAACGTTTCCTTGTCCTGACTGTGTACCACTGTGTATAGTAGAAAGGACAATAAAAGCCTCTTGATTTGACTTGAAGGGACCTGATAGCACTTTCGGAATCACGTGTTTCAGATGAAGCTCAGGTCAGGCTTCACCCTCCCGGATTAGAAGCTGTCATTTGATAGGTGAGAGTTAGCCAGTGGGGACTAAAAATCTTTAACAGACATGCATCACATAGCATTTAAGTTGGGAAAATTCACGGTTTACACTGCTCCGTGACTTTGCAGTACCTCTATTGTTGGGTCGTATTCATCCACAAAATGATTCTGGATGAGCTGGATGGTTAGCGCACTCTTCCCCACACCACCTGCTCCCACCACCACCAGCTTATACTCGGTCATTCTGCTGCCGTCGTCTCACCTGGACAGACAAGCACACGAAAACTGGTAATGAATCATGTTGAACACAAAAATACAAAATCAATCTATTCACCTTACACCATCTAACATGTCAAAAAAACACTTAGAACCAGGCAGTTTAAAAAAAATAATAATAATAAAAAAAAAAAAGGTGAGAGGAGGAGTGCAGGTTCTGGCACTGATCCGCATTGCAAATTGAGCGCTGGAAATTAATTTAAAATAGCAACACACTAGGAAATGGAATGGCTTCGTTACATAAGGGCTGCAAAGAGACACGTGACGAGCTTTATATAATAGTGCAAAAGTTATGGAGATGATTTTACATCATGGAGTTCTTTCTGCTGCTTTAGTCGTTTGCTTCATATCAGATTTAACTCTAAAAAGTGAGGAAAAAATGCTGGTGGTCTTCACTCTGTTTAATGGGAGCCTTCTCATCAGCTGCAAACCAAACGTGCTGAGCAGTAAAAGTGCTTGCTCGGGGTCGTACCGGATTACATTACACACACCAACACTAAACCTTCCCAGCGAACATGACCGTAAAGTATCATCTACTCTCCATCTGGCGGTCATCTTTTCAGTCACCTTTATATCCATCAATACCGCAATCCATCCACCTCCACCGATCCATAATTTCTGTTAATTCACGCATTCATCTCTATCCTTCCATCTCCCAACTAGATCTCTAGCCACCCATCCAAATGCTGAAACCCTCTCAGCCTCATGTCCATCTTTACCCATATCATTCTATTCATCTCTTTATGTATATACATTCATTACGATATCAATCTCTCTCTCCATTCAGATTTCTTTATCTCTATCCACTTTATTTGTATTCTTCACCAACAGGAAACCGAAACTGTGGTTGGCAAACCAGACCAGAGGATCAGATAAGGCTAGAATTTCATTCCAGTTTCACCCAAATTGAAAGCCAGCAAACTTTCGTAATGCATGAATGGATTATAGAAAATATAATAAAAGGGTCTTTCGTAATGGCTTTATATCTTGGGTGGGATGATTTCCAAAATTTATTCAGTGCTATTCCCATGTTACATTCACCAAGACAAGAATCAGAAGTAACACTGGGATATACATATTTTTCTGCTGTCCCAGCACAACTAAACTGCCACTGCAGGGCCCCTGAACATGGCCCTTAACCCTAAATGCTCAGGTGTAAGCCACTCTAGATAAGGGCGTCTAATTGCTATAAATGCAAATGCATTTGTATGCATTTTTTCCTGCACCTAATGGTGGACATTTTTGTTGAATAAGGGGAAAAAAAACCCTGCTATGTGGCAGCCATGAGAGGTTCATTTCCCTCTGCCTCAACTGAGCCACACAGCAATAAGGAATCGACTCCGATTCCGAGTCCACGTGCTCAGAATCGACTCGAGTCGACTCCACGCAGCGTCACTACCCCAAAACAAAACCACACAACAGGAAAACATATCACAAACTAACATAATAAACAGAACGAATACCAATGGAGCTAAATATGTTTACACTTTGAATATGGTGCAATTTATTCCCTGGTTAACGGCTGCCATTTTAATTTTGCTTAGAGAGTTGGTGAAGGCTAAATGAACCGAACTCTTATGGGTGGGCAACTACAAAATTATACATCATGTACGACTTTCTGATATGTTTTTATTTTTATTTTTTTATGTATAAAACGTGCATTTGGCTTAGGTTTTAAAATAAACGGAAAATCTATTTCGAAATATGGTACAGACTCACTTTTATGGTTAAGAATCGACTCCACAGAGGGTGTAGTCGACTCACGCTAAGATACGATGACTCTTAATTATTAGTCTTTATTTTTTTTTGTTGAAAAAAAAAAAAGAACGTTAGTTTAAAATGCTATTTTGCCCAAAAAGTGGATGAATGAAAGGAAGTACATGAAGTAAGTCCCCCACTGCAAACCAAAGGCCAAAGAACCGATTCAGGTGACTCACTAGCTAATCGTCTGGACCACGTTCGCTCATTTATAATCGAATTAAAAAGTCCAAATTTAATAAAAACGAGGTCTCCTGAAATTATAAACTACGCATTTAAAACGTAACATAAAATCATCCTGAAGGCAACTCACCCAGTGTAGCTGCAGATCTCCCACTCCCGGTTGTGAGCTAGCTTCTGAATGCTAATTACTTAATTTTTCTACATAGAATCATGTTTATCCATTTAACTACCAGGACTTTGTAGCGGCAATATGGAAAACACAACAAATTCACTCTCAACGCCAAAAAAAAACTACAAATTTACTGATCTATAAAAGAAATAATAAGTTCGTTTCTAAGTTGGCTGCTCAGCTTTCTCGCAGAATTAGCAGCGTTTGTCTTTCACACCCATATTCATTAAACCCCGCCTCCCTCATTATGATTGGTCCAGAGTCCAGACCTGTCGCCCGTGAAAACATTGGCCAATCAGAATATAGAAAATGACTTCACATTTGCCAATCATAAAACAGAAGGCGGGACTAATATTGCAATACAGGTGGTAAACACATAGGCCGGATCTCTTCAGTGTAGGGCTGTACTTCCTGGTAGTGTGGAGCTCTTACTTCTTATTCGGCGATTCAAACCACAGTAATGGTTTCATTTAACGTAGATTTAAAGAAGACTGCCGTCTGTCTTGCTGGAGGATGACGTTCTTTCTCTTCTAATTATTAAGGCCATTGATTAATACCAATAAATCAATAATAAAAAAAAACACTATTGAAATATGAAAAAATACACAAAAACAGAGGTATCACACTCTTTAAAGGTGCAAAAAGGTTTTTCCCCCCCTTCATGTTTAGATCTCCAATAGTTTTGCAGTGTCAACTTTCACACCCTTGTTGATGAAACTCCAGCTCCAGGATCTACGGTGGTCCACAGAGTGTTTATACAATGATTTTTACTTGTCAAATATACATTACAGCACAGTTCACACAGCACAGGGGGGTTAAGGATCTTGCTCATGGGCCCAAGGGTGGCAACTTAAGTGATTGTGTGGCTTGGGCCCCCGACCCTCCAATCAGTAACCCAGAGCCTTAAACACTGAGCTACCACTTCTCCACTACTTTTTAGACTGACAACAGGTGCATTCATACACATACACAAACATTGTGGTCCAGTTTCCTGTTTTCTCAACGTTTCCTGAGGTATTCTTTTTAAGATATTTCTACAAGTGAACAAACATTTGAATATTACACATTTACTAATCAATCTTGTTGAGTATATATGACATTTCACAACCATATTTCTTCTCAAGGGACAATCCTATAGAAATGAAACTTGGATATACTTTAAAGTAGTCAGTGTGCAGTTTGTATAGGAGTACAGATTTACTGTCCTCTCAAATGAACTCAACATACAGCCATTATTGTTGTACACCCTAAGTGATAACAGCTGCATGTTGTGTAACCATGCAAAGCCACAGGTCCTATTCATAAGGTTCATGGTTTTTGTCTGCTTGACAGGACCATACAAATTTGCGTATCTTGTGTATTAGAGCAGTTACAATTTGGTGCTTTGAGTACAAGTTTCATGACTAAAGTATCGTCCCCTTGAGATAATATACTAAAGCGGTTGCTGAAATGTAAGGGGTGTACTTACTTTTGTGAGATACTGTATATATATATATATATCAGGCATAACATTATAATATTATGACTGGTGAAGTGAGTAACACTGATTATCTCTTCATCGTGGCACCTGTTAGTAGGTGGATATATTTATTAGGCAGCAAGTTAACATTTTCTCCACAAAGTTGACGTGTTGAAAGCAGGAAAAATGGGCGAGTGCAAGTACTTAAGTTGACGAGGGCCAAATTGTGACGTCTAGACAACCGGGTCAGAGCATCTCCAGAACTGCAGCTCTTGTGGGATGTTCCTGGTCTGCGGTGTTCAGTATCTATCAAAAGTGCTCCAGGGAAGGAACAGTGGTGAACCAGTGACAGGGTCATGGGTGATTAAGACTCAATGAAGCAAGTGGGAAGTGAAGGCTGGACGTGTGGTCCGATCCAACAGACGAGCTCCTGTAGCTCAGATTGCTGAAGAATTGAATGCTGTTAATACTTGATGAGTCATGACTGTTTTGGCAGCAAGTGGGGGACCAACACAATTATATACAGGTGGTCATAATGTTATGAGCAGGACTGAACCATGTGAATGTCCATGACCTTGGTCCTGGGGGAAAAGCTGTTTCTTTTCATTGTGTACTACACTGTATATGGTTGAAATGATAATAAAAGCCTTTTCGACTTGTCATTTATTGTCTCTTTCTCTCTGCTCAGTTTACGACTTTCTGCAGAAATGTCACCTTTAAAACCGAGTCCATGGATTTATTCAAGAAGCATCATCGTTTTGAAATTGACCAGTATTACCAATTTTAAAAACAGAAAATGTTTTTTTCCTTACTGCCAGTTTAGAGATATGGGGCATCAGTGACAGTCTTGGACTTGTTAAAAAAAATAAAAAAAATAAAAAAAAATAATAATAATTATTATATATATATATACACACATACATAAAAAAAAAAAGTTACAACTTTGAAACAAACACAGCGTGATATTTTAGAAAGTTTCAGCCATTTAAACAGAATATGTACAACGAAGAAATCTACATGAAGTACAAATATACAATTTACAATATACACTACATTTTATAGTGATGACAATAAAAATATATCTTACACGTAAATGCTGCACAGAAATGAAATCGAAACATGGGATTATACTTTTTTGGCTGGGGAAGTTTTGCTTTTTAGAGCCATATGTGGTTCATCTTCAAACTGTTATCACATATTTGGAGACGTACAAGTGTATAGGACGTGTTGGGGGTGGGGGGGTGGGGGGGGTAGATTAAACATTTCCCTTCACGTACACTAGGAGGCCCAAACCTGTTCCAGCGTGACGATACACAAATAGAGCTCCATGAAGATATGCCTTACATGAACACCTTTGGGATGAATGAGAACTCTGACTGCACCCTAGGTGATCACAAATCTCTACAGGCACACTCCAAAATCTAGTGGAACATCTTCCTAGAAAAGTGGAGGTTGAAAAAAAGGGATGTTCAATAAAACAAATATGAATCTTATGACCAGGTGTCCACAAACTTTTGTCCATATAGTGTATGTATACGCTGTTTCAACCCCACAGGTAAAATTTGCTATAACAAACCTTGATATTGGTTTAACAAAGCCAGTCTGAGAGTTATCGCATAAGCTTGAAGTTAATATGAAGTTGAAAGGTAGAAAAAAAGAAAGGGTAGAGCTTATAGACAGTTACTGGTAGAAAGACAGATAGCAAATAGAGTGATACAAGTAGAAAGTCAGATGGACTGAGAGTGTGACGGAAATAGATAGATGGATAGGGCATCCTAAGTAGGAAAGACAAGACGTAAGAGAGGGACACAAGTATATAGAGTGTGTGTGTGTTACTGGCAGGTTGATAAAAAGCTGGATGGAGAGAATGTGTGGCATTGATAGAGAGATAGGTGGAATGAGAGTCTCTGTTATATAATAATAATAAAAATAAATAACAACAACAAGATGTATTTCCAGACATGAGTAATTGTACGGTTCTCCTTACTCTCCAGGCGTATGGCTGGTATCGGTGTATGTGCAGGGCAGGAGCTCAGGTAACGGAGTGGGCGTATAAGTGAGGTAGCAGATCATTCGATTGGGCAGACCCAGCCGTGGCACCGCCTCCAGCACCCGTTTTCCCAAAATACTTCTGAGTGCAACCCTGCATAACTGCTGTAGACTGGGCGGCTCCGCTACACAAACACACACGAAACATACACACAAACTGAATTTTACGGTCTTGTTCACACTGCAAGTCGAACTTCATCCGTTCCAGAATGTCCAGATCTTGCTTCTTGCGCAGTATGCTCTGTAGTATAAATAGTATATAGTCACCTGATGGTCACTGGACATTTCTACCTCATTTCTCTGCACTTCTATATTTGCACACTGTGGTATTTCAGACTGAGCTGGTCTTTACTCAGTTTCTCAAAAACTGTTGTTTTTCTGATTTCATCAAAACATAACGTTTAGAATTGAGGCTCAACAATTCAATCTTGGTTGCATCACACCAGAGAATCTTGTTCCACAAATTCTGAGAGTCCTTCAGGTGCCTCTCCAAGCATCTCAAAGCAAGCTTTTATTGGTTTTGCTTTGAGGAGAGGCTTCTGTTTAACCACTCTGCCATAAAGCCCAAATCGGTTGGGGGCTTCAGTGCCAGATCTCCACTCACGGTCTTTAAAGCTCAGTCAGAGTGACCACTGGGTTCTTGGACACCTCTCTTAATAAGGCCCTTCTACCCAGTTGCTCAGATTGTCTGGGCGACAAGTTCTTGGAAGGATCCCGCTTGTGCCACAATTTTTCCATTTGAGAATTATGGAGGCTTCTGTGCACTTTTTTGTAGCCTTCCCCAAATCTGTGCCATGCATCAATGCTGTCTCTGAGCTCTGCAGGCAGTTCCTTTGACCTCATGCCTTGGTTTTGAATCTGATATGTCAGCCCTTGTGTAGAGAGGTGTGTGCATTTCCAAATCATGTCAAATCAATAAACCTTTCCACAGGTCGACAAGGTGTAGAAACATCTCAGCCAGAAAAGTGTTGTTGCAAAGCGTCTAAATGCTTATGTACACGTGAGATTTCTTCTCAGAATTCTGTTTCCACTCTGGTATTATAGGGGTACTGATCGCAGATTCATAAACAAAATCAATCTGAATGATTGTAGTATCAGGCTGCAACACAACAAATTTAAAATAGCATTCTTCACCTACGTAATAAAACATACTTTCGTAGAAGTTGAGGCAGAGGGCTGCAGCTGAGCCAGGGCTACAGTAATGAATGGGCTTTTTCCCGAGGTTGTCTCTGGCGAACACGTTACCCCCAAATTCGACCAACAGCTCGATCATCTCCAGATTGTTTGCTTTAGCGGCATGGTGAAGGGCCGTCTCGTGAATCTTTGCAGCATTTACATTTGCACCTTTAGATTAGATAAAAATAAAAAAAAAGCCATGTGAATCATACATAGGAAGGAGATCCTTGAACAAAGTAAATAATTCTACCAGCTAAGTCTCTTGAAAAGCAAAGCCTTTACCTGCATTTAGTAGAACCCTGACACATTCTAGATGCTGCCGAGCACAAGCCACGTGAAGAGGAGTCCCAAAGTGGCAGTCATGAGCCTCCATCAGTGCTCCTTTGGCTATCATAAGCCGCACACACTCGATGTTACCTGGTATATAAAAAACAATATTTACACTACGAACACACTATTTACTGTAAATGCTATACAAATCCTCACATATAAAAGCCTATTAAACATCTGAGGAATAATAAAACACAACAGGGAATATTGTTTTCTTCTTCTTCTTCTTCTTTCGGCTGCTCCCATTAGGGGTCGCCACAGCGGATCATCTGTCTCCATACCACCCTGTCCTCTACATCTGCCTCTTTTACACCAACTACCTGCATGTCTTCCCTCACCACATCCATGAACCTCCTCCTTGGCCTTCCTCTTTTCCTCCTACCTGGTGGCTCCATCTTCAGCATTCTTCTACCAATATAATTCATGTCCCTTCTCTGCACATGTCCAAACCATCTCAATCTCGCCTCCCTCACCTTGTCACCAAAACATCCTACATGTGCTGTTCCTCTAATAAACTCATTTCTAATCTTGTCCATCCTCGTCACTCCCAACGAAAACCTCAACATCTTCAGCTCTGCTATCTCCAGCTCTGCCTCCTGTCTTTTACTCAATGCCACTGTCTCTAATCCATACAACATCGCAGGTCTCACCACAGTCCTATAAACTTTCCCTTTCATTCTTGCAGATACCCTACTATCACAAATCACTCCTGTCACTCTTCTCCACCCACTCCACTCTGCCTGCACTCTTCTCTTTACTTCTCTAACACACTCTCCATTACTTTGCGCTGTTTACCCCAGGTACCTGAACTCCTCCACCTTCTCCACCTCTTCTCCCTGCAACCGCATCACTCCACTGCCCTCCCTCTCATTTACACACATGTACTCTGTCTTACTCCTACTGACTTTCATTCCCCTTCTCTCCAGCACATATCTCCACTCCTCCAGGCTCTTCTCAACCTGCTCTCTTCTCTCACCACAAATCACAATATCATCCGCAAACATCATAGTCCAGGGAGACTCCTGTCTGACCTCGTCCGTCAACCTGTCCATCACCACTGCAAACAGGAAAGGGCTCAGGGCCGATCCTTGATGCAGTCCAACCTTCACCCTGAACCAGTCTGTCATACCTACTGCACACTTCACTGCCGTCATACTGTCCTCATACATGTCCTGCACCACCCTCACATACTTCTCTGACACACCTGACTTCCTCATACAATACCACAACTCCTCTCTTGGCACTCTGTCGTACGCTTTCTCTAAATCCACAAATACACAATGCAATTCCTTCTGTCCTTCTCTATACTTCTCCATCAACATCCTCAAAGCAAATAAGGCATCTGTGGTGCTCTTCCTCGGCATGAAACCATACTGTTGCTCACAGATGGTCACCTCTTCTCTCAGCCTGGCTTCCACTACTCTTTCCCATAACTTCATGGTGTGACTGATCAACTTAATTCCCCTGTAGTTACTGCAGGTCTGCACATCTCCCTTATGCTTAAAGATCGGTACCAGCACACTCCTTCTCCATTCCTCAGGCATCCTCTCCCCTTCCAGAATCCTGTTAAACAATCTGGTTAAAAACTCCACTGCCATCTCTCCTAAACATCTCCACGCTTCTACCGGTATGTCATCTGGTCCAACAGACTTTCCATTCTTCATCCTCTTAATCGCTGCTCTCACTTCCTCCTTACTAATCCTATCTACATCCTGCTTCACCAACTCCACATCTTCTAACCTTCTCTCTCTGTGATTTTTCTCATTCATCAGCTGCTCAAAATACTCCCTCCACCTTCTCAACACACTCGACTCACTAGTCAACACATTTCCCTCTCCATCCTTTATTGCTCTAACTTGCAGTACATCCTTCCCAGCTCAGTCCCTCTGCCTGGCCAATCGGTATAAATCCTTTTCTCCTTCCTTAGTGTCCAACCTCTTATACAGCTCCTCATATGCCTTTTCCTTGGCTTTCGCCACATCCCTTTTTACCTGCTGCCGCATCTCCTTGTACTCCTGCCCACTTTTCTCATCACTCTGTCGATCCCACTTCTGTTTTGCCAACCTCTTTCCCCTAATGCTCTCCTTCACTTCCTCATTCCACCACCACGTCTCCTTGTCTTGCTGTCTATTTCCAGATGTCACACCAAGTACTTTTCTAGCTGCCTCCCTCATCACTCCTGCAGTAGTTGCCCAATCATCTGGCACCTCTTCACCACCACCAAGCCCCTGTCTGACCTCTTCCCTGAACCTCACACTACACTCTTCCTCCTTCAGTTTCCACCATCTTATTCTTCTTTCAATCCTTACTTTCCTCCTCTTCTTCTTCGCCTCCAAAACCATCCTACAGACCACCATTCGATGCTGGCTAGCTACACTGTCCCCCGCCAACACCTTACAGTCTCCAATCTCCTTCAGGTTGCATCTCCTGCATAGCACATAGTCCACCTGTGTGCACCTTCCTCCACTCTTATACGTCACCCTATGATCCTCCTTCTTCTTAAAATACGTGTTCACCACTGCCATTTCCATCCTTTTAGCAAAATCTACCACCATCTGCCCTTCAACATGCCTCTCCTTAAAACCATACCTACCCATCACCTCCTCATCACCTCTGTTCCCTTCACCTACATGCCCATTAAAGTCTGCCCCAATCACCAATCGTTCTTTCTTAGGTACACCATCTACCACTTCATCTAATTCACTCCAGAATCTTTCTTTTTCCTCCATCTCACAGCCAACTTGTGGAGCATAGGCACTGATGACATTTATCATCATCCCTTTAACTTCCACCTTCACGATCATCACCCTATCAGAAACTCTCTTCACCTCTACTACACTCTTACTGTACTCTTCCTTCAGAATTACCCCTACACCATTTCTCTTCCCATCCACACCATGATAAAACAGTTTAAACCCACCTCCAATGTTCCTGGCCTTACTCCCTTTCCACTTGGTCTCCTGAACACACAGCATATCTACCTTTCTCCTCTCCATCATATCAGCTACTTCTCTCCCTTTACCCGTCATAGTACCAACATTTAAAGTACCAACCCGAACCTCTACTCTCCTACACTGCTCCTTTTCCTGCTGTCTCTGTAGACGTCTTCCTCCTCTCCTTCTCCTCCTTCGGCCAACAGTAGCCCAATTTCCACCGGTACCCTGTCGGCTAACGATACCTGTGGCGGTCGTTGGTAACCCGGGCCTCGACCGATCCGGTATGAAATTCTCATTTGTGATCCGCATATTTGATTTGGCACATGTTTTACGCTGGATGCTCTTCCTAACGCAACCCTCCCCATTTACCCGGGCTTGGGACCGGCACTAAGAGTGCACTGGCTTGTGCCCCCCTAATGGCTGGGTTGGAATATTGTTTTAATAAATCAATAAAAATGAGTCACTGATACGATCATGCAGTTCATTATTTTCCTTCTTCTTTTTTAATTGATGATTTAATCTAAAATGTCATACTTTTATCAATTTCTAGTTAATGAAATATACGTATGTGTCAAAGCTTTTCTTTTTAAATTCAAACGGACCGAAATGTTTCTTCCCTCATGTCATCAGGCCTCTCAACACAGAACTGAACTCTCTTTCACACACACACCCACACACACACGCACACACACATACAGACAACTGTGTGACTGATCTGTACAACGCGAACTCAACACATACTCGTACACAACACTCACTTCGCACACCTGTGTCTTCAGTACCACACACATTACATCACTTCATTACCATAAACTGCTTACATGGCATTTTTGCCCATCTTTCCTGAACTGCTCCTATTTGCTCTTTTGCACAACATTTTGTTTACATTTTTGCTACTGTTCACTTTGTCTCTTTACATCAGGTTTACTGGCGGAGCTATTTTGTAGTTTGTGTATTTGTCTTGCACTGTTTTGTGTTGTCTTTGCACTGTCTTGTGTTGTCTTTGCACTGTTTGTACCAGGTTGCACACATTCACTTTATGTGGTGAGGACACAGTCTTTAGCCCTGTGTTTTTTGTTGTCTGTGATTGTTGTATGTAGCACCAGGGTTCAGGAGGAACGGTGTTTCATTTTACCTTGTACTGTGTCAGCTATATATGGTTAAAATGACAATAAAATCTTCTTGACTTGACTTGACTTGATGAATAGAAGTCTGTGATTTTAATGTGACACTATTGTCCAAGCTGACCAATCAGAATCAAAGAATTTACCAACGCAGTGTGTACTGCGTGGAATTAAACGACAATTCACATGAATGCACTTTTTATCACTGCATCATATCATCACACAAGACATTTTGAATGTTCCTCGAGACCCTGTGTAACATGTCTAGATGATAATCTCTTACCCCCCATACAGGCTTCATGAAGGGGAGAGAATGTGAAGAGAGGAGGGTTTACTGTGGCGCCGTACTCCAACAACAGCTTCACACACTCTAGATTTCCAGCTGCACAAGCATCACATAACGGCGTGCTCCCGTCTATGTTACGGGCGTTTACCTTGAAAACGAGTCAACAAACAGACTAAGCAATTTGTCAAACATCACCATTCTTTACATGTCCAATATTAAATAAAGCCTACATGAGCTCCAGCCTCCAGGAGCAGCTGGACGCACTGTGTTTGGCCTTGAATACAAGCCTCGTGTAGAGGCGTTATGGAGTCCACAGCCACGATGTTGACCATCGCTCCATTTTTAATGAGCTGCTGAAGTTCTGCTGCTCGACCATGAGCTGCTGCTTCGTGCACTTCTGATCGGTCTGTCCAGAAGCCCAGGCCATGTGCTAAACACACAAAAGAAATGTATCAATAATTTATATGATTAGACATGTAGCAGTTATAAATGATCCAATATAGCTGGATGGGCAAAACACATCGTGAAGTGGTACATTCTTTTTTTATATATAATAACCATTTCAGCACATTTATGCATGGCACATAACAGATACAGTTTACAGTTACATTGTTAACCTTATCAAAGAGCTGTGAGACACATGAACAAGTGCACTTGTAGCCCAACACAGACAGGCCCTAATATGTTAATATATATGTAATATGTAACAGTAAATTAAAAATAAAGAAAATAATGTATGATAGACAAGCTGATGTTTTGAATAAGGAGACATATTTAGCATTTTGGAAAAAATTGAGATTTTCAACAGTCAAAAGTGATTTATGAATGGATATATGGGTGTGTGCATGGATAGATGGATAAAAGCATGTATAATATGGATGGATGGGTAATTGAATAGATGGGTGGGTGGGTGAATAAATAAATAAAATGGATGGATAGATAGGTTGGATAAGAAGATGGATAAATGAATAGGATGGATGGGTGGATGGATGCTTTGGTGTGTTGGTGAATGGATTGAATGGATGGGTGAGTAAATGGATAGGATGGATTGGTGAGGGGATATATGAATTAGTTGATAGGAGGGATTAATTAATTCATGAGTGAGTTGGTAAATGGATGGATGGATGGGTAAATAAATGAATGGACGGATTAATAGATAGGAAGAATGAGTGGATGGATGGATATGATGAATTGGTGAGTGGATAAATGGACAGATGTATAGGATGGATAGGTGGGTGGATAAATGTATAAGATGGATGGAAAGGATGGATACTGTAGGTGAGTAGGTAAATGGATAGGATGGATGGGTGGAAGGATGCATGGTGAGTTGGTGAAAGAATGAATGGGTAAGTGGACAAATGGGTAGGATGGATGTGTGGATGAATACTGTAGGTGAGTGGATAAATGGGTTGGATAAATACATGGGTAAGTTGGTGAAAGGATGAATGGGTGAGTGGATTAATGGATGGATGGATGGATTGATCGGTAAATTGGAACAACGCAGAACCAAGCAAGGTGTATATACGACACTATACTCCATGAACATGGTCAATACAGAGTATTTCCTTTATAAAGTGGAATAACAGAGCCTTGTGAAATTTGATAGTTTATTATTATATTGTATAATTCATAAATGGTTCAGTTATGTTAAAAAGAACAAGACAGAAAACATCAACTTCTTTTCATCTACATTGAAAATAATACCCATCCAACAACCAGTGCTCTTCTCTAAACTGTCCGGTCGGCAACATACAGAAATGGAACCAGATTTACAAGTTAACAGGAATAACAATAAAGGTTCCATATTTAGAGAAATATTCTAACCATAATAAACAGGTTACATCGAAAAGTGTGATATTGATTTTTTTATAGCGATATGAGCATGCATTTAATCTTATTATTTGTTCTAATTAGCAACCAGTTTCCTAGTTGATTACCTTACCGATTTCACTAAATAGCGTTGGGCGTGTGTGCATGTCCATTTTCTCTTTTCATTCTAGAAAAATGTGTTTAAATAAGCTCCACTTACAGCAGCACAAAAAGAAAGGTATCTAGCTAAACTCTCCTGGTTTCTGGTTCACATTCTCGGAGGACAGTTAGCAATGAGCACTTCCTACTTCCGGTCTCTGGAGTGACTAAGGAAAGGCACCCTAGTGACAAGCCTGCAAAATGTCAAATGCACACTTCAATGTCATTGCGCTGCAACGTTCTATAAGATATAGTGCTAGAGAAATATATTTTACATTTATTGTTTATATAGGAAAAAGAAAGCACAAGTCAATTTCCGGTTTAGGAAGTGCCTGTTCATATATTTTATACTCTCTGTCCCTGCTGAACAAAGGTTTAGGACAGGTGTAAATAAATAAATAAAATGAAGAGTAAATGAACAGAAAAGAAATCCAAATAAAATTAATATTTGGTGTGACCACCTTTTGACTACAAAACAGCATCAAATCTTCTATGTGTTCTTGCACACAGTTCTTGAAGGAACCTGGCAGGGTAGATTGTTCCAAACATCTTGGAACTAACCAAAGATCTTCTGTGAATGTAGGCTGCATCACATCCTTCTGTCTCTTCATGTAGTCTCTGACAGATCAGGACTCTGTTGGTGCCGAAACTATTACTTTTAGCACTTGTTCTTCTCTACACTAAAACAAGTTTGTAATGACATCGGCTGTATGTTTGGGCACGTTGTCCTGCTGCAGAATAAATAAATCTGGGGTCAATCAGATGCCTCCTTGTTGGTATTATATAATGCATAAGTATCTGCCTGTATTTCTCAGCATACCAACCAAATCTCTAACTCCAGGTGGAGAAATGCAGCCCCAAACTTGCAGGAAACCTCCACCATGCTTTACTGTTGCCCCCAGACACTCTTATTTTATCACTCTCCAGTCCTGCCATTTTTCTGCCCCCAGTTTCTATTTTCATGCATAGTTAAGTCGCTTAACCTTTTTTCCATATCAGAGGTATGACTTTTTGGCTGCAATTCTTCTATGAAGAGAAACTTCTGGACAGTTTTTCTGGACAGTACAAGAGTGTAACTGGCCCACCGGTTTCCACCAGTTTTTTGCTGATGTCAAAGAGAAATAAGCATGGTATGTCTTTCATCTGCTTCATTAAGTTTCCTTGGCTGACCACTGTGTCTACGGTGCTCAACACTGCCCATTTCTTTGTGCTTCTTCAAAATAGCTTGAACAGCACATGCTGACATGAGTCACCTTGTGACTTGTTGCTGTGCTTAGACTTGCCATGGTCTATGAGTTGTGACATGACTCTGTCTTCCACACTTCCACATCTCACCATAGTAGCAGTGTTTGGCAGTTCCTTAACCAGTTTAAAGGATCCTACCCAGCTGTTTCTGTTTCAGTTAATGACTGTGTTTCAACCTACATATAACATTGATCATTAAAATCTGCAAGTGCGCAAAGTGTGCTAAAGTAAAAATTGAAAGCAAAAGGGTGGTCGCACCAAATATGGATTTAATTAAGGTTTTTCTTTTGTTTGCTCACTGTCGAAACATTGAAACAATTAAAATGTGTTTCAATGCATTCTTACAATACAACATTTGTTCACCGCTGCCTAAAACATTTCCACAGTACTGTATTTATGTAAATTATAAAAACATTTGTTAATGTTTATACCACTGGACTGTTGAGATTGTTTGGTCAAAGGTTGCTGATTACTTTTCTGGAAATAGTGCTGGCTTTAAGACTAATCACAGTTTTATTTCAATGCACTCCGTCAAATAATAATCGTTTATATAGTAATATCTTTCACAGGGGTATGACAGATATACCATTTATCGTGAATAATAAATGACAATGATAAACGTTGATGGTGTCACTGGGGCGACGGCGCTTAGTAACCATCTGTAAGATTTACACAACAGTAGAGACTGCAGAAAAGAGGACTTTGTGCTTTCTGGTTAATCAGTAACATGATAAACTGCTTTATTTTGGGTGTTTTTATCTTCAAAAGGGAAATTATAAGGCTTGAAGCTGCTGTAGCATAAGTGATAATTAGAACTAACTTTGTGCAGCTGTAAATGTTTAAAATCTAAGTTATATCATTACATTCACATGACATGTGAGGTCTTTTACCCATTCTTTTCCTGCAGCAACAATGCAGCGAAGGAGCGCACCATTTTCCAATGCTGTGCGAACTGCCTGCTTTTATTTTACAGTGCAGATTTAACAATGAGCACGGAAAAGAAAGCATTACACCGTTATACCTTTTATTAATGCCTGTTGGTTCACACCCTGTGTATCACAGTAGAAAGGTACTGCACAATTCACCTCAACAATGATGAAACTATAATGAACATTTGGTGCCACCCAGATGAGGAAGTCCGGTTCCACTTAAGGTTCCTTCCTTATACCATGTTTTTTTTCCTTGCCACATTCGCCATAAGCGCTAACTTCCAACTTCACCGACTACATTTCATCTTCATAACTTCATTATATCTGTAAAGTTGCATTGGGATAATAAATTGTGTTAAAAGTACCATACAAATGAAGATGAACTGAATTGAGTCAATTGTGATTTATTCAGATTTAATAAAAAAAAAACCCGTGAAAGATTCTCAAAACTGATACTTTATTGAAATTCTTTAGCGCAGCAGCATCTTATGCACACTAAAATACAATCAAAAGGTACAACACAATCAAAAACAATCTGTCGACAATTTTTATTATCCGTAATACTTTCAAGTCTATGCCCTACATGTTAAATTGTGGAGCAAAATGTGTGGTTACTCGTAAATGTAAAACTTTCTATATTCACAAAAGATTATACAGCCTGCCTTAGTCGTATAATTTTTTCTTTCTTTTTTTTTTTGCACACAAAGTAATTGTGTACGGCTTTTCTTTTCAGCACCTAAAACCTATTCACCTGTACAGTCTCACATATGAAAATCTCGAAGCCATTCGACCTTGTTTACTGCTTTCCATCACACTTATTATGTCTAAAAGCTTTTGTATATTGTGGGAAATTTGAAGACCTTTGTTTAAGAAAAAAGAGAAAAGAAACAAAAAGATGAGTGATAATGTAATACAGCAAAGTGTGCTAGTGAGCAGCCATAGCAGAAAACAGATTTAGACATCGGAGGTGCGGATGTGCACGTCATGGTCAATGGTAAAGTGTGGGTCTGTGGCTGATTGATGAGGCTGAGAGTGGTGTCTCTGGCGTATCCTGGACTCTGAAGTCTCCCGTGTGTCCGAGAGAGAGGGCAGCGAGCAGAAAGCGCTCTCTCTTAAATCTTCATCGGCCGAATGAGTCGTTTTCTTAGGGACGGGGGTCCATGGCTGCCAGGATTGTGCTGTGGAGCAGGATTTGATCAGCAGCGGTTTCGCCACCTGCATGGGTCCGATACGGCAACTCTGTTGGAGAGACAAATAAAAAAAAAAAAAAGAAAAAGAAAAGGCAAAAATGAAAAATTTCAGAATTACAGGTTCTTATGGCATTATTACATCATTCTGAAAGGCACAGATTCTGACATGCAGATAATAATGTGTGAATTCTCTCTCTTTTTACTCTTATAAGGCACTTATAAAAGTGTGAAGGGAATAAAAGTGTACTTGAGCCATTGTGTGAAACCAATCCACGTTCATAATTTTCCTCATACACATATTTACATGACACAACGCTAACACCCTTTCACGCATGCTATGCAGGCTATTAAACCCCACCCTATTGGCTCAGGGGTTATGAGCATTTACGCATTGTTTCCAAAATAGAACACATAATATATAACCACACAGCTGAAGCATTACAAAAGAAAATGCAACTGATAGCTGAGGTCTCACCCTTTGGTTTTTTTCCCCCTTACCACATACTTGCGCTAATATATTTACTTATGAATTTTTACCACAGTAGCCCTCAAATGCATTTTAGGAAAAAAATTAAGGTAGGTGCTGAATAGAAGGAAGAAAATTGTGATAGACAAGCTACCAGTTTGGAAGCCTCCTACACAGCCGTTTCTGTTTCTGTTAATGACTGCGTTTCAACCGACATATGTTATAAATATAACTGATTAATCATACACCTGACTCTGAATCAGCAAAATCCCTGACTTGTACAAAATTGGGCAAAAGGAAGAACTGAAAGTCAAAATGTGGTCACAGCGAATATTGATTTGAAATAGATTTTTCTTCTGTTCATTCACTTTGCATTTTGGAAATTGTAAACACAATTTTATTGAATTTAGTTGTAAAGACGGTTCACAATTTAATGTGAGTAATAAATGACAATGATAATCGTCGGGAAATAATTAAGTGGATGCTGAACAGAAGGAAGAAAATTGAAAGGTAAAGCACAGAAATGGTTTTGATAGTCAAGATGATGTGTATATTAACAATAATGTGAAAGAGATTTCACATTTGCTTCAATAATGCAACATTATTATTATTATTAAAAAAATTTATATTATTATTATTTTTAGTAGTAGTAATAATATTATAATTATTATTATTATTATTATTAGTAATATAATTATAATATTCTTCTTCTTCTTATTAATAATATTATTATTAGTAGAACTAGTAGTAATATAATAATAATAATTATTATTATTATTATTAGTAGTAATAGTAGTAATATAATAATAATAATAATTATTATTATTATTAGTAGTAGTAGTAGTAATATAATAATAATAATAATAATAATAATTATTATTATTAGTAGTAGTAGTAGTAGTAGTAATATAATAATAATGATAATAATAATAATAATTATTATTATTATTATTATTAATATTAGTAGCAGTAGTAGTAGTAGTAGTAGTAGTAACATAATAATAATAATAATAATAATAATAATAATAATAATAATTATTATTATTATTAATATTAGTAGTAGTAGTAATATTATAAGGATCAACCTCATCATTCTATTTCCCTCTACAAAGAATAAAGTAATGATATGAGTAGATAAATGGGTAAAATTAATCCAATATACTCCACTGTCCAAATGTAACTTTTATTTACTTATTATGTTTTTAAATTCTCAGACTACATGAAAATACATGTACACATTACCTTTGCTGGTCCTCTGAAGTCTTGAATTTTTGAGGAAATGTCTCTTATCCAGCCAAACATATCCTCAGGTGTGTCTGTCTGTTAAAAAAACAGAAAAACCCAAACTCAATACAATAAAATACTCCCAGAATTTAAACCTTCAATATTTAAACTGAACAACTAAAATACCTACAATATAACTTTAATTAATAAAAATGTGGTAGAGATTAGCTAGCGTTATGCATCACTAATCATGCAGAAACCCATCACTTCCTTTAATGATAAATCTACACTATGACATATGGCAAGATTGAACCTGTTTACTACAGCTTATTAATCATGCTTACAGAATGCTTCACAGCTCATTGTACGCTTCAGAGTCATTGGATGGTCTAAAAACAGCTGTTTACACCACGCTTGGGCAGTCGTCCTTTTAGGCGGACATCATTCAAAAACAGCAACATTCAAAATGCGCACAGGTGCACAGCAAAACGTACGTGCGTTTTTACCAAGAGCGTAAAAAAAAACCCCATCAACCAACCTGAATGTAGAAGGTTCTTGCGTTTGTAATGATCTCAAAAAGGTTGTCACGTGATAGCAGATCCCTGACAATTAAACAAGGGGAAAAAATGAAATAAGCTGCAGAAAAGTGCTCTATTAATTAAAGGTAAAGAAATGTAGCCTCAGCACCTCCGGTTTATCACAAAACTCAATAAAACCATCGAATAAATACCAAATCTTAAATCCTGATCCTATAAAACTCAACGATTCTCATGAACAAATCTAGTTTTTACAGGAACCAAATTCTTTTTAATGTAGACGTATGCATATTCCCACTTATTCATCTCTTTTATATATAGAATGAGTCGCCAGTGTCAGTGCATTTTTACAGCCATTTTTGACGCAGCAGTTTTCAGGACAGGGGACTTGACATGACAATCATCTTATTAATTGTATAAGTAAAAAAAAAGGTTAGTGAGGAAACTGTTTATAGCTGCTATAATGTGGTTGAGACCTGAAACTAACTTGTCTCATGCTCCACAACATTAAATCTAATGTCTATAAACTGTTATATAAAGTCTAACATTTTTTAACAAATGAAGAAATGAGTGGTCTTTGGTTTGAGGACCTTTTATTGTTTTTGAAAGAGTTTATTTTGTTTAAAAGCAAAAACACACCGTGAATGGAAGTTCTATAGACACATGAGTCCATTTAACATTTTTGGCTCTAGCAGAAGAACTTATGTAAGATGGAGATGTTGCCAAACTGCCTCACAGTGTAATGGTTTCGGGTTGTTTTGAAAGATTGGAGACTCATTCCCGGTTGAAGGAATCTTGAACCAATATTTCTACCAGTACAATTCCATCTGGACTGCAGACAATTGGAACCGACTTCACCCGAAGCATATGTCAGCCAGCTGGAGTGTAATCTAACATGGAACGGCCTGCTCAGGCACCACACTGAAATCCCATCGAACTGCTCTGGGATAAACCGGATCATTAGGTTTAGAAAGAAATCCCCAACTAGTGAATAACATCTTTGGTAGGTTGTAGAAAAAGCAAAGTATTTCAGCTGAATGTTTGGAGAAACGAACTGTTTGAGTGCTAAGGGATGATTTTACAATGAAAATTAAGTTGAACATTTGTTCATTTATACATTTGTTTAGTCAAAATAAATCTTCATATCATTAAATTACCTGGTTTGTTACATACAAACCAAAGGAACGTGCATGTGTCTGAATGATAAAGTACAAGCTATATTTTTTATAAATGAATGACATTATGTAAATGCGAACTTCTCGACATGGTATATGCAGGAAACTAATAAACTCAGGGGGGCTGCACCAGACCACCAGTCATTAATTATTTTCCTTTAACTGCACATCCCCGAGTGCTTTACTTATCACTTAATTATATCGTACTACATCATTTTATGTACTTACCCTGATTTTACAAGGCACTCATGAACCTTCTGTATGTCCCTCAACCGAATATTGCGTAATGCCTCTTTATCCTACAGGAGAACCAGACGTTTTAATGGTTAATATATCAATTTTACTCCCATACCAAACCATGTGAGTTGTTTAAAAGCTGGAAAAAGTTTACTTTCTCTCTCTCTCTCTCTCTCTCTCTCTCTCTCTCTCTCTCTCTCACTCACCGTTTCATTTTTATAGTAACTCACAGTCTGGTCATCTAAAACGAAAAATCTTCTTTTCCAGCTTTTTCTCTGAAAAAAAAAAAAAAAAAAGAGAAAACATGCATAAAGGGTCAATAAAAAAACAGTTTCATTAGCACCACAAAAGTCACATGACCCGTCTGGCATTACCACGTTGCCTTGTTTGACGCAATAGCCTGTTCTCACAACGTTTGGCCGTAAACTCTGGCATCTTCTCAGAGTCACATGTGGAGTCACTTCATTACTGAACACATCGTCCGAGTCGTTCTAGAAATAAATAGAACAAAGGTTTTGAAATTTTTTTTCTTGCACCATCACCTACTAATTAATAAATCTTGTGAATTGAGAAAAAATCAATTAAGAACCTGCTGGACCGGTGTGTGGACCACCACGCCTCCTACAATCTCTGCTTTGTAGGCCTGAGGCGTTGCTGGCTGAGTCTGGCTCGGCACAGGGACACTGTCTGTGCTCTGAGTAATCGGTGTTGGGTTTTTAGGAACCTGAACATGGATCAGAAAATGCGGATTAAAAAAAAACAAAAAAACGCATCTGTTAAAAAAATATGTGCAAATCAATTTTGCATGGGTAACCCAGGAATTAGAAAGAGGATCCGCAAACAGAGTATATTTAAAGATTCTCCAAACCCAGTAGGGTGAAAACAGGAGCACTGTGGTAAAGACAAAAGAGGAACAGCACACACACACACACACAAATGCACACACAAACATCCCCTAATGCTAGGAAACCAAATTCAAATCAGTTTACTTCCTAATGTGAAGCCCTCACACACTGATTCACTGTTGTTGTTTATATATATAATCCTGCTCTGAGCATTAACAGCATCAACTTCTTCAGCACTTTAAGCTACAGAAGCTCATTTGTTAGATCTTCGTTCCCACGTGCATCAATGAGCCTCGGCCGCCCACGACCCTGTCGCCGGTTCACCACTGTTCCTTTCTTTGGACCACTTTTGATAGATACTGAACACTGCAGAACGGAAACATCTCACAAGAGCTGCAGTTCTGGAGATGCTCTGACCCAGTCGTCTAGACGTCACAATTTGGCACTCGTCAAACTCAAATCCTTACGCTCGCCCATTTTTCCTGCTTCTAACACGTCAACTTTGAGGACTAAATGTTCACTTGCCGCCTAAGAAATATATCCACCCACTAACAGGTGCCATGATGAAGAAATAATCAGTGTAATCTATCTATCTATCTATCTATCTATCTATCTATCTATCTATCTATCTATCTATCTATCTATCTATCTATCTATCTATCTATCTATCTATCTATCTATCTATCTATCTATCTATCTATCTATCTATCTATCTATCTATCTAGTTCCTTTATGTGAATTGCGTTTCTGGTGCTGACACCCCGCCATTTGTACTGTGCAAAAACATTTTTTAATCCCGACTCTGATCCTCATCTGATTCTGATCCTCATCTGATTCTGGTATGTTTTGGTCTGCCTCGTATCTTGATCTGATTGTGTGTTATTGCAGAAGCTGTACCACCAGCAGCACACGCATTAAAAAAAAAAAAAAAAGCAAAGTTTCACATGCACGCTTGTCTTACTGTAATTTTAGTGGCCTTATTCAGCGCAATGACCCACTCCTTCAAGTCCACGGCATCGTTGGCTTGCAGGAAGTACCGTCGAGACAAAGCGTTTATCACTGCGTTTAAAAGCAAGAGTGTTATTTATGTTAAATGACTTCGAGAAATGGAGAAAACACTAAAACTGGCACTCACCAAAGCAGAACTCTGTCTTGGGCTTCTGTTTGGCTGACACCTCACTGACCTTTAAACAGTTTAGGAGTTAAAAAGAAATGAAACAAACAAACAAATAAATAAATTCATGAAGAAAGAAAGAAAGAAAGAAAGAAAGAAAAAAGGAAAAAAAAAGAAATGCACGGCTGCAAAACAGTGTATATTAAATACTAGCCCATTTGCCAGCACCATGTGTAAAAGCATTTTTTATATTTATATGATCATTCTTTCAGTAGAAGACACGGTTTTTTGGTTTCTGAATCACAATTTGAACACAATAAGTCACATCAAGCCAAAGGTTTCATGAGAAGCTCTGTGTTGTATATTTATATCTTTCAATAGTAGGCAGTAGTTATAATTAATAATTTCCTCATAATGGACTGCTGAAAACAGTCAAATTAATGAAGCTACTTTCTGATTGTCCCTTTGGAACAAAATTAATGTCCCATATTATAAAAAAATCTTTGAACACTTGTAACGTTCATTTTCATTCATTTCTATTTAGTAAAATGTAGCATGGACCAAAATTTAGGAAGTCCAAGCAACAAACAAACATATTTGTTCAATAGATAAATGTACCTATAGTTTTTTGGTTGCTTGTTTGGCAGCTGTGCAGTACTGAAAACCAGCAAAATGATTGCTATGCATTCTTTTTATACTGCACATATAAAATACAAGAGATGGCAAAAGAACACACATCCTTCACTCAAGTTAAAGTGCAGACACTCGTGTTTCAAAAGTTGAAGTTCTCACTACACTTTTTCACTCAAGTTGAAGTAAAGAAGTTTGGGCTCGGACATGTACTTAAGTAAAAAGTAGCCATTACTACTTCCTGTTTTAGTGTCACGCTGGTAACTGGACCTCATATAATGTTCATATATTAATACAAAAGAATTAAAAATTTTGTTCTCTAATGATTGTATCCAGGCTGAACATCCACCATATAGAACACAAGCAGAGAAAAGATGATGATGATCACGTGATCAGGAATGTCTCTGTTTTCACTCATGTTTACATCACGTGTGATAGCCAGGAAATGATACACTAGTGGTAGATTGAAAAAGCCCCGCAACGACAAGAAATAAGTTGATGGGCTGAAAACAGTGAAGAAAAACGATAAGAAGAAAAATGTCTCTGAAAAAGATTCAAACAAAACAAGTCTGGTTTGAAAATGTAAGAAGTAGAACGTGATATTTGTGTAAAATTGTTATGAGTGAAAGTAAAAAGTTAAATAGTGAATAGTGAAAAAGTAGTGAAAGTATTGATACCAGAAAAATCTACTTAAGTAATTAATTTCTTCCCACCTCTGTAAAATACTACTGTTGCTACTAATAATAATGAGATTACCTTCGAAATGTAACTCAGCTTCATATTTCCAACAGATTCTGCTCCCTCCGGCAAATTCTGCTCCCAAGGAGACAGGAAAAAATTGTTTAAGAGCAATAAAGTGCACACACTGAAAACCACAGAAACCTCGTGGTCTGTGGATGGGTAATGAGCATGCTTTGAGTTACCTGTGGATTGTCCATGAACCAGAGAAGAGAGTTGTGCGGCGAGTCCAGGATGAAGTAACGCCGGTAAAACTTGCCGCTGTTCTCATTCTCCTCTATGTCCAAGAATCCACAAATACGATTGTTTCTGTCCAGGTAAGGCATGTCCCAGATCTAGCGGAAAAGACACAGAAGTGACCTGTTAAAGCCTGCGTATGCGGGTACGCACGTGTACTTCAACACTTTCACGTCACATGTGACCAGTGCCTGAAATCCCCACTTAAATTTTTTTTTACATGGCACCAAATGATATATTATTAAAAAAAAAAAAAAAAAAAAAAAAAAACCAGTGTTAAAACTATTAAATGTAAGATAATTTACAATATCACCATGCAATGCCAAACCCTAGTTTATAATATATTAGTTATATATTATTAATGATATATTAATATTATTGCTATTCCATCAATTCTAATACATTACAACAATTTCAACTGTAACTAGCAGTGTGACATAATATTTTTATGCCAGGAACATAATACAGAATTATTATTATTAGGTCACAGATATGCAGACAGAATATAGTGTTTAATATCAGTTTCGAATACGGTTTAGCCACAGTGATTTCACAGCATACTCTATAAACAAAAGTATTGGGACCCCCGACTTTTCCAACCTTGTGAAGTTCTTCCTTAAAGAAACCATGAATTTAAAAGGCACACAATCGATGCGGTTAATTTTCCCTTTCACTTGTACAAGGAGATGCAAACCCTGTACTAACATGATGCAATGGCTTTGGAGCTTGGATCTTGAGTGGCCTCAACACAATTAAACCCCTTTGGGAAACACCCTTGTGGATGAATGAGCACAAATCTCCATTAGCACACTACAAAAACATCTTCCCAGAATAGTGGAGGTTTTTATAACAGTGAATGGAGGATGAATGCGAGATGGAATGTACTTAATGCACATATGAATCTGTCCAAAATCTTCTATACATATTGTGCATGCCTTTTATAAACAGTATTGGATAATGTACTTCAAGGCTCTTCTCTGTTCTGGCCCCGAGGTGGTGGAATGAACTTCCCCTAGATCTTCAAACGATGGTTGAAGACCCCTACCTCTTCCTGAAACACTTAAATTAGCACTTTCCAAGTTTGCTTTGTAGAATTCAAGAGTTATATTCATCTTAAGTTTGTAATCTGGCGTACCAGTGTAGATTTATTCATCGCTAGAGACTCAAAGCACTTTTGTACGTCGCTCTGGACAAGAGCGTCTGTTAAATGCCGCAAATGTAAATGTAATGCACTTGAGTACTTTGTTCATGTATCTGTACTTTATGTACTATGTTCATTGTAGGAAACTTTGACTTCACAACATTTGAATGCAAAATATCTTCCATTTTAGAAATACATGCTGTTTTTTGTTATTTTGAAATGAATTAGTAAAACCTATAACAACACCACGGTTCATTTCAGGGTTCTCTCATTCTGTGCCGGTGACAATAGAAAACTAAATGAATCAATTATTAAAATATAGCTCTTCAAAATCAGGACTTCTACTTTTGATGCATATGTATATTCAAAAGCGAGTAGAAATGGCTAAAGAGGACTTTGACTGGAGTAATGTTTAAGCAGGGGATTTGCACTTTGTATTCAACTTCAAAAATTGTGTTCTTCATCCATCCACTATTGTTTATAAGTAAGGCATAAAACATGGAAAGGAGGGATGTTCTAGGAAAATAATCGACCAGGTGATGCGACTTTTATCACAACAAAATGTCAAAGATTCCAGTTCTCAGTTTTGTTAATAAACTTCGTTATTTTTAAACTATTTATCGTCAAATAGCACAAACGTTCGCAAGACAAGTTAGATCCTGTTATCACTAGATTTCAAGGACAAAAAAATAAACCAGAATGCAAAAATTCCTTGTCCTGAAGCAAATAATATACTGCACCTGACACCAGAGACTACATTTCCAATCATATTAATAATTATACGTTTTCTTTATAAAACCTCGCCATCACATCTTTATTTCCCTAAACTGTTGCCACAAGCATGTAAGAAAACAATTGAACAAAATGTCTTTGTTGTATCGGTAAAGTTTTCTCCTTCACTGGAACAAAGAGGCCTGTTCCCTGACCATGTACCAGTGCACAAAGCGAGATCCTTAATGGCATGGGTTCCAAAGTTCCTGGACCTCAACCTCAACCTCAGCAAACACTTCTGAGAGGCAGTTGTCAAAAGATTAGAATAGCCTTTATTTGTCACATACATTACAGCACAGTGAAATTTGTTCTTCGCATATCCTAGGTTGCTTAGAAGCTAGTGTCAGAGTCGGCCTGGAGCACAGAGGGTTAAGGGCCTTGCTCAAGGGCCCAAGAGTGGCAGCTTGGCGATACCGGGGCTTGAACCTTTAACCGCTAAGCTACCACTCCCAGATATCAGTAATACTCTTAGCTTAATGAGAACAAATCCCCACAGCCACACTCCTTAATTTTCTATAAGACCTTCCCAAAAGAATAAAGGAGAGTTTAATAGAAAGGGTGTGAAGGTCGGGTGTCCAAATACTAGCGTTTGCTACTCGTCTGGCTATTAAATCATAACACATTTTAGAAAACATGAACATTTGATTCAAAATTGTGGCAATTATATAGAGTACGTATATGCCTGCATTTCAATCACTCAATCACAGTGTACCTTTGTGCATTTATGCAAATATTTAAAACAGCCAATCATGTGGTAGCATGTCAATGCTCACATCAAACATAGAAATAATGAAGAAATTGTGAGCTCGGTGACTTGTTGGAGGCAGACAGGCTAACTTGAGTATTCAAGGTGTATGGGCCTGTATTAGGTAGTCGGTTTTTGGAAATTTGTTAGTATGGGGATTAAAATAGTATTAAAAAATTGGTATATATTCACGATACAGTAAAGTCTTTAAACTAAAGATCGACTGCTTTAAAGAACATTATTTTAACAAGCCAACGCTTAATTGAAAAATCGTTTCAAAATGATTGTCGTTTTAGAATCAAGTTATCACCAATTCATCGTAGCCATGCGCAGCATCGAATGCTACTCACATAAATGAAAAAAAAAAGTGAAAGTTGAAGGAAACGCTGTCTCACTGCACCCTGGCCCAAATGGCTTTACAGCACGATTTGCACATATGCAAAATATTCTGTTCGAAATGAGAAGAAATACATTCGTCAAACTCGTACAAATGCACAGCATAATACCCTACCACACACAAAAAAATTCAGATGGTTTATATAACATGGTTACAAAAATGCTGTCTTTAAATCCACACTATGTATGCACCATATTTTTGCATGTAGGCATATTCAAGCCAATGCTGGACTGATGTACTGGATTTCTTCTGATCCAGGGAAACATTTTGTTGCTGTGTTTCTGACTGACGAAACACACCTTAAAACCACATCACTATAACACCTGAGAGGTTGTGCAATAACTTGCACCCGAGAAAGGTGTAACTACTAAACTGGCCACTAGGTGTATATTACAGTTTAAATTTAACTTACCGAGCGTCTGCCGTAAATACTTCAGGAATACAACAATAGAAGTGATGCGGTTATCAAAAAACATACTTTGTGTGTACACTTTTAAGTCCTTACTTCTTAAAACCTGCCCATTATGAACCGTTTCTCATTCTTTACCGCACACTAATCCAACAATTACAACATCGAAATCTATTAAGGAACGACATGGAACACTTACGACCACTTATAGTTCACGTTGCGTCTCGGCCATACAAGTTTGTTTCGTGTCACGCTTTATCTCCTGTGCTGTACTCCCAAACAGTAGGCTGTTAAAAATAGCACACAAGCAAAGACTGCCATAGTTAGTGCAGGTAGTGTGCAGTTTGGCATCCAGCCCGTAGAAGTGGGCAAGTGGTGAAGTCTTTTCTGCACGTTGACCAGGAACCCTCCTGATATTTCCATATCGACTTATAATCTATGCAAAACTCCCTGAGACAAAAACCATCTGTTGTAGAAACCAGACAAAACTACCTGATGTAGTTGTATTCTCTAAAGAAATAACCGACCTTTCCTTGTCATTGTCCTGGTACCTTCAAGTGTACACCTTTCCTACACCGAGTAGGTATCGTTTAAGTAGAAACCTAGAAACGCATTGCAAATGGAAACTCTGGAAATGAATCACGGTCTATTCACAGATCTTAAATTTTATATATATATATATATATATATATATATATATATATATATATATATATATATATATATATATATATATATAAATAAATAAATAAAATCAACAAATGATATACCCTGAGTGCTCCAACCCGGTTCCAAGGATTGCAAGATCTTCAAGAGCAGGTACTCAGTAGTGAGCTCGAAGACTGAATACCTTCAACCGAGACACATCCTTATCTTCTCACACGACATGCAAAACAACCTGACCTGGATTTTTTTTATGAATGCTTGTCTTTTTTCTTTCAAAAACAAAACAAAAAGCTAAAATACTGCCTGGAAGCTGTTTGACATTGAAAAGACCAACAGTTGACAGGGACCACATCCAAAATGGCACATCCCAAACAGTAAACAAGTAGAGATTATATTGTTGGAAACAAGGAAGTGTTGTCTATTCGCAAAGTCTGCTTACAGAATAAATATTTATGATTCATCTCTATCCAATCCCATGCACTGTTTTTAGGTTAGATACTACCATACTGCCTAGGAGTAGATACTTATGAGTATCTCATGGCATTCAGGGTATAGCTTTTGTCCTTTTTTTGGAGTGGGGATTAAGTTTAGGTTTAAGTTTAGCATCTGGATCCTGAAGCCATGTGTCTGCAAGAAGTCCTGAGATCAAAAAGGAGGTGGAAGGATGACGTCATTTGGCAGGATTGGGAGCAGGACTGAAGTTCTTCCTGAACCTCAACAAGTCAAGCTGCCACACCTTAATAACACCATCACACACACACACACACACATAGAGAGAGACTCAAAAAGAGACACTGACTTACTGATCGTCCCCAGGAGGTCTTTAATTCCCCCCACCCAGTCCTGGATCCTCGTGCTACAGTGTTATAAGTCGCGAGCGCGGCGGAACAGCATGGTCGTGCAGATTCAACGCGGATTTGGATGCGCGAGCCCGAGAGTTAGCGTTAGCACATGATAGCAGTGACATGGCCCTTTTTCCGGGTTGACTTTGCCGTTGAGTTAAAACCAAAACCGCGCATCCGGTTGTGTGTGCACTCCGTTTGTGCACAAAAAGAGGAACACGCGCAGTGGCACAGCGTGCAAACACACAACGCGACGCCGCATGGGAACACGCTCGCGCACCGTGCAACTTTTATGGCGACTTGAACCACAGAATGATGATTGAAGAGATGGCTGAGTGAACGTGCATGGGTTTTTATCGGTCATCTTGTAGATGCATGCAGATCTAGATCTAGAGATGGCGTTGTCTCCTTCAGAAAAACGTTATCTTATCGTTTTCTTTCCGTATTCCACACCGTGGAATAAAGATGAATTGGTGGACATGGGCGTTCTTGTCATTTTGGAGATGCATGCATTATCTATGTTGTATTGTTTTTCTCTTTTAACACTTGTGCATATTTAAATATAGTTTGTATAAACACTATATAGACAAAGAAATTGGGACACCTGACATTCCCAGCCATATGTGGTTCTTTCCAAAAAGGTTTCCACAATTGTACAGGAGGTCTTTGGATGCAGTGGCATGACATTTTCCCTTCACTTGAACTAGGAGACCCAAACCTGTTCCAGCATGACAATGTCCCTGTGCATAAAGCAAACTCCATGAACATGCATGGGTTGGAGTGGAAGATCTCCTGCTCTAGAGCTCTGACCTCAACCCTATTGAACACCTTTGGGATGAATTTGAAGGCTGACTGCACCCCCAGGCCTCCTCACCTCACCTACATCAGATTACTAACACCCTCGTGTCTGAATGAGCAGAAATCTCCACAAACACACTCAAAAATCCAGTAGAGCATCTGACCAGAGCAGTGGAGGGATTTATATGAGCACATTGGGACTAAATGTGGAATGCAATGCCTAAAAAGCACATACCATATTTATGACCAGTTGTCTGCAAACCTTTGGCAATATAGTGTATAACCTGGTCAACATAAGCAGAGGACACAATGCAACTTCACATGGAAACACACTCGCACTCACCATGCAAACTTTTATAGAATTAAGATGAATTAATGGACATGGGCTTTCTCTGTCATTTTGTTGATGCATGCAGATCTAGATCTTTATCTTATCGTTTCTCGTCTCTCCTCTTTTAACAGTTGTGCATGTGTGTGTGAAAAAAACTGTATATATGATCTCTTTTCAAGTCTTTATATCACAGTGATTGAATTGAATGGAGGTATTAAGATTTTACAAAATTTTTTTGACTCAAACAAAACTTTTGCATGCAATCTATCACATCTAACAAACCACAAGTTCAACATTTTCCATATAAAAGTACCGCAGCAGAAGCTAGATAAAAAAAAACATCACGTCAGAAAGTCTCCATGACGAAATAATCCGCTTCCTCACTAGTCATGTGTTGAGCGAGTCGACACTTTGAACCGATTCTTAGGTGCACGTTGAGAAATCGACACTTTTTTGAACCGACTCTTAAGTGGACGTTGAGAGCCGAGTATATATATATATATATATATATATATATATATATATATATATATATATATATATATATATATATATATATATATATATATATATATATATTTGGAGCCGCTTTACTGGTCACGTGGGTTAGGTGAGTCGAATAGGGACTCGTATTGTGCCGGGCAAGTGTACATGTACATTTACATTTACATTTTTACATTTGCATACTTGTGGTGCATACTTGTAATTTTTTTAAACAATGCTATTGCAATAATGTCATTTTTTTTATTATATTATACATTTTCTTAAAACGATTTAGTTAAAATCTATGACAAAATCGCAAAATTTGTCTGGTTTTCAAAAAAAAAGAAAAAAAAAGATGATGTGTTGGAGCCGGAAGAGTCGACTTTGACGAGTGAGCTGAGCCAAATGAACCGACTCTGTTGCTGTTGGTTTTCCAAACTAGTCTTTTGTTGAGGTGGATACTGATGTATTTATAATCACTGAGACAATGTACATGAACAGGACACAATGTACACTATATGGACAAAAGTATTTGGACACCTGACTTCTGCAGCTATATGTAGTTCATCCCCAAACAGTTATCACAATTGTATAGGATGTCTGTTTCCAGCATGTGCACCAAGCCAGCTCCATGAAAATATGGTTTGTACTGGAAGATCTTTTATGACCTGCTATAGAGCTCTGATCTCAATCCTACTGCACCCCAGGCCTCCTCACCTCACCTCACCTACATCAGTACCTAGCTTTACTAACGCCCTTGAATATGAACAAGCACAAATATCTACAAGCACACGCCAACATCTAGTGGAACATCTTCCCAGAAGAGTGGAGGTAACAGCAAATGAGGACTAAAAGTGGAATGGAATGCTCAAAAAACACATACCAGTTATATGGTCAGAAGCCCACAAACATTTGTCTATATATTGTATCTTTGGAGAACATCACCATTACCATTTTGCATTGGTAGGAGGTCACCTGCTAAATTTCAGGTTCCCAAGTTAACATGTTATAAACATAAGCAGTAAAACACAACAGGACATACTGTTATAGGAAAAGAATCAATAACAAATGACATTGTGCAGTCATATTGTACCTTTAAGTGCAGCTCTCCAGTGCTAATGTGTTTTATTGTTCTTTCACAGCAGCAATTTGCAAACAATTACAAAATGTAAGAATGTCAATGATTAATATAGTTATGTATTGGAACGATGTGTCTCAGTGAGTGAATTACACTATGTTCATATCATTACATCTCCAGAGTGATAAAAAAAGCAGCATTTGCCTCTTAGCTGTATATATGAAGGGCATTATGGAGAATCTGCTTCACTTTATGAAGTCAAGTGTATAAGGAATGAGACAATAGGAAAAATTAATCTTAAAAACCATGGCACAACATACACTACATTGCCAAAAGTTTGCAGACACCTGGTCACCTGGTGTGTTTTTTGAACATTGCGTTCCACATTGGTCCCAATTTAATCCATTATAATTCCCTCCACTCTTCTGAGATGATGTTCCACTGGACTTTAGAGTGTGATTCTGGACATTTGTGTTCACAAGTCACAAGGGTATTAGTAAAGTCCTGCACTGATGTAGATGAGGTAATATAAGGAAACCTGGGGGTGCAGTCCGTGTTCCAATTCATCGCAAAGGTGTTCAGTAGGGTCGAGATCAGATCTCTATTGCAGGCCACTCAAGATCTTCCACTCCAAACCATGTAAAACATATCTTCATGGAGCTCGCTTAGTGCACAGAGACACGGAACAGGCTCAAGCGAACGCAAGATTTATAACCGTATACAATTGAGTGCCTCCTGTTTTGTGCTAACAGTGTGAAGAAGAACCACATGTTGCAGGAAAGGTCAGGTGTCCCAATTCTTTTGTGTATTAAGTGTATAACAGTACACAATATTACATAAACTGCAAAAATACAACAGTATATGGTGCATGCAGGACAATAAATACAGAGAACATGGGCGAAAAATTATTTGGTTATGTAGCAGCAATGTTTATATCTGTAGCAGTAAATGGAACACCATTCCTTAAAGTGTCAGATCAGCTTTGTATAAAGTGTCAGAGTTATGCTGAGTTTGGTACTCGGCAAGCGAACACCCAGGATGGTATGTAAGTCTATCATACCTACTGGTTTTTGTGGTTGGAATAAACCAGAGAACTCAGAGGAAATTCCACACAGACAGTAACCTGAGCTCAGGCTTGAAACTCTGAAGCTGCGAGGCACTAACACTCCCGGATTGCACCACCACCGCCATCGTTTGGAAAAAAACGAAAAAAAAGAGGATGTGAAGTCCTTGTGCAATCCTTGATGTGCTGCGCTGGCATTTTCACATAGAAAATAAAAACCATCACCACAGGTAAATCAACCGATTTATTAAAATTGGTCAATATGATTTATAAAACCATATGAAAAACTGAGATACACTAAAATATCAAAGAATTTTTTTTTTACAGTATTTAAAATTAATACATATCAAACTTTGTACATAAAGCCTCCCATTTGAAAGCTTCAATTTGGTCTACAGTATAAATAGTAACAGGCATTTAGCAGAACATGTACATTGACAAATAATTTATATTTATGAAACAAAAGAGCACTAAACTGAACAGAAATCCATTTGTACAAAAAGAAAGGGTGTAGTTTATGAAACAGAACATGTATCGTTTGAAATAATCCGTGAGAACGTGTATATGTTCATTGTTAAAATCCCGTTCTTCTCAAAAGTGTCATCCGGTGTGTCTAAACAGGGAAGACAGAAACGAATATATTAAATATGTATGAAAAGTGTATAATCCTAAATCCTATCTAAAAAACAAAACAAAAAGCAATCCCTGGTACGTTAATCTAGCTATTATAACCAATTTAACTGAGCTCATGATGAACCCTGTCCACATAGTGTGCATGGTGGTAGTTTAGTGGTTTAGGCATTGGATCAGGTAGTCATGATTTCAGATTAGTGAGTTAGCCACACAAAGCTGCCATTCCTGGGCCCCTGAGCAAGGCCCTTAACCCCATAGCTGCTCAGGTGCATAAATAAGATAAATGTAACCAGTCATGCCATGTCCGTAATTATTTTCCAAGACTAGCTTTTTCCCATATTGTGTAATATTTCTTTCGGAAAAATAGGTTTCAGACAAACAGCATGCTTATTTGAAGTTTAAATTTAAAATGAAACTACTGTACTGAAATACTGAACAGTGCATTCTTATTAAAACACTATCTTTCTATTTGAGTTTTTTTTTTTTCTTTTAAATACTAATCCAAAACCTTTAAACAAGCTCAGAATAGTCAGTGAAGTTCACCGTTGCTAACCTTTCAACATCTGCATGAACAAAAACGAGAACGAAAACCTTACCTGTAATGAAAACAGGGAACCGGGCAGATACGTTTTGGATCTGGAGACGGACTAGACAGCGAAGGTAGTCTGGTCTGTCCCTTGAAATGATGTCGCATTCATGATAAGGCAAGACCTCCACTATCCCAGCTTCCTGGCAGCAGTCGATGAACTGTTTCCTCCTTTGGGCTTCAGGTCTGCACCTAAAATGCCACAGCGCTGGTTAACTGATGCAGATGCAGAATTGAGACTTGCATGCTCATACCAGCACATGTTGTACTTCGTCCTCATGCTCCGCAAATATATTTTTGTGTTGGAACGTGACGGCTTCTCTTCTTTTTCTTTTCACGTGTACTTCAATCGCATGCTTGTTTAGTTCACATGGGGAGATGGTAGCTTAGCGGTTGAGGCATTGGACTTTGGATCTGAAGCTCAAAGGATCAAATCCCAGTCATGCCAATTGGTCACTCTTGGGCCCCTGAGCAAGGCCCTTAACTCCATAGCTGCTCAGTTGTATGAATGAGATAAATGTAAGTCGCTTTGGATAAGGGCGTCTGCCAATATAATATTTATATATATTATTTAGCATTACATTGCATTTGCCATTAATACGATATAGAAATTATATATCTTTATCGAATTCTTTATAGCATATACATTCTATAATTAGTATCAAAGTGTATATACAAGGGGCAAACATAACCTGTGCACTTCAATATTTACGCATTTATCCAATCAATCATGAGGCAGTAGCACACATTCATTATATAAGTCAAATGCAGGTCAAGAGCTTTCATTAATGTTCACATCAAACATTAGGAAAGTGCGATTTTGTGGCAAATGGACTTTAAAAGCAGACGACCAGATCGTGTTCCACTTTGGTCAGCCGAGAACAATCTGAAGAATCTAAAGCTACCATGAGCACTGAAAAAGAAAAGATTTCTGTTCTTGGCTGGTAGGAATGGAATCCAAACTTAGCTAACGTACAAGTTTAATGTATTTTACACTCTCAGATGCTTTTCTGTGCACCACTGTTGTAAAGAGTTGTTGCCTAAGTTAATATTTTCTTTCTGGCCTATTTAGCTGTGTGTATTATGTACAAAACCTTATTTGTCCTGGAACAGAAACGGTGTTCTCACCTTGCATTTTCCCGAAGCTTGCGGCTGTCTCTGTAGTGCAGAAACCATTTCCACTTCCCTTTTTTATCTAGTTCTTCCATAATGCCCACGACCTTTTTCATGTTTTCTTTTAATACATTTCGTTAAAATAAAAAAAAAAATAAAAAAAAATAAAAAAAAAGAACACAATCAAAATCATAAGTGAATTTTACAACAAAATTATTATTTAAAAACACAAATCTGTTTCTTTTCTTTTTGGTAATATTCCGTATATAAAAAAATACGCTACCCAGATTCAGTGTGTCCAGCGCGGTTTCATCAAAAACCACAAATCCTCCTTTAGCAAAAAGCTCTTGGTGTGTGAGGTTTACAACATCGTCGGGCTGATCGATGCCCGCAAACAGAACTCTGGATGACTTCTTTAACTCGAGCAAATGTGGGACCTGTGAAGACACGACATGAGTTCCTGTCTGCAGTAGATCGCTTTTCTCAAACTCCACACGACTTACCTCAAATATGTGTTCTGCAATATCTTCGTTTCTCAGGATAATAAGTAGAGGAGTTTGCCCGTTGCCATCGAAGTCAAACTGATACGGCTCAACTGCAGTGTGGCCCTCAGCTTCCAACAGATCCTGAAGATCAGAAAAATCCAGAACAACGTTCTTTTCTACAGCCGTCGTTTATTTCACCCTTAAAGTAAAGTACCGCCCTGAAGCACTATGAGTTTATACTGAAATATTGATTCTGAGGTTAATTTGCTGATTTCTTAGCTTCTTTACCTCACCATTTCTTTCCACAGTGTAATATTATTGCAAAATCTATTGTATAAGTGTCAACGTTCCAAAGCAATGCAGCCAAGTTACGGCAAAAACTTGGCCTGTTATCGAGTTTTTAAATTCAATTCATTTTCATTATAAAGATGAATAAGCAAGTTGTTCAGGATGAATTTTTTTTACCCTTAAATTTAACTTCAATACTTTCCTACCTTGGTTTCCTCAAAAAAGGGGTCCGCTGATGTAACCAAGATGTAGAACTTGTACTTGGTTTTGCACGCCTGCCTCACAACCGAGTTCAAATTGTCATGCAGGTGGTTGAACATGTCTTTTTTGATGCGACCGCAGAATCCGGACTGTTTGCCGGTGGCCGCGCGCTCGGCATCCCATTTCCTTTTTAACTCGTCGTTCTGATGGGGAACAGTCTTGCCGATGCAGACGTCGTTCATCATGGTGTGGTAGGACTTTGAACATTCTTTGGATATGTTGGATAACTTGGAGCAAGTTGCTTGAGTGCCTCTTTCGCAAAAAAGGCTTTGGAGATGCAAGGGCTTGCTGTAATTTGCAGGTTTCTTCGCAGCCGTCCTTTCGGACATGTCCACGTTTATCTTAAACGTCGAAAGAGTTGGCCAGATATGATTGTGGGAGGAAAAACTGTTCTGCTCATCGAGTCTTGAGAATTGAATGGTCATTGGGTTTTCACTGGGGCTGATAGTAGCTCTGCGTCTGTCTTTATTGGCTCTGGAGGTGCTCTTGGAGTTTTTGAGCAAATGAGTCATCTTCTCTGAAAAGATAAGTAACTCGTGCTCCATTAAAGACTGGGTGTTCGAATTCGATTGCTGTTCTTTCACACTCTGATTCGTACTATGTGTGCCTGATGATCTCCTTTGAGTGGAAGCACTTTTAAATATCACCCTATTACCTTTCTTGTCGAGCATAGTAACGATAGAAGAAGGTGCATCATGAAAAGGTCCACTGTCCGCTTCGTTCGAATCGAATATTCCCTCTCTTCTGAAATACCTGCGCCAGTCGAAAGACTGCTTGCTTTCCCCTTTGTGCTGCTTCGGGCTCGATGTTTGTGTCCTTGATACGCTTGTTTGATCTGAACTGCACGAAAAGGTTTTTTGTAAGCTGTAGTCTACGGTTGTATTAAAGTCTTCTTCATCCCAGTCATTTTGACAGGACTTTCTCTTGCGATTCTTTTTACTGCAGCGCTTTGACTCTGTTCCGTGACTCTCGGACTCGTCGTTCGATTCGTATAAACCTGCTCGACGTCTGAAAGAATAAGCTCTTTCATCTGACTTTTCCGTTTTGGGAGTGGATTGGGAATAATGAGTTCTTTTTACCCAACCGGGGAAGTCTGAGTTACTCTCTGTAATCGCTCTCGGCCTGTACGCAACTTCTCTACAGACGGAAACGCTGTTCGTGTAATGTCTATCCTCATCGGGTGCATACCATTCACTAAAATCAGTTTGTTCCTTTGTTTTAAAGCTAGAACTGCGTGTCCATGGTGACGGGATCTCTTCGTCTTCATATGGCCCGGAAAAGTGGTCAAACTGATCTTGTTGAAGCTTAACTTCTTTAAAATTTCTAGATGTGGGAATCGCATCAAAGTCATAATCAACCAAGTTCTCCTCTGGCGCACGGTCATCGGTTGTAAATGGTTTGCTTTCACTGGTCTCTTTAACTGTGGCTGCAGACGTATCACGTGGCCAAATGGGATCTTCAGTGAAGCGTTCTTCTCTGTGAGCTGGAGACTTCTCTAATCCAGACTGGGAATTGTCAGAACTATCGAGTGCTAGCCATGAACTAGTGGGGATCTTCTGTAAACCATAGTCCTCTCTTTCAGAAGTGTCCTCTACGTTCACTTCCTGATTGCCCGAACCTGCATCAGTCCCAGAACTGTATGTTCGTTCATCCAGAGTTGGGGTACCGCATCTGCTGTTTACCTCAATCTCAGTATCTATTTGCAGAGCTGATGGAGATGCATCAAAATCGTCCTGTATCTCAAGCCTTTTAGCAGCAGACTTTTCACAAATTGTAGGGACATTAGGTTTCTGGTCGGTGCTGTTTTTTAGCATTTTGGATTCTTTGCATGACCCAACATTTTCATTTAAAATAGCTAAATCATCAGCTTCTTTGGCTGTGCCCTGGATGCTACAGTCTGTTATTTCACATGGTTCAGCGACTTCGGCTACAGAGAGGACATCATCGCACACTTTTCTGGGTTGGTACTGATTGACCTCAGTGGTTTCATGTTTAACCACGATAGTTCTTTTACTCTCATTCTGTTTCGGGATGCAAAGGTCACTAACAGCAGATGAGCTATTGCCTTCCTGCAACGTAATTAACTGATCGGATGTTGCGCTCGCATAACCTGCAAATGAATAATCAGATATCTCTGGCTCTTTATAACCGCCTGCCACGTGTGCCTCGGCTTTTATTTCACCCTCTTGCAGCTTTACAGAATCTTCTTCAAGCATGTTAGGAAGGATTTCACCACCAGAGACAGTCATTTCATGCACCTGCTCTTGGTTTTCATGTTCTGAATCATCGTCGCTGATATCCATATCTATACAATCTGTCCAATCTTGAGACTCTTCGATAGTGTTCTGCTCCTCAGAGCATGATTTAATGTCAGCATCACGATTGATCTCGGCTGTGGTTTTTCTACCACTATCGTTGGTATTGCTCTCATAGTTCTCAGACACGCACTCCTCCATTGCATACATTTCTTCGTGGATTGCCATATCTTCTGTAGTATCACTATCATGCTGCCTATCCACAGAGCTGCAGTCTCTGACATCCAGCTGACATTGAGTTTCATCTTTTGTGCTATGGATGTTCACATCCTGTAAATTTGCAGGTGTTTCATTTTTGACATCAAGCCCATGTTTGTTTGTGTTCTTCACATCCTGTTTATTTGCAGACACATCGGCTCTGACATCGAGCTCAGATTCAGCTTCCATGTCGGTGTTATTCAAGTCCCGTACAGCTATAATGTCATCTATGATAAGCTTATCTCTGGGTTCATCCAATACATCTACAGATGGATCTCTGATGCTCACCACAGACTTCAATGCTTCATCGTCCTTACATACGTCACAAGTATTTTCTCCATCGTTCACGGACATATCAGACTCCACTGGAACCTTGCTTGTCTCGTCGTTAACATGTACCCTCAAATGTGTATCGCTTTGTGAACCCGTGGTGTCTCTCACAGGTTCAATGGTCTCGTTTGACTTGACTGCATCAGGTACGTTCAAAGCTGCATCGTCTCCAACATGCACAGGTGCTACTTTGGCCTGTGTCTCACCATCAATGAGCACTTCCTTAGGTTCAGTTACAGGTTTAACTGCCTCCTTTGTTTTATGACTCCTGTCAGGTATTTCTGTACACATTTCATCCCGGAAATCAGGTACAGGTCCAACCTTTATCGTTGCTTCATTGTTAACGGACGTCTCTACATGCACCTTATTATTTCCGATGTCGCTCCGTGAGTCATCTATCACACATTGATCCACTGGTGTGTTTCCTATATCTTTAGACACTGCCTCATTACTTCTCTCACCAGACACGGATTTCTCTATTGTACTACTATTGCCATCACGAATGACCTTCTGTGTTTCATCTCTGGTAAAAAGCAAAGATTTCACTTCAATTCTTGAGTCATTTCCATCACTCACAGCAACAGGCACAGCAGGACAGGTTCCTGTCTTGGCTTTCGGTGCACACTCATTTTTATTACCAGAATCGTCACGCGCCGACGCACGTTCGCGTTTCCCCTCGTTAGCCGCCGCAACACACAGCTCATCATTGAATACACTCTCGCTGTGTACAGACACACGTGCTCCATCTTTGTACTTTTCCTTAAAACTCAACGACTTTAGTATAATCTTTCTTCCAGATAAAGACTCGTGCACTTTTGAAATGATCACAGGCCTGACATGCCCAATGATCTGGTGAAATATACCCATATTTTTCCTCGTAGTGCTCGCCATCCCGGCAATTTTTACACTGGGCATCGATGTAAACCGTTCCACGCTAGCAGGCTCGTTTTTCTGAACATTCGCTGATTTTTGCTCCTCTATTCTCATGCTTGCTGCGTGATCGCACAACTGACTGTATCCACTGTTGCCCTCCAAGGGTTTCGTGCAAAGGCTTTCGGTGACATCGGTCGTATCTTCTTCCAGGTCACTGCAGTCTTTATGATCAGGGGTGGAAATTTCCTCTGAGGTCTCCACATTGGACCTGTAATCCTGCAAAAGTAAAAAAAATAAAGTTTTGTGCAGCTGTGTATTTCCTGTACTTTAGAACAAAAGGCCACAACTGTACAGTTGCACAAAGTCTTTTTTTTTCTGGAGACTTCTAGAAATGTGTCTAAGACTATTCATGAAGGTTTTCACATTCTCAGCCATTTATCACTTAACAGTTATACTTATTAACAATGAATTAATGAATTCCCCAAACATGACCAGTTGATTAATCTGAATGTTTTCAATCATTTCCTAACGGCAGCCTATGACAGTCGTACTGGCTATAATTTAACACACGTTATGGCCAAAGGTTTGAGAGCACTTAATTCTTACACTGATATGTGGTTCTTCCCCCAAACTTTTGCCACAACATTGTAAGCACATCATTCTGCTGTGTTGTAGATGTCTTGTAGTCTGTAAAATCACTATTTCCCTTAATTGGAATTAAGTGGCTTAATCCTGTTTCATCCAACACTGACTATGGCCCATGTACAAAACATAAATAAATCAGTGTTTATGTTTTTTAACTGCTATAACATTTTTGCTTGGACTTTTCTCAATTTTCCACACCTATGTCCAGAAAGTGGATGATTAAAACCCTTATCAGTTGTACAAACAGAACTACATTGAGCATATAATTGCCATTTTTCTAGAGAAGGAAAAAATAAATAAATAAATTAATAAATTAAATATTAGGCACAATTTGTGTCACCCTAGGAATGCTTACCATGAGCGATCCTCCTGCAATAACAGTGGAAGAATAGTCTACATCAGGTCTAATACAGGTTATTTCCTTTTCTTTCATGTGTTCTGGTCTTGATTGTATACCAGAAATAGGCTGAGGATGTTCTTCAACAGTGCAGTGATCCTCTGCCCCAAATGCTTTCACTGAAAGGTCAAGAGCATCTAATACAGGATCTAAGGAAGTAGGTTTGTCGTCCTTTGAGGCCGGCTCGACATCAGGCAGCGTTGTGGGAGTCTGGACGGCACCCTGTAACACCTTTGCGGGATCTTTTCTTTCCACAGGTGGACAGATTTGATCAAAGTGAAAGAATCTAGAAGTGGGCTTACTGTAGAACAGGCCTATCCACATATGAAATATGAGATGAACATGCTCATACGTGTCTTCAATGCTGAAATCCCATTTGCTGAGGAAAAAACAAAAACAAGAATGTGTAGTAGATACACTGTAGACAATATTGGCTACATTACTAAGCATATTTACGATAGATAGATAGATAGATAGATAGATAGATAGATAGATAGATAGATAGATAGATAGATAGATAGATAGATAATCGCATACCCATGTAGTGCTCTCGTCACGCATTTGTCTAGCCGGTCATTTGTAAACTTGCTGTCATATTTGTAATCATAGTTTTCTTTCCAATGTCTTGTCACTTGAATGGAGCCCTCCTTTTCGCTGACGCTCCTACACCGGAAAAACAGGGAACTCCATAGTTTGTTCTTGACGGCATCTGGGGCTGGTGTATTTGAAGATGGTAGGGATCTCCATCCATTTTTGCCTCCTTTATTTGTGTAGCCTGGACAATTAGTGAGGTCAGGTAACTTCAGGAGAATGCCAGATTTCAAGGACAGGCAAGACTCAACACTTCCAACTGGGGGTTGAACCTGGGGGCATATGCTTTTCAAACCTGACGGCAGAGAGGTGGGCTGTGAGTAAGAATGCTCTTTTGAGATTTCTAATATCAAATCTCCAGTCACAACAAGACCTTCTGGAAAAGGAGATTCAGTGGGTAATTTGAATCTGGGCCTGAGGTCTTGCAATAGATGAATGACTGACTGCGGTGAGCTACTGGTCTTGGCTCCAGGATGCTTCTCTCCCAGGCTAGGCAGAATTTCATCACTATTTACACTGAGGGCCAAATCGGCCAGAAGATTAAGAGCATCTGAAGGTGCAGGCACACCAACAGCCACTTCCTGTTTCTTTGTTTGGCCATCAGAACTAACACGCTTTCCTTTTACTCTATTCTCTATGGGTTTAGATGCGAGCTGCTGGCCGGCTTGTTTAACTATTGCATTAGGGGAAAGGTTGTCAAAACCTGTAAAAACACAAAAGAACAAAAAACAGAGACAAGAGAGGATGAAAAAGCAGCAAGAGAATGGACACAAAAAGCAGAATTTGACACAGGCGGACATACATGCTTCCTTTACACATACAGTGACACACAGAAACAAAGCCACAAATTGCCATTTATTTTAATAAGAGCTGGTGATGCCCGGGTCATGACTACATGTGGGGTGTCCAGCGACAGGGCAAAGCTGAGAAATATTTACATTTATGCAAAACTATAAGCGACCTGGTGCAGCAATTACCAACAGGAGTGAAGATAGATCTGGGACAAACAGCAGGTGATGGTTAGGTGCTTACGCTTTTATGCAAATCACAAAGAGTACACGCTGCCTCCTCTTATCCTCGTATATGATATGATGCATTTACTTTATAAAACTTGTGAATTCTACATGCAAACTCTCGAACTCCAGAATTTAGTGGCAATAAAAGCAGCAAGAACGTTAGTGTAATAGTAATAAAATCGCTGCATGTGTGAAGTGGCATAAGACAGATGGGAGCAGCTGGAGAAGGAAAAAAGCAAGATGCTGTCTTTACTAAATATGTAATAATATTTAGATTTGTACTCTGTATAATGCATATTGTATCTAATATATATATATACACACACACACACACACACACACACACACACACACACACACACACACACACACACACACATATGGTGGAACCTCGACACTCGCAACCTCGATAGTTTGCGACTTTTCATTTGGAACCGGACTGAGAGGAACTCGAAGCCGCAAGTGGCTCGAAAGTTCGGAGTAACATTTCAAAACAGAGTTTGTACTAATAAATTACATAAAAATGCTTGGGAAAAAAAAATTATATATATATATATATATATATATATATATATATATATATATATATATATATATATATATACACAGTGAGTAAAATAAGTATTGAACACATCCAGTTTTTCCTCAGTAGATATATTCCGAGGTGAAGTTGAAGCTCGTTTAAAATTTTGAAATACTGGGAGAATATAGTCTGGTCAAATGAGACCAAATTTTTGGATGCCATAATACACACCATGTTTGGAGGACAAATGGCACTGCACATCACCACAAAAATACCATACCAACAGTGAAGATTGGAGGTGGGAACATCATGGTGTTGGATTGTTTTTCAGCATACAATCATGGCCAACTTCATACAAGTGAAAGAAGTATGAATGGAAAAATATACCGAGACATTCTTGATAAAAAAAAATCTGCTGCCATCTACCAGGATGATAAAGATGAAACGAGAGTGGACATTTCAGCAAGACAATGATCCCAAACACGCAGCCGAGGAAACTCTCAATTGGTTTCAGAGAAAGATAAGAAAGCTGCTAGAATGGTCCAGCCAATCACCTGACTTGAACCCAATAAAAAAATCTATAGAAAGAACTAAAGATCAGAGTTCATAGAAGAGGCCATGGAACCTTCAAGATTCGACAACTGTTTGTGTAGAAGCATGGGCCAAAATCACTACTGTCTCCATACAGGAGGCATCTTGAAGCCATCATTACCAACAAAGGCTTTTGTATAAAGTATTAGATACATCGTGTTCAATACTTTTACTGGGTCATTTCACATTATTACATAAAACTTCATTTATGGACATGTATGTTTTGATTTCCTTGTATGTGTGAAATTTCATGTCAATAGCACCTTTAGAAATATATTTACTGAAAATAATTATTTTACTTATTTTAATTATTTTACCCACTGTGTGCATGTGTGTATATATTATATATATATATATATATATATGCGCAAGTTGATTAAATATGAGCTGATTAAATATACGTAATGTAACGTTCTTTAGAAGTTTGTTCACAAAATGTCTGTTGAAAGAGAAAATGATCTGTTTTCTTGATTGATTCAAAATGGACTGGAATTCTATAAACCAACAGAAAAGACTCGATAAGAAAGTCACAGGAGCTCAGATACCAAGCTCAGAGAGCAAAGAAAGACCATGTTTATTAACATAGTGTGTATTGGATTTGGTGGGCCCTTGTTTACCATGTAAATGCCATAAAGTGTTCACTGATTTAAATTTCAAGAAAGAGAATTAAGAAAGTGTATTGGAGTTTCAAATAATGTATCTGTCCCATGCACATCGATAATGCAGAGATCATTTTACAGTGAAAATACATGGGGCACAGTGGCTTTTCTAAATTCTTACCATTTTCTTTTGGGATCTTTGAGATCCGCTTCTCCTTTGATGATGTGGTCCTCAGGGATGGTTTGGATTGTGTATTTTCCACTGGCTTTCGACTCCCAGCTGATTCAGCATGAGGAGTCACTTCGCTGTTTTTGGGCAACGCGACATCATTGTGTGGTTTGGCTTTTTTCGGGTCAGGCTCTGGATTATCCGATACTGATTTCCTGTGATCCGGTGAAGCAGGGGATTTAGTCCTTTTTGCTCTTTTGAGCACTGTCTTTAGTTTACTTATGGATATTGCCTTGTACACATGGCCTTTCTTTGTAATTTTATTTTTTTGTTCTGCAGTTTCGGGGACAGATGTTTCCTCAGACCTTTGAGAAGGTACTGGATCTTTTGCTGTGATGTCCCCGGACGATAGTGCCTCAGCTGGATTCGGTGAAATGTTTTTTGCTTCGGGCGTATGCTGACCAATGTTTTCCGTTTCTGAAAGCTGAGGTTTATCAAGTGTCGATGGAGTTGTTGGCTTCTCCGCAATAGGACTGCTGGTTAAAACCTTAGACGATTCTTGTGTTTGCATATTTTCATTTGACTTTATGTCTCCGGGTGCAACTTCTGAGCCATGGGGCACAAAGACGAAGCCGCAATCTGTGACAATATTCTTAAGGCCATACCGTTCCCTCATATTAAATCCTTCCATTTTCCGTTTCGGTGCACTGGGCACAACATTTCCTGTAAGTTCTGTAACGAGAGTATTATTTTCGGTTTCGTCGTTCTGATCACTGGGTAGTTCTGTGCTTTTAAAATCTGACCTCAATGTCCGCTTCACACTGGCGTCAGCATTCCAGTGCTTCTTCCGCCGTGGGAGAGAACGCCAATCTTTTTTCAGTGTGCTGGGTGAGGAATGTATTGTGTCGCTGTTACTACTCTGTTCAGGAGTAGCTTCTGTTGAAAAGCTTAAGGCTAAAGTAGTGTTTTGAAGTGTGGATGTAATCGGACTGACTGTATTAGCATTGCGTTTTAATGCTTTCCTTCTCCTCCTTTTTCCACGCCGGTTTGGTACGGATTTATTTTCAGAAATAACGTTACCGCTCGCCTCCGGCTGTACTTCTTTACAACCTTCAATTAATGCCTCAGTCCGGTTTACTGATGTTGTCGGAGGTGAAATGGATGTCGGAAGGTCGGCTTCCTGTAGAACTTTGTCTGCAATGGGTATCTGACCTTTAACTTCAGGCAGCACTGATAAACAATCGACTTTCTCAGAACGATCGACTTCCATTTCGGCATTAGACGCCAGAGTTGAGGAGTCGTTTTGCATTTCTATGGATGGCGACTCCACATTCGTGGGCTGAACGGTTTTTGAATTCTCCTTCCCACTGCATTTTTCATCAACTGAGACACGCTTTGATGTTTCCTCACTGTCCTGAGCAGAATTAACTGCATGAATGTCCTGAGCATAGTGTTCTGTTGGGAGGTCACCTGATGTGGGTGAGGGGTCTGTGCTTTTGAATGGTTTATCGTCAGGAGCTGCAACCACTGCTGCAGCGGGTGTGACTTCCTTTATCGTAGCACAATGAGGCAGTTTAGCAGCTTCAGTCTTTTGCGGTTCAGCCTGCTGCTCGGCTGTCTTTTTTATGTCATCGGAAACATCCCTGCTAGTTATGTGATCTGTTTCATTATTCAAATTTCTTTCCAGAACCATTCCAGCGGGAGTCTGAGGCGCCTCAGGTGATGAAATATAGTAATAGACATCATCATCGTTATCATCACTGCGCTGCTGTTTTCCAGCAGCAAGGATTTCCAATGATCTGGCCACTGGAATTTGAAAACCATGAGGACTTTCTAAATATGTCCTGAGGCGATCCCCAGTCTGTTCCGTCCACTTTGGTGCAAACAGAGGGAAACCATCGGGTACATCATACTGATCAGGAAACATACTAGCTTCCCTAGTTGGGCTGCCAGTTAGCCCTGGTAAAATGAGAGCAGCAAAGTTCTGCAAATGTTTCTCCATTATGCCAAGGGGCTCCTCATGCTGCTTTGGAGGACATTTCTCCATTTCTAATTCAGCATAATTCAGGGCGGGGAGAATTTGAAGAACCTCGGATGAAACGGCAGTCTTACGGTATCCACTCTTGGTCTCTAAACCCCAAAAGAGCAAATAATTAAAAGTAATGACATCATATGAACAATGTCCAGAAATATTTAACCATTAAAAAAAAGATGTGTACTTACCTCTTGGCACTGTTCTGGAGTCAGGATAAACAAACATTCCTTGAAGACCAAAAGCTTTATCTGTACTTACACCTAGAAAAATTTTCCAAACATTTCACTAATCAGAAAGCAAAAGATCGAACAAGATTAATCAGATTCAGAAGATTGTCTTTAGACTACCGTTACCTTCATAAGACAGGAAATTAGATGAATGTAAGAGTATAAGAAAACCACCATCTTCCAAGCATACAACAAGGGCCTGCAATGGAAAAGGAAAAATATAATTGAATCCATCATCCAGCTCTTACTCCAATGATTTAAAAGTCATTCAAGCCCGATGCTTACCATGTCCTTCTCCTTCAGCTCTTCAGTTAAGTAAGCTAGGTCATTTTTTGTCTCAAAGGAGATGACATCGTACATGGTAAACCATTTGCCATCAAATGAAACTTAAAAAAAAAGAAAAAAAGATGTTCGATAAATATTCCACAAGAAATGAAAAATATCCGTATATATTTGAAATAAAAGACAAGTGGCTATTTGTAATAAATACCAGTCTTCTAAAGTTGGCATTTCAAAATATTGACATAAAATTCAATCATTAACATTATTACAATATAATTTGATCATACCTTCACCAAGAGGAGAAGTTTCAAAAACTGCTTGGGGTAATGTCTTCCTCAGTTCAGAGACTCCAATGGCACAGTTAACTTGAACTGTTTTTGGACTAAAAGAACCAAAAAATATAAACAAACCCCAGATCATATCAGAAATTTGAATTTATAGAAACACTGTCAATTCAATATCAAAAAGTTTTAACAATCCAACATACAGTTTTGCTGGGAACATGGCTCCATGGCTGGATTTCAACCCAATGTCGTACAGAATGGACTCGATCTTCAGCTGGCCACTCCAGGGTTGGTATTGAAATGCTGAAATGAAAGAAAACACAACAATCCAACGAGACAATGATATGTAATAAGTAGTGTTAAATTAGAACAATTGTGTAGGATAGTAAAATATAAATGAAATGCTTACATAATTTCTCTTGGCTGAAAAAGGAAAAAAACAGACGCACCTTTAAACATTTACAGAATATTTACATAAACTGAATATTTACATGAACATTAGGTGATGTCATAAAAAATACAATGAAAAAAGGTGCAGGAGTGTGTTCACATTTAATCTGAAATTATGTTGCATTTACAAACTGCAAAAGAAGCAAAACTGGATAGGCAATTTACCAGTAAATATTATTAGCATTATCGAATTATTTACAGAAAATCATGATGATGCAAGTTAATATCAGTTCCTGGTGCCAGATTGACCCATTTGATAATTCAAGAACCTGGAAATTTTCACACACAACAGTCTTTGTCAGAGTAAATACAAAATGGTAAGAATATCATATCAAAAAACATCCAGCGAGCTGCAAATCCGCCCGCAGAAATGATCTTCTTATGACGGACGTCAGAGGATATTGCCAATGTATCCAATATCGCCAATATTATTATCAGCCATTCTAATGAGGCAACTGTAGGCACAGGCTTCCCCGAACAGAACATTTGGATTTGTGCATTCGATGTTACTGAAGTTTTTCACCTGCATCTTCATGGTTTTATCCATTTTGCTGCTGCCATATTATTGGCTGATGTAGTATGCAGGTATTCTTTATAACAGATTGTAAAAATCCGCTTATGAGATTCGTATTCGTACTTTTTGATTATCTCCTTCCACATTCAGTCCCCATTTGTTGTTATATTAACGTCGACTCTTCAGGGTAGATTGGGTGTGATATGGATGTTTGTTCATTCAGTCACAAGGGTGTTAGTAAAGTCAGGTATTGATGCAGGGTAAGGAGGCCTGGGATGCAGTAAGCATTCATTAGCAGCCTGGAACATGTTTCGGTCTCCTAATTCAAGAGAAGGGAACATTTAATGCTACTGTATCTAAAGACATTTGTGAGCCTCCTATTTTTATGGGAACGTTTTGAGGTAGAACGACCTACGGCTGGAAAAGTCAGGTGTTCTGATACTTTTGTCTGTCAACCTAGTTTTCGGTTCAGCACCAACTTATTTTGCATACTTTCCAGACAATGTTTGAACATAACACCACTGAGGCTCACCTTCTCTCTTTCAGCTCTAAAGAGATGCTAGTTTTTCCATAGGAGAAAGCCACAACGGCGAATGGGCACACGTGCCTTGGGCACGGCTCGACCTTTTTCCATCCATCCAGCAGCTCATACATATAATACTGAAAAACATTAATTTATTAAGGCACAAATATACATTTATTTGAATTTTAACCTCGATTTAAACAGCACATTTCCAGATAACCATCATTTTCAGCAAATCTTAAAAAAAATTTAAATAAAAAATAAAAAAACCCCACAAGGTATTAAAATGGTGATAGATTTTTCATGTCTCGGGATATAAAGTTTTAGGTTAAAATTCAATTATTAGATAAAAAAAGTATTTAACCCAGTATTTAAACAAAATTAAATCATGTTGAAAACGATTATATATATATATATATATATATATATATATATATATATATATATACATTTTTCATTCATAACTCCTGCACTGAACTGTAGGTTTTTACAGATTATACATTGTATTTATTTTTGTTTTTCTTCTTCCCCTCCCTAGCTTATATTATCTTAAGTGTCATTTCCCACCCATCTGTTAGTAACATTTGCACAGATAAATAGTTAAAGATAATCCGGGGCTGGCTCAGACGTTAAGATATGTAAGACAGAACACATTTGGGTGTGTAAGATTGGGGGCAGGGGCCTGGGAGATTTAGTAGTTTAGTTCTCATAGCTGTAGTAAGCAGCATACACACTACGACTACATACACAGGCATGAATGATGAGAAATTTGATGACAGACAAGTTTATAGTGCGTGAGAATTGGGTTTTACGGTTTAAAGGCGTGTTAAAAAAAAAAACCCCAACAAAATAAAAGGCACGCATGTCAAAGCTGAATCGAAAGAACAATGAGTTGAACGTCACCTGGGTTCTTTCAAATGCTAAAAAGGAACTGGTGGTTGCACACACTGCTCTCAGCTGCTCCGACACATGGCAGTCAAACCCGGCGGTTGGAGGTGTGAAGTTTTGTGTGTAGTTTTCTGTCACTTCCTTTACACGACCCTATTGACAAAGTTAAGTTTTGGTTTTTTTAACTGCAGACGTTATAAGGTTACATGTACATTATATGTACATACTAAAACATTTGCATTAAAATATATATATATTTTAATACCTTTGTCAACTTTAACAGAACGATGTAGCCCGTCTTCCCATCATACCAGCGCTTTAGGTCGAGGCAGTCAGAGTACTTTGAGATATATACACCTGTTTCAGATCAAATGAAGGGCATTTATATTTGATCCCACGAGTTCTCCTATACACTTATACAACATATAAAACCCATCAGTCCAATGTTCTAGATACCTTGCACAAGTCAGTTCTGTATCTAAAATTAATATTCCAATGCGGCTTGCTATAACTACATATTCAAAAGTTCTTAAATAAAAGCTGGTGTCCTGAGTTTTAAGCACAACATACTGTAGAATTTGTTATTTCTGACCTCAAGCCTACAAACTTTTCAAGCTCCAACATGCTGTGTACCCAGGCAAATGGCCCAAACTTTCAGGAAAAACCAGTTCATTGATATTAACATAGGCGAGCCAAAAACACGAGTTCCTCATGAGAAACTGAGACAGAGGTTATACAGTACATCCTGTCCCACAGAAACAAGATGTTCCTTTTGGTGAAATGTGCACAATAAAACGGTACACGTTCGCAATTAACGCTGTACAATCTGCCGACACGAATCGGTGTTCCTTGGTTTTATTTTTTGCATTCTGATTTTACGTGCTCTGACTCCCTAAAAGAAGACTACTGACACGATTTAAAAAAAGAAAGACAGAAAAAAAAAGAGGAAACAGTGGTGACATTAAATTTCAGTTGCTTAACAGTAGAAAGAACATGTCTGGACCAATAAGATTTTGCCAACAATGTACTGTAGCATACTAAAAGTTAAAAACAAAAACATGGAAAAAAAAAAAAAAAGGTAAATAAAATTAAAAATTAAAAAAGAAGGGAAAGTCTAGTGACGAATGTATAAAGAAAGAGAGGTTAAGTACTAATAAAAAAAAGTCCAGCATATTCAACAAACTTTGACTAATAAGTCACTAAGTATAACCAGCCACAATCTTTTCTTAGAAGAATGAGCTACAGTGTGTTTTCCTGGAAAGAAATTGTGTTGTTAAGAGCTACGTCTGCTCAGTGTGTTCGATCCTCACCTAATCCTTTCTAATTTAAAAAGGGGAAAAAAGAAAATAGAGAGAAAACAAAACAAAAAAGGAGTATAGTGTTTGCTATACACAAGAATAGCTAAAAAACTAAAGGCATAATTAACTACTAGCTTCTTAATGATCCTAGAAATTAAAATCTAAAACATGCATGAACAATCCATCATTAATATCTGTAAAAACCCTTAATGGAATGTGTGTTTCATTTTCATGTTTGGCTGAAAGGAACTGGATTGCTTTATATGCCCTTTCCCTCGAACACTTTCTGTTTCTATTTCTCATGATCTTGGGTATATTGAGCTTTACATTCATGCTTTCACTTTCAAACCTGGAAGACTACCGGGCCACTACACACTGCTCGGTAAGAGCTAGCAATTTATATGTTCTAATACCATGCATACTCTTCATTTCGAACACACTGTGGTTTGTTATTTACAGGCTGTGAAGGTGGGAGGTATTCGGGCTGTGCTAGTCAAGCTTATGTAACAGAACACATGTATTTCATATGCTGTATTTTTAGGGGTTGTCTAATCTAGTGTTGGAAATTGTATAAATACAGAGGTCTTTGAAACAGTCTGTGACCTGCTGGGGTTTAAGTATACAGACTCGGCTTGCTTTATAATGATGCAGTCTGGTTACAGTAGAAACTGAAACTAATTCAAGTTCGCTTCCTATCGTCTTATTGCTGTATCACTCAATGCATTATATGATACATTAATTCATGTTGGACCTTGACTTAAGTGTGTTGAGCCTTACTAATGCATTTTCAACACTTTAATTATAGCACTTGACCTTGGTTGCTTTTGGATCAAGCTGAAAAACCAAATTCCAGGTAAATAAAACTAAACAAAATGGAAACATAAAAGCCCCCCCCCCCCCCCCCACACACGCCCATCCACACACACACACACGATGTAATGATAGTTACCCTTTGAACAATCCCCAAGAATGGTGCATGTCCCATGGCCAACAATTAGGCCTGTTTCCGCAAGTCTCTTTGCCTTTAAATAAAAGTGAACAGGTGGTCAGATAATTCAATCACTCATTAACCGGATTTAAAAACAGGTCCACGATAGTGCTGCATGTACCCTGGATTTGTCATCGAGCAACATGAAGCCAAATGACTCCTCGAGTTCCTCTTCAGAGTACCCATTTTTACGTTTTTCAGCACGAAAAGCAGAATACTGTGGAATAACAGGGCACAGAAAAAACATATATTAATCAGGATAAGTTCAGGAAGACCACAGATGCCATAAAGAAAAAAAAAAGTATAAAATGAAGATGTATACTTACTCTTTTTTGTAGGTCTGGATTATTGACTAGCAGTGCTGAATTGTAGGTAAAAGACTCTTTGGACTCCTCACACAAATAGTTGTTACGAAGAGGAGCTAAAATACTGTTTTCAAAGGTTACTGAGCCAGAAAGCACTGGCTCAAGAAGACCTGCAAATACAGAGGAAATGTCTGAGGAACAGTGGTTCCTGTTGTATCGAATGACTATAAATACTGTCCCCCCCCCAACATTTTTCAATAAAAAGCTCTAAAACAAACAAACCATCAAAACCATTACATTTTACTAACAAAGTATCTGCATTTTATTTATGTTATACCATGATATTTACCATAGTATACAAAATTCTGCATATATATATATATATATATATATATATATATATATATATATATATATATATATATACACTGTATATTTATTTATTTATATATTTATATACGGTAATCCCTGTGGTTACGTTCCAAAACCGCCCGCGGTAAACGAAAAGCCACGATAAACGGACACCACCCCAATGTACAGTACTGTACTGTATTTACATTTTACTTCATTTTATAATTAATAATTTTATTCTTATTAATACATTTCATTATTTCAACATAAAACTCCATAAAAACAATTCCTTATAAGTTTTTTGTCTATCGTGCTATTCGGGAAGAGAGACCGGGAAAATCAGCCAAACTAATTAGTTATGCGGCAAATGCAATTCCACGATAAACCGGGGCACAAGATTCCAACTGCGGTAAAGCGGGGGATTACTGTATATGTGTATATATATATATATATATATATATATATATATATATATATATATATTTTTTTTTTTTTTTTTTTTTCCTGGACAATTTGCACCAGGAAAAATCTAATAGAAACTTCAAGTATTACATTAATCCAAAACATGTAGATTTAAACTTATATATATATATATATATATACACATACACATACACACACACACACACACACACACACACACACACACACACACACACACACACACACACATGACCAAACAAACAGACAATGACGAAAAACGTACGTCCAAGCACCGTAATTATTATTTAAATCTTAAACAGTGGTCTTAAGTGTTATCTACAATGAAACAACCTGCCCAATCCCCCCACCTAAATCCTATTGAACTGCTCTGGGATGAACTGGATCGCAAAATCAGAACCAAATCTCCAACTAGTGAACATCTTTGGCAGGTTTTACAAGAAGCATGGCAAAGTATTTCAGCTGAATGTTTGGAGAAACCAACTGTCCAGATGCCAAGAGCGTGTGAAGCTGTTGAACAAATGCCGAGGTTGGATTTTTCAAAGAAAATAAAGTGTGCCGTCTGTACAGTTGTATATTTGTTTGCGGAAATCTTCGTACCTAAAACAATCGGGACATAAACACGTCTCTCAAAAAGGCGTCAGGAATCGACTCTTCTGTATATATTGGAGAAATTTGAGAAGGTTTCCTTTTTATTCATTGCATTTATGTATGTATAACAGAAAGGTGTGCGGTTTGCTCTGTGAGGTTTTTTAACAATGATCACGAGTGTAATTATTGTTTATTTCTTGTTCTTTATGAAACATTTCAGGAATGTGGGTCTCAGTTATTCTGATCCAGGCTCAAATGGTCTACATGACCATTCTTGATTGGTGCATGGCATCATGGGTAAAGGCATGCAGGCACAATATCAACATCAATATTGAATTAATAAAGCAGAAGTATGCTGTGTGCTTTACTTCGTGTCTTCCCTCTGTTTTTAGATATAAATGCACAATACTTGGGCCAAACATTAAATAAAAAAGACCTCAAAAATGGTTTCCTGCTTGTCCACTGGTCACTGCGTTGAAATCACAGCATGTCCTAACATCCAAATAAAACGTTTATAAGCGTTCATACGGTTCTTCTCATTTAGAAACGTTGCCATTATTATTCTATTCGCGTCAACCGACTCGGAACCGGGTTTAATTTTAGGGTCCAAACTACGGAAAGATCTCGAGTTTTCGCTCAGAAATCCACCACGGGGTTGAGATAGCGATATAAACACGCATTGCTTGCTTTAGCCGGTTAGCTTGCTAAAAAAAAAAAACCATCTCCATCTGCTATATTAAACACTTACTTTCCATGTAGTCATAAATCATTCAGGGAATATTTACATTATCTGTATGAACACCGAGTTAGTTTAATGAGTGTTGGGAAAAGAGGAAGATGTTCACCTTCTTTCGGTATATTAGTGTCATTCTCCATGAAGGCGAGGCATTGGCTGGCGTTTCTGCGTTCCTCTTGATATAAAATCACATCGACTTTCCTTTCCTGGCGTTATTACTTATCTTCATCGAAATGTGTGTTTTTTAGATTTCCAATGAATTATTAGAGTTTTCCTCATAAACGCTATGCGATCATACTTTCTGTAGATATCTCTGTCTCTCTCTTTTTTTTTTCCAGCTCGCCTGAAAACTGGTTTGGTCTCAGCTTTCAAGGATACGATTGTGTAACCAGGAAGTGAAGCTAGCTCTGTTAGCTCGCTGCTAAACCGTTAAAGGTCGGGGCGTAACTAGAAACATCAGCGGCTTACAAAACCAAAGTGTCACATTAGTGTTTAAATGCGCTTTGGGTTGTGTTGGTGATGGCTGTTGGGGGAAAACGAATCTCTCACAACCGAGTTTGGGTGTAGGAGTGCGCGGGCCGCCGCCGTTTCGGAGCTTCCGAAGAATCGAGAATCGAAAAAGAAACAGAAAGTTAAAAGCGGCGCAGCGCCTCCATTTTGTGTCGCGTCCACAGACCCGCTGTTCCGGTTTGCCGTTGCTGGTTGTCGCTGGATGTGGCGCTGCAGCACGCCGGCGAGGTCTGCTCACACTTCGGGGGAGCAGGGGTAGTGTACAATAAACACGTTTCTCTTTATATGCTTATATTACACTATCAGAACGGACAGTGATAGTAATGGCTGCCTGCTTAATTTAGCAATAACCGTTAGTTTATAACGGCCATATTTTAAATATCTGGTTTAACGAATTTATCAGATTCTATAGAATATATATATATATATATATATATATATATATATATATATATATATATGTATATATATATATATATATAATATTTATGCACGCACGCAGGGGCGTGGTTACGCAAATAGAGGGCGGGGTCACAGGGGTTGTATGATGGTGGGCGGGGTTTCTGGAGTGAAGCTACCTGCTTGCCATGTATACAGTGCCATTCAAATCTTTAGACACACCCTTTTTTTTTTTTTTTTTTTTTTTTACTTTTTTTTTCATCTAATCAAGGATTACATGTAGGACGTTTTGGGGACAAAGTGACAGATTGAGATGGTTTGGACATGTGCAGAGGAGGGACATGGGGTATATCAGTAGGAGAATGCTGAGGATGGAGTTGCCAGGTAGGAGGAAAAGAGGAAGACCAAGGAGGAGGTTTATGGATGTGGTGAGGGAAGACATGCAGGTAGTTGGGTTGAAAGAGGCAGCTGTAGAGGACAGGGGGGTATGGAGACGGATGATCTGCTGTGGCGACCCCTAACGGGAGCAGCCGAAAGAAGAAGACTTTTACATCAATACCATTATACACACGACATCCAAGCTATAAAAGAACGTGTAGGGAAACTAATGGCATCCTTTCATCACATTCACAAGACTGGTCAAGTCTTCATTCTTGATATTTCTTGCTTTCTTAATGTGCTTTTAACTATCAGTTTTCTTGTGCGGAGGAAAGGGTGAATACAGAGTCAGAAGCTCATTTACAACTAATGTACAAATACATATTTAGGCAAAACACTTCAATCAAGAGAAAAGACAGTTCATCATTACTTTAAGAAATGAAGTTCAAGAAATCTCAAGAACTAAATGTATCCCCAAGTGCATTCACCAATGGCGGGTCGGTCAGGGCCAGAAAAGTCTTCTCTGCTGGCGTAAACACTATCAGAAGCACTGACCTACATTTACAACCTAAATTCTAATATTTGTTCCATGAAATTGTATTAATTTATTCCCAACAGTTTATTCTCTTCATATCTTAGCGTTTCTCTTGGCTGTATATGGATGTTAGATTTTTTTGTTCAATCAGATTTCAGCTTCTATTTGCTGCCATGTCAATCGAATCTGCCCAGGGCCTTTAAAGTCTGTACTACTGTTTTTTTTTTTTTTTTTTGTTTTTTTAACCATAGTCTCCTTAAGAATAAGCTCTGTTTCTTTAACCAATCAGATTTCATATTCGCCTCTCAGGGCAGCTCGCTGGCTCAGAATAGCGTCAGCATTTTTCCGTCCTCTAATTTGTTGGTCAGAGGGAAACTGTTACAGCCGAGTTCAACTGGCAAAACACGTGTGTAGCTCTGCACACATTAATACATCTAAATTAGACTTTTTTTTTACGCCCACAATGGCTGACGGAAGAAGAGAAATTAATTTGCTCCCGGACATACTTAAAAATCAATTTTCACATGAGATCAGTGGAAAACTGTTTTTAGGTCTGATGAGTCCAAATGTAAGATTTTTGGTTCTAACCACCGTGTCTTTGTTACATATAGAGAGTGTGAATGGGTGGTTCCTGAATGTGTGGTTCCCACTGTTGTAGCATGGCAGAAGATGGTGTGGGGAAACTTTGCTGGTGACACTTTTTGAGATTTAGTCCAAGATTAGGGTACACTTAACCAGTAAGTCTACGACTTATTTTTAGGGATCCCAACTGTTTTGCACATAGTGGGACCATAATTTGTTTTCCAACTCCAAACATCCCTCTAGGTTTTCTAAGAGCCCATTGTTCAAGCAGGAGCATGATGGAGTGCTGCATCAGGTGGCCTGGCCTCCACAATCATTAAATATGAATCCAGTTGAGATGGTTTAAGATGAATTGGACTGATGAGTGAAGGAAAAGCAGCCAACAAGAAAACTTGGGAACAACTTAGGAACTTCTAAAGTTAGTTGAAAAAACATTCCAGGTAGCTACCCTATGAGGCTGATTTAGAGAATTCCAAAAGTGTGCAAAGTGGTCATCAAAGCCAGAGATGGGAAGTAACGACATACAAATACTTCGTTACTGTACTTACGTATACTTGTATTCTGGTATCAGTACTTTAACTTCTCTATTTATTTTTCAGACAACTTTTTACTTTCACTTATTCAATTTTTTTTACACAAATATCTTCACTTTCTACTTTTTACATTTTTAAACCAGGCTCGTTCCTTTAGTTTAGACATGATCAATATTTGTTCTTTTCGTTGCGCTCTGTTTTCAGCCCATCAACCCATTTCTTGTTATTGCACAGCTTTTTCAACTTAACAGTGGTTTCATTTATCATTTCCTGGTTAACGTGGATGAGACAGAGGGAGTCAGTGATGTAAACATGACTAAGAACAGACATATTCCTGATCACCATCTTTTCTCTGCTTGTGATCTATATGGTGGATGTTCAGCCTGGATACATTCATTAGAGAACAAAAATTAAATTCCTTTGTATTAATATGATGTGAGGTCCAGGTACCAGCGTGACACTAAAACAGGTAGTAGTAACGGCTACTTTTTTACTTAAGTACATGTCAGAGCCCAAACTTCTTTACTTCAACTTGAGTGAAAAAGTGTAGTCAGAACTTCATCTTTTACCAGAGTCTTTTAAAACGTAAGTATCTGTACTTCTACTTGAGTGAAGGATGTGTGAACTTTTGCCATCTCTGATCAAAGCAAAAGGTAATTGCTTTGAATAATATAAAATATAAATTTTAGTTTACTACATAATTCTATACAGGTTCTTTCATAACTTGGATGCCTTCAGTATTATATAAAATGTGAAATAAATTAAAATAAAGAAATAAACTCTTTTGACTGGTACTGTATGGGTCCTCCAAGACGCTAGGGGGCCCCAAATCACCACTTTAGAATACTATTTGTATTTTATAATAGAATTATATTTTATTTTTGTAATCGCATATCAATGACTACGTTAACCATTAATATTGTTTTGTATCAAAAGCCATAAATTATGAAGAAGTGTGTAGTCGTGCAGATTATTGACTTATTGGAATGTAATGTATTATTAAACATAGGAAGGAAACTGGTAATCATTTTTTAACGGTTGAAGTGTTTACTTTTAAATAAAAAAACCCAATGAATTGTATCATTGTGGGAGACGTGTGTACGCTATTTGCATTTTCCACATTACCAAGTACCCTGGGGGAGATAATAACAATGAATTAATTTGTCAAATAAAATAAATGATTTTATTTGCTTATGAAAGTCAAAAAACATTCATCTGAAAATTTTGTCTCGCATGCCTTCCTTGAAACGGTTCATAGTGACCCGGTATATTATCATAACATATACACACAACTCCCACAACCGCAAAACAAGAGTCACGAGTCCTGTATGAATCCACAAACTGACTGATATGTAGCTGAAAAATTATGGATTTTGGTCCATATATGGGTTTTGGTTGTATATATAATTATATTAATAGTACAAAAAAACTTCATCATGACCATCACAAATGATCAGTTTATAATTACAAATGGTTGAATTTGTTTTAGTAACTTCAAAAAAGAAAAATAAATATCATTTGTACAATTTTATGCTCAGAAAGCAATGCAAGGATAAATCATTATTCATATAATGCCCCGCGATCATGCCAAACTCGCCGACTCAACATCATTAAGGCTCATCATTTTCGACAGGACATCCTGTGCCACCAGTACAGTCTCCTAAGTGGGAGATTATAGGTATTTAAGGTGAAGTCAGATCCATATGGGGCAATATGATAGAAATGAATTTTTTTACAAACCGTGATGGACTCATGTTGTTGCAAAATCTGCTCCAATTCTTCCTTTACGTTTTCAGCACGCAATTCAGAAATAATAGAACCTGAATCCAAATCCAAATGTATAACAATCAATTAATTGTTTATATATATATCTACTGTAAAGTCCATGAAATGCCCTGTATATATATATATATATATATATATATATATATATATATATATATATATATATATATATATATATATATATATATATATATATGCACACTTAATGTTGGTTTTCCTTTAATTTGCAATTATTACTACTATTTTCCTGTAAATAAACATGTTTATTCTAAATTATTGACCTCTTACAGAGCTAATATTCCTGCACTCACCATGCTGCACCAGCTGCTTCAGAAAATGGCAAAAATTCTCTATGACCTTTGCACATTCCGAATGATGTCTCCTTGCAGCCATGATGTAATAAACACCATTCCTTTTATTTGGTACATGGAGAAGCTGCAAAGATGCAGCACCTGAAGTCAACACATAGAGACATGTCTTTGGGAATGTATAGAATATTTACATTAGTTTCATAGACATGACTTTGATTATAAAATCTCTGTCTTACATCTAGTACACCAACTATAATGAGATGCCACTATAATTCAGACAGTTTGGACAATGTCTCTCAGTGTACACACTCCATAGATTGTGGGCTCTGGTACCTGAGGTTTTGATTAAACTGGTCATGGCGACAAACACATGGTTCACTATTGCAGCAACTTTTGGATGACTTTTGAGTTCATGCATCAAGAGAGAAATGGCTTTCTCGATATCTGCATGCTGAGCTATGGAAGTAAAAATGAAAAGTGAAAGTGAAATGAAAGTGAAAGAAAACTCAGCTTTAGTGCTGAGACATGTTCAGTTTATACATCAGAAACGAAAGTGTGTCGTTGGTTCTTTTACTTGCACTATTGTACCTTCATTCAACTAAAACTGTAGTGCAGCACACAAATTCTGCCACATTTGCATCTTGCAGGTGCATCTCACCCACAATTCACAATATTTCAACAGCATCTGGAAATGATTCTAGAGAACTACAGCCTTAAAAGATAAATAGACCGAAGTGAACTTTGAATACTTGCATGCATATCAATAAAAATATCACAGTAGTATGCTGCTAGCTAGTCATTTGGTTCATATGAATGTATTAGTGATTATTATTGCAATGGCCTTTGTCTAGTGCACACTTTATGATTTTTGCAGCCATGAATGATGACATCCTTTTCCTGTGGGTAGGCCTTTATTGTATTTAATACTTGACAAACACTTCCCAGTTTCACAATCAGTTCACATGCCTTCTCTGATTAAAAACAATCATATACACATTTATCTTGAAACAAAGCTGTAGATATTGAATCAATAATCATCGTTTAATTTCACATTTCTAATCTATTTCAAATTGAACCACAATTGTTCCTGAACCGAATTATGTTATTCTTTTGTATGCAAAAATAAAAAAATGATTTCTCCCAAAAGTAAGAAGGATAAAAAACTCCATTCTGATTGCAGCAAACATTTTGACATCCAGTATCAGATAACTGCGTTACATTTTCATTTCCAATCCAACAGCTGTTATAGTTAGAGCTGATTCAGATACATTCAGATATTTTTGTTGTTATTTTGGATTTTTGCCAGAATTCGGATATAATGGCATCAAGTTTGACAACATGTGACGATTTCAAGGAGTCCGTAATGCAGTAAAGTAATACAGATTAGGGGTCGCCACAGCGGATCATCCGTCTCCATACCCCCCTGTCCTCTACATCTGCCTCTTTCACACCAACTACCTGCATGTCTTCCCTCACCACATCCATAAACCTCCTCCTTGGTCTTCCTCTTTTCCTCCTTTCTGGTGGCTCCATCCTCAGCATTCTCCTACCAATATAACTCATGTCCCTCCTTTGCGCATGTCCAAACCATCTCAATCTCTCCTCCCTCACCTTGTCACCAAAACGTCCTACATGTGCTGTCCCTCTAATTAACTCGTTTCTAATCTTGTCCATCCTCGTCACTCCCAATGAAAACCTCAACATCTTCAGCTCTGCTACCTCCAGCTCCACCTCCTGTCTTTTACTCAATGCCACTGTCTCTAAACCATACAACATCTCAGGTCTCACCACAGTCCTATAAACTTTCCCTTTCACTCTTGCAGATACCCTACTATCACAAATCAACAGTCCTTGCCAATATACTGTCCTAAAGAAACAGACATGCTGTCTTATTCACCAGACTTGGAATAAAAACCATTACATAATTGTTAAGGCTTTTAAGAAAAGTATATAAAGATTGTTTACAGACTGACCTGCATTTAGAAGCAGTTGAATGAGCTGGAATGATTTCAGCTGAATGCAAGCGGACTCTGAGTGGCTCAGCATAGCAGAAAGTCACAGCTTCTACCACGTCCCAATTCTACCCAAAGCTTTTGTGTAGAAGATTCTTGCATTTTTAATGTAAGTTAATGGAATTTATATTCCTCTTCATACTTTTAGTATTCCTTCTTTAAATCAAAAATAAATGGATAAGATTACCCATTTGTTTCTCCTTCAGTAGGTATGACAAAATAGAAACTTGGATGGTTTCCACATCAGTATAATTCATCATAAACTCTATAATACAGAAAATAAAATATAGTTAAAGGAAAACCCTTTTTATAAATGAACATCTCTCAAACAGCTGTACAAAACTACCATTTTTGTAGTGGCAACACTTTCTGCTTCATTTTCTCCCTACTTTAAATCTCTGTTAATTCAAGTCTCCACTGTCATAACACAGTTAACAAATGGGATTGATGAAGGCGATCATTTCACTAAGAAAATCCAATCCAGCCTTTTGCATGCATTTGCTCAGTTTCCCAAGTTTGGCTAGTGTCAATGTGATGGTCAGGGGAGACATAATATGACACCCGTTCCACCCCAGATAGTCTTGCCAGTTCTGCTTTTAATCTGCCTTCTAGGAATGGTTGTGGAATCGTCAGAATTTGATCTCATGATTTCTAAATGATAGAGAAAACAACTGTTCAAGTTTCTTAATACAAGTTACAATAATGCAAGTCACCAAGAAAAAGTAGTTCCTAAAGACACAATGATAAAATGAATGTACTAATGTATGTCTTTAATTTGACTTTTTTGTCGTTGACTATCGAATTTGACTATTGTCACAGTTTTTTGAATGAGTTTAGGATGTGTAGATTGATGTGTACATACCCAAACCACTGTCGATCCCTTCATGGAATGGTGGCTCAGCGACTCCTTGAGGAAAAGTCCTCTGAACTGAATGTGGTAAGGAACCACAAAGGATCAGACATTGTTTCACCAGAGGATCATTCACCAGCAACCCACATTGACAAAAAAAACGCAACTTTCCAGTCAGATTTCATTGCAAAATATACATTAAGTGATGCATTATACTGTATATAATATTTTTTTTTATTGTATATTCTGTAATATACAGTTATATAAGCTTTGAATTTAAACTAACCGGACATTTGCTCTATTTTTTGGATTGTGGCTTAACATCCTGGCAGAGAGCCTGTGAAGATCTTTCCATGTGATAAGATCCAAAGAGGCCTCATCCTGGAAATGCAGGATTAATTATGATCTGTTGTGAAACACCTGTAAAACCTCAAATCTAGCGGCAAATCGGAGAGTTCACTTTTCATTGAATGAGGAATTATGTGAATAAATAGCTTACAAACCAAAACAGAATATACAGCCATTTTTTATTTGACAGTATTTTTGACTAAAGACAAAAACAGTGCAATGTACAGTGAGTATGTGACATATCAGCATATCCAGGAGGACACAGCCAAGTGTCCAAATGTCAGACTTCTCACTCCACCAGAGCAGTTTCACACTCTCAGGGGCCATCCAACACTTTTTACCTAGAAAGGAGACGAACAATTGCATGTCAACATTTTAAGTACAACCTGGCAACCTCAAGAACAGTAAACAACTATTGACCACTAGATGGCAATGCATCTCTAAAGCAGTGGTTCATAGCTGTTTCTTCAAGAGGCAAAATTGGAGTTTTTGGTGTAAAACTAATTTGGTGTGCAACCAATGGTCAGAGGTTCAAAAAAATACTCTGCTCAATTAAAAGTACTGTTACTTCAGTGAACTTTTACTTAAGTACAAGTAAAGTTGCTGGTTTAAAAATCTACTCAGGTAAAAGTAAAAAGTAGCTCATTTCAAGTTGACTCAAGTCCATCACTCCATTTTTCTTTATTCCGAGTTTAGTGTGTTTGTTCTCCCGCCAATCAATCATTCAGTGCAGTAGTGTCTCTTGCATGCAATGTTTTTCAACTTGCAATATTTTTATTTAGATTAATAACACGCTTAAGTAAAATGACAGATTTTAAAATCTACTTTTAAAAGTAGAAGTACACACACACAAAAAAAACCTACTCAATTACAGTAACGCAAGCAAATAAAATCCTTTACTTTCCACCTCTGCCAATGGTGTACCAGTGTCGAATAAGCAACATGGCAACAGGCAAAATATTGGATGTCAGACCCTTCTTTTTATTGTTTTTACAAGCTTATATTTTTTTATTGACTTTTAAAAAAATGCTCTTGTTGATTTGCTAGTGTATTACCTCTGTTCCCACTTGCAATCAAACCCCAGAAAACAAGTGAAAACTCTTACCCTTAACATGATTTTGTCACATAGTTATTGAAATGTCTTACTTTATTGTTGTACACAATGCAGGTGTAACTTACTCTCTTTGATTCGACGAACCTTTGCTCGATCTTGTGTAGAATAGTTGCTGTTGCAAAATCACATATGCGAAAGACAGAGTCGCCGCTCATCAGAATGTTGGATGGTTTCAGATTTCTGGACGTCGAAACACAACGATTTTAACAATAACTTGGTAAATCGGTATTATAATGTACACACGTTGTTGACACATCTATTAACCTGTGTAAAATGTTTCTGACATGGAGGTAGGCCAGTGCATCCACCATTTGTACCAAGAACATCTGTAAGCACTGTACGGCAAATAACACCGAAAGATAAAGAGAAGCCAAAAGACTAAATTGCTAGACATCTGGCAAATTTATAGCTAGATCAATAATCTAAATGGTATCTTCAAACCTTTACTTTAGCTTTCTTTGAGAGGCAATGACTATTTTGAGGGTGGTTGCATATGAACAGTTCATCACCATTGAAATCAGGGACGATGATATCTATGTAAAAATGACTTAAATGATCTGTCATATATCAATCAAATTATGTACACAACCCGAAATAACGACACCAACACCAGCAACAAGTATTACATGCTTGTTCCAGGATACAAACTACTCTCAGTAGCTGACGATGATCCACACCGATAAGACACAAAGCTTAGGAACAACACACACCTAACTGATTACAAATAAAAACAAAAAAGCATATAAAACCAAAATTATTTGTCTGGTATAGGGAGATTGGTTAAGGGTTAAATTAGTCGGTTCTCTACCTCATGTAGGCTTCGATTAGCTCTAGTTTCATCCAAACATTCCATCTAAGCATGTAAAATGTAATACAGAAATTATCCAGGTTCAAGAATGACCTGGTAATTCAGGTAAAGATGATTAAACCCCTTCACTGTGTTCTTCAATACCTTCTTCAATGTGTAGTCCAAGCCAGAATGTCAGTCTTTTACAACAAAATTCAGGCTGAAAGACCCTTGACACATCACATCTACAACCTAAAAACAGGTGGACAAATGAGCCACTAGCCAGTTACCTTTTCAAACTTATTACAGTGCAATGCAGGGTTACACTTTTTTAAATAATCAAATCTAATAAAATTCATAAAACAAACAAAAGATATTTAGAATTCTATCATACAGCAAATTAGACATTTCCCAGAAAAACGTTACCATATAATTGTCCATAATATTAAAGCTTTAGCTCTCTTGCTAGTTCTTTCAAAGCAACATTTGTGAAGAGATACGATTGTGCGTGTTGTGTTTTGGAGCACTTGGAGACAACAAGCATGCCAACACACACACACACACACACAACTGCTCATGCATACCGCATCAGCGCACATGCTCCCACTGTTCATAATGTATTCTAAGAATCATATATTGTGATTTATGAAGTTGCAACACACAGCTTGCTTAGCAAAAAACACAAGGGCCGTGGTCACCTAATCCGTATTTTAGTAGCTGCTTCCTCAATTCCTTTTGTGCCTACATGTCAAGAAAAAGTCCAAGATTTCTTAAACAGAAACATAGTCTCGGGTTCGGTTTAGACAAAAATATATAAGTTGCTATCAGAGAGCAAGTTAGACACAAAGTCAAGAGACAGCGACAGAGGAAGCCATGGCTTTAGAAAAGAGCGAAGCAACTCCATTATTGCTGAATAGAAAGAATAACCAGTATAAAACAAGGTAACTCTTCTCCCTCCCTCTTTCTCTCTCTATCTCTCTGTCAAAAACTCTTTTTACTTGTACTTTTTTTTTTACTCTCTATTTAAAGTCTACAAGTTACATACAATTGTTGGAACTTTTATAATGTGTACTATTCATAGCAGTCCTATTCTACTATATATATATATATATATATATATATATATATATATATATATATATATATATATATATATATATATATATATATAGAGAGAGAGAGAGAGAGAGAGAGAGAGAGAGAGAGAGAGAGAGAGAGAGAGAGAGCATATCATAAAAAATGTCATTTTTTACAGGAATGGAACAAGGTTTTGATTGATATTATACTTAATTTTGTGATTTATTTATAACTTAGATATTCTATTGTATAGCTGTGTATTCACTCATATTTTACATTGTATTTCTGCTGATTTCCAACAGAAATTGCTTGCTGTTTCTTGCAGCCTTTTCGGCTGTTCTAGGCAATTTAATTTTTGGATTTGCCATGGTATTTCCCTCTGCTGTGATTCCACAGCTTAAGATGGAAAACGATCCAAATCTGCCAATGGACGTTCATATGATTTCCTGGTTTGGGGTAAGAGCAGCTTCTTCGTTTTACACTGAATATTGCTCGATTCTAAACTGCATTGAAAATTATTTTATGATCAATATATAAAGCGAAATCTGGCAAAATCTGGCCTTCAATGTTATTATTTTTTTTCATTATTTAGGCTTCAACTCTGACCACAATTCAGTTTTTGTACATGTGTGTGCACTTGTACAGTACATTTGATTCTGATTCTGTTCTATTTCTTGAATAGTCTGTTTTTGCGATCGGAGCTATGGTAGGAGGCTTGAGTGCCATGGTGTTGAATGACAAAATTGGAAGAAAACACAGCATCATGATATCCGTAATTCCCTCCACGGCAGGATTTCTCATGATGGCCGCAGCGAATAAAGTGTGGTTGCTTCTCCTGGGTAGATTGCTCACAGGTGTCGCTGGAGGAATTACAGCCAGCTCCATTCCTGTAGGTATTTCCTCAGGCATGAATCAGATTCCATGTCTCAAATTTGCTGTTTCTTTTTTTCTTTTTTTAAAACCAATCAAAGAAAGGGTATCCATGTTACATTATTATGTACAGACAAAAGGCTTAATAGTCTGAAAAGTCTGAATGAGCTTAAGCAAATTTACTTGGAACGAATGGCCAAACTATGACAATCTGTTTATGCAAAGGAAATAGAAACACAAACTAGAAGTATAACTGTAGGCAAAAGTGGTTCTACATTAGCATTTATATGTACTACTGTAAATACTGACCCAAGGCAGAGAATTGTAGAAGCATTTAAAATGTAAAACGTTTTAATATGGAATTTATCTTTGTGTACCTCAAAGTAGAAATATTCTGTAAATCAAATCCCAATCCCAATAAACTCCATTTCAGTTCTAGGTGGTTTTACCACTACAAATGGAAGACTTTCAATGGAATGAATACTTCTGCAAAAGAGTACAGACAAATACAAACAGATTTACATAAAAAAATAGTTATGTAATGTTTTCTAAATTAAGAGGCATCAGGATAATAACTCAGATACTACAATAAACGTGCATGAAAATGACACACTTTCATCCACTCTGTAGCTGTGAATAGCACATAATGCCAAAGCTAGAATGACACCTTTCTTTTGGGAATATTTTTCTAAAGATAGGCCTTCATTATGCTTTTACCATTGCAGGTCTACGTGTCAGAGATTTCACATCCAGGTGTCAGAGGAGCTCTGGGATCTACTCCACAGATAATGGCTGTCTTTGGAAGTCTGGCACTCTATCTTCTTGGTAAGTGGCACACTTGTCGCAAGCAACACATTTCAGCTGTTTATTTTGAAGACCCAGTTGAATACATGCTGTAAGTTTGATTTTAGAAATTGATCAATAAGATTTGAGAGGTTTATGGAAACCAGAAGAAAAATGCATGATTATGTGATCAAACTACACGGTCTGTGTGGGATTTCCTTTCTTACCCCACAGGCTTGGTTCTGCCGTGGCGGTGGCTGGCTGTAGCTGGGGAAGTTCCTGTTCTGATTATGCTCTTTCTGCTGTGCTTCATGCCAAACTCCCCACGTTACCTCATCACCAATGACAAACGAGATGAGGCCATCAGAGCCCTTCAATGGCTCAGGGGTCCTGATTCAAACTACATAACTGAACTCAATCAAATTGAGCGCAGTGTCAATTCACAGGTAAAATGAAACAGCCACATTACATTTTTATCAGATTCTTGTATCATTCTTGTATAATCAAAAAGCTCAAAACTACACTTCTTTATTAGATAAATAGACAGATAGACAGACAGACAGATAGATAGATAGATAGATAGATAGATAGATAGATAGATAGATAGATAGATAGATAGATAGATAGAACATAGTACAGGTACACAGCAACTAAATGCAGTTTATCACCTACCAGAAGTGCAAATAGTAGCAATTGTGCAAAAAAAAAGTATATATATATATATATATATATATATATATATATATATATATATATATATATATATATACTTTTTTTGTATAGTTTTTGTATATAGTAATCCGCGATAAACGGAAAATCGCAATAAATGGACGCCACCCAAAAAACGGTATTTTATGTTTACAGCACTATACTGTATTAACATCTTACTTTATTTTATAATTAATAATTATATTTTTATTAATGAATGTAATTATTTCAAAGCAATCGAACCATGCTAAAGCAGGGAAATACTGTATATATACATGCAGGATGTGTATAGAGAATGTTCAATAAAAAATATACACTATAGGATATGTACTATGTATGTACAAGATATGAGGAAAATGTACAGATGATATATAGATGACGATAAGGATTTACACCCCAATCTTTTTAAATGAACTGACTGCATAACAATGTGAAAGCCATCTTTTTTAAGAAAAATGCATCTTTTGTAACAGATTCTCTGTTGTGGCTTGTTTTGTCCAGAATGCATTGATGTAAAGCAGTTTATTTAGAACTTTATTTAGCACAAATGCTTAAAATGTATATACTGTTATCATTTAGTTCATTATTCAGATCATTGTGAAGAAAGAATTGTATATTGCGCTAAACATCAGGTCGTGTACCACAGGCATAGAGTAACTGAATAAACTTTTAACACAATTTAAACTTTCCAACAGTTTGTAATAACGAGGAAGGATCTTCAGAGTCCGTTCTTCTACAAACCCATTCTTATCTCAACGTTCATGAGATTCCTGCAGCAGATGACGGGTATTACACCCATCTTGGTTTATCTGCAGCCCATTTTTGAGGAAGCAGCTGTTTCACTGGTGAGTGCCTTCGACCAGCAATACCATCAGTATGGAGTGTCATCTGCCCATTTGCCCATGAAATTTGTCTCACAGATTTTTAATGTAATCTAGGAACCCAAGTACGATGCTGCAATCGTGGGATGTGTTAGACTGGTCTCTGTTATTATCGCGGCCAGTTTGATGGACAAAGCTGGCAGGAAAGCTTTGCTTTACACATCAGGTTTGTATTGAGCAACAAGTTTTGGTTACTTTCGAGCAGTTTCTTGCATGCTCAGCACTTTCCGTAATGTTGCAGTTCTGCCATATAATTGCTTTGTGCATCAAAATATCATAATTCTTGTCTAGTATGCTAATTTGTGCACTTTTTCTTTCCAGCATTTATAATGTTTCTGGCCTCACTGACAATGTCCATATACACCCACAACCCACAGTGTGATCATGTAAACATTACTAGTGGGTACACACATGGAGTCATGAACAATTCTGCCCTTACCTCCAGCACAATTATCCCCCTCATCAGCATCATGTTCATTATATTTGGTAAGTGCGCGATGTAACATTATTCATGTATTCTTTAGTTTATAAAGAAGATGGCACAATAGAGCTGAAAACCATGACAACCATGACAACCTAATATTAAAGTCTGAAAAGACTATTACTGAATATTCTCATTTCTCAGCCAAAATAACACATACAATGATTTATGTGATCTCATCATTAATACATAAAGCAGTCAGTTCGGTGTGATTAATAGCGCCCCTGACAGTAATCCTGTCTGCGAGGTTTATATTAATGCACTCGTTTTAAATATTTAGCGTTCTTAAAAGGATTCTCCCATATCAGCACTTTAAAATAGTCAGAAGGAAAATCCTGATCGTAAATTCCCATGGTTCTTTTGGTTTCTATTTCATTACAACACAAAAAGATATGCAATAGGAATGACGTCATCACGTGGTTGAAAACAGGAACTTGTCCCCTGAATGGTATATCCAATAATCTAATGTGTTTTTCTTTGAGGGTTTGATTTGGTGTGATATAAGAGGAATGACACACCTAAGAGTGCATTGTTATAAAAAAAATTCATAATCTACCTTCTAGCAGTGACAATTATTGTTCCATACCAACATTATTGTGTATTTAACTATAATAATAATCTTTAAATTAGCCTTCATAAAAGATCATAAAAAATGTGGACAAAATTATTTTCCTCATTATTAAATTGCAACAAAAATACACCTGCATTGACCAACATTTATAAACATATCCATGGCTATAGATAATTCTAGATAAAGTATCAAAAGTTCATATAAAGATGAACATCAGTCTTCAGGTGGAAATATAGAATAATGGTTTTTTCTCAATTTTGAAGATTTTGCCAGTTAATAAGATGTTCATTAAGAACTCTAATTTGACTTATTGATGGTATAAATCTTCATTGTGAAGCATAATATACCTTATGGTTAACATATAAGTTAACATATATTACTTTTTAGTTATGGTAGTGTTATGTTCTATGCACCAGAAACACAAGATTGTATTAGGAAACATTTGTTTCTCAATCTTTTCCGAATCAGAGAGATTTCACATTGTTCAGGTTTCATTTTGATGCATGAAGACATCAGCATTTGTCCATATGTTTGTCTTCTTAAATTATACTTCCTACTATGGAATGCAAGGTTTTATTCCAAATATCTTTTTAAAATCTGCTGATGGATGACCAACATTTTAGATTATTTTATTCCTCCTAATGCTGATGTGTTCTTACATTGCACTCAAAGCTCCACTGAAATGAACACAAACAGGAATTGGGTGGTACAGCAGCCTGCTAGGTGACAATGTGAAACCAAAGAAAAAAGGAGTTTTTATAAAGAATAAGCTCTAATTTATTTTTTATGTAAATCAAAGTGCAAGAATTGAGTGATTAAAATAAAAGGAAAGATTATTGCTCTTCTGTTATTACTCCTTCCCCTTTCCTGCAATCCTGACCTTTAATTGTGTAACCAAGAAGAAAAAAAGAAAAAGCTGTGAATAGAGTTCTATGAGACCTAAAGTATAAGCTACAATATGTGTAGAAAAACATATACACAGCACGTTCTTATGATTACCATGTACTTTTTAAATTCTTTTAATGTTTTTCCACACATGAAATGTTAAATGATAAAAAATATGTTTGTGTATCGATAAACAATGACAATGACTAGGCTTTGGTTTCCAATAACAGCAATATTCAAACAGATGCTTTTTATCTATTAAACCAATGACACCACTTACTATTTTGTATTTGTTTTTTACGTTTGAATTTTCTGAGCAGGTTATGCAATGGGCTGGGGTCCGATCACATGGCTGCTAATGTCCGAGATCCTGCCGATGGCAGCACGTGGTGTTGCTTCAGGCCTGTGTGTCCTGGTAAGCTGGGCCACTGCTTTTGCTCTGACACAAGTCTTCATGCATGCCGTGGTAAGTTTGATAAAACTTTTGAATCTAAATTTGAAAGGTTTTATTTAATGGTTACTGAAGCAAGAAGGACATTTACAGCTACTGAATAAAATGATATTTTGCATCATACTAGCATTTATAAATAAGATTGCCGATGCATTCTGATTTGATATATAATAAAAAGACAGATTGGAAGTCACTCAGTGAGAAAGAGTTTAAAAGATCATTTGTGGTGTCACATATGTAATGTCACTGGTTGTACTTCCCACTATTGTGCAAAGAATAGGATACAGTTCCCCCTTTACATTTATTTCTCTATTACAGGCAGCATATGGACTTTTTGCACCCTTTCTGTTCTTCTGTGTGATCTGCGTGATTAACATCATCTTCACAGCCAAGTGTGTGCCTGAAACTAAAGGGCGAACACTGGAAGAAATCGAGAATTATTTCAGAACAGGACGCACCTTCACCATTGCAGAGAGTTAGTTTTTAACATGTATAATAAATCTTTAAATTAGCTGTGTGCACGTTGCACTTTTTGTATAATTTTTTTTTTTTAAGAAAGCCATCATGCCATCATACCATCATAATCTGTAAAAAAAATATATAATATTTATACAGGCTACACAGTTAAAAAAATATAAATAAGTCTAAATTAAGTCTAACTATGCTTCGATGGGAGGAGTCTGATTCGTGTTATGAAATGAGGATCATACCATATTGGTTTTATGGAGGTGCTCAATGTCTGATTTCACCTACAAAAGAACTACTGTTTTTTCCCCAATAAGTTAAAATATAACCTGATATGATGGTGCTGTAAAGAAAAGCATAAATCAAACTCCTCTGTGAGAGATTTAAGTTTCACTTTCCATGATCTATGATTGACACAGGAGCATCTTGGCAGCAGGGATATAAATATTTAGCAATGCCTGGGAATGTATTCTGTAAATGTCTTAAACTGTAAATAAATAATAATTTTTTGCACTGCATTGTACTTAGAGCTTACACAATCAACAACATCCCGCAAACACACACACACACACACACACACACACACACACACACACACACACACACACACACACACACACAATTTGACTATGCTGACTTTACACAGTTGACTATGGGCAAAACTTTAGGATTCTGATTTGATTGTCAATCTTAATAAAACACTAAACATATATATATGCACATTGTAACCCTCATCCCTAAAGTAAAAATAACATTTTTAAATTAGTTAAGCAGTTTTATTAAAATGCTGTTCGTGATACAGTGTTTGGTTGAAGAAACCATTCTCTCTTCAGAGAATACCATTATAAACTTGCTCAGGTGCAACCAGTGTTTGACAGATCAAACACCATACTAATTGCCCCACCTGACATTAATTGTAGTGTTTTTGACTGTTTCAGAATAAAACTAGCTGTTTCTTGAAGATTCCACTGTTAGTAGTGGATGGTACTGCAAAGAAATCACCATGGTTGGGAAAGTGCTTTCAAAAGGCCACCAGGATAAAATTGTTGAAAGGCACAAGATAGACAAAGGCTAAAAAAGTAGCACTGAGTACTGTTCAGAGCATCAATAAGAAATGGTACCACCAACACATTTCCTAGGTCAGGTCATCTATCCAAACTGGATAACTGAGCCTGGAGGACATTGATTATAGGAGCTACCAAGAAGCCAAAGGAAACATTGAAGGACTTACAAAGCTTTATGGCTGGGTCTGGTTGGTCTGTGCATGTGACAACTAACTCAGTATTCAGTGTCATGTTAAATCATACCAAGAAGACTCTGATGCCATCTGATAAAAGGTGCTTTGGTCTGAAGAGACCAAAATTGAACTTTTTGATCTGATGTCCTAATACTATGTTTGGCAAAAAAAACACCCAAAGCACACCATACATGCAGTAAAGCATGGTGGTGGCACTATTATGTTCTAGGGGTGTTTCCTCATCAGTGGGGACTGAGCAATTTGTCAGGATTCAAGAGAAAATGAATGCGCCATGTATATTCATGTACTTGAGAAAAACCTACGTCCCTCTTCTAGACTGTTGATGATGGGCATGTAACTTACCTTCCAACACAACGATAATCCTAAAAATTCTGCCAAAAGAACAACACAATAGCTTTTGGATAGGACTAAACCTTTCTCAAAAAAAACCCCAAAACTATTATGCAAAAAAGAATGGGCAAATATTGTTTATTTGTGGTGTGGAAAACAGGTTTCGACATATCCAAAAAGATTAATGGATGTAATTAATGCAAAAGGTGACTCTATGAAGTATTAATGCAGGGAATTGATGACTAAAGAGTCAGTAGCCCTATTAGTGCTACTACTGTACAAATCCATATTATGGTAGAAAACACTCAGTTAAATAAAAAGTAAATGCAGTCCATCATTATTCAAGGAAATAAGGGTTAGTCAATAAGAACTATATGTATCATCAAATGCTATGATGAAACAGGCTTCCCTGAGGACTGTCACAGGAAAGAAAGACCAAGAGCTACCTCTGCTGCAGAGGATAAGATATTAGATTTATTAGCATCAGAAACCACTGATTTACATAAATGTTTCTTGCTGTTAAAGTAACAGACATATTTCAGCATCCACTGTTCAAAAGAGACTGCATTCATAGAAGAGTCAAGTCTTTATTTGCGCAGTACAAATAGTGTTTACGGTATGGATCGAGTAGAAACAGTGAAATTAGCTGGAGATTAAACAAACTTGCTGTCTGCTACTTATTATGTTTGTGAGGAAACTCAGATTTGAACTATGTTCTGCACATAAAACAAGGATTAAATTTGGTATACATGTACACATACCGAAAGTCCTGTACAGAAACTGGTCAGTATGAATATGTGTGTAAAAAAACAAAAAACAAAAAAAATGTTGGTTCCAATTATTTTCGCAGTCCAGATGGAATTACATGGTGTTGACTGTATGCTATGACTGTATGGTATGGAACTGTAGCTATGTTGGATCAGTATTTCACTAATATAAGTCTCCAACTGTCTGTACTCCAAAACAACCCCAGACCATTTAGCTTCCACCTCATGTCTAACTGTGGGGGTGAGGCATTCTGCTAACATCTCTCCACTTTCCTGTCTTACATAGGTTCTTTTGTTAAAATAATATTGTGTGTATATATATATATATATATATATATATATATATATATATATATATATATATATATATATATATATATACACACACACACACACACACACACACAGTGCAACCTTGATACTCGCAGGGGTTACATTCTATGACCCCTCGCGAGTAACAAAAAATTGCAAGGTTTTGACTCTCTCCTTTTGATGGTTCCTTTTTCAAGGGGAATTGTTCATGTACTGTACTCTAACCTATTGTTAACCCATTGTTAACAATTGTTAACCCATTGTTAACAATAGCTTAAAAGGTTTTAAAGCTTTAATAAGACATATTTTGCCAGCTGAGCATTATATCTAACATAGCTACAGAAATGATGCCCGAGAAGGACCTGCTCAGCACTGGGGGCAGCTCGGTTGTCATATCTGTAGGAGTGCTCTGAATATAATAGGCAGTTTTACCCACCTGGAACTACGTTTTTATTGTTGTGACATGCTAGAAAAGGTCAGCAATTAACAATAACATCTTGCCATCTTTGAAAACATCCCTCAGTGTGACATTATGGAGAACAAATATACAGAGGACAATGATATTCGCTTCAATTCTATTTCAGGGTTTTTGCACCCTCACAAAAAGCCAGTAACGTTTTCTTGTAGACTGGAGGATGTCAGACATAGTAAGCTTTATTTCCTATCACAACTACAATTATCCACTTTTCTTTTACTTTCGCTTTCTTCTCTCCGTTTGTAGCGAATAACCCCTGCTCACTTGTGCAGGAACTATAGCATAAGAGTAACCATCTTAAATAGCAGTTTAAAGTTGAAATCTATGGTTTCTGCAGTTAAAGCCTTTCCAATTGACTGAAGAAAAGGGTTGGTAGCTGATTTACACTCAATTACACACTGGACAAAAATGAAGCAGAACCAAATGAAAAAGGCCTGAATTATGTACTCATAGGATTTAGATGTTTGCTAACAGTGGTTGTTATACGTAAAGTTGTGTGAGAAATAAACCTGACAATGTGTGATGTTATTTGAAGATAAGACAAAGTGGGTTAATAAAGCAGATTTATAATAGGGTCAGTATAAGCACCCTGAAAAGAATTTCCTATTCAATCCCAGTATAGATCACAGACACTGGTAATGGTGGAGAAATAGCTCAGATGTTAAGATGTTGGACTTTTGATCAGAAGGTTGTGAGACCAAACTGCCACCACTGGGCCCTTGTGCAAGACCCTCAGCCTAAACTGCTCAAGTGTGTATATTAGATAATTAGTCATTATGGATAAGGGCATCAAAGCAAATGATCAAACAAAGAAACAAAACTTATAGTTAAGAAGGGAGCGGATGGGAGTAAGACATGTGACCGAGGCAAGCATCTTGACTTGCATCAAGATTGAGTCATAGACATGTGGCAGAGAGAATCCAGTAAATATCCAAAATAAAACATCGTTCAGAATCAGATAATAAATAAAAGAGAAATAATGTAATAATGTAAGTTATGTTATGTACCACTGTGTTAGGAGAATAAAGCAGTTTAATTTATTATGCCATGAACTTTGAGTATTTATTAACTTAAGTATTTTTCCTGAAACTTTATTATACTGTGGAATATTTTTTGTTCTGAATTTGTATATTTACATTACAGCATTCAGTGGAAGACTTTGTCCAGAGTCACTTTGCTGTGTTCCTGAAGTGCTCTGTAGTCAATATCAAAAACACATCCTCATGTTAGATCATTAGCTAAAAGCTAAAAGGAAAAAAATTTATACAAGATGAAAGAAAACACATCTGCCAAGGTATTTATAAATATATAGAAGTGTTATTTGTGCTTATTGATAGTTTTCTGATTATATACAATAAATATACTTAAAACTCAGTGCTAAAAAAAAAAAAAAGAATGTTTATATTTAATATCAAGTATGTTAACAGAGCAATGAGCAAAAGAAAATCAGAGAGCACAAAACAGAAATACAGATTAAGTGTCACCAATTTTTTCAGTTAAAACAATCATGGTCTGGCATAGTGGATTGCACTTTTTTCTCCAGAGAGTACATTTTGTTGGGTTTCCCTGTGCTCTGGGGGTTTCCCCTGGGTACTTCAGCTTCCTCCACCAGGCCAAATACATGTGCTGGAGGATGATTAGCATTTCCATATGCAGTCTCTCTCTCTCTCTCTCTCTCTCTCTCTCTCTCTCTCTCTCTCTCTCTCTCTCTCTCACACACACACACACACACACACACACACACACACACACACACACACACACACACACACACACACACACATATATATATATATATATATATACACACAAACAAAGCTCTGATGAACTTTAAAAAATTACCAAATAATGAAAACACATTACCAAATAATGAAAACACACACACACACACACACACACACACACACACACACACACACACACACACACACACACACACACACACATATATATATATATATATATACACACAAACAAAGCTCTGATGAACTTTAAAAAATTACCAAATAATGAAGTTTTTGTTTAACTAAGGAAACTTTTTCCTATTTGGACAAATGTTACATGTTTCTCTTAAAAGTGCAGAATTTACAAAAGTAAAGCCTGCATATGGAAAAGTCTGAGAATGTAAAACTAAAAGCAAAATTTGTTCAAAACATTAGGGTACTTCACCTACTGCTTATTAGAATGTCATTAGATTTCTCAGCAATATTAAGTAATGTTAATGGGTTCACACCAAGATAGATTTAGAAAAGTAGACAAGTGGAGGTCTCTGTTTTGGATTATCAGTCAAAACTAAAGAATTTTGGGGTGATTTTTTGAGACAAAACTTTACATTCGACTCTGATTTCCAGAATACAGTAACACATCCATTTTCAGAAAATTCAACAGAAATATTGCAAGACTGTGCCCCATCTCATCTTTTTTAGTTGCTGAAAAATTTATCAGTATTTTTATTTTTTCATAATTACTGTAATGCTTTACTTGTTGTGGTTTTGAAATCTAATTATTCTTCTTCTTATTTAGTTATTTTTTTAATTCCTATCTTGAAAAGTGCTTTGAGATGCAACTTTTAAAGGCGCTATATAAAATCAAGATTATTATTATTATTATTATTATTATTATTATTATTATTATTATTAAGATAAGATAAGATAAGATCAGATAAGATCAGATAAGATAAGATCAGATAAGATCAGATCAGATCAGATCAGATAAGATAAGATATACCTTTATTCATCCCACAGTGGGGAAATTTCTGTGTTACAGCAGCAAAGAAAATAAATGGGCAAATATATAAAAAGTAGAAACATAATACAAGCATATACATCACAGTGTATAAATACAAAAGAAAAAGGGACCACCAAAAAAGTATTTACACTTTCAAGCATATTGCACATAGGTAATATTGCACGGTTCAAATTGGTGTTATTGCACAGTTATTGCACAAAATGTTATTATTGTTATTATTGCACATTAAAAACACAATAACAGTGGGTATTTTGGTGACTGGTTCACTGGGAGCTGCTCTGATTGTACAGTCGAATAGCAGCAAGGAAGAAAAGACCTTCTGTATCGCTCCTTCAGACGCTTAGGATGTAACAGTCTGCCACTGAAGATGCTGGTTATAGACAAAACTGTTTCATACAGGGGGTGAGAGTCATTCTGCAGCAATGATGATAGTTTAGTTACTATCCTCCTTTCCCCCAACTCCTATACAGTGTCCAAGGAAATCCCCAGGAATGAGCTGGCCTTCCTGATCAGCTTGTCCAGTCCATAGAAGATGGCTGCGGCCACCACAGAGTCAAAAAATGTTCTCAGTAGCTCTCCTTGCACACCAAAAGTAATTAGTCTTCTCAGCGGAAACAGTCTGCTCTGTCCTTTCTTGTAAATTGCTTAAGTATTATCTGTCCAGTCCAGTTTGCTGTTCAGATGAACACCCAGGTATTTGTAAGAGTCCACTCTCACAATGACCTTTTCCTGAATGTTCACTGTTGATAATTAATATAATTAAGCAGCTCTATTGGCACCAGTACGCAAAGTTCTGGATCAGTCTTTTGTACTCCCTGTCATCATCATCAGAGAACTTCTGCAGGTGACAGGTTGCTGAGCTGAACATGAAGCCTGCAGTGTAGATGGTGAAGAGGAACGAAGGCTGAACCGTTCCCTGCGGGGCTCCAGTGTTGCAGACAAGCATTTCAGACTCACAGTCACGAGTCCTTACATACTATGGTCCGTCTGTGAGGTAGTCCAGTATTTAGGTAGACAGATGGTGGTCCACTCCCATCTACACCAGCTTACCCCTCAGGAGCACAGATTGGATGGTGTTAAAAGCACTAGTAAAAAAACATGATTCTCACTGTACTTCCAGTCTTTTCCAGGTGTTAAAAAACCCTATTTGGAGGAATATCTTCTTAGCGTCTTCCACGCCAATGCCAGGCTGGTAGGCAAACTGAAGTGGATCCATTGATGCGCTCACCAGAGGTTGGAGATGAGTAATCACCAGCCTCTCCAATGTCTTCATCGGATGCAAGGTCAGTGCTACTGGTCTGTAGTCCCCAAAGTCTTTGGTACAAGTACCACACAGGATGTCTTCCACAGCTGTGGCACTCTTCCTAGCTTTAGGCTCAGACCAAACATGTGCAATATGCCGCACAGCTGGTCTGCACAGGTCTTAAGGAACCTGGAGCAGATGCTGTCTGGGCCTTATTATTATTTCAGAGTAGATCTCTCTGAAGCAAACTTATAACTGTGTATAGACATTACATACAGTACGGAGGAAGAGACGAGAAAGATGAGGGAGAATATTATAGACACTGTTAAGGGGTAGCGCCATGGTAAAGATGTTGGACTTGTGATCAAAAGGTTGTGAGTCCAAATCGCCAACACCACCAAGCTGGCACCATTGGGACCTTAAACAAGGCCCTCAGCCTGAACTGCTCAGCTGAGGTAATCGTCGACCCCAACAAGTCTACATGATGCGCACTGGACATTGGATTTTTTAAGTGATTTTCTTATTTATTTATTTTTTTTATTATTACTTGAAACAAAATATTGTATACAGTATTTAGATTATTTCGATTTATTGTTTATTTGATAGTATTTATAGCTCTTACATCATTAAGAGATATACGTAGTCAAAAACGAACACAGTAACAACGCACAAAACAGACTTTAATAGCCAACCAATTAAAGGGGCACTTATACCAATATTTTAACGACGTAATCTTTTATATGAAGCTTTTACCTCTGAATGATGACATTTTTCAATGCCACATTCGTGAAGAGAGATGTGTGTATACAGTATTTTGAACACAATTGGAGACGTCAAGCGTGCCTCTTAAACCTCTTAAACAATCAGCAGTCATTAATGTTAAAAAGCCTGCGATTTTCTCAGTATTTTCTCACTTCCCCCCACTCTTTTTTCTGTATACAGTACATGATGTCAGATGCATGTATAGTCTCGGTTTCACTTTAGATTATTCTATACCATGAAGCTGCCATATAGACTGAAAGTCAGAGATTGAGGGCACACAGGACGCAATGGCTACAGAAACTACTCCATTACTGCAAAACAACCAAATAAGGTATATATCTATATATATATAAATAGATATTCTGTCTAGTTAAATATATATTACTATTTCCAAAATGTTTATATTTTACACATATTTGATAATAGTGAAAATTCTGTTTTTACTGGTTTTAGACTATTGTTTGCATTTGTTTATTCTGTCATGTGCACAGTCCAGATATACACTGCTTTTAAAGTTTTTTTTGTTGTATTTTATGCTATTGGCTGGTATCTCTCTCTCTCTCTCTCTCTCTCTCTCTCTCTCTCTCTTTCTCTCTCTCTCTCTCGCTCTTCTACCTCTTTTCTTTGTAACCACTTACTGTATGTAGGTTGCAGTGTAGTGTTTAGATCTCTGGGAAAAAAAAGTGTTCAGTAAAAAGGACGAATATTTGATAGTTTCAATCGGAACGTTAGTGCATTTAGACCTGCATTTAAAGCAGTTATGCTGTTCTGGTTTAAATTTGTGGATAAAACCCAATGTGTATATTTGACATCCTCTTCAAGTGAAATTCATTGCTCACTTGAAAAAATTGCTTTAGAATTGAACATGAAACTGAATTGAGTTGTTTTTAATATTTTTTAGTTTTGTCTTGGTTTTAAGAAAAGTTTTTTAAAGATCGAGTGTTTTGTTAATGTTGTGGTTGACTCTTTTTGGGTTAATGTGTACGGTTGGTTGATTTGATCAGTTTCAGTGAGAAGTAATCAATTTGGATTCCGTTCCATCAGTTTGTTATAATTACATTTTTCCATTGGTATGCAACAACTGGAGGGATCAGGTGTTCGTGGACAGTAAATATTAATAATTGCCTTTAAATGCTATACGCTCTTTCTCTTGCATGTCAAAATTAAGAAACACAATTTAAATTTACTTGTATTATTTGTGAAACTTGGTGCCTCTATTTATGTGTGGAAATGAACTTTATTGACAGTATTTCTGTGTTTGTATTTAGCGTATTTAGAGTATTTATCGTAGGATTGTTCTCGTTCAATGTATTTAACTGCCTGTGTATTTATAATCCTGAGTATTTTTCCTGAATGTGGATTATACTTTGTTTTGAGTAGTTTTTTTTTATTATTCTACATATATTTATATTACAGTGTAATTCAAGGCATTTGAAAATATGGAATTAAAAAAATATATGTAGGTGTTATTTCTGCATGCTGAGAGCTTTCTGGCTATATACAATAAATACATTAAAATAAATACAATGCTAAAGATTGAACAAAAATAAAATCGAGGCTATTTTTTAATAGGAAGTCAGAAAGCACAAATATATAATATACAGACATATAGAAATACAGATTAAGTGTACCTTCTTGCACCTTCAGGCTTATGGTGGTGGAGGTTTTAATCCCACCCCTGATTTGTGTGTGTGAAATATGAAAGTTCTTCCTGTCTTTTGGGGGTTTCCAATGGGTACTCCAGCTTCCTCCACCAGTTTGAAGACAGATTAGAATTTCTAGATGCACTGTTTGTGTGATGGGTTGAAATTGTATCACTCACCCTGTATCCTGAGTTCCTTGTGATCAAGCTCAAGGTTCCGTGTGACACTGTGTATCTTGAGGCTTGTGATGACCTGTACTATAAATTGATTTGTGTATGGAGCAGAACTGGCGTGATAAGTCTTGTACCTCATTTTATTGTTTTTTTATAATTTTTTTGTAGAGTTTTAAAATATTTCATTCGTAATGCTTTCTTTCCGTGTGCAAAATGATGGGTTTCTTTTAAACGACAAGCAAACTGTGCGCTGAAAGGTTTCGGATAGGATGTTGGCATTTGACATATAGAAAAAAGCACTAGAAAGTGTGTCATGCTGAGGAAGTGTTTCTGCACAGAAGTAGTCCAAGAGCTGACTTCCTGAACCTGCGGTTTGCAGTTCTCACAGTGTTTTTTCTTGTTTCTGGTTAGAACCTGTACATATCCATGCCATTTTAGGTAGCAAAGTTGCATGTGAATTTGGAGTGGTATTAGTCCACTTCAATAACATTTTTATTCATGGGCTCAAATGTATCAATGTAAATTGAGCCTATATTCATTGTTCTGTTTTCTGAGATTATCTTAATCAATGATCTCCATTAAATCATTTTTAAAACAGAAAAGAGCCAAATTATTGAAAAATTGAATTTCCACCAAATCAGTTACCTGTGAATTTATAGTTTTTAGTATTTACTTTTTTGTGTATGAGAGCGTAATGCTCTTTGCTAATACTATGAACTTTCTATAGATCTGCATACTGTGTCACTGCAGTGTATTGTGTTGCCTGATAATCCTGAAAAATCTAGAGTTGAGTTTGTACTAGATGCTCCATCTGTGACTTTTCACATTGTGTGATTTATTTTATTCAGCACTTTTCTATGTTATAGCTCAGATATCCTGTGGAATTGCAGATGACACTCTGTGTGTGGATTTTAATTTATGCTGTAAATCTTTTTTCTTAGAAATGGCCGGCTCTATCTTGCAGCCTTTTCAGCTGTTTTGGGCAGTTTTATTTTTGGATACGCCATGGTATTTCCCTCGGCTGCTATCCCACAGCTTCAGATAGATGATGATCCTAATCTGCACATGAATGTTGGTCAGATTTCCTGGTTTGGGGTAAGAGCAGTTCTAAAAACTGTTGGAAATGATTCTAGATGCAATACACATTAAAGGTAAAAAGAAGACACTGTCTAATACAGTGACCTATTTTCTCTCTGATGGCTGCACAATAAATGTCATGCATACTATGTATAAAATACTAATAAAATTGACTCTGTTTCTTTTTTTTTTTGTTGAACAGTCTGTTTTTGCGATCGGCGCTATAGCAGGAGGCTTGAGTGCCATGGTGTTGAATGATAAAATTGGAAGGAAACACAGCATCATGATTTCTGTAATTCCCTCTACGGCAGGCTTTTTCGTGATGGCACTAGCTAAGGGATGGTTGTGGCTTCTCCTGGGCAGATTGTTCACAGGCATCGCTGCCGGCATTACAGCCAGCTCCATTCCTGTAGGTACATTTCTGTTCATGGTGATTCAAGTCTCAGATTCCTGTGTTGTTTCTTTTGAAATACTTCCTTAGCAAATACAAGCAGCTCCACGGAGGCTTGTATACCATTCTGAACCTTTCTGTTACAAAACAGGAATAATGGAATATTTTCCACTTCTAAATGGTTTATATATATATATATATATATATATATATATATATATATATATATATATATATATATATATATATATAATTTTTTTACAAAACAAAAATGATAATAAACAATACAAAATTTAATTGGAGCGTCATTTTCCATAACAAAAGTATACATTCAGAAATATTGCAATATTTAACTAAGCATTCAATTCACTTATTAATTGCATCTATAAAACAGATAAACAATAGATAATTCTATAAATGTCTTCATTTGGTTCTTACAAATTGTATATTGGGAGTTTTTAAATTAACAACTATTGTGCTTTATGGTTGCAGGTCTATGTGTCTGAGATTTCACATCCAGGTGTTAGAGGATTCCTGGGATCCAGCTCTCAGACCATGACTGTCATTGGAGGTCTGGTACTCTACGCTCTTGGTTAGTATTTTTTAACATTTCGGTGTGCAGAATTTTCTTACATATGAGTATAATGTTCTGGGCATTGTAGTGTTCACAATCTGGTAGAGCAAGTGTTAAAAATAAGACTCTACCAGGATTATGAATACTACCCTCATCATTTTGTGATACCTTTGCCTGTCCAGGATCTAAGTGGAATTTTCTTTCTTGCCCAACAGGCTTGGTTTTGCCGTGGCGGTGGCTGGCTGTAGCTGGAGAGGTTCCTGGTCTGATTATGCTCTTCCTCCTGTGCTTCATGCCAAACTCCCCACGCTTCCTCCTTACCAAAGACAAAGATGACGAGGCTAAAAGAGCACTTCAATGGCTCAGAGGCCCTGATACAGACTACGAAAGTGAATTTCAGCAAATTAAACAAAGTGTCATTTCCCAGGTAAAAAACAAACAGTTATTAATATATAATATATGAACAATAATTTATATGGTAAAACCTACTGCATACTGTAGGAAGTAAGTCATCTCACAGCTCCAGGGTTTTTGGATTCATCCTGAGCTCAGGATTTTCCCATATTTATTCCATAGTCTCTCCTGATGTTTTATTCATATATTAAGCTAATTATTAATAATTGAATCATTAAAATATAAATGTTGATGACGTACACTTATGCTTCATATAGCTGGATATATTTCTTATTTTCTGGGAGCTTTAGATGAATACCCCTAGGGTTAACAGGTTATTAACAAAATGTAATCCTGTTTTTGCAGGGCGGAATGCGCTGTTCGGATTTTACGAAGTCATTCTACCTCAAACCAATCTTGATCTCTGTGTTTATGAGAATCCTGCAGCAAATGACAGGTATTACACCCATCTTGATTTATATGGAGCCAATCTTTGAGAAAACAGCAGTTTCACTGGTGAGTCACTTACAAAAACAACTAAAACAAAAGACACTCGTGTCTATATTAATATTTGCCCACTGAGCTAATGTCTTGTTGTTATATTTTTCCAATACTATTCAAGGAACCCAAGGTTGACGCAGCCATAGTGGGTTTTGTTAGATTGTTTCCTGTTCTGATTGCAGCCTGTATAATGGACAAAACTGGCAGGAAATCTCTGCTCCATGCATCAGGTTTGCGTGAACCAGTCAAAACATCACTGTAATCAAAATACTTTACTTTTTTATGGTCCAAATAATAACATATTCACTATATCTTTTCAGCATTTATAATGTATCTGTCCATGATGGTACTGGGAGTATATACCCACAAAACACCATGCAATAGGAATGTAACCGGTGAAGCCTTGTCTGCAAAAGAGCCATTCGGAGCCATGAGTGGCTTTGAGTTAAGCTCTGGCACACTTATCCCTCTCATGAGCATCATTTTTACAGTTCTAGGTGAGTTTCACAACAGAAATAAAATGTTACACCACAGCCTGACCATAAAACCCACAATCAAGGGTTTGTATATAATCAAATAAACACAACCGGAGTGTGACATTTCTTTAATACCACAACAATTTAAATATAGTTTAAATAACTTTGTTGAACTTGTTTTTACTATAGCTACAGATTCCTGTTCTGAAGGTGCTTTGAGATGGTTTTCTGTTTATCATGCCTTTTTTCAATTAGTGTTTTTAGACTTCCTATCAACTCATCAGACCTCTCTCAGAAATAAGGAGCTTCCACATATAGAATTGTTGTTTCTAAGGACTTTTTTTCTGAGTAAACTGTGCAGACAGTTTGCAAAATGGATGAAGATACCACAAAATCAGGCAACAACCATGTTACATTTAAAGCATTTGGCAAACGGACTTATCCAGAGCTACTTATTTGAACAGTGGGTTGAGGGCGGCCTTGCTCTTGGGACCAACAATAGCAACTGGTTGGTGCTGGGATATGAACTCACAACCTTCTAATCAGATGTTCAACATCTTAACCACTGAGCCACCACTTTCCATTCAAATTTTTGATATGAACGTTAAGTGTCTTAACTGATCTATTGGTGACCACCAATATACTTGGATAACGCTAATATATAAACTATGTGTGGGAAAAAAAATGCTGTAGGAGGTCACATGCTACTTAAACAGTATGGGGAAGTGCTAGCTTGGTGGTTAAGGCTCTGGGTTACAGATCGTATGTTTGCGGTTTAAATCCCAGCATTGCCAAGTTGTCACTTTTGAGCCCGTGAACAGGTGTCTTATCCCTCTGTGCTGTATTATGGCTGACTCTGCCTTCTGACCTCAGTTTCCTAACAACACTGGGATATGCAAAGAAAGTATTTCACCGTGCTGCAATGTAAATGTGACAAGTAAAAAGAACCTTGAATTCCTTGAGAAGAAAATATCAATAACAAATAACAACAGCCTCTCAGCAAAAGCAAGAAACGATGAAATGCAAAACTGTGCCCTGTAGACCCTTCTGCAGGTTTACATCTGACTTTTCAAAGCACTGACACTGGAGACTCTTGATCTAAACAATTTAGTTAAAAAAAAATCTGTTAATTTTGAGTGTCCACATTAGAGATCAGTGTGTAAATAACTAATGAAACAACAGTCAAAGTCAAAGAACATTTGCATTAATTTTAACCTTGGCCAATCAGATTCATGAATTCAAGGTTCATGGTGTAAGTGAAGTTCTAATTGTATTTCTTCTGAGCAGGTTACGCTGTTGGCTGGGGTCCTATCACATGGCTGTTGATGTCAGAGATCCTGCCAGTGAAAGTGCGTGGCATTGTTTCAGGCGTCTGTGTGGTGGCCAGTTATGTCACAGCTTTTCTGCTGACACAGTTCTTCATGCAGGCAGTGGTAAATTTGCCATTAGGCTCAATAACTATTCATTTTAATTATACGTGGTTAAGAAAAGATCATTGTTAAGTCTGTTACACAATGTTTCATAGCATGCACCTTCTAGTATAAATTTTTTTTTTCCCTTCCCTGTCCCAGGAAGCATTCGGACTCTACGTTCCATTTCTGTTCTTCTCTGCTATCTGTGTATTGAACAGCATTTTCACTGCCAAGTGTGTGCCTGAAACAAAAGGAAAAACGTTAGAGGAGATTGAGAACTATTTCAGAAATGGAAACACTGTCACCATGGCTGAGAGTTAATCTTTACTTTGAAAAAGCCAAGATATTTAAGTAACGTTTTTTTTTTTAAAGAGAAAAAACACTCAATAAATGATATGCTGGAAAAATGTCAAGTAGTTCTATGCAAGTATGTTGAGTAATTTCTATTTAATTATATAAACAAAAGAAATTCAGGAAAATTTGACAGTTTCTTTCAATAAATAAAACCCTTTCCGATCTGTTACTTTTATGTTTCATTTATTCATACATTTTACTTGATAATGTTACTTTTATGATCCTTCAATACATAAGGTGGACATATTTATTTTTTTGCAAGGTCTTGTAATTATTCAACTGCCAAAAAACTATGAAAGAACTTAAATTTCACATGTCCTTAGAAACAATTAAACTACAACAACATCATTCTGTTTAATCAGTGATGGACAATGAAGTCAATGTAATTAGTTACTGTTCTTAAATAGTTTCTATGTATTTCTGTTTGGGGAGACTTTTACTTTAACTTCACTACATTTCAAGGTCAAATATCTTACTTTTTTACTTAACTACATTTTGCAAAATTAGTTGTTTCTTTTTTTTTGTGAGTGAATAAAAACGTAAATGGTCAAACATGCAGCAATCCACCAATCAGGGTAGAGCGTGCGCCCTGTTTTAAACTTGTTTTGATTGCCGCTTGACAGTGGCAAATTTGGGCAGCTGACCAGGTCGCATTTTCAGATCTTGCCGAGGAGTGGCATGGGGTGTCCAAAAAAATCGATCATAATTTTTATATATCTATTTATTTATTTATTACTGCTCATTTGCATATTTTATACGGATATAGATGTTGTATGTATTTTATGGCTTTACTTAGCTAAGGAGTTTTATGGTTTTTGGTTCTGAGTTTGATCAATTGTACAAAATGATATGAATTTAATTGTGCAATAAATGTGGGATATTTATACATAAAATATTTATACATAAAATGGATTTCTCAGAAATGTCTCCAGATTTGTGGACTGCTCTGAGAATATGTCTTATTCATCCAATGACGGTAGCTGAAGCAGAGAGGAGCTTTTCAAAGCTGAAACTAATCAATGGGGAGATGTTGGGTCATGGCATGATTCACCATAAGCATCATTTAAGCTAAAACCCAGCTTGGTGGCATCTACTTATCACCAACATACAGTTCAGCATCAGTTCAACAAAAAGCAGAACATTTTGAGAGGAATAAATAGATTTTTTTTTGAAGCAAAAGTATTTGAAAAAAAGATTTTGCCCTCATGATAATTTATTAGATATCAATCAGTGTTTAACTCATTAATATCATTCTATTAGTAGATTTGTGTGCTGAGAGTAACATTAGAGTCTTTTCACATAATTGAGAGTTTTTTGGTAAAAATGTTGAAAGGAACATTATAGCCATAATAAATCATAATACTTGGATACTTAAATACATTTAAAGGCAAATACCTTTGTACTTTTACTCAAGTGAAAGTTTAAAGGGAGCATTTTAACATTTACTGGAGTCATATTTTACCTAAGGTATCTCTACTTTTACTCAAGTACCTGCTTTGTGTAATTTGTCCACCACTGTGTTTAATAATAGACTTCACAAGATCTTCCAAAATGCAACCTCCTTCAAGAAAAAGTAGTAATTTTACTTAGAAAAATAATACATTAAATGAATGGAATGGCAGTTGAAATTAAGCAAAATGGCCAGAAATGCTGCAGAACTCCATTTATGTTATTTCAGATCTTTTAAACCATTAATAAAGGTAACATTAAAACTGTCCTCTAGTTTTTTAACTACAACTCTTCTGTACAACCATGAACAATTTAAAATTCACAGTTTTAAAAACAATAAAACATCAGTCTGCTCAAGATTGGCAGCATACCCCAAAAAGCTGCAAATTTTAAATGTTGGTAATCAACAATGGTAACATTAAAAATGGTAAAGTATTAAAACCAAAAACACAAATTAAATGTCACAGGATTCAAGGCTCCCAAAAGAAGAGCACAAGCCTTGGTTACATTGCCAAGATTATGAAAAACGTTCACTCCCTCAACAATGAGACCAACTTCCGATGGTGGGTCACAGGCTTCTGCATTTTCAGGTCTGATGATGTAAATTCCAGTGACTGTAGTAGCCACGACTCTGCATTTTCAAAGTCGGAGTCCTACGAAGTATAAAAACAGTAACACTGTTCAGCCATTTTAATTGCATTAACAATGAAATTTTACATCACTTAGCAGTACATCCAGAAAAAAAGAAATAATCTGATATCTCACACTAGATTTCAAGGTACCAGCATTGATAAACACAACTGATGCTTCTGCAACTGCACCTTAAACTATTCATTTTAAGAGTTTCATTAAAAGACTACCCTACTGTGTTTATGTTTTTGTTCTTAAACTGAGTTAAATATACCTAGTGTAACTATAGTATGTGAATTTTGCCCATACTGTATTTGAGCACTGTAATGTATTGTCTAGAGATTTTAGGAAGTATTCTTTTCTTTAAATATTCACAAAAGAATGCCTGAGAACACTTTCAGTACTGCACATTTCTTCATTAGGTTTTCATAGTCTTCATTAAGATATACAGAAAGTCCTCTGAGAATGCAAGTTGAAATGATATGATTTTGTAGAAGAGTAGACACACTGAGTAGAGACAATGACATCACATTAACTAAAATTATTCACAAGCATCATAAATACGTCACAGACCTGGTCAATGGCAGCAGTTATTTTGCACATTTTGCGCACTCCTGGCCAGTTTGCTTCTGTAACCATCCAGTTTTGACATAAGTGCCAGAGTTTGTGGGACACTCATGATTTGAGTGATCTCAGCAGCGATCTGAAGTTAAATTTGCCAAAAGGACAATTAACTACTATTTAATTAATTAGTATTATTTAGTGAAACTATTAGTTGCACCAATTAAAACAATTAATTAATAAATAGTCATACCATCATGTTTACCTTTAATTTCTTAATTTCAATGACCTTCATCTTTAATTACTTCATGTCTTCTGTAGGCAAACCTTTTATTTTTTTTTTAAGAATTCAGTACTGGAAATTCTGAGGACCATTTTCTTGAATGACTCCTGGGTTGACGTCCTGAAGAGAACAAGGATTGATTTTAAAGGAACTTAATTTTGGCATATGCATTTGTCTTAAAATAACAGTGCTGAAACAGAAAAGGCATGTTTTATTTAATTTTTTTTTTTTAAAGAATAAATAACATTAATTTACTTGCATTTTTATGTAACTACAGCAATAACAAAGTCTACAGTAATAACACAGTCTTTATCAATAAAATATTTTGTTGTTTTTGTTGTATTATGATATATGTCAAATTCAACATTGTCTTCCTGACCTTGAAGAGTCTCATTGTAACCTACTTTCTGAAAAAAGAGAACAGTAAAGTTTCAGTTCTGCTTAATTTCCCTATTATATATAAACAGTGGTGTGTTTTTTTTTCAGGGAGGAGTTTGCTGACCTGATAATCTCTCGCTCTGCATTCATTTTACCCACTTTTCTTGTAATGACCTTTGCCCTCCTGTTACAAGAATTACAGCCACAAAGTAAGCATTTGGTAAAGAGCTAATCTCAAATGTCAGTTTAATGCTAAAATCAAGGTCTTATGTGATAAAATGGCAGCTTTAGTGTAGACACAAATAAAAAATAAAACTTGGATATATTTTAGAGTAGTCAGTGTGCAGCTAGAATAGCAGTATAGATTTACTGCCCTCTAAAAATAACTCAACATACAGCCATTATTGTCAAAATAGCTGGCAACAAAAGTGAGTGCACCCTAAGTGACAACAGCTGTATGTTGTTTAACCATGCAAAGGAGAGGAATGTTGTCCCAAATGTGTTCGAGCTGGTCAACAGTTCTGGGTGTCCTTTGTTGTATTTTTTGTTTCATGATGCGCCAAATGTATTCAAATGGTGAACTGCACACATGCCAATTCAGCACTAGGACTCGTATACTATGAAGTTATTCTATTGTAATTGAAGTATGCAATTAGCATTGTCTTGCTCAAATACAGTATGAATGGCCTTCCCTGAAAAAGATGATTTCTAAATGGAAGCATTTCTTACTCTTAAACCTGTAACAACCCACTTTCTCTTTGTTGACTTTCTAATTAAAAATGACAGGAAAATGATAAGTAAGAAAGGAAGCTCCTGCTCTCACCTAAAAAAAGACATTTACTGGATGGAAGCATGTGTTGCTCTAAACCCTGTATATACCGTTCAGCATTGATCTAGCTTTTTTTAATGTGCAAGTTGCCCATTCCAAGCATTAATGCACTCCCATACCATCAGCGATGTGGATTTTTGAACTGAGCTCTGACAACAAGCCACATGATCCCTATCCTCTTTAATATGGAGGATATAGTTTCCATGGTTTCCAAAAAGAGATGACATTTTCAATTCATCCAAACACAGAACAGTTTTCCACTTCAGAAGTGGAAAACTGTCCCTTGTTTACAGAGATTTTTCGAGATTCTTTTAAACTTTTGATGATATTATGTACTGTAAATGATAAGATATTTTTGTTTTGCAATTTTATTCTGAAATTATTCCACAATTTGTAGACAGTCTTTCACAGATTGGTGAAGCACTGTCCATCTTTACTTCTGAGAGACTCTGCCTCTTTAAGATACACTTTTTATACCATTCATGTTACTAACATGTTGTCAATTAACCTCATTAACTCTAAAATGTTTTCACAACTGTTTAATTTAAATAACTTTTTTTTCACTTTGGTTGCCCCTTCCCAACTTTTTTTGAGTCATATTGCAGCCATCAAATTCAAAAGGAACTTTTTCCCTTGAAATGGTACATTTCCCAAGTTTAAACATTTGATATGTCACACCATGAAATTATGGGAAAGAGTAGTGGAAGCCAGACTGAGAGAAGAGGTGACCATCTGTGAGCAACAGTATGGTTTCATGCCGAAGAAGAGCACCACAGATGCATTATTTGCTTTGAGAAAGTTGATAAAGAAGGTCAGAAGGAGTTGCATTGTGTGTTTGTGGATTTAGAGAAAGCGTTCGACGGAGTGTCGAGAGAGGAGTTGTGGTATTGTATGAGGAAGTCAGGTGTGTCAGAGAAGTATGTGAGGGTGGTGCAGGACATGTATGAGGACAGTGTGACAGCAGTGAAGTGTGCAGTAGGAACGACAGACTGGTTCAAGGTGGAGGAAGGACTGCATCAAGGATCGGCTCTGAGCCCTTTCCTGTTTGCAGTGGTGATGGACAGGTTGACGGATGAGGTCAGACAGGAGGTTCCGTGGACTATGATATTTGCGGATGATATTGTGATTTGTTGTGAGAGTAGGGAGCAGGTTGAGAAGAGCCTGGAGAGGTGGAGGTACGTGCTGGAGAGAAGGGGAATGAAAGTAAGTGGGAGTAAGAAAAAGTACATGTGTGTGAATGAGAGGGAGGGCAGTGGAGTGGTGCGGTTGCAGGGAGAAGAGGTGGCGAAGGTGGAGGAGTTTAGGTACCTGGAGTCAACAGTGCAAAGTAATGGAGAGTGTGTTAGAAAAGTGAAAAAAAGTGTGCAGCAGGGTGGAGTGGGTGGAGAAGAGTGGCACGAGTGATAGAAGGGTATCTTCAAGAAAGAAAGAGAAAGTTTATAGGACTGTGGTGAGACCTGCGATGTTGTATGGTTTAGAGACAGTGGCATTGAGTAAAAGACAGGAGTTGGAGCTGGAGGTAGCAGAGCTGAAGATGTTGAGGTTTTCGTTGGGAGTGACGACGATGGACAGGATTAGAAATGAGTTTATTAGAGGGAAAGCGCATGTAGGATGTTTTGGAGACAAGGTGAGTGAGGCGAGATTTAGATGGTTTAGACATGTGCAGAGGAGGGACATGGGGTATATCGGTAGGAGAATGCTGAGAATGGAGCCACCAGGAAAGAGGAAAAAAAGGCCAAGGAGGAGGTTTATGGATGTGGTGAGGGAAGACATGCAGGTAGTTGGTTTGAAAAATGCAGATGTAGAGGACAGGTGTTTTTGGAGAAGGATGATCCACTGTGGCGACCCCTAATGGGAGAAGCCGAAAAAAGAACAAAATATTAAAACAAAATATTAATAGCTGTGAAACATGGAAAAAAGCCCTTACTAAAAATCCATATTCTGTCACACCAAAATTATAATATGAATGCAGCCTTAATGCTTTTTCAATTATGTTTCCAGTGCAAATAATACATTTAAACCAGAATTATTTGTTTATCAACCATTTGTGAATTTTTCTTGTGCAAGTCTAACATTTTAGCATATCTCATTATGATTTTCCCCTTCGATACATCTGTAATGGTCCATTTTTATGATTGAACAGTTATTTATTTCATAGATGAAACTCGAATCCTCTATTCAGTCAGTCAAGAAGGATTAATTTCATTAGTGCTTCCATTTTAGAATAATATATTCTGCAAAAGATGTTTAAATGTGGCAACAGTAACCTCTAGATGGCTCTCTTTACTCACTGATTTCTTTAGAAGTTTAGTTATGAAATGATCAACTGATTTGATGAGTCACTATCCATCTATAAATGCTGACGATTGGTTGTTTTTTTCCCTATGTTAAAAATGACTAGTAAATCTGAAGTAAACTGATGATTTGACATCATATTTTTCATCCTATTAATGCAATAATTTTGAGCTTTTTGAGGGGAAAAGAACATAATCAAAATGAATCATGTCACATCACCCAAAGGACTGTTCAAAACAAGCAGAGGATGGATGTGGGAAGAGAAATAATGTAATCAGTGAAATGACTTTTGGCAGCAACATCTGTCCAAGTAGAGACCAAAACTCTGCTTTTGGATTAGTCAGAGTGCCATTAAAGATTACTCGAGAAGTCCTGCATAATGTCCACCATCACATACAATGCATTAGTACCTGTTCCGTTCAAACCGTACGTGAAAAACTACTGACACATCTGTAATGTTATTAGGTGTAATTCTGAAGGTGCATATATGATATATTCACTTGCCAAAAAACCAGTAGATATCTTGATCACACGTTGTCCAAGAATTACAAAAATGACACTTTGTCATCTTTTTTTTTACATTTTTTTTTGTTTGCTATTCTTAGGAAACAGCCAGTAGTGCACTGTGATTTTAAACATAAAAAAAATCTAATGCAGCTACCAATCTGGTTTTAGTTTGCATGTGGAATTTGCCTTACATCGTTCTTTTTATGCTTTCGATACGACCACTCGCGATATATTATATTTCCACCCTCTCATCCAATATAAGAGCTTCATCGTTTATGTATTCCTCAAACTGCACAAGTGTGTCAACAATGTCTTCTTGTAAATCACTGTTAGATTTGATTTCGCACAAAGCAGCAGGTGAACCGCCATAATTCCTCAGTTTTCTTCATATGTGTTCATTTCGAATGTGGCACTTGGGCTTTTGTATGATTTACAACCTCAATTTACTGCAGATCTGCCAAACATTTATGGCAACTGCAAATGTATTCCTGCCTGACGCTGTTGTAAAGTGAGAATCAGGCTCTGATGATTCATCTTGTTGGATGTCCTTTGTGTGTCCTCTTCGTCTGTATGTAACGCACGGTGCCGTTTCTGTCCCGGCTCCTTCAATATGCTAAGAAGATGACGCAGATCAGGGTTCAGGATCATGGATCTAATCAGAACAACTCATGACAAAATGTTACTAGTGAAGTACGATTTCACTTACAAGTCATCTAAAAACAAATGGATCCAGTTCATCAAATTAAATAGCAGGTAGAAGAAGATTTATTTATAGAACAGGCACAAATCTCTTAGTAGAAATGAATGACATCAGATCACAAGGTCTCCTCACTGCATTACTGGTTTATAATGTGTTTTCTATGAATACTACACTGTAACATGATCACATGACAAGATTTAATTCATATCCAGTCTGTCAATATTTCTTCGAACAAAAATAAGTAAAATCAACTCAAAAATCAAAGTAATCAACTTTTAGATGTTGAACAATTTAGAATAAATGTTACGAATATCGTTCTCAGCAATAACAGTTGTCCATTATAAAGTAGGGCCACACAGGGAAGAGAAACTGTCCCTTATATCTACGTATGTCTATTTAGCTAAACATTTTGCTCTTTTGACTCCAGTATTGTAAAAACATCTACATAAAAAATTTGACTTAATCACTGAGCACACCTTCAAATGTGAAGTATGTACTGTAATTTATAACACCGTACCCTAGGCTGTTTCAGGCCCACTCCTTCCCCAACCATATTAAATTAAATGGCCAAAGGGTTGTGGATGCCTAACCATAACACTCATGGTAGTTATTTGGATGTTGAACATGCTATTTCAGATTCAGCCCCCTCCTTCCCTTTATGCTGTTATTATAGAGTCAATTAAATAACCTTTACACTTTTGTGAAGACTTTCCACAAGATTTTGGAATGTGGATGTAAGTAATTGCAGCTACAAGAGCATTAATGTGGTTGGGCACTGATGTTGGGAGAGGAGACCTCAGGTACAGTTAATACTCCAATTCATCCCAAATGTATTCATTGGAGTTGAGGTCAGGACTCTCTGCAGGCCAGTCTAGTTCTTCCACTATTTTTGCACAGGGACATGCTGGAGCAGGTTCGAGCCTCTTAATTCCAGTGGAGAATTTGAAGTATAGCCTAAAGTATTCGAAGTTGTCCAAGATAAATGTGTTCTTCTAACCTCCAACACTACATGGACAAAGATATGTGGACACCTGACCATATGATTTCTCCCCATTTGCTTTTGTAATAACCTTCATAAATCTTTGGAGTGTTTGTGGAGATTTGTGTTCATCAGCCACAAGGGTGTTAGTATAAAGTCAGGTACCAATGTAGGTAACTTTCTTTCAGCTTCTCCCATTAGGGGTCGCCACAGCGGAACATCCGCATGTTTGATTTGGCACATGTTTTTACGCTGGATGCCCTTCCTAACGCAACCCTCCATATTTATCCGGGCTTGGGACCGGCACTAAGAGTGACTGGGGTTGGTTCCCTGGCCGGGGATCGAACCCGGGCCGCAGCGGTGAAAGCGCCGCATCCTAACCACTAGACCACCAGATAGACCACCAGATCTCGTTTGTTCATTACCTACTGATGTAGGTAATGAACAAAATACAGGATACTAGCGAACCTTATATACTTGCTAGCTGCTTAAACGCTAACCTTTTTTTGAAAAATTCAGTTACATTGACAAGCATTTTTTCTGCCCAGTTAAATATACTGCAAATGTAATTCATGCAAAAAAAATAGTTTCCACTCTTTTCACACTGTGACTATTAAAAACATTGCCAACACATGAGATCAGGATATTACTATTATTATTGTCTTTGCATATGTATTAATTAAAAATAATTAAGACCCCCCTGGTGGGCTGGGTAACCTAGGTGACCCTGTATACAGCTTCTAGTAAGAAATAAATCTGCCCCTACAGCCTGCAAGGTAAATATAAGTAAAATCAAAAAGAGCTTTGACTTCTTAATTCTAACTACCCCATTCCTTTTTAATGAACCTACTCATGTGAAACATCATCAGACAATGAAGTATGCACTTATAAAACTGATACAATGCCAACTGATAACAAAAATGAGCATGTTATCTAAAATGTCAAACAGCACAGAGGAAAAAAAAAAATCATGCACAGCTGTACAGCAGTTTAACTGCAGAATGATCTTCATGTTGAAACTGCAGAGAGGGAAAAATTGACGGGAAGAGGAAGTACAAAACCGCACACTGAGCATCAGCCAATTAGAGCACTTGAGTCAGTTCTGGCTGGGTGATGGGTTTCTTCACATATGGAGCAGATTTGTTACTTCTCATCCATACAGGAAAGTCATGAGATAACAAGAAAAAGGGCTGTGTTGTTTATTTGGCCAAAATATTTAACACTTCGCTACTGAATACTTTATCACTGAAAGATTTCCTTAAAGTTTTCACATTAATTAAACATCTCGTTTGCTTGATTTAATCCAAAAACAGTATATTTGCAAGAAACTGATACAGGGGAATTGTGTGTGTCAGACTTGATGGTAGAAATTCGAGGATGAACCAACACATTAGTTTCATATAAGATGCCAGAAAAGCTGTTCTTAGCATTTTTCTTGGCAAAAATTCAGGAAGTGTCTGGAATAATATTGCAGGAATTAACACTGTTCTTCAAAAAATATTTCCTCAATAATGGTTTTATTGATAGTGTGGCCAAGATCTGGTGAATGTAAAGTCCATAACATGTTATTTATATGCTTTAACTGTTCATTTTCCATGGGAGAGGGTGGGGTCATCCTAAAAAAAACTACTTCCATCAGAATAAAAATATTTCACCAAGGGGTCAAGGTCAGAAAAACTTTGGATTGATTTGCAATGATGTTTACTCCTAAGTGGATTAATGTAGTATTAGATTAGATTAGTTTACAATTTAGTACAACTTAACTTGTTTTCTTGTAAACAGGAGCAAGAGGCACCTAGTAGTCATTAATATAGTAACAGTTTTGCTAGTGTGTGCACTTTTAAACATTGACAGACCAATAAATGTAAATACATCCAACTCTTGTACCCACACTACAATTACTACATTAATGAACAGTTGTATCTTAGTAAATTATCTCGGTTTCTCAGTACATTTATGGGTGTCGATACGATTTCAATATTTTTTGAAATGCCGACATCTTTCACCAGGTCTTCAAGCTTGAACTTTGTCAGTTCCAGGAAGTTGTGTTTGGCTAACTCCATCCACACTGAATATAGCTTCAACATTAAGGTCTAAACCTTCTATGAGCAAGCCCAAGGCAACAATAACAAAGCAACTCTTCTTCCCAAAACTAACAAACCTTAAAGCAAAACCCGACTCTATATAGAGGAAGACAACATGCCTGAGACAAGACCAAAATAATGGGAGAATGAAGGATTGGGAGAATTTTGAGGAGAAAAGGGAAGGATAGCAACAAAAAGTACAGGCAAACATTCATTCCCCAATTCACTTTCAGTTTCTAATGTAAGAATACTGACCCAACACACAATTGTGTTTGTGGTTGACGGTCCTGCTTCATCTTGAAGCTTTGACAATTCACAGTTGTTTGTGAAGTATAGTATGTGGCCCTGAAGCTGTGGTCATTCATCCCTATATGTTTATATGCTATTTATTACATCCGTATGAGTCGTCCAAAAGGTTACATCAAAAATTACACGGGAAAATGATATTTAATACATTGATATATACAGGCATTTAATAGGAATCATTTATATTGCCAGGATATTGCTGCATGAATAGTCCTTGTTGTAATGACCACATAAATCTCAGCAAATTTGGTTTTAGCTTTCTGTCAGTTTGTAAAATAACACTTTATCCAGCACATTCAATTATTTCCTATTTTGTTTTTACATATATGATGCTTGAATAAATAGTCAAGACATTGAAAAGATCTTAAATCTAATTTTGTTTTTTGTTTTTCAAACATAGGTGCCTATTTGCTTTTTCCCAATGGACACTGTGACCACAACAAGCACATTCAAGCTTGCCAAGCTCTTTTCATACATAATTGATGCACTAGTGCCACAGACATCTTCCTTGCAAAGGAGAAACCCAAGGGTTTTTTTTTAGAAACAGTGGCGTGGTCATTTCTGTGGATATTATCTGCTCCATTCGGCCCTTTTAGTGTCAGTTTGTCAAAGTGCATTGCTTCCACTTCTGCTAATATTGTTTTCAATTTTCAGTTTCAATTACGCACTACTCGAGCAGAACTGTGATGACCTCCTGATTACATACCACAGACAGAAAAAAGTAAATAGGCTTCATTTCAACTATTTTCCACCGGGTGTACTTTATTGCTTCTAAAAATCTATTCTGTTAGAGAGCAGGTCATGATTTATAAAGCAAATATATTTGTCAGGGAATATGGTATGGATGATTAATTTAACTGTATATCCTTTTATAACAGAGATATTTCATTGAATTTCCTAAAGGTCCAGTTACGTACAAATCATTGCTTACAATTTGATTTGTACAGAGCTTTTAACAATGCATACTGTCATAAAGCAGCTTTGAGACTTTAGTATGGTATGAGATTTTAATTTTAAATGATCCCTTATGATCATTCTAAGGCTTGCATAATCAAAATGACTGCATAGTGACCAGTTAGTGTTTTTCAGTTCTTAAGCATCAAGTTCATACCTTTTTTTTTTTTATACTTACATATATGATAACTATAGGATTTCCATGATCTGTGTATTCATGGTGGATCTTTAGGCTTCTCTTCTTCATACTAACTACCACCTTAGAGGGTGAAAAGAAAAACCCTACAGATTTGAATAAATGCTTCTCTGTCTGTTTGCCTTAAAAGTATTTATTGGCCAATTTTTTTAAATAAGATGCTAGTTTGCTATTCAGGTCAGAGAGGGAAAATTTAAATATATCTGGCAGCATCAACACCATAGTCTGATGTGAAGTGGGCTGGATTAAAAAAATATTTATAAAAAAAAAATAAAAATAAAAGATTGCATAGAAATACATTTACAAATATCCACATAAAAATGTGGTGTAGTGGCATAAGTATTTACCCCCATTAATGTGAAACCCTAAAACTGTTTCTTATCAGGATGGTAATTAGACACCTCTAATCCAGAATCATTATGTTCCTTCATTCATTAATTTAGGTTTTTAATTTAACTTTTTCTGTCAACAAAATCTTTTTCACAATGTAAGTGAAAGTCATGCCAAATTTGAGTATTATTTTGTATGCATATATTGAAGTGAGCAATACAGAAATATTCTAACAATATGCATGCTAGTCAGTATAACCTACAGCAACTACCTAAGCTAAACAAAACCTGTGCAAGATGCCCCAGTAGCTGTCTAGGACTGTACCATGTGTATTATCAAATCTCAAGCTGCTCACATTCCTCCACTCAACATCAAATAGGAAGCTGCTCTTTTTTTCCATTCACACCAATGAGCTCATCTCCCGGCAGGCACTCTTCTGAGAAATATTTCCTTTTCCCCAAAGGCACCCAGGCCTGAGAGTGAGTCAGGGGCAAAGAAAGTGTGAAGGAGAGAGTATTTATGGAGACAGGAGACAAGTGGTTGTCATTTGCTTTTAGGCCTGACAGGAAGGTCCTCCTGAGGGTCGAGCAATATTAAGAAATCTGCACTGAGAAACTGTGATTTGTAGCTCATATATTTGGAATGGTCTGCAAAAAAACAGCACTGGCACTATAATCATGCTTTTGAGGGGAATAAATCACTTGTAGACACTAAGGTCAGTGTGTCAGAATAAGAATAAGATGTGTAAGAAGAGAATCTTGTTTCACAGCTTGCAGTGATTTAAACATTCCCTTTCAGGAACTGAAATCTGTGTAATCTGTTCAACGGAAAGACGGAACGTCACCAGTGGGGTGACATCACAACCAGGAAGCTTTAAAAGCATATGCCGTGGAGTCGAGGCTAGCTTCTGTTTGTTCAGAAAGCACCCTGTGTGTGTGTCTGTGTTGCTGGGAAAGCCAAGTTGGGTATTGGTAAGCGGTAAAATAAAAAAACAAAAACAAATTAATTATAAAGGCTTGTCTGGGAGCGAAGCATGCTTGGTCGGCTCTCAAGGGAGCAGCTGATTTTGGCTCACCCTGTCAGATTTGGGTGACAGGGATAGGGCCTTTCTGCTGGACCCCTGTGTATTTCAGCGGTTCCTACCTCTCATTGGGTTGCTTGGTGGGCGCAACCCTAACCCCAGCCCAGCCTAGCACGGTTCCTTTCTAGCCGTTCTCATGGGGCTGCTTGGTGGGCACAGCCCCAACCCCAGACCCAGCCTAGCACGAATGCTACACATTGTGAAATTCAGATCCAGAAACCAGGGACCCTGGGCGACACTCCAGGTCGAGGCCCAAGAAACTGACGCATCTAAGGACTCAATAAAAAGGCTTCGACCAAGAGATCCTGACAGGCACGCCCCTGCTCTAGGCACACCAGGTCAAGGTCAGTCTTGTGGGTCTTGTCCGCCCCGGTTTAATGGGGTGTGTCCCACTCTGGTGAGGGCCGAGCAGACTCTGGTTATGGATCCAGATCCATGTCAGCTAAAACACTCCATAATGAGACTTAGATTCAAGATGCTCACCCTGAAACAGGTTGCGTTCCAAATCAGGTCTGCTTTCACGTATCCATCATTCCTTCACACAGGAAGTTCCTAAGGTTTGCTTTTGGGACCGAAGCTTACCAATATCGGGTCCTTCGGTTCAGCCTTGCACTCTTACCCTGCACCTTCTTGAAGTGTGTGGATTCAACCATTATGCCAGCGCAGCTGTCTTCTGCATGAGTCGAGTCTATCCTCACGGCCATCAAGAGAGTGACAGATGGCCAGCTACTCACTGTGAAGCAGTTTCAAAGTCTACTGAGTCTGATAGTAGCTGCATCTAATATGGTGACACGTGATAGCAGCTTCCCTTGGGCCCACAGGAGGATATGTCATGCCAGCTTGTAAAGGAGGGCAGACCCCCTTGGTGTTTGATGTAAGAGACCACCGATGTGTTGTCTGTACAGACCAGCACATGACGGTCCCTTAGGTCTGAGAGGAAATGCTCACTAAGAGCACTCTACATGCCAAAGCAGTTGAATCTAGGAGCAGACACTATTTCAAGACAAGGGCTTAGGCCTGGAGAATGGTGGCTCAGAACCAGAAATGGTGGAGCAAAGATGAAGAAGATTTTACAGAACACAATGGGGACCTGTTTGCGACTCAAGAGAAATCCCCTCTGATTCTCCCTTATTCACCCAGCCCCTCTTGGGCTGGACGCCATGGTACCGGCGTGGTCGATGCTCCGCTTGTACACTTTTTCCCTGTAGTGCTGCTTCCAGGAGTTCTGGAGAGAGCCCTGTGCTGGCCAGGCCAGCCATGATTTGCCTAATGGTAAACAGCTTTTACTATTTTGAACGGTGACTGAAACCTTATATAATTAGCACTTCTTGTGTTTATTGCAATCTTATGATAAATTGCTTGTTGCATTCCTCACCTGTAAGTTGCTTTAGACACTTTAATCACTTTAGGTGCCAACCCAAATGGATAAATACAAATGTAAATGAGTATTTACCTTTTAGGCAGTCGTAACCCCACACCTTAACTGTCTCTTAACTGGCATTCACCTTAAATGTTGTGAATACTTTGCCTGCTGAGGGTGAAGGTTCAGTCATTGTTCTTTTATTAGTAACATTCTTACCTAGTCAACCTCTTTAAAATGTCTTTCTCAGAAACTTTTTCTTGGCTCTTTTATCCTTTTAAGTAACACCTGTAGATTAAAAAAAGTGTGGAGACGAGCCATTGATATGTGTTTTACTATAATAAGCTTTACCTAATTAATACAGTCCCTACACCTACACATAACCAACTCTAACCTCAGTAATCAAAATTAAATATTTGACTATATTTCCCACTGTTTGCTGTTTTTTATAGGGTTAGTTAGATATTCAGATGTTGCCTTGTCACGTTTGGCAGATTTTCTTACAAACTTATTATGGAAATTAGAGTTTTTTCCCCTGTGAAAATCAAATTAGCTAAATAAGCTAATTAAAACCAATTAACCAATTATTTTGTTTGCTAATTCTACTTGTCAGCCCACATTTGTGTACATTTAACCAGTTATACCACACTAGATATCTAATGTTTATATTCATTAATTGTTTGTAATATATGTAGCCAAATAAAGTTTTACTTAATGTTGCAGAAATTTTAAATAGACTAAATTAATTAGTTAGTATAGTATTATCAGAAGTACATCTGAATTGGTGTGAGAGTTTGTTTTTTTTTACACTGTCACTGTGTAATAAATGCTTCTTGATTTGGATATTCGACAGACATGTGAGCAGAGCAGTTTTCCAGGGCAAAGGAGATATTAATCACCTGCTCATTTGGCACCTGTCCACACTCATAGGCTGGATTTCTCCCTCCTGAATAGTTGCCATTTATAATTGTCTGATGAACTTGCATGCACAGCATGGAATACTGGACAGCCACACGAGGCAAGCTGCTGCTGCCAAGAAAATAGAAAATCATCACTATTTTCCGTGTTCAGCAAAATCCCAAAGTACAAAATAGACCATTGGGAAAAAACATCTGTGGGTACCTGACCATCGCATCCATATCCATATCCTTTTATGTTGTTCCCACATTTACTTTTATAATAGTTCCTTATCTTCTGCAAAAAATATATATATATATTTTCTAAGTTCTTCAGATGTTGAAGGCCAATAAAGTTCTTCCAAGCCAGCCTTGGCACACTATGCCTCCATGAAGCTTGCTTTGTTCACATTGGCATTTTTATGCTGGAACTGAAAGTCAATTTTGTATTTGACATCATCTAACCACATTTTAGATGATTGTGTGATTACATTATTTGAATGAGATTGTGATGTAATGATCATATAGAGTATATAGAGCCACATAGAGTAGTATAAAATATAGTAAGTATATCCTTTGAAAAAGATGTCTTTGTTTTATATTTGACAGATAAGCTCCGATTCCAAAACCTCTAGCCAACATCCCACCTCTGCTTCCAACACTCCCAATAACACATCAATCATGGTCACTTATTGCTGTGAACCTGATTACTGACCTTTCAGTATCCCAAGGCTATAGCGTTAATCTCATCAGATGAGGTTTTCTAAAGTCTGCTCCTGGGCTTTCCCACAGCCCGGATTACTCCATGCCATTAAGCATTTTTCAACTAATTTCATAATTTTATATAATAACAAGTAGAGAGTATTTGTTTATACAGCTTGTCCTGTATGTATACCTTGAGTATACTGTAGACTATAATTAATTATAATTATCCCAGAACTCTGAACAATTGTATTCATTACTCTTCCAAACGCAGCATATAATAATTTATATAAATTTTTCTGGAGTATGTTGGATAAGGATGAGTTTCCTATTCCTATTTTTTTCTCATGTAGTCTCAGGGAGTTTTCCCTTGCCACTTATAAAGTACCCCAGGAGTTCAGTTCAGACACTATACATATTTGTGCAAAGCTTCTTTGTGACTATGTCTATTTTTTAAAACTTCGTACCAATAGAATGTAATACTCAGAAAATACTTCATGAAATTTACTTCATGAAATTTTTTTAAACAGTATTAAGATATACCAGGATTTAGTTTGGTTTGATTCACCTTGGGTCAAAGACCAAAACAAGCTCTATTCAGTTTGTTTTGGTGTTTGACCCAAGGTGAATCAAACCAAACTAAATCCTGGTATATCTTAAAACTGTTTAAAAAAAAATTCATGCTACAGAATCTATTAAATAATTGACCAAATATTATTCATTTTGAAGGTGACAGAAAGTTTATTAGTGTGACCAATTTCAAATATCCTCCATGAATCAGTGGTGGCATTTTTAATTTCCAAGCACGAGAGTCTAATTGAATGGTGTGCTTCAGTTGTTCTGTGGGATCTAAAAAGCAGCCAGTCAGTGCTTCTTGTGAGGGGGCAAATGAAAAAGTGTGAAGTTGACCTTGATCAAAACAAACAATATGAACAGCAACAAATTTTCTATAAATTGAAAAAGCAACAGAATTATGAGATTATACAGTTTTATATTTGCATGGATTGAACATACAATATTTAATTTCGATTTTTTTTGTTTGATAGCCGTTTGCAAATTATGAGATGACAATAATAGCAATTATAATAATGATATATTAATATTTAATAAAGATCAATTATTATTAATATTATTTGGTTTGAAAGAGGCAGATGTAGCGCACAGGGGGTATGGAGACAGATGATCTGCTGTGGCAACTAATGGGAGAAGCCAAAAGAAGAAATAGAAGAAGAGGAAGAAGAAGAAGAAGTAGAAGAAGAAAAATATTATTATTATTATTATTAATAATATTTTTATTATTATTATTATTATTATTATTATTATTATTATTATTATTATTATTATTATTATACATTCAAATGCTCATTCAAACCAGAGTTCGAGCTGATCAACGAATACGTTCTCTATCAACCATTCAAAAGACACAGGAGAAGAAAGCGTGGTAAACCAAAGCTTCTCTACCCGCAGTACATAGGCAAATTGATCAACAGTGAGATACCACCATCAGTTGAGGAAATGAGGACAGCAGCAAGAAAAAGAACGGAATGGAAGAAGATTGTTGACGCCTGCAAACCACAAATATTTGCAGCCGACTGACGACGATGATGATTATGTTAATTCTTTCTTTCAAATTTAAACTAAACCCCAAACAGATTTTTGTCCACAAACATGCTTCTTTATCAGTCAAATGCTTTGGCTTACATGAAATATGACCTAGTTTATAAACCAGTGTTGCACTATATAGTATAACACATCTATAAAAGTAAATTGTAAAAAAATAAAACAGCAACAGTACTGTATATAGGCCAGGGTTTAAATCTAACAGCAGGAGAGCCATTGATTCGGAGCGTTCGTCCGCCAAGAATGGATAATCGCATCTGCACAAAGCCCAAATCTCCCCTGGATGCCTCTCGTTCACTCCACTTTGGCTGAGGAATAAACAGACTTCCTGAGTTTCTTTTTGAGCAAAACACACTTTAAATGCAGCTTACCTAGCAACTCTGAATTCTCTACCAATAACACACAAAAAACACTGACATCTGTGGCTCATTAAAGAGAATAAAAATCATCTCTTCATTTAGTTTTTACCATTAAAGTACATTTAAGGTTTAATGGATACTGAAGGCTTTTCTTAAATCCTGTTGATTTGCCTGACTAGATGTCAGTATTAGAAATGTAGAAAAGGTTCCACTGGGAATTCAATTGCTAAGAGCTTGAATACTGTATATTAGTCACAATCTATTAAAGCAGATCTCGTGTTTGTTCAGTTTGTAAAATGATGCCTGGGGGGATTTTGGTTTATAAGATATTAATTAGCAAAATACAAAATGATCAATCAGCATTTTACAACCATTATGCTATTATGTCTCTCAAATTGGGCAAAACCACAAGAAATAACTTGAATAATGTACTGTAAGCACCGCTGTGAAAAGCTGAAGGCAGGTTTACGGCAAGTCACAGATTTACTGTAGGATTTCACAGATTTACACCAAAACCAGAGATTCAGAACCAAAACCGTAATTTTGAAATATCAACTACTGAAAAGAATGAATTAAAGTAGCTTTACAAACAACAACAACAACAACATCAAAAACAGATAAAAATAGTTTTCTTGAGCAAAACAAACTACAAATGTTCCCATATAAAAATTACAGCACATAGAAATTAATTAAAAAGTCTACCTTAAGAATAAAGCACAGAATCTTTAACATACTGAAAATTAGAAGCTTGTATGGATCCTGACAACTAGGGGAAGTTGGGACACCCTGGGTGATGGAAGTGAATTTTTTTTTTATTTAATTTAATTTATTTATTTTTAATCCCATGATTTTTAACTATATTTTCTTTACATTCTTTTAAAATGTGACCCCAAAAAATCACCAGCTTTAAGTAAGTAATTCTTTGAAAATATCCAGAGGAATCAAGGAACAAGTATCAAGAAGTCTTCTGGATTACAGATACTTCAGTGCTTTCCACACAGAAGTCTTTTTGGTTTCATTCACACCTAGAGGCAGTTTCAAGTCACAGATCTTCTCGTACTGTGATGTTTTTTGAGATGCTGAAAGAAATTGGAGAACCTGGATAAAATCCACACAGACACAGGGAATACATTAGAAAATCCACACAGACAGCGGCTCAAGCTCAAGATCCCACGATTTCCCGCTGTGTCAGCATCCACCCAGCCCCTCCCACCTCCGTCGTTTATCCTTTCCGCATCCCAAAAAGATGTATTTACAAATTTCAAATGGAAGCTTCCGGATTATTTCTGCCACAGACATGTTTATGCACGTCTTAGAAACATGTTCTTCTCACTGAGCCACATCCTCCTATCTTCCACAAAGCATCTAAGTAGCTTGAACAAGGGTAACATCTCTTTAGTATTCATCTGTCAGCTTTCTCTTTTATCTGCCTCTCTTTACAACTCCTGGCTTTTGAAGATGCACACGCCACTGGAGGAAGAAAAGCAGACTGACGTGAAACAAGATACAAACTAGTGCATTCTTGCTGCAGGAATACAGCTTACCATAATCAGTTCACCTTTCGAATATACCCTGCTGCTGAATATATATTACTGATAGGGAATTCATAATTTAAAATTTGTATTTGGTTATTTAGAAAAAAATGATTGCTTATTTTTCATTGTTTGAATTGCTGCAAGAGAAAACACGGACCTTTATAGTGGCATTTTACACCTCGGCCTTCATTGGTAGTCCTACCTGAATTGATCTGCCTCTTAAGGCATCGGTTTACCTATCAGCAGGTACCCACAAGGTTGTAGGTTCTGACACTGCCAAGGTAACATTTTAATTTCTCTTTTGAAATCTAATAGTTTGTCTACTTTATGACATTAAACTGTAAATATTTTTGATAATTAAATAGAGCTGTTTAAAAGATTGCTTTATTTCTTTGTCTTTTTAAAAATACTTGTTCGGCCTTCTTTTAATATGAGTTACATGGTGTTGAAGTATGAAAAAGAAGCCTTGTTGGTTCATTAGGCTTATTGACTGCTTGGACAAATGGGAGAGGATAGCTCAATAGGTTAAGGCATTGGTTTACCGATCAGCAGGTCCCCACAAGGTTGTAAGTTCAATCCCTGACACTACCAATGTAAGATTTTAATTTCTCTTTTAAAATCTAATAGTTTGTCTACTTTGTGACATTTAACTGTAAATATTTTTGATAATTAATGAAACCAGTTTATCTGATTGCTTTATTTCTTTGTCTTTTTTTAAAAGACTTGTTTGGCCTTCTTTTAATATGAGTTACATGGTGTTGAAGTAGGAAAAGAAGCCTTGTTGGTTCATTAGGCTTATTGACAGCTTGCCCAAATGGGAGAGGATAGCTCAATAGGTAAGGCATTGGTTTACTGCTCAGCAGGTCCCCACAAGGTTGTAGGTTCAATCCCCGACACTACCAATGTGAAATTTTAATTTCTCTTTTGAAATCTAATAGTTTGTCTACTTTGTGACATTAAACTGTAAATATTTTTGATAATTAATTAGAGCTGTTTATTCGATTGCTTTATTTCTTTGTCTTTTTTAAAAGACTTGTTTGGCCTTCTTTTAATATGAGTTACATGGTGTTGAAGTATGGAGAAGAAGCCTTGTATGGAAAAGAAGCATTGTTAGTTCATTAGGCTTATTGACTGCTTGCACAAACGGGAGGATAGCTCAGTGGTTTAAGGCATTGGTTTACCGATCAGCAGGTCCCGTCAAGGTTGTAGGTTCAAGCACCGACACTGCCAAGGTAACATTTTAATTTCTCTTTTGAAATCTAATAGTTTGTCTACTTTGTGACATTAAACTGTAAATATTTTTGATAATTGAAGAGACCTGTTTAAAAGATTGCTTTATTTCTTTGTCTTTTTTAAAAGACTTGTTTGGTCTTCTTTTAATGTGAGTTACATGGTGTTGAAGTATGGAAAAGAAGCCTTGTGGGTTCATTAGGCTTATTGACTGCTTGCACAAGGGGAGAGGATAGCTCAATAGGTTAAGGCATTGGTTTAACGATCAGCAGGTCCCCACAAGGTTGTAGGTTCAATCCCTGACACTACCAATGTAACCTTTTAATTTCTCTTTTGAAATCTAATAGTTTGTCTACTTTGTGACATTAAACTGTAAATATTTTTAATAATTAAATAGAGCTGTTTAAAAGATTGCTTTATTTCTTTGTCTTTTTTTAAAGAGTTGTTTGGCCTTCCTTTAATATGAGTTACATGGTGTTGAAGTATGGAAAAGAAGCCATGTTAGTACATTAGGCTTATTGACTGCTTGTTTAAATTAGATCTGATAGCTCAGTGGGTAAGGCAATGGCTTACCAATTAACTGGTCCCGACAAGGTTGTGGGTCCAAACCCTGTCTCAGTCAAGGTGATATTTTTATTACTCTTTTCAAATCTAATAGTTTGTCTACTTTGTGACATTAAACTGTAAATATATTTGATAATTAAAGAGACCTGTTTAAAAGACTGTTTTATTTCTTTTTTTTTTTTTTTAAAGATTTTTTGGCCTTCTTTAATACCATCATTATGAAGCCACAGCTATAGAAACCAGCAATATTATAACGAAGAACTGCATCACAGACAGGTATCTCAGGCATTGAGAATGAATGTCATTACTAAAGCAAAAAACACAATTCAACAAGTCTCCTTTCACTGCAGCCACAGCTGCACTGCCTGCATACAAAATCTCTAGCAGATGCATAATGAACAATATTAAGCTCATAAACTGACCAGGGGTTTTTCGTGCATTTTCTGTATTTTTTCTATGCATTACAATTTTCCTGGGGCTTTGAAATGAAGTCAAATTGTGTTATTTTTGTGTAAATTGTAAAAGAAAGACAATTGTTATGAAAAATTTTAGCTGACCTTTCCTACGATGTCTAGTATTTGAAATGTTCATCTATGTTTGATATATTATATGTATACCTGTGTAATGTATATAATGTTTGAGCTTGTTTAGTTTGCTACAGATGTGGTTTTCAAGCTTTGACTAGTGTTCTCTCTGACCATCCAATCAAAGGGCGTGAAAATGCTGATGTGATTGTACACCTGCTAGATGGACTCAGTGAGGTCACTGTCACATGCAACTGTCTCTCTCTCTCTTTCTTTCTCTCTCTCTCTCTCTCTCTCTCTCTCTCTCTCTCTCTCTCTCTCTCTCTCTCTCTCTCTCTCTCTCTCTCTCTCTGTAATCTTACATCTATACTTGTAAAAGGCCAATGTCATTTTTTTTTTTTTTTACATATTAGTAGAAATAGATACAGGAACTTTAATGAATCGCTACTTTGTTACTATAAACATACTATATATATATATATATTTTTTTTTTTTTTACTTTAGATGAGTCAAATTAGTACTGAAAATTGATAAAGAACACCTGTGTATGTTTACAGTTATCTAAAAAACCTTTTTCTGACATTTTTGCATTTGCTTGGCTTTTTTTCCAATTAAAACCATTATAGTATTGATACAAATGCAGGAAACTAGTCTTGGGCAGAAACTATGTCAGCATAATAATTGCATTTACCATTAAATTAAGGATATTAATCAACATTATGGTAGTGTGATGTGGCTCAGTGCAATGCAGAGTTACTTTTATCACCCTGTAGTTGATTATTTTTCTGTAAACAAAATCCAAAATAGTTTCTTCCTGTTCAGCATTTTTTTTTTTTATTTATTCATTATACATTATAGTAGTGTAGTTAAGGATGGGATTAAAACATGTGATAAAACATGTTTGTTCTTCTTATCACTTACATCATAGTACCTATATAAAAGTTTGGCTTGGCTTGTCCTTAATAAAGTGCAGTGGACAAACCTGAATATCCTGAAGGCTGCCTTAGAAAACGTACATCTTTACCTCTGACTGTTATCAAGTGCTGACACTTCTGACAAATGAGATTCAAGAATTGAATAACAATCTTGTATTAGTAGATGTAATGCATCCAATCAAATCAAATAACCAATTATTTATTCAGATTCACTTTTCATATGATAGTTGATAGTTAATATATGATTGAAAAATCACAACTTGAACTTAATTTTAAAGGTTTAGAATATTAGAATATTGCAAGTATATGCATATATATATACACTTATATATATACACTTATAGTATATATATATATATACACTTGCAATCAGAAATATTCAACCCCTAAAGAGTTTTAAGGATTTATAAAAATCTTTTCAAAGTGCAGGATTCTGCTTAGGATGGCTTCTTATTGAGTTTAATGCCACACCCACTGAATGTGACAAAGATTTTTATTTTGAACATAAATAAGCCGCACCTGTCTATAAGCCGCAGGTGTCTACACTGAAACTAATAAACTTTACACAGGCTTTAACGAAAGACATTGTCTGTTACAACGGCTTGTATCTAAACAGTAGCCTACCAAGAAAGTCATTGTTCACTGTCTTCCTCCTTCCTTTCACAATAATTTCTCTCGAGAGTTTTTCTTTTGGCATCGTCGTGCGTTTTAAAATCACCATCAGTGAATCTTTTCTCCCGATGCCGTGCAGCTCAGAACACAGGTTAAGTGCGTTTTTTCATGCCCGGTTGTTTTCAGTGTGACGAATGATTCTCCTTTACTGTAGACAGTCCGAGTGAGCGGCAGGTCAAACGTCAGAGGAACATCATCCATATTTATGATGTGGTGCGGCCCGATTCAGTGGGAGCGCATCTGATTTAATATAAAGAGTTTTATTGGTTCACCTAAACAAGTTCGGCAATTTCATTGGTCTAATGTTATAGGGCTCAGTTTTTGGCTTGAAGCTTGTGAAACCGGGAAAATCCATAAATTAGCCGCTTTATTGTTTAAGACGTGGGGTTCAAAGCGTGCATAAAAAAGTAGCGGCTTATAGTCCAGAAAATACGTTATATATAAAACTTTTACTGTAGTATAATTTTCTTGTACTTTTTTCCATTCCTGTTTTTGCAACAATCCTATCTATAACTCTGATATTAACCTGTCTTTCTATCATTGATGTTACCACTGGCTTCTGTGGATGCTGCTGAAAAGGTCCTTTTTCATTTGCTGTTATTTTGCCTGTTTTCCACCGTATTGATCAATAAGCCGAATTTCATAGATCCGCTAAAGTATATTGATGGGCATGACAAGGCTAGAGGCAAAAAATCTAGAGAAATGACAAACAGCTTCCAAATCAGTCAGGTCCAGCTCAACATCTTCCCATATTGAGGTCAAATGTTGACATCTCAGAGAAATAGCTTTCCAAGTATTGATTTTTTCCCTTTTTTTTTCACACATACCTGTAAAGTGCTGAAAATACATTGTCTTGATGGATCACTTATTTTGTTTTATTTGAGGTTTTTTTATTATATAGTATATCTAGGTTTCAATTTAAACAATCTCTCCTCAATTCACGTATCTTACTTTCTTAAGCATGAATCGGTTTAACCTTTCTACTCATCCCCTTTCTTAAACAACTCTCAACATCTCCCGTTTGGTAAATTACTGGCTAATAGATGTACAGACTTCATTAAAAAGTACTGGAGAATGTTTGATATCTTGAACAAGCACAGCTTGTCCTTGGCCTCCTGACCCAGCTATTCATCATCAAATTTGTTTTTGTGAATTTAATAAGCGAGTGCATAATCCAGCCAAGGCTAGAGCTGTTTTAGCTTCAACACACAAAAACATTCGTTTGAAAGCTGGAAGATACTCAGCGGTATCTTCAATGCCATGGTCCTTTGACCTAGCGAATAAATACTTTCTGTTGTTCAGGGTGTGAAAATAAATATGAAAATTCAGTGCTTATATTCTTTTATTTGAATTGATTGGAGTTTAAAACGTGCCAAAATGTGTTGTAGTCTTTGTGCTAAAAACCATTCTCCCTACATCATTTACTGCAGACGATTCATGCAAATACAGAAAAAGTATAATAATGTATGAGGCATGTATTAGGAATGTACAAAATGGAAATTTAGACAGAGTAACACTAAGGAACCTCATTTATAAATTACATTTATGTTATTCATAGTTTTTTCTTTAATTTGGTGTAAAACCTTATACTATGTTATATTTTCTTCTACATAACAAACAATATAATGAGTAATGATTTATGCGATTGAGTAGGATTTATGCTATAACTTGTTTATAGCTTGTTTAAGCTTCACCAGATTAAATCACACATACATTTATGGATTTCTTTCTGAATCACAATCTGAAAAAAAAAAAAAATCCTCAAACAGTTTCTCAGATTCATAATTAGTGAGTAAACTTCCTTTTTTGAATAGATTATTTTAGGTTATTTGACTCACAATCAAAACCTGTTTTGTTTTCTATTCTCTTTTTTCCTTTATTCTTAGGCCAAATTTTCACTCCAAAACTATGTGTAATCAATGTGTATGTGTAGTAGAAGTGATCAGTTACTAAGATTGTCAGGGTCTAAGATGGACAGGGTCTATGTTTAGGTCTGGGTTTCCCATGGACTATTGCACCACTATGCAGCACATCACATGTTTGTTTGCACATCTATGTCACTGTAACGCTAATTAGCACACGTATACATACTCACGTGTCACAGCACTCTCTGATTCGTCTCTGATTTCATGCTCTTTTTTTGGTTTCCTTGATTCACGATCATGTTTATGCTCATGCTTCATGATATTTAGCATTTGTTTAGCATTCTGTGTTTGCATTTTTGTACATTACATTTTCCACAGTTGCATCCACTCCCTCGTCTTCATTCCTTGCTCTGAATATTACGTATTAAAGCATTATTATGAAGCACTTACATATAGCACAATAGCATTAATGCATCTGTAGTAGTCTGATAATTTAATAAATATTATGTAATAGATAATATGAAATAATTTATTGTTAATTTGATGGTAGAGTAAAATTACATTAATTCCAATTGGTTGAAATATTGGCAAAAGAAAAATGGCAAACAACCTTTCGGCAGGTTGTAAAAGTCAGTGCTTATTGGTTATTTAAGCAAATCTGACTCACCACAAAGAGACAAATTTCCCATCTCTATTTTTTATTTTTTTTATTGTACAAATGTTCAAAAGTAGTGAAATTCCCCACTGCTGGAACAAAGTGTTCGGCTTCAATGTTAGTAGACCTAGAGTAATCTGTTGGCAGACTTCGAAAGGTTCTACAAAGTGAAGGAACTTCAAATTATTTCTGGTTACCATTTTTATCTTCCACTTCAAGATCCAGCTTCATTTGTGATGGTTTCGTTCATCTTGCTCATCCTTTTCTTTTAGCTTCTGTGCCCTCAGCCTGATCTCTACGCTCATAATGTGTGTTGGTGTATTATTCAAGTTGTGCAAATGCAGCAATGTGGCTTTTTGTGGGTCAGTCTTGTTGCTGTATGCATTTAAAACACTCTCCTACTGCCTGTTAAGAATATTGGGGCAACTTTTATATATACTTGATGTTATTTATTCATCTTATTTTACTTCTTTAACCTGACTAAGCCTGTACTGGGAACACTGGTTGAGATTTGGAAAGAGACCATGGATGCATGCCAGTCCATTGCGTGCCCACACACACACACACACACACACACACACACACACACACACACACACACACACACACACACACACACACACACACACACACACACACACACACATCCTATCATTTGCACATATCATTTGCAACCCACTGGTATGTTTTTGAGAGGGAGGTAAAGGAACCTGGTGATCCTAAAGGAAATTTCACACATACAGTAACCTGAGCTCTAAATCAAACTGGAAATGCTGGATCAGTGAGGTGTTAATATTACCTTCTGCACCACAATGTCACCCTGCTTGGTGTTTAAAGATCTTAAAAATATCTCACAATTGTAATGGGAAATGTGAAAAAAAAAAAAAAAAAAGAACGAAAGAATAAAAGAAAGAAAAAAAAAGAAAGAACGGAAGAAAAAAAACAGAAGAAAGAAAGTAAGTAAATAAGAAAGAAAAAAAGAAAAAAGAAAGAAAGAAAGAAAGAAAGGAGGGCTGTCTGAAATGAAATTATCTGGATATTGTTTTGGGCTTATTCTTGCTTAAAATATCATATCCAGTTTTTTAATTCAAGTCTTTTGAATATAAATTGAAGATGTTATTTCATGCGATAATGTAAAATGATAATGACACTATTTTGGTTTAGAAGCATTTTGATCATTTGCTGTAATTAACTTTAAAGCAAGCTTACACTCTATGGCCAAAATGACACAGCCCCCCACAAACATAGGTGCTTTTTGAGCATCCCTTTTTAGATTTACTTTTCCTTTACCTGTTATTATAACCTTCACTCATCTGGGAAGACTTTCCACTAGATTTTTAGTGTGGCTGTAAAGAGTTGTTCATCGGGCCACGAGAGCATGTGTGAGATGAATCATTGGTGTCAGGTGAAGAGATGCAGGGTTCACTTTGTGTTCCAGTTCATCCCAAAGGTGTTTAATGGGGTCGAGGTCAGGGCTCTGTGCAAGACACTTCCACTTCAACCTTGACAATCTATGTGTTAATGGAGCTTGATCTGTGCACAGGGGTGCTGTCATGCTGGATTGTTTGGGTCTCTTAGTTTTAGTAAGAGGAACCGACATTGTGATTTGTGGCGAGAGTAGGGAGCAGGTTGAGACGAGTCTGGAGAGGTGGAAGTATGCGCTGGAAAGGAAGAGAAATGAAACTCTGTAGGAGAAAGACAGAGAGATGCAGCTGCAAGGATAAGAGGAGGAGTTTAAATACCTAGGATCAACTGTAAACAGTAATTGAGAGTGTGTTAGAGAAGTGAAGAAAAGAGTGCAGGCAGGGAGGAGTGGGTGGAAAAGAGTGATAGCAGGAGTGATTTGTGATAGAAGAGTATCTGCAAAAGTGAAAGGGAAAGTTTATAAGACTGTGGTGAGACCTGCAAAGTTGTATGGTTTAGAGACAGTGGCATTGACTAAAAGACAGTGGGTGTAGCGCAGGTAGGACGTTTTGGAGACAAGGTAAGGGAGATGTGATTGAGATGATCTGGACATAGATCATCTGGGGGGGGGTATGGATAAAGATGATCACACACTTTATACATTTCCTATAAACCAAAATTTCTGCAACTTTGAGCAAATATAAAAATGTTCATTGGATTTTGAGTGACTAAACAAAGGATCACAGCAGACAATATTGGAGACTTGCCTCCAAACCAAAAACTGATCGAAAAAAAGCACAGACCTAACAGAAGTAACAATACACTCAGCAAAATAAGCAAAAAAAAAAAAAGGAAAAAGAAAGTGCGTTCAGCCATGTAATACATTTGTAACTGTCACTGTGGTAAATGATTTAGGCTTTTCCTCATCCATTCAGTAACATTTCTCCTGGATGATAAGATTGTTACCTGGCCTTTCTGTCATTATAGCCATTATAAATGTTTAATGCAGGTGAAAGATGAGAGTCTTTGTGGAAGGCAAATTCCAAGCCGTTATCGTTACTATTAACAGATTATAACGAAAGCAAAATCATATAATGGCATTTTGGAATAAAGGCACTGTTGTTTGAATGTTTTTCTCCTGAGCAGTTCATCCCAATTTGTTAGACCAAATAATCTGTTTTCTTTATTGTCTTTTGGATGAGCGAGCAGCTGAAATAGTCTTTTAGTCCTTTTTGTCTTTGGCAGAATGACCTTCATGCAGGGAAATGCTTTTGATTTATCACACATGGATGAAGTCCAGCAAGCATTGCTTCTCAAAATCGGTTGGCAAATACGCAACATGTTTCCTCTGCTGTGCCAAATCATAATTATTCAGATGTACAGCAGTGCGTGCTGGGATCTTGGGGCATTATTTCTTTGACTGGAGAGCGGCCAAGCGAAAGGAGACGCTTAAGCGAAGAATAAAATACTTTTAAATAAAACTTGGGGTTCAGAATGTTGTTTCGACTGCGTTGTAGGCGGGTACAGTTGGACAGATGGATACCCACGCAAGCCAGGATGGACTTTTGCACACCAGTAGCTGTAAATAGCTAATTTCTTTAAGGGAATTCTTTTATTTTTTTTACCCTAATGCTCTTGGCAATACTTTACTAAAAATAAATTCAATATATTACAAAAGATTTGGTAATTTAGTTGCTGCTTGTTAATGCCAGAAAATGTCTTGAAAAGGATGCAGACTACGAAGGTTTCACTTTTGCTAAGCAAATGTGTCAGCACTGAACACGGCCCATTGCTCTAAGCTCTCGCTAATAAAGATCTTGTCTAGGCCAGTGTGTAGCTGAGGGAGCAGACTTACAATCTGGTTTATTAAAAACATGATCTTTTTGCCATCTGACCAACATATTGTCTGACAAAGCTTTTCTGTGTGTCTCCAAGGAGAGAGAGAAAGAGGCTGAAAGAGGTTGAAAGCAATTCTACGGAAGAAGATAGATACTAAGCATCTAGCACCAGAAAGAGGAGCTGGATAATGATCCAATAACGATCAGCCTGCACTAAGTCACTCTCTAACTGAACCCTTTATTGAGTGCCATTGAAACTCATGCGAGCTCCAAAAAAACAAAAACAAAGCAGTGGATGAAAAAAAACCCTTGCCTTACATGCATCATTGATCTCAGTACTAAAAAGGCATGTGCAAAACCAGAGGTACTTGCATCGATTACTTTTAGAAGGACAGCTTCTTTTGGGCATTTTGCTCATCAATAAAGATTTCTTTAAGGTTAAAAGACAATAAATGAACCATTTTCTGCCCATTTTGGTCACTAGCTAATTTTTACCCAACTCTCTCCTGTCAGAATGGGGAAGGTCAACAATTATGCACCTTTTCAAAATGCTGCTCATTCTTCATAGCATGGCAACACATTCAGTTGGAATCTCGATCTCACCTCTTCTGAATACGTGCATGAGCTCACAGGCCATGATTGGTTCATGTCGCATTTGATGATGGGAGAGATAGTATGACGTCTATCCCTCACAGGAATAGTGGTAAAATGCTTTTTCTGTCATTATACCACAGCACATTTGGTGTCTTAAATCGGATTGGTCAGGAGGTGTGCATTGTTTTTTGTATGAAAGCAGTAGTCATAGCTGTAAGGTGAATAATAGGTGCCTTTGATCTAATACATTATTGGTTCTATATTGGTAGCTTCTGCACAGGCATTTGTATGGAAGATCAAAGTAAACAAAGTAAATAAGTTGTGTGTATTTGCTGAATTCGTGTTTTTGTTGTATGTAGGATGTATTTTTTTCTTCACTTACAGATAAAGGCGAGGTTGTAAGTGGTTTGTTAAAGTCACTGTGCTTCTTCAATGTTTGAGAAGAAAGTTTTCAGGAAAGATGAGTTCCTGCTTTCTGGTTTTTTGGTAAAATTGCATGCTGTGTTTTTTGACAGAGCCAGACTTAGAAAGAGAGAGAGAGAGAGAGAGAGAGAGAGAGGGAGAGAGAGAGAGAGAGAGATATGAGGGAATAACACAAGCGATTACAGAAACAATATTGTATGTACAATAATGTGTCCCAGACATTCCAATAAAATGTCACACATTTGTTCAATAATAAATTTGAGATTTTAATAATTGGTAAATCAATATTTTTTTATTTGTATAACACTTTTAACAATAGATTTTTAAAGCAGCTCTACAGAGATAATGCAGTAATAAAAGAATGTATAAGTATGTTCCTTATAATTGTAAGTTTGTCCCTAATGAGTGAGCCAAGTGGAGACTGTGGCAAGGAAAAACTCACTGAAATGGCAGAAGAGGAATCCTTGAGAGGAACCAGACACAAAAGGGATTAACCCTTTGACATCTGGGTAGCACTAAATGTCCATTCATTACAGTTCCATCATTGTGACAGTGTGTAGGTCTTGAGATATTGTAGTAGACTGTTCAAAATAATTACAGTCCAAATCCATCCTAAAAGTTCCTGAGTTGCCCAGTAACTTCATGGATCTTTAGGCTGTTGAGGTGGAACCAATGCTCGAATTAAAGGGGATCTGGTACCCCCCATAAGTACCCAAGTACATAAGTGACAAGTATAAAATAGACTTAGGGGGTCTTAGTGTTATCTTGTCCCCACAATTATCTTGTCCCAAGATAATTTTATAAAAAAAATATATGAATTACACAAGTGTGGACCCCCCATAAGAGCACTGGGTGGAACCAACTCCAACTCCACAGAGGGGTCTCCAATTGAAGAGAACTTCATCCAGAGGTAGGGCATTGGGAAAACATTTACATTTATGGCATTTGGCAGATGCCAGTGGTATAAATTATTTGAATAAATGTACTTTGTAATTGTATTTAAATATTATCAAAGAGTATCAAAGACATACTTTCACTTTACATTCATAATTTACTTAAATACTTTTTTTTTAACTTTCAATATATGTACTTTTTAAATCAATTATTATATAAATAATTAAATTAAATATAAATCGATTACATTTTACACGGCAGCTAAATGGCGATATTAATTCAAATTTTACATGTTCATTGAATGCTAATGGTTCTCTACTTTGTGACATGATACTGTAATTGTATTTGTTGATTAGAGATACATTTTTAAAAGATTACCTCTCTCTAGATACCTTACTTTGCAGTTCTTTTACTTAAGTATGATTTTCAGGTACTCTTTACACCTCTGGCAGAAGCCCTTATCCAGAGCAACTCACAGTTACCTCAGATATACAGTACAGCTAAGCAGTTGAGGGTTAAACGTCTTGCTCAAGTGCCCAGCAGTGGCAGCGTGATAGAGCTAGAATTTAAACTCATGACCTTCTGATCAGAAATCCAACATTTTTTACACTGAGCTACCCTTTCCCCATTCTGTACAGTACTTCACATCATGGCACACCGTATTGCATCGCCCTCCTGTAAGCATAATTTCTTTTTATAAACACACGATTGCATGAGCTGTAGTGTAGTATGACATTGACAATAATATTTCTAAGCACCTAGCATTTAGTGTTAAAAGAAACTTTTTGCATAGTTGTTATTTGATTTCTTGTACCTTTGCTATAGGGTTATATACTATAATGAATAAAGCAGTCAAACGATTGAGCCATCACTTCCACTCACTTCTATATTTAATGCTTTCATAATGCTAAATGAATGCATGCATTTCTACTCACTCGGCTCAGTCTAGCAGCATTTCGTGATATAGTCGTTTTTCGTGTCAATGAGGACTTTCTTTGTAATGTATTTCAAAAGGAAGTATTTTTTAGTGGATCCGCCAAAGTTTTCTTTCTGCCACTGGTTAGCGCAGATGCAGTATTGGGTTTTTTTTCTCTCTTTTGTTATTGATTTTTTTTAATCTTCATGCACTATTACTCAACATTTAAGCAAGAGATTTTATGCTTGTTTTTATTGCTTTTTATTCAGTAAGCTCTTCGATATTATAAACAATCGTCAGTGGTTCCTTCCAGTCGAAATACAGAAAAAAATATTCTTCCAGTTAATTAAGGAGGCTGCGTAAATTAGAGACACACACATTTAATGTCAATATAACCCTAACCCTTACCCTTTAGCCCAACCCTAACCGTAGATTTTCTACCTTATTCTCTTATAAAAATGTAGAAAAAAGATTTTCGCATTTCTGTCAGCATTACCCATGATCCTTTGCCACCGTTGCTATGGAGACAGAGCCAGACGTGCCGAGTGACATGGAAAAAAAAGGGAAATTCGTCATAATGAACATGAATCAATAGATTAAAGTTCTTGACTATATCATGAAATTCCGTGAGACTGTGTTGGAATACCAGCACATCAGGAAATAAAGACTCATATGCACTACTGTATAAACATTTTAATCAAATTGAATTAAATTCTGTAAAATAAAAATAATTTCACACACACACACACACACACACACACACACACACACACACACACACACACACACACACACACACACACACACACAAAATAAAAAAAAACATACATTTAAAGAAACACAGAACTATCAGTGCTTTTTCTATTACTCCCAGTCTATAACACAAGAAGCATTTGCTTATCTGGTTTTCATCTTTTGTTCTGTTCATATACATTTACGGTATTTGGCCTTTTCTCTGAGCGACTTAAATTGAGCATTTAAGGGCCATGTTCAAGGGTCCAAGAGTGGCAGACTGGGGATTTTTCCGGCTTGGACCTTGACATTTGGATTTGTTCAAAATCCTTTCAGTAAATAATTTTCATTTAAAGCCTTTCAATGTCATTTTAAGACATTTGTTAAATAAATATGAGTGCAAGTAGTAATTAAGTGGTATAAAAGCAGAAGCTATTATAGGTTATTACTGTATTAATGTTACTAATTCACTATCAGAGTGATTTTAAATAAACGTCTCCATTCAAAAAATACTTTCTATTTAAATGCATTTATAAAAACATTTTTTTAGACAGTTTATATGTATCTACTATACGGAGGAATTCTGCAGTTTCTCTTCCCCAATAGTATTTATTAAGTTAAGTTGGTTTTTTTTAGTAAAGAATTTCTTTTTCTCCTCTGTTCTTCTCAGTAATAGTAAACAAACCTTGACCACATGGCACACACAGGACTCCTGATTCTCCTGATGAACATAAATATAAGCGCATTTTGAGTAGAATACAAAATCTCTAGCACTATTTTTTATTACATAATTTTCCCTTCAAGCTACTGACCTGCTTAGATTAAAAAGGTTAACATACTAGTTGTCTAATGACAATATATCCGTCTACTCTTGTACCATTGCGTAACTAAGCATTGCACATAATTTCAAATGAATGACCTGTTTTTCGGTTCTCCTGCTGCTGAAGGCTATATCAGCCCTTTTATGTGTTTCTCATCAGTCGGGCTCACATTAGCAAATGCTGAATCACAGTGATTCGTGCCGCTGATTTGTATGCTGATGAGATCCGGCTGATAAGAAACCTTGATCAGGTAATTAGGAGCGAAGTGAACGTTACTCATGGGAGTGATTCTGCACTGTATTCCTCTTCAGTCTTTGTCCTCGAAAAAAAAAAAAAATCCTCCCTCTCTGCGATCCTTCTTCGGCAGCAGATTTTACGTCTTAATCAGAATCCTCCTTAGAAGTAGCACTGCAGCTTCTCTGTATACAGCATGCATTTAGACCTTGATTATGTCCCGAGCAGTCAGAAAAGACACTTAATGTGTTGCTGCTCGCGGTGTGACTGCCACTTTCTCTCTGAGCATCAGAAGTCACATTTCAGTTTTACTGCCAGCAGATTTAATGCCATCAAGCAAGGATTTGCCAGTAAAACTACTGAACAGATGCTGTAATGTAAAGACTTATCCACAGACACCAGAGTGTATTCTTTGACGCTTCCAAAATAAATAAAAGTTAAAAGTTTGCTCAACACTTAAAGAAGTAAACAAAAATGTACGATTTCTTATCAGTTTACACTCCCTCAAGCCTGACTCTCTAATTACATTTACAACCAAACTGGCAAGAGGAAGCTTTTAACCTCCAGCTAGGAAAAATCCATCTGAGCTAGACTCAAAAAATATTTTTTTCAAGAACAATTTATTTTGGACTTAAAAAAAAAAAAGCTGCTGATCAGTGAATAAAGAGCCAAGCAGGGGGTTTAAATAACTCACCATCCCCAAATCTTTACATACAGAGCCAAGCAAAGGGCTTAAATTAATCTAGCGCCGTACTGCAGACCTGCAAAGAGTCTTAAACGCAATACCTTTAGATACTAGTCTACAGTATGAGTTAAACAGCTTCTCAAATAATTTGCAATATATGATACCACAAGGATTAATGGACCACCTTCAAAGCGTATCTTGAATATTAAAGCTAAAGCTTCACCATCCCAAATCTTTACATAATTTTATGAAATTTAAATCAAATTGTTGACTCTCTCACTTCTGTTTCATTTGTCTGTCATATTCGCTCATTCTTTCTTTCCCTTGTTTAGCTGCCAGCTCTTGTCTGTCACTAACTGCCTTATGTTAGGGTGTGTGCTAACCTTAGAAACTGATTTCTTGACCCAGCATTTCTAAAACAGTACTGAATGATTTTTCTGAGCTCATCTATCTCAATTATACAGTAATCCTTCTCTGATTTAATAAACATGTTTTGGGGGACTTGTAAAGAGCAGTTTGCATACATTCGTTGACACTGTGTTCAACTAATTTAAAAACTCCTCTACCAGCTGATATCCTGACTGTCATTTTATACTCAATTCATGGAGCAAACCGTATAAAGGTCTTTTTATCTGAAATTCTTTTTTCGACATATCCCAGCGATGTTAGGAAACTGGGTTCAGAGTTCAGGGTCAGCTATCTTACACTGCCCCTGGAGCAGAAAGTGTTAAGGTCCTTGCTCAAGGGCCCAAGTATGGCAGCTTGGTGATACCGGTTCTTACCTTCCCGACCTTCTGATCAGCAGTCTATCATCTCCCCACCTGAGTATTCCAGTTTCACATGACTGCACTTCCTACTGTATGTCTCACAGTTGAAATACTTTTTTTGTTCATACCACTGTAAGCATACATTTTAATGTTTTGTTTGTTGCCATACTCATTTTTGATCCTGTCTTCTTTTTCATTCCAACATTGCTTTGTTGTCTTGAATAACCTGATGTGTGCACCTGTTCCAAGTTCAGCCCTTCATTTATCAGTGTATACCCAGTTTTGTATTTGGTTTATTCATTACTATTATAAATTCTATTTCATTATCTCATGTTTGCTGTCTATTTCTGGTTTTAATGTTAGCTTATTTTTACATCTATTGATCATGTGATTGTCTTACTATTATGGATTTTCTGTAGTTTATTGTTATCTTCCTGTGCTTTGACCCCTAGCCATGGGCTGATGATGACTTTTGGAGTGTTTACACTTGTTTATTTATTTTATTATTTATTTTTTTTTACTAAAATAGGTTCTGGTTTTTTCACACTGTAATGCAGAACCTGGTGTGTATGTGTTGAGGACTCAGGAGGCAAGCAGAATTGCAGCAAAGCTCCAGGCTCACTTTTATTTTTCAGCTGTGCTTTTCGGTGCGCTTGCAAAACAACAACAACCACGTGAAAAACGAACGGAAATGCAACCCAAAAGGGGTCGTCCCTAGCTTGCGGCTTTCACCAAGATTAAGTTTAAGATCACGCTCTGTTTGTGTGTATGAGTGTGTGTGAGTTGCAAGCTCCTCTGGCTATGCCACTCTTTCTCTTCTCTGGTCCAGGGCAGGCAATAAAAACACAAAGAAACACACAGTAGTAGACTGGTGGTAATCTGAGGCTGAGAATCTTCACAGATTAAAGTATTGCACAGTTGACACTCAGCCAAAACTAGAAAATCTCAATGCCAGGAAACTTACTATAGTTACTATATAAGTATAATGATTGAAGACCAAGATGTGGGATGCGAGGCTCAGCGTCTCACACGGTTTTGCAAACTGCTTATGACTGTATTATGTGTAACATATATTGCACCTTTGCACTCCTATAATATGTTTTTTGTATATACATATTCATAAAATGTATTTATTTATATACATTGCTATTTGCATTTCTGGTTAGATGCTGTTAGATGCATTCTATTGGTCCTGTACTTATACTATGCCCAGTGACAATAAATTGTAATTTAATCCAATCTAATCTAATCTAATTTATAATGTATTCACAAATCCTAATTACAACTATTTAACCAGGCTTATCAGCACTCAAGGTCAATAATACCTTTACTTCGGTAAAACTACCTTTTATACTTCTATTAGACTGGAAACTATTTGGTCCGCTTGAATGAAACATTATATCCTCTGTTTGTAATTTTCTCTAAACTGGATCTCTCTCTGTATTAGGTTTCACTTGCCATGTTCATGCCAGAGGCAATAGCTAATCTAATACTACTGACACCCAAGACAGCAATAGTCACAGTAATGACGAAAGGCCATTTCAATAGTTGAGTAGCGTTTTTTTTCCGGCACTAAACATCTCACCACGACATATTTATTGTTAAAGAAATATTATTCCATCTACATGATATTAGCATAATTACATTGTGATCTAAAATCTTTTTGCAAAAGAGTATATCGCCCTGAATCTATAACCGAAAATTACTCAATGAACGCATTTTAATACTTAAATGGTTACTGATTTGCCTTGCAAACATTGTTGTAATAATGCAATAGCAAAATCATGCAATACAGACAATATTTCATCTCCTGGAGCTTGTGCTGTTTATTTGATGGTTCTTGTGTATGTGGTCTGGTTTGGTTGCATGAGGATCAGAGTGAGTACAGCAGTCTCCTTAGGGAGAACACACAGCAGGCATCCAGTACGGTGCCTTTATTAATAGGTACATCATGTTTTTTTCTCTTGAATCTTGAATCTTTCAGACCTACACTGGTGATGCACATTCCACTAGGTTTTGGAGAGGGATTTCAGACCTGCATGTTTTCCCTAAAATTCTGAAATCTCTAGAGTGCAATGACATGACAAAAAAACTATAGTAAGGACCAGGAATACTTGGTGTACTACTATACATGCATGCACTGCTGCCTGATGTGATGCTGGTGCCAAATCTTGACACGCTTCTGCACCTGTCTCTCTTCTTACCATCTGGACCTGCCTGATTAATCTTAATACATTTCTGCATTGGACTTCTGCCCTTGTGTCACACCTTATGCTTTTATAGATGATTACACATAGATACTCTTAAGATTTGCACTGTCTGAAAACAGCTAAAGCCCCCAAATCAGCTTTCCTTCACTCTGTAATCTCACCTGGATACTGTTGATTTGAACCTACAAACCGCTGCTGTAATCATAAAAAAATGCTTTCTGCTTATGCCAGGACTCTGTAATGATTTATAATACCACTTTCAGGTTTTATCCACAAAAGTGACAAGGTTTCTTGTGTGCCTTAAAGTAACTTTATGTTGTCTCAGGGAGTTTTTCCTTTCCACTGTCATCTCCTGCTTGCTAATTAGAGATCTAATGCTATATGGAAATGTATTTAAAGCTGCCTTGGGACATTGTCCTCTGTAAAAGTTTGAAAACTATACAAATAAAGTAGAATTAACTTCAATCAGTATAGAACTTCTATGTCTTCTACGAACTATATTATTAAAAGTTTATCCGTTATTATGGCTGACTTGTTAATATATTTGATTAATCTTTTTTGTATGTATATTTATTGCATTGATTATTGTTTTTCACAGTACTGTATAAACATTGCATATTAAGCAATGTCTTTTAATATAATGTCATTTAAAAGTCATTCAGCACATAAGGGTGAATTATTCACAAGGTGAAGGTATTGACAGTGAAAACAAATTCCAGCTGCAGTTGATTGGATATGTTGGTGTGGTACTTCTCTGAAGCTTATACATGCTGTTTAAGTTAGAAAATAAGCACTTTGGGTATTTATTTTAGCTCCTGTGCACAATGCATGGTCCATAAAAACACATTTTGGCAAGTTTTGTGTGGAAGAAATTGAGTAGCCAGCACAAAAACCTGTACTCTCCTTCACCAAACACCTTTAGGATAAATAACAGCTGCATTTAACCACCATAAGCACCTGACTTCACTAATGCTCTTTGGCTAAATGGGCAAACCCCCACTTCAACACTTCAAAATCTAGTAGAAAAATCATGATTTGAGGTTATTTTAACATTAAAAGTGCAAGTTAATCTGGATGCTCAGCAATCACATACGAGAATGATGATCTGGTATCCTCAGAATCTTGGCCATGATGTGTACATTAAGCTAATGCTAGATATGTGACCGTCCACTGTGAGAATGAATTCCATTCAATTCTCAGGGTAGATATAACTGTGCGTTCCCTCTAGACTTGTCCACTGCATCGTCTCTCCTCATCTCTTTCCTCTGGATGCTCTGACGTTTAGATTATTTTGAGACAGACTCCACAGCGAGAAGCTCTCCAAAGGGATACTCACCATCGCAGACACAGCTGCATTGTTCCAGAGCTTTCTGGCATCTGTGAGACGTTTCAGAGCTGCCCACCTCCTCACCGCATGTGCGCCTGACTGCATTTCCCACTGGCACAAATAGATGAACAGATTTGTGCCTCATAAACAAGGCTTTGGTTCCACTCAGCTTGTCTCTGAATTACATTTAATCAACTCTCGATTTCCTAACCGAGCCAAGCATCGGCCCAGTTCTTATTTTTGTGTGATAATTGTTTTGACGATGGCAGTAATAACAGTGGAGGGCATCATTAGGTTTAGCGATGTTATTATTGCAGATGACACCCAACAACCTGTGACTGACTAACAATTTTAATTCTGATCCGACACAAAGATTCAGCTGAGCGCCGATGCGATTTGGTACCCAATTTTCCATTAATGAGAAATAAATCTAAACATTATTCTGCGTCAATAGTCATAGGAAAGCAAACCCTGCTTCTGCTTTTCTTACTTTTGTGCGTTCTCATTTCAATTTAAAGTTTCACCATGAGAACCAGTGAGCCAAAAAAACAATAATTCATCATTTCTAACATAAACCCAGCAGAAGACAAGGATTTAGGCTTGTCCTAAATTTGACAGGATTCTTTTGCCCCAGTTAAACATTTCAGGTTTTGTCTGATTAAAAACCTCCAAGCCACTATGCATTATACCACCTCTGAATTAAGAGCAGAAAAAAATCCTGAGGGAAATTATTTCATAATATAAGAGGTCAGACTATATTTAATTAAGAACAACATTCATTAACTAAGAAATAACACACAGCATGCGGCAACCCTGAATTAGATTAGACCCCAATAACAGCATGTCCAAAAGTGTTTTATTTTACTTATACCACAGCAATAAATACATTAATATTGCTTATTAATTAAAACACATGATACAATATGTTCACAAGTACCTGACTTTTCCAGCCATATGTGTTTTTTTCCCCCAGACTGTTAGCACAAAGTCAGAGGCACATAATTGTATACGATGTCGTTGGAATAGGTAGCATTAAATTTTGACATGACAATGCCCATGTGCACAAAGTGAGGTCAATGAAGATTTGGCTTACATGGCATGAGAAGGAAGATCTTAAGTGACCTGCTATAGAACTCTGACCTCAACCCCATTGAAAACCTCTATTTCTGACTCCACCCCAGGCCTCCTCATCTTACCTACATCAGTACCAAATCTTACTAACATCCTATAGATGAACAAATCTCCACAAGCACACTAAATCTTGTGGAACATCTTCCCTGAATAGTGGAGGTTATAAAAACAGCAAGTAGGACTAAGTGTGGATGCTCAAAAAACACATATGATTTTTTTATTAGTGTACAGTTATGTTTAATGCTGTAAAACATAGGCAATGTTTCCTCAATAAAATAAGAAAAGATAAAAAGACATAACAGAGTTTGCTAATACCTTCATCATCAGAAAACACCATATTTCTAGCTGTCTGTAACAAAGCACTTACAAAACATGCAAAATAAACAATTCATCACAAACATCTTCAACAATTACAGCATTTATACATGGCTTTTGGATTCCCATTATGAAAAGAGTCCACCATACAAGTGCTGGTGGACATCGTTGCTATAGAAACAATATAGTATTAGAACAGCTGTCACACTTGCACTCTCGTTTTTAAGAGGCTATATATGTGATACTCTATATTCTCCATCATCGTTCTCTCAATCTGTTTTTCAATTAGGTGTCATAAACTGCTTTACTGCTGCTGTATGAATGCAAAGGAACCTCCATCTGGGAGACCATCTGTCCTAGTACTCCATTAGCTACGTGGTCCAGAGTGACCTTAAACCCTTCTCTACAGAACATCTTAAAATCCCACTCAAGTTTGTCGATGGCTGAGTTGTGGTACGCTGTATAGGTGCAGAGTGCCCTCGTGCCCATATTACCTTCTGGTTATGCCTTTTCCGTTATTCTTTAATTGCTAGTCTAGTCAGAGTGCATGCTATCTTAAACCAGTGTAGGATAAGGGCAAACAGGACTTTATCGACAATCCTGCTACCTGATGTAACGCTATTCTACAGAGGTGGCCCCACCTTCTAGACCTGCCTGACTGATACATATGCTCTACTCTTGATCTGTTTCATTTGCATTTGCATGTAGGAAGACATGAAGCACACGTTCTATTTTAATCTTATAATACGCTTGCATGAACGTTGTTTTAGAGTGTTAAAATCGTTTCATTGTATGTACTAGTGGATTAATAGTGATTATAAGGGATGTGCATCTCCATAACTGAGGCCTCGATGCATAGCCAGAAAAACGATACATTAAAGATACATATGAAGCAGCTACCGATGCGATGCGATTTACCCAATTATGATGCAGTGCGACTTTCTAAACAATAAAAGTATAGCGCATCAACTGATATTTATATATAATAGAATAGTCTTTTACTGATGCGAATATGTTAAAAACTACCGTATTTTTCGGACTGTAAGCCGCTACTTTTTTTTTTTAACTCCGCGGCTTAAACAACGAAGCGACAAACTGAGCAACATAACATTAGACTAATGAAATTTCTGAACGGAAACGAAAAAAACGCACCTCACCTGTGTTCTGAGCTGCACAGCTTTGGGAGAAAAAACTTCCACCGATGATTTTTAAATGCACGACGATGCCAAAAGAAAAACTCTCGAGAGAATTAGTTGTGAAAGGAAGGAGGAAGACAGTGAACAATGACTTTTTTTGGTAGGCTACTGTTTAGATACAAGCCGTTGTAACGCGTTGAGTCTGGGTGAAGGGAGAGCTCGCTAACTCCAGTTGCAACAGAAATCATATAAGCACAGACAGGTTTTTAAAACTCGTGCTTTTTTATTTTTCTTGGCAACAGCATAACGGGTTAGTCAAAGAAACTTAGAAATGAGCATCAGAAAATAATAAGGACATATTCCTCAGTCTTGCACACATGCAGTAATACCGGAAAAATGCGGCGGCAGCCTATTCCCAAAATGTCGCTCTGCTCTTAAAGGAGCTACAACATATTTCACCCGTTACACCGTGTAACAGACACTGTCTTTCATTAAAGCCTGTGTAAAGTTCATTAGTTTCAGTGTAGACAAATTCAGCTAATGTCTTCAACTGCACCACTGACTGACAAGAATTCAAATTGTGAGTCGAACAACAATATGCTAGCTGTGAAATGTGTATTTACACATGCATTACAGTTTTATAAGGTGTATAAGATGTTGCTGTCCGTTTTTGCGTTTTATTCTGTGAATAAAAAGTGCTTCCCTTATGCTCCGAGGTGTATATATTACTGCACTTGCATCCCCACAAAAAGAATGTTTATCATGTTTGGATGCTGGAGACATCAACTCTCAGAACACCTGGTGGCAAAATCCATTGCCTAATCTCTTTGGCAGTGTGTGAACACAGTGTGAAGCTGCTGCTGGTGTACGGTGGGGGATTTGACACTCTACCTGGAAAACCTCCCGACGGCGAATCAGCAAAGCTAAACCCTGTTGACAAACAGAACAGAGGCAGACAGGCAGGAACACACACACACACACACACACACACACACACACACACACACACACACACACAGACACGCACACTAATTTACACAAATCCTGCATATCTGAAAACTCTTCTCTAGTAATGAGTGCTGCAGGGGTTTTAATTCCCAAAAATGGTCCTGCTGATTGTGATGTACTGGAACTTAATTCTCCTTTATTATTTCAAAACTTTGAAACAAAAGGGTCTGACAGTATGACACTTCATATACACTATAAGAACAAGATTTTGGTGACACCTGACCATAAGATTGGCATGTGTTTTTCAAACATCTCATTAAACATTTAGTCCCCTTTTGCTGTTATAATAACTTCCACGAAGAATTTCCACTAGATTCTGGAGTGTGGGTTTGAAGATTTGTCCTCAGTCAGCTACAAAGGGTTTAGTGAAGACAGGTACAGATGTAAGTAAACTAAGGAGGTCTGGGGTGCAATCAGAGATCAAATCTCGATAGCAGGCCACTCTAGATCTTCTACTACAACTTATATAAACCATATCTTCATGGAGCTGGATTTGTGCACAGAGGATTGTCATGATAAAACTAATTAGATTCTCAGAGTTCAAAGGAAAATGTAATTCTCCCAGGTTCAAAGACATTCTATACAATTGTGTCTCCTCAACTTTGTGGTAACAGAATAATATTACCAGGATTGCCTTCTTTCACCTAAGAAATATTGCTAAAATTAGAAATATGATGTCGTTACAGGATGCAGAAAAACTAGTTCATGCTTTTGTTACTTCTAGATTGGACTACTGTAACGCTTTACTGTCTGGGTGTGTGAGTAAGTGCATAAATAAGCTTCAGTTAGTCCAGAATGCAGCAGCAAGAGTCCTCACTAGATCTAGGAAATACGACCACATCACCCCTGTTTTAATCAGTCTACACTGGCTCCCAATCAAATCTCGCATTGATTATAAAATATTACTACTGACGTATAAAGCACTTAACGGTCTCGCACCGCAGTATCTGAATGAACTTCTGTACCAGTATGATCCTCCACGCCTACTTAGATCAAAAGGTGCTGGCTATCTGTTGGTTCCTCAAATAATGAAGACTACCGCAGGGGGCAGATCTTTTTCTTATAAAGCCCCACAGTTATGGAACAGCCTTCCAATCAGTGTTCGGGACTCAGACACAGTCTCAGTGTTCAAGTCGAGGTTGAAAACTTATTTATTTAGTCAAGCCTTTTATCAGTAGATTTTTTCTTAGGTAAAGGTGCAGATCTGGAGGGAGCATGGATATAGACTGTTTGGTGAACTGGTATATTTGTATGCTGTCGTCCCCTCACATTCACACGTTCACTCGGGTTTGTTGACGGTGGTGTGGTGGGTCGTCTCTTATCCCAGAGATCCCTCATGTCTGTGTTACCTTCTGGTTCTCCCTTTTAGTTATGCTGCCATAGCGAGTCTTGCCGGAGTCCAAACTGCACAGTGACATTAACTTTCATACACCAATAGTTACACTTAATAATCCATATCCTTCTCTTCCCGTCACCCTCTCTCTCTCTCTGTCTCTCTCTCTCTCTCTCTCTCTCTCTCTCTCTCTCTCTCTCTCTCTCTCTCTCTCTCTCGGTCGAGTTAAACATGCTCCTGAGGCTCCAGTGACCACTGTTCCTGCCCCTCTCCCCTCCGCGGATCTTCACACTTCTGTGCAGCTTGGGACGGTCTCTCATCAACACCTTGGGTGGTTCCATGTAATTCCGGAGTAGAACGAGTGCTTTGAGGACGGATTGGACTGTAGTTGGTGTCGGCGGTCTGCTGCGCTGACTCGGGAGTGCAGTTTGCTTCTGATCATCATCACTGCACCCCGCAACTTTGTATATATGCTTCAAATGGACATTTGGTGCAACCCAGATGAGGATGGGTTCCCTCTTGAGTCTGGTTCCTCTCAAGGTTTCTTCCTTATGCCATCTCGGGGAGTTTTTCCTTGCCACAGTTGCTCATCAGGGACAAACATACTTACAAAGAACATATTTACATTTAATCACCACATTATCTGTGTAAAGCTGCTTTGAGACAATGTTCATTGTTAAAAGCGCTATACAAATAAAAATGAATTGAATTGAATTGAACAGTTTGGGGAAGAACCATAATTGCCTGGAAATATGAGGTATCCCAATACTTTCATCTAAATAATATACTGTATATAGCATACAGTATACCTCTTGTTAACAGATTATTTGTGACATGTATTTGAACAAAAATCTTCTGGTCATCCTACATTCATTCCTTATTGATATTTTACAAATTTATTACATCTCTGCTTTAGAAAGAATCATCAGTTTACAAATAAAGTATAAAATGCAAGCCTGATGAAGCCATATCAGCCCTGTCAGTGGCGTACGGAAACTCTCAACATCCCACTGCTCACCTCCTGAACTCTTCCACACCTCCCTCTCGTTTTTTGTTATGAGCTTTCCATCATTCTGCCAAAAAAAATCTCTGAAACACATGCAGCACTTCATCACCCACCTCCTGATTATATTACAACATGAAGGGCTATTTGTGTTACGGTGTTATAACAGTGGGTTAAGAATAGGCCTACTTTCAATAAATCATCTGTGATTGGAGGTTTGTGATGTCTTGCTAAGATAGTCAGTAAACAAAGGAGTCAAACATGAGAATCTGTCCAAGGCGTACTGAATATTACTTCAATTAATAGTCTGATAATGCAATGAAGAATAGGTCATTAATGATTAATCAGCAAATAATTTGCAAAAGTATTTTCCCTCCTTGAACATTTTTGCAGAGTTACAGTTCTCAGAAATCTGCCAGACCTTCACTTCTTCCCAACAATGACTACACAGCCAGGAATCCCCGACTCCTTCATTGTCAAGCTTCTCAACCATAGCAGAAGAAGAGATACTGCAAGCCAATCTTGCAATCCCACCCCCTGCCCTCTGGATCCAATCCCTTCAACTACGCTTCAGACCATCTCACAAGACCTCCTGCTGTTCATCTTAATGATCATCAACGGGTCCTTAACATCTGGCCATGTGCCAGCTACCTTCAAGCAAGCGAGGGTTATTTCCATCTTTAAGAAACCTGCTCTGAATCCATCGGACATCAACAATTATGGTATCCCTTCTTTTCTTTCTTTCAAAACTTCTAACCAACTGCCTGTAAATATCCCACAGAACAACCTCCATGATCCAAACCAGTCTGGCTTTAAAGCGTCACATTCCACAGAGACGGCCCTTTTGGCTGTCTCTGAGAAACTACATGCTGCTCGCTCAACCAAGCTGTCATCTGTGCTCATCCTCCTAGACCTTTCAGCAACATTCGACACAGTCAACCACAAGATTCTCTTGTCTACCCTCAGGAGCCTCGGTATCTGTGGAGCGGCATAACAATGGTTTGCTTCCTACCTGGAAGGCCACTCATAGCAGGTAACATGAAGGGGATCCACATCTTCCCCATGGAGACTTCACAGCTAATGAAACATAAAACTTACCTTTTCATTACAGCATGCCAATAGCTTGAACACTGTTCCCTAGTAAAAAGTCAGATGCCAGTAAATTTTTTCACTATTGTGGGCTTCTTTTGGAGAATGGTGGGATTAGCACTGGCAATTATTAATTATTAGTTCATCTTTGAGGATCTGACCTGGGATTCAAAGAAGCTTTTTCTGATGCATCATTAACAATGGTGCAACGGCAACTTCACATTAACGGAAAACCCTACAAAGGGTGGTCGAAACCGCATAACTAGCAACCGATTACCTGCCACTGAGCACCTTCACCACAGCAGGTGTCTGTGTTGGGCACATAACATCATCAAGGACTCCTCATATCCGATTCACAAAATGTTTAACCTCCTTCAATTAAGAAGGAGATACAGGAAGTTTCAGGGCCAGACTTTTCTATTCAACATCATCTTTTGAACTACACAACACCACTAGGAAACTGATGGCACACTGATACATTACTGAAACTACTGCCAGTAATTATCATGTATTTCAACTCCACTTTATACATTCTTAATCATCTTCATCTGATTCATGCAGTCTCTCTTCGTAACATCCTATTTGTATATATTTGTAAATTTATAAGATATCCTAGATTATCTGCTACATATTTATACATCATCTGTAAATACACTGTGTACAATGTACGTTATCACATACTGTATGTTGTACTTGCTCTACAGCTTCTGCACATTTATTAACCTGCCCCAAAGCATTTATATTTATTTATTTATTTTTTGTACTTGCTCAACAGATTCTGTCATCGCCTTTATATTTATTTGCTGTACATATATTTGCATATTTATCTGCACTTGTCAGTTTGCACAATGCTGCTATTTGCGCTCCTGGTAGATGATAAACAGCATTTCGTTGCTGTGTACCTGTGCTTTGCAATGACAATAAAGTTGTCTCCATCTGTCTATCGAGTGACTTATGCACATTTGTTTATAGAAAAACTAAAATAGAGTTTGGATTATTTCGCATCTCAATTGCTGTTTTGCACAGTGAGATCCCAAATGTTGAAGTGTGTCGTGCAGACCCAAACTAAATCAAATTAGACTCCTGGTCTCATGCACTCATGTATATTTTTGTCATTAAGCAAAATGAAACTCATTTGTGAACACTTGTGTCAGTTGCACACTCCCTTCATCCAACAAATAGCTGATTGTGGTTGTTTAAAGTAATGTGGTGTGAAAGGGTCATCGGAATAAATGTTAAATTTATTTACATAAAAGGAGCCCAAGAGAGGTCATGAACAAAATCTGATTTCCTTGTTGACTCAAGACAAGCAATGTCTTCCCTATCCTTGTGGGGACATGTGAACCTCAGAAAGATATTAAAACATACCCAGACTCACAGACACAGTAAAATAGTCAATTTTGTCTTGTTAAATGTCTGAAACATGGACAGATAAATTAAATCCACTAACATTGTGCTTACTTACTGATCACTTCTGCTTTAACTGACTTGTTCTAAATCACGATTTTATTTATAGTCCTCCTTGGTGCAGTAACGTAAAAATTCATTTGTTTACCTGTCTTCTCTAATTGACAATTTCCACTTTTACTTATGCACAAGAGATGATTTAATGTCTGGAGGGTTTCTCGTCGTAAAGTGGGTCATTTTTCTCACCTAAACTGCTTGCTAATAATCCTTTAGTTCAATGAGAACTCTGCTTCTGCAAAGTGTGTGACAAGTCTATTATGTTAATTGTTTTAGTACTCTTCAGGTCTCTGTTATCTTACTGCCTCACTCTCCCTCACTGTCTCTCTGTCTGCGTCTGTCTGCCTGTTTCCCCCTGTGTCTTTTTTATTTGTGGGGATCTATCACCCCTTGTCTTTCTTCCTGCCATTCTTGTTGCGTAGACCTGACAGTAGATGCAGTAAGGTGTGTATTTCACAGGTTTGCAGGCTCACTTGCTGTCACATCCTTTGGGGTTGACGGTGAGCTGCCAGGCTGTAAAAAATTACAAGCGTTCTGTTCATGGCTGTGTAAAATTAGCAAACGTTCTGAATCTTTAAAGATACTTTTGCTCCAAGGAATTTGATCAAGTCGAATAATCAAGCAACATTTTATAATAACAATTATTTAGTTTAAATGTAATATAATCACAATGGCACATGATTTTTTTCCCCCAAAGCATTTATAAAAAAACTCATTCTAACCAGAATGTTTATATACAGTATGCTTAATTACAATATTCTTATGAGCCTCTCATATTACCAAGTCTTCATTCATGCTTATATTATAGTTGTGCGTGCATGCATCATATAGTACTAGTTGTAGTACTGCTAAATACTGGTCCATGAGCATTTGTTTTCAGTACTTGGTATCGCAAGATTCTCTTGATCGAATAAACAAAAAAGTCTTTAACTTTAGGGATTTAAATATAATTGACGGAAACATACTGAGCTTAATACAGGAATAGAGCTCCAAAGTTGGCTAAAATGCCCAACTTCTCAGGCCACTATCTCAGGCACCTCTCTTTCTAATTGTTATGATGCTATTAAGAACTATGTTGTAAAGATAATTCCTGTTTTAAAGCTCTGTACCAGCAGAGGTCTGCCTATAATTAGTTAATTTCAATTCAATTGAATTTGTATTACACACTTAACAAAAAATACATTTTTACAAATCAGCTTTAGAGGAATCAGTAGCCAGTATTGAATTAGCAGTACACATGTATAAGAATTGGAAATAAACGGGAGCTTCAAAATATTACATCCACATTACTTCCTGGTTTTAGATTATGCAAATTCTAGTCACTAAAATCTTCTTCTTCTTCTTCTTTCGGCTGCTTCCAATAGGGGTCGCCACAGCGGATCATCCGTCTCCATACTACTCTGTCCTCTACATCTGCCTCTTTCAAACCAACTAACTGCATGTTTTTCTTAAACCTCCTTCTTGGTCTTCCTATTTTTCTTCTTCCTGGTGGCTCCATCCTCAGCTTTCTCCTACCGATATACCCAATGTCCCTCCTCTGCACATGTCCAAACCATCTCAATCAGGCCGCTCTCACACTGTCCCCAAAACACAATTCTAGTCACTAAAGTATTTGTGTAAATACTGATCTGTGTTTACTCTGATTGCTATTTTTGACTTTTCACCTTTCTACTGTTTGTTCTTTTTTATTTGTTTACTGATTTGTCTTTCTTTGACTCTTGCCACCTTTGAGATTCTGCGGTGGAGTTGTGTAAATAAACTCTCCTGCATATGGATCCTCAACCAACTGTGCTGTTTGGAGGTTGTGGTTTCAGAGGCGGCATGCTGTTATTGAGCTGGAAAGAAAATCTATATTATATTAAAAATATACCGTTCCTCATGTTCAAGACATTACACAAAACTTATCAGACAATCATATTACATTCTTTATAGTTCATGCTGAGTACAAAAGCTCAATCAATTCCTTGTCTCCGAAAGCAATATCTTGTGAAATGATTCACTTAAAACATTTTTTTTAACCCTGACTTGTCTGGTTAATTGATTCATAAAGTCCTAAAAAACATTATTATCTCTGTTGATATACAGTAACATTCATGCTGCTTTAGACTTGGCTTTTTATTTTTGTTTCGTGAGTAATCGTTCCTGGTGGCTATTAATTTTTGAACAGTGTGTGTGGCTTTTATAGGCGGGAGGATGAAGGCTAATCAGCAATTATGTGTCTGGATTTATCTGTTTCAGCCATCGAGCTATGATACAAAAGAATACAGAATCTCAGCATGACATCAATGATTGATGCATCAGACGGATGAAACTGTGTTTTTATATATATGCGTGTGTGAGAGAGATAAAAAAGTGGTTCAAGGCTTATCAGTAGATTGCACATTTTTTCAGCTACAGCAGATTTTCTTTGGTAACTTTGACTGAAAACAGCTCCTGTCACCAGTCTGCGGTGTGTTTATAAAGGTATTATTATAATAATAATACATTTTTATAATAAATATTTTATTAAAATTATATTTTTATTGATTATCCATAATTAAAACTATAAGGTCGTGTGTTTCTAATGCTCAAAGTTGCCAACGCAACAGCAACCCAAACGCCAGCTGGTCTCTTGCACTGCCAGTGATGCTTGTCTTATTTTTGTTTTTCAAGCTGCTATTCTTTGGCAACTTTACTTTTTTTTTTGTGTTATTCGCTTTTCTCCAGGAGACAATCCACGTAGCGGAAAGCTTCCTTTTTAACAAAGTGTCTCATGCTGCGGCTGATCATTTTGGCTCGGCTGCCTCTCAGCATGCAATGCTCCACAAATGAATAGAAGTGAAGCGAGCAGGTCGGCTTCAGCAGTCACCAAGAGAAGAGAATAAGGCATGGCGTTTAATTGCTCGATGTGTGCGAGTGATGTGCAGAAAGATGAAAATGATTTTACTAAAGAATGGTAGAACTTCATGCTGCTGCTTTCTGTGATCTAAAGCTAAATCTCAGTGGTGAATTAGCATTCATTGTTTATTTTGTTATATCAAAAGGGAGGTCAGTGTCTTTGTGGTGTCTCAGGCTCTGTAGTCTGGAGATAGACAAAATTAGAGTATACCACTAAACACCAAACCACTCAATACAAGATAGTACTTTACTTGCCAGCTTGTTTAGTTCCATTAAAACATCTGCCCAAATCAGTGAAAAATTCAATTGAAAATTGTTTTTTATTCGCGTATCACTTTTAACAATGTACTTTGTCTCAAAGCAGCTTGACAGAGATAAATTGTTAAAAATATGTATGAAAGAGTGCCTATAAAATTCTTATAATTGTAAGTTTGTCCCTAATGGGCAAGCCAGTGGTGACTGGTGAGAAAAAACTCCCTGAGACAGCACAAGAAAGAAACCTTGAGAGAAACCAGACTCAAAAAGGAACCTGTCCTCATCACCGAATGTCCATTCATTACAGTTCCATCATTGTTGTGTGCTGTTCAGTGATAGGTGCTGAAATTCAAAACTTTTCGTTCAACCTGCAGTCCTGAGACATTGTAGCAGACTGTTGATATTAATTACAGACCAAATCCATCCTCAGAGTTCTTGAGTCTTCAGTTACTTCATGAATTTTTAGGCTGTCGATGTGGAACCATCCCCAGCTGCACAGAGTGGTCTTTTTAAAAAAAAACTTAATTTATAGGTAGGGCATAGAAAATGACAGAGAGAGAGAGAGAGAGAGAGAGAGAGAGAGAGAGAGAGAGAGAGAGAGAGAGAGAGAGAAAGAGAGAGAGAGCGAGAGAAAGAGGGGGGGAGGAGTAGAGAGGGGGAGAGAGAGAGAAGGAGAGAAGGAGAGAAGGAGAGAGAGAAGGAGAGAAAGAGAGAAAGAGAGTAGAGGGGTGACAGTGGGAGTGAAAACCCATTGTTAAGCATTCTCATTGTTTCATAAATGTTTAAGGAGACTGTACAGTGTGATCAGGGTGTAAATGCATGTATTCATTCATTCATTCATTCATTCATTCATTCATTCATTCATTTACTCATTTGTTCATTTATTAATTCATTCACCTTAAAAAATTGCTGTGTCCTGGTCTGAGCACATACAACCTGTATGGATGGTCAGTCCATTGCAGGACAACATGCACACACACATATCCAAACTCTGATTGATGGGTAGGCAATTAGGAGTAGACCATCCACTTAACAGCAGGTTTTCAGAAGTGGGAGGAAGCCAGAGAAACCAGAGCAGAATTATCAGAGCTATGAGATTTACACTGTAAAATGTTTCAAAAATTATTCATTTTTAATATTTATGAACAAATTCAAATGAGAAAAATAGGATGTAGGTGCTTGTGTTTGTACTTTTGTTCTGGATCTGGCTCTCTCTCCTGTTCTATCAGCTATCAATTACTTAGCATGATTTAATCAAACTTTAGTTTTTTTTACATTTTTGGTTTGCAAAGTCTTGGCTATTATTAATATACAATAAAGTTGTTTTACAGACCTGCTTTGTATTTTTGAACATAGTGGGATATTCTGATTGTGATTACAGAGTTACGTCCCATAATACTGTCGGTACTCTAAATTCGTACCTCTGACTTTAAATACTGGATGCCTAATAATAAACAACAGTTTTAGGCATAGTTTAGGCAGTTTTATCCTGCCAAAATCGCCCGCATATCAAGATTTATTATGCAAATCTTTAAAATCGTTGTCCCATGCCTTAAAACTAATCAATTCTGATTATCCAGATTCTCTTTTTTTGTGCAGTGAAGGTCAAATAAACAACAAGGTTGTGGTCTCACAATCTGCTCTCTCCTCAAAATAACAATATTTTAGCAGGATTCAGAGTATAAAAACCAAGATCATTAGACCAAAACCCAAGACCATAATCTACTTAAAGGTATCTGGGCTGTTACAATCAATTTCTCACTTTTTTCTTTTGTTTTGACAAAACAACAGACTGCATCTAAACTTATTTCAAGAATCTGACTCGAGGAACGGTTGTCAAGCATGCCTGTGCCAATTAGACTTTTTTTCACAACCCCCCGCTGTGTAATAATGGCAAGCTGCATGTGTGGTTGATCATTGATTGTGAATGTGTTCAGAGACACTGAAGGTAGGAATTACACTCAGCTAATGAGACTGAACTCTGTTTCTGAAGTGTGCCTTGTTTGTCTCTTGCTGGCTGTTTAGTAACAGCTATGATCTCTATGGTGTCTGCTATTTCACTGCCACTTGGATTGTATATAAAGAATATGTATTGCTCTAAATGAAAAATGGGATAATATATATAATATCCATCCCTCTGGAGTTCACAGCATCATGTGATTATATTTTTATTGTAAGGTGCCATTTATAGCGTTGCCAATGTGTGTTATGTCTATTTTAACTTACAGTCACAACTGTATCATCACCATATTCACACACTTAAAAAAAAAAAAAAAAATCCTCACACACAGCAGTTCATTCCACACCCTGCTCCTGGTGTACACAGCATATGTTATTTTAGGAGTTGCTAATTATTCAGCATAAACTCAATGGTTGTTTATTAATAAAGTCCTCAAGACAGAAAGACACTTACATATGTTCAATAAAAATAGCCCAATAACTTCTAACTATGATTTTTCCAGTTGCGAGAGTTGAGAGTTTATAACTTGAGAGCATCTACTCTCCAGACCACATAGAACTGTGCCAGTAAGGCAGCAATAATAAAAGCCAGACCTTCAATCGAATCACAGACATGTAAGCTTTCCATTACATGCGAAATACTAATTGGTTTATCTGACAGTTTTCCAATTGGAAACATGCCACCTATAAAATCCGTATCGTACATCGTACACTGCTGCCTGTGTCATAAAATGCAAGCTATATTAGAATAGATAGATAGATAGATAGATAGATAGATAGATAGATAGATAGATAGATAGATAGATAGATAGATAGATAGATAGATAGATAGGGATAGATATTTTCTGAAAAACATGGGGAAAAAGATTCTTTTTTAAATTTCTCTCAGCATTACCCATTATGCTCTGATGATGATGCTGAGTGACACGACAAAAGAGGAAAATTCGTTCCCATGTACACGAGTCAATAGACTACAGTTAGTGACGATATCACGAAATGCCGTGAGACTGTATTGCACCTAAATGTAAAATAACCCACAATCCAAATTCTGCTTTAAGATCTCTACAAGCAAAATGCAACCCAGTGCAACATAGATTACAAATATTTGGATGGACATTCTTTCTTTACCAGTCACAGCTGGTCTGTAACCAGTACAGAGCAATTCAGTGCAATCTGTTACTTAAATCATATCATAAATATGCACAGTGTATATATGTCAGTTTTTTATGAATTTGATTCAAGTATATTATCAAACCTAAGTGTAAGCTTTCCATTGCATGCAAAATACTAATTGGTTTATCTGACAGTTTTCCAATTGGAAACATGTCACCTATAAAATCCGTATCTTACATCGTACACTGCTGCCTGTGCCTGTTGCAGGACATGTTAAATATTTTTACAGTTTTGGTCGCATCGCTATCGTCAGCATAAGATTGAAAAATCGCAAGTGGAACCATCGTAATTAGAATCATCTGTAATTAGAATTAGAATAAGAATTTTCTTGTCGATAGAAAACACTGTCCTAAGCTGTCTCTCTTTACATCCTTTATTATATTATGGTTTCACACATCACCATATGTTTAGAGAGTTCACAGATGTCTAGATGCTCATGTCTTAACAATGCCTGTGTGTGTAATTACAAGTCTAAAAGACTCAGCTTCAGCTGCTGTAAATAAGTGTGAAGTCTTCAGGATGATTACAGGAATTCCGATGGTTACTGTTTATCAACTGTCACCAGGCCCTCTCTCACTCTTCCTTCTTCTGCTTTCCTTTACATCCTTGTCTCTGTCTTCATTTGTTGCTCTGATAATGCTTGTGCCTGACACATGCTTCTGAGAGGAAATGCGATTTAGTTCATTAACCTCTGACTCGTTTTCTGATGTGTCGCATGCTGTGTTTCTGTCTCAGCTCATTTTCATCCAGCAGGTCGAATCGTTTTAATTATACAAGTCAATGAAATAAGAACGAAAAAAGAAAACGTTAATTTGCTAGATGTCGACATGTTGACATTTCTGAACGAGGGTCATTTATATGTGACTAGTCAGCTACTCTACATTTAAAGTGTCATTATCTTCATTCAGCCAGAATATAAAAAAAGGCAGTAAAAATTAAATTAGTCACTGCTCTGAACATGATTATTTTCCAATAACAGCATGTCTTGAGTGTTTATATTTCTCTTATACAACAGTAATTTTCCAATGCAATAAACAAGAACATACAAACATGTGACCAGTTCATGTTTTTTTGAAATTTCATTATTTGTCACTGCTTTTAGTGTATATCAAAGGATAAAAAATAAAATAAAAAAATATATACATTATTTATATATATATATATATATTAATATTTATTATATTAATTTAAATATTTAACTTTATTAACTGCTTGCTTTTTTTAATAACATTGTTGTAAAATAAAATAAATACAATATATAATAATAATAATAATAATTATTATAATAATATTAATAATAATAATAAGGTTCCTGTTTGTTTGTTTGTTTGTTTGTTTGCTAATAATTATAATAATAATAATAATAATAATAATAATAATAATAATAATAATAATAGTCATTAAATTAAATGTACTAATTCCATGTTTAGTTTAAACCCATGTATAACCTGCAGTATAAATTTGTGATTTGACTTTCAGAAATGTTCAGAATTGAACGTTTCTACCAGAAATTCCATTTTTCAAAAATTCATTTGAATTTTTACTGTAAATTGTATGCAGATTGAGATCATTTCTAGAGAAACATTTGGTGAAAGCAAAATCTTTTTTTAAACCCAATCAAGTTTAGCAGGAACATCAAATTTAATTTCCGGCTCAAAGCACCACTTTATCGCTCAAGCAGCGATAGAGAACAGCATGTGGTTCCTTTAAGAATGAATGCAGTATCAAAAGAGCAAGAGATGTCTAAACTGGCAATTTTAGTATTGAAAGTCATATTAACACAGCTGGAACCTGCTCTGAAACTTATAGATATTAATGAGTAGATATTAATGATTCGTTCACCCTCTGTAATGTGGTTTGGTCTTTCAGCTCTATCAGCTTGCAGACTAGGAGGTTGTTTAAATGTAGTAGAACTTGTCAAATGAAGATATACAGTATCTTACAAAAGTGAGTACATCCCTAACATTTCAGCAACTATTTTATTATATGTTCTTAAAAAACAATACTATAAAAATGAAACTTTGATATATTTTATAGTCAATGTACAGATTTACTGTCCTCTAAAAATAACAACATACAGCCATTACTGTCTAAATAACTGACAACAAAAGCATGGATGAACCCTAAGTGAACATGTCAAAACTGTGTCCAAAGTGTCAATATTTTGAGTAAATCATTACAGATACTAGTGGTTCCCTGGTGGTTCCTCTAGTGGTTAGGATGCAGCGCTCTCACCGATGCGGCCCGGGTTCGATCCCCGGTCAGGGAACCAACCCCAGCCACTCTTAGTGCCGGTCCCAAGCCCGGATAAATATGGAGGGTTGCGTTAGGAAGGGCATCCAGCGTAAAAACATGTGCCAAATCAAACATGCGGATGTCCCACTGTGGCGACCCCTAATGGGAGAAGCCGAAAGAAATTACAGCATACTAGTGTAAGGCATTAAAGATAAACAGTAATGCATGTGTTCAGTATGTTCAGCTTCTGAATAAATGGGTGTTGCTTGAGCTGTTTCAGAGAGAAACCAGAAGGCTCTAAGTAGAAGAAAAAACTTCTGATACAGGATATATATACTGTAGGACACAAAAAATGACAATGGAATGGCGTGAATTAAATAAGTGGCGGAAAATGTCTGAAATAAAATGCAATCTAAAATAAATCCGTTTTTATTGCCTGAGCGACTGGTGGCTTGTTTGTTTCCGTCAGTTAATTGGCAGCACTTTGGTGTCATGCAGTGCATGCACACATTTCAATTGAATTTTAGCCAGGCTTTTTTTTTTTCCATTCTGTTTTTCTGCATTAAATAGTCCCATCTGCTGTTGGTGAACATTAACAAAAAAAAAAGCCAGCAATTTCAAAGACTTTAGATTTACAACTTCTTATTTACATTCACATTTGCAGCATTTAGTGAATGCGGTTATAGAGAACTACTCACACAAGAGAAAAACATCTGCAGCATAACCTTGGATATAAACAGCATATTTTCAGTCAGGTATAAGAGATTAGTGTTAGGGATTTTTAGAGGAGGTGTGGATTTAGATTTAAGTGTAGATTTGTATAGTAATAAAATGCAAGCTATATTGAAATAGATAGATAGATAGATAGATAGATAGATAGATAGATAGATAGATAGATAGATAGATAGATAGATAGATAGATAGATAGATAGATAGATAGACACGGCTGCTCATCAGGGATAAATGCACACCATTCACCTTGACTGTTGATTTCTGCAAAGCTGCTTTGAGACAATGTCTGTTGTGAAAAGCGCTATAAAAATAAACTTGACTTGACTTGACTTGACTAGATGTGGTAGTAACTCATTTCTAATGTGTAATATTATCTCTACATACTGTCTAATTGCTCACTTGCCCTGTTGGATGAATTTTTAGAAAAAAGAGAAAATGATGCAGATTGATGACTGTTATGGTTGTTAAGGTCAAGTATCCTTATGCCATTTTATTTCGGTTAGGGACCTTCTTTTTGCACATCACAAAACACATCAATATAGAGAAAATTGCTAGAAACATCTCTATAATGAAAGTACTGAATATAGAGGTTTTGTAGCTATTTAGCAGGTACTTAATGTGCTATTTGATGAAGCATGACTTTTACAGCAAACGTCCTATTTGCATAATTACCACTTCATCCCACTGTCGAGTCCAGGAGGCGAAAAGCAGTGAAAAGTTAAAGGGTAATAATATCCCGACATTGTTCCTGTAGTCATTAAACCAGGGCCAGTGGCTTAATGGAATCTATTATTGAACTCATCTATAGAAGACTCTGAGGCACAATTGTAAACAAGTGTTGGAGAAAATTACACCACTTAAAAAGCACATCGGAGAAGCAGTCGGGGGGCAGGATGAAAGGTAGTCTCAATTTTGATCTCTTTATCATTTCACTAGTCTAGGTAGACCCCTATGCTTTCCATCTGAGTTTGCATCATAAACAGAAAACCTTGTGTGTCACGAAGGAGCCATGCTGGCTATAAAATAATAAAAAACACACAGTGAATATGTAAAGCAAAATTTTCTATGGTACTATGTAAATATAAAACCATAATTGGATGTCACATCATTACATCGACATGCTATTTAATGTCTCAAAATTGCATGCTACAAATTTTCTTATATTCACTCACTAAGGAGACACTTGTTTCTCAGCAGCACTGTTCTCCATGTTCCTCTATTTTGAGATAAGATCTGATTGGTCGGAAGGTGAAAAAACCCTCGACATCATTCAGTGTGTTTCAATTTTAGAAACACTCTGATGTAATCAGAAATCAATTACAGAAGCACATCCTGCATTCCATACTATTACCAGTAAAAATTGTTCTGGCGGATGAGAAGAAAAAAAAATAATTAAAACCTCCTAGAGTGTAATCACCCGTTTTATTATGTAAATATGGTATGTAAAGCCATGACCCACTCTAAGAAGTGTGTGTAAATAATGAATAATAAGCACTTTATATGATGTGTGATATATATTCAATATATTACCCTCCAAGCCTATTATTTAATTCTTCATTTTCATACAATTTCTACTGAGCAAACATTATGAATTATGTTTTAGACTATAACAAAACTGCCTCGGAAATGCTATGAAATTATGAAGAGTCAAGAAGTTTAAGCTGGACTCACCAACTGCCTTGGGAGTTCAAGAGTTCAGTGGATAATAGACAGTTTGCATAAAGTGAGACTTATTTATACAGGAAGGCTTCCGAGAGTTTCAGAGATCTGTTCACTTTTGGTGAGTGGATGTCCAATGTAGCTTTCAGTTCCAGTTCATGGCAGAAAGTAGGTACAGAAACCCAATTTAGTTTTCTGCTTTTTTAGCCCATCTGTTTTAAAGGTTGAATATGTTGTGCATTTTGCGATGCTTGTTTGCCCTCTCTGGTTTTACAGAATGATTATTAAAATAACCATAGCCTTCCACAACAACAAGAACCCACAGAACTGCTATTTTGCCTTTTCTCCAAATTCTGTAATAACCTCTGTAAACATGCATGAAAATTCCTGGAGTTCAGAAGTTTATGTAATACTGTACACAAACCTACCTGCCTACTGGAACAACCATGCAACAGTCAAAGCTCTTGACCTGTATCTACATGATGTGACGCATAATTACACTGCTACATAATTTGAAAAATTGCATGAATGAATATTTGTAAAGACAAGATAAGTTTTTAGCCTCCAACTTCAAATCCTTGTAAATTGCAACAGTATTATATTGCAAAACAATCTGAAATGTAATGCTTGTGAATTTAAGTTATATAGAAATAACTGACCACATTACTGGTCTGTATCCCTATTTATTACCCACACTGTCTATACTGTCTCACATTGTCTGTATTGTCTTGTATAGTCTGTTTTTGTCTTGTCTTGTCTGTTTTGTCATGTACAGGTTTTTATTTATGTCTGTACTTTTGAGAGTCACAAACAGCTGGAACCAAATTCCTTGTGTGTGTCAACACACTTGGCCAATAAACCTGATTCTGATTCTGATTCTGATGATTCTGATAATCTGCGTATTTAACACAGTGGTGTGTAAAATACTTGTAATCTTTTTATTCTAGCATTTTTTCCCCTTTGCAGGCTAATGGGCTAAACGTTAAATGCGATATAAATAGACTAGCTCAGCAGAGTGCTATAGATCCCTGACAAAGCTCATTAAGCAGCTGCTTTACATTACTATCAGCAGAGAGGTTTAACATTTATTGCGCTGATACACGGTGTAATGGATTAATTTAGCAACGAATGCCGTTAATGCCTTAGTAAGGAAATCATGGATGTATGTTGAACGGTTGACATGTGCACCTGCATTTCATACTGTGTTAACTAATTAATGTCATTAAACAGCCTTGTTTCAACAAATCATGGAAAGTGTTCAAGGGTTCAATTTAGGTTTATTGGTACCTAATGGATATGTACTGGGTTATTAGTGATATTTTATTTTACTGTTTAATGGAAATGGTTGTATTGTAATGTTGTGACTGATGTTTTATAAATATATAGTGTTTTTTCATTTCATGGACTAATTGAACATTATTGAGTGATACATTATAGTAGCCTGTTGCTACATAACAAGAAACATCTATTCATGGTTCTAATGGTAAATGTACTTGTCATGTTATGAAGCAGGGTTCGGATGCAAGGTTGGAAATGTATTAGTAATTATTACTAATGAAATTATAATTATGTGGAAATCGAAACAAAACACCTTCAAAGAGGACATGCGATACTCAAGTCAAGTCAAGAAGCTTCTATCATTATTTCAGTATAATATGATTATAAGATATTATGAGTGGTGCTGAAGACAGTGATGTGTATAAATTGAAATTGAAATGTCCCTCTGTAGAACATAGTCAGGATGGGGGGAGGGAGGTGGTCTTTCCTAAACCTTCTCAGGAAGTAAAGGCGCTGGCTGGGCTTTCTTGGTCTGGTGTTAAATGACCAGGAATTTGGTGCTCTTGACAATCTCCACGGAGGATCCATTGATGTTCAGTGGAGGATGGCCGCTTTGTGCTCTCCTAAAGTCCACAATCATCTCTTTGGTTTAGTCAATGTTCAGAGACAGGTTGTTGGCTCTACACCAAACTGTTAGTTGTTGCACCTCCTCTCTGTATGCTGATTGTCGTTCTTGCTGCTGAGACCCACCACGGTCGTGTCATCAGCGAACTTGATGAGTTTGAGCTGTGCATTGCTACACAATCATGAGTCGGCAGAGTGAACTGCAGTGGGCTGAGCATACAGCCCTGAGGGGCCCCAGTGTTCAGTGTGATGGTGCTGGAGATGCTGTTCCCGATCTGGACTGACTGTCTCCCAGTAAGGAAATCTAGGATCTAGGTGCATTGTGCATTTTAAATACAACCGCAAGTTGTAAAGTACAATGTGCAAAAGAGAATTGAATACAGGAGTGTACTTGTTAATAAACACAAAATGTAAACACAAAAGGTTGTGCAAAACTGCTTGACTGCTGCTATTACTACTACTCATTAAAATAATAAATAGAGAATTATAATTAATTAATAGGAATAATATAAAATCTAGGGTAATATTAATACTACTAGTATTACTGTAACCACTACATACTGGGTAAGGTTATCCTACTGGAAAGATGATACATGGCTGCATACAAGAAATCCAAACAGAGTGAGGTTTATTCTCTAAAAGAAGCTTTCACAGGTTTTCAGGAGTCAGATGATCCCCAATTTGTTTTTCCTTTACTGTGCTGTCTTGCTGAGTGTTTATCTATTCCAGTGCATGGAATTTAAAGCTTCCTGCACCGTCATGATAATGTTGCACTATAGATATTTAGTGAAACAGCAAATGAGCGCTGCTGTGCGTTGGGGGACTAAACAAGTATTCCCAGGAAAAGCTGCTGCCATGCTGCTCCCTCCATTTTGCAGTAATTTTCATTTAAATGAAGGTAAAGGTCGACGGTTTTCTTTGTATTTGGGTTGTTTGTCAGTCAACTTGCATTCACCTCACGTTCTCAATGCACAAGCACAAACAAACATAACACACATGCGCACGCAAACACACACACACACACACACACACACACACACACACACACACACACACACACACACACACACACACACACACACACACACACAAACAAACACACACACGCTCTCACAAGATAATGTTTGCTTTGGGATTATTGTCCTCAGTAGTACCAACATCATTATTCGTTATCGGTATGACGCTTTCTTTATTTCCCCAATGCCGTTTTTTGGTGTTTAATCAAGCTAATTTGGGCAAATTATTAATGAAAGGCTCTTCTTCTTCTTCTTTCGGCTGCTCCCATTAGGGGTTGCCACAGCGGATCATCCGTCTCCATACCACCCTGTCCTCTACATCTGCCTCTTTCACACCAACTACCTGCATGTCTTCCCTCACCACATCCATGAACCTCCTCCTTGGCCTTCCTCTTTTCCTCCTACCTGGTGGCTCCATCTTCAGCATTCTTCTACCACTATCTCTAAGCCATACAACATCACAGATCTCTTCACAGTCCTATAAACTTTCCCTTTCACTTTAGCAGATACCCTTCTATCACAAATCACTCCTACCACACTTCTTCACCCACTTCACCTTGCCTGCACTATTTTCTTCACTTCTCTAACACACTCTCCATTACTTTGCACTGCTGACCCCAGGTACCTGAACTCCTCCACCGTCTCCACCTCTTCTCCCTGCAACCGCACCACTCCACTGCCCTCCCTCTTATTCACACACATGTACTCTGTCTTACTCCTACTGACTTTCATTCCCCTTCTCTCCAGCATGTACCTCCACTTTTATCAACAATAAACATGAATGTGTATGAGTGTGTGTGTGTGTGTGTACATTTATATGAGGAGTTCATTCAGCATTCTCTGTGTTTATTCAGCATTTGTTATTCTAGAGTGATATTCTTATAATAATACTGTTATTTAATTTATAGACCTGTTACTACATGCTGAAAAATTAATTACTGTTACTACCAGGTAAATCTGCAGAGTTGTTTGCGTGTGGCACACTAATCCCTATATGCCTCTGAGTGAGAGATAATAAGATGAGGCAGAGAAAGAGAGAGAGAGAGAGAGAGAGAGAGAGAGAGAGAGAGAGAGAGAGAGAGAAAGAGAGAGAGAGAAGGCCTACGGTGCTTCCTGCGGCCCCAAACACACAAATCGTTGACAAATGCCAAATGCCTGCACATTTCGCTGCGGGTCCTTGGAGTCTACTGCTGAGGAAACCAGTAGAGTATGCGCTGTCACTATAGTGCAAAACTCCATCAATTTACAGTCATACACACAAGGTCAGCACCAGCCAGCCAGGTCATTTTCTCAGCATGGTTTTCCTTTTGCATTCACTGCTTGCAGTCTTGGCCCATGTTATGAGAAAGGCATGGCACCCTCTGTCAGGTCATGTCACTCTCATTCTACTAAACAGCAACACAACAATCACCATTGCCATGTCAGCAACCAGAACATTATCTGGCTTTAATTTTTTGTTTTCCACAGTGAGACCAATGCCATCTGGTCACAAAATAGCAGATATGTAGATGGCTAGTGCTCAATCCTTGTCAGAAACATGACTTCATGCCCACATTTATACTGTACTAGGTAAAATGTGGTGAAAAGCAGAGCTGAGTAGCACAAGCTCCAAGGTGAGACCATGAGCCTTTGGAAAGCTTTCTTCATTAAATTGGCCTGCTTTACTTGGTCCAACTAGCAGCTTTTGTTGAAGTATCTGAGAACAAGTGGAAAGGATCGATGATGCATAAAGCATTGTTAATCCCTATCAAACAACTGAAAAGCATGGACCTGCATCTTGTCCAGAAGACACAACCTACTTGGCTTTCATTACTCAAAAGTACTAATTAACAGGCAGCTTGGTGTAATGCTGTGGTTTAGGAATCATGGGCATAAAAAGATTTGATTAGTAAAGCGATCAAAATGCAGTCAAATAATTAATTAGTCTCAAAGTCAGTAGAGGTCAAAGCAAACGGCCACTGGTTAATCAATAAACAAGGATAGGATCTAAATCTAATAGCTAGATTTATACCCTACTCTAAGCAGTGACTGGTAAGACTTTGCAATGATCAGAGTTAAATGAGCTGCAGTACTCCGGAAATATGTATGTAAACTGAATGTGAATACAACAATTCCTATAAAACTTCAGTTGTACTGAAACCTTCTCCTGGTTTCCAAGACTTCTAAATCTATTTTCTGTGAAAACTTCACAGAGGCAAATGAGGCACCTCTGTTTAAGTAATCAAGCTTCTTGATATAAATTGCCATGTATTGTTGGGGAAGCTAAAAAAAAAAGTTCCTTAACCATTGGAACGTGGCCTAACCATTACCATGCCTTTTTTGATGCTTGAAGAGCATTAGTCTTTTACTTGCACTAGCTGGAGCTTGTCAGCAACCAACATTTTCCTGCTCCACCTCTGACTTTTGGCTGGGATGCTGTCCATGGTCCTTATATATAGACAGTATTATATGCATTACATAAGTAGCATAATTGAAGAAGGTATGGCACCATTTGCTGGCCAGATGCCACACACAATGCCATATACACATACACAACCTACAGCCACACATTTACACTTATCCTGTATCAGAGACATGAATAAATGAAAGATGGTATTTTCCACAAGCTCTTAAGAGCTGAAATGGGTCAGTGATGATGCTGTGTGATTACAGTACTGTATAATGACAGTATAATCATTTTACCTAAATATTGCTGCAATTTCCAGGAGCAGAAATGTTGATGCTTTCATTGCCACACAATTATAGCCTCTTATTTCCTCAGAGCAATTCTGCATCATTTTTTTTTTTTCACACTACCAGTCAGCAGTTTGGCTTCACCAAATGTTTTTTCAACAACCGAGATTTGATCGCTATTCTCTTATAATGAGCAATCACTGATCACCATTGTCCTCAATGATAAATTACTGATTGCTATTTTTCAGAAAGGACCATGGGCATTTTTACTGCAGTTATTTCCCCATCCTTTTAAGCTCGATTTATAGCAGTATACAATTATATACAATAGCAATTATACCTGATAAAAGTGAATCACATGATTTTACTGATTATACATTAGCTGCTTTTGTAATCCAGTATTGTATTTACACTAATCCTTGGTGTGCTTTGGGTTACTTTTTCTACCGATCCTTGAAGTTTAATAGTGTGCTAACTTTAGTATTTGGTGATTGGTGATGTGCCTACAGCTATTTGTGCAATCGAATAGTGTACTTACTCCTATTCTTGGACTTTTGTACTGTACTTACATCTGTTCCTGGAGTCTAAATGTGTACTTCCACCTTTTTCCTGGGGCTCCTAAGGCTATAGGGCAATAAATATCACAATATGCAGTGCTCTACTATTACCTTCGAGGAGCAATGCCCTGTGGTGCATTTACGCATCTCTACACCTGCATTTTCCTGACACTGTGGGACAGTGGCCATTAATCCATGGTGATGGCTAATAACAGAATTGGCCACTGGTAAAGGTCATGCAACTATATGTTTTACACTAGCTTAAGATGCTGTGCATCTCCTGAGATGTTTGACCGAGTAATGCAGTGAGACAGGAAGCTGAAGGTTATAGCAGGGCTGACATCAGGTATTTTCTGCTCTGTGTCGAGTTGTAACAGTCAGGGTGAAAGAGTTGTTTGATTGTTGGACAGGAGCAGTATGCTTTTGACATGAAAGAGATCACCCTGTGCTGTCTTTGGCAAAGCATTTTTCATCTCGACCTGCTAATGAAGATGCACTCTTCAAGCCAATGTGTGTGTGTGTGTGTGTGTGTGTGTGTGTGTGTGGGGGGGTTTCTGTGCTTCTAAACTGCTGTCTGTAAAAGAGTCTTACAGGAGGCTGTGCGTTTATGAAACCATTTTAACATCAGTGCTATTCTATTGCATCTATTCTATCTATATAAGTGGTCCCCAACCTGTTTTGCGCCACGGACCGGATTAATGTCGGACAATATTTTTACGGAACGGCCTTTAAGGTGTGGCGGATAAATACAACAAAATAAAATGACATAACCGGCATAAAAACTGTTATTTTCTGAATATAATAATAAACGTGAATCCACTGTGTTGTTTTTTGTTCATTTTGCTCGCTTGGGGGTTTTATTTTAGCGGTAATGTATTATGTGTTATGGGCCGGAGCAGCCCCTTTAAGAAGGTAGCGGATGTAAGTAAGACATGTGACTGAGGCATCTTGACATGCATCAAGAGTGAGTCATAGACCGATGTGGTGGCGAGAATACGGCAATTTTCCTCAATTAAACATTGTTCAGAATTAGATAATAAATAAAACGGGAATAATTTAAGTTATGTATTCTTTCTGTGCGGCCTGGTACCTATTGACCCATGGACCGGTGCCGGTCTGCGGCCCAGGTGTTGAGGGACCACTGACTTAATCCTACATATTGGCATTTGTGCATGTTTTTAGACCTGTTTGCATTTCCAGAAATATTTCATTTAGTTTTAATTACATGATTTCTTTATTTACAATTGTCTGATTATTTATTTCCACACTGCTCAATCGAGCATGTGATTTTTTATGCATATTTTTTTTTTTCGTTTTATTTTCCCCCTACATGATCCATTTATACTCGTGTATTTTTATTTAATTAATTTAGTGTCAACATAACTTTTTTGTATGTTTTGGTCATTTCACATTTCTGTTTTATTTATTTCTTTATTTTTGTGTGTTTTAGTTATGTGATTTGTGAATGCCATATTATTTAACGATTTTCACCTCTGACTTTTCATTATTCATGTATTTTATTTTGATTGAACAAAATCCCTTTTTTTGTGATTGTAAACCATCTTTATACCTTCTATATGATTCATTTATTTTCACACAATTTCCTCAAATGTATAATTTATTTTCCGTGTAATTTGTTCTCCACATGATTTATTTATTTTCACATGAGACATTAAGCAGATGTTCACTTGTCATACACAGTTTTTTACACATTTTATCACATGTTTTTATGGATTCTTTTGACAGATTTTGGCTAAAACATTGTTTTCTGATGTGATTACTCGAAACTTATAATTGATTATATAAGATCTTTTCCTGTAGGGGACTTTATTTGTTTTCGAGAGAAGATTTATGGGTAAGGCAGGGATGAGCGATCCGACATAGGAGCCGCCTTAATCCGGGGCGACCCTGTGTATCTTTCAGGGATTTGATCCCAGCCAGGGTCTAATTTACAGAGCAACTGGAGCTTGACCACATTTTTCAGACCCTACGCACTTGGCTGGGATCTTTCTGTGAGGTTTGTGTCCTCGAATGATGCTTCGCTTTCTTTTAAAGCTACACGCTATCCAGCAAATTAAGTGTGCAGGAGGGTAGGTTGCTCAAGGGCACTAGAGGTCACTCTACAAGCTCCACAAGCTGTCACTGCATAACTATAGTAAGAGCACTTTTTGGCCCTATGCTCTTAAACCTCCATGTCTTTTTATTCAGATGTACATTGTCATGTGGATTCAGTGGTTATACACATCTACATAACCAGCGTGTCTGATTTTAAGTCATACAAGGGGTATATAACAACCGCATTAATATCCATATGCTGTTTGATATATACTCCAATGAGACATAATTTGATGAAACAGAGGATAAAAGCTCTAATATAAATTGACATGTGTGGTTCATTGTGATATTTCACATTGCATTATTCCATCTGCCTATTATCCAGCTATTTCTATGCAAACACCCACAGTGCTAGCCATCCCTCCATCCATTTATTCGCCAACAAGAAAGCACGAGCCATTATCATAAGTTATGCTATATGTGGGGAAAATCCAACACTGAACCTAGTTAGGCATGGCCAAAGCCTGAATGCTATTTCGAAGTAGTCCCTAAGATCACTGTGTGGCTTGTAATGTAATGAGGACACCACAGTGAAGACTGTGAATTGTTAGCAGATGGATCTGTATTTTTAATTTAAAACCTGGCTCTGGCAAGAACGGATTTTACAAACATTACAGAGATCAGCTGCAACCTTTAGTCATATAAAAATGGAATGGCTTTGAAGCATATTGCAGTGGATTTCTGTTTTGGCCTGAGTAGATGCATGTACATAGAGAATTAACATTCAATTTACAAGGGATGTAAAATATCACTCAAACTGAGCCTGGGACTGCCTACTGCTTTTAAAACAATCCAAATGTAGAGAAATAGAAGATTGGAAGGCAATTTATCAGCATTAAATTGTACTACTAGTAAGTCCTTTTTTACTGAATACACTCAATTTAGATATAAAAAGTATAGAGTTACCAACATATATAAAAAAAACAAAAAAAACAAGGGTTTTAAAGAACATTTTATTTATTCATGTTTATGCTGTCAAGATTTTGTTCTGAGCCTGCATTTTTCACAAGCCACTGCACTGTAACTCCAATGTCATGTCACATGATCATGGTAATTAGCCCTTATATATATATATATATATATATATATATATATATATATATATATATATATATATATATATATACGGTACAGAAATATTTCGGGACAGGGTTAGGTACACGTGTAACTGAGTGCAATTCTTAAGTGCGGAACATAGTTAAAATCTGAGGTGGCGGACCGCATGTCCGCATTTTTATTATTATTATTATTATTAATATTATAATTCACTCTAAAACCTACACAACAATTCTAGGGGTATATAAAAGAAACTACAGTTTGAAAAAAAAAAAGATTTGTTTTGCATGCATGAAAAAGCTAAAAAATCAATAGCGCTAGCATTAGCTGCTAACCAGGAAGTGGCTATCGGCTAATGCTAGCTCTATAGATACTTTAGTGTTTTAGGTCCAGTTTCAAGAATTTCTGTTAAAAGAGGAAATTCCGAGTACTAAGAAGCTACAGTACGTAAATGAATGAAGGATGAAAGGAATGAAGAAATTTTTTTAAAGTATGCTGAAATAAGTGCAACGGTTAAGTTGATCATATCTTTAGAAAATTAAATATTAAATGTAAAACACACACACACACACACACACACACACACACACACACGCACACACACACACACACACACACATCGGTATTAACCAAATGGGGTCTAACAATTTTTCCATTTATTTAATTCGATTTTATCAATTACATTTCTGCATAATTTAATCAATATAATAAAAAAAGTGTAATGCATTAATTTGTTTTTAATTAGAATTTATTCTATTTAATTTGTATAAAATATTATAAAATATTATTTTATACCACAAGGTAAGCATGTGTGGATGTACAAGTTTTTTTTCTGCATGCTCATGGCACTGCACCACACTCACTGCACCTGTAATATATATAAGGAATGAATATCCATACAAACAGTTTTGTCGATGTACACTGAGATTTGATTATAAATTAAATTAATAAAGGTCATGTTGATTTAATGTTAATGTAATGTTACTCAAGAAATAATAGATTTAATTGATTTGATGTCTAGTCAAGAAATTTTTATTGTCATTTCAACCATATATAACTGAAATGAGACGTTCCTCCAGAACCCTGGTGCTACATAAAACAACATAAATCTACATAAACGAAAACACAGAGCTCAGTACTAGTAAGTGCAAGACAGAGACAATGCAAAGACAAAACAAGACAGTGTAGGACAACACAAGACAGTGTAAGACAAATACACAAAACACAAAATAGCGCCACCAGTAAACCTACTGTATATTACACAAAGCAGTGGTAAAAAAGAACTGAAAACAGGAGTGTACTTTGTAATTAATCAAAATCTAAACAAAAAGGGTTTGTGCAATATAGCAATAGCAGCAGTCAAAAAGATGTGCAAAAACAACATGTAAAACAGTTTGTAATTACGAGGTAATATAATATGGGAGGTGCTGAGACATGGATGTGTGAAGTGAGTACGAGTGTGGGTTGAGTCCGGGTTGTACAGATCAGTCACACAGTTCTGTCACACAGTTGAGTGTGTGTGTGTGCGTGAGTTTCAGTTCAGTTCTTTGTTGAGAATTTATGCAACAAACAACGAATGCGGGAAGATATTAAGTAGCCAGTTTACCTGGCAATCCTGAATTGATTGTGGAGAAAAGTCATAAACTGTCAGTTAATAATTTTACAAATCTTAATATTTTAAGGGAATATGTCATCAGTTGTCTAGTTTTGTGTCATTAATAATATTCAAATATGAAAATACAATTATGATTGCATATACAATGAATAGGAATATCTTTTCTCCTAAACCTTCTTTATTAAAGCAAATCAATGCTTCAATACTGCTCCACTCAGCATCCTCAAAGACTTTTGTGCACATAAATTATCTTTTAAAAGTATGCCAGAGATGTAGTGGTGTGTGAGGAAATGAGTCCTACAGGCATGTTGTGGTAAGTTTCGATCTATGGCTGCATTGTAAACAACTCTTACTCTGCAGGGTTACAATAATTCATCCTGCAAACTCCTAACACACAACTGATTAACACCATGGGGGTGGGGAAACATGACAATGATAAATTCGCTGTTCTCCAGTGAATCTTATTACAGAATTGTGTGTTCAAATGCACTGAGGTGACACTTTCTTAGGTAGTGGGGGGAAAACATTATCTAAGGATGATTTCAAACTAAAGATAAGCTCTTCAAAACACCTTACACTAATTGGACAAAGCTGCTACGTGAATATCATGCATCACCGAGGCGTCTCCTGAGAGTCACATAAAATACAGATTAACATGGCAGAGGTAGAGCTGCATCTTCCATGAGACAGAACAGAAAAAACGTCTGGATTTATTTAACCTTTTTTTTCTACTTTTAATTGCACGACAAAGGCCTGTTTGTGAAAGGGCCATGCACTAAAAGTCAGAAAGCCATTAAGTAAATTTATGATTAGCTTTCTGTCTGAATCAAAGAAATAAAAGCATACTATCTGTACCACTTTGAATTGCATAGCATCATATTTTTTTTCATTGCATCATATTGCACTGAATTGCATTGTGTCAAATTGAAATCAAATCGCACTGCACTGTAATAGGAATGAATGGTATCTAATTGCATACGTAGCTGCTATATATGTATTTTTAATTTATCGTATCATTGACAAGGCATCGCGTCGTGGATCGCATCGGTCTCAATGTGGAGATACACATCCCAACTCTATAATAATACAGGATTATTAAATACACGATTACTGCTCTCTCTTAAATACAGGATTACTGTTGTATGCTGAGGTGGTAGCTCAGAGGTTCAACAATTGGTCACAAGCACCACCAAGCTGCCTCTGTTGGCCCCTTGAGCAAGGCCTTTATCCCCTCAAGTCTCTCTGGCTAAAAGCATCTGCCAAATGCTATAAATGTAAAAGTTAAATATATAGTAAAAAAAAAGAAACATAGTAAATTCTCACACAAACAGGTAAACCTGTGGCAAGGCACTTGAAAAAAAAAAACATTTGCACACACTAGTATACAATGAGCAAAGAAAAAAAATGTGCTCAACTATTACCCAGGAGCTTAAAACTCTCTGTGAAATATTGAAGTGGCAATTGTAAAACAGTGAGAGGAGAAAAAAAAATTCAGCCAGCAAAATTGCTTCCACCAAATGAAGACAAAACACTTAAAATGGATAAACACAAGCTTTGGTGTGGAGTCTTCACCCTCCCTGAGCTTTAGGGTTTTCCTGTTGAATCTTCTTCATTTGTCTTTGTATCTGCATCCGGTGGCATCTGCACACATTCTCTTACAGTACACAGCGAACCAGGATTTCTATCAGCACGTTCCTTTGTTCTCTTGTGATCTTTCATGCTGTGGCGGTTTCGCTTTGGCAGAGGCAAAGCTGGATACACAGTGTGCCTCTTGTAGTTTATTGCTCGAGCTAAACTCTCTCAGGCACAGAGCAGTCACCAAAATCAGAGCAAAGCCTTCAAATAGCTAATACCTCCTTCCAGTATGTACAATACAGCACAGTACACTCAATCTAGTCCATACATTATACTGTATATCAATATCAGCTTGAACTCAAAGTAATGGAAAGTGAGTTCCACACTATGAGTGAGGTGTTTTTCAATCATACATTAAAATGTCAAAAAGGATGACGGTTCAGTGCATTATGCTGTTGTTATTGTGAAATAAACTGTGTGTTATTGGACCTCTAGCAGAAGCAAGGCTGGTGATGTGTATTGCAAACTAACATTTTCGTCCACTTCACGTGCTGCATAATAGCACAGTTTGTTTTCCATTTCTTTCTTTTTTGCATAAAAGGTATTTTTTTTTAACAATCTCTTTTTTCTGTTGGAGTTGCACAAAACCTAGATTTGATTCTGTTTCATGTTCAGGTGTCAGGTTTTGATGTGTCTCTGTGCTCTTGTATCTATTACTATTTCATATGTGTTTGTGGCTTTAAGTTTCTTTATAGTCAGAAGGTTTCCAGATACTTTCCCCTCTGTTCTATATGACTACCTCATTTCTCTATCCAGTCTCTCTCTCTCTCTCTCTTTCTCATTTTCTTTTGTTTCTTTGTTGTTTCTCCACTCCTTTGTGTTCTCTCCATCTTTTTGCTCCCTCTCATCCTTTCTTCTTTCTTCTAAACGTCAAGCTAGAGCCTTCTATTATGCATCATCTTTTGTTTCGTTAGTCATGCTCAAGCCTTAAAGCTGCAACTTGCATAATTTCTAATAAAGATGCAGGGATAGCAGAAAAGGGTGATGTCTTGTGCGTCAATTTGATATCAATCCCAGCAGTCTTGACTACATCAGAAACCTAATGCGTTAGGAGGTGGTGCAGATGTCACCACTGCACCGAGTACAGCACACAAGAAGCAGAGCTGAGGTTCAGGAAATAAAACCAAGGATGTGATGAAACTGTCTGCCTGATGGCAGACAATAAAGATGGAGTATAGTAAGATATAGAATGGTTAGAGCAGTATCATTCAGCAATCATATTATCTTTTATTTTTAATGTGTTAATAGATCAAAACTTGAGGGTGCACTCGCTGCATTCATTCATTCATTTATTCAGTCATTCATCTTCAGCATCTATTTTCCCCTGGTCAAGATCAAGGTGTGTTTGGAGCCAACTCTGTTCAGGAATACGTCATGGATAGGATGGCAAGCTTTCACAAAGACAATTAAATGCAATTTATCTTAGCCAGTCTACATGCGTTCTACAATGTCTTTTGGAGATGTGAGGCCCTCGCAGAACCCTTTGAAAGCTCACTCAGATTCAAGGAGAACATGTGAAACTCCACACGGACTGTAACCCAAGCTCAAGATCGAGCCACAATCCCAGAGCTATGAGGGGGTGGGTGAGTGGGTGAGTGGAGGGGGGGACTAATCCCTGCACCACTGTTTTCCCTGGGCCACAAATGTACTTATTGTATGTATTTTGTTAATATACATTTTATAGCCAGGAGCAATTCAGTGGTGATGACCAGAATGTATAGGATTCCATATCCACCAGACTTGTTGTATAATGACTGATCCCAGTGCTCGAATTAAGTCAAGTCTTATGGGGGTTCCCCAGTCGTTATGTAATTCATATATTTTTTACTAAAATACTTTTGGGGACCCCATAAGTCTATTTTTTAATCGTCATGGGGGGGTCCCTAATGCCTTATGGGGGGTCCTGGATCTCCCCCTCAATTCGAGCACTGACTGATCCTGCTCTCTGGCCTCAGCTACCTTTCTAGTTGTAAAACCAAACAATTTATCTTGGGAATGATTAAACTGGATTAAATATTATAGTAAAACATAAAAGAGCAACAAAATGTAACAGAAAAAAACTCTTTTGGTTTCATAATTGTAATTATATTAATGAGTCACACAATTAAAGTGATGTTATTTAGCTTGCTCGTTCTATCAATTTCTTTACCTTATCTTCATCTGTATACGCTGCACCAACAGTTCAGTTTCCACGACATTATTGTTCTTTTTATCTTGTAGATCTCTAACTAGCCAAGCTGAGACTCTGCTGTCACTCACCACGACTTCATATATCTGCATTTGTTTATTATCACAACATTGAATAATCCCGCTGCATAGGACATGAGGAGAAAAAGCTCTTGCTGATTTATGAGCGAACATTGAAACCTAATTGTTATAACAGTATAATCTTTTTTGAAACTTCATGTTTTTTTCCCCCCAACATGAACATTTGCACAATGCTATTAAATAGCATGTACTGTAGTACCCGCTTAGACATTTCACTGAAAGTACACGGTTGAGTAAATTCTCAAAGAGCTAAACGCCCTCTCAAGAACACAGTCTAATTAGGTGTGAGATACCATTAATTATCACTGATTAACACAACCACGAAGACAAAAAAAACCTCCTGAAGGATTAATTTACTCACGGTAGTGTAGGAAGAACATGGAAAGGAAGGTTACGTACATAATGTCAGTAACGCAATTTATACAATAGAAATGTTGTTCAGCTTCGCCCTCAGTGTGATTTATTAATGTCATTCACTTGAAATAAAGTATTAATCACCTCCATGATGTGACTGTATAGATTGTAGGAGGCAAACAGGAAATTTGGTGGTTTTTAAATACCATTTTAGTCATACCATTTAAGTTAGCATACATCTGCTCGATTCTGAGAGTGGGTTTCATTGGACAGTAAACTGAATACAAATATTCTGGTGATTTATCTTTATTTTTTTTATATTTCTTTGCTGACCAGCAGACTCAGAAACAGGGGGGGATCAACTGTCTTTCCATTAAGATTAGTATTTTCTGAATTCACGGAACGAGGTGGACACTTTCATTAGTTTTGCATTTCTGAGCAATAAAACCACACAAGCTTGTGTGGATGAAGCATCTTTTACAAAACCCTGTCACATGCCTGGTTATTATTTGTCATATTTGCTTAGATATGCTGTTGTTTGTCTTTGCTTGAAAGACACCTGGGTTGTAATGAATAGTTGTCATTTTTTTTTTCATCGTCTAAAAAAAAAAAAAAAAAAAGGGAAAAACTAAAAAGGTTAAAAAAAAGTCATGATTTTTAGCCCCATTAAGTTTGCTTTAATTTGTGTAATTATTCTGTACTTAACAAAAATTCATTTATTTTAAACACAAGCTTGAGTATTTATTTTAAATGATTTTTTAATCGAGGAGCTCAAACACCATTTGATTAACACCATAAAGTTTCGAACTGATTATTTAGTTAAACATGTTGAGATATACAGTACAGACCAAAAGTTTGGACACACCTTCTCATTCAAAGAGTTTTCTTTATTTTCATGACTATGAAAATTGTAGAGTCACACTGAAGGCATCAAGGGCTATTTGAGCAAGAAGGAGAGTGATGGGGTGCTGCGCCAGATGACCTGGCCTCCACAGTCACCGGACCTGAACCCAATCGAGATGGTTTAGGGGTGAGCTGGACCGCAGAGTGAAGGCAAAAGGGCCAACAAGTGCCAAGCATCTCTCGGGGAACTCCTTCAAGACTGTTGGAAGACCATTTCAGGTGACCACCTCTTGAAGCTCATCAAGAGAATGCCAAGAGTGTGCAAAGCAGTAATCAAAGCAAAAGGTGGCTACTTTAAAGAACCTAGAATATAACACTTTTTTTAGTTGTTTCACACTTTTTTGTTATGTATATAATTCCATATATAATTCCACATGAGTTAATTCATAGTTTTGATGCCTTCAGTGTGAATCTACAATTTTCATAATCATGAAAATAAAGAAAACTCTTTGAATGAGAAGGTGTGTCCAAACTTTTGGCCTGTACTGTATAATATCTATAATACTTTCTAGCAATAATAAATATAAAATTATAGATAGATAGATAGATAGATAGATAGATAGATAGATAGATAGATAGATAGATAGATAGATAGATAGATTATTAAACATAGAAAAAAGAAACAGGCCAGGCCCATCATTTTAAAATATGAAGTGTTTAAAGGACCTCTGAACAAATCAACTCAGGAAATAAGCAAGACCTAAGCGATAGATAATGAATCTCTTAAACAATAGCTTTTCTTTTAATTTCTTTGTGTTTTAAATGTTTAAGCCTGAATGTGTGTAGTGTGAGTGTAGTGACAGAAAGATGTGTCAGTAATGTTCCATTTAGTGTTGAGGTTTTGATGAGTGGTTGGAAATACTGTGAACACAGCCATTTGTTGAATTTTACATCAAACAATTTGAACATTATCAGGATTTCAGCTTTGCATACAAGAAGACTATATAAAAGATTTCCTTTTTATCTAGCTTTCCCTCAAACATTTCACTGCAGCAAACAAACAAATGGAGGCACAGGATCTCTCAGGAGTGCATCCTTATAATTCGTGGGAATTTCTGACCAATGATTTGTTGTTAAGATCATTAAAATATTAATATTTTGCTATTTTAGGCTTTAGCCTTTTTTGCCCAAGAGTGTATTTTGCTACCCTTAACTTGAACTTCCAAAACATATAAGGCTCCTAAAAATATAGCCTTTCTAACTTAAGGTTATAAACCTTTTAGTGAGGACTCACACTGCACTTTATATTTCATCTTTCTGTCTATTGGACTCTGTAATGCTTTCTTTACTTTTTCTTTTTAAATGTGTTATATCTGATTATTTTTCTCAAGATTGTTATGCATCTTATTAATTTCTCTATATTATCTATACCTTTGTGTAGGCTTTGTCCCATAGATGTAAATATGATTTGCCTTGAACTCACTAACAGGTCCATGGAATTAAAGAGATTAATTTTTTAATGACTAACAGAAAATGACGACGTGTGCTGTTCTCTCTGAATGATCTGCATCCAGAACAAACTGTGGTTTGTATAAATCAGTGCAAGACATGGCATTTGATTAATAACCCATGTTTATTTAGGTAATTTGAGATATTTGGGTTTTTCTGTTCACCTCTAGAAGGTTCTATATAGAACCAGACAAAAGAGTGTTTCTCTTTTTGAGAAGGCTCCAAAAATCAAGGTTGTGATACAATAATAATCTCAATACTGCAGAATCTTTACTGAAAGAGTCAAATAGGATCTAGAAAGGGCAGGTATAAATGTATTTTTTGTAAAAAATATAATTTCATCTTCATCTCTCTTTTTCCCTTTTTTTTCAACATGTGAGAGAATCCACATAAAAAGAGAGCATGTAAAATGCCACTCAGACAATACTCTAAATTTACAATAAACTGCTTGGCTACATTGGAGACACTTTAAATTTCAATTATTAGTATTGTTTAATAATAAATATTATTATTAAATAAAATATTAATAACTATTTATAAATAGATATATATTATTTTATATTCTAAAATAGTATAAATATGATTAAATATTATAATGATAAAAATAAAAATATAGATTTATCATGATTATTATTATATTTTAAGATATGTTATATACTCTATTATTAAAATGTTTATATTATATTACTTATATAAAAAGAAACTAGCAAATGTCTGCATAAGGATCAAGTCTATTCCAGCATTAATAAATCAAAACATAACATATGCTTAAGTATGCAGTAAAACAGCATTGTCTCTTACATGGCAAAGATTCTATGAAGACAACACAATGTTAATGGAATGATTTCAGTTCACTGGTTTATATAGCTCACATGGTTGCACCGAATCCATCTTCAAAATCGTCATCCTGCAATGTCCTTTGACTCATCTTGTTAAAAACTATACCACTAAGTGTTGAAACCACTAAGTTTAATTTAGCAGTGACCAATCTGACACCAGACCTGACCTAATGAGGGGATCAGTGGAGCAAGTTACAAGGAACTTAAATCAAGTAAAGCTGTCCACTCTTTTGACGTTGTTCGGGGTGTCTCCAAAGCTTAGCTTCAAATCTGCAAAGGTCATATCTGAGTTGAGATCAGACATGCAGGAGTACTTATTATCTCCTCTAGTTAATTATCAGAGCGGCCTCATTAGAACCAGATTTATGTGTAATTATCTGGTGAGTCATACACTGTGAATGCCTTAACTGCCCGAGCGAAAGAGAGAACTTGTGTAAACTTTCTTTAACCTCAATAATTGTCTATATTTCCAAAAACCACCGCTAGGCTGGATTGTTAATTCCAGAATTTACTCTTTGACAACAACAGGGCAGCTTTAGGCAGTCACGCTTATTAACATATAGAAAACATTCATTTCGAAAGACTCATTGAAAATTGACTTCAAGGAAAAGACCCTACTTGATTATTATGTACTCTATTTGACTTATGCAGTGAAGTGTGGTTATGTTGATATATTCAGAGTTGCAATAAAGAAAAGGAATGTCATATTTTTACACTGGTGCGATTCTGTAGACTAGTAATGAATTCACAACTTCATGGCTTTAAGGTGTTTCGTCGAATGGAATTTAAAAAAGTGCACAATGAAGGACAGTGCACTCGCAAAAACCAATATAAGGAGTGAAGCCATTGAATGTTTTGAGTACCTCATATTGAGTACCTGATGGATGTATCTCATAGCCTCAAGCAGTTTTATCGAATGGAACTGAGCAAAGCTGCAAAACATCGAACAGCTCCCTCATGGAAACCAATATGGGGAGTAAAACAAGCATGATGGTGCAGGGATTGTATTTTAAGCTCTAATAAAGGAGCTGCATATGTTGTGCAAGAATAGCATGCTTGTGTTGGAATGAATCATTCAAACAGATACAATAGTCCTCATGTTCTTTAACTAAAAATAAAATGCTATTAGACTCAAAGCTGCAATTACTGTATACAGATGATGGTTAGTTATTATTTTAAACATACAGCAAAAAAAAAAAAAAAATCCCGCCTAAATCCATATTCTACATACAGATGAAAGATTATATATATGATAGATTAAATAATGTTCCCACAGCAGCCTTGGACATTACTGTCTTGCTCTGCTCTGCTGATACACCATTTATAGAGTAGACTTATCAGCTAATTTCAAATGATCTCAATGCATCCCTAAGCATCCTTGATTTGCCTACGTCCTTCAGCCCATGACCCAGATTCAATCATAATCTGTCATTTTTCTAAAGAAATACCAATTCTTTATATGTCCCAAGTGGAATCAGAGGATGAGGAGAAGGGGGGGGGGGGTGTTAGAATTAAGCCTTCGGTATTAATGCCCCAGAATATTACATCTCACAATAAACTGTACACAAATAAAAACCACAGATACAATGCATTTAATTAAAACTATGTATGCATGCATGCATGCATGTATGTATGTATGTATCTATCTATCTATCTATCTATCTATCTATCTATCTATCTATCTATCTATCTATCTATCTATCTATCTATCTATCTATCTATCTATCTATCTATCTATCTATCTACTGTGTATTTATGCACTATATTTCCAGTAGTATTGGGTCACCTGACCTCTTCTGCTATATGTGGTTCTTTTCCACTGTTACCCCAAAGCTGGAGGCACTCAATCGTAAATCGTATCATTTAGACAATTTTTCATTCACTTGAACTTGGAAACCCAAACCTGTTTCTGATATAGTTAACATGCTTTGGAGAGGAAGATCTTAAGGCGTCTACTATAGAGCTCTGATCTCATCCCGACTGAACACCTTTGCGATGAATAGGAACGCTGACTGCACCACAGGTCTCCTCACCTACATCAGTACCTGCCTTTCATAATACCCTTGTGGCTGATGAACATGTCCATAAGCACACTCCAAAATCTAGTGGAACATCTTCCCAGAAGAGTGGAGGGAATTATAAGAGCAAATTGGGACTAAATGTGAAACGCATTGCGTTTCACAACATAGACCTTATCCTCACTAGCACAATAGACACCGTTGCCCCCATCCGGTTAAAAAAGGTTAGAGAACAAGCACCTGCACCTTGGTATAATAGTCATACGCATGCCCTCAAGAAAACAGCACGTAATCTGGAGAGAAAATGGAGGAAAACTAAATTGGAGGTATTTAGAATCGCGTATAAAGACAGTATGCTCAGCTACAGACAGGCGCTAAAAGCTGCTAGAGCTGAACACCTGAGCAAACTTATAGAAAACAACAAAAACAATCCCAGGTTCCTTTTCAGTACAGTAGCTAAACTAACTACAAATCAGGGCTCTGAAAATTGTGTTCCATCACAGTTTAGTAGTGAGGACTTTATGATTTTCTTCACTGAAAAAATAGATAACATTAGAAAAACAATTGTGGCAGTTCAACCTCTGACACCATCTCCTGAGACAGTGTTACCTTCAACTCCACAACTCCACTGTTTTACATGTATAGGACAGGAAGAGCTGTATAATGTTATTGCCAAAGCTAAATCGACAACATGTCAGTTAGATCCAATTCCTACTAAATTACTGAAGGAAGTGTTATATACAACTGGTGAACCTCTTCTGAATATTATTAACTCCTCACTATCTTTAGGTCACGTCCCTAAATCCCTCAAGTTAGCAGTTATTAAGCCCCTCATTAAAAAACCTAATCTGGATCCAAACACGTTATCAAATTACAGACCCATTTCAAATCTCCCATTTATGTCTAAGATTTTAGAAAAGATTGTCGCTGCCCAGTTATGTTCCTACCTGCAAGAGAACAATATCTTTGAAGAATTTCAGTCAGGTTTTAGGCCCCATCATAGCACAGAAACTGCTCTAGTTAAAATAACTAATGACCTGTTTTTAGCTTCAGACCAAGGCTTCATTTCGCTGTTGGTTTTACTTGATCTTAGTGCTGCTTTCGACACTATAGACCATGATCTCCTCCTAGATCGATTACAAAATTACATCGGCATTCAGGGACAGGCATTAAGCTGGTTTAAATCCTACCTGTCCGATCGTTACCATTTCGTAGATTTAAATGGAGAGCTATCCAGGCTAATGCAAGTAAATTATGGCGTGCCGCAAGGTTCAGTTCTAGGACCCCTGCTGTTCACAATATACATGCTTCCGTTAGGAAATATTATTAGAAGGCATGGAATTAGCTTCCATTGTTATGCTGATGATACTCAGCTATATATTTCATCTAAACCAGGCGATATAGCTCAATTAAGTCGGATAACTGAGTGTGTTAAGGAAATAAGAGATTGGATGACCCATAACTTTCTACTTTTAAATTCCGATAAGACTGAGATTTTGCTCATCGGACCAAAAACTAGTATACAGAAGCTCCAGCATCTCAACCTGCATTTAGACGGATGTTCTGTAACCACTAATTCAACAGTAAAAGACCTGGGTGTTATTTTAGACAGCGACTTGTCTTTCAAAAATCATATCAATCAAGTTACTAAAACAGCCTTCTTTCACCTTAGAAATATTTCTAAGCTAAGAAATATGTTGTCTTTATCCGATGCAGAAAAGCTCGTCCATGCGTTCATGACCTCCAGAATAGACTACTGTAATGCATTACTAGGTGGATGTCCTGCGTCATTAATAAACAAGCTTCAGTTAGTCCAGAATGCAGCAGCCAGAGTTCTTACAAGGGCAAGAAAATATGATCACATAACCCCGATCTTATCGTCCCTACATTGGCTTCCTGTTAAGTTTCGAATAGACTACAAACTATTACTTCTCACTTATAAAGCACTAAATGGTTTGGCTCCCATATATCTATCCAGTCTTTTAACTCGCTACAATCCGCCACGCTCCCTGAGATCTCAAAACTCTGGGCTTCTAGTAGTTCCTAGAATAGCAAAGTCCACTAAAGGTGGTAGAGCTTTTTCACATTTAGCTCCTAAACTCTGGAATAGTCTTCCTGACGGTGTTCGGGGCTCAGACACACTCACCCAGTTTAAGTGTAGATTAAAAACATATCTTTTTAGCAAAGCCTACACATAACACACATCACATCATAACCTTGTGCTCCAGAACATCTGATCACATGCACATTATCAACTTGTGCTGTTAATATCATGAACAGCAGCTACGCTAATTGCTCTCCACTGCTTCTCTTTCTCTCCCCATCCCGAGACACCCTGAGGTTTGGCCAGCTCCAGTCACCTCCCACCTCGTGATGATTACGGACCTTTGAAGAAGTAGATGCCGAACTCACAAACATCCCGAACCATCTAGAGACGTACCAGTGCCATTTGGATCCCGCTACATGTGTGGAGTTTGGCATTGGACCTCCTGGAGTGTTAAAGGCTCTGGCATGGAGAAGCTGATGCTGGATCTGTGGTGATCACAAATGCTGAGCTCATAAAACTCGGAGCTACTAACCATATAGACTGTATAAGACTGCAGAAAGAACATCACTTATAATCTTATACTCCAGTGCTCATGTTAGTTCTCACTCTCCAGTGTTCTGTATTGTTGAAAGATTTATGATCAAACTCTTGATGTCACCCAAAATGAGGATGGGTTTCCCTTTTGAGTCTGGTTCCTCTCAAGGTTTCTTCCTCATAACATCTAAGGGAGTTTTTCCTTGCCACAGTCGCCACAGCTTGCTCATCAGGGACAAATTCACACCATTCACCTTCACTGTTGATTTGTGTAAAGCTGCTTTGAGACAATGTCTGTTGTGAAAAGCGCTATACAAATAAACTTGACTTGACTTGACTTGACTCGCCGTTATGAAGGAATTGTGGTTAAGACTAAATGCCAAGAACAGTGTACTTTCTCTGGTACAGAGAACCACCTATCTAGGCGTAGTGGGATTCGACCATTATGCGAGCGCAGCTGTCTCCTGCACGAGTGGAGTCTATTCTCACGGCCATCAAGAGAGTGAGCGAAGGCCAGCTACTCAACGTGAAGCAGTTTCAAAGACTGTTGGGTCTGATGGCAGCTGCATCCAATGTGGTGCCACTTGGCCTCCTATACATGCAACCCCTACAGCAGTGGCTCAGGGATAGAGGGCTCTCCCAAAAGGGCAGCCCACTCCGCATAATCAAGGTCATGCGGCAAGCCTTAAGGGCCTTAGACAGTTGGAGAGTAACCACCTGTTACAGAGCCCCATTTCACACGATACTTTGGGACCAATAACTGTTAATTAGCTATGTTTGGAAGATTTTCCAAATGTGTTCTTCCTTGAATCATTTATTCCATATGCTAGAGCAAAAAATATATTTTTGTGATTAAAAAAACAACAAAAAAAACCCATCACATTAGTTTATTTAATTCTTCTCTCTATTAGCAACTTGTTCTGTAAATAAGGGTGCTGTTGTAATGTGTGTTTATAGTATGAGAGAAACCTGTGAAGCGAATCTAAGCTGAAAGTGCCATTTTCCAAAACCCATGATGACCTGCACATCAGCTGCCATTATTGTCCGCATCACAGGAGAATGTGCACATGGTATACACTAAATGAAATACACACCAGCACGTATGCGCACACAGAAGGTCAGGGGTATTAATCTGTGGGCGGCTGTTTTCTGGTGCGATCAGAGTGCATTCTGTGTGAAAAACCTCCATGTTCTGGATCGTACTGGCATACAAGCCAAAAACGCAGTACAATCACAGTGCACATGGCAACATTTTTCTCTATTTTACACGTACAATTAAAATACGGTGTAAAATGGGAACCAATGGAACAAACAGGAAGTATAATATACCGCATGAAGAAAACCAGTTTTGCTCATTTTTTTTTTCTGCTTCTAGAAATCAGATACAGTTTGTCTTTTATTAAAAAAAATTATTAATTTATACAATAAAAATGAATTACATTAATAATTTTTTTAAAAATCTGCCTATGATTAATTTTAATACATTTTAAATTATAATCTCTATTAAGAACTATTTGTTAAAAAGGAAAAGAAAGAAAGATGTTTTTTACTTGTCGCACATACGTTACAGCAAAGTGAAATTATTTCTTTGCATATCCCTGCCATGGAGAAAAAGAGGGTCAGATCACAGGGTCAACCATAATGCTGTGGCCCGGGAGCACAGAGGGTTAAGGGCCTTGCTCAAGGGCCCAAGGGTGGCTGTTTGGCAAAACTAAGGATTGAAACCTCAACCTTCTGATCAGTAACACAGCACTTTAACCACTGAGTTTATTTTTGTTATGCAGATCTGGCAACCTTGGTTATACAAAGTTTGGAACTTTCCTCAGACGTGACAAAGAAATTCCCCTTTATATAAAACGTACAAATTTTTAGTATTTAGAAACGCCGAAGTCGACCACAAGCACAATGCTATTCTATTATAACAGCTGTTTTAATGGTGTCTACACTGTTGACACTGCTGACAGTCTTCATTCAGTGGTTTCCATTTTCTTTACTGACATTAATGCAGACTTAAAAAACACCAAGCAGTTGTTTTGTTTTTTTCCTGGATAAGGAAGATTTTTTTTTCTTGAGACTGAGAGGAACTGACAGGGCTAAATGAGATGCCTCATTACTCCTTAATTACTCTTGAAGGATTCTTTTCTCTTTTTCTCACTCCAGCTGCTGCCAAAGCACCAAATCAACATGACAAAATGAGGTGAACTCGGTGATGTAATTAAAATAAGCGTATGCGTTAATCCCAATATTTTATATACAGTTAGTCAAGTAATTGCCAACTACACCTTTGCTGCTTGACTAGTGCCATTGAAGAATTGAATGCCACTAGAATTGAATGCCACTAATGTGGCATTGAAGAAGTGGCATCAGATAGACACCTGAGCTTAACACACAGATGGACATGCTATACAGAAGAAGGAAGGAAGGGAAAAGAAATCTCATATCAATCTGTATCATTTGTTGTCACTGGAGTAGACACTCATAGTACACTTTAGGAGCTTTATAGCACTCTTATCATTTCATACATTTCATATCAAAAGAAAAAAAAGGCATCTTTCAAATATCAGATAAATCTTTTATATGGAAATGATGATAGTGTATACCTTGAAAAGATTTTATATTTAAACTGATGGTCCTAAATGTGTTAAAGGCACAAAATTAGTACACTTGAGGTTTCCACACCAACAACAAGGATAAAGAACAGTTTAGTACATTGTTTTTCTAAAAAGGCATCACACATACACTCCAGTTACTCCAGCCCTGTGAGCTAACATTAACAGTTGTTAGTTAGCTAAATAATATTAGCCAAGACATTACTAAGGTAGACTTTACAATATGAGGTTTGACAATAGCATGTATAGGCTACTTTGGCTTAATGGTAATGCTGAGTTGGCTAATTTCAGTGTCTTATCATATTTTTACATAACAAGCATTTATTTTAAAAGAGCTTTATTGAAGTTGTACTTCTGTCAACGTTTTATTGAGCAGAATTCCATTTAGAAATCACAGTGCATTTGCAACCAAGCAGGGGTTTTGAGCCAAACAAGTATTTTCATTTGTCCAGCTTGAGATTCACCACATTGGTTTGGCGAACACAGTCATATACTGCTGCTCGAATCCCATCCAGGAAAAGTGTTTTCAGTGGTCTTACACACTTGATTTAGCACATGAAGGGCTCGATAATTAACTTGATAATTAGGTTTCTGCTGCAGGGAAGACATTAAGCAGCACAGTTCTTAAAGCCTGGAACTTAGATATGTGCTATAATCGAACAATTTTTTTTTACTTCACATTACATTACAAGTGATACGTGAAATGAAATGATGAAGATGAGGTTAAAGTGTGAAATGTCAGCTGTAATTTGGGGATAATTATATATATCTAGATTGGGTGAGCCTTACAAGAGTCTAGACAGGAGTCTAACAGTTCTGTCATGTGAATGTTGCAGTGTACTTTTTTTACGTTGCAAAAGAATGTTGTTAAAAATATTAAAATGTACTGAACACTTCTGTGGCAGCAGCGTAATGTAATGTGTAATGTGAAGGCTGAGCTGGGGTTAGTGAGTAATAAGGATCACACACTTGTGATAGATCTGACTAATGACTGTTTTCTGTTGTAATGAGCAGCAAAAGGGGAGACTTGTCGAAGAGCCTTGAAGAAGTGGAAGCCATCCATTGAACGAGGCTCAACTGTTGCCCTCACTGCAACAGAATCTAATTAGTCAGTCATGTGGCTGCATCTGGTCTTTTACCAATCCTCAATTGTTCTATTAGGGGGTTATTTGTGTAGCCTCAGAGTTCTGTTCTTGTCTGACAAGAGTGGAACCATATCTTGACCTTCTGCTGTTGCAATTCATCTGCTCAGCATATTCTGAAATGCTTTTCTACTCACTACACCTGGGTCATAATTCAGATTATTAGAACTACAGTTTCACTGGTTCCTGTTTGATGCACAGAATTTATTTTTATAGTACTTTCTGGAGGCAGCTGGGCAAAAGTCCTTTCTTCATTGACATTGATCACCAGGGTGTTGAGAAGGATTTGTACTTCATGTCGAGAGCTCAGAATTTTCGACTGCATGGTGTGATCACACAACCTCCAGGAGATTCTTGCATACTCTGACACATCGTGTTTGTCACAAGCTCGCACCTCTACTGAGCTGAGCTAATAACATGACCATCTCCTGCTGCAATATGGGGTGCTCTGACATTTGGCACTTCAAAGCTCATTTAACAAGGAGGGTCAAAGAGTCTTTCCTTTGCACTTTCCTTCTGGAATTTTCCAGCAGCCTGTGAATCTTTAATGCTGCAATGCATTCGTTTTGTCATATGGTTTTAGACATACTTTTTTATTTGTGATTAAGTCCTAGATTCTTTGAAAAAACAAAATGAATAATGAACGATTCTGAAACAGTGATGGCTGGCTGTAATATTAGAACCACAGTCTATTATCTATTGTATCAGTAACTTCCCAGTAAAGCTTCTTGTGGCTAAGCAGTACATTATAACATAACATCTTAAGAGAATAATAATAAAAATAATAATAATAAGAGTACAGGGTGTTAGTATTATTAGATAATAAATCACAAGAGGCAAACCATTGGTGTTAGAAAAAATTGTAAAATTGTTTTTTATCTGCTTTCATCAAATATGTATTAAACGAGAATCTATTTAAGGTTTTAAGCTGCTTAAAAAAAAATTAAGTATGAAATATGATGTGGAAATGGTGGCAGGGCAGGATAACAATTATATTTCAATAAATGTTGGAGCAATTTAGAGGCACTGATTTGGGCCAAACTGCTCCAACTTCTTTAGTCACCAGTCAGAAAACCTACCAGACAAGAACTTCAGTCACAGCATTACAGTAAACTTGAGCAACAACATTGTCTCGTATGCTTGTGTATGAAAGAAAACCGTTGCATTGGAGTTAAATATCTCAGTCCAACTCCAGTCTTGTTTTTCTTTCCTAATGTTTCCTTTCCTACTGGCTATTAATCTCTGTGTATATCTCGTCCTGCAGTAATTACTATATTTTTCTTAGATAACAGTGGACATTTAAACCAGAATATCATAGAGTAACAAGGAATGTGCATAAAAATGCAAATAATATTTGATAAAATGTCAAGAAAAGAAAATAATTTTGATGAAATCTAAGTGCAAACAAGGAGACAAAGAAACAATGAGCATTACCTGAAATGCTGAACAAGAATTACAACAGTCTTGGGGTACAAATGTGAGACAATTAGTGCTGTGAAGGGTAAGGATATAAATATATATATATACACACGTAAGTGCTAGTGAAGATGACAAGGAACAGGTGTGAGAGATTCATAATTTGGAAGTGCAGTTGTTGCTGGTTAACCGAGTTCATGGTCCATACCTTCATACCTTTATGGGTCAAACCATAGTTCATACCAACCTGACACTGGGTAACATAGTCTGTGATCCATAACCCTGACATTGGGTAACATAGTCCATAATCCATAATCCCGATGATCAATAAAGCAGTCTACAGTGCATAATCCTGACACTGAGTAGATCAGTCTGTGTTCCATAATCTTGACTCTGGGTAACATTGTTCATGGTCCATAATCCTGACACTGTGTAAAGCAGCCTGTGTTCCATAATCCAGACAAGCAGTCTATGGTCCATAAATTTGACACTGGGTAAAGCAGCCTTTGGTCTATAATCCTGACACTGGGTGACATGGTTTATGGTCCATTACCCAGAAAAATAATATAAAAGTTATTAGTACCTGAGCCTGTTTTAAATTTACTTTATTTTTTTTCATTTAGACGGTATGAATGTTGCAGGTCTGTTGCGCTAACAATTCAGGGAATTGCTTTATTTATATTCTAAGAGCTGCCACAACAAGCCTGTAGTTTACGCTTGATTTAGAGTGACTGAACTCTGCATACATAATTAGACAGCCTTTCCACCAAATGCTCACATTTGTTTTTTTCAATTACAGACTATAATATAATGTTGAACTGAATGACTGGAAAAACTGGAATTGCATTGACTCAGTTAAACTATACACTTGTATATATTGCAGAGCAAATAAATGTTTTATTGTATTTCTTATTTTGCAAAGAGGGAAAAAAGTTTCGGTTTTATAATGACAATAATATATTTAATTGTATTAATCTTATTCAGATGCATTTGTTTTAATATGTTATATTGTTTCTGTAGCACCAACCCATTTACATGGATTAAGATTTTCAACCTTTCCCATAATGCAAGTAAATAAAGGTTTTCCAGATATGTTTGGGCATATATTGTATAGCACATGCTAATAATGCAGCTTGAACACAGCAAGTACTATTGTTTTATTTGCGAATAAAGCAACTCATGCTAAAGGGTCTTCTCACATTAAAAAGTACTTGCCATGCAGTAAACACATGGTTTAAGTGACTGAAAAGTGCAAATATGAAAGCATTTATATTTCCACCCATGCTAATTATTACTATTTCTCTTTATCTTCTTCATATAAAATTTCGGCTGCTAGAAAAAAAATGAGCAATGAACATGACAAATGAACAATTTTAAAATAAAGACAGACATTACCACATTTATCAACCAGCACCTAATTATGTTAAGCTGGTCAATAATGACAAAACCATGGAGTTCAAACAAGATTTGTTTTCTGCACTCACATTTAAAGAAGCATTAGAAGCTACGTACATGTGATAATTAGCAACAGAATATTTAAGTGAGTGGAACTATTCCAGCGTGTTTGCGTGATTATCCACATCCATTCAATAAAAGTCGAATTTGTGTTTCTGAGAACTTCCTACTTGATAATTTTGTCTTCCGGGGTCCTCTCCTAATATTGTTCATTTGTTAAAACTTCCTGAAAGACATGAATTCAACCAATATGGATGAGTCTCCAGTGACATGAATGTACTGTTAGAGGCAGCATATTGTCCAATACGGGACATTGTTTAGGCCATTAAGAGATATTTTGATAAGAAAAGAGATGCTGGTGGGAGAATGATTGCTTATAGTTGCTCTAACATACATTATATGGTCAAAAGTATTAAAGGACTTTGGGTTTTTTCCCAAACTGTTACCACAAAGTTAAAGCATTACATTTTATAGGATGTCTCTGGATGTGGTAGAATTACTTTTTCCTTTTACTTGAACTAGGAGACCCAAACCTGTCCCAGCATAACAATGTCCATGTGCAAAAAGCCAGCTAGAATAAGATATATGTTGCATGAGTTGAAATTGAAAATTTAATGTGACCTGCTAGCCATTAAACCCTCAAATATCAGTTCACACGATCTCTGCACCTGCTTCACTTTTTGGGTAAATCGGTACATTATTTAAATCGCACCATGCGCCCCTTTATTGCCTCACGTTTGTTCTTCATGGTTGTTGTTGTTTGAATTTTACATTTTTATGCTAAGGTTATGGTTATTTGGTGTTCATGGTTTCATTTTGTGTTGAGTATATTTGCACTTAATTAATATGTGTATGCAGTGTGTGGTTTGTGTGCAGATGCCATCACAAGACTCCAGTCCAGGCCTTTCCTGCACTGCAGTAAACTAAAGCCGCGCCCACTTCCCTTTGGATGACGTCAGCAGGAGGCGACCTATAAAGTCGAGTCGGAAGCTGGGATAAAGAGTTGTTGTTATTCTGTTCTGTGGTTTGTGTTTACCTGTTACTGACCTACGCCTGTTCTGACTCCGTGTTTACCCTGTCCCGTGTGAAGTTTGATTAGCTCACTGTAAATACTTGCTGTATTATACATTTGTAAATATATGTACATGTTTGTTGTTTTGTTCACTGGTAGTAGGTGTGTGGCTGCCATTTCTGTTGGGTGTGGGTTTTTGCCCTGTTTTTGGTGAGGGAGTTAGGAAAGTGTTTTGTCTTACTTTTAGGTTTGTTAGTATGTGATTTTTTGTTGGTTAAAATAGTGTTTTTGTTAAATATTTTGGCCTTGGTACACCCTGAAGTCTATCCCGGTGCTGTATTATACATTACATTTATGCTGTATTATACATTACATTATACATACATACATTTACAATAAACCTCCTTTTATGATAACCTGGTGTTGTGTTTTCATTCTTCATCGTTCATATACCATCCCATCCACTTAATATTCACCAGTCTGTGCCTTTAATCACGCTGTGCGCCCCAACCCTAGACTGGGACGTGACAACTTGCATCAGCTTATCTGCTGACTACACGAATATAACAGCAACTTGCTTGTTTTGCAGAAGATACTGTAACTACTATAAGTAACTATTAAGGGTTAAGCGTACAACATCATTTATTATCAAATAAAAAAATTGTAATTGTTGTTGAATGCTTTGTGTTGAGCCGAATCTCACCACCCCATTGTTGATTATTTACCTGTAACGACAGACCGTATTGTGTTGTACTTTTGGAGACAAGCTATAAAGATGGTGTCATGTAAACAAGAAAGAGAATTATGAGGTAAGACTGAATTTATGGTGGAATGTTCCACTTCTGATTTAAGAGACAGGTGCAGCAGCATGCACTTTGCGTTGTATTTCTGAGTTGCAGTAGTAAGCACTCTTTAAAAGTGCCCTTGGGCTTCATTTCTTTGGCCTTTTTTTGTGAAGGATGTTCAATGCTTCATAATGTCTTCGGGTTCCATAATAGATTTGTAGACCTTGAGGACATTGTTGCCATACAAAAGGACTTATTTATCACTAAACCCCGGTTTCTTGCATTTTACCTTTTAACAGCTCCATTGATCCTACAAGACACTAAAAACTGAGCGATTTAAGGAGAGACAATAATTGAAAGAGCTTTAAAACTCACTCGGCTCAGACAATTAACTATTAAGCACAACTGTGCTTTCTGAATGTCGTATGTCCATCTGTTGCTCATGAAAAAAATCACTTCTTATCTGTAAGTAAAATCTGCAATTGGGTTTTAATGAACCAGCTTCTCTTGTTCTCAGACACATCACATATGAGATCGCATGGGAATTTATTGCACGGATGGTGTTCATGTTTATTGACATTCAAATAAGTGCAGGCAGCCTGCTGGGAAATCTAGCTGAGAGATGATTAACCCTTTACCCTTCTCACACAAAGTGCAATGTACTAGCTCTGTATCAGTGATGAAATATGGCAAAAACAAAATCACTGCCTGATTTGCATTGTAGTGAGAAGTGTGGCACTCTAATGCATTTTTTTTCCTATGGTGTTAGACAGCAGGAAGGATTTTGGAGTAATCAGATAAATATTATTTATAAATATTTTAAATATTTAACTATTTGTTTGTATTATTAATATTATTAATTATAGGAAATAAAAAACTATTATAAAATTAGACATGCTAAAATAACAAGTGAGTGATTGAGAATAATGGCATCTTATTTTAGGAAAACAGAAAAAAAATTTTTTATCCCTTCCACAATAATCCTGTCACATACGTCTGAACTCTTTATTCTCATTGTGCAGAAAGATAGCTAGTAGCTTTCAAACAGCAAAAAATAAGCATAATCTTGTACACCAAAACAGCAAAACCCAGAACAATATTTATTAACATTTTACAATCCGAAAATATTCCCTATTAAGGTTTTGTGATTCCTCTTGTGACCTACAGTCACAATCTATCAATCTACCAAAAGTCTATCACATTTTTCCGATTTTGGATATTAGTCAAATTTCCTAATTTCTGGAGGAGTGGTAGCTCCAGCGGTTAAGGCGTTGGGTTACCGATCGGAAGGTCGGGGGTTCAAGCCCCGGTATCGCCAAGCTTCCACTCTTGGGCCCTTGAGCAAGGCCCTTAACCCTCTATGCTCCAGGGGTGCCGTATCATGGCCGACCCTGCGCTCTGACCCCAGCTTCTAAGCTAGCTGGGATATGCGAAGAACAAATTTCACTGTGCTGTAATGTATATGTGACAAATAAAGGCTATTCTATTCTAGATTTGCTAGAAATGCTAGTACTCGCTAAGCTAAAGGTAAAGGTAAAGCAAGACCGCATGCAATAACTGCAGAAAGTGCAATGCTAACACACATAGTGTGTGAGGTCATGTGGACTACATGCGTAAGGTCATCGGTCCCAAAACAAATAGAAAAAAAAAATCTAATTAATTTGCGATTACAGATATTTTCCATATTCTGCAATATTTTTAAGAACATCTAAGTATGTTCTTTGATTTTTTTTTTAAGTTCAGTGAAGCTTATTTTTGAAAGACTTTCACAGTTTAACCAAAAAACATGTAACTGCATTATACCAACTAGATACTTTCAAAGAAATCCAAAAGGAATAGGCAATCATGAATCAAATTTCACATAAAGTCTGCCGACATGTTGAAATAAAATGTAAGAAGTGCCCTGTAAAGTACATTCCAGTGGATAAAATCACGACTTCCTTCAGACAGTCTATCCTGAAAAGGCCCCAAACACCCTTAAATTTTGATGTATGTTGGTGCAGAAAGTCAACTCTTCTGTAAAAAAGTGGTGAAGGGACACAGCTGGTATTTGTAGCTGTTTGCCCCAGATGGTATCTGTATAATCCTGTACAGCCAGACTGTATTTTATCGATTTGCTGTAGTCCAGTACCACAATTCAATTTGAAGGACATTATGGGGTGTTAAATTGCTGATGGGCTGCAGATGGTTCCAATAATTTCAACTGGCTCCTTTCCCCTCTTTGATTTAATTGCACACTCTGCATATTACATACGTATTTACAAGATTATGCTAAGGGGATTAATAAATCTACGGCATAACGTTCTAACAATTTATTATTTATGGAATACGGACATCTCTGACTCATGCTTCTGCCAAGTCTTTCTTGAAGTGTTATTACAGGAAATGGGGATTTAGAGTTATAAATGTTGGATGACAGATAAGGATTTACATTTCATCCCTGAATATTTTCCATTTCTCCAACGGTCATGATCACATGACCAAAAGAAAGAATAGTCATCTCAGAAAGAAATGTGGATTTAAATCTGTTCTATGTATGTTGTTCAGGTTTGCTGCACGAACTAATAGGCAATGCTTGCATAGGGTTTTTTGGTGAGAAGGAGCTCGTTCTGTTCTCTGTTCTCATTTATGGGTTCTCATGTCAGCTGACTTCAAAGCCCGCTTTCTGCAGGTTTCGGCTCTGGATTAAGCGCTCGAGTTGATTAGGTGTGAAATGGCTTGGCAGACTACGTTAGGCTGCCTCTTTGAAGTGCGTGTATGCTGTCTGAAAAAGCATTGTGTGTTTGGGCCTCTTCAAATAAGAGACAAAAAGAAAACATAATGAAATTCACGAGATGGAACAGAAAGAAAACGCACAGACAGATTGTTGTGTGCATCATTTTATGTCCTGTACTGACATGGTTTTACATTCATATATGTTTTGAATAGTTAAAGCATCTTTAAAGCAATATGAATTTTGCAACAGTTAGAAGTTCATTTCATTTCCACGATCTATATCTGATTTAATTTCATAGTGAATGAAAATAAGGCCATAAGGCTTTTATGCTGTAAAACACTGTTACTGATTATACATGTATGTACATACAATGCTACCATGGTAATGTGTAATATTCTGTATGCTTTCAGTAACTAATTGCAATACAATAAACTGCCATATTTGTATATATATTAGTATTTTTGTTATCTTTATTCAACTGCTGCATTTTTAATTGGAACGTTTAAGTGTTTATGTTGCTTTCGGAGAAATCTCGTGGCATTGTTTACAATGCCAATAAGGTATCTGTCTGGATAATTGTATGTGGTTTCATATTTAATCTCACCCTCAGTCTGGTGATGCTCTTTTTTTCTTGTCACCCTTGCATCTGAGCCCTGCACATGGGATGTGGCAGTATCTTTAGCTGATCTTATCTTGATCTTTATATTCTGTAAAGATAACGATCGTTTCGTCCTTTTTTAGTAATAAGTAATTAATACTCTTTATATCAGCCTATGGCATTACTTGCATTAATTTAAACAAATATGAGCACAGTAGCTACAGATGAATGAAAGAACATTGCCAATGTTTCTTTGAAAACATCTGGTCTATATGAATTTGTATTTTTTTTTTTTTGCATTCTACAGGAAACCCAGTTCCAATGCATTTTAGTCTTGACTAGATACTATGTAAATTGTACTACTGTCATTCTGACAGCTTCTTTTTTATCAAATTTTTCTGATTAAAATATTACATTAAACCAAATATAAGATTATTAAACACATTGTTTGCAGTTTGAATTCATTTCAAGTTATTTGAAACGATTGTACAGTAAATAATAGTAAATACTAGGCTTATCTAACTGCATTCATGATCTTTGCACGTGCATCCTGTCTTCCTGTAACCTTAGTGAAGATGATGCAGGGACCAGGTGCACAAAATCAGCATGTCATTTACTTGAGATAATCCCATAATCATAATCTTAATTCTGGCTAGGGCTCCAAGAATAGGCAGACGGTATCAAGCAGGGATAATGCACGATCATAAAAATGAATACAGGCATGGGTCTGTTCGGGTCACGAATGTCCAAACGGAAACCAGGAATATGGTATAGGAGAAAATATAGGAAAAGTGACTTCATAATGAGATAAAGAACATGAGGGGAAATAAAGACAGATTCCAGGGATGAACTCAGAAAGGTTGCACGTATTTGTTATTGGTATTTGGTAATTGAGGGCAGTGATGACATAAAAAAAACAGGCACATAGCAAAAACGAGGATAAATCTGTAACATGGGGATGTGTCTTTTATGGATAGTGCACTATGCCTGCCTGTTTGCATGTGCTTGTATTTCTTTACAACACAATTTGTCTATACTGAATAATTTATTCAATATTCAGTTACATGAATTTTTGTGCTATCTGTAACATGATTAATGGAAGACGACCTACTAAATGTTTTAAAACTCTCTCTGTTTCTCTCTCTCTCTCTCTCTCTCTCTCTCTCTCTCTCTCTCTCTCTCTCTCTCTCTCTTTCTCTCAGAATGCGAATTTGGTTGCGGTTCAGCTCACTTGACCTCCGTAATGCATTAAGCACAGACTGTTTTCTCTTAATCGTCACCTCACTGACCAATCACAGTTGTGGATCAAGTCCTTAATTAAAGCTTCTGACCTGGTTTTTGGCTGCTCATTAAGGTCTTTACTTGAAAAAAATGGATTACATGGATGTTTGTTTTTCAGAGTTGGAAAGAGCAGCAAGGTCAATTCTTCTACCTGCCTTTTAAACAGCACGATTCCAGTAATGCTCACAGCTTTAATCCCACACTCTAACAACGATCAAGTAGACCAGAAACCTGATCCGTACAAACCCCAGAATCTGTCATCGTGGGTCAAGCAGAAAAAGTAGAAAGGGAAAGAACTCTGTTTAAAAAAACAAAAATCATCCTTACATTTACAGAGCAATATAGATTTGAATTCTATAATTTAGATTAATGATGGGAAATCTTCTGAGTGAGTGAGGCTTTAATTGTTTGATCTGCTTATACAGTGGTACCTCAGAATACGAATTTAGTTCGTTTCGGAACACGATTCGCACTCTGAAATATTCGTATACTGATACAGATTTCCCGGTAAGAAATAATGTAAAGTGGGATAATTAGTTTCTAAAGACCCCAATTATTAATATAAAAATACAACCAATATGCACTGATACTATTTAGTATTTAGCATTTAATAATGGTGCCTTAACATCTTAAAGAGGAAAACATTATCTTTACTTGACGAATCTCCTTCCACTATGATATCAGGCAGACTGTCACCCGAATGTGATGAAAATGATACACTTTGCTTTGTTTCACTGCTTTCACTACTTTCACCTTTTTTTCCAAACTCCATATTATATTAAAGATATTAACAAAACAAAGACACAGCAATAAACACAGCGCTAAGTCGGTGCTCTCACTATGAATTAAAGACGCTAACTGAGGGTTTAGAGTGGAGGGCGTGGGAGGCGGTACGGAAGAACCATCATCCCTTCGAATTTTAGCCCGTGAGATTCGGATGATTTGTATTCTGAATTTTTAGGCGGAAACCTACACGAACATTTTTCTAAATTTGGAATTGTATTCTAAATTATACATATTGGGGGGCATTCATATGAACCATTGTACATTATCGACTGTATTATTAACCCTGATAGATGTTTCTTAATGAATATCTTTTTAGACAGCTTAATGTTTCTAGCTTCACTTGAAATGTTTTCTGACAGAGGAGCTAAAAAGAAGTATAGTAGTATTACTGCTACTACTGTTGTACTGCAACTGCTTTTCCTACTAGTGCAAATACTTCCATTACTACTTCTACTATTTTTACTTCTACTACCACTCAAAATAATCATTTGCAAATCTTAGTGAAAAGGTATTCATTGAAGGTAAGTGCAAAATAATGCCAATTATAGCAAGTCTTTCAAAATAATTACTTATGCTGCTTCAAATGTTTTCAAGAGATTTGATGGATTATGTTAAATTGAGAAAAACTCTCGTTTTGTTATATTTTCTGTAATTTGAAGTAGTGCCCTCTCTCTCTTTTGCTCTTTTTCTCTCTAACAAAGAAATACTTTGGATCTATTGTCGCCTCATGATGGTAAAAGCTGGTTCATAATGGTGCCGAGCTATTAGTGATATTACTCTATCGATTTTAAGCAATATCCTCAATATTTGAAACATCTTTATAGTTCAGAGTTGATGGGTCGATGATCCTTTAATAAAAACAGAGATATTAAGTGTCTCGATGTCTTGACGGCGAACTGCTGGTCTTTACGAGACATCATCTATGCAATAGTGAGTGGTACAGAACCCGTGGCTTCTCTCCCATTTTTTCATAAATTCTTTCAATTGTTACTCCTTGTGGTACTTGTGTAGACCCCTGATCATGACTGTGCTCATTTGACTGACAGCTCTCTGGGAAACTGACAAGTACGTTCTGCTGTTGGTGTCCATGGTCACTGCTGCTTGTCAGGGTAACAGGAGGTGTCCTGTCCTCTTACAGGCTGGCAGATTTTTATCCTCACACCACGGTGCCTTACTGGCTACAGGATGACCCTGCTGGCACAAATGACAGTACCATATGATTTAGTTCAAACAGGGTTTGCTTTACTAACTTTATTCTCGGCTTCCAGCTTTTATGAAATCAAGCTGAAAATCAAGCCGAAAGACACAAGACCCTGCAACCAGCTACACACACATATACAAACCTTGTATATGTAACATGTATATGTAACATCTAACATCTAACATTTTCCCCACACATGTATATATATATATATAAAAGTATAAATTTCCAGTTACATTGCTTACTGTAATATCCCTAATATATGTCTTATAAAATAAAATTGATCCCTGATGCATTTTATTATTTGAGTCATTTACTTAAATCATAACTTTTATCAGCTATGAGTAATAAAATCAATACGAGGAGCGTTCAAGTCAAACTGGAACTTTTAAGTTTATAAAAAGATAAATAATAATTTCATGGCGTGGAAACTGCATTTATTTGTAGACATACTCCCCTGCTGCATTTATACACTTATCCCAGCATTTAATTACTGCCTGGAAAGAATTGGCATAAAACGATTTGTCAGTACGCCTTAATCATCTTAGGACAGCCTGCTTCACTTAATCATCAGGTAAGCCACCACAAGTGGGATTGATGGATGCGAGGCCATCTTTGAAATGTTTACACAATTAAATTGTCTTACTGTGGCCGAGTGTCCCATTACTGTAATGTGCTTGAAGTCTTTTGTAGATATCCACAGGTTTTACGCCTTTGTTCAAAGAAACCATCACCACACGCTGCACTGACACTGTTGTCTGCCATCTTGATTAACGGTCTCTGGACTGGACCGTGACATTATCTTCAGTATTTTATTCTGGTGTTATGTTTTCACAGTGGCTAGCGCACAAGTAATTGTTCAGACAGAAATGATGGCAAACAGGTGATAAAAAGGACTGGTCTGTTTTGTATGTAGTGTATGGTTATTGCTTTTAATTAATAATCAAAAGTACTTACAGAATGACCGGAAGCAAATAAAAAGACAGCACTCCAAGGGTGACAGGAAAACTAGGCTCACTGTAGGGTGAAATAATGTTCTCTGGCTGTATTTTACTAAGCTAGCCTAACGGACAGACAGCTAAAAAAAATACTATCTGACTACAATAGATTAATATAACAACAACAACAAAAACAAGTGGTGGCACCTGCCCTCTAACCTAGGGTGTCTAGGCACTCACACTACCTATATGGTGGAATGATGATGTATTCACAACATTTTCTGTTTTCAAGCCAAGTCAGCTAGCTTTGGACAGAACAGGAAAACAAAGGAAGCCAAAAAGTGCTGCCATTTGGACTAAAGAGTGCTGCTTTTAAACAATAATATTTGTCTAATCTGATCAGGTTCTTGTTTCTTGATTGGTCCATTAGCGTCCACCATTTTCAAGTTTCAAGGTTTTTACTTGTCACAAACATAGTTATATGCAGAATACAGAAATTGTGCATTGAGTAAAAAAGTCTACAGTATAAAATATAAGAGAGTATAAGAAAAAGAAGAAGAAAAGATATGAGAAAATATATTATCTAATGATAAAGGTGGTCATTTTAATTTCGATGTGCAAAAAAGGAAGTACAAAATGTAGAGGTCAAATTGAATTGCGATTGACAGAGGGTTTCGAACATGCAGATCATGAATACGGATGATTCGCTGTGGCGACCCCTAACAGGAGAAGCCCGAAAAAAGAAAGAAGGCTTCAACTATAGCAGGACAGCATATGGAGCCATAAACAGCAAAGTAACACAGAGGAAAAGAAGAAGAGACCAAATCACCTGTAAAGCAGCATTGACATGTAACACACTGTTCACAGGTATTGCCGAAGCCGTTTCCAGATATCTTCTAGGCTTCCATCACAAGCCAGCATGCGCTGATACATACAGTACACATATGTAGTGATGTGTTTATCCGGTTCGTCTGTATCAAAGCCTATAGCCGAAAGTGGGCAAGCCTACAAGGCAAAACTGTGTAATCTGCTGCTACTGAAGCTTATCTGCTCTGATAGACTAGCGCCTGCTGTCTTGTGCTCTCCCTCCAGTGGACATTCATTATAGCGAGAGAAATTGCTTTGTGGACATGCTGAGTGAAGCAGGAAGCAGATTCATGGAGGGTACAAAGCAATATGGAAGGAGGAAACATCCCACACCCACTCTTGCTCCATCTAATGCCATTATACATACGGGACGACGCAGTCAGCAAGTTTATAGCAAAGTTATTACTCGTACCCGTACCCATCAATCACCTTCAATTTATAATCTCTCTAACTCAGAAATGCTCAGATTTGCCAGAGTAATTTTTTTTTTTTTTTTTTTCATTTACCATCTAAATGGTTTTTAAATCGAATCCTACAATACCCTGGTGAGAGGTTTATTTTTTTCAATTCTATCTGTACTTTAATCAAAACGAGAAATCCGCGTAATTTTAATGATATAACTTTACACTATAGGAGCAATAAAGGTTTCGATCTTGCTGATGGTTGACTCGTTACAGAGATTATGGAAAATAATGAAAAGATTGATTCCAATCTCTTTGGTTGCTTGTCGGATCGGAGGAGGATCGAGAGAGAAAGGATTTATTCAGACTCAAGCAACAGCCATTTATTTGAAAATGAAGCCCCGAAGCACCTGCTTGTTTTATTAAGAGGTGTGCTGTGTTTTCCAAGATCTCCTGCCTGAAAGGTGCAGCTCTCAGGCCTCACCGTGGGATCTGGGTTAGACCCAAGACAAATAAACACAGCTTTGGTTACAGCTAAACTACCATAACAAGCTCTCGCTTAAGGATATACAGTTTCTTGCAGGAGATTTATTTTGGAGAGGACTGGCAGGTGACAAGGAGGCTATGAATTTATAACACACACACACACACACATACACACACACAAAAGCAGGCCAAATTCATTATTTTTAACTCATGCTAGAGGATATTTCTTCATCAGTGTGGGTTCATTTTGGCTAGTGTTTGGGAGGAAGAGTATTGCTGCGTGGGAATCGCCTCCCCAGGCATTTGTGGTAGTCTGTCAATGTGTGTGTGCGTGTGTGCGTGTGTGTGTGTGTGTGTGTAAGAGAGTCTTCTTGCCAAGCCATGCGGAGCACATGAGCGAGCACAATTCTTTCCTCATTTAAATTGATAGCCAGTTTTTTTTTTTTTTTTTGCTGGCATTTCCAGCAGTCATTGATCCAACGCTTGCTTGATTAATGTTCTATAAGGGCATCTGCAGTCGATCGCTGCCTGAATTACGCTTTGAATTCTGTCCAGGTACAGAGAGGTTCACCTTCACATTGATTCCTTTGGAAAAGCCTAGGACATTGTACATGCTTCCAGTATTCTTTACATACAGCACACAAGGGAAATGTTTTATTTACTCTTTTGAGTTAAGTGCATTCAGAGTGTAGTGGCAAAAACGTCAAATTATTTAGTTATGCTGTTAGGTGGCATTATATTTCATATCCGCAGCGGACATTCTAGATCAGTTTTGCTTTTGATGCAGCATTATGATGTAAAAAATGAATGGAACTATTGAATAATCAATATGTATCTAACAGTTTTGCTTTATAATTGGCAATAAGACTCTACAATTCATTGTCGACGACATCATAAAATTCATTTCATTCTACATTTTTTGTCATTTGGGAGATACCCTTATCCAGAATTACTTACAACCAAGCAACTAAGGGTTATGGGCCTTGCTCAATGGCCCAGCAGTGGCATTTTGATGTTGCTGGTATTTGAACTTGTGACCTTCCAATCCAGAGTTCAATGCCTTAACCAGCTACCACCTACCATTATGCTTTAAAAATTTATTGTAGATTGTCTAAAGTCAGAGCTGTCATTTTGGAATCTTAAATTTAGCAATTTTATTTTTGCCCAGTATTAACAAAAAAGTTCTCCCAAGTGAATACATTGAAAATGCTGTTTTTTGTGAGGTAAAGTAGACTGAGAAAGCGTAGATATTTATAAATATCTGACAGAAATGGCACAGGCCAATCTTTGTATGTATTTACGCTTGCATGTTATATTGAGCTTTTTTCAGTTGTTTTAGTGTAGATGAGCATTTTTTGGAAATTTTTTGAAAACACCAGTATAGACAAAGATCTGCCCGGAAGAAAGCAGCCATTAACTAAAGTAAATTTAGAACCATAAAAAGCAATATAGGATCTTACAGTCTTGCCTTTGCTGTGGAAATCAACTGCCAGTGGCTTAACAGGCAAAGCTCTGAGCTACTGATTAGGTCAGGGGTTTAAGTCCCTAAACACCACCAAGCTGCCACTGTTGGTCCCTTTAGAAAGCCCTTAACCCTTCCTGCTTCAGAGGGTGCTATATCATTGCTGACCTTGAGCTCTGTCTGTAACAACCTGGTTATATGAAGAATCTCATAAGAATGTCACTGTGCTGTAATGTGTATACATGCCATGGTGCTAAAATCCACTGTTCCATTCTAGATCCTCACTGAGCATTCTAGAGTTTTATGTGTTTTGCTTTATTGTTGCTGATAGATTCTGAAATTAATGTTTTATGTGGCATTGAATTAAATTTATGTGGCATTAAATGTCAGACCCACAGCAGACATTCTAGATTAGTCTTGTCTTTGATGCAGCAACACGATTTGAAAAACGAACTGTCTTATGTTGAATAATCAGAATATTACAGTTTTGGTTTTAATTCAGAAATAAGATTCTGAAATTATTTTTTCTGTGTCATTTATCAATTCAATTAAACAATTCAACAATTCCGATTATGAAATCAGATTGAGATTTGTATAACCTGAGAGGTTGGCCTTTGCTGGGACAGTAAGCTTCTAAAAGTAACTGTCAATTTCATTTTAGAATCACAAGTGCTCTAGAATATTACTATTTTGCCTATGATGTGTCTAGTTTTGTTTGTGATGATGAATTATAATTCTAAAAGTAATTGTTTCTTACTTTCTAGAATCGATATATTTTTTTAAAGGCTTGTTTTTACACTTATGATCCACCAGCATGAAAGCAAGTGGTTTTCCTTCTATATTTCCTTCTATATATTCCTTCTATCAAAGTCTTTCCAATGTCATTTTTTTGGCTAAACTAAACATGGGGTTGCAAGGTAGGCTATAGGGGTGCAAGTAAATAAATTATTGTTTTAATTAGTAAGGATCTTTTTTGAGAGCAAATATGAGGAAATACACGTGATTTAATAATTATCATATTATAGATGTAGGTAGCAAACCAGGCTTGTTAATTCTTGTAGCAAAAACAACTAAGAGCACTTATATAGTTACAGTGTTGGCATATGGTGTGAGCTTGTATGAATGAATGCCAAGTATGCCTCTTTAAAAAAACCTTCAAAATATGCTAATGGAAAGGGCAGATGATATACAGTACCTGGAGGATTGAGGAGGACTAGAGCTGATTGGCATCACTCTCTTGATTGATTCAGGAGTAACAGATGAAAGAAACTAATAATGATAATAACAATGAATAGGTATGTGATCTTTGGTCTCAAAAATGGGTGGAAGATTTTTACATTTTATGCCATAAACATAGACTGTATAAGATCAGCTTGGGTCTCATAGTGGTGAAGCTGAAATGTCCCATGCTTGTAATGCTATGCTGCGTGTTGAACAAGCAGTTTATACCTTATATACCATTTGTTGGTTCTTCCTTTAAAAAAATCAATCAATCAATCAATCTATCTATCTATCTATCTATCTATCTATCTATCTATCTATCTATCTATCTATCTATCTATCTATCTATCTATCTATCTATCTATCTATCTATCTATCTTTAAATTGCACATTGCAGCTGCTTATACATCCTCATGTCTCAATAGACATTTCCCTCCTCATAAGAGACATCATTTTACATAAAGTGAAATACCCTCTAGATGCACACAAAGTGCAGACAATTCAACTCTTGCACTTCTGCTAGGAGTTTCATCCGCATTATCCGAGAAAACCACTGGGTTAGTAAGTCACAAGTAGTCCACAGAGTGCTATTTAAAATATACAGAGGATCAGATAATGTCTAAGATGTGCATAAAGTGCTGAAATATGATAATCAGCTCAAAAAAAGGTGCTGCAAGTTATAGGCTGGAAGTGTGACTGTACAGTAATTACCTTTCTTGGTTTGACTCAAATCAGTTTGCTCAATTTGTACATGCAACACTTTCTGTATAAATGACTCATTAGGAGAGCGCGTGCAGGAGACATGATCGTCCTCCTAAACGATTGTTGCTTATATGTGCAATGCGTTGCAAACAGTCTAGCCGTAATTAGTGCCTTTGAAATGCAGTTTGAGACGTGAAAACGCTTATACGAGGGGACTTTTTCTTCCTTCTCGCTGAGCTGTTAACAGCACGCCAGTGTTGATAATTGCTTCAAATTCATACCTGCCAGCATACGGCTATGAGCATGCAACACATTTATTTTCACGCTAATTTAAAAGTGAAGTTCGAAAACAATGTGGATTTCAGTCGTGATGTGTTCACTCGCTTTTGTCCACTAATTTTTTTACCTTTCCTCTGTTTGCTTTTCTCGTCTGGAACACTGTAAATTCAATTTGTGCAGTCATATATGCTATTATTATTGTAACGGAAGTAAGAGAGGCATCCACTACTTCAGCCAAAACTGCTGACTTGCCTAAAATGCCTTCTGCATAATTCTAACCATGATTTAATGACATTCTCTTATTTATTTATTTTTTTTACTAACGCTAGCATTTCAGAAGGAAGTATTCTCTTACAGAAGGCGATGCTAATGGACGAGGAAGATGTTTATAGATTTACACGAGACACAAGAAAAAAATTGTGTCAGATTGTAGACTTTGCTAACAAAATCTCTGCTAGCCATCTCCGCAGTGTCCTTTAACTCCTGGAACAGTTGTGTACAGTTCCTTTTATGTTTTTTTTTTTGCGAAATATGATAATAACAGCATCATCAGAATGTTACTTTATTATTATACTATACTATATAATTAATAATTCCACCTTGGAGCATATTGAACACACTGATAAGGAAAGACCTGTATTTGTGATTGATCATTTGCTGGTTGATGTTGTGTTTTTTTCTGTATAATTTCACACGGATACTTGTCATAAAATCAGGAACTAATACAAAAAAATAGTAAAGTAAAGAAAAAACTATTATCAGAGCATAAGGATGGACTGTGGATAACAACAACCAACAAACACGAGACAATGAGTGCTATGAAATCTATACAAAGAAATCTATACAATTGTGAATTGGAATCAGGTACGTGTGACCTTGACATGTGCCGCAGCTGATGCGAGGGGTCGTGCTGTGACTCTAGGCATAACACCAACAGAATTTGCTTTGAGCTTCATAAAAACGAAAATAGCAAGAGCTTCCATTCCTACTTGTCAATTTCCTGTGATTTAATGTCAAATTATTTAGAAATACAGGTGCCTTCTATTTCTCTTGATTGTTGCTGAAATGTTTCAACACCTTGGCTGGAGTCTACTGTCAGAGCTGTTCTAATAGAAAATAAAAACATCTTGTGACTCAACAGACATAAATGTTAGTATCATTAACACCATTAGTTACTGGTCCATAGACTCATTCCTTATGTTAAATCATGCCTTTGAACGATAATAGAGAAGAAATGTATATAAACATATTATCCTGTATCTATAGAAGGATTGATGGCTGGCCTCTGTTTTCAGTGTTGACCAAATAACCGCCATGTTGATTTATTTGCTGCATGTTTCCCTGCATGTTATCAGTACAAGAAGCTGTAAAATGGGTCAATATGATCCACTCTAAAACCAGTGTTTCCAGGACAAAGCTATTGTCTTATTCTCAGCAGGCACATGCCACATCATGGCTAGAGAGTTTTATTGGTTATATGTATATGCGTGTGTTTGTGTTATTGAAACTAAGATAATAAAAAAAGGCTTCTCCTTGAGATTGATGGTTTCCAATGACATTTCCTACAGCGGATTATTCTGGCTAGTGAACTGTAAAGAGGGCTGATGTACTTTATACCACTGACCCTAAGCAGGGTGACCACAGTGACCTTGTGTTGCCATCATTGTTACCAGTGGCTATGGATGTCCTGGAGGCAGAACAACAAGCTCTTCTACCTTTGATGTACCAATTAGTGTCTGGAACACTGATGGTTCAGGCGTAAAGCTGAATCTGAAACCCTGCCGCACTCTAATGAATGAGAATAAGTTAATAATAAAAATTATGTTAACTGAATGAATATGATTTCAACTCATTTTTAGACATAGTCTACTAATTTCGTGTCAGATGTCACTCTTTCTGAATTCTGTTTTAGACCATTTAGAGTTTAGACCAAAATTGACTGGTTCTATCAGCAATATACTTTGACATCCCCACTTTGATGAAAAATTATTAGATCTATATTGCTAAAAATTACATAAAAATATTTTTATTTAGAATATATTTTCTTCTTGTCTTGGCTGTTTGCCTGCACAAACCATGTTGTCTCCAGCCCAGTGTAATAAATGAAGATTTCATAGCAGTTTGCTTAAATACATCTAAGGATTCTTTTCTCAAGCCTTGATCAAGCTGTTGGATAATTATGCCTCATAACAAAATGAATATAATCCAAATCAATTTAGTTTTAAATCACATATCCATCTGTTAAAAATGACCACAATGCTCCTGCTACACCATCACCAAAACAGAGAAGAGCACGTACACACCCTGTTAAGAAGGTTTCCTATCTAGCTTGAAGGACCAATTGTAAGAGAGCTTTAGTATCTGGTGTGCGCTGATCAGGAGATTGTACTCGCCCCATTGTGTCAGGAAAAACACGGTACAAAACACACAAACTTTACTGGGTTTAGAATCGACTGTGTGTGATTCTTGCTGTCAATTGCTAGCTACTGTTGGGTAGGTTGCGCGACGCTGAATGACCGTTGCTGAATTACGACTGCTGCTCAGTGTTCGGGCCTTTTATACTCTTGATAAAGTACCGTGCACTGCGATGTCAGAAGTAACTTATCAGCATTTGGTAAACAAGGGGTCACCAACATGGTGCCTGTGAGCACCAGGTCGCCTGCAAGGACCACATTAGTCGCCCGCGGGCCTTTTCTAAAAATAGCTCACCATAGCGGCACTTACCAATGAGCCGCATCAAATTTTTTTGTTGCTATTCTTTTTTTAAAATCACACTTGCATTGGTGTGAATTTGAAAGTGACCATATTAAAATATAGATGACTAGCTATAGATGAATATCATTCGTTATTATTAATAACATATAATTAAAGGTAAATTGAGCAAATTTGTAATTTCAGAACTTGTGTGTATCAAACTGGTAGCCCTTCACATTAATCGGTACCCAAAAAGTAGCTCTCAGTTTCAAAAGGTTGGTGACCCCTGGGGTAAACTGAATGTCTGCCTCTAGTGGTAAAGTGTGGAAATGCAACTTAATGGGAATCCTTACCTACACACCCTGTACAGGTGACAGCAGATGGGCTACTGGTGAGACAGAGTCTGATGTATCTGATGCTTATATTTAAAGTAGGATCTCATATGTACATAGTAATCCTATCATCCCAGATTACATGTTCAAAAACCATAGATAGCTAATCAGTAATGAGATCAGTGAAGAAGGGCCAGACATATAGACTATATAGAATAAAATTATATGGACACTATGTGGTTCTTTCTCAAACAGGTACCTCAAATTTAAAAGTACACAACTATAGGACGTCTTCCTTAGAGACATCTATTTAATCATTTTGGTATGGGTCTCTTGTGTTATGAATGTACTGTAAAAGGCAGCATGTTTTTCACTATGGAATTTTGTTTAACCCTGAGAAACTTACTATACAACTAAATGAAGAACAAGAGATGCTGGTGAGGGAGGGATTGTTTCTAGATAAATAGACTACCCACTATATGGACAAAAGTATTGGGACACCTGACTATTGCAGAAATATGTAGATATGGCCCGTGATCATTGTTATTTTTAACTACTACATTTTTACTACCACTTTATCCTTATCTAATATATTTCATCTTATTTTATATTTATATTAACTTTTATTTAATGTACAATATCCTGAGCAGCAAATCAGGTTTACATTTCACTGCAAGTTGTATTCTGCATACAGTATAACTATGTTTGCGATAAATAAAAAATATTGAATCTTGAATCTACATTGGTTGGAGCGGAAGATCCTGCAAGGCCTGCTATAGAACACTGACCTCAACCCTATTGAACACCTTCAGGATAAATTGGAACACTGACAGCACTCCAGACATCTTCACCTCCCCTACATCAGTACCTGACTTAACTAACACCCTTATGGATGAATGAGCATAAATCTCTACAAGCAAACTCTAACATCTAGTAGAGCATCCCAGAAGAGTGGAGGTTTATCAAAACAGCAAATGGGGACTAAATGAGAAATGTGACATTTGAATACAAACGTACGAATATTATAGTCAGGTATCTATAATCTTTATTCCATAGAGTGCATTTTATCTTTCACATAAAGAAGAAGGTAGCGCAGTTAAGGAAGATTTATAGCACCCATAAAATAGCACTGGGTATGGTGAATATTCAAAAGGGGATTATTTTAGTAGTGCGCAAGCAACATCATGGAATACACAAGTGCATTGAAGTGTAAATTGAATATTGGGAAAGTAATGAATATTAATGAGAGACAGTGTATTTTTGTCATCAAAGGAGAAAAGCTTGAAATACCATGCTACACTTTTCCTTGTATTGTATTTGCATATTTATGCAAAATCAATCTATGATGAGATTATCAATAAACCTATACATAGATTAATGTAGTCTTTTATAAATAAGCTTCCTGGACATGGTTAAAAAAAAACAAAAAGGCTCCCATGCCCCACGCAGAGCGCTCATCCAAATCTCAAGTGCTCATCAAAAGCTCTCTCTTTTAGATCTTCTTATGTATGCACACAAGCACTGCACATAAATAGTCCCGCATGAATCTCTTGTAATAAGGGAGATTTCAAAAAGCCTCATTTCATTTGAATGCTAGTAATAAAGTTGTGAGCCTAGGTTTATAATAAACACCTTAAACAGGCATCTCATGGATTTCTTCTTTTATGGAAAGAAGATGAGACCAATTTTAGTGGTGTTAACCTGACGCTGGATGCAGCGTTCCTGAAATCCAGGCCAAGCCTGAATCAGCAGAACTGACTGAAATAGACCAACCCTTATTTTTCTGACAAACCCAACAATGATGTCAGAGGGCATTTGGATGTGGAGTCTCCTCTGGAATAAATGCGGTATAAAAGAATGATGAGTTTTATGATCATATTCTGTCACGTAGAGGAAATCCTGCTTGTGGAGGTTGTGTGAAAGCTGTTTCAAAAATAAAGAGGTGCTGTAATGATACCTGAGCAAACTGAGCTGGAGTTAAAAAGGGTTGCTTCATTGCTCATTAGCTACTGTGCTAAATTTTATTACGTACTATGTTAGTGTATACCATAATCTTTGAGATTGCCAATTATGCACAAGTACACCAGTGGAACTATTATGTGAAGTAATTTTGCGGAGTTATTACACCAGTGGAACTATTGTGTGAGGTAATTTTCTGGAATTTGATTGCGCTAGAATGCTTTGCATGAGGCCAGAGACTTATATCGATAAGTATTCCTTGGCTTATTGTGTTCAGGGATACCGATGCAAGTACACTGCCTCTCTGACTGGGAAAAAAAAACATCGCAAATCAGGCTGAGACTTTTCAAATCTACCGATTCCAGAAATAGCTTTTTACTCTTTTTTTGAAATCATGGTTTCTGAGGTCCCACTTTTTTTCATCCAATGTTAATATACCACTAAAATTGCAGACTACTAAAAGTCCCCACCCACCCACCTATCCATCCATCCATCCATCCATCCATCCATCCATCCATCTATTAATCTACCCACATATTAAATCACCTATCAATAGATTATCCATCCATCCATCCATCCATCCATCCATCCATCCATCCATTCATCCATCCATCCATCCATTTACCCCATCCATCCATTCATACATCCATCTATTTACCCCATCCATCCATCCATCCATCCATGCATCCATCCATCCATCCATTTACCCCATCCATCCATCCATCCATCCATCCATCCATCTATCCATCCATCCATCCATCCATCCATCCATCTATCTATTAATCTCCCCACATATCAAATCACCTATCAATACATCATCCATCCATCCCATCCAGTGTTATTAATCCATTTCCCCCTTTACACTCTTTACTCCTGCTGAATTCTGCAAGCTTGCTATTTAGGTTCCTAACTAATTTATGGTCTATGAGTAAAACAGTCTGTAAAACTGTAGAACTGCCCCCTGGGCTCTTCCTCTCCTATCTGCTAATCACATTACAGACAGCTTCAGTTCAAACACTGCTGTAGATCCTCATAATCATGCCAGCATCTAAATGATCCACAGTACCATGGTGGCTTGTGGTCTATCTCAGCTTGTAATGTAAGCCTTCAACTTCAAAAGTATAAAAAGAGAAATGGATCATCAGAGCTGTATTTAGAGTGTGACAGATTGGGGCACAGTGGTACATCTCGAGACCCTGTCTCAACATGGCATCAGATATGCCAAAGCTGTCAGTGCTCTTTCATGCCAGAACATGCTTCCTCATCCTTCTTTTTTCCTTTCTCCTTTGCTCTGTCACTCTACCACTTCTTACTATTCCCCCAAATCAGCCGCGTGACACTTTCTACTAGAAAGCATGCTGGCTGCTCAACTGGAACGTCTCCTTTTCTTTTTCTCTTCCTCCAATCATGTCTTTTACTTTTTGCTCCTCTACAAACATGTGTATGTATTTATGAAGCCCCACTTCACACTTTAGCATTGTTTACTTTCATAAAATTCAGCAGCCAGCTCATGGATGACCTTCTTAATATTTCACAGCCTGAGAGTTTCAAAGAGCCATTAGACTCTATCAGTGCTCCCTTTTGTACTGTGGCACAAGTGTGATATTTCGACCAGAATGTGTTAATACGGCATAAATATTTTATGTACCTCTTGAGATTTCTTTTGTTGTTGTATTCCTGCTCAGAATAGAAGGCAAGACAAAAGCATATATGTTTGAATAAACTATCTATTATTCTATTTAATCTATATATGATTTATTCATCTGTTAATATATTTCGTTCATGTCTGTTTGGTTTAGTTGAAAATGTGTCATCTTTAGATGTGTGAAACACTATCCAGTTTTCCATTGTTAGATTGCAGTAAAAGAGATCAAATACAAAACACGTGGTACCATAAACGCTGAACCATTACACACTAACAGTAGTGTGAATAATGCCCTGAAGTTTGCCTCAGGGAATCCTGACTCTTTCATAATTCAGCATTCACTTTCCCCGAAACATAAAAGAACCGGGATTGTCTCCGACTTGGCTGGTGTATCTCTAACCAGTAAGCATGTAACATTTTGTACCTTCAGGGTAGCATAATATTAGACCATACACACCTGGGGCCTCATTTCTTGTCCATGTGTTTAAATATTTTTTGCATGAATCGTGTGCACAGACATTTCTATGCACTGGATATGAGTTTACTGGTTATTATGGATGACTGCTGTGTTTGATGCTGCCTCTGATCCACGTCTAAAAACATGGCTGATGTTTGTCTTTGATGTGATTTAATAATTGGATCCAATTCAATTCAATTCAATTCAATTCAATTCAATTCAATTCAATTCAATTCAATTCAATTCAATTGTTTTGATTTGTATAGCACTTTAAACAATGGATATTGTCCCAAAGCAGCTTTAAAGAAATCTCTCTGAACTTGTATAAGAAAGAAACCTTGATGAAAAAAAAATTATTTAAAAGGAAACCCATCCAGAACTAGTGGAGGCCAAATGAGGTTAAATATCTATTCATTCATTATAGCTTCATCATTGTTTACTGATGAAAACTTGAATGCATGAATACTGATGAATACTAAAATTTGGTGAAAAAATTCGAGATGATAGAGTAAAAAAGTCAAGAAATATAGGAGACAAAATATATAAACAACATTTTCCATATTTGAAAAACCAAATAGATTAGATTATCTACATTATTATTGTCACTATCAGAGTACAGTTACAGATACAATGGAATGCGTTTAGCATCACTGGTGCAATCACCAATCATTAATCACAACATCACTAGTGCAATTCTGAAATAAATAACATGAAATAATAAGGTTTTGGTTCAATTGTGTAAAGAGTTATAATGCATATCAGTAGTGCAAATGGTAATACGGTTAAATAAAATAAATATGAAATATGGTAAAGCAAGTCGAGGTACAGTTTAAAAAATGCAGACTAAAGTGCAGTTGTTTAGTTATTGATTGAAGGCCAACTGTTAGGGCTTAGTGTGTGAGTTCAGCGTTAGTACAGCTGAAGGGAAAAATTAGCTCCTGGGTCTTTTTCTTAGCAAGCAACGCTTTTGATAAATGCCTGTAATGTTGGGCAACTGTGTCCCAGTGATGTGTTGGGTGGTTTACACTACACACCGCAGTGCCTTCTGGTCATGCACTGTGCAGATATTGCACCAGCTTGTAAGGTTGATTAGATGGTGCAGTGCTAAAAGTTCACCATGATTTGAAGTGCAAGGTGAGCTTTCTTTAGCCTCCTCAGAAAGTCTAGGCATTGCTGCACTTTTTATTATTTAACAAGAGGGGTTACTGAGATTCTAAAAAAGGTCAGAGGATATGTGGACTCCCAGAAACTTGAAGCATCTATCTCAGTCTCAGTGATGGAAATAGGGGTGTGTTTGTGGCTAGTCATTGGCTAATGGTAGTTTACAGTCAGTTCTTTTGTTTTTCTTATGTAGGTCCAGGGTGTTCCTGTAGGCTTTGGAATATAAATATATAGTTAAAAAAAAACTACCGTTTATTAGGTATAATAAATGGTGTCACCTGGTGGTAAACACGCCATATTCCAACGGTATTTTTGGTGTAAATTGATAGATTGAATAGATTATAATATGTTAAAAATGTATAGCTTCAGCTCATGGCTCCCAATTTGGAGATCATGTTTGTCCTCTATCATCTATACTTTGCTAAGTATCTCAAAAAGCAATTGTTTGGAACCAGTGTGAGCTCGTTTAGAACCCCTTGCCATTAGTTAATATAATGGAGCAGTGGAGTGGTGCACAATGAGTGTTCACTGTAAAGCCTTTTATAAGAATGGTGATAAGTGTGAGTGCTGTGCAGAGGGAATTTCGGTGTTGGGACTTCATAATTGTGTCCAGTCAGCAAATTTCATAAAAACAGGTTCAGCTATAAAAAAAAATAAGTTCCCAGGTGGTGTTCAAGCGAGCTGCTCACCAGAGAATATTTAAGCTGTTTAAGCTGACATCATGAGAAGCCATCACCGCTCTGTTAGACAACACGCATCATTGCTGTGTTGAGCTGTTTCTTTGAACTGACACACCCATGCTGTAATCATATTAGCAGATGGGACACAATCACGATGTCCAAACTGGTAATGACGCCAAAACATTTACATTTGTGCCATTTAGCAGATGCCATTGTCCAGAGCGATGTACAAAAGTGCAATGAGTCTCTAGCAATGAATAAATCTACACTGGTACGCAAGATAACAAACAATATTAATCAGACTACAACTCTTAATTTTTATAAAGCAAACTTTGAAAGTGCTAATTTAAGTGTTTCAGGAAGAGGTAGGTCCTCACCCCTCGCTTGAAGATAGCCAGGGACTCCGCTGTTGTATTGACATCTAATGCAAGTTCATTCCACCACCTCGGTGCCAGAACAGAGAAGAGCCTTGAGGTATACTTATCTCTCATTCTGAGAGTAGGTGGTACCAGTCGGGCAGTGCTGGAGGATCTCAGGCAGCATGGTGCAGTGTGAGGTGTGATGAGGTCTCTGAGGTAGGATGGTGCTGGTGATGAATCACCTGGGATGACCAGCAGTTCAGTTTTGGCCAAAATCCCCTTTGCGCAGCACTCACTACTCTTATACAGGCTTTACAGCGAACGCACGTTGTGCACCACTCCCTTGCTTCATTATATCTAATGGCAAGGAGTTCTAAACAAGCTCACACTGGTTCCAAAACATTTCAGACGTTCCAGGGTTGCCAACTCCTAATGCCAAAATTTCCCCTTTTCCTGCACCACCCTGTATAAACCCAGCACCCCCATTACATCCCCATTATGGTGTTTGGAATATCTGCAATTACAATCTTCTCGAATCACAAATAACCCGTGCTTGTCATACCAACATATACTACAAATCCTTGTTCTCATTAGCCACATATCTTTCTCTGCTGAATAATATCTTGTGACATTTCTATTTGCATGCAGCATTTGTTTTTTATTTATATAGCCGTTTCACTTTCAGCCATGATGTCATTGACATGTTACCATTTTGCACTCGAAACCCTACAATATTACATACATTAGTAACAATGTACAAATAAAAGTACAGTAATTACCAAGCACGATTTACACTCTGGCACGATTTAACCTGCCTTCCTTACAGGTACAACTAGCTTTGAGTAAATCTTACCCGAACAGAGTCCTAGAGTTTGAAGTTTACAAGTCCAGATGCAGACTGTGCAGCTGTGAGATATGAGCTCTGTTTAAGAGGTAACTGGTTGCACTTCATTTCAGGATTCAATGGTTTAATTGGAGCAATTTTACAAAGGCAATTTCCTTAGACTCTGCGCTCACATCAATGCACCAAAGGTTTTTTAGTCCTTTGCAGGCAATTCTTTTAACCTGGACCTGAAATCAGTAACAAACAGTAACGTGTAAAATGGGAGATTTTTTTATTTGTTGAAAAAAGAGGCAGCCAGATGGAAAGAGTAAATAAGGTCAGCGCTCTGAAAGTTACAGCAATGAACAGAATGTGGTGATAAGATTTATGCTGGTGGTGATGCTGCGTCGCCACTGATGCGATCAAAACAATCGTTCAACTTCATTTCTGAGAACAAACTGCTCCATCAAGTGCGCACTTGATGTGGAGGGAAAAAGGAGAAGAAACGAGACAGCATGCTGCGATGTAGCACTTTAGGAAACAACCACAAATTGATACGGAATGGAATAAGATCTTGTTAATCTCAAAGGAGCATGAGAGTTTGTTGATAAAAGAGAATAATTGCTGGGTGTGTTTAAAATATTTATATCTTTGGGTCACATTTGAACAGTGTATTCACAAAAGTATTGGGACACCTCACTTTTCCATTCATATGTGGTTCTTTCCCAAACTGTTAACACAAAGTTGGAGAAATAGGAAGTCCTTTTGATGTGGCAGCATAACATTTTCCCTTCACAAACCTTTTCCAGCATGATAATGCCCCTCTGAACAAAACCAGCTTTCTGAAGATATGCTTTACATGGGTTGAAATAGAAGATCTTCAGTGGCCTGCTAAAAAACTCTGACCTTAACCCTATTGAACACCTTTGGGATTAACTGGAATACCCCAGTCCTCCTCACTTTACATCAGAACCCTACTTTCCTGACTGAATAAGCAAAATTCATACCATACTCCAATATCAAGTGGAGCAAATTCCTGGAAGATTGGAGTTTATTATAACAGCAAATCGAGACTAAATGTGGAATAGGATGTTTTAAAAGCACATAAATCTCATGCTCGGGTGCCCACAAACTTTTGTCCTTATAGCGTATCCTTGGTGAAGAGTGTAAATCCTGTTTTATTTCATACCCCAAAGAACACAACTATGGATTAATTTACCACATCCTGGCACAGTAATGTTACGTATGGCAACAAAAATTCATTTTTAGCCCCCCAAAAAAATCAATTTCACCCATTTTGGTCACCTGCCACTTCCCACCCACAATCCTTTCCATCATCTCCTCTATCACATGACATCTACCAACCAGGGAGGGTTAACACATGCTAGCAACCACAGCACACCAGACATTGGAACACACTCGAAGGGAAGCGCTATCTCGTCTCTTTCACAAGCAATGAACTCGCAGACACCCACAATTGTTGCTGTGATTGACAGGGAAGAAAGATTATGCCCTCTTACCCATTTAGAAAGCACAGACAATTTCGCTCTCTTGGCTCCCAGGTATGTGTGGCTGTAGCATTTTTAGAATTTAAACTAACGGTCTTTGGATTCAGGAACCCAGAGTGCAACGTTTATTGTTTTTATGGCATTTGAATAAAAAGGTGTAAGCTATGTTATATAAAAAAGATCAGTCATCGCAGTATCTGTTGTTCCCTTTTAAGTCTGGTTCCTTTTAAGGTTTCTTACTCATACCACATTAAGGACATTTTCCTTACCACCATTACCTCTGGTATTTCTCTAAAGCATTATGCTTTGTGCACAACGTTCAGTGTTAAAAGTGTTAAAAAGTGCTATGCAAGTAAACCTAACACTGATGGGCTGTCAGATACTAGAGATGAGAGTGTGTGTGTGACTCTGTGTGTATCTTTGGCATAGAATAGTGGCCTCTTATGGACGACTAATTCACCTTGATTCACCAAGTACTTCCACATAGATGCCAAAGTGTTCAAAGACCCCATACTAAGACCTGAGAGCTGAGTGTGATGTGTGTGTGTGTGTGTGTGTGTGTGTGTGTGTGTGTGTGTGTGTGTGTGTGTGTGTGTGTGGATGTGCTAGACAGTAAGAAATGATTCATCTTTAAAAGAGCTGAAGCTGTTATGACTATAATGGGAAGACTTCAAAGACCCCATACCAAGACTGTGATGTGTGTGTATGTGTGTGTGTGTGTGTGTGTGTGTGTGTGTGTGTGTGCGTATTGAAAATGAGTGTGCCTGTGCACTTTCTTGTGAGTGCTAGCTGTGGTTGTTAGCTGTGTGTATAACGATGACAGTAATAAATCGTCTTAAGAATGTACCTGCTATATCACACCTATTATAAAGTTATAATACCACCATCAGGTATTTGGACTTATTTATGCCAACTTGTATGTGTCCTTGTGATATGTGTCTTAAACATGCCAGCTCCCTGTATGCAATTTGTTTTACATACAAAATCCAATTCCAGATGTGGGAATTAAATAATTAGTGCTGCGAACGTTTGCTTCTGAAATGAGGAAAGCCGCCCCCAGCCATGGTTTAATTCAAATTTTGATGTAGAGATGTACATTTTGTGCATCATACATCTAACAAGAAAGATTTCTGTTTTCTTTCCTTGTCTCTCTCTTTTCAATGGTGTTGAAAAATGTAGAGCACATGCATTCCATTGTATTTAATACAATTCCTAACAAAGCCTTTATATCCTCAAGTATTTCCCACTTAATGAAAGCCTTCACACCGCATGTGTACGTATTAGTTATTTTTAAGACTTTAATGTCCTTTCATTTATTTAGTGATTTAATAACAAGGCCAAGGTTAAAGAAATCTTGATGAATAATAACAAATCCGAGAATGACTTCAGGCATGTGCGACGGTTCAGAGTGAAAATTTCATATCAAATGAAACTTTTGCAAATCAATAATGTATTACCACAAAAGTAAATATTGCAAATATGCCTAAGCACTTATCCTAAATTTAGGAAAATGTCACAGTTTGTTAAAGCTTTTCTATGAAACAGTGGAGCGAGGGATTCTCTCGAGATCTAATTAAACCCTGAGATTCTTGATGCATTTGAATGGTAAATTATTTGGCTAGCGACAAGTGTTTTGAAAATCCAATAGCTTTGAGATACATTGTGAAAAGAAAGCATGATCTGTAGTTTACAGACAATTAGGTCAGCTTTCTTTAGATTGTGTCCATCACATTTTTTTATCCTACAACAGGTGAACCACTAGCAAAACAAAAACACAAAACACAGAAACAAACATTCATACAACATTTGGACTGAAATCGCAGCACGGTGGGGCAACAGGAAGCAGTTTTGGAACAAGCAAGTCAGCAGACAATAATGAGCACCTTTAACAACAAGCTATCTAGCTTATGGTAATGAAAACTCTAATGCTGATTATGACCTTTTAAAAAAGGTAGTATGGTGATTTGTTTGGTTATTAATATAATTAGTGCATGGATACATACAGTATTATGATGTTTTTGTAAGGATTTAAAAGCAGCATTTGAAAAGTTTTTGAGTATCTCAAATTCAAACTTAACCATAAATTCTTTCTGGGTCTCACACACACACACACACACACACACACACACACACACACACACACACACACACACACACACACACACACACACACACACACACACACACAGACCTATGACTGACAATGGCATAAGCATAGAATTGGCATAAACTTGAATTGACTTGTGTAGAAAAAGATAAAATCGAAAAATGTATAGATATCAAAAATGGCAGTAACGACATGATGTATATCTGAAATGAAGGGCAGATATTTGTAGTAGCATCTAATAAGTAATATATGTGCTTCTTGGAAGATTGTTATTGGTTTTATGGTGTCTAAAGTACAAAGTAGGTAAAATAATTAAAAGAGGCTTCAAAACACTACATACTTGCTCTCCATTTTGATTTATTTCCTAAGTGTGAGAAATAAGTTTTCTTATGTAGGTTGACTTTTGGGTATTATCTTTAGAAACCATTATTCTGGATTCTAGACAAACTTCCTTTTTGCAAACAGAGAAACAAACAGACTGAAAAAAGTATCTAAGTATCTAGTATTTAAAACATGTTTAATGCAAATTGGCTAGCTGGGAGTATGCTGTAAAATAGAGAGAAACTAGACTCCAGAATGTGACTCAAAAAAGCTCTTTTGGCCCAAATATAGTCTTTTTATTAATCCCACAGTTAATGCTAATAACGAGCCCCCTCTTCTTGGCATCTCTGTTACGTGTTAGCATCTGCTAAGCACAATATGTTGTTTTTAAAGTGTGAAGCCTAGCACTTAGCAAATCGGGCACCCTGCAGATGGAGTGCAATCACTTGATACCTAGAGCTGTGTTTATCCTGCTCCACACAAGCAATTCAGAGGAGCAACAAGTCGTGATTATGGCCAGCAGAACCCAGCTGTATCGATTTTCCGTCCTGATTTAAGGCACACAAACACACAGAGCATGGCCTGCAAAAGGAAATTTATATGCAGGCAAATACATTAGTTCCCTGTCAAGCACTGTACCTGCTGCCATCTGAGAAGCCGGGGTCAGGAAGATTAAATGTGACAATGTACCCAGCCTGTTGTGGAGCTTTTCTTCCCGAATGCCACTGTTGCATTTTGAATTGAAAGTTGCTCCAAACAAAGGAGACCTTTAGTGTCAACTTCATTGGTCACTTAAAGCTTGGAAGCACCTCATAAGGGCCATCTTGTGCTCATATGAATCAACTGGCTGGTTGTTTGTTTCATCATGGACACAAAGTAGTAGAGATACATGGTACTGTATGAGATAGTAATCTTGCTACTAAGCATCGATCTTGCTATAAGGATACTAAGTAGAAAAAAGAAAAACAGGAACACCTCTAGCAAAACACATACAGCCCATAAGGATCTTCTTCTCCTGTGCTTTCACAGTTATAGGCCTGTATGGCTATTTGTTTACTATACAAATGGACAGCACAGAAACAACAGCGGGAAACAGCGAGCAGCTTTGGCACAAGCTTGTCAGCAGACATTATTGAGTGCCTTTAAACAATAAGCTAAACGGTTAATGTTAATGATAATGCTAATGTTGATTATTACTTTCTCAAAACAATAATATTGTGATTAGCATGATTTAACCAAGTAGTGAGTCTGTAGGTTCATTGATCTGAAGCTAATCCTGCTATTACCGTATTTTTTGGACTATAAGCCGCTACTTTTTTCCCACGTTTTGAACCCCGCAGCTTAAACAATGAAGCGGCTAATTTATGGATTTTTCCTGGTTTTTTTCTGGTTTCACAAACTTCAAGCCAAAAAACTGAGCGACATAACATTAGACCAATGAAATTTCCGAACGAAAACGAAAAAGCTGCACGGCATCGGGAGAAAAAAACCTTTTTTTTAAACGCATGACGATTCCAAAAGATAAACTCCCGAGAGAAATTGTTGTGAAAGGAAGGAGGAAGACAGTAAACAATGACTTTCTTGGTAGGCTACTGTTTAGATACAAGCCGTTGTAACGTGTTGAGTCTGGGTTATGGGAGAGCTCGCTAACGCCAGTTACAACAGAAATCAAATAAGCACAGACAGGTTTCCAAAACTCGTGCTTTTTTATTTTTCTTGGCAACAACATTACGGCTTAGTCAAAGAAACTTAGAAATGAGCATCAGAAAATAATAAGGTCATAATCCTCGGTCTTGCACACATGCAGTAATACCGGAAAATGCGGTGGCAGGCTTTTCGCAAAATGCCGCTTGTTGTGTATCTGTTTTATATACCTCGTTATCTTATTAACTTAGTCACACGCCAATCGGGATTCTGAAAAGCAACTTTACTCGTGTTCTCAAGCACACTACACATATTCAACATCCCGCTCCCAGTATGCATTGCACTTTCATTTCTTAAAGGTACAGAGCATCATTCCAGTACATGACACCGCTCTGCTTTTAAAAGAGCCACAAGATATTTCGCCCGTTACACCGTGTAACAGACACTGTCTTTCGTTAAAGCCTGTGTAAAGGTTATTAGTTTCAGTGTAGGCTTATAGACAGATGCGGCTTATTTATGTTCAAAATAAAAATCTTATATATGGGTGCGCTTAATAGTCCGGAAATTACGGTAACTGTTTTTACACTGTTCACAGTCATGGTGATATGATGACATACTGTAAACAGAGAAGATTTTGGTAGTTGAAAAAACCACGCCAAGCTAGCAAGTACATTTTAATTGCATGTTGCAAACTCTACCTTGAATTCAGCACAATGTATTGGTGTTAAATAGATCACATTCATTAATAATACCTAGTACAATTATTAACATATAAAATATTATTTCTAAGCCTATTTATGTTAAACCTTTATGGAGGGAATATGAAGTCAAACGCACATTGGGTTGCAGCAGACATTTATATAACAGTAAGACATTGACATAAGGTGAGTTGCAGAATCCTTGCTAGCCACATGCTTTGAAAGTAGTTACAGGACTGGACAAAAAGGAACCTTGAAATCCATCATGTTGAAAACACACTCTGGAGTCATTATATAAATGCACCGCGGCAGAGTGCCCCAACAGAAATGCATTCATCCTATTGCCGGGAGATCACACATTCCCCTCTCGATGATGCTACAGCAATGGTTAAGAGGCGAGACAGCAAAATTGGCTGTGTTTCTGTGTGGGAGGAATGGCATTTTTTCCTCTTCCCTGTCGATCATAGTTAGTTTATGTCTGCAGAAGAGGGTAGCTAACATTCCTCTGAGTGTTCATTGACTTGCCTGGTTGGACTATACTACTTTTTCCCCACTATTCTGTCTGTTTTCTTTTGTTATAATAGGAGAGAGCTGGCTGGTGGATGGGACATAGCAAATAACAAACTAGAGCAGAAATGGGGAGAACCAAAAAAAAAAAAAAAAGGCATCTGTGTCTACCCATTACAAACCTGCCTAATGCAAATTGGCTAGCTGGGAGTGTGTGGGATGGAAAGAAACCAGACTGTGACTCAAAAAAGCTCTTCTGGCGCAGATACAGTCTTGTCATTAATCGCTCAGTTAATGCTAATAACGAGTCTCCTATTCTAATTTCTCTTAAAAAAACAAAAGTAGCTGTCATTAAAAACTAATACACCATATACTCTATACCTCAGAAAATACATTCTATAAAATTACTTCTGGTCCTCTCAGGCCTGAAACCCCAACCACAAAATTAAGGACAAAAGGGTTATAATGGATTAGGAATGGTAAGACTAGAATTTTAAAAAAATATGATCTTTAAGGACTGTTCAAAGCCATAGCAATTGATTAACAAGCAATGTGCAGTAGTAACATGACAAAGAAATCTTGGGCCATGTCAACAATAATACGTTTTTGTTTGAAAATGCATATTTTTCTCTCCATTTTGGCCATTTGGCTCCTCCATTTTCTCTCCATTTTCAGTCAACAAAAAAAAATAGCTTTATGAAAACACTTTCCAAAAAAGATAAATTTAAAAACGTTGATTTTTTTGTCATTGCCGTGACGTTTCAAAGAGCTGGAAAGGAAGGGCAGAAATGATGCAGGTCAAAGTGTCTTAGGCTTTTCTTATGCTTAATACATGGACTTAAGCATTTTCGAATATTTTAGTGTGGATAAGCAACTTTTGGGAAACAATTGAAAAGAACAGTGTGGTCAAAAAGCATTTAAAAAATAAACCCAAAAAACCCTGAGTTTAAAAACCTGAGTTTAAAGATTAATGTAGATGTAGCCTTAGATTAGATGTGACAGGTTTGGATCTTAACTTACCCAAAGGATCAACATGAGAAGGAAACATGAACTCTGACAAATTTCACATAATTTGACCAAACTGTACTGAAGTACCGTCACTTGGACTTTTAATAACAGGCTTTTATAAACCCTACCAGCAACTAACCCCAGCTCACTATTGTGACCATTCAGGCTAACCACGAGCTAAAGAATGACCTGGAAGACATTGAGAACAACACTTCTTTTGTGCCTTATTGATCTTTCCAGAGTGAATTTGTTCTCTGTCAACCCTGATGAAGACAGCAACCCACAGAGCATAGTGGGCTTCTCTAGTACAATTGTGGACTGTTTATTGTGTCTTTATAGAACAGTTGCTCAGCTTTACTTCTCTTTCTAACTTCTCTTTATAGGACGTCTAGCAACAGGAAATCAAAATTCATAAATTCATTATAAGTAAACAATAAGCAACATTCTACTATTAATATATTACATCTGTAAATATAAAGGGGTAATAAAATGAGAAATATATTTCCCTCTTGTATAAAGACATTAAAGATTTCCTGTACTGTATTTCAGTGTTAATATACTGCATATTGCTGTTTGTAGAACCCACGTTGTTCGCTGGTTGTCTTTCGAGAATTAATTGTTTTTGTGCACTCACTTTGTCCTGGGTTTCTGTTTTTTTCCTCTGCCTCTGGCTCTTTCTCACCAGGCCAATCTCATCCCACTGACCCTTAATAGGAAGAGCAGCGATAATGAGGCAGCATAACTATAGCATCCCAATAACACGAACAGTTTGCCTTTTATAGGAGACATAAACAAACACTATTAGCAATAATCAGGGAGGGAAAGCTTCTTTTACTCTCTTCTAATTAACCAGGATGCCTTTAGGTTCCTACAACACAATACACACACTTCAGTGAAACCCAGTGAGTCGTGGCTTTCTGTCATCTTCAGGTCTTATCAGCTCTTCTATTCCGCTTCTAGCTATGTTTTGATTTTTCATTGTTTGCAGAGCCACAGGTACTTCTTTATGGTTACTCATATTTTCTGCTCAGCTGGTATGGCAGCTGTATGCATGAGTTATGTACATTTTGCAATTGCTCTCTTCTGCTGCATGTTGAAATCATTACCATACAATTAGAGGCTAAAATGATTTGTGATGAAATGGCAACCAGCCATGCAGGTAATTGTTCTCATGCTATAAGATCTTTATTTTTGTAAACAAAACACCTGGCTTTATTTTTGTCTACGGAACTTGATAGCTTAATAAATTCTAAAAGACAGCTAGGATGAGGACCCATCCGTCTATCCATCCTTCTATTAATCTACCCACATATCAAATAATTTTTTTATCCATCCATCCATCTATCCAATCACCTATCAATACATCATCTATCCATCCATCCATCCATCCATCCATGCATCCATCCATCCAACCATTTATTAATCTACCCACATATCAAATCACCTATCAATACATCATCTATCCATCCATCCATCCATCCATCCATCCATCCATCCATCCATCCATCCATCCATCCCTCTATAAATCGACCCACATATCAAATCACCTATCAATAAATCATCCATCCATCCATCCATCCATCCATCCATCCATCCATCCATCCATCTACCCACATATCAAATCATCCATCCATCTACAAACATATCAAATCATCCATCCATCCATCCATTCATCCATATCCACCCATCCACTTACCATTTACTCATTAGGGGTACATAACTCTTGCCTACAGTATGCAGCTATGTCAAAATAGAAATTAAATTAAATGAGGTTCGCTGCTGTTGTAACCCACCTGTCTCAAAGTTGAAAAAGTATGTGTCCTGAGGTTCTTTTTTGCTCACCCCAGATGGTAAAAGTGTGTATTGTATTTTAGCCTTCCTTTTAGTTTGAACCCATTTCAAAGAAGCTATTTCTTTCTGACATCTCACATTAACAAGGTTTTTCCACCCACAGTACTGTCGCTCACTGGATGTATTTATTTTTTATTTCAGAAATTCAGACTCAAGAATGTCATGTGTAAAATTCCCAGGAGAGGTGCAGTTTTCGAAATACTCAAACCAGCAGGTCTGGCAGCAATAACTATAAAGCCACTGGGATCACATAAGGTCACTAGGATCATATAAAGTCACTGGGATCATACTGTATAAAGTCACTGGGATCACATAAAGTCACTAGGATCATATATTGTCCCATTCTGATGTTTGATCTGAAAATGACTTGTAGCTCCATGGCTTTATATTTGAGTCCTGAAAGCTAGGTTGCAAAAAAAATAAATCAGATTTGAGAGTAAAGCTAACTTGTTTTTCATAGATTAAGTCATAAAGAAACATTTGTTTCCCAAGAGAAACACAGGGATCAGTTTGCAGTGTTAATAGAGTGGGTAAACTGAATACATGAATATTCTACATAAACGAAGTGCATTGTGCCAGCTTTAGTTTTTGTACAGGTAGACTAGTGCACATAAGTTCTGTAAGAAAATCCTTAAAACCAACTTTGTGGAAAAACACTGAAATGAACTCATCCAAAATGTAATGTAACACTGGTGTCTCTAAATATATTAGGTTCTTCCAATTTGAATACAAAAACATAACATATAAAGGAAAAAGAAAAAAAATAGGAACAAAAACACAGGTAGATAAGATAAGTAGATAAGATAAAAAGTGCAGCAGTAAAATTTATAACATAGGATGTATGTGTATAATGAGAAATACAAATGAGGTATGTAGCATACATTTCCTTTAAGACTGATAATGTCTGCGGTGGTGAGACATTTAATGTTTTTGTGTCTATGACGAAACGGCAGAACGTCTTTGCCGATTAATTTCTCCTTTAAACTGTGGCCTTATTTTGTCATCTAAAAACTGTGATCTAAGTGTCCCTGTTTTTGATCTGAACTTCTGAAATGTGGGGTGACTTCAGCAGCCTGATACTACACTCGTTTACATTTATTTACTTTTCTTATTAATCTACACTCAGTACCCTATAGTGAAAGAGTTCTAGAAATGTCTGTAAATTTTTTTTTTTTACAAATGTGTGTGTTTTTTACACACACATCTCTATAGGCCTCACACCTGACAATGCATATCAAATCAAAAACCATGTGATCAAAAGAAGTGACTGCAGAGCTCAGAGACAGGATTGTTGCAAGGCAAAGACCTGGGAAGGGCTACAAAAAAATTGCTGTTGCACTGAAGATTCTTAAAAGCACAGTGACCTCCGTAATTCTCCAACAGAAGATGTGTGGCACATTCAGGATTCTTTCAAGAGCTGGTCACCCACCAAACTGAGCAATCAGGGGAGCAGGGCCTTATTAAGAGAGGTAAACAAGAACCTGATGGTCACTCTGACAGAGCTCTGGAGATCCTGTGTGGAAGTTCCAGAAAAACAACCACCACAGCAGCCATTTTGGGTTTTATGGCAGAGTGGCTAGACGGAAGCCTCTCGGATGGAAAATGAACAATTATTCTAAACATATCCCATTTACTTTTGACATTTATCATATTTAATTTTCTTTTTATCATTTTAATAACCAAGTTACTCCATTAAATATTCTTTTACATTTTGAATTTTTACATGCATTATACATATAAATTATTTACTCCATATTACCCCCTTCAGGCCTCTATAACTGTCTGGCTGAAAATGCCTTTAAAACCCAACACCTGTATCATCTGATACGAGTCATTCTCGGGCCGTTTCACCCGCACACATCCAAGGTGTCTACAGCTCTAACTCACACAGCCTTTCCACAACAGCTCTATGGCATATAGAGCTATTAAAGTATTAGCATGCAGACCAAAAAGTCAAACTGAGTCTAGACTGGTTTAAATGGGAACATTCTTCAAAAAATGCTAGGATTGATGTATAGAGTGTGGGTTGATAGTGCCATGTTTAAAATGTTTTACAGCAAATCTTAATAATGTGATTCATTATAACACACACACATACACACTCTTATCTGGACGCAGATAGTGAGTCGATGACTGGTTTGCATACTGCAGCCTTCTGCAGTATCGCCATTGGTGCATTAACGACTAACAAATGAAATACCGGCAGCTCTTATTTAATCGGTTCTTTTTAGAAAATGTTTGGTGGTTTAGTCCTTTTACTAAATCAATGGATTTAGTCACTACCAATGATTGCACACGTGCAGATTTCAAAATGAAGCATACTAATCCATTTGCTTGTGAAGCAGTTTGGGTGTGTCTACTATTATACCATAAGCATTAAGGGGAAAGATTACATTAAAAACTTTCTTTCGGCTTCTCCCATTAGGGGGCGCCACAGCGGATCATCTGCATGTTTAATTTGGCATGTTTTCACGCTGGGCGCCCTTCCTAACGCAACCCTTCCCATTTATCCGGGCTTGGGACCGGCACTAAGGCTTGTGCAACCCTAATGGCTGGGGTTGGTTCCCTGACCGGGGATCGAACCCGTGCCGCATCGTTGAGAGGGCCGCATCCTAACCACTAGACCATTAGGGAACCCTAAGGGGAAAGATTACACTATTAAGTATATTTTATAAGTACATTTATAAGTAGTAAATATACTATAAATGACTTCATGATGTTTATGATTAGAATCAGGAGTAAACTTTTTGTTTTCTGCCAACCATATCCCTCTAGGGCAAATTTTGGTGTACATTTATCTTATGTATTATTTTGCCTTAATGCCTTTTACTTGAATCAGCATTAGATATGTGTTGTATCTAAATTTCAGTTTTACTCTTTCAGAATTCAAATCTGCCACAGCTATCAAGAGCAATTAGTAAACCACTCAAATATCACTTCCTCTGCGTACTTTTACATCATTTATGCAGTTGGTTTTTGTAAATCACCTGAAACACCCCCACTATCTGTGTGCTCAATTTATCAGACTGCTCATGCACATTAACGTTCTTTAGTCAGCTTTGGGAACAATCCTATTGGCAGTATAAGGTTTATTCTTCACCTAAATGGTGATGTCTTAAATTTGGCTCCAATGACCAAAAGCTATGCCAAAATCTAGGTCCATTGGTGTTTGAAAAAGTCTGTTATATAGAGAGAAAAGGGGGAAGCAGATATTAATTGTTAGTCTAACGTTATAATATTGGTGGCATGCTTTACTCATTTTCTACAACCACACAGAAGTTTATGATTGAGCCAAATCCTTATACTTCACTGCAGAAACTGTAAATTTTAAGACCAATACCTGTCAGCTTGAATAGGCTATGTGGTGCCTTGCGTAAGTATGCACACCCCTTTAGAACTGTAATTGTATGGTAAATGGGACCAGACATGCATATTAATCCATAGTATTAAAATGGGAGCTGGGTTTTTGGAAACCATGGACACCAAGTCTTCTGTAACAAAGAGGAGAGGTACCATCTGGCTTGTTAGCAGTGCTCAGTTAAAAAGGCCACATCTCTGATGGTATGGGAGTGCATTAGTGTCTGTGGAATGGGCAGCTTGCACATTTGGAAAGGCTAAATGTTATATACAGGTTTTAGAGCAAGAAATTCTTCTATCCAGAAAACGTCATTTTTAGGGAACACCTTATTTGAGCAAGACCATGCTAACTGCATACTGTATCTTTTACAATAGCATGACTTTGTAGTAGAATAGTACTTGTGCTAAACTGAACTAAACTGCAGTCTAGACCTTTTACCATTTAAAAACAATTGGCAACATCATGAAACAAAAACACAATAAAGAACACCCAGAACTGGGCAGCTAGAATTCTGTATCAGACACATATGGGAAAACAGTTCTCTCTGAATATTTACCCAGATGTATACAGAAGATGTGATGCTACAAATTGGTAAACATGGCCCTGTTCTAAATCTTTTGAGACCTGTTGCAGCCGTCAAATTTAAAATGATGTTGTTTATTTCCTCAAAATTGTATATATATTTTTAGTTTAAACATTTGCTATGTTTTTTTTTTATAAGTTTGTTTTATTGTGAATAGAATATGGATTAATGAGATTTAAAAATCATTGTTTTTATTCACATTTTGCACAGTGTCCCAACATGCTGCATTTGGGGTTGTAGTTCAATAAAGTCTAACCTCTAAATACAACTGTTCCTGAAGACAGGCCCCGCCCTGTGAAAAAATTGCATATAAAATATACATTGCTCTTTGTCAGTATTCTAATCAACAATTGCAGACTCCTTTGGCAATATTGTCATCTTTTCACTTAATATTGCTACCGTGTGATGACCTTTTCATTTAGTTAGACACAGTAAAGGCAAATAAAAGTGAAGATGAGCAAGAAAAATAGAAACCAATGACAAGGTCATGGATCTTTTTGTATCATAGTGGCCTCAAATTGATCTCTGGCGATTTGCTTTGCTACTTTGTTTGTGCCCACACAGTCTGCAATATTGTAACCATGGCAATTTGGTCATTTTTGTGTAAAATTGTGCTTCCTGGCAATTGTGCTGTGTTTCCTGCCGCCTTTTTGCCAATGGTCGACGGTTGTTAGTGCTGCCTGCATCAATAACATCCAGCTTCAGGAGATGAATTTACAAGACAAGTTCATTGTCCTGTATTGAATGATTCATACAAGCAAGACAGATGGGCATTTTTCCTTTTGGGAAGGTCGCTCAAGTTTGTCCCCTAATAAACACGTCAGGACAAATAACAGAAATTAAACTATATCGGTAAAATGTTGTTTACAGTTGCTGTTTATAGGTGCAGAATTCTCAAAAAAGATCAACACCTAACTTTTTTTTATGTTTACATTTTTCTGTTTTTTTAGGTTTTTAGTTTCAAGGCCAGTCCTTGAGTGTTGCCAACACCCCAACTTTCACACACAATTTCCCCCTAAAAATATCCAGCATAATGGATGCACCATGAAGCAGATAAATGGATGTCATTGCAGCTTATCTGTTTTTAATATAAACCTTGTGAAAAGAAACAAAGAGCATGCAAACCTCAGAATGTGAGTTTTGGTAAATGGTATAAACTAGACAAAAAAGACTAGATCATTAAACGTGAAATGGTCAAAACACTAACCAAGACAGGCAGATAGCAAGTGCTCCAAATCTTCATAGACAAATTATTGAGCAAGGTTTTGCAAATGAACACCAAACGATGATTTCAAACAGAGCAGTAAGATTGCAAACCAGTCGATTGTTATTACTGAGGAAGTCGTATGACAAGGTTGTGAACATTATTCATATCATTTGCATTTTTACAAATTTAGAGTTAGGTGTTGGTGTTTTCCAAAGCTTATGTCTGTCTTCTTTTTTTTTCCAAATTTTTTGGCAATCTTTATTTTTTTTCAATGGCACAGTCATATTTATGAAAAAAAAAAACAATAAGTAAGCAATACAACAATAATATATAGTGAGGGAAGAAAAAACTTTTGTTAATTTATAGTTATATGGAATATTGTGGTATTTGTAAAACTAGTACATGTTGCAATTGTATTATAACAAGTATGAACAGTCGGTCCCTGAACAGTCCCACCAGCTTGTCACTCAACTGCAGAACCAGAAAGAACAAAGCCTTCTGTTCTTCTGTCATGGATGGATGGATGGATGGATGGATGGATGGATAGATAGATAGATAGATAGATAGATAGATAGATAGATAGATAGATAGATAGATAGATAGATAGATAGATAGTTTAAACATTGTCAGTAATTGATTTGCTAATAAAAATCTCTTTATCCATCATTTTAGACCTGACTTTGGGTCTAGTCTTTGGATTTTTATTAAAATGTGTTAGTGCAAAGAATTTGCCATCTCTGCTTGAGTAGTTAGTCATTTGAAAGTAACTGTAACCACTAAATTACACATAAGCAAGCTTTGTGTCATGTAAAATGATCTACATGGCACGTTAGTTGTATAAAGCCTGACTAGAAACTTACTCTTATACTGTTCTAAATAATGTGCTGAATAATATGCTGAAACAGCTACTTAATTATGGTCTACCTTATAACCCTTATCTTGGATCTTCTGTCACATTCCTCATCCTAAATAAGATGTTCTTGAGATTTTATTGACAAGTCATTTTCACCTCGGGGCTCATTTTCTGGCAGCCACTCTTCTGGGATATATTTACTTTCCTCCAAGTCAAAGAGCACAGATTAAAAAAAATAGAAACCAGCCATGATTCTGGGGGACAAAAAGAAGAGTGACAGAGAGAGTATTTACAGAGACAGGAGACGAGTGGCTGTCATTTGCCTTTACGTCTGACAGGAAGGTTCTCCTAAGGGGTGAGGAGTATTAAGAAGTTCTGGTGTGAGGAACTTCTGCTGTGACTTTTAGCTCATTAATCTGAAACAAAGACTGCAAAGATCCCACTGTCAGCACAATACAAAAAAAATTAATCACTTATAGACGTTAAAGAGCATCTGTCGAGCTTCGGTGTGCTCCTATTGCATCATAGACATAGTGAAGAATGTACAAAAAAGTCTTTGTTTACAAAATAAGGTTTCGATGGGATGAAAATTGAGCCTGTATATGATCTATATTGGATATCCCTCAAACTCGCCACATGGAGACGTGCATTCTCCTCAGGAGGTCAGGAACCCTTATATGACTGATCTCTTATCAGCAGTCACATTTAATTCAGTTTGTTTGCCGCCTTACATTTGCATGCCTGATGCATTGTTCTTTTAATAGCATGCAAGTTTAGGGCTTCTTCAGTAAGCAGCCTCTGTAAAGTGCCTTTAGAGTCCCTGCTGAGATAAAGCCCAAATATCATGTGAAGTCTCAACAGCCCTGATTGTCCACTCAGTAATGTGGTCTATAATTCATGTTGCCTAGATACAATAAAGAGTTCAGACCATCTTTAAAATACACAATCGCACTGCACATTTACATTCGGTACATTGATACAGAAAGCCGTCAGCATGTTAGTGTTTTTTTACAAATTTGTTACTTTCCTTGTGTTCGTTTACTTGTTATCTCATAGATTTATCTTATTGGTTCTCCTCAATAATGAGTAGTGATTTATCTATATAAGCAATAATTAATCAGTCAGATGGACAGCTGAAGAGAAAATGATGCTGGCGTGATTTATGTCTGAACTTCACCAGGGCTGTTTTGGTGAGTTAGGCTTTATTTGACGGTGCATGTCAAGTCAAGAGTCAAGAGGTGAAGCTTAGGCTTTATTTGACGGTGCATGTGGTGCATTATGAGATGCTTTTCTACACAACATGATTGTAATATGTGGTTATTTGAGTTCCCACAGCTCTACTTCCAGCTAAAAGCAGTCTGGTCTCCTTCTCTTATCAACAAAATGTTTTCGAGCACCGAACCTTTGCTTCGTAGGTGATTAAAATTTTTATTTTATTTTTTATTTTTTTATGTGATATCAATAGTTTCTGAAATACTCAAGCCAACATGTCAGATCCCAAAAGTAGATTTCTAGATCAGACTGGTCATTCTGCTCCAGGCAGAAATTCTATTTGATATGGCATGCAAGCATTGTGAAAGTTACTGCAAATGAAAAAGTACTGGGCTCATGTAACCTGATTTATGTCTGGGTTCATTTAATAAAATAAATTTGGGTAAGATGTTTTCGGGTTCCTTTAATGCATTCATTGCTCATTGTTTCCTACACACACAAACACACACACACACTTTTATTTAAGTCAGACCAAGGATTTCTGAAATAAATAACAAAACATGCTGAATAATATATTCAGAACTAAAAACTAAAGTGGCTTTTGCATAATAAAAGCTGTAGTGTTGAGCTTAAAAATGTTCCTTTCACAGCTGAAGTATGAAAACTATCAACAATGTAGAACAGAACACCGGGTTAGCTTCTAGCTTCGTCGAGGCATGGAGTTTCTGGAGGAGCTTCAAAAGATTGGAGTTGCTGTTTATCGCAGTAGATACGACCTTCGAACCGGAAAAACACAGCTTACATTTGACTAAAAAGTTTTTGTCTTTATGCTCAACTAAAGTGAAATAATGAGCGTATTTCGAGAAACTCGTCTTGCTCTCGCCTCGACTCGTCATTACTGCCGCACAGACTTGAATAAACGGAGACACGCCCACAGCGCGTCTTCTTCCTGTTTACAGTGGTTCATCCACCAGTCCTACAATGCGTCTCTGCTGTAAACAGGTTAGGCTGTAGTCTACACTTCAGCCCAAATTAATTCATTTAAAAAAGGAACGGGTAACGCACGTAACGGTAACGGAGTTACTTTATTTAAAAAGTAACGTGTTACAGTATTAGTTACTGTCAAAATTAACTGCGTTACAGTAACGCGTTATTGCCCAACACTGGTAGTAAGTTTAGTTTGTAATAAACATGTTCTGGGGAATCCATTATATATATATATATATATATATATATATATATATATATATATATATATATATATATATATATATATATATATTTTTTTTTTTTTGCTAAAAAGCTCAACCCTGTATATTATAAAAAGTGGTAAGTGCGAACTTGTAGCTCATTTGACCAGAAGGGCATGAGGTGAAATCTCAGCACCACCAAACCGTGCTGCCACTGTTGGGCCCTGGAGCAAGGCCCCAACTCTCTCTTCTTAAATGTAATTGTTGTAATGTAATTGTTAAAGTTGCTCTGGATAAGGGCATCTGCCAAAATGCGATAAATATAAAAATGAAATATAACCACTGTTATAAACATAAATGGGTTAATTTGCGATCATGTATTCATTCATAATGCTTGCACAACAAAAGTCACAATCTTCCATCTAATGCGTTAAACCAAAAACACCCTCAGCCATTCCAAGCATCTGGGGATGAGCCTTCAGAATATTAACTAAGGATGCAATTCCCCATTACAAATCTTATGAAATATGCATCTCGAGTATGAATTATACAAATTCAGATCTGGCCTGGAGGGTCATTATGTGGTCCGTTGACAACCTGCAAAGCACTTTAAACTTATGTTTGAACTTTAAGAGTTTGTGACGGCTCTTGACAGACGCTGCCCAGACGCCACAGCTGACACCTGTCATCCTGAAGCATTGGAGCAGCGTTAATAACTAGAGAAGAATGGAAAGTGACATTTTTGCTCTAGCCACAGCCAAGCAGGGTGCACTCTTCAAACCGGGAGACTTGGAGGCTCAGTTCTGTGCTGGCATGTGTTAATGAACACTGCATAATATTTGTCTCACTTCTTCACGATATGATCACACACACACACACACACACACACACACACACACACACACACACACACACACACACACAGATAACAGGGTGACTTTCGTGTAGACCGGTTTTCCTATTTCTCTCTGCCTTAGAGTGCTAAAATATAATAGCAGTGTATTTATTTTCAAAAGCGGCCGGGTTGCAGTGACAGGTACATTGCGTGAAAAAAGCAACAGGTGTGCTAAAAAAGCAATAGAATAGAAAGGTTGTTCATCAGGTAGACACTGAGGAAGTGGCAGTGAGGAAAGAAGCTATCTAAGAAAGAACTGCACAAAATATGAAGCTAAATCAAAAAGAAAGAAAGAAAGAAAGAAAGAAAGAAAGAAAGAAAGAAAGAAAGAAAGAAAGAAAGAAAGAAAGAAAGACAGAAAGAAAGACAGAAAGACAGAAAGAAAGAAAGAAAGAGTGTGACAGAATGAGTGACAGAATAAGTGAAAAAATGAGTGAACAATAAAGTAAGAAAGAAAGAAAAAGAGTAAAATAATAAAGAATTCTAATAAATAACGACTGAAAGAAAGGACAAAAGAAAGAAGGAAAGAAAAAAATAGAAAAATAAAGAAATAATGAAAGGAAAAAAGTGTAAAAGAAAGAAAGAAAGAGAAAAAGAACGAAAGAAAGCCATGCTGAATGATACTGGTATTCCTGAATCACATTATATTGCAAGAAAAATCCAAAGCAGTGTAGAAAAGAGAGCAGATTTTTTAATGATAAAATAAACTAGCTATTATTTATCATGTTTTAAAGTTTAGTAAAATAAATCAATTTATTCTCATAATACATGTGAAAAAAAGCTAACAATAGTGGTACAGTTGTAGCTTAGAAACAAACCAAATACCATGCAAAAGGTACAGCAGCTAACTAAAGAGTTGAAAGAGTAAAAGAAAAAACTAAACTAAAAATCACTAATCCGAACTGCTTCCACTAATTGATGATGAAGGTCACTGTGCTCATTGGGACCTTGAATGCTGCAGAAAGTTTTCTGTACCCTTCCCCAGATCTGATCCTCAATACAATCCTGTCACGGAGGCATACAGACAAGTCCTTGGACATCATGGCTTGATTTGTGCTCTGACATGCACTGTTAACTCTGGGACCTCATATAGACAGGTGTGAGCCTTTCCAAATCATGTCCAGTCAACTGAATTGACCACAGATGGACTCCAATGAAGTTGTAGAAACATCTCAAAGATGACCAGTGAAAACAGGATGCACCTGAGTTCAATTTTGCCGTTCTTTCCCGCTGTCATTATTGGGTATTGTTTGTAGAATTTTAAGGAAAATAATGAATTGAATCCATTTTGGAATTAGGTTGTAACAAAGTGTAGAAAAAATAAAGCGCTGTGAATACTTTCTGGATGCACTGTATCTGCTGAAGTTTTGTCAGCTAGCTGCTGGGCTTTTAGTGACTTGCTAGGTTTGTTTGTAAGCTAGCTATCCTTTGGTATTTCATTACATTACTAGCATAGAAATGAAGGTGGGAGAAGCGAGATTGAGATGGTTTAGACATGTGCAGAGGAGGGACATGGGGTATATCGGTAGGAGAATGCTGAGGATGGAACCACCAGGACAGAGAAAAAGAGGAAGGCCAAGGAGGAGGTTTATGGATGTGGTGAGGGAAGACATGCAGGTGGTTGATTTGACAGAGGCTGTTGTAGAGGACAGAGTGGCATGGAAAAGATCCGCTGGGATGACAACTAACAAAAAGAAGGCTAGCATAGAAATACATAATTGCTAGTTTCTAACTAGGCTTTTTTTTTCCTTTTTTTCTATAAAAGGGGAACACTGGATAGGGCTGATTTCTTTTTCCAGAACACATTGTAGATTCTTGCATATTAAAAGTGACATTCCAGTCAGGTGATTATCGTAAAAAAAATATCCATTGGGTGCGATTGCAATATTGAGTGATATTTTGGAGGGAAACATCTTTTGCATGGCATATTAAACAGGTGAATGTGAAACAGGTGTTGTTTTTATGTTCCCAAAATGTTTTTTGATGAAAAGAGATTAGTCTAAGCACACTTTGTATAAGGAAAATATGAATTGCAAAAAATAAATAAATAAATAAAAAATGAAATAACAGAACCGCTTACAATTTTTGGATTGTGATGAGAACACTGCATTACATACTTGGGAAAATAAAACCTCTCATGAATTGGAAATCATGCAGCCCCCGTCTAATATAACGTCAAACTGTGGCTGGTCCCAACCTTCCCGAAGCCCTAAACACCCACCCACATTCACACACATTATCATATCTTGTTGCTACACATGAAGGATTGCGGCAGCTGCCTGTAATTTGGAATGAGTCACACAATAAGAGTGTAATGATCTCAGGGAGAATCAACATGCCGCTATGCATTAAGCATAGTGATTAACACAAGCAGCTCCACAATACTCGGTTGCATCACGATGTTGACTGTTGCTCGGCGCGTTTTTGCGGATGTTGCTTTACATTCTGCTTTAAACCCCGTTGAGCAATTGGGTTCACATCAGACGTTTTACTTCAATATCTGCCAGCGAATTTTTCCTTAGTTTCTATGCAACACCTGTCTCGCAGGTCAACGCCGAAGCAAACTAGGGATGAGCCGTAAAAGCGAGCATCTGTTTTGAACACTTTGCAGCAGCTGCAGATAATAAGACGATGGTGCATGTATTGCGTGGCATATGCATTCCCTGTGCTCAAATATACCATCATATACATATTATAAGCTAATAAACGAAAAGCGTTCAGGGGAAGTGTTATGTAAAGAGCAAGAAGAGGATGCAAACACACAAGCAAAAACATGAGCAAATACATAGATAGACTGATAAAACAAACAAAGACAATAAATAAACACATGAATAAAAATAAAATGGGCTCTCATAAGAATCTAATAATAGAATAGAATACAATAATGATAGATAGATAGATAGATAGATAGATAGATAGATAGATAGATAGATAGATAGATAGATAGATAGATAGATACTCACATTGACTCTCTATTTTACTAAATACTGGTACCTGATGGCATCATCACCAATCGACCCTATATAATCACCCACTCTCCCCAGAGTTCTGTTCTACTAGTTTACTAAGGAGGACTAACCCTTTGGGATTATTTGCACTGGTGGGACCTTTCCTTTCTCAGGAGATCCGAGATTCTATGGACTTCACCTTTTCAAAACGTTTCTATCAGGTTATATGAACTTTCACAGTACGGCTGGTGCATACGATTATTCTGGGTTTCTTTAAATAAAATTATGGCTTTTGTTACATCGGTTTTCAGCCTCGTCTCTCCAAACTCTGACACATAATGAATCATATGAAGGTGAAGCGGTTGATGGAAATAATAGCGCCACCCTTATCCATGACTGGAATCTAATTATTTGCAATGTTAAATTTAAATAAAGTAAAATGAATTTAGAATTTATATATATATATACACACATACATTTATCTGTCTATCTATAAAAATATTATATATATATATATATATATATATATATATATATATATATATATATATATATATATATATATATATATATATATATATTTAAATAGTTAAGTTGTTTTTTCAAAGCTTGCTGCAAGAAAATTTTTTCGTTTTTTTAAACAAAGGCTTAAACTCATTATAAGATGCTTAAAGATGATGTTCTTGTGATCTCTATTCAGTGCATACAGTAGGTTTTATAACACTGTTGAAACATGTAACAAGTGTACATAATTGGGATTACCAACATTATAATTATATAATCCTGCTTATTGAACTTCAAATCACATTTCCCCCCATGTAAAAATGGTACGCTCCAATTTACAGCCACTCCAATTTACCAGGGGTGAATTTGATCGCAGAGCTCCACGGAAGATGAAGTTGCTAAATGAGGAAACTGACGGTGGAACTTGCACTTGATTTGACTTGTGCAGCTTTGATGAGTAAGTTCTAGTGTGTCCTAATAAGGCCAAGCAACTAAAGTTGGATTTTGTGGCCGATAAATAATTCATGTTTGGATAATATCTGTATATATATATATATATATATATATATATATATATATATATATATATATATATATATATATATATATATATATATTATAGATATGAGTGAAATCGGTCCTTTTTCTGTTCAGGGTTTGGTCCAAGCACAGCAAAAAAACTATTTAAAATCCATGGGAATGACAAACCTTTTTTTTGCAATATAGCTCTTTTACATGTTAATTTCTGGATCTCTTCATCCACCATCTTAATTTGGGCATCATAGACAATAGATCACAAATGGAAACTGTTGGATAATTGATGTTACAATGAGAGAGAGAGAGAGAGAGAGAGAGAGAGAGAGAGAGAGAGAGAGAGAGAGAGAGAGAGAGAGAGAGAAAAATACCACCAAAAAGAAACCTTTCTAAAGACAAGATTTCAAAAGAAAATTGGATGTGAAGAGCCACATCTCAGCTACCTGCAATTGTTGAGCCAATAATGAGCATAAAAACCATTTGCACTCTGGGGATCAGTTGTTAACTGGCCAAAATGTTACTGAAATTAAAGCAAAGAAGGAAGCAATTACAGTATGTATGTCTTATTTAGAGAAAATTGCTCAGAAAGTTGCCAGCTCAAAAGTGTCCTCTTAAGATGACAGGCTTTCAGAAACACTTAAACATTTTAATCTACATTTAAAATAAGCAGGTTTGGCAGAAGAAACGCTCTGTGTGTGTGTGTGTGTGTGTGTGTGTGTGTGTGTGTGTGTGTGTGTGTGTGTGTGTGTGGTGTGTGTGTGTATAAATATATATATTTATGTTACATATCTATCTATCTATCTATCTATCTATCTATCTATCTATCTATCTATCTATCTATCTATCTATCTATCTATCTATCTATCTATCATCTCAACTCATTAAAAGATGCTTTAGATTGCATCAGCAATATTGTTGCAATCTATTCAGTGCATAGGTTTTCTAACTAACATCGTCTGTCTGTCTGTCTGTCTGTATGTCTGTCTGTCTGTCTGTCTGTCTGTCATTATTCTATTCTATTCTATTCTCAGATTCTTATAATGGCAAATTTTTGTTTTTATTTGTCTTTTTTTTTAGTCTATGTCTGTCTGTCTGTTTTACTGCTTGTTTTCAAGTCTTAAAGTTATTTCATTAATTATTAAATTATATGTCATTTCCAGTGTATCAATAATTACATGCACACTCGTGGTGATTTATGACTATGATCAGTGTAGTATGTGTTATCTTTTTATTTTGCCTTAGAGAGTATGTACTCTTTTGCACTTAAATACAGTAGTTGGAAGACTTGCCATCATATTTGTATATTCTGCCATTAAAACAGACCCGAGTGCAGTCCCTTTCTGTAGACATGAGAGAACTGTAAATGAGACCCATTTCCTTAGACATCACGTTTCTAGGTCACCAGTCAAGCAGCTTGGACTCTATTATTTCTGTCTGTCCTTGCATCCCGTGCTCTCCTGACTCACTTCCTTTACGCAGTCAGGGAAAACGGGTCAGTGTTATTTTCTAACGCTTGGAGCAACTTTGCACATTTCATTCCCTGTAATGCCTTTAATGACGTGCTAATTGGTTAAATAGAGACTAGATTTCCCTTTTCCAGGTTTTTAGCTTAAGGCTTTTGCACACAGAGTTTTGGCAATGTGCTTGAACTCAGCGAAATGCTGGAGGTGATTGGGCTTCACCCAAAATGACAAAAACAACACAGAGGAGGGAGAAGGTTGGCAATTTGAAAGATTGGAAATGCCTGGAAAAAATCAGCCGTAATAGTTTGCGATTTTGCAAGGCGTCTTCAACGGGTTCCAATCATCGACATCGTGACCGCATATGGGAACCGTCCAAAGATTCTGACTGAATTGATCGATTTCTCACCACCAAGATGTGGAATCCTTTATCCTGATCAGCATCACAACAAATCCAAAACAGCAGACAAACTTTTCTTTCTGTTTCATACAATCAAGCTACATTCATCGTCTATTTTTGATTAATGGATGTAATTTGATAAACTGTACATTCTGTGAATTCTTTTATTTTGGTCATAATGTCAGTAACAGTTGTAATGAATTTAGATAAGAGCACATATGTTATAGCAGATATAAAGAGCTGCTCTGCCACTAGCATTTATTCTTTCTCTCTTAAAAACAATGGACTCATGTTCCTTGGTTTAGAAAAGCTGATCTTTAAAAGTAGCATGTAATAATCTGATATTTATAGTAATTCTGCAAGCAGTAAAGACAAATACACAGAATAAAACAAACACAAAGTAGGAGACCATAAAGGCTATAGGAAGGATGAAAGCTACAACCAACGAAAGGCGAATGTAAGACAAAAAGTGAAATGAAAGATAGGATTATATATACAAGTGCTAATTGTGGACAATTATGTGACATAGTGAGTGCTGGCATCAAGTGATGTCCAGTGGATGATGAGTATTGTAGTTAAAGGCCATAATCCTGACAAAAGGCTTAACCACTGAACTTCATTAAGAGTTTACACTTGTGATATTTTTGGCAACTTTATGCAGGGAAACTTTATTTCATTCATACATCTGAGCAGCCTGTGGGGTTTTCCCCTGCTTAGTGGCCCAGAAGTGCCAACTTGGTGACTGGGATTTGAACTTGCCTTAACAACTGTGGAAAAGCTGACGGTTCGGGGAAGGAGAAATCACACAGGACAGGACCAGTTCAAAAATAAATTCATTTATTTCAGTGTTCAGTGCTATTTCAGGAGTTCATAGACACACACACTCTTGCATACCCTCTCTCTCCTCTTTATATGTTCCCCCTGATCACTGGAAGAGAGAGAAAATTCGTTAGTTAAGATTTCCCTCAGGTGTGTCATTCCTACGCCTTTCTTCTCCCGGCCTCGCTATCCATTCACAAACCGGCGCTTGGACATGCCCCCGCAGCCACAACCACTAAGCAACCACTTATCCATACTGTGAAAAAGATTTGACACTGGAGACACCTTCCGAAAGAGGACAATCACATAATTAACATAAAAAAAAAGAATTTATCTGATGGCTACTCAATACAAGTCTGGGAATGTTGTTACTATAGAAACCATAACACATTATAACAAGCGCATTCATATAAGCTTTGTGTTATAGACAAAGATACTGTTACTGACAGTAAATCAACACCAGCAAGCTGCCTGATGGAGAATTTATCAGCGCTGATGTATGGTCTAACCCAATCATATACATCACACAGCCTCAACTACAATGCACTTCAGTGCATTGCTGTGGTCCACAACTGTCACGCACCGCCTAACTGACCCACATTGCTTATAGTATATGATGTTATAAACTAGTCCGAAGCACTCATTGACAAGGGCATTTTTTTTTTTTTATGTCCACAGATGCTTGTCTGGATTTACAGACTGTAACTTGTCACTTCAGCACATTCCTTTATTGTACCCTTTTCTCCTGATTGTCTCAGGATATTCATATTTCATCCATCAGCTTCTTCTTTTAGCTGTCTCTGTTTACACTGGCTGGCTCTCAGGATGCACACGCCACAGGAAGTACGAACACAGACAGAAGTGTAACCAGATACCTATGCAGACTGTATTCCAGTGTACTCCAGCTATATGAATATGACCTACGTTAATCGATGGGTCATTGGGTTATATGTAGCTTTTGCAAACCAATATTTTTACAAAATATGATCCTGTTTTCAATTTGCAGTTACAGATTAGAATTGAAAGTCAAATTTGTGTGTAAGACAAATAGGAAAACATAGGAGGCAACACTTGAAGGCTACAGATTAAATTGCTGCTGCAAGCCTGCTAGATGTTTGCCAGCAGGTGCCTAAAGGACCTTCAGACTGTGTTGGCAAACTCCAAGTAGTCTTCCATGGGTTTTACACTAAGGAGAGCCTTCCGTTTAGCCACTTTGCCATAAAACCTAGATCAGTAGGGGGCTACAGTGATGGTTGTCCTTCTGGAACTTAGTCCCATCTCCACACAGTAACTCCAGATTGACCACCGGGTTTTTGGTTATCTCTCTTACTAAGGCTCTTCTTGACCAGAGTTCTGGTGGTGCAACACTTCTTTTATTTGAGAATTATGGAGGCCATAATGTCTTCAGTCAACTTTTTTGTAACCTTCCCCAGCTTTTAAAAATGCACCATGCCACAAGTTAAATCAGAGGATTCAAAGTTCAAGCAAATATGAAAGATTCGACCACACAGACATACAAATTCTCACTTATGCTTTCCAGTCAGCAATTTGCAGTCAACTTCAGTTTGAATAAATCTCATGCGTTTTCAGAATAATGATTTGTTTGTGCTGTGGCTGTTCTCTTTGACCTCCTTGTTCCTTGAATTGTATATATTATATCACTATTTGTTGCATTTTATCCACCTTTACCTCTAGGGATAAACTGTCCTCTCAGCATTGCTGCTTTTTTAATGAATTGGTTTGAATCTTTAGATTTTTTCTGCTGTATCATGTCAGGTTACTCTGTATTAGGCGTGTGCTTCGTGGGTAAAGTAAGAAGGGTGGAGAAAAAACGTCACTTATTATCAGTGGCGGTGTCAGAGAACCACCAGCCATGCCTTTCTCCTTCACTCAACACTCTCGCTCAGCCTCTCCCTTCTACTAATCACCTACACCTGTCTAATCACCTACACCTGTTCTCCATTTTCCTGTCACCTTTATAAGGTCCCTATTCCCCTTTACTCACCGTCTGACCTACAGGTTACTACCATAGATCATTCTAGACTACCTACTGCTCTGTTCCCTGAGCTTTCATGCTCCTGGCTATGCTTCGTAGAAAGCACTCAGTTAAGTGTGCCATTTGCTTCAGTCACATCTCAAACTCCCTTGTGTTTGTATGTTTAGACAAATAAAAGACATTTTGTTTTACTCACGGTTTCTGACGCCTGGTCTATCCGTGACCGGCGGGCTGTTAATTTGACATCTAGGCCATCAGTGATATCCTACCTGAACTACTCCACCTCTTAAGAATATTATAACTTCACAGTTATATCAATATTATAAATAAATTCAGTATAACAGAGCGCTGCATCACAGACAGGTATATCATGCAGCAAGTATTCCGATATTTTCACAATATCGGTTTTTCTCTCTTATTTGCCGACTTCTGTGAAGTTGAATATTTTTAAAGATTAAAAAAACCAAAGGCTTATATAAGTACATTTAAATATGTACACGTATATATTTAGAATTTGTATTGTGAAGCTCTCTAACAGCCGCTGAAATTTCTTCTTAACCTTCATATTTTGTGCTGTTTTTCCACATCAATTCTCTGTGGCTCTCAGACCTTGGAATGCTTTCCACATATGGTCTTTTTTACTTCTAATATATCTCTTTTTTCTTTTTTTAAAGTACATTCATGCTTTTTCTATTTCAATTTTATATTTTTTATCCTTCAATCCAACTCCAATCTGAAAGCAGCAGCGAACTGTTCATCGTTACTCACCTTGTTTTTATTGCAGCATGACCTCGACTTGAGCTGTAAACACTGGGAGAGTGTACTTGCGTGGTGCTTCTGTAGTGCACACAGTACAAAAGAATATGAAAAAGAAAATATACACATGCAATCCAATTACAAAGAAGAAGCTGCGATTCAGATCCACAGCAGAAGACATTATGTACATGCAAACATAATTATAGTCTTTTTGGCAGGTTGTGGGATCTAGAAATGAATGTGAAAGAATTCTCTGTGGGGTTTAGAGCTCATTAATGAGTTCTGTTATAGGAGATTATTGTTCTCTCACTGCTGTGCCCTGCTAGATAGCAGATAGCAGAGCATATATGGATGGTATAGTGCTTTACCTCCAAAGAAATACTGGTTCCAATAATGTAAAGTTAATCAGGTTCTTTAGGTGATTTCACAAGAGTTATACAAAGCATGTTCCTGCAATGTTCCTGCAACATTGTACATGTAGAAATGATACCAGCATGACTTCATTACCATAATACATTGCATATTACAGTAATCTCCAGTGGCAACCAAGACTTATGTCAGAATTTTATTCAAGTCTTGGCAACCAAGACTTATGTTACAATAAAATTCTGACATGACACGTTTGTCTGTTTCACTTTCACAATTTATTCCATCGCCCACAATGCTGTTCCACTACGTGCTGGTAATGGGATGTGTAAAACCTAGATATTCCATTTTCTCTTCCATTAACTCTTTGAAGAAAATGTTGCAGAATAGCTGTAGGTTTTTTTTGTCTGTTCAGCTTTCTCACCTCATCGGCTGTACACTTTGCTCAAACGGGGGTTGGGTTTTCTGATGACCATGAATCTTAGTAGACAATAAACAAAATAAAAAAAAGGACTGACTGTCACAAGGAGTGTCACAAGGATTGAAGGTGCAAAAACAATTGCAGAGTCTCTTTAAAAAAGTAAGAAAAAAAAGGACTAGAATAATGTTAGGCTAGGCAAAGAATCTCAAACATGAAAAAAGATTCGCACAGCCTGCAAACACTGTTACACGCATAAGCTTAATGCAAAAACAGCAAAAGACGTGCTCACACGTTCACTCATGTTTGTTGACGGTGGTGTGGTGGGTCGTCTCTTATCCCAGAGACCCCTCATGTCTGTGTTACCTTCTGTTCTCTCTTTTAGTTATGCTGCCATGGCGAGTCTTGCCAGAGTCCCAAACTACACAGTGTCCTTAACTTTCATACAACGATAAGGACACATATTAATCCATATCCATCTCCTGTCACCTCTCTCTCTCTGTCAAGTTAAACATGCTCATGAGGTTCCAGTGACCACTGTTCCTGCCCCCCTTCCGTCCTCAGATCTTTCCACTTAGTCCTGGCTTGCCTCTGGATAGTGTTCTCTTCGTTTGGAGGCCACTCTGTGCAGCTGGGGACGGTTTCTCATCAACGCCTTGGGTGGTTCCATGAAATTTCAGAGTAAGAACGTGAGTTTTGAGGATGGATTTGGACTGTAGTTAATGTCAACAGTCTGCTACACTGACTCAGGACTACAGTTTGCTTCTGATCACCATCACTGTACCTTGCAACATCACTTATCTGTAATAAATGGACATTCGGTGCAACCCAGATGAGGATGGGTTCCCTCTTAGGTCTGATTCCTCTCAAGTTTTCTTCCTTTCTGCCATCTCAGGGATGTTTTCCTTGCCACAGTGCCACTGGCTCGCTCATCATGGACAAACTTACACTTAGAACATCTTATTCAATTTTATCACCACATTATCTGTGTAAAGCTGCTTTGAGACAATTGTTAAAAATGCTATACAAATAAAAATGAATAGAATTAAACTGGAAAAAAAAGGAAAGATCCAATACTTAGTGTAAGTTGAGAAATAAAACCATTAAAAAACAGGTGTGTAGAATCAAGAAAGGAAACAGTTTGCTCTCTGGAGGAGGTCTGGTGGTCTGGTGGCCTGGAGGTTCATCATGTGGCTGTGATTTGCATCTTACTTTACCTATAAGCTTAAAAAAATCTGCAGTTGATCCACAAAGTTGATAGTAAAAATAATAACTAATTCCTAATCCAAAGTTTAATGAGTTAGTCATTTCTTTTGGATTGATTTGAATTGTTTTATTTGAGCAGCCTTTACCATATTTCATGTGTTTTGTACAGCTGAAAGGATCAATAACAAAATGACATGAAACCCCACACACTTCAACATATTCTTATACATATGTCATAGACATAATGTTAATACTAAGGCATTGGATCACACTTTCTATGCTATAGAACTGTGTCTGTTGATTTTTGTATAGAAATTAGCAACTTGGTTTTTTTTGCATGCAAGCTCAAAATAACAAAGACTTAGTGAAAAACATATAGGGTGAGTGACTAAATAATTAACGATCAAGTTAAAGTAGTACACATATAAAAATGTTTAATTAGCAGACCTACACACACATTAGCAGACCTACACACAGGACTACTACAGCAAAAACAGTACAATAAGAAGCACCATTTTGGATCCAGAAACGCCGCTCCGTGTGCTCTGTCAGATGAAATACTGTCCCTAGATTAAAAAACTTTCTTTCGGCTTCTCCCATTAGGGGTCGCCACAGCGGATCATCCGCATGTTTGATTTGGCACATGTTTTTACGCTGGATGCCCTTCCTAACGCAACCCTCCCCATTTATCCGGGCTTGGGACCGGCACTAAGAGTGGCTGGTGTTGGTTCCCTGACCGGGAATCAAACCCGGGCCGCATCCTAACCACTAGACCACCAGGGGACCAAATACTGTCCCTAGATTAGTTTTCAAATAATTAATTCACTATTACCAGCATCAATTAACACTCCATGTAGATCTAAATCGAAATAACCAAGTGTAACCAAGTGTCCTTTAGCTACATTGTCTTCTACAGTTAATTGTTTGCTATTCTAACTACATTTATTCCAAGTTTCCCATTCTTATGACATAAATCAAAATGATGTGTATGGGTATTCACACATGCCTTTTCTTTTCTTCACTTACTGAACGTGTTTCCTGTTAGCAGAGATGAAAACACCATTTCTCTCGAACTCTCTCTCTCTTTCTCTCTGTCTCACTCCTCATGACTTCCTGTTGCCATTTGCCAGATGGCATGTTTCCCTCGCCAAATAATTAACACTCCCCTCTGTGCTGATCCAGGCACATCCTCACTCACTCAGACCATAATCTGATTCCCTCCCACCCAAACCACATTATTATAGTAACCCACGCTGACTCGTCCACACATCTGTAGCTACACAGTTACATTTACATTCCTCCCATTTAATTACTATTGCTAAGACCTGCTGCCGATGTGTTACTAAACACTGCAGTAGATGTGTGCAATTATAGTAGATATCTGTCATCATTGCATCATTTCTGGGGCGCGCCGAACATCTGCGTCGATATACTACTGTGGTGTAATGCAATGGCGCTATCTGTATCTACAGTATTGTACAATAACGTCTGTAGCTTTAGCTAAAATTGGTGCCAGCAAAAAGACTTAAACACAGAAAAAAAAAATACTGACACTGTTAATATGGTGTGTCAATTGTGACTCAAACAGTTTTTAAACCTGAGATACATCACTCCAGTTGAAAATTCTTATATATGTGGAAGGCTTTTTTTTATTATTATTGAACTTTGGTTATTATATTGGTTTGTATACATCCATGGCATATTTTTTTTTATTATAAATTCAGCTTGTTTCAACTTCCAAACTCTAAAGATAAGTAAATGCATTGTGCAATGCCACACCTCATTGTTAACAAATCAAGGCTCAATTAACATAAAAAAACATTGAGTCAGGGTTTCATCTGAACACTGTAAAGTTTTGCTTTACTGACTTCATCGAGCCCTTTATTTCCATTGGTTTCTCAGTTGATGTCCTTGTTTTTTAATTCCATTTCACAATTTCTGTACTGTCCCTTTAATGGCTGTTTACTGATACCTGACTTCTTTCTGATTTACTACTGTGAAGTTACATTGTGTTTTTGGATCTGTTGCCTGGTTTTCATTAAAGAACTCTTTACCTGCACTTGCATCCGCTTTCACTCATCATATGTGACAATGTGTATGTATATAAAATCTATAATCTGTTCATTTATAACAGAATATTTATACTTTGTAATAATAAACTGAATTTCTTTTTTCCACAGAGTTAAACGTGACGTGCTGATGATGTAAATCAAAGACAACACAATGCAGAGATCTTTCATGTTTTTACTGCTTCTTTCTGGCAGCTTTGTCAGACATTGAGCGATGGATCAAGGTTCCTTAATATGAAATGTGTAAAGAACTGACACAGTCACTAAAAAATACACATGCTGCCTTCCAAAAACAAGCTGTCATGTCAGAATATCAGATATCTAACTGTCACAAAGCTCAAACAGAGTACGGGTTTCTCAGCACAATGAGATATTTAAGTAGATAGGGAATATGTTCACAGAAATTGCTCGCTAAATAAAATAAGCAATAATATGCTTTTTAAATGCTGTTTCAAAGGTGTTTATAGCTGCTATAACATGAATCTCTCCAATGAAGAAAAAAATACAATATTAGAATAGAAGTACTGTTCTGTAGTAAATAAAAAAAACGTGTTTTAGTGCATTAAACTAACATCTGATTGATTATTTTCACATTCCTTTTGTCAGAATTATGGACATAAACCACCTAAAATAAATTCCATATTGTGATGGTGTTTTAAATGACATAAATCATCAGGACACCAAAGGAAGTTTGTTATGTTTCCACACGGACGGATTTAATTGCCGGATGTGTGCATCATGGTGGATTTTGGTGCTTGATTTGAGACTTGCATCAGTAAAACACGTTTAGATATGTAAAATATTTTTCTGTAGAGTTAATTTTTTGTTTTTATCTGAGTAAAGAAAAGATGCCACGAACAAATCTGTGCTGCGTTAAAAGGTTTGATTTCGCCTCTTTTATATTTATTTATTTCTATTTAAATAAAAATGGTCAAAAATGTATGCCTTTAATACCTCGCACAGCAATATTAAGATTTAAGCAAAAATTGATTTACAAACAAACATTTACACATGCTTTGTAAAAAATTTTTTTATAAATAAATCAGCAAAAAAAAAAAAGTAAATCCCTCACACTGGTGGTTTATACATTTTCTCAATTGCTTCAATATGTTTATGTGACTTATTTTGACCCTTTGTATTGCTCTGGTCTTGGTGTGCTGAACACCTCTCTGACATTTTTTAATAGATCAATGACAAAAAATATAGATAAAGGTAGGCATAAATCAATATGCCTTTCCTAAAATGCTTGCTTATTAATTGATTAATTCATCAACTAATTTATTTATTCATTTCCCTTCTTTATTTTACCACTTGATGACTTGTTGAAGTTGTGTTCAAACAAATTCTTTGCCTTTTTACATGTAATAATTACAAAAGACCTCAGGATATCTAATAACCCACAAATACAATAATTTGATATTCCATGTTTTCTGATTATCACATAAAGCGACCTACTTCTTCTGCTGGTGAAAATGCATTGCCTTCTAAAACCTCTGGGCCACTTATTATGCACATGCGGTAGTATAGAGCGATGCAATTATTCCTGCAGCCCAATTAAAGGGTAACGAATGTGCCTTTGTCTCGTAAAAACCTTGGCGGTAATTTTCTTCTCAAAGATTTTAACCAATAAATGGCTCGTGCGAAGGCTAAACAATACATATATTAAATATAACGTGGATATATAATATAATAATATTATATAATATAAAAATATAATATAATGTGGATTGTGACTTGACTTGGAATATTCATGAGTAATTTAAATCATAAAAGCATGTAAAATCAACACACTTCTAAACTAGATCAAATAATTTATTGAAAATACTCTGGCTATTCCCACTTGCTTAGATATACTACAGTATATAGTTTAATATACAGTATATCACAAAAGTAAGTACACCCCTCAAATTTCAGTAACCATTTTAGTAGATCTTCTCAAGTACTTCTTAATACTATACAATTAAAACTAAGGTATATTTTGGAGTAGCCAATGTAGTAGCTTGTATAGTAGTATAGATTTACTTTCCTCTGAAAATTATTTGACATACAGCCATTATTGTCAAAATAGCTGGCAACAAAATTGAGTAAACCCTAAATGATAACAGCTGTACGTCATTTAACCGTTCAAAGCCACATGTCCTCTTCATCATGTTCATGTTTTTGTCTGCTTGACAGACCATACAAATGTGTGTATCTTGTATTAAAGCAGTTAAAATGTGGTGCTTTGAGTACAATTCTCTCATACTGACCACTGGATGTTCAACATGGTACCTCATGGCAAAGACTGAGGATTTAAGAATTAGTATTGTTGCTCTCCACAAAGATGCCAAAGCTATAAGAAGATCAGTAACACCCTGAACTGAGTTTCAGCACAGTGGCTGGGTCATACAGAGGTTTTCCAAGACTTGTTCTTTGTGAATGTCCTTGAGTGGCCCAACCAGAGCCCAGACTTGAACCCGATTGAACATCTCTGAAAAGATCTGTAAATTACTGTGCACTGATGCTCCCTATATCTATACCTACAAAATGAACATCATATAGCATGATAAGTCCGAGGATAATTAATACTGTGACTCATGTTAATAACTAACAGAATGATTTAATAAGACGTGACTATCGAATAACCGTTATTATTTTGTATTTATGGATGACTCTGCTGGATGTTGCAGTAAACACTTTATTTGCTTATGTGCCAAGTATTAGTCATGCATGCATTAATTCAATCATCAGTGCACACTCTTTATGTACATTGTTGTGAAGCATTAATAGATTCTCTTAATAGGATTTCATTTCTGCTATTCTTTCATTAGCAATTATTATACAATTGCCCATTCCAGTTGTGCCAGATGCAAGCTGTAAAGCGCTGCTCTCAAGCATACGTAAGATGTTGATTAGTTCTTCAACAATATATAGCGGTTTCAGCTGCAGGACAAGTCAAACATGTATATCAATAGACTTGGTATAATAAATTACGATTTCTTTATTGTATTTTTCCATTTATATAGAGATTATTATTATATTACGTAGGGCCGATGCTGTGTGTAATTGTTTATATGGTGACATTTTCTTTGAAAAAATGGTGCATGTTAATTAGAATACATTTTATTTAATATTTTTGGAAGAAGCCTTTAATAGCAAAAGGTTTACATAATACAATTTTTTATACCATGTTATGTGTTGTGTTATATGTTATGTTAAGAATGTGTTGATTTGCTATGACCTTCCCAAACATAGTGCTGATCCAACCTGCAGTTCAACATTAAATCTAACTCTAAATGGATAAATGCACAAAATGCCATTCCTTCATAATTCTAACACGGTTACCAGTGGCAAATCACAGCGTGTCAGGATTATGCCAAAAAGACATAGATTGGCTACATTTCCCATAAGCCACTGTGCCATAACAGATCATGTCATATGACTTTATGTAGCTGATACTCAGTCATAAAAAAATTAGCATTTGTATTTCTCATGTTATTGTTTAGTATATTTTTTTTTTATATTTTGGTCTATATTTGCATTCTTCCTTTCATATCTTTACATAACACAGTGGTTTAAACAGAACAAAACATTTCAGGGTATGCAACAATTAAACATGTTTGGATTCATCACACCATACATTTCCTCTAACTGAAAGTACCTAAAAGTGTTTTATTTAAGGCTTTCTATGTGTATTGTAACATCAACATAGCTTCCATAGTTCCTAGTTTGTAACTGCTGATGAACATACTTATCCACAAGGATAATTAATTTGCATAAAAATCTAGACCTTCTAGCCCTGTTTCTCATTCAGATGACAAGCATGAATCAGCAAACAGCTTTTAAAATGTAGTGAGGAGTTCCTTCAGATTGGCTGGCAAACAGCCACCATGTTTCCTCTACTGTGGCAAATTATTAATATTCAAATATGCTGAGTAAGCAATTGCTGTGGGGGTATGCATTACTTTAAAACATTCAATGATTTAATTTGAATTTGTGGATGAAACTTAAGCACAATATGACAGACAAAAATCCAGAAAAAAAAATGTTTATGCATGCTGTAGATTTGAGGTTCAAAACTCATTTTATCAGCATAATGTGTTCTGTTTTTGTCATTTAGCAGGAGGAAAAAATTCTGTCGTTTTATTTTAACAGTGAAAAATGAGATAATGCCTGGAACGGTGCACTGACAATATGGCACAGAGAATTATTTTTATTATTTTTTTTATATAGCTCTCCATTTGGGTAGATAAGTGCAGGGTAATAAAGAAATATTTCAGGACGTATCCTGTTGTTTTTAACGCCATTTAATAAAGTGCTTCCTTTTTTTCTAGGGTTTGAAACTTCATATTCATGTGCCACAACATGACTGCACTTTTTATAAAGACGAATACAATAATTATTTTTGCAATGTGTGCACACAGACATCCTAATTCCCTGACATACATACATACATATATATACATATATAGTATGTATATATGTATAGTCACACTGAAGGCATCAAGGGCTATTTGACCAAGAAGGAGAGTGATGGGGTGCTGCACCAGATGACCTGGCCTCCACAGTCACCGGACCTGAACCCAATCGAGATGGTTTAGGGGTGAGCTGGACCGCAGAGTGAAGGCAAAAGGGCCAACAAGTGCCAAGCATCTCTCGGGGAACTCCTTCAAGACTGTTGGAAGACCATTTCAGGTGACTACCTCTTGAAGCTCATCAAGAGAATGCCAAGAGTGTGCAAAGCAGTAATCAAAGCAAAAGGTGGCTACTTTGAAGAACCTAAAATATGACATTTTTCAGTTGTGTCACACTTTTTTGTTATGTATATAATTCCATATATAATTCCACATGTGTTAATTCATACTTTTGATGCCTTCAGTGTGAATCTACAATTTTCATAATCATGAAAATAAAGAAAACTCTTTGAATGAGAAGGTGTGTCCAAACCTTTGGTCTGTACTGTATATATATATATATATATATATATATATATATATATATATATATATATATATATATATATATATATATATATATATCTCAGTGGTAGGCTGTGTATTTCTCAAATAGGCCTTTTGTGGTGCCCTACCTGAAGTAATCAACCTCTTAATAGCATCATTATGATTATTATGGGTCTAATAATCAATATTATAGAGAAACGCAGTATAACAGCACACTGCATCACAGACAGATATTTTATGTAGCGGGAATGAATGTAATATACTAAAGCAAGAAACCCAATTAACACATTCAACAAATCTTCTTTCATTGTAGCCACAGCTACACTGCCCACATACACCATCTCTAGCAGGAGCATCAATTTAAATTCATAAAATGACAAGAATACAGTCCACCCGAGGTTTTCTGTGCATTATGGTTATTCAACAAATATATTTGACCTTATGCAGTTTGTTACAGAGGCAGTTTGCTAGCTCTGACTAGTGCGCCTGCTAGATGGCTTTGGTGCAGCCCACTCAAAATCTGATCGGGTAAACTACTTCAACATCTCATGTATTTTAAGCTACAGCCACCCGCACTGTTGATTCTAAAGGCTTTAAGGCAGATTTCTTTGACCCTGGCAAAACGTGAGGTTAATATTTGATTGGAATAGAAACATTAACATACACATACACTACTGAAAGAAGTGCAACCAAGAGAAAAGTTATGAAAGGAAGAAAATAGACTATTAGAAATAATTGAAAACATATTCATGTGTGGTTGACTTGTATTCTTGGTACATTTTAACAACTTTGCTCACGGTTTATTTACTCCAGTAATCCTGAGTTGTAATGTGGTGGCCTTTATAGAGGATGTCATTTTGAATTGGATGCAGCACCTGGTCATGTTCGGCATGTCCACTGCTTTTGTGAAAGGCAGAAACGCTTGCCCCGCTCTGCTCCTTTCACTCTTAATTTTGCCAGGTTTGGTGCCAGTGTTGTTGCTCTGTCAGTGTTCAGTGTCTTTGTGCCCTGCTGCACCACAGTGGTTCGATCTCAGCAACAAACCCACATATTTATTGAGTTTAATGTTTCTTAGTATTGCTGCATCACAACTCCAGAATCCCATCCTTTTAGCTGAAGTTATAGAGTCTCTTTGCATGTTCTTCCTGTATGTATAGTGCATGTGGGTTTCATTCAGGTCCTCTACTTTCTTCCTAGCTACTAAAAACATGTTTGTAGGTGGATTGGTTAAGATACAGAACATTACCACAGATGAATGAATGTGTATGTGGACTGACGGCCCATCGGAAGTGTATTTCATGTCCGAATTTCCAACATTTAGACGAAAATAGATCTCAGAATAGACCTGCTGCAACCTTGATCAATATAAAGTGATTATTGATATTATTATTATTATTATTATTATTATTATTATTATTATTAGTAGTAGTAGTTTATGCATATATGAATGCGATCACAGAATTCTTCACATCTGAAACATAACTCATTATACACAGTATGTTCAAAAAGTATAAAACATAACATATGTCCAAAAACGTGTACATTTCAAGTGAACATGCTTATTCAAATGGTTGTTCTGGTCTTTTGGAGTATTTGATGTAACAAACAATCTGACCATGTAATAGCGGAACAGAAAATAGATGGAGGAATGGACGAGAGGAATATTGGAAGTATATATGAAAGGCGAGACAGAGAGAAAAAGAAAGAGAGACAAAGCAAGAGAGAAAAAAAAGGACCATCACACCGAGTAGATAATGATCCAGTAACGATCAGACTGGCAGCTTCTAAGTGGATCACAGTCTTCACTTTACTGGGGCAAATGCAAAAGTTTGAAACTCACTCAAGCCTAAAAGAGCCAGCTGGTGATAAACAAAAAGCATTGATATTTCTTCAAAATGTTTCTTTAAAAAAAAATGGCTTAAAATGGGCATTGATTTTTTTTATTTTTTTTTTGTGAAGACAGATCTGAGGATCATTTGAATGTCAATGATGGTTATTTATTTATTTATTGCATTCAATGTTATTTCGGAAAAGATATCTCAATGTTATGCAAAGCGCATAAAATAGATTTAGTCAGCAAATGCATCTTTGACACCCACAGTACCATCCATACACCAACATTCTCTCCAAACCGAAATGAAATTTCTTGCTTGATTAAACTCCACAGGCAAAATTCTATTTATGCAACATATAAAAAGGCCAGAAAGAAGCCTCTTCTTTCTGATGCGTCCAATATTTTCTTTATCGCACTCGGCAGCGTATTTATTCCTCCTCTCCATATCTTCCCAGTCATGCCACTCACAGTTACATAAACCTGGAAGATTTGAGCTCACAGACAGATAGATTGCTCATTATTAATCTGAACAAGAAACAGCAGAAGCTGGTGTAGGGAGGAAAAACTAAACATTTGACAGGAAATGAAGCACTTGATCTAGTTAATAAGATTAAATCCAAGAAATCAAATGATGTTTTAAACTTTTCGTTCAGTACATTAGTCTATTTAAATGCACAGCATAATGAGCTGAGTGATAAATGAAGCATATCAATTAACTCAATGAACACAAACAAATAAACAGATTAATAAAGTGGTGTTTCTGCTGAAATTTAATAACATTAATCCTAAGAACTAAGCAAGTCATATTAGCACTTTCTGTAGTCATTCTGAAATGCTTGCTGATTAATTATTCTAGAATCAATGCAGAACCGATGAATCATGTGCCTTTATAATGTTAACTGACTGTATAATACTGTAGAAAGGACATTACTCACAATCTTATATTCCGGTATATGGTAGTTCTCAATCTCTGGTGTTTTGTGTCTGGTCACTGTCAAGGTATCTTCTCCAAACTGTTTCCACAAAATTGCACGGAAACAATTGCATAGGCTGCCTTCCTAGTTTTCATTAATTCAAGCTAGGAGACCCAAACTTGCTTCAACATGACAATGCTCCTGCGCACAAAGCCAGCTCCAGGAAGATATGATTTACATGGTTTGGAGTGAAAGATCTGCTATACAGCTTTGACTTTAACCCTGTTCGAATGAATTGGAATGCTGACTGCACCCAAGCCTTTACGAACATCCTTGCTGCTAATTGACCACAAGTCTCCATAGACACACCAAAATCCAAAATTGAGTGGAACATCTACTCAGAAGAGTGCAGGCAATTATAAGAGCAAATTGGGATTAAATGTGAAATGAGATGTCCAAAAACATACACGAATGTAATGCTAAAGTGTTCACAAGCTTTTGTCTATATAGTGTAGGAGGCATTGCATCATCACTGAGACTAGTTTCATTTCACTGTGTACTGCACTGTATATGGTTTTAATGACAATAAAAACTACTCGAAGTCTGTATTTAATCCAATGTAACAATGGTCTTGCTTTTCAGTGTGTTCAGTGTTTCACGTTATTCTCAAAGGCTCAATAAAAAAAAAAAAAAAAAAATATATATATATATATATATATATATATATATATATATATATATATATATATATATATATATATATATACATACATACATTTCACAATGTCTCCAAATGTGAATGCTTATCATTTACAGAGGCACAGAGTCAGAGACTCTGATAGGATGTAATCATATGGCATTTTAGAAACAAAAATGAAAGTTTGTCATTGCTACAAAATCATCATTGCTTGGAAACATCAAGCGGAACGGGTCACCTACTGTACAAAGATATTTGTGCGTGAACTCTGCAGACGATAAGAAGTCGAGCTTTTAAAGTAAGAAGTGTAAATTTGCTGCTGAAGAACAAGTGTAATTGGATATGCCAACGTTATAGTTACCACCAGTCGGTATGATAAATGCTGCTCATATATCTATGGAAGTGTAGGAGGCGGGTGAATGCAGGGAAGCACTCAGGCATAAAGGATTTAGGCTTTCGACAAACTCTTTATTTTAGGGAAGTGTCTAGTGCACAAGGGATGAATTGAGATTGTGTCAATCAACTAATGTTAAATGCTAGGAGCCAGGATGGATATATGATCTCAAAAAGGTTATTCGGTAAAGCTTCCAGTACCAGTAACAGCTCCCAAGTTTGTATAACCTGTCTAGAGCAGTGGTTCTCAAAAAATATTTTGGAGCCACCAATGTATGTAAAATAAACAGCAAAGTCTCCTATAGAACATGTATTTTTCATAAAGCTTTCTATAAAATTATTTGCCATTGACATAATTTATAAGATCCAAGATCACTGCTGTTTGGATTTTGGATTTTACTGAGTGTTCCATCTTATCTGCAAAGGGCAGTTGTGTGTGCAGGTTTTCATTCCAAACAAGCAGAAGCCACAACTTCTAATATATTAAAAAACAAACTTAACTACTGAAGAACATGAAATCGTGCTGCTCTTGTTTTTTGACTGGACACCCCCTTGATTAATTAGAAGTGCCAAGTAAAACTTGCTTATTATTGTAGTTGTTTTCATTTGGCTGCTTTTTTATGGGTCACCACAGCAAATCTTTGGCCTGCATTTTGATTTGGCACAAGTTTTACCTCAAGAAAGGAAGAAAGAAAGGTGCTTTATACTTGTACTTTGCCGCACAGTGAAATCTTTACATATCCCAGTGATGTTAGGAAGCTAGGCTAGGAGCACAGATTCAGCCATGATACAGCATCCCTGAAGTGCATAGGATTAAGGGCCTTGCTCAATGCTTGAGCTCCCGACCTGCTGATCAGTAACACAGAGTCTTAATCACTGAGCTACACACCTGCCAATCAAATGCCCTTCCTGAGAAACCCCCAATCCCAGTGCTGGGTTGGTTTCCTGTCTGGGAACCGAAACAAGGCCACAATGGGGAAAAAGAGCTGCCAAAACAGGGAGATCCTTAGCAGCTAGTTTGCAAGGGAACGTAAAAAAAATTAACTTTTGGCTATATACTAAAAAAAAAGCCATGTGTGCCCATTTTAAGATTCTCAGTTGATTATCATTAAAATTCCTATCACAGTTGGAAAAGATATTGTTTCTTGATCCTTGTTTATGACTACAACTTAAGCCAATATGCAGCTGATTACAGTAGTTATACTAAATCTAATTGATATATACTGATGTAATTGATATATTGCCTATGCATTGCACCTTTCGCGTTTGCACCATGCTTTTGTGATACAACCTAATTACAAGATTGATTAGAAAAAAGGCATTCTGCCAAAGTTTACAGTCCCAGCATAACATCCAATATAAATTACCCCCAGACACAGTGGTGTAAATAAAGGAACAGCTTGTTCAACTCTCAGTATTTTGCCTGTGGGATGCTTGGGAGGTTCACATTGTAGGAATCAGCATAATGCAAGAGGCCATCGTTTTATAACTCGAGTCTGATTTAATAGGTAAGAAATAAAACATGACAGGACATTTTATGAGAAAATAATCAACTACAGCCTGGTTTGATGCCAAATGCAACCTTGAAGTTGAAGGTTTGCCTCTGAAAGAGTGGGGTGAAAAATTTAATCCCTCAGTATCACGAAAGGATTTCAAATTATTCTTTTTTATCACATTTATTAATAATTAGACCAGGGCACCTCATACTTAAAAAAATTTTTAAAAAAAAAATTTAAATTAAATTAAATTAAATTAAATAAATAAATTCAGTTTATAGATACATTTAATGTTGCAGAATGTCAGAGACCAAACCATATATGTCTACCAAACATGTCTAGACAGACAGACAGACAGACAGATAATGTTTATAAATTATGTACTACTATAGAAATAATCAAATATTAGACCAAGCATTTTCCATAAAGATTACAAACTTCTTTCAGCTTTGCTGCTACTGAAAATTAGTATTTATACTCTTTGACATTCTGAATTTATCAGTGCTGTAGTATTACTATAAAAGTAAAGAAACTAATTAGGGAAGTAAGAAAGAACATGAGAAACGAACACACTGGCTACAAAAGGTAAATAAATGACTATTTATACAAAAGCCATAGTATAAATGCTAATCAGGAATTCAATGTGCAATGAACTCAACAGTTCTGTTGAATGTATTTAATTGTTAGATTTCACATTATATAAAGTTGGTTGTAAATTTGTGGAAAAAAGTTCAGCATATGTTGAGTTTATTATTTAACGTACATGGTAATATCTAAAGTGTTTGAAACATGATCTTCAAGTGAACTGGGGGAAAAAATCTCTCAGTATGCGACTTATTTCATTTTCTTAACTCCGAAAAGTACAAATTGTTGAGGTAGAAAAGATAATTGGAAACATGCTATAAATAGGATTTTCAATACATTTGATTTAAGTGCATGCTGAAGTTTGAAAGCTGTTCTCCTCTAATACATGTATGTGGTTTAGTTTTTTGTTTGTTTGTTAGAGTTTAAAAGGGTTGTGCGGAGATTAGAGAAGGTACACAGCTGCCCTCAGTGCCAGCAGGTCTTACTGCCTGCATCGCTAATTACAACAGGGTTCTTAATCCAAACGTCTGTGTTCACATAGTCTTCTCCTTTGCTGTTCCTGTCCTTATTGAGTGTTTCTTTTTAATACTTTTTTAGAATAACGCTCCTGATTTTAGCCGAAGGTATACATTTCTCTCAGCAACAAAGTCAAGCTCAGCGCAAAATAGTTCTCAAAAATAGTATCATGTCAACTGAGGAGAATCTGCAGCAAGCTTTTCATGCTGTGCACTCCGAATATTAATTAGGAAAGTGTTTTTAATAAGAGTCTGTAGTAAATAATTAAGTGTTGGTACGGAGGATGAGTCAATTTATCTGGGCAAGCATGAGCATGAATCATTCGAATGAAAGCCACCAAAGAAGTGAACAGCGATCCCAAACGTAGTTAAAACGTTTATGGCTGGAAATGACAATTCTGTAAGCTTTCTGCCAAAAAGAAAATTTTAAAATACAGACTCATACTTGTTTTTTTTCAATGTTTTACTCTCAAACAGAAATCAAACCACTGGTAAAAACAAACTTGAGGTATTTACCTGAACAGTTATACGATAAGAGTGAATGCCTGAGGCTATAAACTTCTTCTGATCTTACACACTATCACAACATGTTAACTGGATTAGATAAATTGAGACACAACAGAACCAAGGTAAAAGCTTACACATGAGCTTTTGATGTGGCATGGGAGTAAGTTGGTAATATACACAGAATTGTAATAAATAAAAGCACAGTTTTCCAAGCTTGCTTGCTGCTTTCTACTCGTTTATTTATTTATTTAAAATTAATCATTCATTTTTTTTTTTTATTATTATTATTATTATTATTATTTTTTTTTACATTCTTAGTGATGTTAGAAGCTGGGGTCAGAAAATAATACAATGCCATTGGAACACAGAGGGTTAAAAACCTTGATCAAGGGCCCAAGAGTTGGTAATACTTGGGGTTGAACCCCTGACCATCCAATCACTACACCAGAGCCTTAACCACTAAGCTATCATTTCCCCAGAGGAAGAAAGGAAGAAATCAGGTAAATATATATAATATTGTGTGGGAAACCAAGTCTCAGGTGTGCTAGATTAACCAGTGCTACCCAAATTTGTTATTTTTTGGTAAATTTCCTGCCTTATTTAAGTCTTACTGTATCACATGCCAACTACCAATCAGGAAGGGTAAAGACATGCTACAGCACATGCTACTTTTCCACCATGCTTCACTGTTGCCTGCAGACAATCATTATTGTATCACTCACCAGCCCTTAAGCAAGCAACTTGGCTCCTGATAGAGCGATATATTTCTGATTTTCTCTCATCAGTCCAGAGCACCCGCTGGTATTTTTTTGCCTTCAGTTTCTTTGGTTTCATGCAGAGTGGAGTTGCTTAACCTTGTTTTCATGTCGGAAGTATTAGCATTTTGGCAGCAATTCTTTCATGAAGACCACTGCTTGCCAAACTTTTCCAGACAGTAAATGGGTCCCACTGGTTTCCACCAGTACGTTGCTGTTGACACTGCTGGACATCTTCTAATGTCAAAGGGAAATGAGCATGAAGTGCCTTTCATCTGCTGTCTTAAGTTTCCTTGACCGATCACAGCGTGTTTGGTCTTTGACATTGCCCGTCTCTTGTGATTCTTCAACATATCATGAAATCTTTGCCTGGGAGAGACCTTGCTATTGCAGTATAACTACATTGCGTTTTGTTGCTGTGCTCAATCTTGCCATGGTGTATGCCCTGTGACATGAAACTGTCTTCCACAATCTCACCTTAGTAGCAGAGTTTGGCTGTTCCTCACCCAGTTTGAAGCCTCCTACACAGCTGTTTCTGTTTCGGGTTAATGACTATGTTTAAACAATACATATGAAATTGATCATTAGCACCTGCTTGGTATAATTACTTCATCATAGCCCTGACTCTGATCCTACAAAATCCTTGACTTTGTGCAAATGTAAGGATTGATAGCCAAGGGGTGTTCACACCGAGTAATTATTGGATTTAGATTTTTCTTCTGTTTGCTCACCTTGCATTTTTTAAATTTATAAAAAAATAAACAAATTAAATTTATATTATTGAAAGCATTCTTGCGTTACAGCATTTCATCGTACTGTGTGTGTGTGTGTGTGTGTGTGTGTGTGTGTGTCTGTATGTGTGATATTGCAGGCAGTATTCATGCTGCCACTACTGTCTTTTTAGTAGATGATATAAGAGAAGCAAAACAATCTTCTGAGACACAATTTATAGGACAACTCTGCGTGAGTTTATCACCCTGAATTTGCTTTCAGTGTCTTTTTCAATCCTAAACCCTCTCTCCGTATGTTTTCATTTATTTTCCACAGAACATCAGGTGACATAAATGGCCTTCACCCCCGCTGTAGGTCCAATAGATATGAGGGAACCTCCACTGGGAAGGCCATCTGCACATGCGCTTCACTAGCTGTGTGGTTTTCCAGTCCCAAGTGCTCACAGGTGATATGTAACACACACACACACACACACACACACACACACACACACACACACACAGACTTGCAGTCTTTTTCAGTGAACTGCTCCCATGAGTCTTTAACGAATGTTCTGTCTCATAGTTCCTACTCATAAATTTCACACCGACCACAAATCCTCAGCCAAACAGCAGAACATGATTGTGAGGAAGCATCCATAAGCGACCCTTTTTAATAACATAGCCAAAGCAAACATTATCAAAGCAGAGATCCAAGACAACAGGCACAAATAAGGCAGGCAAATAGAGCAGCCAGCCAAAGTTGCACTCTAAATGAATTTTAAGTGGTGGAATCAAAGAGCTAAACAGAAACAGCAATATCTGCTCACAAGACAAGTGCTCCCAGTATCTGTTCTTGCAATTGAGACCCACAGCTCTTTACACTTTTCACTCACCCGCTTGGCCATGTCTGATCTTTTTAGGTGGATTTGCAATAGACATGTGCCAAGATTAGTCAACATTTGCACGGCAGTAAATTTGCACGCTGACATTTTTCTGCGTATGAATTCTGTACATTTTTCCCGCATACATTATACAGACTAATTTACAACAAATGAAATTAGAAAGGAGATTAGATTTCACTACTGATGCCCTCTCTTTCTTTGCATTATCAAGTGGTGGCATATACATGGTTTACAATTTTAACAAGTGACTCTTCTAGTTTTGACCGTTAATTATCCATTAAATGTAACATTAAACAACCATAATAAATAACTTCTATTTCTTTGCATAAATCTTCGTATTACTGTATTCTCAAATCTGATTGTTGAATCTTTTTTTATCAGCTGCTGTATTTCAGATGACAGGTTTATGTGCATTTTACAGCTTGATTATGTTCAAAACAGTGAAAAAAACTTGGCTGTTTATATTATGTGGTAAGTGAGAGCAAAATTTGTAGACATTCCATAGCGCTAAACAACACTATTGTGAGAATGGAGAGATTCTACAGCATAGTGTTCTTCAGTAAATACACAACTTACGCTTCTGCTCACTCTGTCCGATGATCAATTTTCCTACATAACATCCCTTGTCTAAACACTCAAATGAATGAGCTGCAACTTTAAAACATCTGCTCGTCACACCCATATGAACAGATGTGGTCCACCTTTTGCTGTAATAATAACCACCACTCCTCAATGTGGCTCTGTGGATTTGTGGTCATTTTCACTGACATTTACATTTATGGCATTTGACCGACGCCCTTTTCCAGAGCGACTTACTCCTGAGCAGTTGAGGGTTAAGGGCCTTGCACAAGCAATGCCCAGCAATGGAAGCTTGGTGGTGCTGGGATTTGAGCTTGTGATCCAGAGCCCAATGTCTTAACCATTGAGCTTCCACCTCCAAACATCCACAAGAGCAATAGTGAGTCCTAATCTGAAGTCAAAATTTGTATATGGCTAATTGCTTAATAAAAAAATAAAAAAATAAAAAAAGACATAAGCAAGCAAGGAGAAACTGTTGTACTTCCTGTATATATTGAATGACAGTTGTCTCGTCCAATGATCGGTAAGTTTACATTCACAAACTATACCTACCTTTTCCGGTTTGTCTGAATTGTCGTTGTGTTTTCGGATTTGTTGAAGTGTTTTCATGCAACAATTCAGACAAACTGGAAAAGTGAATTGAAACTTACCTTTCATTGGACGAGACACCTGTCATTCAAGATATACAGAAAGTACAACAGATTCTCCTTGCTTATGTTTACTTCTGTTATTTTCTTATATTTAAAGGTGCACTAATCGAAATAAAAAATAGTTTAAAGTTAACGGAGAATACACCTGTACAAGAAACAAAGTTATAAGATTTCATATTTCCTGTATATCTGTCGCTGTGTTTTCGGATTTGGTATTTTGTTTTCGTATTTGTTAGTGTTTTCTAATTTGTTAATTTGTTCTCTGATTTGTTAATGTGTTTTGCACTTCTCGGCCACCGTAAGATTGAGATCAGAACTCTGTGCAGCCTACTTAAGTTCTTCTATGTAAACTGTGGCAAACCATGACTTTTTGGATCTCACTTTGTACACAAGGGTATTGTTTGGGCCTCTTGGTAGCAGTTAAGGAGAAGAAACTCTTAATAATCATGTTCTGTCAAATGTGTGGCAAGGTTTAAAAATACATGTAAATGTGGAATATGTGAAATCAAGTGTAAATATATAATGAATTTGAATGCTCTGATACATACACATCCCAAAAGTTTCAGTGCTCCCCAGCAGGCCTCACTTTATATCACAAAAATTTTCCCCACAAAGAGAATTATTGTTTTGTTTTAAAGCTGGGACACCCAGTGGCAAAATCCATTGCCAAAGCTCTTTTGCAGTGTATGTGAACACAGTGTGACGTTGCGGCTGGTGAACAGGTGTGGTGTGGGGATTTGATATGCTCTACAATATGAACATATTCAAGTTATGAGAAAATTCACTGCTGCTAAACTGATGAAGCTGAAACCGGTCAGCAAAACAGCATTAAAAAAGAGCAAGGAACAACGTAATGTGTTAGTACACCACACCAAAATTCCCCACGGTTGTTTGTAAATTCATCTTCTGAATGGTTTCAGGTTCTAAAATTGACCTGTTGAGAACGAATTTACAACTTTATGCTGGACTCGAAACCTCCCATTTATAATCATCCCAATCCTTCAGACGGAAGCTCCAAGCATGTGTGCTTCAAACATGCACCACTTAACCTGAATGCACATTGTCTTAAATTAATCAGATGCATCAGGATAACGTGCTTCTCCTCATACTGCTATTCTTCCTGTAACATATGAAGCTCTTTAGCAAGTGGCCATTACCATGTAGGAAAACACACAGGGTTCGTGCCGATATTAAAGCAGCCGAAAAGTCAATGCAGCCGTTGGGGCAGAAATTCGTGGCAGAAATAATTGCCTATTTACAAAACCACTGAAGTGTTACAGCACAAATAGAGAATGAAATGTGAGCGTGATCGGCCTACATCAGTCCTGTCGATGCCACACAGAACTGTTCTACTTCTAAAACCCATCATTCACCGGTTGACCCCTTCCACACCCTCATCTTCTATGAGATTTCCATTAGTGTGTAAGTATGCTGCCACATAACACATAACACGACTTCACACTTGTCACTGTGTTACAACTTCAACCAGCACAGACAGAGCTGAATTTTTTGTGTGAAGTACATCGAATGACAAGTTTCATTGTATTCATTTTTTTTGCTAGAGCTTCTCATTTCAATGTTCTAGCAAGTCCACATTTTGATATATTTCGGTTTTTAACAAATATTAGCTATGAAAAAGTTGAGAGGTTACACTACCAAATATATTGAACATGGTTTTGCTGACCTGGTTGATTTTTGCTATTCTGTCAATATATCCTCTGAAAAAGCCATCAATATTTTACTAGAGAGCTTGTTCTTGGAAATGTATGTTTTTTTTTCAACCTTCTTCCCTTATTCCCTTACAGAATAATCAATACATGTGATCATAAGATTTTGAATGTGAAATATATACAGTATTTTTTCTCTACGGGATCTGCCACTTTCAAATGTACCACCTGCATGTCTTCCCTCACCACGACCATTAAGCTCCTTCTTGGTTTTCCTCTTTTCCTGGTGCCTGGTGGCTCCACTCTCAGCATTTGTCTACTGATATACCCCGTGTACCTCCTCTGCACATGACCAAATCATCTCAATTGCGCTTCCCTCACCTTGTCTCCAAAACGTCCTACTTGCTCTGACCCTCTAATAACCCCATTTCTAATCCTGTCCATCTTAATCAGAAAACTGCAACATCTTCAGCTCTGCTACTTCCAGCTCCACCTCCTGTCTTTGTGCCAATGCCACTGTCTTTAAACCATCCACAGTCCTATTAACTTTCCCTAACACTCCGGCTCACAGACGGCTCAACATCTTATTGATTACCTTGATTTCTCCCTTGATTGACTATTTGCACAATTTATTTAAAGTGTGACCAGCGTTAAGTCTAATTATGGTTCTTATTCAGATTGCTTGCTACTACACAGTACAGTGAATGCTGGGCATTTTTCAGTGTGTGTTAGCATTTTTTTTCACAGGTTGGCAGGTTTGGCAGGTTGTAGAATTGTCACACATGACTTTTTAACGTTAGCCATATAGTTTTATTTACTATACAGTGCCCTCCACAATTATTGGCACCCCTGTTTAAGATGTGGTCGTGGACTTAAAAAAATTCTCCTTTTTTTTTTAAACAACATAGAACCCAAATGCAAAAAAAGAGAAAAATCCAACCTTTTATTTAAGTACATAACTTTGGTGGTAAAAAAATCACACATTTAGAAAAAAAAAAAAAAACTTGAAATCATGTGTGCCACAATTATTGGCACCCCTGATGTTAATACTTTCTACAACCTCCTTTTGCCAACAAGACAGCACTTAATCTCCTCCTATAACATTTCACAAGATTGGAGAACACAGAGAGAGGGATTTTTGACCATTCTTCTTTGCACAATCTTTCTAGATCATCCAGTGTCCTGGGTCCTCTCTTATGCACTCTTCTCTTTAGCTCGCCCCACAGGTTTTCGATTGGGTTGAGGTCTGGGGACTGAGATGGCCATGGGAGGACCTTGAGTTTGTGACTGCTGAACCACTTTTGTGTAGATTTTGCCACATGTTTTGGATCATTATCCTGCTGAAAGACCCAATGACGACCCATCTTCAGCTTTCTGGCAGAGGCCATCAGGTTTTTATTTAAAATATCCTGGTACTTCAAAGCGTTCATAATGCCATGCACCCTAACAAGGTTCCCAGGGCCTTTGGAAGAGAAACAGGCCCACAGCATCACAGATCCTCCACCATACTTCACGGTGGGCATGAGGTGCTTTTCGGCATACTCATCTTTTGTTTTACGCCAGACCCACTTAGAGTGTTTGTTGCCAAAAAGCTCAATCTTAGTCTGATCTGACCAAAGCACACGATCCCAGTTGAAGTCCCAGTACCGCTTAGCAAACTCCAGACGTTTACGTTTGTGAGTGTTAGTGAGAAAAGGCTTTTTCCTTGCATGCCTCCCAAACAGCTTGTTGGCATGTAGAGAGCGTCTGATGGTTGTTTTGGAAACTCTGTGACCCCAAGATGCCACTCTTTGATGCAATTCTGTGACGGTGAGCTTGGGAAATTTTTTTACTTCTCTTACCATCCTCCTCACTGTGCGTTGTGGCAAGATAAACTTGGGACCTCTTCCAGCCTTGTTTGTCACTGTTCCAGTTGTTTTAAACTTCTTAATGATTCCTCTGACTGTAGATACCGGCAAGTTAAGGCGAGTGGCTATTTTCTTGTAGCCATTGCCTGACTTATGAAGGTCGACACACATCTGCCTTACTTGAATGGTGTGTTCTCTTGTCTTTGCCATGTTGACAAATGGGTAAGAGAATTAGGCCTCTGTGTCACGTCATATTTATACCCCAGGGAAACAGGAAATCATGAATTACTAATTAAAAGTCCCTAGATACCCTGACCAACCTTAGCAACTACAGAAAAAAAAAAAAAAAAAAACAATTAAATTTTTCAGAGGAATTGTTAGGGGTGCCAATAATTGTGGGACACATGATTTCAAGTTTTTTTTTTTTTCTAAATGTATGATTTTTTTTACCACCAAAATAATGTACTTAAATGAAAGGTTGGATTTTTCTCTTTTTTTGCATTTGGGTTCTATGTTGTTTTAAAAAAAAGGAGAATTTTTAGAAGTCCACGACCACATCTTAAAGAGGGGTGCCAATAATTGTGGAGGGCACTGTATATATCATATGTTTTAAATGGGTTTTGAGTTCATTGTGCAACGACACGACATAACATGTTGGAATGCACACATTCACACATCGACTAAGTATCTGACCTATTGGTTGTTTGCTCAATTGATTACTTACCCATTTTGTAAGGTCAGAGTAGGTTTTGCCTTTAATTTATTTTCTCACCTTGATTGTTCAACAAAGGAACAGACTCAGCACCTCATTCTAGCACATAGGGGCAATTAAACAAAGCAAATGCACACACCAGCATGTTTTGGGAGAGTTTGAGGAATCTAGAGATCCTGGAGGAACCACATGGACAGATGGAAAATACGAACAACTCCATGCTGTAGCTGTGTGTTGATGTGTGCTGTAGTAGAATTAAAGTATGTTTCTGACCTAAATCTATGCTGAGTCTAAGAACTTCTGGCTTAATAAAATACTGGCTGGTTTTAAAGTGATAATGGGTGTGATGTCATGTTGTCTTGTTTGACCTTAACATTGACCTAAAATCTTTATGCATCACATCTACATTAGAATACAAAATACAGGTAGCCACTCTTAGCAAGGATCCTATCATTGATTTAGGAAATGACTTAAATGCCTTTTCACTAATCCACGATTTAAGCATTTTTCAATTCAATTTAGTTTTATTTTAACAATAGACAAAAAGTCCCAAAGCAGCTTTAAAGAGATAAAGAGGATATCCATTATAGCCCAAATCTATCCTCCTATTTGGTTCATAGATCTTTAAGCTGCTCATTTAGATTTTCCTATCAAGCATTTAAAAATGATTCATAGATAATAAACAGAAATATGTAAATATGATATGATACACAATATCAACCAAATAATGGCAATGTTTTTTTGGTTTACATTTATCACAAGCAAGGCTTATCCATTAAACTCCACATCTTTGGGTTTCAATGTTGTTTTATTTTTGTGAATTATGCTCCAAAATGATTTTGGGATAAAAAAACTATATATATATATATATATATTTGGGATAAAAAAAACTATAAAAAAATATATAAATACACACACACACATACACAAACCGCCTTAACATTATGACCACCTGTCTAATATTACTGGTCTGTGGCTACGCCATTCCATATGCAACTACCTACAGTGCACTGTGTATTCTGACACCTTTTTTTATCAGATTCAGCACAAACTTCTTCAGAAACTTCACCTACAGTAGCTCATCTGACCTTCACTCCCCAATGAGCCTTGGCCGCCCATGACCCTGTTACTGGGTCACCACTGTTTCTTCCGTACACCACTTTTAATAGATACTGACCACTACAGACCAAGAACATTCCACAAGAACTGCAGTTTTGGAGATGCTCTGACCCAGTCATCTAGACGTCACAATTTGGCCCTGGTAAAACTTTCGAAAATCCTTATGCTCACCCATTTTTCCTGCTTTAAACACATCAACATTGAGGACAAAATGTTCACCTGCTGCCTAATAATATCCTACACTCTAACAGGTGCCATGATGAAGAGATAATCAGTGTCATTCAATCAATTTTTAAATATCAAAATTTTAGGTCTGGTATAATATCTATATGCTTTTCCAGATAACATTTAACCCTATGTCTATAAGTTTCTATGTTTAATTTCTATCTATCTATCGATCGATCGATCGATCGATCGATCGACAGACAGACAGACAGATAGATAGATAGATATCTATCTATCTGTCTGTCTGTCTGTCTGTCTGTCTGTCTGTCTGTCTGTCTATCTATCTATCTATCTATGTTTGAGAATTATGCTTCTTAAAAGATAAAAAAAAAGAATATATATTTTTTTATATATAATAATTATTATTATTAATAATATATTGTAATATAAAATGTAAAAATATATAAAATATATGACAGATTTACTCATTAGGGTACAATCCTAGTGACAGTTTAGTTGAAAACCCTCGCTGGGAAGGTAAAGCAGTGAACACAATCTGGCAACCCCAGCCTTCAGGAGCCTGGCTGCTGCTGTTTGTCGGCTGTAAAGCGGCGCTTCATCTCAGCAGAGCCGCACTACAGAGAGTGAGGATGTGAGTCCGACACGTTTCTAAAGACTCCACATCTCCTCTCATGGACGCTACAGGATTAACCCGACCTGCAGCACTTCTCTGGATACACATTTCTCCCCAAAACACCGACATCTTTCTCTTTTTCTTTCTATCTATTTTTTGTCTAATGTGTTCTTCTTGTCACGTTGACGGACAGGGGAAGTTTCCTCTTATGAAGATCTGCCTAAGAAGAAGCGGCTTTCGCATCACTCCAGCTCTGTAATCTCTACATGTATTTTTAATAATATATATCATTTTTTACAAAGTGTTTTTTTTTTATTTTTTATTTAAATGAGTGTCTGCAGCAGGTCCTGAATCTCAGTGCTGAAGGTGTGCATGTGCTGCTTGAGTAGTTCATTCATGGAGGAATTAGACGGATTTCTTTAGTCCATGAGGACAGAATATCGGCTTTTTTTCCCCCGCAAGTTGTTTTTGCTTGTTTGTTTGTTTGTTTGTTTGTTTGTTTGTTTGCTTGCCCTCTCGGAGAATATCAGTGAAGCCGCTCGGGGAAAATCATGAACAGCGTCACGGAGCTTGAAGACGGACCGCAGCACAAGGCTCAGGTAGACCCCACTGGATGAGACCCAGCCATTTTATATATATATAAATATATACACTCTGTTTCTAATAAAAAATAATAATAAAAACAAATCAATCCACCTTCAGCACATGAAGATCATTTCTTTTAGGAGTCGAGTGTGAGGTTGATGACTAAGCATGCTTGACATCTTTTTTTCTAGAATGTAATCTAATTATAGTGACTCTATAATTTTCGGTTTCTGTGCTATTAAGGTTAAAATTCATTAAAACCACTTTTGGTATTTGCATCATGTTGCCAAAAGTATTTTTTATATATATATATATATATATATATATATATATATATATATATATATATATATATATATATATATAGTGCAGCCTTGCTTTATTGATCATTTCAGGGGAAAGTAGCTACAAGCAAAAAAAAGTGGATGTACACCACTGGATGACGTCACAAAACTAATTTGCATATCCATCCATCGCCACAATCATTTCATTATCCTTCAAAACAGGCGGCTTTCATGAAAACAATCACAACATAACAGCGTTGAATGTTACGATAAACCAGAATTTTTTTTGTCTTTTTTTCTCTTCATGTTCATCCAGTGTTTGTGTTTCATCTGGATTCTCTAGTTTTCTTCCATACCAGTTAGGTGGAGGCTGTACATTTTTTGTCGTGTGAACAGTCCTGGGTCCCCTGTGATGGACTGGCATCCAGTGCAGGTATATTCCCAGTATTCCCAGGATAGGCTCTGGAGCTGTAGTGCCCCTGACCTGAATAAAGAGACTACTGAGGATGAATAAATGAATATTTCGTGCTTCAGATAATGCCCAGAAAAGCAGAATAACTGCTCTTTCTCTGATAAAGGAAAATATTTGAGTATGTGGGGAGTAGCAGTTAAACCAGGCATAATCATGTTTCTAGGACATGTCTGCTGTAAGGAATGATTAGTGTCTGAAATAAGCCATTCAGCACAAGGCTCTTATAGTTGCTTCCACATTTTTTTCCCTGAGTCCTCTTTATTAACCCTTGTTGGGAAATAACATTTCACATTTGCCAGAGCTCATGTCAGTGTTTATCGCAGCCTTCTCTTTCACACAGTGTTAGAGCTGAGGAATGCTTTTTCTCCATGCTCGTTGATGGCTGGGAAAAGTGTCTTGGCACTGCTTTTTTGCAGAATAGAGAGGACTGTGCTTGATGCCTCAAAAAGATGAATGAATAATTTCACCCCTGTGTGTCTCTAGCTATATAAACTGCACTATTTTGAATGTCATTCTTGGTTAAGAGAATCACTTTTGGCTTCTGGTTAATGGGAAAGAAAATGTAATAGATTTTCTGAGGTTTACAGCAAAAAGGTGTTGGGCGATTTCATGACACGAACACGAACATAACATTTATTTCATATATATATATAACATTTCTAGGGGTTGTGTTTGGATTTTTTTTTTATTTCCACTAAAACAGTCTTTTATCTCATAGTAGATACACGATAAAACATATTAATGTAGTTTTATGGGGTTTTTTTTCCCCCTGAAAATGTAGGTAATCCTGTTTTCCCCATCCGGCCTTATTACCCTACCCTGTTGATTATCTTGCCCTATTAAACTTCCCTGATATTCTAAACCTACCCTGTGATTCTACCCTGTTTTGCCTATCCTATCCTGTGATTCTACCCTGTTTTGCCTATCCTACCCTTTAATTCTACCCTGTTTTGCCTATCCTACCCTGTGATTCTACCCAGTTTTAACTATTCTACCCCATGATCCTACCCTAATATGCTTATTTTACCTTGTGACCCCAACTTGTTTTGACTATTTTTTTACCTATGATTCTACCCTGTTTTGCCTATCCTACCCTGTGACACTTACCCTATTTGTCTATCCTACCCTGTGACACTTACCCTATTTGTCTATCCTACCCTGTGACACTTACCCTATTTGCGTATCCTTCTTTGTGACACTAACCTTTTTTGCCTATCCTACCCTGTGACTCTAGCCTGTTTTGGCTGTTTTACCCTGTTTTGCCTATCCTACCTGTGACTCTGCCCTGTTTTGACTATTCTAGCGTTTTGACTATTCTACCCTGTTTTGCCTATCCTACCTGTGACTCTACCCTGTTTTGCCTATCCTACCCTGTGACTCTACCCTGTTTTGCCTATCCTACCCTGTGACTCTACCCTGTTTTGCCTATCCTACCCTGTGACTCTACCCTGTTTTGCCTATCCTACCCTGTGATTCTACCCAGTTTTGACTATTCTACCCCATGATCCTACCCTAATATGCTTATTTTACCTTGTGACCCCAACTTGTTTTGACTATTTTTTTACCTATGATTCTACCCTGTTTTGCCTATCCTACCCTGTGACACTTATCCTATTTGCCTATCCTACCCTGTGACACTTACCCTATTTGCCTATCCTTCTTTGTGACACTAACCTTTTTTGCCTATCCTACCCTGTGACTCTACCCTGTTTTGACTATTCTACCCTGTTTTGCCTATCCTACCTGTGACTCTACCCTGTTTTGACTATTCTAGCGTTTTTCCTATTCTACCCTGTTTTGCCTATCCTACCTGTGACTCTGCCCTGTTTTGACTATTCTACCCTTTTTTGCCTATCCTACCCTGTGACTCTACCCTGTTTTGCCTATCCTACCCTGTGACTCTACCCTGTTTTGCCTATCCTACCCTCTGGTTCTACCCTGTTTTGCTTATCCTACCTGTGACTCTACCCTGTTTTGCCTATTCTACCCTGTGAATCTACGCTGTTTTGATTATTCTACCTGTGACTCTACCCTGTTTTGCCTATCCTACCCTGTGACTCTACCCTGTTTTGCCTAACTGCCCTAACCCTGGTTTGACTCTCGTTCCCTGTGTACAGTGATTGGTTCTTCAGTGAATTTTATAAAATGGAAACTGTCTGTGGTATGAGGAACAAAACACTTACTGGAAAATAATCAACATCAGCCCATGGTCACATCACCCTGACATTGATTACTTTCCTTCACTTGCACACCTGAATTGTTTTATTCCTTACTTCTGATGGTGAAAAACAAAGATTCAAGCAATGAAGGCTTTTTTACAGAAGCTCTAAAACTTATAAGTATGCACTTACTGTCCATTAGAAGATTCGCTCATCCCTGTGCCATGACAGATGCCTTCATGCCACGCAGGAAGTGAGGGATGATGTTTCATTGCTAAGTGTGTGAGCGAAGTGCGTGAATGTTCGCCTGTTTCATTCACTGTAAACCGATGGAACGCAAAGTTGGATTAATGTGCTTGTGGGTTGTCATTTTAATGACAAGTGATTTGTCAATACTGTGATTTATGTCTATAACGAAGTTGGAGCATAAAAAAATGAATACAATTTACACACCTGTGTTCTGAATGTTAACGTCATGCCATATACACACACACGGGCTTTGTGCTGGCTCATCCGCCTTCCTGCTCCTGTTGTACACACCATAAGTTATTTCAGGGTTTGCTAATTAATCAGCGTGAATTCATCTGGCTGCCTGGTGTTTATTAATAAACTCCGTTCCCTCAGGAGACAAAGGTACTCTCGTGGGATCAATAACACTTACCTGCAGTGGAGAAGTAGAACAGAATGGCTTAGTGCTTGATGAAAGCGTCCTTTACTTCCGCCTGTTAGGATTTTTCAGCTGAGTGTGAAGGAACGCTACTTAAATGCCGTTTTCAAAAAAATAAATGTCTTTTCGTGGCACTTCAACAAGGTGCGTGTCAAGTACCGAGGAAGAAAACGGATTGTTTATTTATTGAAAAGGTGCTAAAAAGCATGATAGGCTTGCAAACAAAGCAATAAAGAAACCAAAACCTGATCAAGAAGCCATAGACTGTGGACCCTCACAACAACCATGGAAGACCAGAGTGAAGGGTGAGGTGACTGCATATACAAGTGCTAATCAAGGAGACAAGGAACAGATGTGAGTGATTAGTGACATGTGAGTCAGGCATGTTAGGGTGTAGTGGATGATGGGAAGTGTAGCCCAGAGTCATAATCCCAACACAGTTTGTGTTCAGGAATGCAATCATTTTGAATTGATTTGCTAATATGGTTTCCCTAATGAACAGATGTTTATAAAGTAGTAATTTGACACTCCCCCCCAAAAAAATATTTTGCAGTATTGAGGTGTATTGAGCCAAAACAATTCAATGGACAATCTGTCTAATGGTAGAACAGTTTTTATTAGCATGAAAAATGGTTGAATGGTTTTAAAATCAGGAACACAGTGTTTAGACATGTTGAGAAATTAAGGACGTTAGCGGGACTCATTAGACGCATTAGTCTAATATAAGTCATTGCTTTGGCAAGCTTTGCCACCACGAGTCCTTTTCTGGGTGCCCAAAACATACTGGGTAGTACAATGGTGTTTTTACTTGCCAATAGGCTACACAATTATTGTATCATTTGTCCTTAGTCACATCTTTGATTTAAGGAAAAGGGAACACTCCACAGAGAACTGAAGCGGATTTTATAGATTAATTGACACCATTGAGCTTAAAGCTACTGTCATTTTATATGAGCCGTTTGACTTTGCTTCCTTTGCATCCTGTTCGCTGTCAATAAATAAACTTTCACACGAAAAATAATCTTCTGGAAAGTCCTTGACTCTAGTCAGCAAATGCAAATGCACTTGCAAATGCAAGTGCCTTTCACCTCTCTGTCTCTCTTTTATATGGCTATACAAGAGTAGCCTATAAATGAATGAGAAGCCAAGCGGTAGCTTGAAAACATATCAAATAAACCATGGAGTATTTTGGGTTTTTTTTGTACAGTATGTTTTAGCAACAGGAACAGGAAAGCCAAAAAAATGCTTTTCATTTAAATGTTTTGCTCATTCAAAAATGGCAAAAAAAAAACAGTTTGTATCAACAACAGATTTATATAACCATCCCCCTTATGCTTATCATCCTATAGTAACATAATGGCAAGGACTTGTTTGCTGGTTGCATCACATGTTGCTAAGAAACAAAGTGAATAAAAACACGCAATTTCCTCACAACGAAAAGTGTAAAATCATTGAAACTGGCAAAGCTGTCGGTTAAGAACAGTCTTCAGTGTCAGTGCTATCAGTAGATTTTCCACCACGGGAGAGTCTTCAGACCAGAGAAGTTCAATATTTCTGGTTTCTCTATAACAGTGGTCCCCAAACCTCTTTTCTGTGAGGGCCACATAATTTTTCCTTTTTTTAATGGGGGCCAGGTTGGTCTATAACAGAAAAATGTCATGGTTTGGAGTGACTACCAGTGTTAACGGCGTAGATTTTAATAAGATTTTAAAAGTATTTATGATGCGTTCTAATGCTAGATTAGTTTAATATTTTGTTATGCACCATACAGACAAATAAGCATTACTTTTCAAGAAATATAGCAGATTAAAAGAGCATTTTCATTATTTCTATCAATATGAGATTTCGTTTCATATTCATTGCAAATGAAATCAAAACATTTACGTTTGTTATTTTGAATGTACCATTCTTTTGGTTGGTGGGTGAATCTAACAAATAATTAGGTTATGTTAATAGCAATTTTTTTGTTTGAAAGCCATATTTTTTTGTTGAATACAGATAGAATATCAGTCAAACACACTTTAAAAATTACATTTTCGAAATATTTCTCTGCCACTGTTCAGCGGGCCATTTCATATGTGGGGTTGGGCCATATTTAGCCCATGGGCCATAGTTTGTGGACCCTTGCTCTATAATATGACAGTCTTTGAAGGGGAAATAATGTTGATAAGGTAACAACTGGTTCTGTCTGCTGTATCTGGAGGTAATAGTAACTAGCTTCTTTTGTGGATGTCCCATAACTTCTAATGTTGCTAGGGATAGTTACAATGTGCAATGAGTCATGCTTGAATATCATTACATGGCTGTTTGTAGGAGCAGACACATTTAATGAAATCACACAAGTTATTTTAATATCTGGATTCAAGCATGTAAGAGCTAGCATGGAACAGATGCCTTGCAGGTAACCTCCACTGTTTTTCTCACCATTTCATTGTGAATTTTCTGAGAACTCTGCTATAAGAGTTAACATATTAGTTTTCATGAAAGACTACAATTATTGGACACCAATTGTGAAATTGTTCAAGCAACCTATTCAACCAATTCTTACTAACAAATAGAATTTTCTGTGTTTTCCCTATACTTACTACATATTTTATTTGCTTATCTACCTACAGATAGGGACAGTTAAGACCTGAAGGAAAAAGTGGAGTGTTCTCAGATGCTTATTGAGCTACAGAGAAAACAGATGCTGAAGCTTTTCTAGTGCGTAGAAAAAAAAATCACAATATCACACATTAAAACGTGGCAAAAAACGAGCCCATGGCACACGATGCCCAGCCATGCAATCTAGTTTACTATTACTGCACAGTGAGCTTTTTAAATGACATTCAGTTTGGTGTACTTGGAAACCAGTGCTAGAAATATTCACACAAATGGTTGAAATTTATAGGATTCTGTCAGGAAAAAAAACACTCTGCACTTCTCTTGTCCATAAAGCTGAAGACTGAGTTAAACTCAAAGCAATATTTGTAGTTGGTAGTAGGGGGCTGATGAATAGGAAGCACAGTGATTGTCTTCAGCCAGCGCTTTAAAAGCCACTTCATTACAAAAAAGCTATTTCACCTCAGGAGCCATTCACACCACTGGTTCAATTTCTAAACCCTAATAGCTGCCACAATTTAAGCTGACGTAAGTCATGTTAGCAGTTTGTTGCAATTTCGACCAAACTTAAACAACAAATGAGGCTGGTTTCTTTAATTAACCAATTTTCAGCTAAAAAAACATTCATTATTCCTAATTGGCAAAGTCAATTACAATGCAAAAAGGACCCAAGAAGAGTCAATGTGGACGTCATGGAATTAAAGGATGTTACAAAACCAGGCTTTGTTGATTTGTTGGATGGGTTTTTGAGGTAAAAAGAAAGGAACACGTTTTTTGGTATTTAAGAAGTTGCAATGTCACTTTCGTATGCAGCTAATGCGATGACCTTTTTGTTTTCTAACGGTTACTCTGAATATCAATTGAACTGAAGCTTAGAGGCACATCTTTGTGTGGAAAGAAATTGCACCCCTATTTGCTTGTTGAACATCCCATTCCAGATTTAGTGCCCTTTTGCTTTTATAATTACCTCCACTCTTTTGAGAAGACTGATCAAGATTTTGGAACATATATGTGTTTAAGATGAGACATTGATGTTAGTTGACTAGACCTGGTAAATTGTTGGTGTTTCAGTTCATCGCTAAAGTGATCAGTAAGTTTGAGGTTGAGTTTGAGCTTCTCTGCAGAAGAATTCATTTTTTCATGGAGCTCTTTTTGTACCCAGGGGTACTTTTATGCTGGAACTGGAATCCATTCTAGACATTTGTGTGCCTAAAACCCTGTGACTTTGTGCGAAGGCCCATGTATGGGTATGATGGTCAGGTATCCGATTTGTCTATAGAAAATACAGTAAATCTACTGCAAGTATGATAGATGAATTATGGAGTGAATCTTCTGGTGAGCAGGGACTTAAAATCTGATTTTATTGCTGCCACATGTAACATGATTCAATTAAGTTATACTTCCACAGAATATAAAATATGAGAAGGTATCGGTGTATACAAAAAAAGTAAATGTAATTTGTTACTGTACTTAAGTTACTTTTTTGCATATCTGTACTTTACTGAAGTATTTTTTATTTGGAGAGACTTTTACTTTACTTCTACATTTTAAAGTCTTTGTAGTTCACCCAACTACACTTCAAGCATGCAGCAATCCACCAATCAGGATAGAGAGCACTCTGTTTTGATTGCTGCTTGGTGCTATCTGCTCAGCACAAACATACAGTTTAGTGTCAGTTAAACAGACAGCGGAACATTTCGAGAAGAATAAATGATGGAAGAAACTCTAACTTGCCACAACACCCTTGGGCTTATTGGCTTGATTTTTCTAAAATGGTTAAAAAGAAGTATTTGGGCTCATGATCATTTTAATAGATATTAATCAAGGTTTGACTCATTAATATCTTTCTAGTAATCTACCAATCTAATATCTGCAGTCTTCATCCAGATTGTGGATGAGTGTGAAGTCCAGCCGAGTCTCCAGCATTTGCTCCTTGGTTGCTGTCGTTTAAATATCCATTATAGGAGTGTGACAAAAGAGTGGGCAGAGAAAACCTGACTGAACACACATGGCAGAATTTACAGGAGAATGATAGCAGGACATAAACAACTCTGTGGTTGTTTATCAAAATGGTATCAGTCTGCTTCACTTCATTTAGTGTCTGATGTTGCAGGCGAGTGATAATGACATTCTCTCCAAGAAGAGCTTAAGTTCATTAATACCTGAGGTGCTATTTTGATTCAGTTTCTTGGTGTGTTTTTTTATTTTACATTAATATCTATATTACTGTCGGTAAGATGACGTCCATAGTCTAAGACATGCTACAGCACTGAAGCTGGATTCTGATTGTTCAGAAGGTTCTGACCAACATTCTAATAAAGCAAAAGACTCCAATGACCTTCGATTAAAGCAATCTATATACAAGGCAAATCACAGGCTTATCTAAACACATGTGTTCTAATACATTATTGCTTCTATGGAATGCTATATTCGGGGCTTGGGTATTCACACCAATGGATTATAACTGTGTACATTTTTGGTATTTTTATATTTTCTGTAAAGATAACATTCATTTAACTTTTTAAAAGGAGTGTCAGTGAAAATTAACAGTCATACCAACAGCTATTGAGTGTTGTCTAGATCGAAGATTTGCAAAAAAGAAAGGCTACAAGGGAATAAATATATATAACATATAGCTACTATGACATAGTGATTAAAGAAACAAACTGCTTTCTTGGACATTCCACTTATTAAGGGGGAAGTGGAGGCTCAGTGGTTTTAGGCTCTGGGTTACTGATTGGAAGGTCAGAGATTCAAGCCCCAGTATTGCCAAGCTGCCACTGTTGAGCCCTTAACCCACTATGCTCCAGGGGTACTGTATCATGGCTGGTTTTGCACTCTGACTCCAGTTTCCCAATATCGTCAAGTATATGTGACAAGTAAAACGCACCTTTAGCTTAAATATAATGAGTAAAAATGTGAATTTGTTTTGTAGAACTACCTATTTGGAGTCATTTGGCAAATTGCTGTGGTGTAAGATAAATGAAATACTTGGTGTTATAATAAGAACATTACTCACTCGGTAGTAATGGTAAGTTCTCTTCATGCCGTTTTCTATAATAGCATGCCTCAAGTGTGTTATTCCATATAACACAGTATAATATAGAAATACTGTATGTATGATTAATGGAACCAATTAATTTCACTAGTTTTTTTTCTTTTAGCTTTTAGTATGAATATCCATGAAGAATATCCAAATACAGTATCCATGAAATTACTGAGCAACTCCAACTACAATGGCTCAGGACCAAAGGTGAATTTAATAGCCTATCACTGCACAACTTAACAATGATGAAACTATAATGAATGGACATTCGGTGCCACCCAGATGAGAATGGGTTCCCTTTTTGAGTCTGGTTCCTCTCAGGTAGTTTTTCCTTGCCACATTCGCCACTAGTTTGCTCATTAGAGACAAAGAATGATAAGGAACAAACGTATACATTCTTTTATAACCACTTTATTTCTGTAAAAATGCTTTGAGACAATGTCCATTGTTAAAAGTGCTATCCAAAAAAAAAAATGAATTGAAAATTGAACGAATAAACTGAATGGACCCCCAAAACTGGTGGAAATGCTGTTCCTGTAAACCAGAAACCTGATGCTAAGTTCGAGTTCCAGTTTTAAGCTGCTTTATTTATCCAGACCCTAGAACCTTCCCCGAAGGACACTCAGTGAAAGTATCTGTCTTTCAGGACCAATCAATGTGAGCAGGAGCTTGAGAGGGTGTTGGATTTGATTTCCATCTGTAAGCACCACTTTATCTCTGAAGCAGCGATGGAGAAGGGTGGTACCTGCCCTTCCGATGAGAGCGAATGCAATAGTGGAGAGCAGGCATGTCTAAACCGGTGTCTTTATTACAGAGTGCCACACGTGTGTGTGTGTGGTGTGTGTGTGTGTGTGTGTGTGTGTGTGTGTGTGTGTGTGTGTGGTACACCACCGGGGAGCATAAACACAGCTGGAACCTGCTCTACAGCAGTTCGCCCTCTGTAATGCTGCTCCTTCTGTTGGCTCTGAAGGATTTGCTCATTAGGGCATTTAGACACTGCAGCTTACACATGATACTTCCCTTACAGACTCCACAGAGTTTCTGCATCAGATCTTGTGGCAAAATGAGATCAGCTCACCATAATTCACACTTGTCAGATAGATGTCTATTTTCTGGAGTAATGGTTAGCAAGATTTCTCTTACAAATACAGAAACATGTGCACATGGATAATGCTGCTTTCCTTAGCACAGGATTTATCTCAAGGAAAAGCTGCACCAGAAGCACTTGATGAATGATGTGTGCACAGATGAGTGGATAAATCGTAGCTCTGTCATGCTTTGGGGAAATCACCTTTACCATATATACTGAAATATTTTTATCCAGAGTGAGCGTTTTCATGTTGACCCCACCCCCATCTACTGGGTCATTAGGAAATCGACGAATAGGTTGTTAAGGATGCCGATGCAAATCATTTACATTTATATTTTACATTTATAGGATTTGGCAGATGCTCTTTTACAGAGCGACTTACAACTGAGAAGTTGAGGGTTATGGACCCAGCAGTAGTAGCTTAGTGGTGCTGAGATTTGAACTCGTGATCTTCTGATCCATAGTCCAAGCTACCACCTAGCCAATCACGTGTTATGACCTTTACTTTTACCAGATCTCAACACAGATGAAAATCAATAAGAGATTTTGTAATAGTGGTGATCAGGGATTGGCTATTAGGAACAATGCTGATGAGTAATTGGTTTCTGGGTGCCTTGGTGAGCAGTGATTGGCTTTTGGGAGTAATGTTGATTGCTCTTTGGGGACAAGAGTGAACTGTTTCCTTCTTTCGGATCTGCCTCGTTTGTACCCACTCTGTGCAGCTGGGAATTGTTTTGCATCAACAGCCTGGGGATCCATGAAAATATAAAGCAACATGGGAGATTTAAGGATGGATTTGGACTGTAGTTAATGTCAACAGTCTACTATAATGGCTAAGGACAACAGGTTAGTGTTAATTGTCATCATAATAATGTTAAAAGGTAATAATCGACATTCTGTGCCACCCAGATCAGCATGGGTTCCCTTTTGAGTCCTCATGCCATCTCAGGGAGGTTTTCCTTGCCACAGTCACCAGTAGCTCATTAGGGACTAAATTACAATGATAAGGAACAAACTTATACATTCTTTTATTACCACTTTTTCTGTGTAAAGCTGCTTTGCCACAATGTTAGCTGTTAAAAGTGCTATACAAATAAAAATGAATTAAACAAGTTAATTGTTGGAAATAATGCTGGTTAGTGACTGGTTGTTGGGAACAATGGTGATTAGTGAATAGTCTGTGGGAGTATGATTAGTGATCTGTGATTAGTAGTAAATAAAATAGTGCTAATAAGTGATCGGTTCTTGGGTACAATGGATGTTAGTGATTGATGTGACATGAAGTGAAACATAGACTTTTGCAAATGCAACCCAGGCTTTGCTGAACCAGCTTTTATATTTAATCCAATTAAAGGTAATAATGTTAAAGAAACAAGCTTATTTGTTTTATACCTACTTTAAACTAATTCCATTTAAAGTTTCAGCAATAGCTAACATATCAATAAACAGGACCACTGTTAGTAAGCTTTTAGCCATTTACTGGGTACTGATTGTACTATTTGATGAAGCATGACAATGAACAGTCCAATTGCACGATTACTGCTTCATACAACTGTCAGGCCCAGGAGGCAAAAAAGCAGTGAAAAGTATAAGGGTAATAATATCCCTACATTGTCCCTGTAGTCATTAAACCAGGGCCAGTGGCTTAATGGAATCTATTGAACTCATCCATATAAAACTTCAAGACACTGGTGTAAATAAGTGTGGGAGACAAATCACAAAACCACAAACATTTTGTCTTTGCCTTCCAATCAACACTCAAGCTGAATCAAAAGCTTCTATCAGTCATGATGTGCCCTTTACTCTTAGTATGCCATGCAGTCAGTGGGGTATCCTGATTCCCTCCACAAAGCTTTCAGGTATTTCTGTTCATGTTTTTTAAAGCAAGTGGCATTGATACACCTTGACAATGCACACCATCTACGTCATTGACATCCAAGGATTTGTAAACCATACACATGAGATAAAGGGTGGGGTTAAAGTTTAGATACTAATAGAGGAAGGAAAGCATGCAGAAAGCCTGTTTCCTACTATTGAGTGACTTTGACAGCTGTCATCTGCTAGTGTGGACACCAAGACAGAAATCAGGTGTGGACAAACTAATTAGTGCCAGCATTCTCCAGCCATAACAAGTTGTCATTTCATCAGCCTGTTACATAAAAGTCCAAAGCAGCATCCTATTTAAGGACACAGAGACAGCTGCCCCTATGGTGCTCACTCCATTTTGTCTTCGTCAAACGTTAAAAGCTCATCAGAATTTTCTTCGAAAATGAGGTAAATCTCCAGAGGCATCCACTTTATTAGAGAAATGCAATCAGGAAAAAAGAAGTCTCTAATGGATTTCCAAGTGGTTGTTTTTTTTAAGCCAGTGTCCAAAGGAAAGACAACTTGCATTCTAGTCATGTGCAAAGACAATTACAATATAATACGCACAAATGCACAAGACACAAGAGGAAGTTTTGGGGTCTTAATTCTCAGTGGAGACAACACATTTATCCTTAACAAATATGAGTTTATGTGTATATGTGTGGACTCATCTGTCCACAGAACTGTCTTTCAGTCATTTACTGTCCAATATTTGTGTGTTTTTTGCTTTTTACCTTCGTTTGTTGCATTTAAACAAAATGTATGTGTCTCAAAAAATGATAAAAGCCTAGGTGGTTTCTAATAAACGTCATGGTGGTGCGATGCACCTTAGGCTACTAACTTATCTGACCATATCGGTTAAGATGATGGATGTCTGATCAGAAGGTTGTGAGTTCAAATCACCAGCACCACACAGGTGCCACTGTTGGTGTTGTAAACCACTCAACTGTAAAAAACAATATAATTGTAAGTAACTCAAAATAAGGGTGTGTATAAAGTGCCATAAATGTGAATGTACTGTAGATTAAGCATACTAACAGCATGTTGACTCATCGTTGAGGTCACAAACACAATGTGCTTCATTGGATACTTTGTTAGAAGGACTAAACATTCATGTATTTATGGTTTACTCTCGACCACCTCGAAGACCACCCATTTTGTCAAATACAGTAGGGATTGCACTAGAGTTTATATTCCTGTTAATTTTCATCAGCTTTTACATTAATTTTAGTCCAGTAATTGGGCAGGCCACCTTAACTTTATTCCTGAGGCATACAAACATTCGCATTTAGCTGTGTAACATATCAACATCCCTCTGCAGCATATATCGATCGTAAGAGGATGTGTGTGTGTGTGTGTGTGTGAAGCTATCATTTGTCTAAATGACAAGATGGTGGCATTAGGAAAGCAGAAATGGAGCTGTTTGCATCTCCCTATGCTCAGTTATTAAGCATTTATCACCTCAAATGTGCTAATGAAGTTTTACTCGCCAAGTTGGCCCTCACTGTCTTGATATATGTCTCTGTGTTATTGTTTATAGCAGCAGAAATTGCACTACTGTCTGATTTCTTTTCACAGCACACTATAGAGTCTCTGGAGACTGTTGAGTGTGAAAATCCCAGTAAATCTGAATTGTTTAAAATCAACACCAACTACTATTATTATTATTATTACTATTGGACAAATGGTCCAAGATGTTTTGGGCATCTTGTTTTTCCACAAACATTCAAAATCTTTGATAAAGACATTACCTGTATATCTTGACCAGGATGGTTTTATACATAGTTCCGCTACCACATAGATATAGTTTACATGGGCACTGACCTCAACCCTATTGGAACACCTTTGGGATGAATTAGAGCACTGACTGCAGTCCAGGCCTCCTCATCTTACATCAGTGCTCGACTGTACTAATGCCCTTGTGGCTAAATGAGCACAAATCTCCACAAGCAGACATCAAAGTATAGTGGAACATCTTTCCGGTAGAGTGGAGGTTATTATAACAGCAAATTACATGCGAAATAGGATGTTCAAAAAGCATAAAGTGGTCCCCGGTTGCTTCCAAAAATCTAAAATCATCTATACATTATGTCACTTTATAAACGTAATAGTGTACAGTATTTTAAGCAAATACATAATTTAAATTGTTATTCCTAATGTTCCTGAACATTCGGTTAATGTTAACAGTTCCATGTTACTTCAATGGGGGTTCAGGTGTGAAAGGAGTGGGGGTTTCTTGTGGTGAATAAGCTAGAGTGGAGAGAGAGAGAGAGAGAGAGAGAGAGAGAGAGAGAGAGAGAGAGAGAAAGAGAGAGCAGCGGGTTAGGTATAACCCTTGTAAAATATGGGTTATGGCCAAAACAATAAGCCTGGAAGTTCTATAATAAAGACTCGTCTGTTTACTTGTCAGTGAACGCAGCAAGAGTTTTGGTCAGAACCCAGAATCTTTGTATTATTTTTGTCTGATTTCTATCTTCTAGCTGCAGCAACTTCTGATTGCTTTTCCCAGACCACTAGGCCATTGCTCTGTTAAGCATTGACTGAACTACAGTTCTAACTACATCAATGTGATGCCCCTTTGCTTCTTATTGCAATCCAATGCAAAACCATAAGAAAGCTCTACATTTGTAAAGCTATTTTCCACACCACAGCTAATCAATTGCAACTGTGCATATTAAGTTTTATATAATCCATATTACATAGTGGGGTTTATGTCCTTTTTTTTTTTTTTTTTAGAGTAAACTGCTGGCTAATGCAGGGATGAGTGGTCTTACATAGAAGCCACCATAATCCATGTTGACTGATGTTGCTTTCAGCGATTAGGTCCCTGCACAGGTCTAATTTACAGAACAGCTGGAGCTTGACCATATTTTTTGCACTTGGTGGTTTTTTAGCACTGTTGGTGTGTTTGGGAACTTGCTTTCGTTCCTTAAGTTGCAGCGCTTGTTCAGTATTTATAGCACACACGATGCATTTCACAGATAGCGTAAGATTTCAGCTTTTATCAGTGCAGTGCCATGCTACCTGCCAGATTCTGTTATCATATCAGTGTGCAGTAGAGCTTGGTTTTCAAGAACACGAGAGGTCACCCCTCAAGCTTGGAGCTGTACTGTAGCTATAATTACAGCCATTTTTTTTCATAATGCTTTTTGACCCGCTCTTGTAAACTGTATGTCATGTAAATCTGTACACCAGGGAGAAGAAAACACCTGCTGCATGTGGTACCTCTCCTATCAACCTGTGCATGTCTGAGAAAGCATCTGTGTGCCTTAAGCTTGATAAGAAAAGTATCTTAACATAAAAGCTAAACATTTAATCTGTTGATGAGGCGTCTTTCATGTAAGGCGAATGTGTCATTTATACATACTGTATATATAAATCATTACTGTGCTCTTTGAAAAATGATATTTCATTCAACTTCTAATCATACATCTAGTTTGTCCATGCTTACATACTGTATATAAAATTTGATGTTTCTCTTATGATTCAACAAGTCACACATCCATCTAGTGTATGACACAATTCATTATCCACATACAGGAACCTGTCAGTTCTAATATGTAAACAAAAAACATATTCGGCAGCATTTTACTTTCTAAAAAGACATATCATTGATATCATGTCTAAATCTCCTTTTTCAATGCAACCATAGGTTAGCCTTTGTTTTGACATGCCCATTTATCCATTCAGGTTTTCATTGCCTTTGGTGGTGCTGTTTTGTTTAAATGCAAAAAAGTCCACTTTAAATAATAATCAGTAGAGCTGCTCTTGCTTTGCATTTCTGTAAATCAGCGGGATTACTCATCGACGTGCGACAGCATTAAAAACACTTGCCTCATACCGTGTTGGACCCGCAAGTGCCACCAAAACAGCTTTGAAGCATAAACCCATCTGGCACCAAATTTATGCCGCAGACCCTTGTAAGTCCTGTAAGTTGTAATTTAGGGCCTCAGTGTTTTGTTCAGCATATCCCACAAATGCTTGATCTGTTGAGATGTGGGAAATTTCATGGTCAATTCAAAATGTTCCTCAAAACTTAAATGAACAATATTTATAGTGTGTTAAAGAGCATTATTCTCCTGAGAAAGTCAATCCCCAGTAGGGAATAGTGGTGGACAGTAAATGTAATACGTTACTGTACTTAAATAGCTTTTATTTTATAAAGTATTTAAATTTTTTACTTCACCTCATTTAAAAAGTCACTCACTCACCCACACTCGCTGTCCGTTATTATATGTGTTCATGTGTGGTCGTGTGTACGCTGCTTCCGCTACATAATTTCTCCTCCCGGACTCCTCGCTCACTCCACGGCTGCGTTCACCTTCCCCAGCACACCTCGGACTGCCGACGCTTCTCCGTCGCTTCCTCCGCGCTGCGCTTCCTCTATAACGCACCGTGGATGTTATTGTTGGACTGCCGTTTGCCGGATTATCCTGATCTACGCGGGTATTTTGTGTTGGCACTGCCTTTGTCAAATAAAGTTTCTGTTTGCCGTTACTCCGGCTTCCGCCTCCGTGCCACGCCTAACAGGACACAAGTACATTTGAAGGCGAATACTTTTGTACTTTTTCAAGTGGAAGTTTAAAGGGAGCACTTTTACTGTTCCTGGAATAATATTTTACTGAGTGTATCTCTACTTTAACTTAAGTACATGGTTTGTGTACTTCGCCCACCATTATTTTGTCCAATCTATCATGAAGGGGTAACCATGGCTTGCAACATGAATACCAGGATTCAGGGTTTCCAAAAATAGGAAGTAGGCTGGCTAGTGTACTTCCTTTAGTGCGTCCTTTAGTGCATCCTTTTCCATTCCACCAATATCCTCTTTAAGGGCAATGCTTCCTTTATGATGCTGATAGTGAAGACATTACAGCATTTATCAGATAGAGGAAAATAACCTTTTTGGCATTCCTGAGAATGACAAGGCTAAAAGTAAATGGTGAAACAGTATACCAACCCCAGATACCCAATTATCAGTTGCCGTTAAAGTTCTTTCTACTCACCATACAGATCACATACACTTGATTCATTCCTACCTGGGCATCTCCTATTACTAGGCAAACAGTTTTAGTGCCAGTGCAGCATTGAGAATAATTCACCCACCCAGATAATATTTGCATGTAAACACCTTTATCCAGATTTACAATGTGATTTATACAACTGAGCAGTTGATGATAGTTAAGGGCTTTGCTTAAGGGCCCAGCAGATGCAACTTTTTTCCGGAAAAGAGCTCTGAAAAGATTTGTTTGTTGTAAAGTTAAATAGATTTTTCCAAGCTTCACGAAGAAATCCCAGCAATCCCTCTAATTGCTTCATTCAATTAATTCATTTTTGAGACTACGCATGATGGACAAAGGATAATGAATATTGGGAAACCTAGCAATTTATTCAACAGCTTCATCTGAACCACTGACACATAATTCAAGTTCACACAATGAATTGCCACTTTCAGATGGAAGAGGATATGAATCAGTATGGGAAGTATAAAAGAAAGCTAAGGGCCTTTACCACAGCCATCTATCTCTTCAATGAGCTCTTTTTTCTTCAAAGTGCACCACACTTTATTTAACTTTACATCAAAAGCCAAGGTGAGGTGAATCTGTGACTCAAGGCGTCTCTCTGTGACTCTCCCCTCTTTGTGAACCTGACACCTTGCCTTCACTTCCCTGAATAAGTAATCATGTCATCATAGCGTAGTTTTCACTCAGGTGTCAGTGCAGATGACCTTCGCTCTGCTTCTGCTCTCGCTGCGTTTTGTCAGTTCATATTGGTTCAACTTTCCTGCTGACAGATAAAGGTTCTTAGAAGTTCTAATATTTTAAAGTTAAAAAGAAATACTGACTCTACTTGGTTGTGAATAATGTAGTCACATTGCCAAACGGCTTAACGAGTCTTTTTTTATACGTAGGATTCTTTTGGCTGCAATTTAAGGTTTATTAGTAAACTGCACAGAATTGTTCATTTGTCCTATAGAACTTTACAATGTCCTCACCATGACAGATCATAATGTTGCTCTAATGAGGCTCTTTAGCACTGATACCCACCTGTTTTATGACATACTAATTAGCAAGTATATAAATTCATGGCTGGTGGTGGCTCAGTGGTTTAGGCATTGCACTTTGAATTGGAAGGTCATGAGTTCAAATCCAAGCACCAACTGCTGGGCTCTTGAGCAAGGCCCTTAACACTCACCTGCTCAGTTGGATAAGGGCATCTGCCAAATGTCATATAATTAGTTACACTGTGTCCACCTGTGTAATGTGAAGTCAATACAGCTGTTTTTGGAAGGCCTCAGAGTTTGTTAAAGTACAGTCTGTGGAGCACCATTACATTTATTATTCAAAATAGCAAAGAATAAACAATGTCACCCAAAGTAGAGTGCCCACGCATGGAGACAGAGAAGCAATCAAAGGGGCCAAGGGTATCTCTAAAGGAGCTGGTGTGATCAAACATACAGATAAGAGAAACTATACATAGATAAGAAAGCACAGAATAACTAAATTAAAGGGCTAATATTTAAAAAATGGCCCATTCACACAGGATTTTTTCACTTTTGAGACCAGTATTAAAGTTTTTGTTTCTGGACACAAGAACATTACATTTGACAAAAGCTGACACTATTCACACTGTGAAGCATTGTGATGGTAGCAATATTTCTGAGACCTATAAACTGAAGTCAAGATAGCAAAGAAATTAAGATCAACCCCTAAAATAAAACCTGTTCTGGTAGTCTGGCAAAGATTGAACATTTGTGGCAAGAAACATGGGCAAAAAATGTCAGGATCCAAATGTGTTGAAGACATCGTGCTTATGTTAAAATAGAAAATATCTTCACTACCTTCAAATAGTCTTGTAGTGCTATAAAATGCAAAAGTAAAGATTGTTTTATATGTGTATATATATATATATATATACAGTGAGGAAAATAAGTATTTGAACACCCTGCTATTTTGCAAGTTCTCCCACTTAGAAATCATGGAGGGAGATAATCTAAAAAAAAATCCAGAAATCACAATGTATGATTTTTTAACTATTTATTTGTATGATACAGCTGCAAATAAGTATTTGAACACCTGAGAAAGTCAATGTTAATATTTGGTACAGTAGCCTTTGTTTGCAATTACAGAGGTCAAACGTTTCCTGTAGTTTTTTTTACCAGGTTTGCACACACTGCAGGAGGGATTTTGGCCCACTTCTCCACACAGATCTTCTCTAGATCAGTCAGGTTTCTGGCCTCTCGCTGAGAAACACGGAGTTTGAGCTCCCGCCAAAGATTCTCTATTGGGTTTAGGTCTGGAGACTGGCTAGGCCATGCCAGAACCTTGATATGCTTCTTACAGAGCCACTCCTTGGTTATCCTGGCTGTGTGCTTCGGGTCATTGTCATGTTGGAAAACCCAGCCTCGACCCATCTTCCATGCTCTAAATGAGGGAAGGAGGTTGTTCCCCAAAATCTCGCAATACATGGCCCCGGTCATCCTCTCCATAATACAGTGCAGTCGCCCTGTCCCATGTGCAGAAAAACACCCCCAAAGCATGATGCTACCACCCCCAAGCTTCACAGTAGGGATGGTGTTCTTAGGATGGTACTCATCATTCTTCTTCATCCAAACACGTTTAGTGGAATTATGACCCAAAAGTTCTATTTTGGTCTCATATGACCACATGACTTTCTCCCATGACTCCTCTGGATCATCCAACTGGTCATTGGCAATCTTAAGACGTGCCTGGACATGTGCTGGTTTAAGCAGGGGAACCTTCCATGCCATGCATGATTTCAAACCATGACGTCTTAGTGTATGTGTAAATGTGTAGTTCTGGGCTGATTTCTCATCTTCCTTAGGATCATTGAGACCCCACGAGGTGAGATCTTGCATGGAGAACCAGTCTGAGGGAGATTGACAGTCATGTTTAGCTTCTTCCATTTTCTAATGATTGCTCCAACAGTGGACCTTTTTTCACCAAGCTGCTTGGCAATTCCCCGTAGCCCTTTCCAGCCTTGCGGAGGTGTACAATTTTGTCTCTAGTGTCTTTGGACAGCTCTTTGGTCTTGGCCATGTTAGTAGTTGGATTCTTACTGATTGTATGGGGTGGACAGGTGTCTTTATGCAGCTAACGACCTCAAACAGGTGCATCTAATAATAAGTGTAGTGGAGGTGGACATTTTAAAGGCAGACTAACAGGTCTTTGAGGGTCAGAATTCTAGCTGATAGACAGGTGTTCAAATACTTATTTGCAGCTGTATCATACAAATAAATAGTTTAAAAATCATATATTGTGATTTCTGGATTTTTTTTTTTTAGATTATGTCTCTCACAGTGGACATGCACCTACGATGACAATTTCAGACCCCTCCATGATTTCTAAGTGGGAGAACTTGCAAAATAGCAGAGTGTTCAAATACTTATTTTCCTCACTGTATATATATATATATATATATATATATATATATATATATATATATATATATATATATATATATATATATGTGTGTATATATACACACACACACACACACACACACACACACACACACACACACACACACACACACACACCACTCTTTAAGCACATATGAATTTTGCAGTGTCTGGAAGAGATGAAAAAATTTTCCCCAAATAAAGACTGAGCTCAATTAATTTCTACAAGATGTTTAACAAGAAGATATAAAAGGAAGCAAGGGACAAAGTGCCTATTACTCTAATTAACAACATTTTCAGTACTCTTAAAAGGTTATACCAAACTAAAAAGAAGCAGTAAGGCTTTCTTTAAGTCCATAATTTACCAAGCAGCAGTAGCATCTGCTTCATTATGAATGTAAGCATCTCTGCTTTTAGTGAATACAGTCTGTTCCTGTTCTCATCTAACATGTGCACTGCCTGTCAACACTCGTACAAAAAGCACATTTCTGACAGAAACTACTTTTATTCCTCTTCCAGACATTTAGTGAGACTGTGCTTCTTTTGAGTCGATTATGAAGGTAGACGTTCAGCTCAGCTGCGGGTGGCACTTTCCTGTTCTAATCATTGCTTTTATCTGCACGGAGAATGTCCTCGTGTATTTCTTGATTTCTTGTGCATAATAATTGATGCCATTGAAAATCAATTCAATTTCAACTTTCAATTCAATTAATTCTTATTTGTATAGTGCTTTTTACAGTGGACATTGTCTCAAAGCAGCTTTACACAGATAAAGCAGTTATAAGGTTGTATAAAAGAATGTGTTGATTTATTGTCTATAAGTCTGATCCTTATAATAGTTTTTCCCTAATAATTGAGCCATTGGCATGTGTGGAAAGGAAAAACTTTGAAGAAACCTTGAGAGGAACCAGACTCTAAAGGGGAACCCATCCTCATCTGGGTGGTACCAAATGTTCATTAATTGCAGTTCCATTTTTAAGTGTGCAGTAACTTGACAGCCTAAACCAGTGAGCATCACAAACAAAATAAGATTAGTCAATTTAACCATGATTTCTAGTGCCTTCAAACAACAATGTCTGCTAGGAATTTATAATGATTTGGGCAACCGTCTCATGGAAATCATTAGGTCCTGTGAATGCTCTGCATGACCACATAATAGCCACCTAATATGGCACATTTGTACATTTTACTAGGTGCACATTAGGCAAACGCTTTTTTCTAACAATGTTTCCATATTTGTGGTAAATAATGCTTCTACTAGTACTGCTAAAATTATTTGGGTGGCTTGGTGAGAGATAAGAAGTGAAAGTGTTCAATAGTACCTTCCATGGCCTTCCCAGAATGGGGGTGTTTAATTGTACCTTCCTTGGCCCCCTAGGATGAGTGGTGTTCAGCAGCACCTTCCATGGCCTCCCCAGGATTAAGGTGTTAAATAGTACTTTCCTTGGCCCCCAAGGATGAGGGTGTTCAACAGTACCTTCCATGGCCTCCCCAGGATGAGTGGTGTTCAACAGCTTCTTCCTTGGCCCTCTAGGATGAATGGTGTTCTTCAGCAGCTTCTATGGCCTCCCCAGGATGAGGGTTTTTAATAGTACTTTCCTTGGCCCCCAAGAATGAGGGTGTTCAACAGCACCTTCCATGGCCTCCCCAGGATGAGTGGTGTTCAGCAGCTCCTTCCTTGGCCCTCTAGGATGAATGGTGTGCTTCAGCAGCTTCCATGGCCTTCCCAAGATCAGGGTGTTCAATAGAAACTTCCATGGCCTTCCCAGGAAGAGAGTGTTTAATAGTACTTTCCTTGGCCCCCTAGGAAATCTCTATAACTACTAGCATTCCTTTTGTTGTTTTGAAGTTAGCTATGAACTGTTTGGTTGCTTAGCATAAATCTCATTTCTCAATTTATCACCAAGTGTGTCTCATTGTGAGGAGTTTTTTACACCTAACACCACCTGCAACATGGGAGTCTGATGATACCGCATGTGCTGGCATGGTTGTGGCAGTTTATTTTATGGATTAACTGGGTCAGTGTGTACCCTTAATTACTTGGTGAAATATGCTGTGTATGAAGACAGGCTGTCTAAAGTACACCAAAATGCCACATGGCGTTTACAAATGTAAATGAGTTCTCAAATGTCTAATAAGGTTTATAGTGGTGACCTTTATGCATTTATGAATTGACCTTTCTCTTCGAAGACATCTGAAAGGCTTGCTGTACAGGACAAGACATGTTGCTCTATTTCCGTAATGATATTCCAGTTCTTCATTTTGTGCCATGACGGAAAAAAAACATTATTTTTGTGCCATTTTCAGACAAAATAAATAGACTGTCTGTTTTATATTGATTCTTTGCAAACTATCTGCAGATTTGTGCCATAAAGACATGAGTAATGCTTCACATGTAGTGTAGTATAACATATACACAGCGTTCTTTCTCAATGTCAGGAGATTTTATATTCCAGTGTAGTATCAGATAACTGTACTGATTACTATACAATAACTGGTATTACAGTACATTTGAACCCTGGTTTTCACATTTGAGTCTGGGTTAAAGTTGTATTTTATTTATTTAATTTATTTATTTTACCATTTAAAAGAGGTTCCCTTGGAATTTTTGTTTTCACAGTTACATTTTATAAACCCCTGCTGTAAGCAACACTGCTGTGAATCTGCCCTATGTACATACAGAAACAGAAGCTCATGAGGACACAGTGGCGTGTTATAAGATATACAAAGTAAATAAATAAATAACACAGCACAGATCAGCAGGGCTTCATTCTGGCAGCGTGGCCGTTTTGTTCTCCCGGAGCCTCCGCTTTTGTCGTCGCCTTGTTTTTTTTTTCTCTTCATTTGTGACAAGCTGCCATTGTTTGTGTCTGTACACACTGCAAAAAGAATTGTCAACTCCAGACACTTAACTGAACGGGAATGGATTGAGCCGCAGGACTTAGTATTAGTATCTTCCCTCGTTCTCTTACACACTTTTGCCCTGGGGGGATTTCCCGTTGCCGGAAGAGCTGCACAGCCAAAGCATCATGTGTAGTTTATTATTGGAGCCAAGCTCTCACAGGCCCAAAGCAATCACAGAAATCAGCTTAAAGCCTTCCCTGAAGTCACTGGTAAACCCGCCTGAGCTTGTCTACAATAGTATGTGTGCACCTGCAGCACATTTTATACAACGTTCTATACGCATTTGTACATATGTAAAGGCATCTCAATAATCCCCTCTGTTTCATAGCGTTTACTTAAATAGCATGGAAATTCTGTATACTGAGTCTTTTCAAAATACCATTAAAATGCCAACAAAGTACACAAAAATACAGTGTACTGTCTTTATGCAGTAATTAGATCTCAAGCAATAAACCTGGTTTTATCTTTCTCTTACAGAGGAGGAGTTGTAGTTACCTTCTGTGCACCATCCTGCTATTCATTGCTGTGCTACTGGCTCTCACGGTAACAGGCACCATCCTCTTAATGAACCACTCCCAGACACCTCCATCCCCCGATGCGCCGCCACTCATCACTACTAATCAAGATGAAGGCAACGCCCTGGTGACTGTAGAAAGAGGCGACGGCTCCCGCATTAACATCTTCATCGAGCCCAACTGCCCCGATTACAACAGCAACTTCCTGAGACTGGAGGGGGTCCAGACGTCACTGCTGCACTCGCTCAGCCACCATGACACAGACCTAAAGTCGGTAAAGGGACAGGAGAGAGGTCTTCTCGTCCAACTGGCCGAGGAAATCGCTAAGCTGTCAGCCCATATTAACCAGATGAAGGCAGAGTACAGCGCACTAAGGCAGGGCCAGACCAGCATCAGCCAGGAGATCAGCATGCTGCAAACTGAGCAGGCCAGGCTTGTCCAGGTGAGACACTGAGAGCTGATATAATGGGGGGAAATCGACCAAAGCCTAAAAAAAATTTTGCCTTTACACTTTGAGCTGTTCCAGCTTATAATTAAGTGGATACTGGGTTTGGGTATCTGTTCAAATGTCTTATTTAATCGTATATAAAAAAAAGACAAAAAAAAGTGACGTCAAACTTTGTCATGAAATTCAGAGTTACACTAATAAACAGAATGCAAATCTCTATTAACTATGTCAATTAGAGCAAAGTAGCCTGAAAACAGAAAGGGAGCTACAGCATCTACATTACCTGAGAAAACATGTTATTATTAACCTCAAGCAGCAAACAATGATATGTTAAAAAAAAGTCTATAGATGCATATAGAAGAAAGAAACACAGAGTCACAAAAATGGGGTATGGATTATATGCAAAAAAAAAAGGTGTAGCTCAGTGGTTAATTTGTTGGATTTCTGATCAGAAGGTTATGAGTTCCAATCCCTTCATCACTTCATTGCCACTGCTGTGCACTTAACCAAGGCCCTTAAGCCTAAACTGCTCAGTTGTATGTATGAGATAATTGTAGGTCGCTCTGGATAAGGGCGTATGCCGAAAATGTAAATGGGAGCATGTAGTGTATTTATTCTTGTATTATTTCCTTTTTATTGGGATGAGGAGGGTGTCACCAACCACTATCTTGCATACCAATCAGCTAATGTGCAGTTGCACCCCTGCTCCTACCCAGTATATAGCCAACCAGCCAGTGGTGGACTCAAGTATTACTATACATGATCATTATTTATTTTGGAAAGCATTTATTCTCCTACATTTCAGACAAAACTTGTTTTTTCTTTTCTCACAATTTTGAACCAAATACGTAAATTGTGTTAAATGAGAACCTGTCATGAGAGCGCAAGCACTCTCTGGTGAGAGTTTGTGTGAAGTAAATGTGGTTGTGTGTGTGTGTGTCTTACTGAGTGTTTGTAACAGTAGAAAACACTCTACTGTGAAGTAGAATGGAACATCGAATTGCATCAATTATTACAAATGTAGTTCTCAAGGATCAGTAGGATCTTTTCTTTCGAAACTCAAGTTTGATACTTTTACTCAAGTAGAAATGTAAAAGCAGTCTTTTTACTTTTACAGGAATAATATTTAAGCAGGTGGTTTGTACTTTATAATCAGGAATGGTGCATACCACCAGAGCAACTAGCTAATATTGCTAATGCTATGAATGCAATGTCTTGAAATGTATATTAATCAGTAACTAATACATAAGATATTTATGAGACTGAGATATTCAAATGTTAGCCCTCAGATGCCTCCTTTTTCTTTTTTGTTGTTTTTGTTTTTCCTTTTTTGTATTATTCTAAGTAAATGATAGTGTGAAAATTCAAAAGAAGTTTATATCCCAAACAGTCATGGTGGGCCCTTAACAAAAAAAAAACAACACAATTCCCAGCTCAAATTATTAATTACAAGCTTCTTCTCCTTTTTTTTTTCCCGGTCATTTATAATCATTTATAATCTTGGTGATTAGAAATTGATTGACCTTTATGTGTTCTAGGTTTTAAGATATGACCCATTTGCAAATATTAACAGAGTGCTTTATTCATTTCCAAGGAAAAGCTCAGGTCCCTTGTTTTGGATGGCCAGAAACCTAATTATGGTAGTTATGTGGCAATAATTATAATATATGGTGAGCTGGTCAGCTAGTTAAGTGAATTTTTATCGAACCATGGAAATGAATGAGTATATGAAGGCTATGAAGTATATAATAGTCTTTGACCTGCATTTTGACAGAATTGCTTACACCTCGCATCTCGGTTATTTCAAACTACTGTATTTATTATTTATTAGGTAGATGAGGTTCATATGTTCATTACTGTATCCTTTATAAAGCTTTTTAAGAAACCACACAAACCAGGATCTGCACAATTCTGCCCTCCCAACTCATCTCTGCTTTAGCAAACTCCAGGGATATAGACATAAGCACAATTTTTATTATCAAAAGAAAAGACATACAAGGACGAGAGAAGTGATGCCGTATGTCCGCGGTTTTAGACTGGACCCTCGATCCACAAACCCCCCTCCCACAAATATATATTTAAATGACCCCTTAGCTAAACAAGCACTTCAAACTTTAGAAAGTTCTACCTCTAGGAGTTATTTTGGTGATTCTACTGGGCAAGGTGATAATTTGGAGAGAACATAAATATAACCTGTAATAGTGTTATTTCAGGGTTGGCACTAGACATGCCTGGCAGACTGAGGGACAGATGGGACCAGCTGCCTGACCATTTAGATCAGCATTTTATGAATTCAGCCAGTGAACTAGGAGCATGCCTTCATTAGATTTCCTCAGACAGGCAATAAACACCAGGCTCTATCAGCTATCCGCCTAGATGAACCATCTCCCGTAAACCCTTGTGGTGTGCTTGATTTGGTTATTGTTTGTCATGTTCTCTTAGGTTCGTTTATAAGAAGCTGCACATCCTTAGTTGAAGGACAGATGAGCTGTGCACATTACGTAAGAAGTTTTTTCACCTTGGAGAAAAAATAAATAAAAAAGATCACGGCTTTCAGCCGCTGTGAAGTAATTGTCAGGGTGAGAAAAGTCCAGACAGGCTAATGCTTATAGCTCTACACTGTACCACGCTTGTAGCACAGCTCAAATTGACCCACCATCCATTCAGATTTAAGGAAGTCATGCATCAAGACCCTTCCCTTTAATGGCACCCAAGTGGTGGAATGGCCTTGTTCTTGGATGTCCGAACAGCTGAGTCACTAGAATTGTTTTCAAATAAACATTCAAGAGCATCCTCGACACAAAGTACTAAAATAAGTATTCTTTAGTAACCCTTAGTTCATTCCGTCATTAAGGTTAGATTTTTTCTTTTCTTCTTTTTTCTTAACAGCCAGGCCTCATTCAGGCTTCAATATAATAATACAGATAATACATGACAATTTATGGAAAAATCAAACTTGTATCATTACTTTAATTATTGATCATAATAGTAAATTGAGTCAAGGGGATCAAATTTTTTTTTTTTTTTTTTTGTCATCTGCCCAAGACTAACAAAGATTTTCTGAAAGAAATAACTTGAAACTTTCAACCACAATGACCAGTTAATTTCATGATTCCATGAAATGATAGAATGATATACCTTGACTGGGTTGTCAGTCTTTAGACATTACAAACCTTAACAACCATAGTAAGCACAAAAATAAGAACATTGCATTATTTTTAATATATAAACTGTCTAAGAATATTAAAAAATCTAATATTTAAAAAAAAATTCTTACCTTTGTACCAGTAGCTTTTAAAACACTGACTCTCCTGATCCATAGATCCACTGTTGCTTGCTTGGGATTTAGAAGCTACTCTGTGACCTGTGTTTTTTTTCTTCTCTAAATCTATAGGATTGATCGTTCCCCGTGTCAGGTCGGGTCATCACCTCACAGGCTTCTATCAGGAGTTCCTCAGGGTTCTGTTCTCAGTCCATCCTTGTTGTGCATACATAATAAATTACTGAACAGCAAAAACAGACATTGTAGTGTTCTCCTACCACTTATGAGCCTTCTAGAAGGCAAATCAGTCCAGACCAGTGCAAAAAATGATACTTTTGGATCAATTGCGTTTTGGTTTAGTTGGACTTTAATAGTATATAATTAAACAAACCAAAATATCATTGTTTTTTGTTCAGTTTATCCTTGGGCTCAGTCCCAGTAATCAGTAATTGTTTCACTTGAGGCGTTTGTATTAATTTGGTGGCGAATAACGTCCTCGCTGCAAATGAACCATGCTACAGATTCTACAGCTACTCAGACCTGCATTCGAGTGCAAGTGTAATGCTTTTGGTTGACAAAAGGAACCAGAGCAAAAATGTATAATTGTAGTGGAAAATCTGAGTTCCATATGTGAAAGCATCATCAGATAGAACTGCTTTTCATGACACCTCTTCAAAGATCAGATCTTATCTCAAACCACTCAGTCACCACTAACCATCCAGGCAGCACACAGAGCAGAATACTGATGTGATTTAAAAAAACACACCAACCACCACTCTTCAGACTGCTGCTCAACTTCTTATACACACTCCAGCTCTGGCTCTACACATTCCAAGTCAAATCTCTTCTATAAAGCATTAAAATTCTGCTTCTTTATTTAATCACACAAATTTCTCAAATCTCAGTTTAATATACAAACAAATTACATTTGTACTGATTGGCCAGTCAGAGGGACCGAGCTGGGAAGGATGTGCTGCAAGTTAGAGCAATAAAAGATGCAAGAGGAAATGTGTTGACTAGTGAGGAGTGTGTTTTAAGAAGGTGAAGGGAGTAGTTTGAGCAGCTGATGAATAAGGGAAATGAGAAGGTTGGATGCTATGGAGATGGTGAAGCAGGAAGTGGATAGGATTAGTGAGGAGGAAGTGAGAGCAGTGATTAAAAGAAGGATGACATACCGGTAGAAGCATTGAGGTGTTTAGGAAATGGTCAGTGGAGTTTTTAACCAGATTGTTTAACAAGACTTTGGTAGGTGAGAGGATACCTGAGGAATGGAGAAGGAGTGTGCTGGTAATGATCTTTAAGATTGAGGGAGATGTGCAGACCTGCAGTAACCACAGGGGAATAAAATGTATCAGTCTATTAAGTGACCATGAAGTTATAGGAAAGAGTAGTGGAAGCCAGGCTGAGAGAAGAGGTGCCCATCTGTGAGCAACAGTATGGTTTCATGCCGAGGAAGAGCACCACAGATGCCTTATTTGCTTTGAGAATGTTGATGGAGAAGTATAAAGAAGGTCAGAAGGAGTTACATTGTGTGTTTGTTGATTTAGAGAAAGCGTATGACAGAGTGCCGAGTTAGGAGTTGTGGTACTGTATGAGGAAGTCAGGTGTGTCAGAGAAGTATGTGAGGGTGGTGCAGGACATGTATGAGGACAGTGTGACAGCAGCGAAGTGTGCAGTAGGAACGACAGACTGGTTTAAGGTGAAGGTTGGGTTGCATCAAGGATCGGCTCTGAGCCCTTTCCTGTTTGCAGTGGTGATGGACAGATTGACAGACGAGGTCAGACAGGAGTCTCCATGGGCTATGATGTTTGTGGATGATATTGTGATTTGTGGTGAGAGTAGGGAGAGCTGGAGACAAGGAAAAAGAAAGACAGTAGAAGTAAGACAGAGAACATGTGTGTACTAGCAGATACTAAGGGTATCTACAAGAGTAAAAGGGAAAGTTTATAGGACTGTGGTGAGACCTGATATGTTGTAGGGTTTAGAGACAGTGGCATTGACTAAAAGACAGGAGGTGGAGCTGGAGGTAGCAGAGCTGAAAATGCTTTTCATTAGGAGTGACGACGATGGACAGGGTTAGAAATTAGTTTATGAGGGGGACAGTGCATGTAGGACATTTTGGGGACAAGGTGGGAAGAGGCGATTGAGATGGTTTTGACATGTGCAGAGGAGTGACATGGGGTATATCGGTAGGAGAATGTTGAGGATGGAGCTGCCAGGAAGGAGAAAAAGAGGAAGACCAAGGAGAAGGTTCATGGATGTGGTGAGGGAAGAAATGCAGGTAGTTCATTAGAAAGAGGCAGATGTAGAGGACAGGGTAGTATGGAGACGGATGATCTGCTGTGGCGTTCTTGTTAATTGCAAAAAGAGCTTCATTAGAACGAGCAGCACGAGTTGTCCCCTGCCGAGTCCGACATCGTGCATCTCTCTGTCACCTGGTGAGACACCTTTATCTCCAAAACTCCACCCTTTTACCCTTTAATTTAAGAACCAGAAAGAAATGAGGTGGCAGATTCATTGATCAGACGCATGCAGAAGTGGATCAGTGCTGCCATTTTGTCAAATCTCTCCGCAAAGTTCCTCTTTTCGCAAATACAAATTTTAAGCACAAGAAAATTTGTCCTTTTTTTTCTTTTTTTTCTTGTTTTTTGCTGCTCTGCCATCAATCACAATGAAACCAACATGTTAATTCGGAATCTGATTTTTGAAATTAACAAGGCAGCCTACACTGGCTTAAGACAGCCTTGCTGATCAATCTAGACTTTTTTGTGTAAATCTAGACACATCATTAACCCAGCATTACTATTTTTTGAGCCCTTATCACTGTTTACGTAAATGGCCTTTTTTTTAAAGTTACATTGAATGTATTCATATTTGGTACCATCATGGGAATAGGCACATGATGAGGTCGAGTTATTAGCCTGCATGCAGAGCAAGTGCTTTAATATTTAATGACTAAATTTCAAATAATATGCGATAAGTGGGAGCGGATGCAAGTGCCGATACATTTTCGTCATGGAAATGAAACAAAATTTTCCTAGGTGAGAGAAAAAAAAAAAGATTTGTTGAAAGAAATCTTATCTATAGATTTATTACAAAAATGTACAGGGTGCAGCTGCAAGGACAAGCACTTGATTCCAATTAAATGGTCTGGAAGTCTGCTCTCTAGTAGAATTATTTTCTTAACACTTTATATAGCAAAAGCATTGAGTGAATCTTAGAAGCAAATTTTCGTCTAAAGTGTTATTTCCTCGGGAAAATTGTATGTCTGGCATAAATAACTGACAAGACATACAATTTCACTCTTGTTAACATTGTCTTTAGTCACCGAAAAACAGTACATTCTCTTAGATTAGTTAAAATATAGTATTAGTAATTTTATAATACATTAGTCTTACAATTTAAATAGTAAAAACATACCAAAACAAACTAAATTAAACTAAACATCAAATGATTGACAACGGGTCAAGGATCGTAACTTCAAACATAGACCATGAAGTGGAACAAAATGGAATGGGATTGGGATGCGCATATCCATAACTAAGGCGATTCGCATCTCGATGCATCGCCACTGAAACGATACATTAAAGGTACATATGAAGCAGCTACCAATGCAATGCGATTCACCCCATTATGATGTGCTGCGATCCAATTTCGATTCAACACAATGCGATTCAATGCGATATGATGCAATGAAAAAAATGACATGCTATGCAATTCAATATGGTACAGATAGTTTGCTTTTATTTCTTTGGTTCAGACAGACAGCAAATCATACATTTACTTACTTTTCTTACTGTCTTTTAAATTCTGATTGCATGGCCCTAACAGGCTTTCAATAATTATAACAATGATTAAATAAATCCAGACTTTTACTGTTCTGTCTCCAGGAAGATGCAGCTCTACCTCTGCCATGTTAATCTGTATTCTATGTGACTTTTAGAGCACTCTTTGGTCTTCCTTGTGTTATGATAAATCATATTCACATACTGTAGAAGCAGTGGTGCTGAGAAAAGCCATTTGAGAAACAGTTTAGCGAGGAGAAATCAATCTACATATCAAATATTGGTCACTTTCTAAATAATAAGTGTAGCGCATCTCCTAAAAAATATATAATAATAAATAGTTTTTTACTTATGCGAACATGTTATAATATATATACAGTACAGACCAAAAGTTTATATATATTATATATACAGTACAGACCAAAGGTTTGGACACATCTTCTCATTCAAAGAGTTTTCTTTATTTTCATGACTATGAAAATTGTAGAGTCACACTGAAGGCATCAAAACTATGAATTAACACGTGGAATTATATACATAATAAAAAAGTGAACTGAAAATATGTCATATTGTAGGTTCTTCAAAGTAGGCATCAAGAGAATGCCAAGAGTGTGTAAGCAGTAATCTAAGCAAAAGGTGGCTACTTTGAAGAACCTACAATATGACATATTTTCAGTTGTTTCACACTTTTTTGTTATGTATATAATTCCACATGTGTTAATTCATAGTTTTGATGCCTTCAGTGTGACTCTACAATTTTCATAGTCATGAAAATAAAGAAAACTCTTTAAATGAGAAGGTGTGTCCAAACTTTTGGTCTGTACTGTATATATATATATATATATATATATATATATATATATATATATATATATATATATATATATATATATATATATTTATGTGTGTGTGTGTGTTTGTGATACAAATGCCAACTTCTAGCCGATTCACACTTTTTAAACCGATGCATCACATAGTTAACTTTTATGCCGATGCACCGATGCGAGTTGGTGAAGCTTACCATCCCTAATAGATGCGATTGAAAAACAAGAAGTGCTGTGAATGGAGAGTCTAAGAGCTCATCAAAAACGTAGTTCGTGTCCATAATCCTGACTCTAAAGCGTATCACAGTTGTGTCGTGTTGCAATGAAAAACCTGCCGTGTCCAACTGGTCCTAAAAATATACTTTTTTAAAGCAACATCTTGCTCATAAGAATAAGCCCTTATAAACTGCATCAGAGGCTTACTATCTCTATTACTAAAAGATGGAAAGTTTTGATTGAGTTATTCCATTTTGTCTGATGCTGTTGTATTCATTAATTATTTCCTTCTCTACCAAGCAGTATTTTTTTTCTTCTAAGTAGGCACTATGGTTTGCACACTCAGATGCCCACTCTGTTAAAGATAATTATTGATGATATGGAAGTCTACAGGAAAATAGGCTACGGATTTGTCTGTGATTAATGGATACGACTCGGTCAGCAAGCCGACATATTTGAAATAATGTGCACGCAGCAGGCATCGGCGTCCTGCTCGGTCTCACTGATAGTCCATTTACAGAGTTGACTGGCCAGCAGAAATCAAAGCAGGGCTTTATCTACCAGCAAAGCGCCAGCTGAGAACTGAGACCTGAATTCTAAGTCAAATGACTGAATCCTGTTCCAGTTATTCATGCAGCACTCAAAGACCCAGATCACAGTACAAGCATGATGGGTGCCTCAGGAGTAGCACTGAATTTAATAACAGTGTATGAGCATGTAAAGTGCTGGATGAGTCAGTTCTGCACTAAACAGTCATTCAAATCACCCTCTTTCTTTTTAATTATATTATGCAATGAACTTCATATTGTTGGTGTTCGGATTGTTCAGGATGTTCGACAACCACCTATATATATATATATATCACTTTTTGTCTTTGTTTTAATATTAATAAACATGGCTTGTGAATGAAAGGCAAGAAAGCAGGCATGCGCCTCTTTGTTCAGTTCATGTAGCGCTGACCTGCTCTCGCATGTTTTATTTGCATACTCACCTCCCCGCTTCACCGCTTCTTACTGCCGTGATTCTTCCCTTATGAATATTTTAGTAGTCATGCACTTCACAGCACCTTGCGATCGTTTTTAATGAACACGCTCACTGATCCCGGTCTTCACAATTTAGTCACATGCTCTCATGCTTTAACCACGAGTCCGAGTTTGGACAGCTGACAAAAGCCATGAATGCATGTATGGATGCACAGACAGTTGCATAAGTGTTTCCACAACGACACAATTTGAATGATTTTGCTTCTGTACACTGATCAAATGGATTTAAAATTAAACTATCAACATGTGGTTGAAGTGTAGATTTAATGCAAACTTAAAAGTTTAATTGATCCTATAGCTACATGTGGTTGAAATGACAATAAAAGCTTCTTGAATTTTCTTGACTCTTAAGTAATTGAACACTAAAACAATAAGCAGTTAAATGGGCTGGTATGTGTCATTCTAATCAAATTAGAATTTTTAATTGTAACGAATGGTCATGGACCTAAAATGAAAAAAAACAACATAAAATTGGAAATGTAAAGGAAAAGAGTTAAAGACAGGAATAAAAGTAAAAGTTTAAGAATAAAAATAACTGGGTTTTTTTTATATATATAATATAAAATATAATAAAATAGAACTGCTATAAATTAAAATTTTGTTTACAGTAGAAAGTAAACATGGAATAGAAATAGAACATATAAAATACATATAAACTGTCATGTCAAGTTAATCAGAGAAAAGCTCTAAAATTGAATCCAAGCATTTGCCTTTGGTAGCTGTTCATGGGAATTCTCACTAATAAACATTGATTCACGTGAAGAAAGTCATCATTAGTCTGAAATAATAATTGTTTTAAATTATACCTAAGCGATGTCACATATGTATTATCTATTTCCTATATCCAAGATTGTTTTAGACAACTTAACCCACGATGCATTAGAATTGCAGGAAGACAAGATGTCCGTGGTGCCCCTGGTATTCAAACCCGTGATCTCTCGGGCGATAGGGCGAATGCTTTTCCTGTTGCATCACTCAGGGGCCAGGGAGCTTGCATGAAAGCTAACTGTACTGTATGGCAGTGTGTGTGCTGAGTGATCTACTCAGGCTGCATGATATATAAGTCATCAAAAGATGAAGATACGCACCCTCTCCCCTTGCGGTTGTTATGTATTTTTTATCATTTCCGTCTTCGTCATGACTGACAGGTAAGCGTGGTTGCTGTGGTAACTAGCAAACTGACAGCATGTGATATGCTGTATGTACATAGAGAGCCTTGAGTGCTGGTTTTTCCACTGTAGGCTGCACAAGAACTTACAGAACTGCACATTTGTTGTTTTATGTCAAGTGGAGAGTAATGTTTGGGTGCTGTATGAAGGCAGGGATTGTCTTTGATGATCAAGGTATTGAGAAGCAGACTGTAAAATGCTTCAGAGGTTCATTTAGAGTCTAAACTTACAACAGCAATATCATTCAGAATGTCTTTACTTATGCTGTGAAAGTAAACAGTTTTCAGTTCTCTGCCATCATTTTACATTGTGCAGAAATTCAGAGCTATGTGAAATGGCAAAAATAAAAATAGTAGTGGCCATGAAATGGGTTCAGAATGGCCCCAATGGCTTATAGTTATTATTATATACCAGTGTGTTCATGTGTGGGTCAGAAATGATCATGTAAGTCAGAAACATTTTCTATTTTTCACTAGGTTATACTTAGATTTGTTCTCTTGTGGTGCTTTAGGCTCTGATAAAAAAAAGAAAAGAAAATGGCCCACCGTATTGCTAGTCAGTTAATGTGTTTGGATGGTTTGGATTTGGAGTGAACATTGAAGGGATTGACAGGGTTTGACTTGTAGATGAGATTTAAAATGTCATGCAGTAGCACTGCTGCCTCGCTGCTCAAGGCTTCCCATTTCCATCCTGAGCTCGATTAACTGTCTGTGCCATTTTTGCGTGCACTTGCAGCATCTATGTTGGCTTTCTCTGGGTTCTCTGGTTTCCTTCCTCTTCCTGTGTGTGTGTGTGTGTTGCTCTTCAATAGGGGGTTTGGATCTCTTCCTGTTTAATCCAGGACACCCACTGCCTAGGAAAAAAGTTTATGAAAATAAATGAATGAATCTAAACAACTAGGAGAATTACAAAACTATGAAAACAATATAAAATTTCATTTGCAATTTTATGGGACTGGTTGAATAAGAATCACTCAACAAACAATCTGAGACCCCTGGTTGAAATTTTCCCCATCCAGTTTTTAACAGTGCACTGCAGTTTCAAAAGACTAGTAAAAAAAGAAATGTGGACTTTCTTTTCAAAAATTCTGTTTACTATCATGAATCCTAAATAACTGAAAAAAGTTTGCCCATGTGCCAGCAATAGATGCTGCAAGTTATGATGTCACCAATATTACCAAAGTCTTCTCTTGTTCTTGTCAGTTTGAGTGACATGAACCAACTTGTTTATGTGGAAGAGGGCAGAAAGGTTTTTATTATTATTTTTATTATGTTATTAAACTTCATCTTCTCTGTGATGAAGGGAAGATTGAAATGATAAATAAGATGAAGTGGAAAGCTTCACATGTTTCAAAAAGTACAACATGCCACAGGGTTTTTTCTTTGGTGGAAAGCATGCTAGTGGGTGGAAATCGGCTATGTATCAAATTAGGGTAGGTAGGTATGTAAAAAAAATGTTTTAATGTCTTAACCACTAAGCTACCACTTTCCCCAGCAAATCCAGCAAGTTGTGTTTATAAATGTATTTTTTGTTTGTTTATCTTACATTCCCCCATTTTGTTTCACTGTCTGTAACATGCTGCAGGAATCAAAGATTTACAATTATGACATTAAACCATTAATAGATAAGAATTAATGCAACCAGCAGATTTCGAATGCTTGTTTTCCTTGTTGTTCTTCCACTCCAGCTGTTGTCAGAGACTCAGATCAACATGATGAAGGTTGTGAACTCTTTGCGTGACTTGCTCGACTCAGTGCACAAGGACTCTGGCAGCGAGAGGGGTCTCCTAAAGGCTGATCTGCTTCAAAGGGGCCCGGCACGCAATGGCGTCCGACCCAGAGGCTGTGCCAGAGGAGACGGTAATGAAAAAATCTTTATTCTCTCACTCTCAGAAACTGGGCAGATGGCCATAATGAGCCTTAGCACTCCTACCGCCTGTGGACTTCCCTTAGGCTGGTCCTTTCTCTCTGCAGCCTTTATGAGTGACTGATGCCTTTCGGAAAGATGCAGAGTGTGAAAGATGACACATTTTGTGTCTGCTGTGTCGATGATAAATGATAATGTTTTTTTACCCTCTTGTCTTTTTCTGCAGACTCCCAACCGAGAGACTGTAGTGACATCTATGCCAGTGGACAGCGAGAAGACGGGATCTATTCCGTGTTTCCTATTCACTTCCCATCAGGCTTCCAGGTTTACTGTGATATGAGCAGTGATGGAGGTGGCTGGACGGTGAGTCCTCCTCTTAAAGGCCAGGGTCAAACACCAGCATATTTAGGGAAGAGTGTATTTAATAAAAGACAAGGACCTACGGGGGTGAATCTCTTACTTACTTATATTCTATATTTTATGTGTATATTTCATACTGGACATGAAAGCAATAGCTACATTTACAGGAATGTACACTAACCAAGCAACTTTATGGCCATTGATCAGTCATAACATTATAACCACCTGCCTGATATTGGTTCCGCTTTTGTTGGCAAAACTGTCTTGACTTGTCGAGCATTAACAACATTATCTTCTTCAGCAATCTGAGCTACAGGAGCTCGTCTGTTGGTTCGGACCACACAGACTAACCTTCTGTCCTCATATGCATTAATAAGCCTTGGCCGGCCATGACCCTGTTACCGGTTCACCATTGTTCCTTCATTACAGCACTTTTGATAGATACTGATCACTGCAGACTGGCAATATTCATAATAAAAGTGATTCAAATATACTATAGGAATCTGCCTGACATATATGCATTTAATTAGTTGCAGTGTCCTGACTAAATACATGCATGTTCCCCTTTTATAAGTTTTTGTAAATGGTACTACTCATATTGCGCTTACATTTTTATTTTTAAAACACTCATTCCTGTTCCTTTTTGTAGTACATGCAACAGATTCTCTCAGGTGCTAAGCAGAACTGACATGGATTGTGGGGACTAATGTTTTCAGGTTATGTATGTAACCATGGTTCCCCGAGGGAATGAGACGCTGCATCAACAATGCTTTGGGAAAGCTTCCGTGTTGTCCATACTTTGATTCATGTGTGTAATCAGTCCAATAGAAAGCGAGGTGTCACCAGTGGTGTGACATCATGACCATGAAGCTATAAAAGCACATGAAGTGAAGCTGGTTCTAGTTCCTCAAAAGGGAGGGAAGTGCCGCAGGGATGCTGGCAGTGTGGCGTGGGGACGCAGCGCCTCATTCCATCAGGGAACCATGGTTACATACGTAACCTGGAGACGTTCCTCTTCAGGAACTTAAGCTGTGCTTTGGGAACAAGAGTGCAATAACGCCAGACTGATCAGTCCTTGCCTAGTGTGGAAGAGCACAGTTAGGTTAAAGGACAGAGACCCAAGGAGTGGCACTGAAGTTGAGGCTGTTAAACCTGACAAAGGTCAGCGAGGTGGACCAGCCCGCAGCGTTGCAAATGTCTTGGAGAGAGACTCCAGAGGACCAAGCAGTAAAGGCTGTCACACTCCAGGTCAAGTGAACTCTGACCCCGAAAAGAGCAGGGCGACCAGAGGACTTGTAGGAGGATGAAATAGCATCCACAATCTATTTGCTGAGCGTCTGCTTGTTTGCAGAGGGCCATAGCAAACGAACATCTGCTCTGACTTCCTCCACAAACTCGTTCTGTGTCCACGTATATGTCCAGTGCTCGCACAGTACACAGTTGGTTAAGATTTTACTGGTCTGGGGCCTGGAAAGGAGGAGGAAAGAATGCCTGGAGCATAACAGGTAGTGGGATGACCAAGAGTACCTTGGAAACAAGGTACCCTGATCTAGGGTAAAAAAAGGCACTGTCCATGCCTAAAGTAAACGCCAGGAAGGAGGGGGCCACAGAGAGGGCCTGAAGATCCCCAGCTCTCTTGAGAGAGGAAATGGCCAGGAGGAACACAGTCTTGACTGTGAGGAACCTCCAAGGCACCTCAGCCAACGGCTCGAAAGGAGGCTCCGATAGGGCCTCCAAAATGACGGCCAAGACCCACGCAGGCACTCTAGGTACTGCAGAGGAAACGCGTCACGAACGGGTTTATACCCAGCGACTGCCCTGCGGGGGAGTGCATGATTTCAAATCACTGTTTTTCAATGCAAAACGTACAACTAATGTATTTTATTACTAAACTCTTAGTGGTCAAACAGAGGAGCACGTGCACAGTGACGGATCAGGAAGTGATGCAGCTCTCAGTTCTGCACAAACAGTTGTTTTCAGCTCGTGCTAACTGGGCTTTGTTTACTAAAAAAACAAAAACAAAGAAAAAAAATGAACAGTCAAATAACTTGTTTTATCGGAGATTTGCGCAAAGCAGAGATGAGGAAAATATTGTTGGGGTGGAGTAACAACAGTGTCCTGGAGATCTGCATGGAGATGAAAAATCTAAACCTATTTTACATCTGTAAGTTACAATATATCTCCCATTACAGTTTTCTATGATCTTTTATTGCCCGTCTGTTTTTATAAAAGAAATTAAAAGTAAGTGTGTGTGTGTGTGTGTGTGTGTGTGTCTGTGTGTGTGTGTGTGTGTGTGTGTGTGTGTGTGTGTGTGTGTGTGTGTGTGTGTGTGAATTGTTTAGATTAGAATGGCCGCACATCAATATGAATGGCCATGACTGTAAAAAAAATACTGGCTACCTGGCCATCAATATGAAAGTCAACTCATTATCAATAGCCAAACATGTTTACATTTTAATTTAGGTAGGGTATTTTCAGCTGTGAGTCCCAAAAGCGGTGGCGAGGGCTAACAGGTTAACTGGAGCACTGAGCATGGCAGGGCTCACGGACCAGCTCCATGAGTGCGCCGAAAATTCATCCTGATATTTATTTTTTTATCTGAACTTGTCCAGAATAACATTTGTCAATCGTTTTTAATTTGAAAAAATAAAGGCAAAATATTAGCATTTTCACTCAGACTTTTTTTTAAACATTAGCTGTTCCTTTCAATTCTGTAGTTAGTCGCTGATTATGTTAAATAAGAATATGGCACAACGGTGACTCATTCCTGTGGCTGTGTACCAAATGTCAATGAGCAATTAAAGAAAGAATTAGCTGAGATGTAGCCATGGGGTAACTGAAGGAGGTGGAGAAACCTCCAGCCCAAAACTAACCCTAGATATACATTCCTAAAAAATGGATCATTGTAAATAATCAATATCTATATAAACAAAAGACATGCTTGCATAAAAGGGGTTTGATTTTTTTTTTTTTTATATCACACACAGCTCTTCTTGTAAAGAACAAAACCTTAAATTTTTTTCAATGTATGACACGTTTAAGGAACAATAGGGATTTAGAACATTAGATAGGCACTGGTATAATTTATTTCTGACATTACTGATCTCGCCTGGTATTCACACTAGTACGTGACAAAGTGACAGGCAACAATTCGTTACATGTGAAACCCTGCACTCATGCTGGCAGTGACGTGATGTGACAAAGCAGCTGGAAGTTATTCGGTTGCAGTGTTAGTTTTAGTGGGATTCAAATCATGCAGATGTGAAGTGTCGTGACAGAACAAAGCAGGAGCGTGGAGCAGCAGTACACTTCTTTGTTGATGTTTGTGAGTGTTTTCGTCAAACAATTTTAAACCTGTTTATTAAGGTTTTTCTAATTTATCCTAGTTATTCGGGAAATATTGTCTTGTTCTGAAAGTCGATCCACTGGATATGTAGAGCTTCATACCTGTAGGTACTATAACCTCGTCCTTATAGAGCTTCATACTTGTAGTTCCAATTAGATTAGAATTGATAAGATTAGTTTAAATTAGATTAATTTAGTTGAGATTAGATTAGTTTAGATTTAACTTTATTGTCATTGTGCAAAATACATGTGCAAAGCCAATGCAATGCAGTTAGTATCTAACCAGAAACGGATATGTGGCCTATTTAAAAAATAGCAATGTGGTAAATGATTCCATATGTACATGGTAAATTATGCACAGAAGATCCAGTAGATAGGATATGGTGTATATATAGTAATATACAGTATAACTGTGCAAGGATTGTACAGTGGATAAGGCACATCAAGAAGATAATAAAATTACCTAAGAGCTTCATACTTATGGTTCCCATAACCCCACCCATTTAGAGCTTTATACTTATAATTTCCATAATTTTGCCCATTTAGGGATTAATATTTGTAGTTCCCATAACCCTGCTCATATAGTGCTTTATACTTACATTTATGGCATTTGGCATACTTACATTTATTTCATATATAAAACAGATATAAAATATCCATATAACAGGTATCATAGAGCAGGTATGGGCCCTGCTCAGGGGCCCAGGAGTGGCAGCTCGGTGGGACTGGGATTTAAACTTAGAACCTTCAGATCCAAAGTCCAATGCCTTAAACATTAAGCTACCACCTCCCCTATATATTTGTATTTGTATATTTGTATTTATTAGAGATTCTTGCTGTACTGATTTTATGACAAAATGAAAAGAAACATCTATTTTCAAAATACAGATATTAAATATTGTTACTACATTAAAAGAAACTAGAAACATCAGTAAGTGACTTATAAATAAATGTAAACGCAGTGTAACAGAAAATGTGGGTGCTGCTGCAGTTTTTGTTCATTTATATAAAAAAACAAAACAAAAAGAAAGTTATAAATGAAAAACATTCCTGACTTGATGTAACATTTAATACATTTAACATTGATGTAACATTTAATAAAAAGTTTGCATCTGGAACTACTTAAACTTAAAAATAAATAAATAAATCTCAGTCCAACTTATAAAAATTCAAAAGCACTATTGGATACAAAACAAGGGGGGAAAAAAGAGGAAACTAATACTTACAGCGATCCTGAGCCAACAGAAACACACATTTTTGATATTCGCCCTCTCTGTCACATCTGAAAAGGGGACATATTGAACATTTGAACATTTGCCCCATTCATTCCCTCCTGAGCACATCGTCAGCAGTGGGAGACTGTAGAGGAGGAAGAAAGCTATTTATCATCACCAGCATTTTTTTTCCCTGACAAGGATGTTGGGCTTGCAGGAGCAGATTGAGTTCAGAGATCAAGAGGAAAAAGGATGGAAAAAGTGAGAAAGGGAAACAGAATGTAGGTGGTGGAGGTGGCAGAAACATTTGAGAGAGAGGGTGAACTGGAGGTGTGACATCAACCAGGAAGTGGATATGTATCATTGTTAATCATTTCCCCCTTGTTTAGCCCTGTTTATCAGTAATGAACTCACTTTTACAATGCACTAACGCCCATCCCCAGCTCTCGTATTGTCTCATCTTACTTTTTTAATAAAAAAAATTATTTGCAGTCTATTTCCATTTGTGCCGCACGCAGTGAAGAAGGAAAAAGATTACCAGGGCAGAGAAAAGATCACAGAGGGAGGCAGAGATACTGCATCTGACATCATGCATGCACAACCCCTGTCACGCAAATGACTCGAAAAGGAGATAGAGGAACAGAAAGCTTCAAAAAAAAAAAAATTAACAAGAGAAAGAGCTTAAAGAAGGAGATTAAAAAAATTTTCTGGAACAGAACATCTTAGCAACAAACAGCGGTTAATTAGAGCAGATAGCTTTGCTGCCAAAGTCAGATGTATAAACATCTGTAGCGCAGCTGGGGCTGTCTGCAATAATCATCCTCAGTGCATCCACAGTTTTTCTATTCTACCCCAAAAACAACAGACTGGACATTTTCTAAAACTGTAGTCATGAGTATTATAAGATGGCATATGTTCAGGAAGGTTTGGGATGTACATTCATCTTCGAGGTCTTGCAAATGAGCATGACACAAATTTGACAATTGTGACTATATTAAAGGAAATGTTTTTTTTTTTCACTTTTTACATGTATATTACAGAACAGTGAAATTCTTCCTCCACAAATCGCATTGGGAAGCTGGGGTCAGCCATAATACAGTGCCCCTGGAGCACAGAGGGTTAAAGGCAAAAGAATAGCAGCTTGGCAGTACTGGGGCTTGAAACCTGACCATCCAATTAGTAACCCAGAGTCTTAACACTGAGCTACTACTTTCCCAAGTGGCCTTTTTTTTGGATTTTCAACAATAATACAGGTGGTACAGTACACAGACACAATGTTTCCCAATGAACAATGCGCTAAAGTATGTGCACATGTAAAGAATATCTTCATGGCTTTGTGCACAGTGGTATTGTCATGCTGGAACAAGTTTGGGTCTCCTATTTCAAGTGAAGAAAGAATCAACTGCATCCAAAGACATCCTATACATTTGTGTGCCTCCAAATTTGTGGTAACAGTTTGGGGAAGAACAACATATGGCTGGAAAAATCAGGTATCCCAATACTTGTCTATATAGACTGCTTCAGATTTTATCTAGACAGTTGTTCCAGAGATCTTACCAAGGTGCTACATGAAACAATCTAAATTTACACTAGATAACATGAACTAACTAGGACATAATCAGAACTACACATGGCACACCACAATAAAACAATATTTCCATACTATTTGTAATTCCCTTTTGCACATTGAAATATATTTGTATTATTTTAAACGGCCGCTTTATCTTTATCTGATATATTTAAACTTAATTTTGTTTTAATAGTTACTTTTATTTTATGCATGATTTTCTGTTTCGATCAGGTTTACATTCCACTAGTGTATTTTATTCTATATTTATTTATAGGTTTACATTCCACTACAAGTGGAATTTGCATTTTATTCGATATCAGATTTGTCTTTGGGTCAGATCTGATATAGAATAAAATGCTAAATCTCTGAAGGTTTAATAATAAATAGTGTTAATAGAAACATGTAGTGATTATCTACAGGCTTGGTTACCACTTGGCTACAGGCTAAATCTCTGAAATTAAGTGAAAACAAATACAAATGAATGTCATGTTTAAAAAAAAACAAAAAAAAAACAACATAAATTGATGATGCTCACTTATAAGCAATGCTATTGGATCCATTTAAGCTTTTAGACCGTGTGATATTTCAAATTCTACCACAATCCTACAATAATGGTCTATATGACTAAGGTTTGTGGACAACTGACCGTAAGATACTTATTGGCTTATTCTACATTTAGTCCCCATTTGCTGTTTTAATAACACTTTTCTGGGAAGGTGGTCCACTAGATTTTTGGTGTACTTATTGAGATTTGTGCTCATTCAGGAATTGATGTAGGGTGAAAAGGCCTGAGATGGAGTCAGCATTGATCAATAGGGTTCAGGTCAGAGATCTATAGCAGTCCACTCAATATTCTCACTCCAATCCATCTAAACTATATGTTCATGGAGCTGGCTTTGTGCAAAGGGGCATGGTCATGTTTTAACAAGTTTGGGTCGACTGGTTCAAGTGAAGAAAATATTTACTGCTACCACATCCACAGTCATCCTGTATAATTGTGTGCCTCCAACTTTGAGGTAACAGTTTGGGGAAGAACCACATATGGCAGAAAATGTCAGGTATCCCAATACTTATTTATATGGAGTATTTTTGAAAGTCAGATCGGTATCACAGTATGACCAAACTCCTCCGATTGTTATAGCTGTAATGAAGACGTTTGTAATAAACCAAACAAGAACCAAATACGTGAAACAGGCCAAAAACTAAGAACAAAACAATAAGACTACACAGGGTAAGAAAAATAATCGACCTCAATGAAAGCTCAACAAGGGGATGGTGATAAATTGGATCTTATATAGTTGTGCTGATTGAGGTAAAACAGGGAGCAGGTGAATGTGATTGGTGACATGTGATGGGAAATGTAGTTTGCAAACTGATTTTACCGTAACCGTGACAATATTTCTCTCTCCTACAGCAAAAAAAAAGCAGCTTGTCATGCCAAAAAAAAAAGCTGATTTTGAAGGTTTCAGTGTGTTGTCTTCTATCTTCACTTGGTCTCCTCCCAGAGAATTGGCAAATGAACAACTCCTGTGCATGTTCACACGTTTTATAGGTGCAACCACACGTGTGAAAGAGGCTCTTCTTGCTACTTGAGACACATCAAGAATGCAGGCACTCAGTGACAGCATGAGTTTAAAACCCCCTTTTTTGTTAGCCCAAGCATACTCTGTGGTGGGCGACAGGGTGTTTGAAAGTATTTGCACTTCATGTTGAGAGCTCAGTGGCTCAAGGGGATTTTTTCACACTCTGGCACACTGCTTTTTTTTCTGTTCCATCGGGTTGACGCCTGCGCTGAGCCGGGGCTAATAGCGTGGCCGGCTCCTGCTGCACTGTGGGATGCAGTGCTGACATTTGGAGCTTCAAAGCTCATTTAACAATGAGGGTCACATGGTGTTTCCGTCACAGTCGACTTCTGATTACTTTGTGTTTCGATGCATTGGTTTGCTTTCTCTCGTGTTGCTCAGGCATTGGCCATGGGAGGAGTTGACATATAGCTGTATACTCTTAGGCACATGGATAGAAATTCAGTAAAGTGAAGTAAATACGTAGGTCATTTATTTATAAAGCAAGGTGCAGTTGTCATTTGGAGCACCATTTGGATGAATTGGAATGCTGAGTGCAACCCAGGCCAATACACGCCACATCAGATTTGTGATTTGTGTCTGAATGTGTACAAATCTCCAGAAGCACACTTGAAAATATATCCTCCCAGATCTGTAGCTTCTTCTCAGAACATAGATATATTCTGTACTGTACTATATAATATAACTTTCTTTCGGCTTCTCCCGTTAGGGGTTGCCACAGCGGATCCTCCGCACGTTTGATTTGGCACATGTCTTACGCTGGATGCCCTTCCTAACGCAACCCTCCTTAATTTATCCGGGTTTGGGACTGGCACTGAGAGTGGCTGGGGATGGTTCCCTGACCGGGGATCGAACCCGGGTTGCAGCGGTGAGAGCGATGCATCTTAACTACTAGACCACCAGGGGACCCATGATAATATATAATATAATATAATAAATCTATCTATATATATAATGGACTATACCATATTTATTCAGCTATTTGACTGCTTCATTCTGAGTGGCTGGAAGGTTTGTGTTCAAATCCCTGACCATACAAATTGTTCCGAACAGTTTAATCACTGTTCTATATCAATACTCTGCTCTAACCATATTTACATTTAATTACAGTTGCATATAGAGTGAGGCAGCAGACAGCTATTTAAACATTAAACATTTCTTCTTATCCTTAATGAGATAAATAAAGTTGATGAGCTGAGACACAAGAAGGATTTGACAAACTGGAAAACATTAAAATGATAAATAAATAACAAAAAATCATCTCAAACACCTTCATATGTGTATAAAAATATTATATAGTATATATTATACATAACATATATTTAACTGCTCTTTTTGCACTATATAATATAAAATGCGAAAGGTAGCAGCAGCATTACAACACTAGCAGACATGCTTTTCTGTAAATGTATCTTTGACTGAGTTATGGACTTTTAGTGTATCAGGCATCAGCTTAACCGGTCCATCTACAAGTCACTCTGATAGACAACTTGATATGGACAGCAACTGAAGCGTTCGAGAGGAAATTGCAGCGGAGCGAGTGTCTTCCCTATTTGGGGAAAAAAGGGAAGGACATGGCAGGGGAATGAAATATATCAATCTAATTTCAATCTAGCCTGAAAACTGGAAGGCTTTATACGCTTCCTGCTTCCATTTCAGGCTGTCGGTCTGTCTCGTCTGCTCTGCTGTCATTTGTGGTCCTCTTAGTACTCGCTGTATTGTACTCTCTGTATTCGATGACCTTAAAAAGTCCTGAGAGATAAAAAAGAAATGTCAGTGCTGCAAATGGGGAAAGCATTACTGTAGGTTTTCTTTACCTTTTTTCTTTTAAAGTTTGAATGGGAAGGAAGATTTGACCTGAAGTAGAATTATTAGCTAGGCTTGCTGTACTTTTGAATATTTAGCTTACCTGAAAAATCAGTTGTTGATGTTCATCAATCTGGGAAGGGTTATAAGGCCATTTTCAATTTAAAGCTTATCATCTTACAGTAAAGAAGATTATTCACAGGTGGAAACTTTCAAGACAGTTGCCAGACTTTCCAGGAGTGCAAATTCAAATAGTTACAAATAAATAATAATAACTAAATAAATATTATAAAAAAAGATATATATTATATTATCTGATTAGGGGTTGCCACAGCAGATAGTTGGTTTGAAAGAGGCAGATGTAGAGGACATATGTACATCTGCCTCTTTCAAACAAACTACCTGCATGTATGCCTCCCCCACATCCATAAACCTTCTCTTCGGTCTTCCTCTTTTCCTCCTTCCCGATGGCTCCTCCTCAGCATTCTTCTACTGATATACCCCATGTCCCTCCTCAACATCTTCAGCTCTGCTAACTCCAGCTCCAACTCCTGTCATTTAATCAATGCCACTGTCTCTAAACCATACCACATCACAGGTCTCACCACAGTTCTATAATCTTTCCCTTTCTCTTTTGCAGATACCCTTCTATCACTCTTGCCACTCTTCTCCACCCACTCCACCCTGCCTGCACTCTTTTTTTCACTTCTCTAACACACTCTCCATTATTTTGCACTCCACCTTCACCACCTCTTCTACCTGCAACTGCACCACTCCACTGCACTCCCTTTAATTTACACACATGTACTCTGTCTTACTCTTACTGACTTTCATTCCCCTTCTCTCCAGCACGTACCTCCACCTCTCCAGGCTCTTCTCCACCTGCTCCCTACTCTCACCACAAATCGCAAAATCATCCGCAAACATCATAGTCCACTGAGACTCCTGTCTGACCTCGTCCGTCAACCTGTCTATCACCACTGCAAACAGCAAAGGGCTTAGACCTGATCCTTGATGCAGTCCAACCTCCACATTGAACCAGTCTGTTATTCCTAGTGCACACTTCACTGCTGTCACACTGCTTCACCATCTCCACATCATCCAACCTTCTCTTTCTTCTCATTTTCCTCATTTTTTCAGCTGCTCAAAATACTCCCTCCATATTTTCAACACACTCTCCTCACTAGTCAACACATTTCCATCTGCATCCTTTGTTGCTCTAACTTGCAGCACATCCTTCCCAGCTTGGTCCCCCTGCCTGGCCAATCGGTATAAAGCTCCTCATATGCCTTTTCCTTGGCTTTCGCTACATCCCTCTTTACCTGCTGCCGCATCTCCTTGCACTCCTGCCTACTTTTCTCTAACTCTGTCGATTCCAATTCGCTTTCGCCAACCTCTTTCTTCTTATGCTCTCTTGCACTTCCTCATTCCACCACCTCGTCTCTTTGTCTTCCTTTCTATTTCCAGATGTCACACCAAATACCTTTCTAGCTGTCTCCCTTATCACTTCTGCAGTAGTTTCCCAATCATCTCACACCTCTTAAAAACCACCAAACCCCTGTCTGATAAGGGCGTCTGCTAAATGCGGCAAATGTCTGACCTCTTCCCTGAATCTCACACTACAGTCTTCCTCCTTCAGTTTCCACCATCTTATTATTCTTTAAGTCCTGCCTACATCCATCCTACAGACCATCCTACAGACCACCATCCAATGTTGTCTTGCTACACTGTCCCCCACCAACACCTTACAATCTCCAATCTCCTTTAGGTTGCATATCCTACATAGAACATAGTCCACCTGTGTGCACCTTCCTTCATGCTTATACGTCACCCTTTGCTCCTTCTTTTTAAAATACATATTCACCACTGCCATTTCCATCCTTTTAGCAAAATCTACCACCATCTGCACTTCCACATTCTTCTTCTTAAGGCCATACCTTCCCATCACCTCCTCATCACCTCTGTTCCCTTCACCAACATGCACATCAAAGTCTGCCCCAATCACCAATGGTTCTTTCCTAGGTACACCTTCTACCACTCTATCTAACTCACTCCAGAATGCTTCCTTCTCCTCTATTTTACAACCCACTTGTGGAGCATATGCACTGATGACATTTATCATCACCCCTTCAACTTCCAGCTTCATGTTCATGTTCATCACCCTATCAGAAACTCTCTTCACCTCCACTACACTCTTACTAAACTCTTCCTTCAGGATCACCCCGACACCATTTCTCTTTCCATCCACACCATAATAGATCAGTATAATCCCACCTCCTGGTCTTATTCCCTTTACACTTGGTCTCCTGAATACACAACATATCTACCTTTCTCCTCTCCATCATATTAGCTATCCCTTTTTTAGTCATAGTACCAACATTTAAAGTACCAACCCGAACCTCCACTCCCCTACACTTCTCCTTTCCCTGCTGTCTCTGTAGATGACTTCCTCCTCTCCTTCTTCTTCTTCGGGCAACAGTAGTCCAATTTCCACCGGTACCCTGTTGGCTAACAACACCTGCAGCGGTCGTTGGTTACCTGGGCCTCGACTGATCGGGTATGAAATTCGGAGTCGTGATCCGCATATTTGATTTGACGCATGTTTTACGCTGGATGCCCTTTCTAACGCAACCCTCCCCATTTATCAGGGCTTGAGACCTGCTTTAAGACTCCACTGGCTTGTGCAACCCTAATGGCTGGGTTAACATAGCTGCATTCACCCAATGCTTTTTATGTTTTTCCCCTACCTCCAGTCTTTCTTCAAACGATTTCTTCTCATGATATATGTATTTTTTATTTTTATTTTTTTTATTTTTTTGTGAAACATGAATTTTGATTCCAAAATAAAGAACGTTTATTCGTCAACTCTGTAAAGCAGCAGGCCTTGAGGACATTACCGCTGTCCAACTTCATTATATATCACCAGTGCCGGTTTCCCGCCGTTACCTTTTAACAGCTCCATTAATCCCAAAAGACATTTAGGAATGAGCTATTTGCATAAATTCGAGTGAGAGGGAGCAATAACAATGTACAGAACTGTGGTGCTCTCCTGGCTCTCTTCTTTCTGAACCATTAAACTCATATTCTTAGACTGTATTTTTTAGGAGGTTTTTTCCTTCTTCTTCTTTTCTTTCTCACTCTTATGGTAATTAGTTGCAAATTAAAAAGTCAGATTTAATGAAGCCAGTTAACTTGTTGCCAGCTGCATCAAGCATAAGATGGCATGGGAATTCAGCATGGCGACGAGAAGCGCCTTGTGTCCCTGACATTTGAATAAATGCAAACAGGCAGCCTGCTGAGAAATCTTGTCGAGGGATGACTAAGCCTTCATGATAATGATAATGCGCAGATGTTTCACAAGTTGCTGGGAATTGATTAGCAGCCAGCTATCAATAAATGACATGCAGGACAAGTTTATCTCCAAAATAACTTGTGACTTGTAGCCACCGTGAGGAAAAAAAAAAATCATTTTTGTTGGATGTGAATCATAACAGCATGAATCATTACTCATTATCAGGCATTTTTTACTGCCATTTTCTATAAAAAAAATTATTGTGCATTACCCTAATAAGCACATATTGGGAGTTAATTAAGGTCTTATTCTTTGTTTAATAAAGTCCAAATTAGATTTTTGTTTATTTTCTTTTTCTTTTAACATTAAAAATGCCTATTTTCCAACTGCCAGCATGGGTTGGGTTTATTTTGGGGTTTTTTTTGTTGTTGTTTTGTTATTGTGTGTGTGTGTGTGTGTGTGTGTGTGTGTGTTTGTACTTTGGAGATTTTGCATACATTAGTTCATTCCTTTCACAGTTGTGCAATTGTAACTGCTGATTAATTCTCATACAATTATGCCTAATGGTTTTATTTTCTGTCCCATTTACTTTCTTTTTCATTCTTTTTATGCTTCTTTTCCCTGAATCACCACAATACTTACTATAATGGTACTCATGCAGCGACAATCTTCACCCCCTTGTGCTGTTGTTAGTTCGCACGCTACCAGATATCAGTTATTTTAATAAGATGAATAATATTTCATTTGTATATCCAACCATACTCTCCTGATCTCATTCTAAATATTAGACATGTACATTGTTGTATTTGTAGCTAGATTGCTCAATTTATGGATCAGGTTACTAACGTACTTGTGGCTAAATATGCACAGATCTCTACAACCAGAGGACCAACCACAACCTTCTCAGAGGAGTGGAGATTATTATAATTGCAAATGCAAAGTAATTGTGGAATAGGATGTTTAAAAAAAACTAAAATAATGTAATGGTCATATGTTTGGAAACTTTTGTCCTTATGGTGTATTTCAAAGTTTTGCTTTGTCTTTACATGTTTTTCTTACTGTGCTTATATTTGAGTGATTTGAGTGCTTCAGTGTTTCCGTGACAGAACCTCAAAATGAAACATGAAAACAACGTTTGGAGCCACACCGAGCTCTGAGAGGGGAATCCGTGACACTTCCATTCTTTGACTGGTTTTACCAGTGTTCATGTGTCCTATATATCAGTGTGATTTCTTTACCCCTGTTGTGCTTTCTAAATTGATTTTGGCTTTTGGCTTCGAGTTCTGGTCCTGATTCCCAGCAACTGTAGAATTTACCCTTTTTCTCAACTCTGACTGATTTCTATTAAATTATAACTAAAAGACAGACAGACAGACAGACAGACAGACAGACAGACAGACAGACAGATAGATAGATAGATAGATAGATAGATAGATAGATAGATAGATAGATAGATAGATAGATAGATAGATAGATAGATAGGCTCATCTAGATCTAGATAGGCTTGCATTTACCAACACCTGTCACCATTTTATTACAAATCTACACGCTGGTTTAGTAAAATACAGTATATATTTATATTTCCTGTTCAGATACCTGTGAAGAAAGATATATTTATATCATCCAACAGTTAGGAAATTTCTAAATAGCTGATGTGTTTCCACAGACAACCACACAATAAATAGCTGTTTTCTCCAGAACAAAGTGCCATTTTGCCATTGTTTTGGTTGTTTCATCGCTTTTATAGTTTATTGTAACGTTTGGTCATAAACCCAGCACCAGGGGGTTTTAAACAAGGCACTTACCCCTATCTGCTCCAGGGCTGCTGTTCCATAGCTGACCCTGTGCTTTGACCCCAGCTTCCTGACAAGCTGGGATATGTGAAAACTACAGGGAACTGGTACTGTAGCTCTGGTTAGAGGTAAGGGGTTCAAGACCCACTATCACCAAGCTGCCACTGTTGGGCCCTTGGGCAATGCTATATCATGGCTGAGCATGTGTTCTGACCCCAACTTCTTAACATCACATGAAGAAAGAATTTCACTGTGCTGTAATGTACATGTGACAAGTACAAAAAGCTCCCCCAGTTTGTTGCTTCTTGGGTTGCTCTAATGTAACATCTCACTCAATTTAATTTAATTCTTTTTGTAAATCTTTAGGAAAATTTTTAATGTAATTCACCTCCACATCACTTTAGATTAATCCTGAAAATAAATATTGATTTCAGGAGCTCTATAGACTATTTACTTTGCTCAATCAATTTTTTTTTATAAAATAGCAAATAACAAAATATGCAATCAAATCAAATCAAATTTTATTTGTCACATACACATACATACAGGGTACGACATGCAGTGAAATGCAGAAATCTTTTTTTTTTAGTATTTAGATTTTGAATTTCTCAAATGTGGGAATTTGTGTCTGAGGGATACACTTATTTTGCTTCGTCCTATGCCTGAGATGTACCTTTGTGTATTTTTGGTTGTCTCATAATTGTTATTAACTCTTATTGTTGCTGTTGTTGGTCCTTTGGCTGTTGGAAGTGAATTTGTCATTTCAATGCCCTAATCGCATGGTGATGCCTGGTCTTTTTTTATGACCTCCATCCTGTAATTCACATAGTTTTTAGTTTTGGTTTACTGGCTATTTTATTTAAAGGAACAATCGGCTATAAAAGAGGTCATTTCGCTTCAAGATCATTTTGCCTTCACCTGGCCGCTCCGCTAAAAGGTTGAGATGGGAACCAGAAGTACACTCAGGAAGAGTTTTTTTTGAGGTTTGTTTGGATGGATAAAAGGGGAAAACTTTTCTATTTCTCAAAGGAAAACCCCAAAAGGGACAAACCGAAGTAGCATTTAATGCATTTGAAAGAACTGTATAACCCTCCTGAGAGCAGTGTGCTTAGTTATGCTAGGGGCCACATTTTGTCCATAACACAAATAAAACATGGGGAAAACGCATAGACCATCTTCAGATATAGAATCTCTGAATACCTCCGACTATCCACAAGGCTTGTTCATGTAGAGTTAAAAAGTGGCAAGAGAGTATCTGCAAAGTTGATTTTTTTTCTCCCCCCAGACACTATCTGTATAATCCCTGATTGCCCAACTGGCTTTTATTGATTTGCTGGTGGAGGAGTTGCACGAGTTCAATTCCAAAATTTAGTGTGCAGCATATTAGCCTGTATTAAATTGCTGATGGGCTACAGATGGTCCAGGGCATTTCTCCTCACCACTTTTCCCAGCCTCATTTCATTTGGAATGATTGCGTATGACAGTACATGATTAATCAGTATTTACAAATTATACTGAGGATAAATTAACACGTGTCCAATATATGTCAAGTCCTGTTTAGAGGTCTGTGACCTGTGAGTGTTCATTTTAAATGAAAAATCTTGGATGCGGATGGACAGCTAGCGCATGACATGGTTTGCAGGTTTGATCAGCAGAAAGAGATAAAGAGAGAGATCAGGGGAGTCCAGAAATAATAATCTCTTCTAATGAATCTAAATGTGAAGATGTTGTCTGGGCCATTGGATAAACATGAGCCAGCTAAAATTCTCACCTATATAAGCATACTGCTTTACTTTATAAAAGAGCTAATTTCCTGCTCTGGATTAAGGCCCTGATTTAATTAGAGGGGGAAATGAAAAGCCTAATGTGTGGAATTGCTTTTTGTGTATACATCTTATTTTAATATTTGCAATTTTTGGTGCAGTTGTTGAGATTTGATTTAGCAAAAACATGGGTTTATTTCAATGAAACTGGTAATGAAATAGCAGTTTCGTCCTTACTTTCTCTTTCAATTCAAGTCTTATTCTGGTTAGGATTGTACTGGATATAATATGAAATGACATTTGTGATAAAAGTACTGAATGTACTGTAGCTTTTAAGCAATCTGCAACTGAAAACAATGAGCAGTGGCAAAAATCTGGACATGGTCTTCAAATAAACAGAATTCCATGTTAATAGTTTTTAATAATTTCTTTGTCAATAATCATGGTTTTTAAATCCGCTGGCCGAGTTTTTTTTTACGCTTTCAAAATTTTCTTTTTATGCTCTGCAATATTATGTTCACGATTCTAGCGCAAACCCTTTTGGAGCAGGGCTTAAGAAGTGCTTGACTCTTATGACTAGTAAGGTTTGAATTGACAGCTCCCCAACCAGGAAGTGAATTTTGGAGAGTGTCCTGCATGCGATTCTCTGTATAGTTTGAACTTTGTTTTGGAAATGACCCAATTATTTCCTCATTTTATTATTGTATTAGTATAGTAAATGTAAAGGTCATAATATTTGATTTTATAATTAATATTTAAGGATTTGGGTAGTCATCCCACTCTTCACTTAATGAATAAACCAACTTCAGTAATTACTTCATTACTTAATGAAAAGAAGGAAATCATTTCTACATAATAATAAAGAATATTTACTTCCTTCTAATTAGAAATTCATGTTCGCTTCTTAAAGCTTTAGATTACATACATTTGGCACAAATGTTATTTTGTACATCCTGAGCCGATCAGTGGAAACACTCGGCACCATAACCATTCCATATTGCAGCACATTTTTGAAGGTCAAAGAAAACCTGAGACCTCTTATACTGTACATGAGGTCTCATGTAGATAGGAATTTTCCAAACACAGGAACCTGAAATCTAGATCATGCCAGGGAACTTTAAATGAAAATCTATTTAGCATCTGTGCACTTGCAATGGTACGCTCTAATGAAAGGATTTGAAATGAGTGGCATCAGTGTCAGCTTGAATTGAATCATATGTAAGATATAAATATTGAAACCATTGGCAGTTTGTTGTGATTATTATTTTTTTGCCTCAAATGCTGTGTAGTATCAAGACTAGTATTAGTAGTACCAGTACCAAGTAGGCCACTGAAAATAGGGGATATTGTGCTTTTATATTTACATTATATATATATTTACATGAGCTTAAGGTACAAATCGAGGTGCAGATAGAGAAAGAAAGGAGAATCATTATCCAAACTACAGTCGAAGCTAAAAATCATATATGATAATCAAAAGAAAACTCCACTCAGAATTGCAGATGATAACAAGGAATAAATGTTAGCTCCATTTATGAATTTCTTACTGAAACACTGGATACATTGATACTATTGATGCACAAAGGATTTAAAAAGGCAACCACACAATTTAGAATCTATACAGTGAACAAAATAGCCACAAAAATGGACTGAAACTAGAACATGCACTTTAATAATGGTGTTCTTTTTGGGAACCTCACACAAAATCACAAAATTGTGTTTAGAATATAGAATAAAAATCTGTTGCTCTCTCTCTCTCTCACTCTCTCTCTCTCTCTCTCTCTCTCTCTCTCTCTCTCTCTCTCTCTGCACTAATTTTGGCCCAGATGGATGTCGGCATGCTAAGTTTGGCTTCAGTTCAGTGCTGTTGGATCACTGTGGTATAGTGATTGTATTTACATGAACACTAATAATCCGATTATATGATTTTTGGCACTTATAAAATTGTCACATACTTCAATATCTTTAGCCTAATAATTGACTCATTCAGCATGTTTAAGCCATTAATCTCTTTTGTTTTGTCTCCAACTGTGCATATGTACAAACATCATTTCATCTTTTCATCAAAATAGGAATAGACTTGTTTAATTGATTGAATTTATTTATTAGAACCACACACCCTGAAGGGAATGTAAGTAAATTAACCCCTTAGCCTTCATCGCCCCACCCGCGCCCGATATCCCATTGTTTGGAGGTGTTAACGTTTAACAATAGATTAAATAAAAAGGGACAAGAGTAACCAGTAACTATAAATCATTCTAAAGGTCTAAGCCTCAAGCAGCGATTTTAGATCACTATTTCTTAATGGAAAAAGTATAACGAATGTATTTGCTGAATCTCTGTAAGCAGTACACAAAGAACATGCATAAATAAATGCAGTACTTACACAATTATCGTAATAACGAGTCACAAACGCATCCACTGCAGCAAATCCCGGTTTATTCGAAAAGATAAGGGTCCATTGAACAACATGCCGTAAAGCATTTTTGCTCCAACCAAACAAAAATGTTGTAATTTAGATTTTTGTTTACATTACAGTACTTCGATCGGTGTATTGTTTGTATATGCATTGGAATTTGAAACACGGCTTCATCAAGATTTACTACTCTGATTGTTTGATGAAATAGTTGAAATCTAAAAATGGACTGACCCAGAGTTTATTTAATTATACTCAAATAAAAAGAGGCTTGTGGTGGAACAAATGTTAATGGCTGCTATAACAACATTAACAATATGAACAAACTTGATTCATGGTGTCATGAAGGTTGTAAAATGCAAATTGATATGGAAAAGAGGGGTCAAAAATAGGCAGACATTGAACAAAGTGCAAACAGTATTAAACAGGGCAAAACAAGTATTGAAACAGTAGCAAAAACAAGTCAGGAATGAGATATCAATCATATGTTAGAAGGCTTGGTATGGCAGAGGAGCTGCTCAGTATGAGAAATGCTTTTCAGTGAACTTATGAATGAATGTCTTTGTTACACACCTCAGCTCAATCTGTAGCTTGGAGAATTCAAGCAGCAGAGGGTTTTGGTCTGGTGGTTGGAGTTCACGGTGGCCATATTTGGAGATCTGACACATGGGTGTGCTATATAATTAAATGTAACTATAAATGGATTAAAAATTATACAAAATTATTTGCATTGGCAAATTGCATGGTATTTAGAAGTAAAAATTTTTTTTGTGTAATAAAAAAGTACAAATGGTATCACCCCATATTATAATTGTTATTTTTTTTTTAATTTACCCATACATTTGATTCCATTCATTGTTTATATGTTTATATTTCTTTCTTTCTTTCATCACATCTTTTTATAAATTAGTGTGTTTTCTCTTTATACACTCTAATAAGATGTAAAAATAAAAGAGGAAGAAGCTGAATACGTATAATGAGTTAGTATATTTTTAAAAAATGCAGAATGAAAAAATATTCTTTTGAAGTGCCATCTCCTTTTTTTTTTACTTTTTTAACTAGCTGAACATATTTATAATGTATTAATGTGTTAAGAGTATATTAATGTGTCAGTGTTATAATGAATTTTTTAATGAAAGATTTTATAATAGAAAGAAAATCAACTAGAAAACAGTAATTAGGATTAAGAATGATGACTATCCAATGCTTTATACAGCTTTAAAGGATTACCGAAGGGTTAACAGGGCTGAATAGGTATAAATGCTGAGTCCTGTGCAATTTGGCACATTGAACTGGTGTAAAGAAAAAAAAAGCTTTCAATAGCAACGCGTATCTGTTTATTTGTTTCTATTTGTCTTTATGCTGTGATATCTGTGGATTAGAGAGCTGCAAAGGAGATGCTGTGGATTCCATTGGTGAAAAGCTCTGTCTTCATGGCAGACCACTGTCATTGATGGAGCTACGTAATTTGGACTGTGCGAGGATCGAAGAAGAGGCTGTAAATTGGAAAGCAAAACACAGGCTTTAAAGCAATACGTTCAGTCGGCTACCTAACTGTCCTTTTCTCATCACATCTGTTCCAAATTGACAAATATTACGGCTATGAAATCTTCGCTCCCTTAATGGACTAGATCGATAGCTGCAGTCACAGAACGAGTGTCTTTGTTGTCCACTTTGGAGGCACTCAGTTTGCGAAGATGCGGTTAGGGGCTTCCTCACTGCTCTGTTCTCAAATTGCTTGTGAGCCTCTACAGAGAAGGTGGTGCTGAGATGATTGACAGGCCTCAGCATGTGTGTCTTGCCTTTGCTGCTCATAAACTGCATAGTATGTGCTGCATGCTCTGTATTAATGTTTATGTTCTATAACAGCAGCTGTGACATTAGGCCAATTTCAGTGTGATGTTAATCCTAGTATAAAATCGTTTCTATAGTAACACAGCATACACAGACTTGGCAGATATTTTTACATAATGTAAGTGTAATAATGAATGGATATTAAATGAATTATTATTTAACAAAGAATGGATGTATTAATAATAATGTGACGTTTGATGTTAGAACATTTTTATGTTTGGAAGGAGTCTCCAATACCAGCTGATTGTAAGAGTCAGATTTTGGACAGTACCTGGTTTGACACATCGATGTAAAAACATGAATGCTTTTAACACACACACACACACACACACACACACACACACACACACACACACACACACACACACACACACACAGAATGACTGAATCACACAGCAATGTCAGATGTCTAGAACATTCTTACATGCCTGTATCCAGGATGAACACTGTTGCCCCTAATTAGTAAGAAATAAAACACCATAGTGCATGCATATTTCATTGATTAATAAAGGGCATGTCACTTTTTATTTGTTTTTATGGATATCCATGAAACAAGTAAGTTCCTTTCATCCTATTCATTTCTCTAATTAACAAAAGAATGGATTGTATTTTTCAAAATACATAATTCCTTACTTGCATTTACAGCATGTGACAGATGCCCTTATCTTATTCATACAGCTGAGCAGATATGTGGTTTAGGCCTTTTTTTAGGGGCCCAGGAGAGTGGGTGGGTGATGGGGGCATCTTGGTTTGTCTGGGATTTAAGCTCACAACCTTCAGAGCCAAGTCCAATGCCTTTACCACTAAGCTACATCACTTACACCAATCAAACTATATCGTTTTTAATGTCTCTTTTGGCAAACCATACTCTGACGCCTTCTCCACCATAAAAGTCTTATTGATTTGTTGCAGCCTAAATTTATGGGTTTATGTCAGTTGTAGGAATTGTTGTGATTTGATAAATGGTTATTTGCTGTACTTCTAAAAGGATTTTGTGAGTTCAAATCCAAGCACCACCAATCTACCACTGGTGGCCTATTGAGCTTCTCCTTAACCCTCACCTGCTTGTTAGCATATATAAGATAATTGTAACGCCCTTGGATGAGGTCTTCCAAATGCTGTAAACGTACTTTATTTTATTACCTAGTTAATCAAATGCTATAAAAAGTCATAAAGACTGTTACAAAGTGCTGATACAGGATACTTCTTTCAGAAATGTAAAACCTTTTAGAAGCATATCCTTTATTTGTCACATATACATTACAGCACAGTGAAATTCTGGTGAGGAGAAGGCAGTAAAGCACCAAAAATCTTTTTAGCAGTCCCAATCACCCTCTTCTAATTTCTGATTTGGTAGCTGAACCATACAAAACAGTAATCCGAGTACAGTATACAGGAGAGCTTCAATGACAGCTGAGTAAAACTGCACCGGCAACTCCTGTGGCAGGTAGAACTTCCTCAGCTGGCTAAGGAAGACCAATATCTGTTGAGCTTTTTTCATGATGGAGTCAAATTCTACCAAAGTCTCCCACTTAAAGCTTGTAAGAGGTGGGAGATCCCAGGAACTCCCAGGTATAACCTGCTGCAGCCACAATGCATTTCAGCATAGTGAAAGGTGAAAGCAAATCAATTAAACCAAATCTCTCTAAAAGTAACTTAGACCTAAATCTATTACAAATATAACTAATGATTATTAGCCTTAGAGTGGGTGGACCTACAGAAGTTTACAATACATTAGGGATGGTAACATTTACAGATTTACATCTATCTGACAAAGTGTGCACCAGATACAAGTATTTGGATACACCGCTATTTGTATCACTATGCATTGTTTTTAACATATTTCATCATCTGTAAAGAACGATTTATTTATATATAACTACTATATATGCGCCATCCTTTGATTATTTAGAAAGCGGCCAATAAATTGGGACCAATATTTTATATGTAGATTAATTTTTTCCTTACTTCTCCCCACCACTGCTACTAATATATCACGTATCACAACGCTAAAGAGACCAAGGCGTGTCCTGAGAGTCTCATAAAATACAGATTAACATGGCAGAGGCAGAACAGGAAAACATCTGGTTTTATTTAATCTTTTATTTTTTGCACTATGAAGGCCTGTTTGAAAGGACCATTAGAAGTCAGAAGGTACTTCGGTACATTTATGATTTGCTGTTTGCCTGAACCAAAGAAATTCTGTTGCATCATATTGCATTGAATCACATTGTGCAAACTTAGATCATAAAAGTGGTGAATTGTGTTGTATTGCAATGCATCGGTATCTGCAGATATGTATCTTTAATGTATCGTATCATTGGCTATGCATTGAGATGCAAATCGTATTGGCCTCAGTCATGGAGATGCACATCACTTCTATACATGTCCCAGTGTTAGTTGCCACTATAGAAATTATACATGGGTGCATTCCTATTAACATGTGATTTGCCTTACAAATCAGAGCAGTCAGGGCTGTTCATAAGCCTTCTGACAAATCACATTTAAGAAATCAGCAGCACTGTGGTATATTAGTTCATATCATTTGCTACAAGGTCGTTTCTCTGTGTTTGAGCCTTTAGACAAAAGAGTTCCAGTGTATATGGCAAAGCAGTGTAATCTGCTGCTGAAGCTCATCTGAACTGAAGGACTAGTGTCAGCTTTTGTGTGCTCTGCTGCCAGTGGACATTTATTATAGGAAGATAAATTGCTTTGTGGACACACTGTGTGAAGGCTGAAGCAGATTCATGGTGAATATGAAAAGAAACTGATAGAGGAAACATCACACACCCACTCCCACTCCATCCACTGCTATTATAGCATGTTTTTTTTCTTGTTTACAAAGTATATGAGCTATTCAGTCTGCAGGTTTGCTGTAAAGGTATTGCCTTAACTTAAACCTTTTTAGCAAAGCCAAATAGAGATGGCAAAAGTACACACATCCTTCACTCAAGTAGAAGTACAGATACTCATGTTTTAAAAGACTCTGGTAAATGTACAGACTTTACTTTTCCACAAGTTAACGTAAAGAAGTTTGAGTTTTGACATGTATTAAAGTAAAAAGTAGCCATTACTACTACCTGTTTTTTTAGTGTCATGCTGGTTTCTGGACTTCACATCATATTAATATATTAATGCAAAATAATTTCAAATTTTGTTCTCTAATGAATGTATCCAGGCTGAATATCCACCATATAAAACACAAGCAGAGAAAAGATGATGATGATCAGGAATGTCTCTGTTTACATCACTGACTCCCTCTGTCTCATCCACATTAACCCCAGACCTCTTGTTGCCTTCTGCCTTGCATGTTGTTAGCTTTGTAAACTAGCCTTAGCTGTGGTGCGTGAGAACCAGGAAATGATATTGTCCGAAAAATAATAGTGAAGTAAAATACTGATACAAGAAAAATCTACTTAAGTACAGTAACAAAGTATTTGTACTTCGTTACTTCCCACCGCTGCAGCCAACCATCTTGAACTCTCAGAGTCAGGACTTTCCAAAGCTTTATCTTTTATGTTTGTATTTATTTTCTTTTTTTCATATGCCATCTAAATGCTTTCTAAATTGAAGCAAAGATACAAAGGTCCTGTTGAGAATTCAGATGCATCCATGTGAAATATTTATTAAAACACAAGAAGTCGCTTGCATTTAACTGCCTAAATGTATACTCTAGGCGCCATAAAGATTTAGAGCTCTTCCCACTTAAAGGTGACTCGGAAAGTAGTTACAGGGATTATTCTGAATAATTAAAGCTCTTTGGATAATTTGTGGATTGCAGAAGGATTTAAAGAGGGGATTTATTTCGAATCGAATAACGCAGTCGCTCATTTCAAATGCGGCCCCGAGCACCGATGCGGAGCGCTCGCATGTTTTATTAAAAGGTGCTCTGTGTTTTCCAAGATCTCTTGCCTGAAAGGTGCAGCTCCTGAGCCCCACTGTGGGCTCTGGGTTAGACGCTACACATCTTCACAGATAAATATGCCTTCAGGTACCCACAGCTAAACCACACTAATGGTGAGGCTTCACTTTGATATGAATGCCAGGTGACAACGAAGCTGTCGATCTCTGACCCACACAACCGAAACAGACAGTGTTATTATTTCTAATCCCGACTGTAGGATGTGTCTATATCAGTGTGCATTCTTTTTTTTTTGTCTCATAGTGCCATGGGGAAGCATTTTCTACAGCAGTTTGAGTGTGTCTGTTTGTACTGCAGTTGGCCAAGCACATTAAAAGAAGGGTTTTCAATTCCTGGCGTTTCCAGGAGTCCATCGATTCACTGTTTGCTTGAATAATCCACTATAAGGGCATTGGCACTCAATTATTGCCTAAATTATGCTTTGAATTCTATCCAAGACTTTCCATCACACCCTAACAAAGACCAGCACTTATCATTTACAGCTTACTGGGCAAATATTTCTGATTGAGATGATCTATTCTTGCGTCATTGATTCTTCAGAAGAAGCTCTGTTCTGGGTATTCTTTTTAATTTTACTGCTATGTAATATTTTCTGAATTCTCAAATCTGACTATTCAGAGGGTGTCGATTGTGTTGTAATTTTCTAAAACAGCAACTCTGGCAGCGATGCTGGCTTGAGTTCAAAGCAGAGGTTTATTTTAATGGGCTTGTTGTAATATTTAATCGTTTCTATAGCAACACCAACTCACAGGGACTTGGATGATGAATGCTTCATAATCAAAGTGTATTGATGAACCTTTAATAAACGTGTTAGTATTTAATGATGTCTAGCCATGTTTTCTGTGAGGAGATGTGTATTTAGGATTTTGTAGAAGAAGTATCAATTTCAAGTATTAGTTCTTTCAATCAGTGGAATGGATGTTAAACTGTTTCTATTTGCTATATGTTGGGTTTTGCAGTTTCTCAGTAACGTTCTTTATTTTATCTCACTTCAATAGAAAGTAAAGAAATGACTGTTTACAGCTGCAGTAATAGTAGCGATGAGATGGCTATATGACATTGCAGTGGGGGAAAAAGGCCTAGAGCTGGCTCACATGAGGCTGGATTGTTTTCCAGCCCATTTTCATGGAAGAAACAGGAGAGTGGTCTGATGGAGCATGATGAAACATGGTCCTTTAGATGCTCTGTATTAGTCCTGACACACTGTATGTAGTATTTCATTTTTTTGTGGTGCAGCCAGTATTTGTTTTCATCCATAGACAAGGTCAAAGTCTTGTTTATGGTGTTGAAAAGGCTGTATATAGTTGCTAGTGATTCTAAAGAAAGCCTACAGTTATAGATTTTACCAAACACACTGGGCAGAGAGTCCTTTTTCTGTTTGCAACATGCAGAATTTGATTATTATGCTCAATTCAGTACTAGATTTAAGATTTTATATATATATATATATATATATATATAACTGTGACAAAAAATCTTTAATAGGTGCAGAGACTCTAAACAATTATTATTCTCAATATTGAAAAGTATTAAAGCATCGATTTGATCCTTAATTAATATAATATGAGAACTCGTACAATTTATATGTTCAATAAAAAAACACTATAAGCAACTTGATAAATTATGAGATTGACTCACATGACTTTCTTTCTTTATACAGTACAGCAAAAGGGAGGTGCAACAAATCTGCATGATGACCTTCATGATATGTTGTAAACATCACTATTTCTGTAGGTTTATTTTATTATTTATATCCAAGATGAACTGAAACAATGGTTGTAACTATAGTTCTATGACTGAGTGATTTATTACTAAGCTCCAGGGGTCACTCAGGTACCTCAGAATGGCCAGAGGACCAGTGCACCAAGATGGATTAACATTTAAAATGTATATAACTCATATAAAAAAAAAAATGCAATGCACAAATTAAACAGGCATTTTATTTAGTGCAAAGGAAATACAATAGTTGATTGACATTAATGAAGTATTTAGCTGTATTTCATTAGTCAGTCACTCTGGTGTTTTGTATGCTTCACTAACTGAATACAAGAACAAATTTGGGCGTTTACTGGCGATTGCTTTTATATACATGCACAAATGTAGCGTTACTGAAGCATTAAACTAAACAAATTTACTAAACGATGGAAAAAGAAGCTCAGTATTTAAATATATAATGCTTAACAATTTTGTAAATTGTGATAATGTGGAAAAGAAAATAAAGTTATAATTCCACTTAGCAGAGTTTTAGGCTGATGATATCTTACGTTTGTTACCTAGTAGACCGAAGTTGATTTATTCATTGATAGAGACTCAAAGCACGTTTGTATGTTGTTTTAAATGCCATAATGCCATAAATGTAAATATAAATGTAAAGAAATGTGGCAAAAGTAGAAATAATTATGACAAAAAAATCCTGTGAAAAAAATAACCAATGAATATATCGGTATAAAACTAACTAAATAAAATTGCTTTGAGAAGTGGTTTAATATTCTATGTAACAGATATTACGATGTTCATCATCGTAAAAATAAATATATGTTTGTACATTTTTACAAAATTTACTAAATAGTCCAAATTTAATTGGAGCAACGCAAGCACTGTAGCAGCACCTGAGGCATTATTTCAACCTGAAATAGAGCTCCAAGGTCGGCAAAAATGTCTGCCCTAAATGACTGTTTACTTTAGCCGGTGTTGCTTAAGAGCTGCTGAAGAGCTAGATGTGTGTGGATTAGAGCGATCCTGAACCGAGAGTCCTTTCTCTACATTTTTATAGAGACATGGGGCTTCTCGTGTTCGAACAATGCAATTGCATTAGATGCATAATTAATAAAACGCTGATAAGAAATGATGTAAATTTCATGATGTGAATCAACATTCCTATTCCATACTGTAAATGGTAAAACATTACAATAATCTGCTTATTGAGGCTGTATGCCGCAGTGGGCCACCCTTATCGAATAAAGATAATCGTTTCAGAAATTTTGACATCTTAATTTATGTCCTCCAGGTGTTTCAGCGCAGAGAAGATGGTTCTGTCGACTTCTACAGGGACTGGGCTGCGTATCGCGAGGGCTTTGGGAAGATCACAGGAGAGCACTGGCTTGGTAAGGCATTGTTTCATTATATTTGACATATTACAGTGTTTTTTTCGAAACGGTAAGTACCAACTTTGCATCAGTTTGAATGTAATTATCCGCTGGAGTTCATTATGCCTTAAGTTAAAGCCTGAAACAGGTCCTTATCATGTCCTGTCATGTTGTGGTACCCAGACATTACCATTAATTAAAAACTATTTTTTGGAGGATGATGTTAGAGAACAGCAGTTTGAATAGATGACTACTGATGAAACAAGCAAGACAGATTGTCTGTAATTATAATCCCAGATTTATTATAGTGAATTCAATAAAGAGTAATACAGTATAGAAGTCTTTAATGTAGCTCTCTAGCAGAGACAGAGATGTTGGCAGAGATGTTGGTGGGTGCATATATAGCAATAAAGACAGATATGGGAAGAAGGAGAAGAGGAAAGGCAAAAAAAAAGCTTTCCTAAAAATATATTCTTGAACAGATCTTTATGCGTGTGTTTCTGTTATTATCAGATACAACTAATATATGCAAATTTAATAGTACTTTTTTTTAATTTGCTGCAAGGATGCCTCTACATTATCAGGGCAACAGTATGAAGAAGTCACACTTTGATTGATTTTGATGCAAAATGGCTCCCTTTGATGAATTAATCCAGTTTCTTTATTTTATATTCTGCCATTGTTTGAGGGAAACACGTACCCATGTTCTTGAGACTAAGGCACCCGTAATGTGGAATGACAGGCCTGTCAGTGAATGTCACCCCATTGCTTTAATGATGTTTATAAGAAGAGGAATGATAGTTTGGGTTGAATGGCCAGTAATATACTTACTGCATTAAACTAAAGAAGCCCAATGCTCATGCCTGTTGGTGGAGCTCTAGAACGGTGCTGCTGGTTATGAGGATGAGTCTGTTGCTCCTCTGATCTCCGATCAATAAGACATGAGGAAGCTGAGCACAATTAACCTGCGAGTTCAAAGAGATGAGCTGGAGGGGGGAAAAAATCAAGAATATGCAGTCATGAAGATAAGAGGGTGGAGAAAGAGACAGTGTAGAGGCCACAGTGCCCTTAGCAAAGATAAACTCGTGGCAGAGATGCAGCTCAGCTGTAAGAGAGTTAAGAGGGATTTGCAGTAGTGTTATATTTGATCTATCATCAGGAAATAAAGATATGCAAATAGAATGAGAACATAATATGAATGTGAGAATTTCTAGCATCAAGTAATAGTATAAGGGATGCATCAATATTTGATACTTTGGCAGTACTGTATTGGTGGTTTCCAGCCTCCATATACATTTTTCTTACAAAGCAATTGTCGGCCATGTAGACATCATCAAGAAGGATACAGAGAACTAAAAGAAGTTGCAAACAGAGCTCTTAAACCTAGTTTTGTTTTGTTTTATAAAAAAGCTTAAAGATAAGGATGATGCTTGATACTTTATTTTAATCATTTACAGGTCTAGGTTAGGTTTCTAATTAAAATATTTGGTCATTGTACAAAAATAGCACAAATGGTGCTATTAGGACATAGATAAATAAAATAATTGAATGTCTTGGTTCTTTGCTTATCTCCTTAATGCCCTTAATGCTGTCCTGAAGCAGAAGGCTTTAAATTTACCCAAACAGACCAGCCCATGCTCATGTAATAAATCCCTCAACAAGGTCAGGGCTATATCATCTAACTGAACCCAATGGAAAGAGGGCTTATCTTCTCACTGTTTTCTATAGTTTTATGGTTAGGAATGTTTTTTTTTTTTTATGGGAGATGGTATCGGAGCTGCTCCTGCAAAGTGTTTATGCATAAATGAATCTGATGACACTTCTCACCATGTTGAGCCGGAAGCAACAGCTTTTGACTTATTAGCGGCTCTGCCGAACCTCCAGTAGCATGTCATCAGTGGTCCTCTCACCCTTCCTTGAAAGACTCAACAACAACATCAGATGTGTGATTTCATTATTCGTGTGAATCTGCTATATCATCTCAGAGTCTTTGTAATCACATTTTTTTTCTTAGTTGGACGGGTTTGTGAACTTTTAGATTATTAAAGGTGCCTTCGGTGAATTCAATTACAGCGATGTGAATAAATAAACTGGGTTAAATGGTGCTGAAAGAAATAAGCTATTTATTGTAGGGGTGGAGAAATCATTCGTTTTCAAATGAAATGCTAATGTACTGCCCAGGTCTATGCACAGAAGTCATTAGCAAGGCAGAAAAATGACAACAAACTCAATTTAACTCAAAAGTATGACAGGCAAATGATGTGTCTTGATACATACTATGAAGAAATAAGCAAGTGAATGTCTGAGGTGAATTATATAGCCATAGCCTTTATCCTTTCCTCTTAAAGAGATTAATAATTATGATGGTGGGGGAAAAGGTAGAAAAAAGGCTGTTATATGAGGTTATATTTTTGTAAAAACGCATCTTGATGTTTGCTAGATAACTGTGCAGTAAATGAGTGGTGTGCTGCCATTAATAAAATAAGTAATATATTTTGCTGCAATGTGCCCCACCCTCCAGAAATGTTTTCCCGTCTCTTTATATTTCTTATTATTGAAATACAAGTCAAGCTAATTTAAATGTTTAGTGAAAGACACTAAACACACACTTCAACCAAAACACATTTACACATTTCAGACAAAACATACCTGCACCCTCATACAAAACACACCTGCACACTTCATACAAATTACACATATACACATTTCAGACAAAAAATCACCTGCACACGTCATATAATACACACACATATACAAATTTTCAAACATAAAACACCTACACACTTCATGGAGAACATGCCTATAGTTTCATAGTGAACACAACTCTACACATTTTAGACAAATCACATATGCATTCTATAAACAAAACACATTTGCACATTTCAGACAAAACACAGCTCTACCAATTTTAGACAAAACACATCTGTAAACATTACAGACAAAACACACCTATACACATTTCAGACAAAACTTACCTACACATTTTATACACACTTTATACAAATTACACTTCAAACAAATCTCACCGGCATACTTTATACAATAACTCATATCAACAGCCATCCCAGAGAATTCTTGTGGGATTTGAAAAAGAGTGCAGATGTTTTGAAACTAAAAAAATATATAAACTAGCTGGAGCATATTGCATTTAAACAAACATGAAATTCAATAGCAAAGCACAGTTTTTTAATCTTTGGCAAAGCTGTCAGTGATCTTATGCCAATTTTTGTTCTGACTCTCTCTTTCTCCCTCTCATTCCTCTACACTTCTTTATGTTCTGTTGTATCACATAGTGATACATGTTTCTCTCTCCCCTACCTCTTCTCCCATCTGGTGTACTGAAATCCGGTTCCTGAGATGTACAACACATTCTGCTGACAAGCATGGCTACTCACTGTATGCATCTTCTACTTTCTCTTCTCTTATTCCCCCATATCTCCATCTCCTGCTGCATGCTTTATTCTGTCATTTTTTTTTTATGTGTTTTTGTGTGTTTGTGAAGTTTTGTGTTTTGACATTTCACAATTGCTTACATTCGAACAGCTGGCTGCTTCTGAACTAACTCTTCAAAAATTGTCAACCTCGGCTTTTCAAAGAGCATCCAGAATATTTTGACTCTCCTATGTGGAGGTGCAAGTGTGACAAGCAGAACATGCTAGTACAGCCTGAATAGATTAAACACCAAAACTACCATCTCTAGCGTTGTACTCTGAATAATATGAGGGAGCAAGTGTTCATTCACACTTGCACAACTCTAACAATGCAGGAAAGAAAATGTTTTTTTTTTTCTTTGAAAGACATTTGCAAAGATAGCAAAACACACTAGCACACTACAGACAAAACACAGCTACACTTCTCAGAAAATACACAAATTAACCCAAACACACCTAACACTCTGATCAAAACATAGCTCCACACCTCAATCAAAACCACATACTTTCCATTCACACTCCGCCGAGGACTTACCATCCAACATGGCCGACCTAAAAGACAACACACTATTCCATTTTCAACGTACCCTGTTTGCTGTTTGAGCACAGGTATGCTTACTTATTGCACACACACTCCCTGTACATATAGAGATTCTCACACAATTCGCATTTGCGAATTATTATTTTTCTCTAACTTATATTACCGTTGTCTTTTGTTTTTATCTCTCTGGTTTTCAGTTTCAGTATTGCCCTTGAAATTGGTTTGCCCTTTGCTCGAACCCTGCACAGTTTCTGACTCTGCATTCTGTTTCTTGATGTATTGTACTGAGACTTTTATTAAACTGTGAACGCTGACTGCACCCTAGACGACCTCACTCTACATCAATACTGTACCTGATTTTACTAACACTCTTGTGGTTGAATAAGCAAAAATCTATAAAACCTCACTCCTAGATCTGGTGGTTATAATAAGTGCAGTATTTTTGTCCATAAAATGTATGTAGTGTACATAACATAGGCCTGAAGCCTTCTATTTAGAATACAGTAGTATGTGGTCAGTCCATATATAGACCAGATCCTGGTTGTGAGTGGTATGTGCTGAGGAGCCAGACCACCCATAGAAAAGAGCTGGTATAGTTTGCCAGACAACAGGGGAGTACAGAGTGAGATTCTAGTATCAGAGAGATCACCAGTAATAGCTATAGCTAATAGCAGTAAAAGTAATAGTGAGCCTTTGTCCTGCTAATTGCCCTGATTACACAAAAGGTGATAATTATTCATTTTAATAATGAATACTAGGTTGTTGATTATTGATTTGACAGAAAATACAGAAAACAGGGTGCAATTGTGTTCCTTCAGAGAGTTGATTGAATAAAAATGTATTTGGCAATTATGATTCTTGGTGGTCTACTAAAACTACACTTTTGAGCCAATTTCTAAATATTCACCATGTACAATAAAATATGCCCCTTCATATGGACACCTTGGTTAAACCACCCAGTAAAACCTGTCTTTCTGTATAATCGTTTTAAGTGTGATGTTTACTGAGGCAAAGCCAGAAAAGATGTCAACGCCTGTAGCAGGGGTCAGATCACAACAGAGCAGCTAAAGTGGAACACTGATATAATCATAAAGAACAAGAAAACAGTAGCCACAAAATAAAAAATAATACAGGCTGGTTTCGTTGAAGGTATATAAATGTGTAGGTGAGTGTTTTACAAGAGCACACTAACACGAATGGTTTGCAAAAGCAAAGGTGGATGCAATCAGGTATGGGAGCAATGACCGCAAAGCAACAAGCTTAAAATTGGAAAAGATTGATGGTTGGGTGGACTTTTAGTTTAATGAATGAAGGTTGAATGAATAGATGGATGGATGGATGGATGGATGGATGGATGGATGGATGGATGGATGGATGGATGAATGAATGGATGGATGGATGGATGGATGGATGGAATCAAATATCAGACTTTCAATGTATACACTAGTATTTTGGTTGTTTATTTGAGCCATTAAGCTTTTTATCGATAAATCTTGCAAAGAGAGAACACATTAGGTCTCAGTTGACATTATTTGTTAGTCTATGCTTCAAGAACTCAACTGGATTACACAAATAAATCCTCGAGTCCACCTGTGATCTTCCCGATTTTTTCTCGGCATTGTGGATTACATGTATGTAGTACAGTGAAAGCGAAGCTCCGTTTCTGCAGGTAGAGATTTAAGCACAATGTTACCACAGTCCCCATTGAGTTGTCATGCACCATGAACACATTGGTAGTTATAATGCAGTCCTTATCTGTGATCTGTATGTGAGCCTGATGTTCCTGAATAAACCATGACCTCGTTCAACATCCACAAAGCATTTGCTTTAATCCTTATGCTTATGGTTTGAAGCCGCCTACTTATCTTTCTCCACCAGATAATGCCGAGATACTCTGCTTGCATTAATGTCCTTCAGTTATATGCACATTCCAAAAAGGAAAATAACAAAAAATCTTTTTTTTCTGCTTCAGTGGAAGTTTTTTTTTGTTCAGTAAAGATTTTTGTTGGTGCGCCACACAGACCTCAACATTACTTTGTGCTGAGAAATTGTGATGTGTAAATTAGGTGAAAGCCTAGACCTTACTGTTCTCAAAGAGGAAAATTTGCTTAGTGTCAAGCATATCCACCCGAGATCTGATTTGTACAGTAGGTTCACAGGTCCCGATGCCACACATGTTTCTGATAGATTTTAGGTCTGTTTTAAAGATAAACAGTTGCAGTCTGATATTAAGATAAAAGCAAAATTATTTCAAAAAGCAATTAATTTCATAGTCTGTGCTACCTTCTGGATGCACCACATGTCTCTTGGTCCCCGAGAGGCTATTTGGTTAGCCTGACGTGAAAGCAGTGATAAACAGTGATGTGTACGACGCTTTTCGGAGGGGAAGTTGGGAAACCAGATGGAGAGGGTAAAGCGGGTCAAGAAATTTACACAGAGAAGCTGACGGATTAATACAATTTCTGCTGATAAAGATGTGAAGCATCTGATACTGTCAAGAATTGCATGATATGTGACTAATATGTAAAAACTTGATTTATTTATTTACAGATGGTCCATTATTGTTCGACTTACGATTTTTCGATCTTACAATGATGATAGTGATACAACAATATTGTAATAATATTTTCGTGCAGGCAAATGTACTGCAGCAGCATATGCTCTGTCCTCGTGAACCCACACTTATCCATGCGCCTTCTGCCAGATACATATAGTTTTTACAGTATGGTACTGTAAAATGAACTGTTTTGCTAATTTATGTAGCAAAACAGAGCAATATTACTCCATATACTACTCCATCACCTACGACTGATCACCATTCTTTTAGACTCCTGGGTAGGCTAGGCCATGTCTCGACTTTTTAAGATATGATGAGGTTATCAAAACACATCTCTACCGTAAGTCGAGGACTACCTGTATTTATTTATTTATTTTTGTTTATTTATTTATTTAAGTTTAAAAGTTGTTGAGTGTTTTTTAACACCAGCACAAGGTGGTACCTCAGAATTAAGGCTCTGGGTTACTGATCAGAACCGATCACCTACCCGGTATCACAAGCTGCCACTCTTGGGGACCCGGAGCTTGGCCCCAGCTTCTTCACATTACTGGGATATGTGAAGAAACAATTTTACTGTGTTGTAAAATACATGTGACGTGTATAATTGTTTTATGCCAGGACCCATGTTTTCCTAGCAGAACTTTGCTCACACTTCACACTTCCTCAACACCTGCATACTTCTTCTTGTATTTTTGGTTTTCATGCATTCTGGCACCATCTCTTCAACGCACACGCACCCGGCCTTTCACATGACGTAATAGAAAATGTGAATTTTTAAACCAGGTCATATTCTTCCACTGCACTATGGTCCATTTCTAATGCTCATGGTGTTTTTGGTGATAGACAGGGGTCAGCATAGTATCTCTGACCACTTTGCAGCTACACAGCTCTATATATAGTGATCTGTGATGCACTTGGTGAAACCTTTATATCATAGCCAGCAATTTGTAATACTGTAGCTCTTCTATGGATCCAGGTCAGATGGGCTAGTCTTCACTTCAGGCCCACATTAGTGATCTTTGGGTGCTCATGTCTTTGTTACCAGGTAACTGCTTGTCTTTTCTTGGACCACTTTTAGTAGGTGCTAATTACTGAAAACTGTGAACAATCCTGCAAGGCCCGACGTTTTTGGAGATTCTGAAACCCAGTTGTCAAACCATCACAATTGTCAAGGTCATTAAGACCTTGCCCATTTTCCCAGCTTTTTACACCACAGCTTTGAGAACTGGCCATATATTTGCGCCATAAAATATCCCACCCCTGTAAAGTGACTGGAATAAAAACAAAATAAAAAAAAAAATGGATTACACTTGTAAGTAGTTTTAATGTTATGGCTGATCCAGGTTATGTGTTAAATATCACCAAAGCGTACTAAAATAGTGTTATTTTTTTTAAAACTGTTTACTTTCTTAAATATTTATATTTGTATTTAAATATTTATGAAATATTCACATCAGATGCGAAATGAGTGGCAGAATTGTGCATTTGTGTGTAAGTGTGTGTCAAAGATCTAATGTGCCTCTGACATGTCAGTCACATGCCAGGTGTTCAGAGTCCCCATACCTAGACCTGATAGCTTACAGGCACAACACCTCCACCTCCAGAGAGAAAGAGAGAGGTGTGTGTGTGTGTGTGTGTGTGTGTGTGTGTGTGTGTGTGTGTGTGTGTGCGTGCGTGCGTGCGTGCGTGCGTGCGTGTGTGTGTCAGCATGCACTCGTGCTGAGCTTTTATCACCCTCCTCTCTTCCTCTCCCTATTCATTTCTCCTCTCAGTGCAGTTTTGTGACAGAGTGAGAGGAACACCTCTGTGTATGAGCCTGTTGTTCCCGAAAGCTCTCCCATGAACAGCTACACAGATGGAGGACTGTGATTAAATATTAATGACCCTGTTTTGTTGCACGGAAAGAAAAGGAGAGTAGAGCGGACTGTCACGCTCCACTGCAAAACACACATCTTATTCACAAAGAATAGCTCGTTTTCATTAACACTCACATAATGTAGACCAGGGGCACTCAAACTTTTTATAGTCACAGTCCCATTTTTTTGTAATAATAATGGAACCATTCAGCACACATACATTTTTTTTTTATAAAAACAAAATGACATACATCTTTTTTTCTTTGCAATTATTAGCCCGTTTTTTTTTTTCTTATTGCTATTGATTTCTAATAGCTAAAATATATACAATTTAAAATAAACATTGGTTAATGTATTCAGGAAAGATGCTAAGACACACAGTAGTACAAGTGAGTATGAAAAAAAACAGGGGTTAATGTTAACACTATATGGACAGTTTGCAGACACTTGAGTTTAAGATTCAAATGTGCTTTTTTAACATCCGGCTCCACATTTAGTCCCCATTTGCTCTTATAATAACCTCCAGTCATGTGCGACTAGACTTTGAAGTGTGCTTGTGGTGATTTTTGAGCCACGAGTGTGTTAGTAAAATCAGGTACTGATGTACGGTGAGGAGGCCTAGGGTCAGTATTCCAATTCATCCCAAAGGTGTTAAGCCCAGACACTACAGCAGGCCAATCAAGATCTTCCCTAAAACTCATGTAAAGCATATCTATGTGCACAGGGACATTATCATGCTGGAATATGTTTGGGTCTCCTAGTTTACGTGAAGGGAAAATTTCAGTCTACTGAATCCAAAGACATCCTTTATAATTCTGTGCTTCCAACTTTGTGGTAACAGTTTGAGGAGGATCCACGACTGGAAAAGATATCACTCTTGATATCACCCAAATGAGGATGGGTTCCCCTTTTGAGTCTGGTTCCTCAAGGTTTCTTCCTCATAACATCTAAGGGAGTTTTTCCTTGCCACAGTCACAGGCTGCTCATCAGGGATAAATACACATCGTTCACCTTAACTGTTAAATTCTGTAAAGCTGCTTTAAGACAATGTCTGTTGTGAAAAGTTCAATAGAAATAAACTTGACTTGATATAGTATAGAATATTCCATTTATTTATTTATTTATTTATTTTTTACATTTGAAACATTGAAAAAAAGTTGTGCTCGCAACTTATGCGTTGCTAATTTGTTTCATTTTCAGCAAACACATCGAACAAATGTGTGTAAATAACCTGATACATTTGAAACATAATTATTGTGATTACACCCAAACATAAAGCTTTGATTCCGAAGATTGTTTGACAGCCCGACGCGAGTGTGAAATTCTTGCGAGAATAAATTAGACCTCCAAACAAGCGAACTGTTCAAACATCAGCAGTGCGTCAGCTGCTCAAATATTTGCCACGTTTCGTTAATAAGTCAATGGAGCTGTGCGTTCTTTTATTCGAGCATGCCCGCGGCTATGAGTGCTCTGCCTGGCTAAGCTTGAGGCAAAGAGATCTGTATGATCTTCAAATGCTTACCTTTATTTATCTGTTTTATGAAAAGATAAAAAAAAAGCACATCCTGGAGTACGGTTAGAGGTATGTACGGGTACTATGAAATTAGGACGTATGTTGATATGTGTACAGTTCAGTACAGTATGCGTAAGTAATTACCAATCGTAGGACATATATGTAGGATCATATGTCTATTTCTACTTTCTATAGCATACAAGAAAGATGATGCAAGGATGGTGTTCTTGAAAAATGTTGTTTCCTAATGTTGTCAACTGACATGATCATCCGTGAAACCCCATGTCAGACATGGGGGACATGTTGCAAGTAGAATTAGAAATAATAAACCTGAATAAAGTTTATTGTGTAACTTCTTCTACAAGCACCTTGCTGTAAACATGTGGGTTTCGAATCATGAGAATCAGGTTATAAATCAAATCTGGCATTGTGTTAATATCTTATAAAAATGAAATGTCAATTTCAGGTTTCACAATTGCCCTAACTGTCTATATACACTTTGACACAAGTTTAAGAACACCAGACTGAGTTTTTGTAGTAAATCTTTCTAAAATTGTATATATCAAACAATCTTCATTTAAAACAGTCGAAAAAAAATCCTTAGCCAAAAAATGGTTAACTGGTCTTTACAACAAATCATTGGTCAGGGAATTAGAAGAATGAAACAAATGCACTCCTTAGACTCTCTTTTCAGCTACACATCTTCAACTGTTTGAATCTCAACAATCTCAGCTTTTCCCATTAGGGGTCGCCACAGCGAATCATCCGTATTCATGATCCGCATGTTTGATTTGGCACGTTTTTACGCTGGATGCCCTTCCTAACGCACCCCCCCCCCCCCCTTTATCCGGGCTTGGGACCGCCACTAAGAGTGCTTTGGCTTGTGCAACCCTAATGGCTGGGGTTGGTTCCCTGACCGGGAATCAAACCCGGGCCGCAGCGGTGAGACCACTAGACCACTAGGGAATCTTACCCATCATGCATGAACATTTAAATGAATATCAGGCAAAAGTGATGCTAATTGTCTAACCAATCATTTGTTTTTAAACTATTTAAAGAGTAATATTTTGCCATTTTGGGCTTGCCTTATGTTCTTTACCAGTATACAGTATTTACACACACTATTCAAGGACTTACACAGAATTGGAGAACAGAAAATAGCCAGACAAAAACGAATAAGGGGTGGAACAGGATTAGAACAAAAAGCTGTAACATGCTTGTTGGCTAAAACCTAAAACGTTGTCTGCAACCAGGGAAACCTAACATGAGGGCAGAAACTGTTCGCTCCAATTTTTCCATTTAAAATAGAGCAGTTTTCCAGGGCAATTTTTATTAAAATTTTGGTGATATGCACCACTTCTTATTTTACAGCACAATTAATTTGTAAGTGAAGTCTTTGATTGTAAGAGTAAATTACTTGAAATGATGCAATAGCAACAAACCACCAGGTTCTGATCCTCACATTTAATAACAAGTTTATAGTCTCAGTCATCACACCACCAGTCCCAAGACCAAAAAAAAACACACACTATTAACAGTAGAATTTAAAGAGAAGAGCTTTTATGAGAAAATTGGAGACAATGATTTCTATGACTGGGTCTGTAGTAATATTTGCAGCAACAGCGATGTGTTCATGGGTTTCCCAAATACTCAATTAATCTTGAATACTCATTTCAAACTGCACTCCTAATAGACCAGTAAATGATTTAAGACATAGTGTATAGCAGTGCAGTGTAGTATATACCAGTGCAGTTGTATATGATATACATAGTTTGATTAATCTTCCAGTTTCTGCAGTAAATAACCAAGTAAGAGTCCTAAAATTCTGCAAAAAAGAATCCCAGCCTCATTGATTTTGTGTTCTGATGTTATGGGACACAGGCACACACATGCACACATACACACACATACACACATGTACAAGTACCTGGTCTTCCTGTGGAAAACTCATGTGCATACTGTATGCTCCATGCTTCCTTTAGGAAGTCAGAGTTTTTATACTCTATATATATTCATTGTATTGAACTTGAAGCCTTGATGTCAGAGAGCTAACCTGAGTTCTATGAAATGTAGCTTCACTGAGTGTGTTAACAGACACTTGAGATCTGATTGTGTTATGAAAAGCTGCCGTTAAGTTCTGGGAAAAGTTTCTGTGAAAAAAGCTTGGGACTGAAAGCGAGTTGAGTAATGAAGATATGCAAATGAAGTTCTTATTAAACAAAGGCTGGTGTCAGAGTTGTAAGTAAACAGTGTGAGAGGGAATGAATGGAGCTGATATTTCAGTTTTAATCAGCAGTTGTGTTAGTTAAAAGATTTGCACAGAATAGGGAAAGTGTTAATTTAACTGTATTACTTTTTCTTGAGGTCGACTGCAGCACCTGTCACAAACGTATGGAAATGTTATTATTATTATTATTATTATTATTATTATTGTTATTATTATAATTTTTAAGCACTGCTTGACTTTATAGAATGCAGTTATAGAAATAGGATAATTTAGAATGACAGTATCTGGGGGTCACCCAGGTTAGAATAGACTCCCCTTTTCATAGCCAGTGGAGAACTCCAAACCTCTTCAATCTCTGTGGCCTCCAAATATGGCAACTGAGAACTCCAACTTCCAAATTTGCCCACTCTGGATCTCCAAGCCAACGATTGAGCAAAGGTGTGAAAAGGTGTGATTGAGTAAATGTGTCAAAAATATGCAAAAGATGCATCAATGTGAAAATGATCTATTCGATCAAAGAACAAAAAGGCAAAACAGATCAACAACAAAATAACCACATGGTAGAATCAAAAATCTTGGTCACAATGAGAAGATACTTCACAAGGGAAGAAAGAACACAGGTGGGAATAAGAATACAAAATAATCATTTGTAAACCAAAAACAGGTGCAGGCAACAACGATATATGAGAGAAGCAGCTAATGAAAAGACATGGGTTGAAACAGGATGTGAAAGGCAACAAAAAACACATAGCAAATTAAACCAAACCCAGAGGTGTAGCACTGGTGTCTGAAATGCATTCCGGTGAGCTTTAACTGCAGCGCTTGGCATTTGGGGAATATTCTTAACAGTCTGTTTTTTTTTTCTCAAGGTTAATTCCTCATGTCATTTCCAGGATTTTTTTATTTCTCTTGCCATTGCCTTGCTCATTAGAGATAGATCTCAGTTATAATTACGATATATCCATCGTTAAATCCAGTTTACGAAAATGTATTAAATAAAATATAGAGATAGTTTCTAAAAAATATTTTTCACAAAAGTCCTAAAATGTTAAATTTTTTTGGGCACAAATGGAAGTATCTGTGAGTGAATATGTGCATTGACAGATTTAAAGTAGTTAAAAGAAAAAAAACTATGCACCTGGCAGCATTGCGCACACACACACACACACACACAGCTCCGAGCAAGGTGCTGCTTTGGACCTGCGTTTGTAAGGCCGATATAATGACATACAAACCTTGCTGAGGGATAATTTCCCTAAAAGTGAAAAGTTTGGTACATGGAGCGGAGATATGTATTCGGTCTCCCATTCCCGTTCGAGATTGCCATTTCCGATGCAAAATTTGCCTAATTATGTCTGAAAACGGGCGGAAACAGCTTGGTACATCTAGCCCTCATCTAGCTTAATGTTTCCCTTCGCTGCTTTGTGAACATTTGATTTTAATTGGTTAAGATTTTGACTCAGTAAGTATAGTTTTCGGGACTTTTTCTCTTTTCCACTCCGAGATGAACTTAATGGTTGCTTTCAAGCTCTGAGAAGCTACTGAGCTGTTTGTGCCAGCTTTGTACGTAACACGCAATTACTTCTAAAAACGGGCAAACAGCTTAGCATCGTTCTCAATGCTATGAATGGGAGCGTTAAGTTCATCTGTGGGTTACAAAATGGGAAAAAAAGAAACTTTCACCTAATTAAAAATGAAAGTGAGAGTCTGTACTGAGCCATTTAAACCTGATTGAAAGTTAGAAAGTGTCCATGTTTAAATATGTGCAGTGTTTTACAAAGCAAATGTGCTGAAATTGTATTACATTCCTACATCACAGTTATTACTACGAAATTATACTAACAGGAAATACAAAGTAATGATCTAAAGTACTGATTATAGTTGTCATGGTCACATTTTATTTTGCAAAAGTAGTTTCATTTGACAGCTTCGTTTTCAACCTTTATATTTATATTGTGTGCCAGCAGCAAAGAAAAGCTGACCGGCTATGTGTACATCTCTGGCCCCCAAAATGCTTTCTTCCTCTGTCTTCTGTGTGTAATAGGAATAATACTACTAATACATTGTTGGATTGTACTTGTGGGTGTATTATTGGCTTTGTATGACATTTTCTGGATTTTTTATGAATGTCAGTTTTTTGTGTTTACATTGTGTGAGCTGTCAGACAGATCAATACATATCAATTCAGACGTGTTCAGAGATACGCCTCACTTTTACTCAAACTCTACCCCATATGTGTTACTCTCATGCAGTTTGTGAATTTTTATTCATTCTGGCGTTGCACCTAAGGTCTTAATACGTGTTCATGTTATGATAATATACGGTCAAAAGAAATAGGACGCCTGCCTTTTCCAGTCATATGTGCTTCTTCCTCAAACTGTTACCACAGAATTTAAAAATCATAATTGTATAGGATGTCTTTGGATGTAACAGCATTGCATTTTCCCTTCTTTTTAAACTAGGAGACACAAACCTGTTTTAACAAGACAATGCTCCTGTGCACAAAGTGAGCTCCATGAAGATATGCTTTACATGGGTTGAAGTGAAAGATTCTGTAACATCCTTGTGGCTGAATGTTCAAAAAACACGTGTGTATATATATATATATATATATATATATATATATATATATATATATATATATATATTATATATATATAATGTGTGTGTGTGTGTGTGTTCACTTGTTGCCAAATATATTCCACCCACTAACAGGTGCCATGATGAACAAATAATCAGTGTTATTTACTCACCGGTCACGATGTTATGCCTAGCCGTGGTATATATACCACGGCTAGGTGGTATTATTTCTTTATTTACTAATTTTTTTTTTATACATAGAAAAACATCATACATAAATATGATGATGGCTCTCAGATAATACAGTTCATGTTAGCTGCCAGGCAGACACCTTTATATACAATGTATTCAAATACTTTCAGCTTTTTTAATTTTTTTATTTAGGTTCTGTCATTGAACTTACTGTTGTTTTTCAGGTCTAAAGCGGATTCATGCACTGACCATTCAGGCTAATTATGAGTTGAGGATTGACCTGGAGGACTTTGAGAACAGCACTTCGTTCGCGCACTATGGATCCTTTGGCGTAGGATTGTTCTCCGTCGACCCGGATGAGGACGGCTACCCATTGAGCATAGCGGACTACTCAGGAACCGCTGGTAGGTTCAATCTTTGTCCTGAGAGATTTAGCGACTATGAGTGGCAAAACCCATCCTTAGATAGAATCCTTTAGATTTATAGGGAAGGAGGAACCTTTCAGATGCGTGTTACAGCTGCATTGCTTTATGGAGTCGTATTGTAAAGACTCATGCTGCACTACAGAAATGTGGAACATACTCGACAGGGTTCTTCTGCCAAGGCTTTATTTTTAGGCCAACCTTTGCTGTGACCAAATTATGAAAAAAGGCTTACCTTTCGATCATCAGGGTTTCTAAGTATACTTCCTTAATGTGGCATTATCTTGTGAGATGATCCATTCATAGGACTACATGGAAAACCTCTGTTTTTAGAACCAAATTTTTGAACAATATATTTAACAACTTGATTTCTTTTTTGGGCACTGTTTATTGTCATGAATTAAATCAGGTGAATTTAGACATCATTTTAAATAATATAAAGCCAAGTTGATATAATAGTTAATACAGTGGTCCCCTGGTTATCGAACTTAATTCGTCCCTTATAACCATTCAAAATCCGAAATGTTCGAAAACCGGACCTAATTATCCCATAAGAAATAATGAAAAACCAATTAATCTGTTTCCGAACTCCACCAATACCCAATAATTAACCATTTTTCCTGTTTTTAGCCGTATTAATACTGTCAGGAATCCCCCTGTCATACCTCGGTGCTTCAGGGACTGCCCTGTTCCTTCACTCATGCGTGTCCCGCCCACATTGAGCTCATCGCAATCGGGCTTCCTTCGTAAAGCACCGTGGATATTATTTATGGACTGCCTTTTGCCGGATTATCCTGATCTCTGCGGGTATTTTGTGTTGGCTCGGTAAAAGTATAAATTAACAACTTTACAAGAGTAAGAAACAAAATGATTACTGTACTTACTCGTTCACTACTAATTGTAATATTGACCGCTAAATATCACTAATATTGTTCACAAACAGAAGTTGCGATAGATGCTTACTCAGCGATGGGTGAAGCGGAAGCAGTTTCTTCCCCTCGCGCTGGGTTGGGCAGCGTGGGTGGCGTTCGATAACTGGAACTTTGTTCGTTCACCGGACCCAAATTTCGTTCTGAAAACCGTTCGCTAACCGGAATGTTTGATATGCGAGCCGTTCGATAACCTGGGGGACCACTGTAGTATAATAGTTAATATAAAAGCAAACTGATATAATTAATTAAACCAGAAAACAATATATTTTGAGTATATTGTATACTAGATAGTATAATTTATAAAATCTAACCAGAATCCAATCTAATTTCTTCTGATATCTGAAATTGTACCTATTTAATTATATTCAGAATTGCTTGTATATAAACACAATAGCATATGAACACTTTAAATAAGCCTATATACAGTTTCATGTGTGCTATATAGTACTTGGATAAATAAAAAATTTTTATGTTAAGAAATGTGCTAAAGAATAAGATAGTATTTACCAATCAAAGTAAATCATTTGAGTGGATCTCCAGGAGTGTGGGTTTGCACTATAGTACTTCCCCCTCTTTTTCTCGTTTATCTTTCGATGCAATTTTAGCTCAAGGCATCTTGGAATCATTTTTCTGTTAATGTGGGAAAAGTTGAGCAGCGTGTACAATAAATGCCATTATTATGCTTTGGATTGTGTATCTCCTTTGTATTGCCCATGAAAGTTCCAAAGTGTAGTTTTGGTAAAGTCAGCTGCTGGACTCAAATGTGAGGAGATCAGACCCAAACCAGACGTAGGAATTGTCATGATAATTCAGCAAATATGTTTAAAACTTCTTATCCTGTAAATACTGAAAAAGTAAAATATATGTGCTGCTTATCTCAGTGTGGCAGAGAACCTTTACCTGCACTGCCCTCAGGTCCTCTGTCAAGCGTTAATTGGTTTTCTGCAATCAATCTGTCCCTGGTCCCTGTCCTTTGCCTCTGGCCTCCTCACCAGGTCGGACTCACCGGGAGGAGCAGAGATAATGAGGTAGTGTAACACGTCCATGGCATGCCATAAAGGTGGACAGTTTGCTAATTATGGGTGACAAATAAACACTTTATAAATATAAGTCAGGAAAGGGGGGGGCGTCTTTTACACAGCTCTAATTAACAAGCACTCTTTCAGGTTTCTGTAGCACAAAATAAAGTGAAGTAAAGTTTCCTATTAATGTGAAAGGTATACGTGCTACCTTTTGCATAGAATTCTATGGAAAGTGTCCAAAGGGCAGACAGAATGCAACATCTGCAAAACAGTAATATAGTCGAAAAATTTCAGCACATAATGATGTCAAGTACTATTTCATCACCAGATCTATTAGATCAGAAGTCAGGGGAAAAAAGCCAGAATTTCTAGTGATATACCAGTATATAGTATGTGTGTTATGTTGTTACAAAGGCATTTACATGCCAGGATTCCAACATTGCAATATAACTAGATATACATTTGAAGAGACAAAAGTACTTCATGAATTCTCATGTAAATTTGATGAAATGGCAACAAGCCATGCATTTAATGATTCTCATGGTTTTTGTTTCATATTGTTTGCAAATAAATCACCCTTATGCACTTTTAAATCAAAGATGATTGTAGTAAGATCATAGCATTTAAACTCCAAAACTAAAAGTCAGCTCGACCCAAAACTTAGTGGTTCTTCTTTTTCTTCTTCTTTCGGCTGCTCCCACTAGGGGTCGCCACAGCGGATCATCCGTCTCCATACCACCCTGTCCTCTACCTCTGCCTCTTTTACACCAACTACCTGCATGTCTTCCCTCACCACATCCATGAACCTCCTTCTTGGCCTTCCTCTTTTCCTCCTACCTGGTGGCTCCATCCTCAGCATTCTTCTACCAATATAATTCATGTCCCTCCTCTGCACATGTCCAAACCATCTCAATCTCGCCTCCCTCACCTTGTCACCAAAACATCCTACATGCGCTGTCCCTCTAATAAACTCATTTCTAATCTTATCCATCCTCGTCACTCCCAACGAAAACCTCAACATCTTCAGCTCTGCTACCTCCAGCTCCACCTCTTGTCTTTTACTCAATGCCACTGTCTCTAAACCATACAACATCGCAGGTCTCACCACAGTCCTATAAACTTTTCCTTTCAATTTTGCAGATACCCTACTATCACAAATCACTCCTGTCACTCTTCTCCACCCACTCCACCCTGCCTGCACTCTTTTCTTCACTTCTCTAACACACTCTCCATTACTTTGCACTGTTGACCCCAGGTACCTGAATTCCTCCACCTTCTGAAGCTCTTCTCCCTGCAACCGCACCACTCCACTGCCCTCCCTTTTATTCACACACATGTATTCTGTCTTACTCCTACTGAGTTTCATTCCCCTTCTCTCCAGCGCATATCTCCACCTCTCCAGGCTCTTCTCCACCTGCTCCCTACTCTCACAACAAATCACAATATCATCCGCAAACATCATAGTCCAGGGAGACTCCTGTCTGACCTCGTCTGTCAACCTGTCCATCACCACTGCAAACAGGAAAGGGCTCAGGGCCGATCCTTGATGCAGTCCAACCTTCACTCTAAACCAGTCTGTCGTACCTACTGCACACTTCACTGCCGTCACACTGTCCTCATACATGTCCTGCACCACCCTCACATACTTCTCTGACACACCTGACTTCCTCATACAATACCACAACTCCTCTCTTGGCACCCTGTCGTACGCCTTCTCTAAATCCACAAATACACAATGCAATTCCTTCTGTCCTTCTCTATACTTCTCCATCAACATTCTCAAAGCAAATAAGGCATCAGTGGTGCTCTTCCTCGGCATGAAACCATACTGTTGCTCACAGATGGTCACCTCTTCTCTCAGCCTGGCTTCCACTACTCTTTCCCATAACTTCATGGTGTGACTGATCAACTTAATTCCCCTGTAGTTACTGCAGGTCTGCACATCTCCTTTATGCTTAAAGATCGGTACCAGCACACTTCTTCTCCATTCCTCAGGCATCTTCTCACCTTCCAAAATCCTGTTAAACAATCTGGTCAAAAACTCCACTGCCATCTCTCCTAAACATCTCCACGCTTCTACCGGTATGTCATCTGGTCCAACCGACTTTCCACTTTTCATCCTCTTAATCGCTGCTCTTACTTCCTCCTTACTAATCCTATCTACATCCTGCTTCACCAACTCCACATCATCCAACCTTCTCTCTCTCTGATTTTCCTCATTCATCAGCTGCTCAAAATACTCCCTCCACCTTCTCAACACACTCTCCTCACTAGTCAACACATTTCCCTCTCCATCCTTTACTGCTCTAACTTGCAGTACATCCTTTCCAGCTCGGTCCCTCTGCCTGGCCAATCGGTACAAATCCTTTTCTCCTTCCTTAGTGTCCAACCACTCATACAGCTCCTCATATGCCTTTTCCTTGGCTTTCGCCACATCCCTCTTTACCTGCTGCCGCATCTCCTTGTACTCCTGCCTACTTTTCTCATCACTCTGTCTATCCCACTTCTGTTTTGCCAACCTCTTTCTCCTTATGCTCTCCTGCACTTCCTCATTCCACCACCACGTCTCCTTGTCTTCCTTTCTATTTCCAGATGTCACACCAAGTACTTTTCTAGCTGCCTCCCTCATCACTCCTGCAGTAGTTGCCCAATCATCCAACACCTCCTTAACACCACTGAGCCTCTCTCTGACCTCTTCCCTGAACCTCACACTACACTCTTCCTCCTTCAGTTTCCACCATCTTATTCTTCTTTCAGTCCTCGCTCTCCTCCTCTTCTTCTTCGCCTCCAAAACCATCCTACAGACCACCATCCGATGCTGTCTAGCTACACTGTCCCCTGCCAACACCTTACAGTTGCCAATCTCCTTCAGGTTGCATCTCCTGCATAGCACATAGTCCACCTGTGTGCACCTTCCTCCACTCTTATACGTCACCCTATGATCCTCCTTCTTCTTAAAATAAGTGTTCACCACTGCCATTTCCATCCTTTTAGCAAAATCTACCACCATCTGCCCTTCCACATTCCTCTCCTTAAAACCATACCTACCCATCACCTCCTCGTCACCTCTGTTCCCTTCACCTACATGCCCATTAAAGTCCGCCCCAATCACCAACCGTTCTTTCCTAGCTACACCATCTACCACTTCATCTAATTCACTCCAGAATCTTTCCTTCTCCTCCATCTCACAGCCAACTTGTGGAGCATAGGCACTGATGACATTTATCATCATCCCTTCAACTTCCACCTTCACGATCATCACCCTATCAGAAACTCTCTTCACCTCCACTACACTCTTACTGTACTCTTCCTTCAGAATCACCCCTACACCATTTCTCTTCCCATCCACACCATGATAAAACAGTTTAAATCCACCTCCAATGTTCCTGGCCTTACTCCCTTTCCACTTGGTCTCCTGAACACACAGCATATCTACCTTTCTCCTCTCCATCATATCAGCTACTTCTCTCCCTTTACCCGTCATAGTACCAACATTTAAAGTACCAACCCGAACCTCCACTCTCCTACACTGCTCCTTTTCCTGCCGTCTCTGTAGACGTCTTCCTCCTCTCCTTTTCCTCCTTCGGCCAACAGTAGCCCAATTTCCACCGGTACCCTGTCGGCTAACGATACCTGTGGCGGTCGTTGTTAACCCGGGCCTCGACCGATCCGGTATGAAATTCTCATTTGTGATCCGCATATTTGATTTGGCACATGTTTTACGCTGGATGCCCTTCCTAACGCAACCCTCCCCATTTACCCGGGCTTGGGACCGGCACTAAGAATGCACTGGCTTGTGCCTCCCTAATGGCTGGGTTCCAAAACTTAGTGGTTGTTTTGCCAAAATTCAGCCACACCAATACCAGCAATTTAGTGAGTTTTCCCAGTTTACTACACCTATTATTCAAGTCTTTTTTCTTAACCATTTTGTGTCAGGTTATTTGCTGGTTTACAGCTACCTCTAAAATGAGAAATGACAAATGATGAGGCCAGTGGACAGCAAGATAAAGTCTAATGCAGTTGTTTTCCCCTTAGGCTTTCAGCCAAGAATCACATTTCTACCTTCATTGCTTCCTGTACATGAGTAATTCGGTGTGGCCAATCAGGTTTCTGCAGCTGCCTTAAGCAATAGGACATGCTATTTGTTTTTCTTTCCAAATCCTGTCCCTTTACAGATTCTCAGGGGACAACTATTCTTTTTCCTCTTTTTCCTAAAGTTTGTCTTGTGTTAATGCAGGTACTGCAATTCCGCACACCATACTCTACTTGACTCAATCAATGACAATGCAATCTTTCTTCAGTCTGTTGAGCCAGTGGTTCTTTGGCTGACCATGAGGCCATATTTCTTGAGGACTTTGTCATAAGTCTGTCTTCTTGCCACCGTGAATGGCATGGCTGTATGATCACAGTCAGACTTTGCACATCTTTTCTGTGACCAGTGCCGTTTTTGTTATTTTGCTGACATTTTTGTGATTAAGGTGGGATAGAGATTAGTGTGCAGCAAAGCATTTCTAGGAATGGATAGTTTGTTGGTGCTTAATGGTGGCTGGACAGCACTCTTTCCAAGACCAAGCAACTATATGGATGGCAGCCTTGTACACTTTTGCCTTGAGATGGATGAGCATCTTTGGATCATAGAGCACTCCAGTAATTTGCCAGATTAGTCATGTGGTGTTGTCTCATGCTCGGGTGTTTGAAAAAGGAGCAGATGAATGAGCCCAGGTACTTGAATTGAGTGACCTTGTTCAAGTCCTGACTCAGATAGTTTCATTTATGGCACAAATATTAGAACAGTTTCTTGGTAACGTCACAAACAAACACCTGTTTTCCACAGATTTGAATGCAACTTTAAATAGGTAAAAAAAAGTATATGTGATATATATACAGTATATATATATATATATATATATATATATATATATATATATATATATATATATATATATATATATATATATATATGATCCACAATGCACAATGCACAATGCTGATTATTTTCCAACACAGCACAGCCCTGAGTTTTTTATTTCTTCTAATGTTCTGATTTCATGATTTCAAACCTAAAACTTGAAAAACAGTTGACTCTGTGCATCAAATATGACAAATAAAAAAAGGAATCTACTGGTAAGAAACCAAAATGATCAATAGGCTTAATTTAGGTTTCATAACTCTGTGGTATTTTGATGTGAATTTGCTGTCAATTCCAGAAATTGACTATTCCAAAGGTTGAAGTAGTGGTTATTACAATTTCCCACAATTCTGTTTCAACACTTTGAGACGTTATGGACAAAAAAACAAGGTACTGTCTATAAAGCAAAGCGGAACCTGATGTATCCATAAGCCACCTGAGATTTCTAAAAGTATTTCTGCCTTATGATATGATATCTCTTTTATATCTTCAAAAGGTCTGGTATGATTCATACGGCTGCAGTAAAGTCTGATGTCATCAGTGCTGAATTCCATTACAGTTAGCACTGCAACATTGCATTTACGAAACTTGCAGTCCATCATACTGCTCCAACAAACCAAATGAATCTTCTCTTCTCTTCTCTTCTCTTCTCTTCTCTTCTCTTCTCTTCTCTTCTCTTCTCTTCTCTTCTTTTTTCTTCTCTTCTCTTCTCTTCTCTTCTCCTTAATTTTTTCCATTCTAATCTCTTCTCATAATGTTTTTCTCTCTCCTCTCTTCTCCTTTCTTTTGCATTGTTTAAAGACATTAAAGCTAATGAATAGTATTTTAGCAGATTAAGTACAAGGTATAAACCCTTTAATAAAATGATGAGCTTTGACATGTTTTTACATTTTTACATGTTTTTACAATTTTACTGTTGAATCAGCCTCAGTTATTATAAGTAATTACATTTCATAATGGAATGTAATGGGACATAGTAATGTGATCTTTTTTTCTCTCTATTTCACATTACACATGCTAGCTTTTCAATTTAAAGCACTCTTTCTCATGCTGGAAGTTCAAAAATCAGAATCGGAATACTTTATTGATTCCATCGAAAAATTATTTGATTGTAGCCGCTCACAGTAAAAGTTCAAAGTAAAGTTTAAAGTAAAAAAAAAAAAAATTAAATTGAAATAAATATTCATATAAAGGTAATGTTAAGTGAAATGGATCATCAAATGGAAATTGTAACAGCAGTGAAGAACAGATGGCAGAAAAATCAGTCTACACTAATAGTTCTAAAAGTTATTGCACATGCAACTAGTTATTAGTACTGCACTGATAATTTTGCATACAATGTCAAAGATTGTTTGCAGATTCACTCAAAAAGACATATCCTGTGGTTGTTGGTTGTCACGAGTGTCAGCAGAGTCTCTACAGATACCAAGACATGTGGCTTTTAAAACTTCATATTCATGAGCATCAGCTCCAAGTCTGCTCGCTCTAAGCAGTTCAAGCGCCTAATGAGTAAAACATTTTACAATAATAGGAATCAAATTGCACTAAAAAAAAAGCCAAGCTCAAGAAACATGAGAGACGGATCTTTATAAAAAAAATAAAAAATAACATGATTAAAAAATTGATAAAATTCAGTCTTGAATTATTCAATATCTATATTCCTGGTTTGTATTCTGTCTCACATCAAGAAAAAATAGGTTTGATGAATAAAATGTAAATGCAAATCCAATACCTTTAATAAATCTCAATTAATGAATGCATCTATTAAATAGAATGTATATTATAGTGAATGCAATGTCATTTAATCCACTCTTAGATCAAAGAGGCTACTGTGCAAAAGTACTAATCAATTGTAGTTTTAGAGGCAGAGGCTGAACTAATGAGCTGCATAATTCCTGGTGAATAATTAGGGTGTAAACTCTTCAGAAACTGCATAAAAAATAATACAGTTAGCCCAGTTATGCTTTCACATTTATAACAGCAATATTTTTACACCAATAGCGAGTTGCCTGTCCAAACAGGTATAAGTTAAAATTGACAGCAAGCTACCCATTTAACTAGCCATGTTACACTGCGTTGCTTTTTAGGCAGTGTTTTGGTTTTAACACTCTGCAAAGTGAATTAACATCGCTAGCTATCATGAAAGAGTTTGCATACAGAAGAAAAAAAAAAAAGAACCAATGATTTATCCATTAGCAATTACAGCACTTATGTATCAGTTAGCAAACTGGGACAGCATTGAAAACTCGAACAATGTGCACTTACTTGAAATGAAGTAAATTCTTTTGATATTCCAGTCATTCTCCTCTTCCCACAGTAGATTTGTCCTTTAAAATGTAGTGTAGTCAGTGGCAGTTTCTAAGTATGTCAAAAAAAGTTTATCGAGTCACAAAATAATCTCTTGTTTTGGCTCCATTTATTCTCTATTTCTTTAGGTGACTCATTGCTCAAACACAACGGCATGAAGTTCACCACAAAGGACAAGGACAACGATCACTCGGAGAACAACTGTGCATCCTTCTACCACGGAGCCTGGTGGTACCGCAATTGCCACACGTCCAACCTGAACGGACAGTACCTGCGCGGCCAGCACTCGTCCTACGCCGACGGCATCGAGTGGTCCTCTTGGACGGGTTGGCAGTACTCTTTAAAATTCACAGAGATAAAAATCAGGCCTACGTGTGAGGAAAATTAGTGAGGAAAGACACTATATAAATGCTACTTATGGAAAAGAGGTGGACTATATGACTATTCCTCACTCTAACACACACAACGGCACTCTAAAGGAAAAGAGCACAATTACTGAGACTTTAACCAGAGTTGTGATGCTGTGTCCTCCTTCATCGAACAGCAATGTGAAGGTGCCTCTATGGAAATAATCCAAACCCCCCCCCAAGTTCATTTTGATAGGAGTACTATGAATGTCTTTATTGTTGCTTACAGAGCATAGTGGACTCTTTGCGGTACGTCCTCCTCTTTTTAATAGAATAAATGGCCTCTAAATAGTTTAGCGACCCCAGAGCTTCACTTTGTTCACTTTGTAAATGAACATCTGCACATTCACTTCTTCATGCATCAGGGAAATTGTAGCCTTTTTCCACCAACACTCTGTTTGTGCTGGTTAAGGAGCTGTGTGTTTTTTTTTGTTTTTTTTTTATCAAACTTAAGGAACAAATAGCTAAATCAGCTACACATCCACAACTCATTTTGAGTCAGCATCAGTCAAAAGATTGTACACCTTCTCCTTAATTGTTTTTTATTACTTTTTATAATTTTTAACATTGTATATTAGTACTGAAGACATCCAAACTTTTAAACTATGAAAGAACATGTATGGAATTATGTAGTTAACAAAGATGTGTTGATTAACCCAGAACATGTTTAATATTTTGATTCTTTACCTTTTATTTTGATGACAGCTTGGCACACACATAGCTTTTTTTCCATCAGACTCATGAGGTAGTCATCTGGAACAATTTTCAAACAATCGTAAGGAGTTCCCAGAGGTGTTGAGTGCTTGTTGGCTGCTTTTCCTTCACTCTCTGGTCCAGTTTCATTCAAAACCATCATAACTTGATTTAGATTGGATAATTGTGGATGCCAGGTCACCTGATGCAGCACTCCATCACTCTCCCTGTACTAGCTCTTGCATAACCTAGAGGTATGTTTGGGGTCATTGTTGAAAAACAAACTATGGTCTCACTAAGTGCAAACCAGTTGGGAGGACATGTCGATGCAAAATGTGCCCTCTGTTTTGATTAAATTCTCAAATTTTCACTAGGAAAGCACCACCACACCATCACACATTCTCCTTCATGGTTCACAGCAGGAACTACATAAATTTATCCTTTGCAGCAGAGGTAGCTCTTGATCTCCTTTTCTTCCTTTCCCTTTCTTTGGACAATCGAAAATATAAAACATATTCTGGGTTGTTTACCACTTATGTTTACCGCATAATTTCATACATGTTCTTTTATAGTATGGATGGCTTCAGTATTAATATACAATGTTGAAAATAATAAATATTAAGAAAAGAAATTATGTATATTATCTACATTGTCTGAAATTAGACCCCGAGAAGACAAATATTATCAAAATGAATATAAATGTGATATTCAGATTGAACAGAATGTTCCAAATACAGATGAGTATAGGGGTGCACTCTTAGAACACGCTTAGCATTCAGCTACAGGACACCACACACACATTTATACACTTTATCATATAACAATTTCAAATGAGAGTAGTCAGAGGTCCTGCAAAACACCTGGAGAGTAAGGTGTAAAGAAAGCTGAGGACACAGTGGAAACACGTGGTTAGGACACTCCACACAGACAGCATCAGGAAACCATGATGTGGGAATACAACCTGAAGTACCACTGTTCTCTTCATGTCAACAGAGCATAAAGAATATACTGTACATATACTTTTTAATATCATTTGGATGATTTTTACTGACAGACATCACTAAACAATCCCAGCAATTTGTACGCCATTATTTGACATGATTTTGCCTGTTCCTCCAAAGTCCCTGACACAGCATCCGCTCCAGCACCAACACCAGCAGCGTGTCAGTGGAAAAGGGGTCTGCTGACAGTTTTGTTCTTTGTCTGTCCAGTAAATGTTACTGTGATACATACCCATACATAACATTTGCTCAAGTTTCACAAAGTTAGATCAGAAGAAAAGAACAAGCACAAACTAACTTAGATCGGTCAGAGCTTTAAAATCACAAAGACTTCTAAGAAAAAAAAACACAGTTATAGCAGTAAAACTGAGGTCTGCTGGGGATTTTTAGGCTTTGTATTGACACTAAAGAAAAAGTAAAGCACAGTATTGTGGCCATTTCAGTCTATTTGTGTTTGTGCCATAACATTGCATAACATTGTTAAACAATATTGTTAAATAAAAATGATTTTATTAATTTCTGAGCATTGTGACATCCAGTTCTAAAATCTCATTCTTAATAGTATTAATAAGTATAGCCAGGGAGGAAAAGGTGTGGTTTGCTGATCTTAAAGCCCTGACACTGATTGTGTAATGAGCATTATTCCAGTAGGTTGTTCCAATACCTTCTTTTCCCATCACATTATTACACTTAATATATCATCTTATTATAATATTATTTGGTTCTGGTTGGCTGAAAGTCCAATTGGAAATCCTCTATATATACACACCTGGGACTACATGACAGGGCTGGCAGGAAAAATATCTACATGATACACTACATCTTTTACCTGGAGTTATCCAGTTTAAACCCTAATCCCTAAATCTTACTTTTCAAGAAAAGTAAACATGAGAGTTGCTGATCATGTCTGTTTAATCTATATTTTATGACAATACGAAAAAAAAAGAGAATTAAAGAAAATGTATAAATGAATGAATGTTAATAGAAAGAAGTGAGCAGCAAGGATTGTTCGTTCTGCAAAGTGAACTGGTGATTAAGTTGTTAAGATATTGAATTGCATGGCGAAATGATTATTTGTTGCAAAGAATATCAACTATTGATTTAACCTGAGAATTTCTAATTCAGTTTGTGTCAAGATTTTATATATACAGCAATTCCTCCGCTTTATCGCGGTTCGACTCTCACGTCCCCGGTTAATTGCATTTGAAATGTGACTTATTTGTTTGGCTGATTTTCCCGGTCTCTTGCGGATAGCACCATAGACCAAAAAACTTATAGGTAATTGTTTTTATCGAGTTTTATGTTAAAATAATGACATTTATTAATAGGAAATATATTTAATAATTATAAAATGAAGTAAAATGTTAATACAGTACAGTACTGTAACCATAAAATACCATTTTTTGGGGGTATCACGTTTTTTCATTCATCGCAGGTGGTTTTGGAACGTAACCAACACAATTAACGGGAGATTACTGTGTGTGTGTGTGTGTGTGTGTGTGTGTGTGTGTGTGTGTGTGTGTGTGTGTGTGTGTGTGTGTGTGTGTATATATATATATATTTTTTTTTTTTTTTTTTTTACACACATACACTCTACGTACACCTCTTCATGGCATACTAACTTATCATAACATCGGATTTCAGGGTAACCAAGTCTCCTGATTTACATTCATGACAACAAACTGTTTGATGAACCCGTTTTTAATCTAACCAGAACTATAGAAGACTAGAGTTTGCTATCAGTGACCAGATAAATCAAAACATGTCAAAAATACAATATTCTTTCAGTTTTGGTGAATTTGATGTATTTGGATCTTTGGTATCTTCTAGCAGGACAAGTAAAGATAATACTGGACTACTAACCCCAGAATAAAGCACTTGGGGTCTGAATCTTAGAAATCCTGCTTTTTGAGGTCAAAGTGAAACCAAACTTCATTTTTTATCATTTAAGTTTTATACCGTATATGCTGAAGAATTCATTCTTATTCTAAACCATTTGTTGGTATATGCTCTTAAAATGTTCTCAAAAAATGTTAATTTCATGTCTAATCCCATGCTGATTAACCCATCACTCATTTCATACTGGATGGACTTTCATATTTTGTATAGTGATTCAGGTTTATAAAATCTATTATTCTACTGTATATTTATTATTTATGTTACATGCACAAACATATAAAACCTGATGAATTGTCAGAAATGTCATATTTTATATGGCTTTGGCTGTGCAAAGCTTCTCAAATATGAGACTATTTTGTATGTGTAATAAACCTCAACATTTATAATTATAGGCTGGCATATACACAGTATCTCACCAAAGTAAGTACACCCTTCACATTTCAGCAACCATTTTAGTGTATCTTCTCAAGGGACAATACAATAGAAATGAAACTTGGATATATTTTAGAGTAGTCAATCTGCGGCTTGTATAGCAGTACAACCCTCTGAAAAAAACTCAACATGTCAACAAAATTAAGTAAAGTGATAACAACTGTACATCATTTAACCGTGCAAAGCCACATGTCCTATATATCATGTTCATCTTTTTGTCTGCTTGACATGATACATTCGTGTATCTTGTAATAAAGCAGTTAATCGTTAATGTGGTGTTTTGAGTACAAATCTCTCATACTGACCACTGGATGTTCAACATGGCACCTCATGGCAAAGAACTCTATGAGAATTAAAATTGTTGCTCTTCATAAAGATGGCCATGGGTATAAGGATATTGGTAAGACCCTGAGTTACAATACAGTTGCCAGGGTCATACAGAGGATTTCTCGAAACAGGACTCAAAGTCCTGGTGTTGTGTGTCAGGTGCAGAAACTGGCTTTAAAAAACAGATGCCTAAGTTGCATCTGTTTTAGAGGTTGCAGAAGCGAAACTTTCGCTTGTCAGTGCTAAAACCATATGCTACACATTGAAGCTGGCTCAAAAGAAAAACCTGCAAACAGTTTGCTGAAGATGACCTGCCCAAGAGCATGAATTACTGAAACCACATCCTGTGGTCTGATAAGACAGATAAAGATAAAGATCAACTTGGCAGAAGGATTAAGGACAACATAACAATGGTGCTCACACAAAATACTTAGGACACAGTTATTACATGTTTACTTAGGGTGTACTTAATTTTGTTCCCAGTTTTTTAGACAAAAATGGCTGTATGTTGAGTAAATTTTAGAGGACAGTAAATTTGTACTGCTATACAAGCTGCACATTGACTACTCTGAAATATATTTAAGTTTTATTTTTATAGTATTGTCCCTTAAGAACATATAATAAAATGGTTGCTGAAATGTAATGGGTGTACTCACTTTTGTGATTTTATATATATATATATATATATATATATATATATATAAAAAACACACACACACACACACACACACACACACACACACACACACACACACACACACACACACACTATATGTCAAGTGTTTAGAGGCTTTCACACTTAAACGTCCTAAAGGAAAAAAAAAATCGAAAAGGAATCAATTGCTAAAATGTCAAAATAAACAAAACATCATTTTCCTAATACAACAATTGTAGTCCTACAGTATTAAATCAAAATTCCAGTCATTTTACCTTGAAGCCAATATTTTGTATGAAACACTAACATTCTATTATACTAACCAGAAAAATAAACGAATTTGACTTATTGTCTTTCGCTTATCAAAGGCAATGCGCTCTTTTTTTAAATACGATTATGACAGATTAACTCTCTGTAAGTAGAACCCAGGGCTTTAGCTAGCAGTCACTGGCAGAGAGATAAAATCATTTAATAAAGATGATAATAGTACATTAATGGAATGGGTCTGACAGTTACATTTTCCCCTCAGATATTGGTGGTGATCTGTGAGTGCTATGAGCGTTCTCATATTTTGGCATGTAATGACAAAGCTCATGCCATCAGCTGGACCATTTCACGAGTGTAAGGAGAATGAGAAGAATTTGCAATGATTTCGCTTTGGAATAGCAGTAGTAGAGTGCATTTAACCTATGTAGTTCTTGATTGGGATCATTAGGAGCTCATTTGTCAAGAGCTAATTGACGTATTTGGCTAATTATCATACAAATAAGGAAGAAAACACAATTGGTGGGAAAATAATCAACGTCTGGACGGTTTGAAGTTTCACAGTGGGTCTTTACCACTGCAAATACAATGTTTTGTTTGTTATAGCATTGTGGGACTTGCAAATCTCGGATGCCACTGAAGATCACAACAAATATCTAAGTTGCTCATATAGGATTTTGCATGTAAGTGCTACATAATGGCTACACTGGACCTTTAGAACAACTGACATAGCATCTATGGCATTTGGCAGACACCCTCATCCAGAGTGACTTACATGTGTCTACTTCATACAATCAAGCAGCAAAAAGACCCATTCTTACAGCTTTTGCAATATGGCCATTTAACACATAATATGTTACTTTTCCGCTTATGCATTAAAGAAGACTATACATGTTTGGAAGTTGTAAAGTGCATCTGAGAGGGTCTTTGGCCTCTTTGCTGAAAATAAGCAGCTCTTATTAAAACTCAGTCATGAGAGATGAGTCATCTGATCCACAGCACTGACTCAGAGTTCTCTAGGCACTTTTGAAAATTATTAAATTTTGATTCCAATTACGCTGTAGTATATTGCAAAGCTAATATGCTTTTCTAAATGTTAATGCATCCTGAACCTTATATGTGACACAGTTAGAGATGAGTTTTATTTTGACCTCGTTTATTTATGTATATTGGCTCAGCCATGTGTTTAGAGATATTTAAATCCCTGTAGACTCACATATTTGAGAGCATGAGATTGGAAAGCATACTTATCTAAGTATCAGTGAAAAACAACTGGAAAGCTACAGCTTACAAAGAGATCCTGTACAATATGCTTCCAACTTTGTGACTTTCAACTGTTTGGGGTACAATGATAAGGTATATACAAACCTTTGTATCAATATACCATCCAGTATCAAAATTTCCAACTTGAACTATTGCACTTTCTTTTGAAATTCTTAAAACTAGAACAGCACAGAGAATTTCATTTCTGCTAAGTCTTATAATTGACTGCCGAGTGGACTGAGCTGGCAAATGTGCAGGACTTCAGCCACAGCTCATCTAGGCTTGATGACCCTTATTGTAGTGTGTGGTGTGATGCCTTTTAATTTACACATCTTATCAGCATGTCTCTGACCTCAGAACAGTTATGAAGTGCATTCTCTGTGTGTATCTCAGGAACTATCCTTCCAGCTGCTTCTGCTGCTGCTTTGCTCTCAGCAAGGAAGGCAGCTAAGACATGGAAAGGTGAACAAGTCAGATATTTTAATGATTCCAGTTTTATTTGTGGATTCATATTTAGTCAAGTCATATTCTCAGGTTTTTAATTTGATATAACACTGAAGTTATATATCACTAAAGGACTAAAGGTGTCATTTTTTTCTTTCCAATTGACAGTGTATGCATGCAGTAATTTACCAGAAATGATGAATGACTTTGGACACTATGGCTTTTCATAGTGATGCCTATGGCAGTCAGCTTATTCTTAATTTCCCCCCTATTTTTGCATCCCTGGATTTGAAGAAACCTGATGGGCGAGCATGGTTCCAAATCCTCTAGAGATATAACATGTTTCTATGCTTGTTTTATTCCACAGAATTTCCTCACGATCCATCTGGTCACTGTCTTCTTCCAAGATGCCTTTCCTCAAGCCAAACTTCACTACATTATCTACACATTTCAATGCCTAGTATAATTCATCCAATTACCATTTCCTGCTTTTCTGGGCAACTCAAGCACTCAATCATCCACCTTCTCACTTTCAATCATATTGTTGGTGTCTTCTCTGACAGGCTGTCAAGAAGCAAACCAGTGGCAAATGTAGAATGTGCCAGAATTGTTGGTCAAAGCTGACAATTTTCGCAGAATATTATGAGAATGTTGTTTCAGAGGAGGGCCAGTATTAAAATTCTATAAGCCATGAGTCAGTCAGAGTAATATTGTGGTACAGCAAAGGTCTTGGTTTAGTGAAAGAAAGTGTCCCAAAAGAGCATGACTTTGTAATTCGTGAAATGCCACTGTATTTTTTTTTTTTTTTTTTAGAAAAGACACAAAAAGTAGATATGTTTTCTTCATGTGTCAACAATTTAATATGTTTTCTTTGTTCAAATATAACCACTGTAATCACTCCTCCTATCTTTAAAATCCATGTCCTTACAAAAGTGAATGAATGATGGTGGACCAGAAAAAATGGAAACTAACCATTAGCCAAACATCAACATTGAGGTCATGATGTATTATAGCTGCTTCTAACTGATATTCGTTTTGTCGCTCCTCTGCAATTTATTCATAAATATACTCACACTGCAGGTGAATCACTTGATCCTGACAACTGCACAAAATGTGGGATGTTTTTCTATTACAATTACCTCACCTACCACATGTTCCATCCAGCCTGTCAATGGTCATTAATGTGGACTACATCAGAATAATCCAGCTGTGGTGAGTAACACAAGGGGTGAAATGTTTTTTTATCGTGTGAGGGAATGGATTAGTATGACACATCAGCTAGATGAATCACTCTAGCTTTAGGCTGCTCAATTCCAACTATAGGCTGATGTATTATTTCAACACACAATAATAATCGGATGTGCACGGTATACACTGTGTACACTGTGTTAAATTTAATCAATCAAGTATTTTTTACATATGAAATTTGACCTTGTGTAAAATTCAGGATAACCCCAACACTCACTTGAGAAGACAATCCTTACAGTGAAGCATGATGGCGGTAGCATCATGATGAGCTCTACCTCAGGCAGGTAAGCTGAAATAAAACCTGCACAAAACCTCATGGTAATTCTATATAACTGCACTGAATCAGTGTGTATATCATGGCCAGACTGCTCAGGTTTTCACTTACTTTAACAACATTAATCGTCAGCTCTTGAAGTTTTATTGGCTTGCCATTCTCACCAAGTAGCTCATCTTCTGTCACTCTTCACTCTTCAGAGACATTTCCATTTCTCTATGTCAAAGAGCAAATAAAATCCACATCTGAGGGTGATTCGGAGGGAGTGGGAGTCAAGAGTGATGGAGAGAGTATTTATGGAGACAGGAAACGAGTGGCTGTCATTTTCCTTTAGATCTGAAAGGAGGGGTCACCCTGAGGGACCAGGAGTGTTAAGAGGGATTCAGCAGGAAGCTTCTGATTGGTCTTTTAGTTCAATTATCTAAGAAAACCTGAGAATAAAAAAGAAAAAAACAGAACTGCTGCTGTCATCAGGTAGCACAGGGAATAAATCACCGGTAAACGCTAACGTGTGTATCTGTCAGGCCTCCCACCATTCTTTTTGTGTAGCTGACAAGAAAAAAATTGCAACGTCTTCTTCTCTCCGACTTTGCTTACAAAAAGATTAATGTATTAAGTTTCTGGTAAAAATGCAAAACAGGGATTGGGTATATTTTAGCTTGAAGCAATTCCATCCTCATAGATTAGGCTGATTTTAAGCAGCTCTTTCCAGCTTTAGAGGATATCACTCAGTTGCACCTGTGTCTCAAAGAGAGTGTATAGTCCTGAGACGGGATCCCTGAGAAGGGATGGGCCTTGGACCAACTCTAGATCTTATCTGACAGTCAGACATTACACAGAGGTCTTAATACATGGTTTGCATAATTATTTCCCTCCCTTGAATTTTCCACACTTTGGATTGTAATAAATCTGCACAAAACCTCAATACTATTAAGTCTACTAAATGAAGTTTAAAAAATGTTTATTAATTAATAATGTCAAACGTATGAGATGCAGAAGTATTCACCCCTAATCAAGTTAAGCTCCTAAATTAGTTTTGGTGCCCTCTTTTCCTATTGAAGTCTCATAATTAGTAAAGAAGTGTCACATGACCTCATAAATGCATATGTTCTTGCAAGGTACCATACTTTATTACAAAATATATCTTATCAACAGGGGTGCAATTGCAAATTGACTGAAGGGTACCTAATCTGCATCCGCATCCCAAGAAGGAGAGGTAAATACAAGAACGAATATACTACATGCAATTGTGCCCCATGCACTGAATGTACTGCATACCTAATTTTTGCACCTCTGCCCATCAAACAAGTCCAAGGAACAAAAACAACTTACGGATGATATCGTAAGCTTTGAACATCTTGTGAATCATTATTGAATTCACTGAGAAATAAAATATCGTAGCTGTGACTCTGGCTAGAGGAGGCCGATTACTAAATGCCAGAAAAGTGGATAACAAAGGTATTAGTCATATAGACAGCTAGAGCATAGATTAAAGAAGGTGTTTACGCCGTAAATCCCGTTTAGAGTTTACCAAATGTACATATGTTGGACACAAATATCTTGCTAAAACTAAAGGGCTTAATATATATTATAAATAAACACATGATGGCCAAACCACATATAGCCATCAGGATCAGGATTAAGCAATGGACTGTCCCAAATCTTATAGGAATATGCATATGTGGTATAAATTAGATGTAGAAATTCCTTCATCTGAGTGCAAACCTGGATAATCATTATGTGGCCCATTACAACTCACATTTAAAACTTGTGTTTGAACTTTAAGAGCTTGCAACTGCACTTGGCAGGTATCACCAATTTGTCATCCTGAGACATTCGAGCAGCGTTAATAACTAGAGGAAAAATTAAAAGTGACATTTTTTCTGCAGCCACAGCCAAGCAAGGTGTACTCATCAAACCTGATACTGGGAAAAGTAGCAATGCCAGGTGCATTAATGCTTACGCATATTTTCTTACATCACTCTGAATGACATTGCAAAACCAAGCAGTGCTAATGTGGAAAGTTTTCCAGAGTGTACCTATGGGTGTTGAAACATAATAGCATTGTGATAATCTACAGTGCTGCTGGCTGCTATTGTGTGTGACAGGTGTAATGCATTTTAAGCAATCTTCGTTCCTTTAATTGGCTGTATCATTGTTGTGTGTCTATCCTGACAAAAACAACAACAATAGGAATGTCTGTATCCTGAGAAACTGGGAAATGGTGAAGGGACATGTCAGCTCTGAGAGACTGGTCCTCTGACTCTTTGCTGTCTGGATTTTGTCAGAGGGTGATGTTTCAGTCACCCTCCGTGATGTGATGTGACGCATGATTGCCTCGGGGCCCTTGTGCACTTGTCACAGCTCCATTAATGTCCTCCAGTTCTTCAGGACACTTGCATGGACATTCACACACACATACACACACACACACACACACACACACACACACACACACACACACACACACACATGCACATTCCCCAGCATTGTGTCTACTCCTATAAAATATTTTGAGTACTAAACTGTTCTGTATTATGGCCCAGTTTGCATGTACAGTAGGAGGAGTTAGCATTCAGCAAGAGTAAAAAAGCAGATTCACTGGCCTGTAAATTATTTAAGTTTGGACATTAGCCCTATAGTCTAGAAGGCTAATTATGTAGATTTCTTCTGACAAGCTTAGAGTGTTGACCACGAGCAGAAAACTGAGCATGATTCAGTGCCTGAGCACAGAACACAAGCAAATATCCAGCCATTAGAGAGCTGGAGCTTCCATTGCGAAACACTTTAGAGTCTGAAGTTGGGAGCTGATGACTTCGGTTGCCTTTTTTTTTTTACTTTTTATACGTTCAGTTCACTGCTAAGAAAATAGTTGTTAACCTTAGGTGTTGAATTACACTTACACAAGCTTTTTATTACTGTGCAGTTTTAATAAAGACCTTTTCTGAACACATGTCAGCTTTCAAAAAAACACTGGTATTGGTGATGTGACGTTGAAAAAATTACACCTCTATGTTTGGATGTGTTATGACACTTTCCGGACCATTTCACTCATCTTTCATGTCATGCGAATATTAGGGGTTAGTGACATAGTTCCTGAAGGTCAGAGGGATATGATAGTTAAGTTGTGTATTACATGGAAATACAACCGCAATTACAAAGTTGGGACACTGTGTTAAATGTAAATAAAGCCAGAATGCAATGATTTGCTAATCTTAATCTCTATTCACAATAAAACTAAAAACAGATCAACAATCAAATGTTTAAACTTTTTTTTTTTAAATACCATTTTAAAATAAAATAGGGTAATTTTGAAATTGGATGACTGCAACAAGTGTCCAAAAGATTGGGACAGGGCCATGTTTACCACTGTGTAGCATCACGTCTTCTGTATGTATACATCTGGGAACTGAGGAGACCAGTTGCTGAGGTTTTGGGAGAAGTATGTTGTCCTGTATCTGTCTAATACAGGATTCACACTGTTCAACAGTTCTGGGTGTCCTTTGTTGTGTTTTTTATTTCAATTTTAATGCACCAAATGTTTTTAAATAATGAAAGGTCTAGACTGTAGGCCAGTTGAGCACCCAGACTCTTCTACTACAAATCATGCTATTGTAATAGATGCAGTATGGAGTTAGGATTGTCTTGCTTAAATATGCAAGGCATTCCGTCCCTCTCCTCTTTAGTCTGGAGGACATAGTGTCCATGGGTTTTGAAAAAAATGTTTTTTTCGATTCATCTGACCACAAAAAAAATTTCCAATTTGCCTCAGCACACTTCAAATACACTTTGGCCCAGAGAGGATGGCAGACATTCTGGATCATGGCCATGCATGCCTTCTTCTTTGCAGGATAGAGATTTAATGTTGAAGAACATTATTATGAAATTGTCCACAATTTGTAGACACAGTCATTTACAGATTTCACATCATCTTACTGACCTTAAAACACTTTTTTGAGACCTGTTCCAGCTATTGAGTTAAAAATGATCTTAATCCATAAAATGGTGCATTTCCTTACTTTAAACATTTAATATGGTTTTTATGTTCTATTGTGAATAAAATGCGTGTTTTACTAGTTTTGCTGATCGTTGCATTTTGTTTTTACTTTCATTTTACACAGTGTTCCAACATTTTTGGAATTGGAGTTTGTACAAAGATTTCCAAAGGATGTTCTTCTGTGTGTCTAGAAAAGAAATATATAACTAGCTGTTAATTCTAAGACATGGTCACGTGGATAGCTAACCACGCTTAGACATTCTTTTACCATCAATATAAGCATTTGTGCTATAATTTTCATGGGTCTTAAATAAAATGTGCACTTGACCTCATCCAGTTTTTACAGAAATGATTGTAATCTTTCATTGTATCTCAGTCATCATATCTCCTCTCTTAACCACGGCTCTGTGTACCTTATGTTTAACAATTTTCATTACAGATGATTATTATGTGACTCTAATAAACCTAGAAGTACATGGACAACCTCGGGTCATTTTCTGAACTGTCAAAACAGTTAAGAAAAGCAGTTTTTTTGAATGGCGACGCCTGTTGGAACAACCATTCACGTAGGTTAATGTTAAGCTGTAATGACGCTGTTGAATTTAACTTACAGGACGTAGCCATATACTGTACACATGGGCCCCTGACCATTACTGATAGATGTGCTTGTTGAGCTTCCCTTTCCAAAACTATGGGCATAAATATGGGATCGAGCTCAATTTTTCTAAGTTTCCACTAATCTGAGAAGGATTTGCAATAGATGCTGGATCATCCACAAGAGCATTAGTGAGTTCAATCACTGATGTCGGACAAAAATGTCTTCATGGCCACATATCTTCCACTCCAACCTTGGCATTATATATTACATAGCACTTTCCCAATGCACAATAGCTTTATGCTACAACAGGTTTAAGAGTGTGAGTTCTACTGAACGGAAATTCTAATAATACCTTTTTGTGTGACTCCAAACTGTATAGCAACAGTTTGTCAGCTGTATTTATACTGTACATTCAGCCAACTTGTGAATGTCAAGTAGACATATAAACACTTTAAATCCAATCACCTGTTTATAAAGAAAAAGTGAAAACATTCAGATTTTCTGTGTTAGTTGTTGGTTTGGATACAGAAAGGGTTCAAATATGAATATGTTCATTAAATCACTTAATATTAGTGCTTAGAGTTTGTCTTGAACATGCACGTCACAGGACATTTAATAGTGGCAAGTAGCAAGGAGCAGCACATCCGAGTGTAAGTTTGAGTTTCTATCCAATCACAATTCAGCCGTCACATGACATGTTGCCAGGGTCAAAGGGAACTGACGTAAGGACTTCAGATTAACCACTTGCAGGTTTTTTTTTTTAGCATAAACTCTATAGTATGTTGCATAAATCCTTTGCTTTAAACAATCAGATTGTGATCTGGCCACTTCGATGCTCTCTAGAAGATTGTCCTTTGATTGGATGGTCAGCCAGCGCACTAGTCAAAGCTCACAAATCGCATCTGTAACAAACTCCACAAGCTCAAATATATTTGTGTGGATATAATAGCTGTTTTTTTTTTTTTTCATTCTACAATAGCCGACAGAGGAAAAGAAAATGATTTGGTGGCAGATACACTTACAAAAAGTCATTTACAAGACGGGTTTTTCAAGAGAAGCTGAACAGTGGGTGGTGTAGCTGTGGCTGCAGTGAAAGAAGACTTTTTGAATTGTGTTAATTAAGTTTCTTGCTTTAGTGATGGCTTCGTTCTCACTGCAGAAACCTGTACGTAATGCAGCACTCTGTTATACTGCATTTCTATACAATATTAATAGTTTTTATAGATGTGGTGTCATAATGATAGTATTAAACCCTGGATTGACTCCACCATTGATTTCACAGGACACTACTAAAAGCCTGTGTGAAATGCACGGCCCGCAAATGAAGTTTAAATAATGTGGCAGCAGCGAAATGGTCAAGCATCAGCTGTGGGTAAAGAGTAGATGAACGAACCAGCAGGTAACATGCAATGGTTCTCACTTGTGGCTTATGACATTCAGTTTACTAAGACCTGTCTTTTTGAATTTCAGGTCAGACATGACAAGAGAGAAGAAGAAATTGTCCTACTTTTATATATATATATATATATATATATATATATATATATATATATATATATATATATATATATATATATATATATATAAAGCAACAGCTGCTTTATATGTGATGTTTGATCATCTCAGACTGCTTTTAATTTATAAATGAAAAAATGTACTGTTACTATTAACTGTGATTAATTTTCTACTGAAACTTGGACATAAAGAGTTGCTTTATATAGTGCAAACACATGACAAATGACAAAACCATTTGGTTGTTACTGCGTCTTTTTGAATCACTTGATAACTGGCTGAAAAATGACTGAAATTAGTAAAATAGCTAGCAATTAGCTAATGTGTGTAAATCTTAGTGCGAAGACATAGTGTTGAAAAAAAGCCTGCTCGACAGTGTCATGCTGAGAAAGACAACTAGTTCTTTCATAAACACTGACTTTTTAATGAGTATTCCTCAAGATGTATATGTTGCAAAAACCCAAACAGTGTTGTCATACTTTGTCACTTTCCACTTTGTGTAGAAAGTGAATTGTGGTCTTAACAGCAGGGAACAAAGGCTTGTCCAAAATGATTCATTAATTGCTGCAATAGAGGTCTTTTTTGGAGAAAAAAGGAGGGGACTGTGAATGACTGCATAGCAAAACACTTCAGCAGCACTTCACAGTTCAATGAAAAGAGCAATGTAAAATTCAGTCCTTCACTGAAGCTGAATTTTCATATTTCCTCTCAAAGAGCTGGCTCTTCAAGTGCCACATGATTTTACCGCATTGTCTCCAACATCCAAGAGCATATTGTGACCTGGAGAATTCGGTCTATATTTAATAATATATTTCAGACCCCAGTGCTTCACAAATCTGAAATCTGATTAGTTTTTAAGGTAAATGTATGTTCTGTAACAGCAGCTCTGAGTGTAGTGCATCTACAAATCACGGGTTTATATGAATGTGCTCATTCTGATTGCTTATTATTTCTAAATCATTCATACTCATATGACAGATGCTATTTTTCATAGCAGCTTACATTTATTTTATACATAAAATTTAGCAGCTATGTGGTTAAGATGAGTTGAAATAAGGGCCTTGTCCAGGGGCCCAAAAGTAGCAGCTTGGTCTGTCTGGTATTTGGACACACAATCTTCAGGTCCAAAGTCCAAATACTTATCCACTAAGCTACCATGCCCGCCACAAAGACATATAGGTTAGGCAAACCACACGATAAAAGTAACAATAATGTTACTGTTACTAAACAAATATAACAGCTGTTATGTTTTCTGTTAAATAACTGGTAACTAAGAATTTAAGAATGGAGTCCACAATGGTAGCAATTTGTTTTTCACTACAGGACGGTCTTCAGACAGAGGACACTTTGGTTTGTGGTTTCTCAGTAACATAACAAGCCTCATTTTTGGCTTCTGTAATATAAGTGATAACGGGATCGGGCTTTTCTAAAGAATGTTTCACAACATTTAATGAAAAGATAAAATGTATGATTTTAAAATGAAGAGAATAAAAGACATCGGAAGATGGTCATTTTTTGGAAAATAATCAACTTATTGTTTTATGTTTTATTTCCTTGCATTTTTTATTTTGAATGATTTATCAAAATCTTTTTCTGGAATGTTCCACTGAATCTATAAGAAATTTTATAACAATCTTTTGCTACTGAATCCACTTGAAAGACCATGTTTTAGTGTTTAGCCAGCAGCTGTGTTAATCACATAGAATAGTGATGAAGCATGGTATATACACATGTGTTTCCTTTTCCTCCACCAACCACAAGCTTACATTATGCATTCTCACTGTCGTTGTTCCAGCAGCTCCATTTACTTTGGAGGTCACACAGCAGGGTCATAAGTGCATCCATTTCAAAAGATTCTAGCATTAATCAGCGGTGGTGCTTTTTAATTTTCCCAGCATGAGAAGAAATTAAATTTGAAAAAGACATGCTTTAGTTGTTCTGCTGCAGCTGAAAAGCAGCCATTCGGAGCATCCTATAAGAGACCGAATGAAAGGAATCAAAGCAAGCATACGAGAACTTTAGCATGCGGTGTGAATGATATGAAATGAAATGATCGGCTGAGTGCAAGGCTTCACCAAATGAATGCTATTGAGCACTCCATACTCCAGCATTTTTCATTCTAATCTCAATTCACGCCATTTGTAGCATATAGGCATCACAACAGGCCAAAAATTCAATACATCTTAACCCTGTGCTAAGAAAAAGACCAGTAAATGTGTTCTTACTCAATTCTTGTAAAATAGGAGTCAAATATTGCAAGCTATCACTTGCTATGCTGCAAGTGATAATGTAAATAAGCAATGAATGAAACATTATGGAGTGGTCTGTTACATTAATATACGCAGTATTATGGAAAAAGAAACTGGTTTTGTCCTTTTTTTGACTGCCAAACAATTGGGTGATTTATGACTTAATATTTTTTGTTTAAAATTCACTGAAAATCTGGTCTTTTCCTGTATATAAGGATACTGGTATTCTTATATACAGTATATTTACAGCATATGCATACATACATGCATATGTCACTGAGACTCTCTGAGAAGTCTCTGCTGATTCCAAAATTAGCCACCTCTACTTCTTTCACACTGGATTTCTCTTGACTGTGACATTAAAGATTGTTGTCACAAAACCTGACTGCACTCCCTCCAAATCAAACGCCTACTAATATCGCCCTGACATTACGCAGCCCCAACCTTTCAAAGGAATAACTTAAAATACAAGGACCAACCAACTAATTAGCACTTTTAACAAATATAACACATATCTTAATAAGGAACATGTTAAATGTATGTTTCAGACAAGAGATACTTTATAGAGTATTTTTGTCAAAAAAAGGACATGATTCTGTACTATTACCCTACAATTCTCCAGAAGCCTTTTGCTGTCTTCCACAATGCAACCTGTTTTAACAAATATAAAGTGGTACAGAAAGAAAGATATATTCAATGAATCCTGCAGCAGTAACAGTGTATTTCTCCAGCATGCATTTGATCAACAGTCAAGTGCTTTTGACTTGTAATTACCCCTAGCAGGAGCTGCTTGTCCTTTATTATTTCTCTTTGTCCTTATTCTTTTTTTTTTTTTTGATGACTGCACTCTTCTGTTGAATCACTGTTATACAGCCACAGAATTTTTTTTTTAAGGAATGCAATAGAAATGCTGGGAAGGACTATACTTTGCTCTTACAATAGCTCCATTTCTTTCAGATTTCTTGGTATAGCACATCCCAAAAGTATTAGAAATAGACCTGGTGGTTGTGAACTCAATGTCATGTTTATGGAACCGGTTTTATATGACTTGTGCTTTGTGGCAAAGTGCATTAATGTGGGGAAAGGGTGGCATTTATATAATGTGTGTGGTGATCAAACAAGGTGGGCCATGAATACATTATCAATATGACACCACCACAGACAATACTGGTATGATTTGTTCAATTAAAGTCAATTATGTTTAACACTGGACGTTGTCATAAAGCAGCTTCACAGAAAAATTGACTATAAACATATACCAATCAGGCATAACATTATGACCACCTGCGTAATATTTTGTTGGTCCCCCTTTTGCTGCCAAAACAGTTCTGACCCTTTGAGCATTACAGCATATACCTTTTCAGCAATTTGAGCTACAGGAGCTTGTCTATTGGATCGGACCACACCGACCAGCCTTCACTCCCCACAAGAGTCAGTAAGCCTTGGCAAGCCTTGGCTTGTACGACTGTCCCTTCCTTGAAGCACTTTGGATAGATACTGACCACTGCAGACATGAAACATCCCACAAGAGCTGCAGTTTTGGAGATGCTCTGACCCAGTCGTCTAGCTGTCACAATTTGGCCATTGACATACTCGCTCAAATCCTTACGCTCACCCATTTTTCCTGCTTCTAACACATCAACTTTGAGGACACAATGTTGACTTGCTGCCTAATACATCCTAACAGGTGCCATGATAAAGAGATGATCAGTGTTAATCACTTTACTGCTTATAATGTTATAATGTCATAATTTTATGCCCGAGGTGATACAGTAGTGAAGAAGAATTACATGAGTGAGAAACCTTAAGAAGAACCAGACTCCAGCACCCATCCTCACTTGAGTGTTTTTTTTTTCATGGATTCATGTTGCTAAAACCACATTTGGACCCCCAAATCCACCACAGCAAAAAAACAGCACAGTTTGGGTGAGCCTGTTCCTAATATAGTCTGTCTATACTTCTGTAAAACCAAATATGGTATTCTGGTGCTGTAGCCCATCCTACTATAGTTTTGATGTGTCTATTCAGTTTGAGATGCTTTTCTGCTCAGCCTCGTTTACAAGAATAGCGATTTGAGTTCATATAGCCTTCTTGTAAGCTCTGTTCAACCATAATCCTCATTAACAAGGTGTTGATGCTAGCAGAACTGGATTCTTTTACACCAATTCTCATAACATCTAGAGTTGTGTGAAATCGGAGAGAAAAATTTCAAGGGATAATCGGTTTCTGAAATATTTAAACAAGCCCATCTGGTACCATTCTGATGCTTGATGGGAACATGAAGCTCTTGCACTGTTGCGTCATGAATTTATGTATTACACTGCTACAGTACAACATAACTGGTTGACTGGTTATCAGGGGTACAGAAATTCCTTATAAAGTGGTCCTTGAACAGATGATTCTACTCAGAGAGTTATATCCAGTGTACATGTAGCATGTGGTGTTGCCCATATGTGGCCTTTGCTTTGGCAGCACACAGTTGTTTGGCTTGTGTTTGACCCGTGACCCGTGTGCATCGCAAAGCATTATGTATGAACATCAGCAGAATTCAATTAGTAGATTTAAAGATGTGCTAATTAATTAAACAGGGAAAAGATTTTGTTTTGCTGTGTTGTTAGTTTGGGGCACATCCACACTGGAAGCTCAGGCACTTCAAGCAGATTTGAGAGGTTGATCGGTTTTCGTTCAAACTGAAGAGCTACAGCATGACACCGCTCAGGGTAAGGCGGTGACACAGATAATGTCTGCATCCAAATAATGCAACAAAGTGTAAAAGCTGAAATGAATTTTTCTTCAGGAGATAATGTTTTATGTAGGCCTGCGGTTAAGATGAACAGCAGGAGCGCAATCAATTTTGCAGTGTTCACCCACTATGAATATAAAAAAATCACAGAATTACAAAGTCTAAACATCACCCAGACCCTCATTCTCTTTATTCTTGCTGATACAAAAACTGGCCTCTGTTACCTTCCAGATCAGAACACACAATACACATGCAGCTTACCGCTACCATGCGATCATTACATGTAAATTAACTCAAGGCAAGACATGAATGAAGATGAATAGAGTCAAAGGTTTGCCTGCTAGGCAACTGCTCCTTATACTAACTGTATATTTTTGCACTGGAGCTTAAAATGTATTAACATGAAATATGTATGCTTGAAAAATTCTAATATTCAAGCTTCATGTTCACACCATGCACCATTTTCCATTAAATATTATAATATATAAGACAATCATTTTAACATTTGGGGAAATTCATTAATAAAAATATAGTTCTGATTAGAGAAAGAAATGAACCTGTAAAATATCATTTAAAAAACATGCCCGAATGTGTTAAATTAATCAATCAATCAATAGTAATAGTGTCAAACATACTTATATGTATAATATGTGTGAATGCAATGGAATGTTGTCTCAGGTGTATTTTTCACCGTATATCCAAAACAGCTGTTTTAACCTGTTGCATCTTTTCTTCTATACTGTTTTTTTTTACATATAAATTTTGTTTTAAATCATTTTCACATTTCGAATGTGTCTCGCCACCATTTTCTCATATAATAAGTTTGGCTCTCTGCTTTTTACCTTATAAATCTTTGTTAAAACACTGTTATCACATTTGTAATTTCATATATTTGTATATAGCAGATTGTAATATGTAGCCTATTATATTGTATCAAAGCAGTATACCAGCCAGTGACACACATACAGTAATGTCTGCATCCAAATAATAATAATAATAATAATATTAATAATAATAATAATAATAATAACAATAACAATGATGATAATGATGAATATAATCAAGTAAGCACATTTCGTGCAAAACAGACAGCTATTTAATACCCAAAATCGAAATCTCAGAGACAGATTTTGAATTCATGATTTAATTTTGTACTCTCATATTTAAGTACATGTAAGAGTTCATATAATCCTTAAGCAGTACTTCAACTTTTACACAAATATTTATGCAGATGAGTAACTTGAATAAAGAATTTGAGTATTTTTACCCTGTCAGAAACACCCACAAGGGAAGGTAGTCTTAAAAAAGTAAGCAGTACAAGTAGACATAAAGTATAATGTCAACTCTGTCAACTATTAACTTTGGCGTGCACTGGCAGAAACTCAAAAAGTCATAGATGATGGATGTTTTCTAATACATATCTATCCCAGCCCCCACCACTGTAAGCCCCCACACATACACACACACACACACACACAAATCTTCTCGTCTATAAAGATTGATTTTTAGGCACTGTATCTTAAAGAAGAATTATTCATGAACCTCATCAGATATTCAGAAGCTATTCCAGACACTGACAGGCATGACGATGAATCCATAATAAGGTTAAAACCCCAAATGGCATTACAACCCATAGCAGAACTTTCCTGTTAATACCACTTTAAATCTAATCAAGCTATTACGCTCGTACTTAATTGAACAAGTAGCACATGCATGTACTGTAGTATGCTTAAAAGCATTGATACAATATAAACTGTAACCTGTGCAGAACTTCCACTTGTTTCATATACCTGGAAACAACACAGTAGGCAATTTTGCAATATTTCAATATTTGGTGCGACCACCCTTTAAAAACAAACAGCATTAGTTCTTTTTAGATGCTCTAGCACACAGCACAGGAATTCAGCAAGTAGGTTGTTCCAAACATCTTGGAGAACTAACCAAAGATCTTCTGTGGATGTAACCTGCATCAAATCCTTCTGTTTTTGCATGTACTCCCAGACAGATGCGATAATATTGAGATCAGGTCTTTGTGGGGGGGCAAAACCATCATTTCTAGGACTCCATGTTCTTCTCTACACTGAACATAGTATTTAATGACATTGGCTGTATGTTTGGGCTCCTGCTGCAAAATAAATTTGGGGCCAATCAGATCAGATTTTGTTGCTAGCTATTTTGACAATAATGGCTGTATGTTGAGGTTTTTTTTTCCAGAGCATAGTAAATACAAGATGCACACTGACTACTATAAAATATATAAAAGTTTCATTTCTATAGTATTGTACCTTAATAAGAAATACAAAAATGTTTGCTGAAATGTGAGGGGTGTACTCACTTTTGTGAGATAATGTATCTGCCTGTATTTCCCAGCATCCTGACCAAATCTCCATTTGCAGAAACTTGTTGCCTGCAGAAACTAATTGTTGTACTGCTCTTCAGCCCTGACACAAACAACCTCCCTCATGCTACAGCTAAATATTTCTGTTTTTCAGTCCAGAGCACCTGTATAACTGAACAGTATAGTATAACTATCTTGTGCCTTGTTGCTGTGCTGAGTCTTGCCATGGCGTATGACCTGTAACATGAAACTGCCAGAATCTCACTATAGAAGCAGTTTGGCTGTTCCTCACACAGATTAAACGTCCTACACCGCTGTTTCTGTTTCAGTTAATGGCTTTGTTTCAACGTACATACTGTATTAAATTGATCATTAGCACCTGCTTGGAATAACTGGTTTATCATACACCTAACTCTGTTTGTGCAAGTGTACAAAGTGTGCACGTGTAAGAACTAAAACCCAAAGGTTGCTTATACCAAATATTGATTTGATTTAGATTTTCCATTTTGTTAATTGATAAAAGCAATGAAATTATATATTTTTGAAAACATTCTTACTCTACACACCTGTCCAAAACATTTGCACAGTACTGTAACACCTTACATTCATGCCCATACATTTGAATCAGTGTGTGTATGCAATGGAATGTTATTCCAGAGAGCACCGTGGGTTCCCAAGAGAGGCTCCATATCCACTACAAATCAAATAATCAACTAGAGTTTATGAAAAGGAATGGATGCATAAAACCAACCAGGGTAAAAGCACCCTAACCCAACATCTACAGAAGAATACATTGCTTAAATTATATACTGGTTGCAAACGAGTCGACAGGTCTGTCTGATACGGCCATTCTTTATTACTATAGATCCTTTAGCAGGCTGATTGATTATTACAATCCAGTCCCCAATCCTCCCATCTTCAACTGAAGGTCTCAGTGGTGAACCTCTTCATATTTCATCTGCCAGCTTCTTATCTGACTCTGTTTACAGCACCCAGCTCTGAGGATGCACACTCTGCAGGAAGCAGGAAAAACAGACAGAAGCGAAATGAGATGCAAACCATTTGACTTCAGCTAAATGAATGCAGACTGCGTTAATCGAAGTGTGATGTGGTGGCAGCATTCAAACTGTTTTGAGTCTCTTTAATTTGATGAACAGCATCAACAAATTTAGAATATGTTTTTATTTAGATATACAAAGGGCGTTCAAAGCAAACTGGGACTTTTAATTTTACAGGTATAAAAAATAGATGATAGCATGGCGATACTGCATGCAGTGGTAAGTGGCTAGTGTTCTGTTTTACTGATATTTGGCACACATGTCGAGGGCCAGTCCAGAGGCCATTAACCAAGATGCTAGATAACAGTGTTAGTGCGGGCATGGAACAGCATGTGGTGATGAAGTTTCTTGTGTCTCTACAGAAGGCTTCAAACACAGCACAGGGAAGAGACGCTCAGCCACAGTTAGACATTTAAATGGTGCAAACGTTTCAAAGATGGCTATACATCTTTCAGTGGCGATCCCAGTTGTGGTGGTCCCCAGCCCACAGCAGTTATTCCTGTGAACATTCAGCACATAGAACATGTGGAATATGTTCTAGGGACACATGGGGAATAGTGAGCACAATCATTCACTAACATTTGCATTTTAAAAAATTTAGCATACACTGGGTACTAAGACAGCTTTCTGCTTTTGACCAGACCAGAAGAGTTAAAGTCTGCACTGAGATGAAGGCCTATTTGGACCCTTAAAAGAGTTCCTCTGAGATGTTGTGATTTGTGGTGGGAGTAGGGAGCAGGTTCAGAAGAGCCTAGAGAGGTGGAGGTATGCGCTGGAGAGAAGGGGAATGAAAGTCAGTAGGAGTAAGACAGAGTACATGTGTGTGAATGAGAGGGAGGGCAGTGGAGTGATGCGGTTGCAGGGAGAAGAGGTGGAGAAGGTGGAGGAGTTCAGGTACCTGGGGTCAACAGTGCAAAGTAATGGAGAGTGTGTTAGAGAAGTGAAGAAAAGTGTGCAGGCAGGGTGGAGTGGGTGGAGAAAAGTGATAGCAGGAGTGATGTGTGATAGAAGAGTATCTGCAAGAGTGAAAGGGAAAGTTTATAGGACTGTGGTGAGACCTGAGATGTTGTATGGATTAGAAACAGTGGCATTGAGTAAAAGACAGGAGGTGGAGCTGGAGGTAGCAGAGCTGAAGATGTTGAGGTTTTCATTGGGAGTGACGACGATGGACAGGATTAGAAATTAGTTTATTAGGGGAACCGCGCATGTAGAATGTTTTGGAGACAAGGTGAGGAGCGATTGAGATGGTTTGGACATGTGCAGAGGAGGGACAGAGGAGAGCCACCAGGAAGGAGGAAAAGGGTAAGACCAAGGAGGAGGTTTATGGATGTGGTGAGGGAAGACACGCAGGTGATTGGGTTGAAAAAGGCAGGTGTAGAGGACAGGGGGTATGGAGACGGATGATCCGCTGTGGCGGCACCTAACAGGAGCAGCCGAAACGCGAAGGAAAAGAAGAAAAGGGTTCCTCTGACTTAAGCATTTCAGTACTGATGACGAAGTGAGGCAGGCTGTCCTAGGATGGTTCAGGCATACTGACAAATCTTTCTATGCCATGTCTTTAACGGCAATATTTGGTAATGCTGGGATAAATATATAACTGTAGCAGGAAAGTATGTAGGAAAATAAATGCAGTTTCCACTCCTTTAAATTTGTTCTTATTCTTCATTTGTTGTTATTTTATAAATTTAAAAGTTGACATTACACATCATATTAACTCTTTTCCATTGTCTTTATGAATAACTAAAAAACAATTAGTGCTGTGTCACAGCACTGGGTTACAGATTGTTTGGTTGCAGTAAGAGCAAGTGTAGCTTTAATACTTCTGTCTATAGCTATGCACCAAGTCAAATTACTTTCAGAGAATTCAGAGCATTCAAGCACATATCAATAAGTCCTGATTTAAACACGTGCACTGAATGAAAAAATGCACATAAACGAATCAACCACACATCAATATATTCTTGATTTCAGACACATCCAAAATCTAATTTAAGTAAACCCAAATAATCCTATCCAAATAATCCTAACCCTTATATTATAGTCCTTTGCTATACTTGATCTCTTGTAATTCACATTGCAGGCTTGGTTTATTTCCTGTGACTCTGTATAATTTGTGTATGTCATCCTTGTTTTTGCCTCTAGGGAAGAGCTGTCCCAATTTAGTTTGCGTTCTTTGCATGATAGATGAAGTGGCCTTTTTTCCACCCTCAAATGCTGTTTTTCCCACTTCTTGTGCAGTTTTGACACATGCAATCAAATATAATAGGTGTTTTTTTTTTTATAAAATCGAACGTCTACAACCTCTCCATTTTTCACTACATATTTGAAGGGTGTATTTCAAGGTGTGAATAAGCGTGCGTATAAATAGTGCTTGACAATTTACTGGCAACTTATGCCCAATCTTGGCATAACTTTTGCCAAGGCTTCAAATCCATAGTGACCCTTATACAGCTCTGGAGGCAGCCGGCCATGGGTCATTTTTGTAAAGTATTTGAACAACCTTAATTGGTTCATCATGATAGGTGTATTGGCTTTACTCCAATAAATCTCTTTTCTGCTGCTTGACACCTCAATGGAGCATCTCGTTCTTTTTTGGGAGACAATCATGGCCTTGCTGATTTTCATGCCAGCAGCATTTTTGAGTAATGCATACCGAGAATGCTCTTAATTAAATCGAAATATCAAGGAGGTCCAGCAGCATCAGCAAAAGTGGTTTCAGGAGCAAAAAGTTGTAAAAAATATATTTTACTAGGCCATTTTGAGGTTACCTAAAAGTGTTCTAACATGACCACTCCATGACATGGAAACTCTTCCCTGATGCTTCTGGTGCTTCTATACATTTTAACTGAATCAGCAGACCCCTCTTTAAGCATTAAAATAAACTTCTTCAAATTGATTCTCTCAGAGAATTTAGTGAACATCAAGTTAATGTGTGCAATTTGGACTAGATGCAAGTACTGTATAGTCAGTCTTATGTCCACACTCTGTAGTGTGTAGACCATTTACAATTAGCGCTTGCCTTCAGCATTACTGGTACTGCACCTGACCTTATCCTTTATCTTAAAGATGATGAGCCTACAATTCCCCAATTTAGGCCTGAGCCTAATCAGGTTACATAAGTGTCTACTGCTCAACTGTAGACACCAACCCCAGGCCTGGCTCCAGGGCTGGGTCCTGGAAAACTGTGCATTGATTTGTACCATGGGATCTTTAAGATGTCTCTTTTTTCTGATCTACTTAAATCTCAAAATACATAAGAAAAGGTGTTTGGTGAAACACAGGGTGTAAAAAAAAAAACTTCTTCTAAGCTCCTTGGTGCTCTAAGCCACTTCACCATGACTACCACAGCAAGATTTCAATCCACACAGGGATTATTTCTACTTGTGTGAAAATAAAAAATCTTTCAAAAATTAAGAATGCCATTTTGAAATAAATGCATAAACTACACTTCTACAAGCACTTTCTCAACAAACACACAGCACATCCTTGCACTCCTGACCTGGGAGCCCATTACTGATTTACAAGTGTTATTTAATGCATTGTTTGGCCAAGGCTACAGGATTTTCTAACATTATTTATTTATTTATTTATTTATTTATTTATTTATTTATTTATTTATTTACTTACTTACTTTATCAGATCTAGTTTGAAAGCTAGGATACCCTCAGAAAATGGAAACTCTTAAAATAAAATGTGATTATTGGACTAATTTGATTGGATTATTTGTTAAAAGTCCGACCGCAGCGATCACATCAGCATCCCTTCATTCACTGCAGCTTAATGTGAACGGATGATTAGGCTATAAACTGGCAAAATAATAAACTAGCACTTCCTAGATGTTCTCTTGTCGGAAGATGTTTCACTAGCTTTGTACAAACTAGCTTTGTACTAGGAGAATTGTGTCCATTCCTAAAGTCAGGCTCTTCTTCTGGCTTTGTCAGTTGTCTTCAAATATAGAAAATTACGAAATACGCAGTTTTATTTGAATGAATAAAATCACACCTCACATTCTTTAAGGTTTACAGCCTGGTGGTAATATAATAATGTTTTATATAGTCAATTTATTTATCCTCATAAAAGAATTTATCCACATAATAGAGTTACTTGCATGTTAATAAATCATACGCGTGTTGTTTTTGCTGTCTCGTCTATTTTACAAGCTTTACATGTTTCTGTAATCTGTTTATAGTCACATTAAGAATTATGAGTAAATAACCACACATGAATAATGATTACATCTAATCATAAAAGGTGTTTAAATCACAATAAAAGTAAGCCTGGGCCAAATCCTTACAAAATATAGCACCTCTGCCTCAAAATCTTTTTTTTGGACAAAGCACCTCATATTATTTATATACTCCGCTTTTATCCTCTCGGTCCAAATTCAATCTGAAAGCAGTGTTTTATCATGCTGCTTTTGTCCTCCTTGCTGAGTGACCTCACACTGACCTGTGAAAACGCAGGAAGGGGGTGAAACTAGTTTCGAATTCATGGCCCATGTGCTCATGTTGATAACAGAGTCCATAAGCATGCATGTGTTCTGCTATGTACCACAGAGGAGTTTAAATAAAGCCACTCGATATAGGTTCTAGAGAACATCTCTAGGCTTGGACTCTGATAAAAAAAAACGTATATACCAGAGAGTTTGCGGTCTGTTTTAATGACCTTGGTTGCTGCCCTGCTGCTTGCAGAGATTCCTGACTGGCATTTTGAGCTCATTAAGGAGTTTTGTTAGGAGGGGAATCATCATTCTCTCACCGCTCTTGTCTCCGCCACATGAAGGGGCTGCTTTTCCCTCTGTCTCTCTCCATGAGTTCCTGCTGCCATTAGTCCACTCAGCAGTCCTCTCTTACCAAACACTAAAAGCTATTTTCTTTGCTAAGACTTAACAAAAAAAAAAACCTCTTAGTCATGCCACAACCTGATTCACTCCAAAAGAAACCACATTACTAATCCCAGAATAATGTATTAGCAAAGTCTCTATTGACAGCAACACTCCATGCATCTTTTTTCAGCATGTAAGGAAGGAAATATTATATTATTGCAAGAGAAAGAGATGTTATAGTTAAAATAATGACAGGATGGTGATGGTATTGTACCAGGCAGTGTTGGGCAGTAACTTTTGACAGTAACTAATACTGTAACGCGTTACTTTTAAAAATAAAGTAACTTTGTTACCGTTACCATATGGTGCGTTACCCGTTAATTTCGGCTGAAGTGTAGACTACAGCCTAACCTGCTTACAGCAGCGTCGCATTGTAGGATTGGTGGATGAACCACTGTAAACACGAAGAAGACGCGCTGTGGGCGTGTCTCCGTTTATTCAGGTCTGTGCGGCAGTAATGGCGAGTCGAGGCGAGAGCAAAACGAGTTTCTCAAAGTGGAAATATGCTCATTATTTCACTTTAGTTGAGTATAAAGACAAAAACCTTTAAGTCAAATGTAAGTTGTGTCTTTCTGGTTCGAAGCTCGTATCTACTGCGATAAAGAGCAACTCCAATCTGTTGAAGCTGCTCCAGGACCTCCATGCCTGAGGAGCTAGTAGCTAGAAGCTAACCCGGTGTTCTGTTCTACATTGTGGATAGTTTTCATACTTCAGCTGTGAAAGGAACATTTTTAAGAGCTCAACACAACAACAGAAGCCACTTTAGTTTTTAATTGTCAATATATTATTCAGCTTGTTTTGTTATTTATTTCAGAAATCCTTGTGATATATTCAGTTTGTGCTGGTCTGAATTTAATAAAATACTGTTTAAAAATGACTTTGTGTTTAAGTCAGTTTTGTGTTTGTAGACCATAACACATAAAAGGGCATTAATGGGAACATTAAAGAAGGTTCTTTAAAAAAGTAACTAAAAAGTTACTTTTAACAGTAACGCATTACTTTTTGGTGTAAGTAATCAACAAAGTAGCGGAGTTGAATGAAGTAACGAGTAACTGTAACTAGTTACTATTTTTTAGTAACGAGCACAACACTGGTACCAGGCATAACTTTATGAAATTATAACATTATAAACAATGAAGTGAGTAACACTGATTATCTCTTCATTATGGCACCTGTTAGTGTGTGGGATATATTGGGCAGCAAGTGAACATTTTGTCCTTAAAGGTGACGTGTAAGAAGCAGGAAAAATGTGTGAGCGTAAGGATTCGAGTTTGACAAGGGCCAAATTGTGACGTCTAGACGACTGGGTCAGAGCAGCTTCCCGATATGGGAACACATATATACAATTTTAAATATACTAACTAATTGGAGCAGATGTTAGAAATATATAAATTTCACTCAAAATATCTCACTTTGTTATTAAAATATTAATAAATATTTTATATTTATTTATTTATGTATTGGAAATTATTATTTTAATATAAATTCTTTTTAGATCTCCTTCAAGAATTACGTTCCGGTTCTGGTTACTTTCCTGCAGTTTGCGGCTGAGAGGTCAATGCTAAGATTTTCTGGGAAGGCAATGTTCAAATTATTTTTTTCGGTGGAGTTTATAATTATTTTTTATATCTGAGTTAATTAATGTGTGTTGCGTTGCAGGTTTTAATTTCGCCTCTATTATATTTAATTATTTATTTATTTATTTATTTATTTATTTATTTATTTATATTTGTAATAAAAGCAGTCAAACAGAAATGCGTGCTCCAGTAATCGCACGTTAATTAAACTCTGACTCTGACACTGGAGTCTCCTTCCATAAATTTAAAAGAATGGATAAATATGTAAACACTACATTTTTTATTATTTTATAGTTGGTTTGGATTTATGTGGTGCATCTGCCATGCAACTGCCTTCTATTATAAAGCTGCTTTTAATAATAATCATTAAAAAAAAAACCTTATTCTGACCAATCAGATTTAAGAATTTAGTTTAATTGTAGATAAACATTCTATTTTAATTCAAATCTGTGCTTACCGCATTTGTGAGCAAACGCTGACATGCCTACAACTATGATTACACATCCGTACTGGATCCCTGATGGCCAAGAGATTTTCCTTTGATCTGCATCTTTATTTGACTATAGCGGCGTGTGAACAGATGGCGAGGAAGTGACTGATATTTTCTAGCCACCTGAACTTACAGTTCTGATGATTTAAAAGGTGTATAAAAGGCAACGCGTTGCATGAAGCCATGTTCGCCTTTTTCTGCTTCCCTCATCAGTCACTCACAGTCTCCTGATTTGTGCAATGCAATTTCAATCATTCCCTGGTTGAAAAGGTGGATAGAAAAATTACAGGGTGTCCAAAAAATAAGGAACCAATAAGAATCAACCTGTATATGCCAAATCTTTGCAATACTACAAAATACTACAATACTTCCTTTACGCTCTATTTTCGCATTTTCTTACTCAGGTTTTTTCATATTTTGTTTAAGGTTTTCGCTCACGACTTGAACATGGTTTCCAACATTGCTTATACATGTTGATAAGCAATGCTTATCAACATGTGCTTGTTAATATTATGAACAGCAGCTACGCCAATTCCTCTCCACTGCTTCTCTTTTTCTACCCATCCCAAGGCATCCTGAGGTTGCGCCAGCTCCAGTCGTGTCCCACCTCATGAAGATTATGGACCTTCAAAGAGTACAATGCTGACCCCGCAAACATCCCGAACTATCTAGAGACATACCAGCTCCCTGTGGATCCCACTTCATGCAAAGTTTGGACATTGGACTTCTTTGAAGGTTTAAAGGCTCTGGCATGGAGGTGTTGGTTTTGGATCTATTGTGATGTTCAGCTATTTTATGAGTTGCTCAGTAGCTCCTGGGTCCACAACATCAACTGGCCATATAAGACTGTAGAAAGGACATTACTCGTAATCACACACTCCGGTACTCATGTTAGTTTTCACTCCCCTGTTTTGTATCGTTTTTAACATTTATAATCACACTCTTGATGTCACCCAAATGATGGATGGGTTCCCCTTTTGACTCTGGTTCCTCTCAAGGTTTCTTCCTCATAACATCTAATGGAGTTTTACCTTTCCACAGTCGGGTAAACACATATAATTCTCTATATTTCTTAAGTTCTGTTAAATTTGTAGAGATTCCAGACTCCTTACACCAAGGTGGCAGGGCAAACATCCACTTGAAGAGCTGAAATTAAATGTATATAATCTATTTGAAAGAATTGACAAAAGAATTTCAGTGTAAATTCTTATATTTCTGCTGTATCTTATAAATCTGCACTTTAATGCCATATATGACTGTTTCTCTCTCATCCACAGAGTAAATAAATGTATCAGTGCACTGTGCAATATTTTCTTCACCTATGGATCATCTACAACAAGATGCACTGTTTTCTTGCTTTGTAGTGGTGAGTTTTAATATAATCCCTCTACATATGTTAAAAAAAAAGAAAGATAAACCGCCAATGCAGTAATGAGGCATTTTAAAGCTATAATTATCTGCAATTTATGTATTTATGTTTCCACAAACAAACCATAAAAATGCATAATAGACCGGCTATAATCTGCTTTAAGTGCATTGCCCTATAAAAAACTAAACAGAGAGGACAAAACCATACTGTGTTTTAAGTACAGGAATATAATACATTATATAGACAAAATTATTGGGACACCTGATGTTTTCAGCCATATGTATTTTACCAAAACCACAAATCCAGCCTCTGCATCTTATTGGTTTGTGCCATAATAATTCTTCTCGGCTTATACTGTATGTACACCTTTTTTTTTTTTTTTTATTAATTTCTTTTCTGCTTAGGCTAAGCAAAATATTAAAGTGATTGGATTCGTCCACAACATCAACTGGCCATATAAGACTGTAGAAAGGACATTACTCGTAATCACACACTCCGGTACTCATGGATGTAGTCATTGGATTTTGGATGACAGACTGAAAAAAATGTGTTGTACATTTTCAGGTACAATATAACCAAATTTGTAACAAAAAGTTGTTACCTTAAGTGCTGAGATGTAAATCTAGACCACATAGAGTGCAATAAAAAAGCAAAATAAATGCAAATAAAGCACATTTTGAAGATGTAAATATGCTACATTTAGCAACAGCTTGATGTTTTATGGCAATAAACATCATACAGAGTAGCAGGTCGAGGCAGCCATTGGCAATTTGTCACTCTGGTGAGAGATTTAAGAAAATCTATAGGCATCCGTTTAGGCATATAGGCCAGGAAACTAGCATTTCCCCCACTATGTCTGGCCGTTTGTAATAATAATAACAGATGTCTAAAATATGTAAAAGATGAGAGATAAGTCTTGTTAATGTGACACAGATGTAAAGAAGACCGAATTGTTTTCGTTCCTGCTCCAGCCAAATTACACCTCATACACTACAGATAAATCCTGCTGTTTCATGCATTTTTTTCCATCACCAAACTCGATTGGTTTACAGTTCCAATCACATTTATATAACGCCATTAAAGATAGGAGTTCTGTCGTTCACATCTAGCCTGTACATAAATAAAAATAAGAACAACCAAAAATATAGCTGCAAGCAGCGATGGCGGGCCCTCGCACGTTTGTGTATCGCTAAACGGTGCCTCCCAGAAAGCAATGCACGGTGGGCAAGTGCATCAAGTGGGTAAATATCAGTGGACCATTTTATGTTGTTACTGACCCATTTGGGGACTGTAGGTAAAAGAAACCCCACATTTTAGACAAACGGGGCACTAGTGAGCCACTTAAGAGATACATCGTTGTCCGACCTTTTTGTCCACACTTGTGATGTATGTGACTTGTCAAATGTGATGTATGTGTCAAATTTCAAGTTAATCTAAGCACGCCAAAATCCTTAAATATGCCTGAAATAAAAGTAAAGTTTGACGCGTTGCCATGAGAACAGCGTTCAAGATATCAAAAATCACTTTGCAATTTATCATCTACAATGTCTCGGCATCATGTTGATTACGTTTGGTGTCAATTGCATAAATATCCTAGGAGGAGTATTTAAAAGTTCACCACATGCAACTGTCAAAAAATCCACCGTTTGTGACTGACACACTTCCTGGCACCTGTTGGTGGTGCTATGTCCGAGATTCACAATAGGCACATCGATGCGATCGGAATCCTTGGCCGAACATATAAACCGCGTGTCATCCGAATAAGACATTTTTTGCTTTAGATATTAGACACTCCCTGTTTCTCTGAATTCGCCAGGAATTTGTTGCCTCGCCACGGCAGCACGGTTCAAAATATCAAAAGTCCCTTCACAATTTAGCAAGTGCAATGTCTCGGCATCATGTTCACCACGTTTGATGTCAATCGCATAAATTCCCTAGGACTAGTATTGAAAAGTTCACCGCATGCACTTATAAAACAACCCAACATGGCCGACTTCCTGTTGGGCGGAGCTAATAGGTTTGATTGTGACAGTTGTTCGAGTCGATGAGATCTATATGCATACCAACTCTCTTACATGTGCGTACATGTTTGCCCGATCTGTGCACCGATATTTGTTTTTGCATTACAGGGGACGCTACAGAGCCCTACTGCCACGCCTATGTTCCAGTCTTTGAACGGTCCTAATGGCAGACGACTTTGACGTCTGTGCCAAATGTCCGGTGTTTTCGAGCATGTAAAGGCACCCAAAGTGCATGCCAAGAGCTTAAATATGCCTGAAATAAAAGTAAAGTTTGACACGTTGCCATGGGAACAGCGTTCGAGATATCAAAAATTCCTTTGTAATTTACTATCTACAATGTCTCGGCATCATGTTGACCACGTTTGGTGTCAATCGCATAAATATCCTGGGAGGAGTATTTAAAATTTCACCACATGCAACTGTCAAAAAATCCACCTTTTGTGACTGACACACTTCGTGGAGCCTGTTGGTGGCGCTATGTCCGAGATTCACAATAGACACATCAATGCGATCGGGATCCTTAGCCGAACATAGACACCGTGTGTCGTCAAATAAAACATTTTTTGCTTTAGATATGAAACACTTCCTGTTCTCCGAATTCGCCATAAATTTGTCGCCTCGCCATGGCAGCAGCGTTCGAGATATCAAAAATCCCTTCGCAATTTAGCAAGTGTAATTTTTGCAAGTGACCTTTTTGTCCACACTTGTGATGTATGTGACTTGTCAAATGTGATGTATGTGTCAAATTTCAAGTTAATCTTAGCATGCCAAAAGCCTTAAATATGCCTCAAATTAAAGTTAAGTTTGACGCGTTGCCATGAGAACAGCGTTCGAGATATCAAAAATCACGTTGCAGTTTATCATCTACAATGTCTCGGCATCATGTTGCTTAAGTTTGGTGTCAATCGCATGAATATTCTAGGAGGAGTATTTAAAAGTTCACCGCATGCACTTATAAAACAACCCAACATGGCTGACTTCCTGTTGGGCGGAGCTAATAGGTTTGATTGTGAAAGTTGTTCGGGTCTATGAGATCTATATGCATACCAACTCTTGTACATGTGCGTACATGTTTGCCCAATTTGTGCACCGATAATTTTTTTTGCATTACAGGGGGCGCTACAGAGCCCTACTGCCACGTCTGTGCCAAATCTCTGGTGTTTTTGAGCATGTTAAGGCACTCAAAGTGCATGCCAAGTGCTTAATTACGCCTGAAAATGAAAGTAAAGTTTGACGCGTTGCTATGGGAACAGCGTTTGATATATCAAAAATTCCTCCTCAATTTATCATCTACAATGTCTCGGCATCATGTTGACCACTTTTGGTGTCAATCGCATAAATATCCTGGGAGGAGTATTTAAAAGTTCACCACATGCAACTGTCAAAAAATCCACCTTTTGTGACAGACACACTTCCTGGCGCCTGTTGGTGGCGCTATGTCCGAGATTCACAATAGGCACATTGATGCAATCGGAATCCTTGGCCGGACATACACACTGCGTGTCATCCGAATAAGACATTTTTTGCTTTAGATATTAGACACTTCCTGTTTCTCTGAATTCGCCATAAATTTGGCGCCTCGCCATGGCAGCACCGTTCAAAATATAAAAAAATCCCTTCACAATTTAGCAAGTGCAATGTCTCGGCATCATGTTCACCATGTTTGATGTCAATCGCATGAATTCCCTAGGAGGAGTATTTAAAAGTTCACCACATGCACTTATGAAACCATCCAAAATGTCCGACTTCCTGTTGGGCGGAGCTAATAGGTTTAATTGTGAAAGTTGTTCGGGTCGATGAGATCTATATGCATACCAACTCTCTTACATGTGCGTACATGTTTGCCCGATCTGTGCACCGATATTTGTTTTTGCATTACAGGGGACGCTACAGAGCCCTACTGCCACGCCTATGTTCCAGTCTTTGACCGGTCCTAATGGCAGACGACTTTGACGTCTGTGCCAAATGTCCGGTGTTTTCGAGCATGAAAAGGCACCCAAAGTGCATGCCAAGAGCTTAAATATGCCTGAAATAAAAGTAAAGTTTGACACGTTGCCATGGGAACAGCGTTCGAGATATCAAAAATTCCTTTGCAATTTACTATCTACAATGTCTCAGCATCATGTTGACCACGTTTGGTGTCAATCGCATAAATATCCTGGGAGGAGTATTTAAAATTTCACCACATGCAACTGTCAAAAAATCCACCTTTTGTGACTGACACACTTCCTGGCGCCTGTTGGTGGCGCTATGTCCGAGATTCACAATAGGCACATCGATGCGATCGGAATCCTTGGCCGAACATACACATCACGTGTCGTCCGAATAAGACATTTTTTGCTTTAGATATTAAACACTTCCTGTTCTCCGAATTCGCCATAAATTTGTCGCCTCGCCATGGCAGCAGCGTTCGAGATATCAAAAATCCCTTCGCAATTTAGCAAGTCCAATGTCTCGCCATCATGTTCGCCACCTTTGATGTCAATCGCATGAATTCCCTAGGAGGAGTATTTAAAAGTTCACCGCATGCACTTATAAAACAAACCAAAATGGCTGACTTCCTGTTGGGCGTAGCTCATAGTTTAGAGGGCGAAAGTTGTTCGGCTCAATGAGGTCTATAGGCGTACCAACTCTCGTACACGTGCGAACATAATTGCCCGATCTGTGCACGAATGTTTGTTTTTTAATTACAGGGGGCGCTACAGAGCCCCCCTGCCACGCCTGTATACCAGCCTTTCTAAGGCCCTAGTGACAAAGGACTCTGACGTGTGTGCCAAATTTCAAGTTTTCGAGTATGTTAAGGGACCTCTAATGACCAATGTGTGTAAAAAAAAAAAAAAAAAAAAAAAAAAAAAAAATAAAATATTCTAAGGAAAACAATAGGGCTTCGCACCTCTGGTGCAGGCCATTCTGGCCTGCTCCTCGGTGCTCGGGCCCTAATAATACAAAAAATTTTTTAAAGCAAATAAAGAGTCCTTTTTCAGTAATTGTATAATGTACTGTATAAAAGAATGAAACAGAGAAAATGTGAGAGGAAAATGTTTAATGCGTGACTTCATTAACATAATCTTGGTAGCACGATAAACTACGAGGTTCTTTTATATATACTTCTACAAAATTATTGGCATCAAGCAACGGGTTCTATTAACATGCAATCAGAGATCGAGATCAGAGTCTAGTTTGTATGTATTTTAATAAATTTGGGACAATATAATTTATGTAAATATCACTAACCCAGATTATTGCACATTGGCCATCAAATATTACACACATTCTCCCAAAAGCAGATATATCAAAACTTTAAAAAACTTTCTTTCTTTCGGCTTCTCCCATTAGGGGTCGCCACAGCGGATCATCCGTATTCATGATTCGCATGTTTGATTTGGCACATGTTTTTACGCTGGATGCCCTTCCTAACGCAACCCTCCCCATTTATCCGGGCTTGGGACCAGCACTAAGAGTGCACTGGCTTGTGCAACCCTAATGGCTGGGGTTGGTTCCCTGACCGGGAATCAAATCAAAGTTTTCCTTTGATGCCAGCCATAAATGGAGGAATTTATATAACTTATGCAAGACTGGAAAGTAGTATGCCTTCTGAGTGAAACGTTGTGAGTTCAATCAAATTTACAAGGTTCTGTGTAAGTGGCAAAATTTCCAAAGGCTCTGAACTCACATTTGAGATCACATTTTCTCTTATTTAATTGTTGATGTGAATCTTTAGAACAGAAAATCGCAACAAAAAATGAGTCCAATAACAGAGCTTCAAGGTTATAAAAGCAAGATTTTCATCACAAAATCTGAGATGGGTGAACATTGGGAGGGTTACAGAGATGAGAAAAGGCAATTTAGGTGATAGTTTATGGGCGGTAAGTACAATACCAACTGCGCGGTAAGTACAATACCAATTGCACGATTGAGATCCACAGCTTTCCCGAGTGCCACTTGGAAGCTATAATCATGATCTCCAGCTTGTCATTATTTAACTTTAGAAAAATGCGTAGGCATCTGGTGTTTTAAGTTGTGGGAGCACTTCATAAGTGAGGCAGGTGGGAGGAAAATGGAAGGGTTAGTGCTACAGTACATTTGCATAGATCTACATAAAGCCCATGACCATGGATAATAGCACCACATGGAGCATGTACATAATAAAGAGTGCCACGAGCAGAATCCTGTGGAACACCTCAGGGTGGACGATAATGTGTGAGATTTATAATTGCCTCTGTGAAAAAAAATATTTGTCTAAGGGCTAAATCATATCTTAATATAGGATAAAAAAAAGAAGTGATTTTAAAGCCAAGAGAAGAGAGTGTTCTGATTATCATAAAACAATCAAATCACCCTGCTGTACATTGAGCGATGCAGTTTAATAGTCTGTAAATTAAACTAATTAGAAAACCGAAAGCTATATTTCGAGTTGAAAGAGCAGTTTTTCACGTAGCTTTTGATTTGTCAGATATGGATTAAATCCAGGTAACGAGGTTCCTCAGAATCAGCTGGCAAATGGCCACCATATTTCCTCTACTGTGCCAAATTATAATTATTCGGATATACATCAGTGGATAGAGTTGAACCTGGTGACCTTGGGGAATGTGAAATGTCGTATATCATGGTTTTCTCTGGTCTAAAAAAAGATGAGCTCAAACAAGAACTTTTCCCAATACAAATTATGCAAGGGTCAGCTAGATTTTTAAGATAGAATACAAATTGTCGGTGGATAAAAAAGTAAAACAATAAGGATATTTTACAAGCATGTAGCTGAATAAGGACAAATTCAAATTCCTCTATTCATTTCAATGAGCTCAATTTATTACATTTTACCCTAATGCTCAAAGCAGAACTGTACTGCTGAGTCAAATGAGTAATAGAGTGGATTATAAGGGAGAGTATTGCTGAAGGGCTGCAAAGAGCCTGTCATTTAGTTGCTGTGAAAAATGTGCTTGCTGTTAATGCCAGATCGGCTTACTCAGCTATTGTCTAGAAAAGGAAGCACACAGACAGAATTTTGGATGTAATGCTTCACTTTCGATAAGCAAATGTGCCAGCACTAAACACGTCCCACTGCCCCGAGCTAATGACGACAGCGTGTGGCTGATAGAGGCGGGTTTTCATACAATCTGGTTTATTAACCACATGGTCTCTTAGCAAAATATCTTCTGATAAGCTTTTAAATGCCTTTATCACATGGCTCTGATGAAACACAGCACAAGAAAAAAAATATAGAGAATGTGAAATGTGTTGTCCATAAGCAGAGCAGTAAGGAAAATGCTTCTGAATAATGTTAATCATGTATATAAAACAGTATTAGCATGGATTTTGCCATACAAACACACATCGACAATAACAAAGGATCATGTGAAGAATCCACACAATATACTTTAACACAATGGGATTGTTTTATGCCAAAAAGAAAGTAAAATTCAGAAAAACCCAAACACATATACACACATATATACCGCGGGGAAAATAAGTATTTGAAACATCAGCATTTTTATTAGTAAGGGGATTCCTAAATGGGCTATTGACACAAAATTTCCACCAGATGTAGCCATCAAGCCAAATATTGAATTCATACAAAGAAATCAGAACATTTAAGTATACAAGTTGAGTCATAATAAATAAAGTGAAATGACACAGGGAATAAGTATTGAACACACTTTATTTAATACTTTGTAGAAAAGCCTTTGTTGGTGATTACAGCTCCTAGATGCCTCTTGTATGGAGAGACCAGTCGTCTGCATTGCTCAGGAGTGATTCTGGCCCACTCTTCCACACAAATGGTCTTTAAATCTTGAAGGTTCCTTGGGCCTCTTTTATGAACTTTGATCTTCAGTTCTCTCCATAGATTTTCTATGGGATTTAGGTCAGGTGATTGACTGGGCCATTCAAGCTACTTGGTTTTCTTTTATTTGAAACCACTTCATTGTTTCCTTGGCCTTGTGTTTGGGATCATTGTCTTGCTGAAATGTCCACCCTTTTTTCATAGCTTTCTGGTAGATGGCAGCAGATTTTTATCCAGAATGTCCCGGTACATTTCTCCATTTATCCTGCCTCCAATAATATGAAGTCTGCCAGGACCCCTTGCTGAAAAGCAGCCCCAAACCATGATGCTTCAACCCCCAAACTTAACTGTTGGTATGGTGTTCTTGGGGTGGTGGGCAGTGCCATTTCTTTTCCAAACATGGTGTGTAGAATGACTGCCAAAAAGTTTAATTTTGCTTTCAACTGACCATACTATGGTCTCCCAATAATCCACAGGCTTCTCCAAATGCTCTTTCGCAAACTTTAACTGAGCCTCAACATGCTTCTTGTTCAGCAATGGAGTCTTGCATGGTGAGCGTGCATGAATGCCATGACGGTTCAGTGCATTGCTTATAGTTTTCTTTGAAACAACAGTACCTGCTGATGCAAGGTCTTCCTGAAGTTCTGCCTGAGTGGTTCTTGGCTTTTGGCGAACTCTCCTGATTATTCTTTGGACTCCTCGGACAGGGATCTTACGTGGAGCACCTGATCGTGGCCGGTTTATGGTGAACTGATGCTCTTTCCATTTCCGGATAATGGCCCCCACAGTGCTCACAGGAACATTCAGCATTCTGGAAATGCGTCTGTAACCATTTCCATCAAAATGCTTTTTAACGATAAGATTACGAAGATCTTGAGAGAGTTCTTTGCTTTTACCCATCATGAAGTCTTTCCTGTGTGCCTCCTGGGTAATGAGAAGCCTTTATAGCCCATCATTTAGGACTAAAGCAGCTGATATCAATTAGTACTGATAGAAGGCAGGGTTTCTCTCTTATTACTGACAGAGTTCAGGTGATCTCCTGGCTTTCTATGCCATTTTGCACCTTGTTTTTGTGGACATTTTACCATAAAATTCGTATCCACATTTTTATTATCAGTTTAAAGTCCACATTTGCTGTTATTATAACCTTCACTTTTCTAGGGAGATATTTCAGTAGACTGATGCATGTACTTGTGCCGATTTGTGCTCATTCATGCACTACATCTTTATGGAGCTGGCTCTGTGCACAGGGGCGTTGTCATGCTGAAACAGGTTTAAGTCTCCTATATGACATCCTATGTGAATGTATACCTCCCACTTTGTGGTAACAGTTTGAGGAAGAATCACATTTGGCTGGAAAGGTTGTGTCCCACAACGTTTGTCTATATGGTGTATGTAACTACTGGGGACAAAACTTGACCAGCAAATGTAAAAATAATAAACTTACTGTACATACTGTATTTTTAGATTCACTCTTCTCTAGAAAAGAAGTAAAGAAATAATATTGACTGGTGTTTGCTAACAAAACTCATTGAAAAATAGTCACTAAACACAAGCACTGACTAATTATTCAATAAATGATTATATATATATATATATATATATATATATATATATATATATATATATATATATATATATATATATGGATATTTTCATTAATAAACTTTTCATATATCCAGTTATACCCAAATTTGCTTACAGATTTAGCCTCACCAAGAAGCACTTTGATTGGTCGCATGTTTGCCGTGTTAATTATCACGTCTCATTTCGATCAGATACCACAGTACTTTTAGCAGCAACAGCTGACACAACAAATAATACTTTTGATGAATATAACTTTTGACCTAAAATATACACTGTGTGCACAATTGTTAAGCAAGTTGTATTTTTGAGGATATATTTTGTTATTGTACATCTACAGTGCTCTTGGTCAATCCAAAATGTTAACAAACCCTCAAATCTGAACATTTAAGTAGTAAAAGTGAAAATTTGGCTTTCTTAAGAGAATATCTACATGTACACCATTATTAGGCAACTATTAGTGTGCAGAATTATTATGCAACTAAATGAAAAACAAAGATTTTTCCATCTCACTTGTTTATTTTCACCTGTTAGAGTGAGAATAATAAACAAACTCAAAATTTACAAAAGAACATTTCTGAAATTTCAAAAAGAAAACCTCAGTGACCAATAAAGCCACCCTTCTTTTCCATAACAGTCACAAGCCTTCCATTCACAGAGTTAGTCAGTTTCTTGATCTTTTCAGAATCAACTTTTTGTGTCTGCCGCAACCACGGCCTCCCAGACACTGTTCAGAGAGGTGTACTGTTCACCTTCACTGTACATTTACTGCTTAAGAAGGGCCCAAAAGTTCTCAATAGAGTTTAAGTCAGGTGAAGAAGGGGGCCATGTCATTAGTTTTTTTTATCTTTAAGGCCTTTACTGGCCACACAGTGGAGTACCTGATTGCATGTGATGGAGCGCTGTCTTGCAAAGTCTTCCTGAAAGATGCAGACTTTTCCCTGTACCACTGCTTGAAGAAAGTGTCTTCTAAAAATTGGCAGTAGGTCTGAGAGTTGATTTTGAGTCCATTTTTAACCCGAAAAGGTCCAACTAGCTCATCTTTAATAATACCTGCCCATACTAGTACCCCACCTCCACCTTGCTGGCATCGAAGTGTCAGAGTCGAAGTGGAGTTCTGTGTCTGTTACTGATCCAACCCTGGGCCCATCCATCTGGTCCGTCAAGATTCACTTTCATCTCATCAGTCCACAAAACCTTTAAAAAAATCTGTCTTCAGATATTTCTTGGCCCATTCTTGACGTTTCAACTTATGTGTCTTGTTCAGAGGTGGTCGGGTTTCAGCCTTTCTTACCTTGGTCATGTCTCTGAGAACTGAACACCTCGTACTTCTTGACACTCCAGGTAGTTTGCAGTTGTGGAATATGGCAGCACTGGAGGATAATGGGTTCCTGGTAGCTTCATGTTTGATTCTTCTCAAATCTTCGGCGGTTAATTTGAGTCTTTTCTTCTTGTTCGTTTCTTGCGACCCTGTTGACTATTTGCTACAAAACGTTTGATGGTTCTGTGATCACACCCCAATATCTTAGATATTTCAAAAGTGCTGCATCCCCGTGAAAGACTTATTAAAATTTTTTACTTTTCAGAGTCAGTTAAATCTCTGTTTGGGCCCATTTTTCCTGAGGAGAAGAATCTGCCTAATAATTATGCACACCTTGATAAAGGGGTGTTGATCTCCATAGGCCACACCCTCCATCATAACACAAATACACATCACCTGATATGCATTGAATCCAATAAGCATTCAAGTTTAATCAGCTTGGACTTGAAAAATTACGGATAGAATGATGATATGGTCAAAATAATCACTTGCTTAATAATTGTGCACACAGTGTAAACGGTCTTTAGATAAAGACAAAAAAGAGACACTAATTTTATCAGAAGCATTTTTAACAGGAATGTATAAAACAACATGAGCTCACAATCAAGCTTTGCAACGTGCTGTGAAGCGAGTCTAGCTTCTTCAGGGTCTATTTTCGCTTGCAGAGTGAAAATAAACTGATGAGTCGGCCATGTTGTGTCTGAAATGTCACTAACATATATTATATCAGTGTTATGTTTATATTCATGCGGAAAATTGACATGGCTGAGATTAACTACAGTGATCAAACTGCAAGCACTGCCTACAGCTGCCATACTGATATTCAGGCTTGTGTAATAGTGCTTAAACTAACATTTATGTACAGTTTTTTTTGTATTTTGTTTGCATGCTTTGGCTGTCTAGATTGTATTTATATATGTCATCCTTGTCTCATCTATGTTAAGAAAGAAACTTGTCACATTTACATTACTGCACAATGAAATAATTTTCTTCGTTAGGAAGCTGGGGTCAGAGGGCGGGGGGAGTCATAATGCAGCACCCCTGGAGCACAGAGGGTTAAGGGCCTTTCTCAAGGGCCCAAGAGTGGCAGCTTGGCGATACCAGGGCTTGAATCCCCAACCGTCCAATTAGCAACATAGAGCCTTAACCAAAGCATATCCACTGCAAATAAAAGCAGCTGGGCCATGGTTTAGAGGCTGTGCACTAGAAGGGGGATGTTAGGGGGCTGAGCTACATGTGTAATGCCTAATAGAGCACACCTGAATCCTGTTTTTCCTGCTTTATTATGAGTTTTCATTTTCTTTCTCTCTTTCACTCTTTCCATGAGCAGTGAGCTGGAACACAGCCATATTGTTGGTGCTAGAAAGTCTTTTAGATTTTGACTGTACCAATGGAGCAACAAGCTCATCTGTGATCTTCTTGTATTTCTGAGAGGAGTTCAAAGAGAAAGAGACAGAGAGAGAGAGAGAGAGAGAACGAGAGAGAGAGAGAGAGAGAGAGAGAGAGAGAGAGAGAGAGAGAGAGAGAGAGAGAGAGAGAGAGAGAGAACAAACACCAGTAGGTCTGTGCTTACTGTGGCACACAGAAAAATGTTCTGGATAATGATCAAATAGTGATCAGACTGGGAGCTTTAAACTGAAGCATGGTCCTGTTGGCATCCTCTACTAAAGAGCTTCCTCACTTAAGCTTTTGCAAGTGCAAAACTTGGATAATTACCCAAGTCCAAAAAAAGGGCCAGAAAGTGATAAATAAGATTGCTGCCTTTTTTTTGTCACTGATCTTGTTTCTTCCCAAGTGCTTTTAAACATGTCTCAATTATTTTATAAACTTATGAATGGATATAGATGCCTGTAATTTGCCTTTTTAATGGCTGCTTGCAAATAAGTATCAGCTAAACATGAACACTGAGGCTCCTGCCACTACCAAAGTCAAATCATATGACTTCAATTTTCTTCTAATTACAAAGACTCCCTATAAAGTTTGTCTTCTGAGATTGACATGCTGCGCAAAGATCTCAGCAATATAACTCTGATTCTCTGAAATGGTTGAACCAGCTTTATTCAGCTGAGTGCTTCTTTTAGCTGAAGCATATTTACTATGAATTCATTGCATGTTGTAAAATGCTTTTACTGCTGCATTGCTCTGAAACTCTGGTACAGTGTTCCAGGCAATAAAATAAACGAAGGTTTAAATGGTTTTAAATTTGGATTGAAGAAGTGCCAGTTTAAAATTATTCATAGTTCTTGTAATTCAACATACTGTGTGTTTGATATTGAGTTTGTATGCAATATCTATCTATTTTTTTGGATAATTGTGACTTGATTTATTAATATTTTTGTTTGTCATGTACCATTTATCCTTGCTGATTTTGCTTTCAATTTTATTAACACATTGTATTATTTTATTATTTAAACATGGTCTTTAACAAAAATTTGTTATTATTATTTGTCTAATTTTTAAAACGTTCTGTGGAAAAAAAAAGTTTTAAATGAGCCTAAAATTTATATTATTATTAATTTGCTTTATTTAATTCAATTCATTTTTATTTGTATAGCGCTTTTAACAAAGAACATTGTCTCGAAGCAGCTTTACACAGATAATGTGGTGATTAAACGTAAATATGTTCTTTGTAAGTATGTTTGTCCCTGATGAGCAACTGTGGCAAGGAAAAACTCCCCGAGATGGCATAAGGAAGAAACCTTGAGAGGAACCAGACTCAAGAGGGAACCCATCCTCGTCCTCATCAATAAAACTTTAGCGTTTTTGTTCTTGTTCTTTCTCCTTCCAGAGGAAACAGCACCATTTCCACTCATTGTAAGAAAGGCCAAAGTGACATTCAAAATAGAAATCAAAGATGTCTTTTGTGGTTTGCAGCAGAACATCAGCATAAGATTATGTTAATACACCATGGAAATTTGTATGATCCAAGTTTCAAAGCTTGTTTTCTGCTTCTTTCTGATGTGTCGAAAATGTTTCTTTTTTATCATGCTCAGCAGCTTTTTTCCCCTTCCATTTCGGCTGTCATGCCACTCGACGTTACATAAACCAACTCATTTATAGACTGAACAGGAAACAGCAAAGACTTGCACACACCGATGCGGCCATTTCACAAGAAATGAGGCACTCGAACTAACCAATGTGACTACATCTAACTTTGCAAATAATTCAATTGCATCAGCGCTACTTGAAGCATCAACCTTTTCTTTGGGTACATTAGTGTATTTGAGCACTTGCAAAGCTAAATGAAAAGCTAAATGAACTCTTACAGGGTTTAAAAAAAAAAAACTGGTGTTGTTACTGAACACTTGCTGGGGTTAATGAATTGAGGCAAGCAATGCATTCGCAATGACTATCAGCTTTAATGTGTGTAATCTCATTTAAGGTAAAGAGTTGATCTGTGTTAATGTTAAAACAGTTAGAAGTTCGATAACTGTACTATTTTGGGGACGTGGACAAACTCACAGGATGACAATCAGTACTATGAGGAACCTTATAGGAGTGGATAACATTAATAGTGAGAAAATGTTTAATAACTCTAGTAATATATTGTACTATTGAATTGTGTTGAGGGAAATTCGCAATTCAGTCACAATAAAAAAATAAGCCATGACCATTCAGATACATATCGGAAGCTTATTTTATTGGTCTAAGCTAAGCAGTGAGAGTGTGAGGCTAACTATTGTCCAAGCATACCAGCCATGGCTCCTGTCACTGTTTCCTCTCCTGATTTCAGCCCTGCCCCTGTTTCTATTTCTACTTCCTAGTCTGACCTTGTTTCACTCCCAGGCCCTGATCCTGTCAGTTTCAGGCCCTGATCCAATCCCAGTTTAAGCTCATGATCAAGATCACTCACTTATCCCATCCCTATTTCAGGCAGTTTTTCTTCCTCTACAGAAGATGAAGATGTATGACAGTGTGTCAACTCTCTGTCAAGTGAATTTGTTTCATTTCAGAGCAGGCGCTTACACTGGAGTTCTACTATGACTCGCGAGTGGTTTTTGAACAGTGCAGCAACTTCTAAACATCTCAATGACACAATGGTATTAATATATCAACTGACACATTTTTTGAAAGTGATTTTTTTCCCCCCATATTCTGCTCTATTTGGTCAGCTGCCAATTCAGACACACTATCATTTGCACGTTACCATTTAAAGAAAGCAAAGGCTAACGTGTGATTTCTGAGAGGGCAAAATATTAACCCAAATGGAGATCACTTTGGGAAAAGGGTGGGCTTGGAGATTGAAATCACCTGACATACCAGTTGCAATGTTTAAAATATTTGAAAATATGTTCCCTGCGATTTTGCTAAGTCACTATCTAAAGGTAAAGCAGTGGAACTTTAGTACTTAAGACTTTATATAAATTACTGCCTCATGAAAGACTCTTGAAATGCTGCAAGCATTATGTGATGAATGTTTTGCAGTCGATTGGTGGTTAGGCAAAACTTAGCCTGCCAGGTCTTGTATTTTTGGATTTATTCGATAGTTTTCTCCCTAAATTAGTCTTGGCCAATCCCTACCCTCTAATTAGGTGTCTCATGATACAACAGTTATGAATCCAGGAGAGTGAAGCTTATAGATGTGCATAATTGGCTAATGTCGATAAGATTAATAGGGAGGAGAGGATGCCAACCGTCCCCTTTGGAGAGCACAGCCAATTTTGCTCTCTTGGACTTGAATTCATGTAGGGAAGTAGCATGGCTGCGATTCAAACTCCAGCCTATATGGCTATAACTTTTTTTGTATTTGCAAATGTTCAAACATAGTCATTTCCATGGTAAAATAATATGCAGCCGAGAAATCCTGGCCAGTTAATGAGAGAAATGAACCAAACCCATGGGAAAGATTCTGCACTGTAGTCCTCTTCAGGCTTTGTCCTTGAAAGTCCATTTCCATTCCTCCGCTGCAGATTATGAGTCTTAATCAGAATCCTTCTTAGAAGTGACACTAAAGCTTCTCAGCATTGAGCAGGCTCTAAGAGTCAAGATAATTATGCAAGCAGCTAGAGAGTCAAAAGTGAGAAAAGCTTGTCAGTCCCATGGGGCACAATCTTGTAACAAGTCTTCTCTTTAAGGCACTTTATATCCCATGAGCTGACTTCCATTCCGATGTATTTCAGTTTTAAGTACAAAATTCTAACAACGAGAAAAAATGGCTGTAGTGCTAATTAGAAATGTTGTAGTTTTCCCATCGTTTAGATCTAATCAAAGATTTGGGGTCTGGGCATGGATTAGCTGCGAAAGCTGGCACACTGTTCAATTAATTAATGCGACGGACAGTCTGTAATCTCAGTTTAAGCTTTTTAGGAGGTCAGGAAATTTTACACTCATGGAATGCTACAGGCTGTTGTTATCTCAGGATCTACGTAGGGTTGATTTTACACAATCGAAATCCTTGGTAAGACAGTAAGCCTCTTGTACCTAGAAATTATAAATATACAAGAAGGTCTTTCTAGGTCTAAGTCTTAAACATGAGCTTGGTGTCATTTCTAAGCAGCTTGTTCCACCTTTAAGGAATCCAGTTTTATACAACGGATGTGCTGCTGGGAGTTACTGGAAAGCTAGTGTTATGACTTTTCCAGCCATATTTGTTTTTTTACCAAAATAGGAGACCTAAAACATTTTCAGAATGATAATGCCCTTGTGCTCAAAGTGTGCTTTGAAGCATAAAGATCTGGTTATGAGTTAGAGTGTTTGATCCAGAGAGGCTTGCCATAGAGTTCAACCCTACTCAACACTTTTGGGATGAATAGGAACACTGACTGTACCACAGACGTTTTCACCTACATCAGTACCTGACATTATTAACACCCTTGTAGATTAATCTTCAGAAGCACACTCCAAAATCTAGTAGAACATCTTTCCAAAAGAGTGGAGCATATTATAACAGCAAATAGAAATTATATGTGGAATGGGATGTTCAAAAAGCACCATCAATTCATCCACAATCTTTTGTCAATATTGGGTATGTATTATGGGTGTAATATTACACAAAATTCACGGTTTGGTACATACCTCGTTTTTTATGTCATGGTTTGGTTCAATTTCGGTACATTTAGGGGGAAGAAATGCACAACATAAAACTGCTTGTTGTTTTTTAATTAATAGTTCATTATTATTATTGCCATTGGCATTGACTGTCAGGGGTGCTTTTCTAAAAAAAAAAAAATGAATATACAGCACAAAATAATTCCTTCATGTGTTAATGAATTGATTTTCTAATAATCAGTATTCATTATTATTGACATTTTTATACTTCTGCTGCTGATGCTGCAAGTTTGCATGTTGTTGGGGCTTTTGTTTGTTTTCAACCCATTGCACCTCAGCAGCCTGAGGTGTGGGTAATCTGGTCTCCTCTGTCACTGTCATGTGTGGTTTGTGTTGTGAGAGGAAGTTGTGTGGTAATTACAGTGGGTGCGCAGGTGCCCTTCAGGGGAATAGACAGCAGGTGTCTGGCTCTCTACAAGTCCTTAATTACAGAAGCTCTCATGTTCCGAGTCCAGACGACTCTTATCACACTCAGCATTCTCCCTTTTGTGCTTTTTGTTTTGGACAGTGCTTTTGGCACCTTTTTTTTATTGGTTTAGAAACATATTCACACAGTAAGGACTTGATGTCTGAGTGCAAGTGTTTGCAACTCAGAAACATACATTAACACAACACAGGTTTACTGCACTGGGTTTATAGTCAAGAGTAACTAAAAATGTTTCAAAAGACTGATGGTTCATATTGCACCAAAGAGATCCTCTAGTCAGAATGATCACCAGGTTCTTGGTCTTACTAAGGCCCTTCTCAGTTCGTTTGGGCATCCAGCTCTTGAAAGAGTCCTGCTCATGCCAAACTTATGCCATTTTCAGAAATCTTCAGTGCAGCAGAAACATTTTTGTAGCCTTCCCCAGATTTGTGCCTTGCAACAATCCTAACTATTCTAGTAGTTCTTTTGACCTCATAGCTTGGTTTCTGCTCTGATATGTACTGTCAGCTGTGAGGCCTATTACAGAGAGGTGTGCACCTTCCCAAATCACGTCCAATCCATAAACTTCTTTACAGGAGGACTTAAATTGTCTTAGTCAAGGTATAAGAAATATCTCCACAACGATCTAGAGAAATGAGAGGAACCTGATGTGTTGCAATTTTCAAGTGTTTTTGCAAAGAGTCTGAATTCTTATGCACATTTGATTTTTCACGTTTTTTTATTTAAAAGTGATAATAATATACATTTGTAGCATTAATTATTGGAACTGAGTGTAGAGTGTAGTGTGTGTGTGTGTGTGTGTGTGTGTGTGTGTGTGTGTGTGTGTGTGTGTGTGTGTGTGTGTGTGTGACTATAGAACATTTTTAGACTTCTTTATTTTTATTTAAATGCATTTCTAAGTTCCGCATTTATTCTGAAACTTTTCACATTATTCTATTAATATATTAAATATTAACTACATTTGGCAATTTCCGAAAATATTTGCATGGTGCTATTTTTATTAGTTTTTTTCTCCTGGAACTAAATAATTATTTAATTACTTGATTATATGATTGTTATTATTTAATTAATAACATTTATTAGTTATTTTCCACATAGAAGTGACAGGGTGCATGGTGATATATATATATATATATATATAATTTTTTTATTTTTATTTTTCTATGAAATACATTTTGAATATTTAACAAGGCACTTGAGCAAGTGCTTTTAATATGGCTCTATTTGCTAAATCAATATAAGTGAGCCAGAGCGATGAGTCAAATCATCCCAGAATGCATGGGCATGAATAATTCAAAAGCGATTTACTAAACAGATAAACAAATCCCGGTTGTAGTTGATCCCTCAGGGTAGTGGTCAAGTTGACACAGTTTTTATTCCAAAAGCAAAATTACAACTGCTTTCATGATTTAGATTTTTGTTTGTAGATGAGACTCAAAGATTTCTTCATTCCTGATTAAAGACAACAAATGCAGAACTAATTTAAATCCATGGCATGTTTTTCTGTGTTAATTTCTCATTGACAAAGTTTTCTGAAGACGTTAGATGTCAGTTAATGTATTTAGTTAACATGTATAACAGTTAAAATAATTCTTTTTAGGACTCACCATTTTACCTGCTTTGGATGGTTGAACATGGATATCCATGGAAACCCAGTCTAGGCCTAAATCTCTTTCTGTAATGAATAATCTCATCTAGATACCACAGACTTTTAGTTCATGATCAGTCCTGTTTTTTGTTACACTATACAGTGTATACTTTCTCATTGGTGTCTGGTTTCCTCCAAAGTTTCCTTTTGATGTTGCTTTCAGGTCTTGTTTTCTGCTCTGGTTGCCTTTGTCTTGCACCAAAGGAATCAAAATCTACATCCGGATTTCAGCAAAGTATATTGGACTATTGTGCAAATAAAATGATATGTAATTACATGATGTTAATTCAATCGTATACAGTAGTATCCCCACCTGCGGTTGTGTTTATCTTTATGAATACTGCATTAAATGATTAAATATGATTAGAGCACTTATTATACTGTAAAGGCTTTCAATATACATGTTTTTAAATATAATTAACAGTTGTTAACCTAGTTAGCAGTAAGAAGGAACAGGTCTGATTGTGTGTATTTAAACTTCCATCAACCTTGGAGCATGAATATGCCTGTTCAAGAGCACGGGAATGATATTCAAACATGATTGTATAATTTATGCTTTTTGTATATACAATATATGAAAGAAGGTTTGTGCACTCCTGACTGTTACACCCATATGTGCTTGCTGAACATCTCATTTTCAGATGTAGTCCTGCTTTGCTTTTTTAATAACCTCCTCTTTTTGAGTTCTTCCACACAAACCTTATGCAAACCATGTGTTTATTGAGTTTTAATTTGTGCACACGGTTTTTGAATTTTGGGTCTAGTGAGGAAAAACATTGTGATGCTACTGTACACACAATAATGTACTATCTAATTGTTTGTTTAAAATTTTGTGTCAACAGTTTGGGGAAGACTCGCCTATAGGTATGATTGTTTGGGATGCAAAAACTTTGGTATATTGTATATATATATATATATATATATATATATATATATATATATATATATATATATATATATATATATATATATATTTGACGAGTGAAAGCTGCGATGTTGTATGGTTTAGAAACAGTGGCATTGAGTAAAAGACAGGAGGTGGAGCTGGAGGTAGCAGAGCTGAAGATGTGAAGGTTTTCGTTGGGAGTGACGAGGATGGACAAGATTAGAAATGAGTTTATTAGAGGGACAGCGCATGTAGGACGTTTTGGAGACAAGGTGAGGGAGGTGTGATTGAGATGGTTTGAACATGTGCAAAGGAGGGACATGGGGTATATCGGTCGAAGAATGCTGAGGATGGAGCCACCAGGAAGGAGCAAAAGAGGAAGGTCAAAGAGGAGGTTTATGGATGTGGTGAGGGAAGACATGCAGGTGGTTGGGGTGAAAGAGGCAGACAGGGGGGTATGGAGAAGGATGATCCGCTGTGACGACCCCTAATGGGAGTAGCTGAAAGAAGTAAAAGTATATTTTTTTACAGACAGTACCCCAAAATCAAAGAAAAACTAAATATTTAAATCCAGTTAGCAGTGTTAAGGACACTATTATACTCTTCTGAAAAAAAAAGTTAAATTGTTTTTTTCCCTAAATTCCAATTCAACCCATGGCCAAAGCTTCAGCTTACATATAACATAAGTAGCTCCAGCTGACTGAGCTCTGGGAGAAGTTTTAGGGAACCAACATCTGAACCACGCCATTCACCTCAACAAGGTTCTTTTTCACCATGATTTGATTACAGTCTCGATAGATAGCCTGGCTATGCCTGTCTGTTTCCACTGAACCAAAAGGGCATCAGTAATTACTCTATCGAACAAACTCTTGCCATTAGTCCAAAAGTGTGCAGAAATAAGAGGGAGTTTTAAGTCCTCCTAAATCACTACATAGACAAGCAAAGCCATTAATGGGATGCATACAGTGAAGCAGTGATTTGAAACCCTGACCACATCGCATCTTATCGATCAGTCATGAGCAGGAGACACGAAAGGTTGGTTAAACACTGCAAATCCTCATCCTGTTGTGGTTGGCTGTCTTGTTTGTTTAGCTGCAGAACCCAATCACAAGGCTAAGACATATAGGATACAAGCGAGAGGAAGCTAATGGACAAGCTTAAAGTTTTGCTGAGTGGTCAGACGGCACTCAAAAACAGACCTTGCCATTGAGGACATGCGAGCACTCGCATTTCACACTCGGCCTTCTCACAGAACACATGGCCAGCACAACAAAAAAGTCCTTGGAGAGATATGGAGGAGAGAGAAGGGGAGTGCAAAGAGGAAAAAAAATCCTCTGGTGAAATTGAATTGAATAAGGGAAAACAAAAATTGGACATGAATAACTTTTTATCTCAGATATTAATTTGTAAATTTTTTTTAGAATTGACTATTTTTTTGATATACGTTTGATATAAAATCTTCTGAAATGCATCATAATCATTATAATTTTTTTCTCATAGTTTATATCAAAATGCTGCTGAATTCTTGAATCTGATTGGTCCTGAGGTGGTAATTCAATTTCTGTAACAGCGACTCAGACAGTAGATCCTGCTGCAAGGTAAATCACATTTATACTGTATATTGATACTGTTTGTATAACACCAGTAACTATTCTAGTAACTTCTATTTCACATAAACATCTAGTATTGATGCACCGCAAACCATTTTAATATAGATTTTAAAAACCAATTAAGAAAATAGTTATTTGAAAATGGTTTTAACATTTAACAAGGAAATGCATGTACATATAAACGTTGAGATGGTGAAATTTTCTGTATGAACATTAAGAGAAGGTCTCCAGTGTCTCCAGTGTCGATTATTTTTGTATCAGCCAGGAAGTTTATCACAATAAAATAGTCTTCAGGAAAGAAGATTTTTCATAATTTTCCATTCTCTTGGTACCATGAGAAGCCGTTTTTTGTTGAATTATTAACTTCAAGAGAGGATGAAAGAAAAGCAGTGGTTGTGTGAATGACAGATTATACAGTAACTGCTATAATATAACCCCCGGCCACACAGAAAGAATACATAAACATTATTTCCGTTTTTATTTATTATCTCATTCTGAACGATGTTTAATTTTGGAAAATTACAAGATTCTCTCTGCATGTCAAGATGCCTCGGTCACATTTCTTACCTCCATCCGCTACCTTCTTAAAGGGGCTGCTCCGGCCGGTAATAATACATTACCGCTAAATTGAAAACCCAAAGCGAGCAAAATAAACAAAAAAACAACACAGTGGATTCACGTTTATTATTATATTTAGAAAATACCAGCTTTTATGCCGGTTGTATCATTTTATTTTGTTGTATTTATCTGCCACAACTTCAAGGCCGGTCCGTGAAAATATTGTCTGACATTAAACCGGTCCATGGCGCAAAAAAGGTTGGGCACCACTGATATAAGTAACAGGAACGAACTCGTTATGTTGACATTTAACAACATTAAAACATAGTTACACTCGGAGGTGTTGTTATGTTCATTGACAAATGGTTGATTTTTTGAAAAACAAGGAATAAAGCACATCAGGAGGAGAAAAGTACCTCTGCATCATGTTGCATTGCATCACATCACCCTGTCAGTGATTATTTTCCTCTAGCTGCACACCCTGTCCTGTTTTGTTCCCACTAAAAGAATCCACCATTCTTCAGAATGATGTGTGAATGATCTGAAGAGTTTTATTTAAAATAATATTCATTTTGATGCAATGGGACATGATGCCATGCAAATATCTGTCCTTTACCTGATGCTTCAAATAAGCGAATATAACTCTTTTATAATTGCAACGTAAAAATGTCAAATAAGGTGAAGCATGGCCTATTTCACACCTCATTCAGGTCATGCAGGAGGCTCTGAATGCTTCCCTGTCACACTGAGATGCAGAACGTCATCGGGTACCAGGCATTCGTAGTGACTTCAATTTTAATGAGCCCCATCAGCACTCGTTCTGTCCTTAAACTGAAGCGGAACAGATAGAAAGAAAGAGAAATAAATAAAAATCCCCCCCTTTCCTCTTTTTCTGTCATCTTTTCTGTCAGCTGCTGTGACATTTCATATAGTCCTTACCTGGAAGACGTGTCTGCAGTGCTTGGCAGTTCCTCGGCGAAATGAAGTCTACTTTGCCGCATTGTTCGGCGTGAATGCCAAACAGAACCCACCAATTAATTTGTATGAGGATGCGGCATGTCCGAAATGTCCGAGAAAAAAAAAAACCCAGCTTTGCTTAATGATGTATATCTGGCTGATGTAAACACTTAATGAGCTGACCTTTGGCTGCTACATGCTAGCGGAGCACAAGGAATAATTACCACACCCTTCTATCATAAACCAAAAAAATTGAGACATTAAATGGAAACTTCTGATGGTTTATTCCATGTTATGTAGAACAACACTTTTTTATTCAATTGTTTAATGTGAAATCTAATATTTAGTTCTTCAAACACATTTTTTTTAATTCAACATGGGGTGGCCTGTAAAAATGTATTCTTTTATTAAGAAACACAAAGAACGTGTCCAGATATTAATGCCCAATTTGGACATTTTTGGAATCTTTTCCATTAATAAAACTGTGGCATTTGTAATAAACAAGTGTGATTACTACACTTAATTTATTATTCATATGAAAAACAAAATCATATCGATCATATCCTGGACATAAATCCTTGAATGACTCAAATACTTAATGATTTTTATATATATATATATTCAGCTGAGAGCCAAGATTTTTACTTATTTTTTTAATTGGTTCAAATTTATTTTATTGGGATGTTGGGTTTTTTCCACTTGTATAATGTTTGTATAATTTAATACAATTTTCTTAATATTGTTCAACCACCTCAATACAGGAAAGGTTTTCCCTTGTTTTATTTCTACCTAATTGATGCAGCAGAGCCCTATTTTTTTTTAGACTGTCCACCTCTCTCATCTTCTCAAACAGATCAGCTTTGAGAATCAATTTTCATTTTAATCCCTTAATCACTGCCATTTTTAATATGAATGTAATCTGACTGTTATGCTTGAGGATTAAGAGTTAAATAGAGTTTGTTTCTGATATTAAAAAACACCCATAACTGTGCTAGTAAAGTCTCTCTGTGACGTCAGAGTGACAATTCGATATCTTTCTCAACGAATAATAATACAGTTCTAACCAACAGCCCCAGAATCACCAAATACATCACAAAGATTTAAACTGAATCTAATATCATGTGGTTCAGGGTGGAAAGGCTGAAACTTCTTTCTAATATTCTGACCCTATATGGTTGGGCTGCTTACAGCTTCAATTTGTTTTTGTATAAATCCATTTATAATAATTTTTTGTCTTTTATTGTAGGACTGGTCAATATGACATTACTGTTCTGAGATATTATGAATGGAATAGTGCTTATAATGTCTATACAACACTCTAAAAAGCAGTTCATTTGAAGTTTTAATAGCTTTTTTTTCAATCATTAAATTCAAAGTAAAAACAGCTATTTTCAGTATTATGAATGTTTTTTAATTTTGAAATAGAAGTAACATTGAGTTCAGTTTTTCACAGTTGTGCTGTTTCGCAGGCAGTTTGGTCGTATTTACATACAGTTTGACACAATTCCTTCAGGTATCATAATATGATATTTTCATCATAACGCGCCGCTCAAATCTCAGCATTTGTTAAATCATTACAAGTCGCACGGGATCTAAATTTCATTGTGAACAAAATATTGTTTCTTAAAAGGAAAATTTAATGTGTGATATACGTGCGGAAACACCGAGTTTGATCAAATGTGAACAGCTCACGCCTCAAGACGAAAATCTTTTAATACAGCGAAATGAAATGTACCAGACAGAAAGGAATAAACAAAACAACCAAACAAAATAAGAAAACGGACAGATATTGACAGATGTTTGAAGCACTAAACGGATATACAGTGAATATCACTACATTAAACCCCTTTCAGCTGTTATAGTATTTAACTTGTGTTTAAGTAGCATTAGAACTTTAAAATAATATAATAATTTCTATATTAGATAGCGAAAGATTTGTGGACACCTGATTATTAAAACAAATTGGACATCCCATTCTAGATTTATTGCCTGTTTTTGTGCAAACTCAGCCATAAGAGGATTTGTTCTGTAAGTTCTGGGGTCTGGGATGCAGTCATGTTCAAGTTCATTACAAAGGGGTTCACTGGGATTGATATGGAGGCTCTTTGCAGTTCTTCCACACGTTCCAAACATTGACAAACCATGTCCGTTGTAAAAAGTGCTATAAAGTTAAACAGAACTGAACTGAATTGAATGTTCTTATGAAGCTCGTTGTCGTGTTGAATCAAATTTTGGGCCTCTTAGGTCCAGTGAAGGAAAATTGGGGAAAAACCACATGGAGGTGATGGTGAGGCGTCCACATACATTCGGATATATAGCATATACAAAAGCTACAGCTCGAGATGAATAATGGGAGAACAAATCTAATTGTGATGAAAGGTATGTACTGTATGTGTTTATATAGAACATATGTGTGTGTGTGTGTGTGTGTGTATATATATATATATATACATACACCTTTCATTTGCTAGGTCACAATCAGATTTGTTCTGCCAATATTGATCTTTAGCTGTGTGTGTGTGTGTGTGTGTGTGTGTGTGTGTGTGTGTGTGTGTGTGTGTGTGTGTGTGTGTGTGTATGTGTGTGTCTGTGTGTGTCTGTGTGTGTGTCTGTGTGAATGATCATCAGCAAGGACAAATCGCTGTAATCTACTCCACAGTACTTCATGTACAGTATATGGAGTGCACTTCCAATCAGGTTTAAGCTTGTTATTATAATAAAGTTTCCATTAATGTAATAATTGCTCCCACTTTTTTTGTCCCTCTGGCGCATTGTGACTAATTACTAAACAACATGATATGACAAGCTCTCTACGAACAGGAATTGGGGATCTCTGCTCCATTTATAATAGCCTCTCAGTAACAGTGCATTTTGCTACATAGTCCCATCAAAGTGCTAGAAAAGCAGCTCATTTTAATACTTTCTCTTCTTTCCTGCAGACCCATGTGGCTGAAATACTCGGCTTTCCGAACGGAACGTAGCTCGATGACGAAAAAAAAGGATTTTTAAAAAATCTTCTGTACATAACACAACCTAAATCTTGCTTTTTAAAACAAAAGTCCAGACGATTCCTTACAAAACTACACAGGAATACTTTTTTTTTTATTTTTTTTTTTTTTTTTTACATTTCATCAATAATAATCTCGAGACATAAATGACTAGCTAGAAACCTAGTAACCAGCTAGAGTGTGCTTCATCACTGACACTACACTATGACCGGAATGGAAAAGAAAAACAGGTTCGGAAACAGAACCACGCGAAACAGGTGGAGAAAATACATAATCGTACCGTCCTCGCATAATTGTGCATACAAGTGTCTCTAACACAAAATCCGGTGGTTCGCTCATTCGTTTTGCTCGCACATAGGCCTGATTTTCATCTCTGTGAACTTCAAGGAGTACTGCAAACCAGTCCAGGAGTACCACTCGATGCCGTCGGCGTAGGACGAGTGCTGACCGCGCAGGTACTGTCCGTTCAGGTTGGACATGTGGCAGTTCCGGTACCACCAGGCTCCGTGGTAGAAAGAAGCGCAGTTGTTCTCCGAGTGATCGTTGTCCTTGTCCTTTGTGGTGAACTTCATGCCGTTGTGTTTGAGCAATGAGTCCCCTAAAGCGACAGAGACAACCTGGATTACTGTGCGAAACAGTGATTTAGAGTCATTTTCAAAATTGCTGGCACCCTTGAAAAGAATTACTATAATAGAAAAAATATATACTACACCTCCGTCCTAAAATCCCTCTTTCTGTACTGACTTGCACTGATTTTGACTTTTTCTTCAATGTCCTGTCATGAACTAGTCTTTATAATGTCATGTCGTGTATATAATGTATATCTTCAGAATGCTGTACTGCTGTAATGACAATAGATCGCAATTGAATTGAATAGAACTGAATGACCTTCCTAGTCTGCAGCTTCTTTCCTGAGGCAGTCAGACTGTTCAACACCCTGCTACCTCCCACCTCCATCTGGCCTAATAAAAAAAGCCTTTTTACTACTTTCCCCTACCTTTTCCTCACTCCTTATTTTTTTTTTATTTTGCAGAATAAGTGGGGCTTCCAAAGTGTGTCTGTAAATATCAGAATTCAAGTCACTTGAACAGAGAAATTATTCCAGATTTAAAATGTCATGAATCATAGAATAAAGACTGCAGTGTTTTTTCTTTCACTGATGGTAATATGCAGAACACTTTTGCAAAGAAATAAAAATTTTAAAAATCATATACCTAGTCAGGTCTGAAAGTTGTTATACAATTACTATTATTATTATTATTTTTGTTTATGTAATTATTTATCATCATAGTCCTCATTATTGTTATTATTGATTTATTAATTGATTAACTGATTAATTGATTGATTGATTGCATATTTCAATTCGCCCCTTACACACAGCCCACAGTCTGATAAACTCTGAAGTAGATTCCACAAAGACATTTGTTTGTACTGCTTCTTCCTTCAAAAACTGTCTTCTGCTGTTCCTTCATAACATTTTCCAAATAACATGCACTGCCCTATGTTTATACTGTCCTGAGAATTTCTTGTCCAGTGTATTTATTGTTCACTTTGTCACTTGTTTCAATTTGTGGTAACTTGAAACTTATGTACTTCTGAGCACCATGTTGCTGTTTGTTATTATAGACTGGACCAACATCTTTCATTCCAGTGTACATTAGTTATGAGAAATGACAGCAAAACCCTGTAGGCTTCACTTAAACATTATCTAGAATGAGTTTTCTTCACGTAAAAAAAACTATATTAATACATTATGCTTCCCTGAAAGAAAAAAAAAATCATAATAGTATTTCCTAAAAACTGTCTTTCTTTTTCTTTCTCTCTTTCTCTTAAAATAGATCTACAACTCAGATAATTTCAGAGTTAATAATGATTCTGCTTTTAGAAAGACATAATAAAAGACTCGAGAAATAGCTAAAAATGATTTACTGAATATATTGCTGGTGGATGTTAAAAAGAGTTTTTCCTGAAAACTGTTGTCACATGAGAGTCCTACCCTGAATGCATAAATGGAAATCATAATAGAAATTACAAAAATGGAGAAATTTACATAATTTGTAAACCATTTACTGGAACAATTCACTTTTTAAAAAAAAATCAAAATCTATGATTTAAAGAAAGATTACTCTCTCTATGTACATAGTTTTTATTCCTTTCTATCAATATTTCTGATTTTCATATGTAAAAAAAAAAAATGCAATGTGTGTGTATATATATATATATATATATATATATATATATATATATATATATATATATATATATATATACACATACACACATTGCATTTTTTTGTATTTTGTATTTTTTTGTATTTTATATATATATATATATATATATATATATATATATATATATATATATATATATATATATATATATATATATATATGTATATATTTATATATATATTTATATATGGGCATAGATGTAGCTGTCTGTGCAATTATATATAAGTGTACTTATTTAAATAATGTCTGACCTACATCTGTAGATAAAAAAAATTCATACATCTGTAGATAAAAAAAAAAAAAGCTGAACAAAAATAACATCAATTTAAGAGTCGCACTGCAGCAAGACAACTATCTGAAGTATGAGAGCGTGAGAGTGACTTCACCTCTGAACTGTTCAAAGGAAACAAAGTTAAGGTTTTGCTGTAGCCTGCTCAGTGTCTTAAACCTGAGATGCTCTAGCACAGGGGTGGGCAATACATTTTTACAAAGCGCCACATGAGAAACCTGAATTGTGTCAGAGGGCCATACCAATGATAATATTTTAGGGATGCACCGAAATGAAAATTCTTGGCCAAAACCAAAAACCAAAAATGAAGAAACCAAGGCCAAAACCAAAAACCGAAACACCGAAAGAAAAGATTATGTCAATTATTAGAACCATTGCATTTATGGCTATGAGTGTGTACTAACCCCACTAAAATTAATGCATTGCAATTCAAAGAATAAATCAATTACAAAAGTTTTTTATTTATTATTATAAATTATTGTTTTTTATTTGTTACAATTCATAGTATTGACAGACAGACAGCGGTCAATTATTATTAGCAATGGTTTGTTAAACGAAAATATTTGACCGCCTGACGTTTGGAAGCCCATTCAAGTGAATGGAAGGTTCTAATCTACAGCATTAAGAAGAGCTGTGTAATAAATAATATTATAATATAATGATAATTATTCAGGATCCACAGGAAATGTTTTCAACCCGTCGAGCCACTGGAGACCAGTGATCCAAGGCAATGAATTCCATAATTTTTTGTGTTATGCCTTTTGCCTTGGCACCATCACTGGAAAACTTTCCTGCCTTTTCAAAATTGTCCGCTACAGACGGAGTGGGCATGCTCGGATTGACTTTACTTTTCTGCGCCGCGTCCTTCTCATATTTGAAATGGCAATGAGGATGTTTGGATTTGAGGTGATAAATTAAACCTGACTTGAAGAAACTCTTTGCAGATACACCCCCCTCTTGAAATTTCAGCATTGCATGTTTTGCAAATCGCTCTCCGCACACCGCAGACATGTTGCTCTTATCCAGATAACCGTGTGCTGCTGCACGTTTTTATTGCGTTATTACAATTGTGTTTCGGCCGTGTTGTTTCAGTGATTTAAGTATTTCGGCCGAAAATTTTCGGTGGCCGAATTTTCAGTGCATCCCTGTAATTTATGATTGGCCTCACGCAGCCCGGACAGGGACGTACAAAGGGCCGGTTGTGGCCCGTGGGCCGTAGTTTGCCCAGGTCTGCTCTAGCAGGACTCTAAATGGATCATGCTCAGAAACCTTAAAAAAAGTATGAATTGAACAATTTCTCCATGAAATGTGAGCTAAGATTCGACCACAGTTATGTAAAAAGCTGAGCTACTGATCGTGCAGTTCGTGCTTAAGAAGTTATTGGGTTCAGTAGGTAATCACTAGTGAACCCAAAATGTTCAATTATTTAATAATATTTAATAATAAATTCTTATTTAAAATGGTGAATTGTGTTTTCCCACATTAACTAGATGGATACTGTATTAACACAAAAAAAGGAACTTAAGGGTTCAAAATTATAGTATGGAATTATAGCTGGAAGATGTTCCTAAGAGGGTGCCAATAATTTTGGACATGAATGTAGAGTTGTCCACATAAAAAAAAAGGAAGGGATGTGAGAAGCATAGAAAAATGACTAAACCGCTTTGTCTCATTACGTCTCATCATGCAGTTCAATTACTTCAAATAACTGAGACTGATTAAACAGTAAAAACTATATTGAGCATAATTTATCACACCAGACACGTTATTCTCATTGGGCTGTACATTTTTGTTCTACATAAGCTGCTCAAATTTTATTAATTAGCTCATAAGCTTAACAAATGCAGGTATGAACGAATCTAAGTCAAACAACCATAAATTCCTATCTAGGAGCTTTACTACAGAGAAGAACAGGAGTTAAAAAAAAAAAAAAAAGATTCTACACGGCAGTGCAGGACAGGAGCGAGAAAGAAAAAAGAAACGAAGCGAGCCGCTCGCTTAATGTGCCCTTTTTAAGCAGTGTGATGGACTGCGAGTCTCAAGAATGTAATGTGGCTGTGAGTGTTAGGCCTCATCTATTCTAAACTAATCGCAGCTCTCAGACTGTGTTGATAAAATCAGGCTTTACTACAGCACTGTGGCTCACACTGGCTCTTTTACTGCAGCCGACGAGAGGCTAGCGATACAGTTATGTCATATCATAAAGAAGAGTTAGATGCCGTAAATCCCTCTTGTGTGCCTCGAGAACTCATCAGCGTGTTTAGTGAGGTGATGAATGGCCAGAATGATGGCACCAGTGAATGAAAAACAAGTGAAAGTTACAGGGTGAAGGGTTTCCATTAACATCTGAGGTCTATTCAAAGTCTGAAATATGTTCTATCCTAACCGAAATTCACAGATACTGTAAACTAGTGGAGAATGAGGCTCATTTTAAGCTTTAACCTTTTCAAAACATTTAAGTTCAGATCTTTTGCAAGCCTGTCATTATTTAAAGCTATGAACCTTGAACCCTTCCTTATCAGATTGCATTAGATGTGCATGAGAAAGTTATGTAACATCAACAGAGTATGTAGTACTTCACACTAATTTAGAAATAATTATGCCTTTCGTTTAAAAAAATTGGGACCAAAAAATATATATATATATATATATATATATATATATATACCAAATTTCTTGTAGCTAAATGAGCACAAATCTCCACAAGGACACTACAAAATCTAGTGGAATATCTTCCCAGACAAGTGGACGTTATTATACCAGCAAATGGGGACTAAATGTGGAATTCAAAAAGAACATGCAAATATTATCATCAGGTATCCACAAATCTTTGTCCATGCACTGTACTTCTTTCCAGCTTATCCAGTCCAAACTGTCTTTCAGCGGCTTTTTTAAAGAAAGCAAGTTTTGGCTTGGACCAAAAACAAGAATGACCCCCAGATCAACATTTGGAGAATGTATTGAAAATACAATTGGGGTCGAATTCTTTGCAAAATACTGTTGCTGGATATTCAGTCAAAGCATAGCGAATTTTTGAAATGTCTATAAGTTCACACTAGAATATTCTACTCATCCATCCATCTACACACTTATCTTTCCCAACTCCAATTGTTGGTGATGCACCAGGTTTAACCTAAAGATCTATATACAGACATCAAGAACAAGCTTTAAAGCAGAAGCACATAAATGAATAAATGAAATTTAAATGCTTGCTAGCTATACACTTATTTATTTTTTATTTTTTTTAAATGACTCTGGACAAATACTTTAGAGTAGAATTATGCATGTTTTTACCACGGAAGTGTCAGCATTACTAACAAAAAATAAATCATGGCAGGCAGGCAGTCACAAATAACTACATTTATCCACAAAAGCCTTAGTGCATGTCAGCAGCTGCATGTTAACAGCACAAATAATAAGCCTCTCTTTTGGTCTTGTGCATTTACTGATTATAGCCAAGCTCTCATGATGTGGATCTGTTCTGAAGGCATTGTGGAATCCAAAGGACAAAAAAACAAAGGTGGGGGAAGTTGACGTAGCTGATATCACAAGGAAATGCTAATTTCCTTATCCATAGCTTTTTCCTCTAAACAAATTGAATTCACATCCATTTTGCTACTCAGACTTACATTATTTAAAGGCTTTAAAACTCCCACATGGCCTCTGTTACACTTGTGTGAATTCAGTGTACTTAAATTGTTGCTAATAATATTAGATATGTTAGTGTTTGACATTTCCAGCCATATGTGCTTTTTCCCCAATCTGTAACTGTAATAAGATGTTTTTGGAGGTGTTAACATTACATTTTCTGTTCACTTGAAGTAGGAGAACCAAACCTGTTCTAGCATGAAATAATTCTCCTGTGCACAAAGCCAGTTCCAGTGAGATATGGTTTACTTGGGCTTTAGTGGGAGATCTTGAGTTGCCTACTATAGAGCTTTGACCTGAATCTTATTTTACACCTTTGGAAAGAACCACTGCACCCCAGGCCTCCTCACCTCACCTACTTCAGTACCTGACTTTATTATTGCCCTTGTAGAGAATCTGCACAACCACACTTCAAAATCCTCCCAAACTAGAGCAAGTTACAGCAAATAGGGACTAAATGTTGAATGGGATCGCATGCAATCTGATGGTCAGGTGATTCGAATCAAATACAAATCTTATGAACAGGTTTCCACATACAGTGTAAACATTAAGCTGTGGAGAATTATGGGAAAGTAACTTTTTTAAACATTTAAGCTGCCTGTTCTTCAACCCCCCAAAAACTGTCCAAATTTTGCTTTCTCATTATGGTGATGTCTGGACTCCATGGAGCGGACTTCCATTTGTCGGACACACTATTATTTAGGTTGTCGAGGATACCGGACTTTTTTCACCTCAAACGTGACCTCAATCTGCCTTTCGGAAAAATTGCATTTCGTGGATTCTTGTGTTTTTTTTTTCCCCCCAAGCCTATGAACCTGTTTCACTCGCACGACGTGGCGGGTAATGGTGTAGACACCCTCCAGACTTAAGGCCACCATACTCCAAAACGGACGCATTTTATTTATCTCAAAAGGGTAGAAAAGAAACACATATGATTCGATGCACAACAGTGTACCAAAACAAATTCCTTTTTTTTGTTTCACAAAAGTGCAATCATTTCCCTGCACAGATTTTTGAAGATCAGCAAGCAGCCGTTCAGAAAATGAGTTTTTGTGTTGTTTTAATGTTTAGAAAGTCGGAGGAAGAAGAAAAAAAAATGTAATTGGATTTATTCCGTTTTGAAGCGGTAAAAAATATAGGCAATTCTATTAGCTCTTTCAGAATCTTGAACTCTATAATAGACTAGATAAGCACTCCTCATGCTCTGATACAAACACAACACGTCTATCATCAATCAGTTTAGCTAATATTATGCTATTATAAACTTTTTTGGATGATCAGCCTGGCTTTCTTGCATTAGACAAAACTTTTGACAAAATTTGCTACAGAGAAGCAAATGAAAAAAAAAATTGTTGCATTAAGGTTTTATCCTTTATTTTTTTTTATTTCAATATAAAACAGTATAGATGGAATAAACCACAATGGAGTGTGCTGTTACAGGAAAATAATCAATGATGGGTGGAAGCTATTTTTTGTTTGAGACCCCATTTAACACTTAGTCCCGGTCAACTAATTTTATCAGTCCACTTTCTGAGAGCCCTGATGTTTCCTGGGCTGGTCCACTGTGTGTATCATTTTGCTCGCCTGTGTGTTTGACAGATTGTGCTTCCTGATTAAAAATGGTTACTACAGTAGTGTTAGTGAAGTCCTCTGCGGATGTGGCAAGGATCGTTTCCAGGTATATAATTTTTTACTTTAAAATATGAAAGCTTATCGAATGACGATGAAAAGGAAGAAGGGACACCTATTTGTCCCAGGAGCAGCTGCACCGGGAATTGTACAAATCAATGTGAGTTAGCTAGAAAGCTAGCTGACGTGCTGTAAAGTGAGTCTAGCTTCTTCTGGATCTATTTCTGCTAATAGAGCAAAAATAAACAGAACATTTGGCCATGTTGTGTCAGAAATGTCACAAACCCGATACTAATGTCAGCCTGTGGGCTCATGCTTATTGTATGGCTGAATCAGTGTATATAACAGTGTTGATATTCAGTATCTGCGCAGTCTTGCTCATGCGACGTTGCTTAATGTTAGTTTGTCATATTATTAAGAAAGTGATAAAGACAAGGTCCTGTGCAGGGAACGGCCTTACAGTAGCTTTGACAAAGTGCTGACACTGGAGACTCCTTCCTTTGCCATATAATACTTAAAGAATTCAGTTTATTTATAGACTTACATGGAGCATCAGTCAGTGTAGCCCTTCTGACATAATAATTATTATAGAAACGATTGATGACAACAATTTACTTAATATTAGTCTGAGTATTTACCACGAAACGGGCAGCTATCAGAGCTTCGTTTATAGAACCCTACACCCCTTGAAGGATCAAAAATAAGAATCGGTCTGATGTATAAACAGAGCATTCAGTAACCCCAGTCTTGAGTCACACTAATACATAAGTCTCATGTGCAATTTTTATTTTATCACATAAAAATACCACACTGATTGATTAATTGATTGATCGATTGGAAGTCTTCCTGAACTGAACTGATGCTTCAAAGTACATGAACTCCTTCATAAAGTATGAGGCTCTTCTCATTAAATACACAGTTATGACTGAGAAAACACAGATGATATATAGATAGTGTATATACAGGGATAATGTTCGAGGCCAACAAAAAACAGATAAAAATGAGGATAAGGTCCTGTTTCCATCGCAGCTTTTAAATAATAAGTACAGAAATTGCTGCATTATGGATGTTTTGAATCGGAAACCTGAAGGCATCCTGGGTAATTAAAGCAGAGTATAAGCAGCCTTCTCTCTCTGATTTATGGTAATAGAGTGTTTGTTTATGACTCCTATAATAATGGCCTGTCTGCTTTCTTGGAATACCATTTACTGTATGTGCTGTGATGCTTCATTATCACTGCTCTTTCCAGTTCTCTGAAGGTCAGATCAGTGAGTTAAGCTGGAGATGGAAGTGAAAAACCTTGAACTGGACAAAGCAGAAAGCCCAATTAGCATTATTAAGTAAGACAGTTCAACTGAAACATATGTGTTCCAGGCCTAATTATTGATAAATCTAACAGAAAATGACGAACTTAATCTTTAAAAAAATGTTTCTTTAAATTTTGCATATTATTAGATCCTTAACTGTTAAACAAAAACCTCAGAGAATCTTAAAACCAAAAGTCAAATTTTGGCTTGTCCCATCCCTCTGAAGAAAAGAAAATCTCATTTTTACTGCAGTTATTTCCTTACAATTACACCATACCAAACAAAGGTCAGCCTATTTCTTTTCCCCCCACAGGAAAAAGTCTGGATAGTGCACAGATCTTTTGTGCAGCATGTGTTTTTAGAATAGACAGAATTTTACAGTCCATGAAGCATTTCACCATAATGCATTTCTGAAAGGGTTCCTCCTTCCCTATGAATCTGAAAAGATTCAGGCTGGGATATAGAGTCCTCACCATACCTGCTGAATACTAAAGCTTTCAGGACAAAGAATGAACCTACCAGCGGTTCCTGAGTAGTCCGCTATGCTCAATGGGTAGCCGTCCTCATCCGGGTCGACGGAGAACAATCCTACGCCAAAGGAACCATAGTGTGCGAATGAGGTGCTGTTCTCAAAATCCTCCAGGTCAATCCTCAACTCATAATTAGCCTGAATGGTCAGAGCATGAATCCGCTTCAGACCTGAAAAACAAGTCATGTCAGACAGTGTATAAAATAACTCAAAAAAGTTGTATTAATCAGTTCTGGAATGACCACACTTCATATATAAATCGTAACATTTGTAGTCACGTTTATGCCATTCGGCAGATGCTCGTATCTAGAGCTTGGAAAGTGCTTTAAAATTTTTAGCAATAATAAAAAAACTTTCTTTCCGCTTCTCCCATTAGGGGTCGCCACAGCAGATCATCCGCATGTTTGATTTGACACGTTTTACGCTGGATGCCCTTCCTAACGCAACCCTCCCCATTTATCCGGGCTTGGGACCGGCACTAAGGCTTGTGCAACCCTAATGGCTGGGGTTGGTACCCTGACTGGGGGTCGAACCCGGGCTACAGCGTCAAGAGCGCCGCATCCTAACCACTAGACCACCAGGGAACCTGAATCTTTATCAATAATAACATCCCAAAAGTCTCAGGTCACGGATTAAGCATACTATCGGTCTAAAAACTCTTTTGGGGAGAACGTCATGTTGATTTCTTTTTCAATCGATTTTCATTTTGACTCCTGTGTCTTGTCCCTAGCAGGTCTGCTTCTGAACACCATTCGACCTCTGAAACTACATTTGTGGAGTTTGGCAGATGCTCTTATCGAAAGCGAATTACAATTATTTCATTCATACAACTGAGCAGTATAAGTTCTGATGGTTAAGTGCCTTGCTCAAGGGCCCAGCAATGGCATCTTAGTAGTGCTGGAATTTAAACTCACAACCTTCTTTCAGAAGTCCAAGTCCAACTAATAGTTACAACCTTCCTAAGTTCTCGAACACCGGCCGATTCCTCCACTGCCCTCTTGTAGCGGCCCGCATCCTATTTACTGGTAATTGCTGGAAGTAACACATTTATTTTGAAAATGGTCCCGTAATCAATTTACAAATCAATTCATTAATTTCTAGTATTATAGGTGAATTAGATGGTCTGTAGACAACCTTAAAAAAAGACAATATAGGATAAGTTGAAGTCTGGATGCCCTGGATACACCTGACCAATATATGTTCCAGGACTTACTGTATATTAAACTAGATTGGGACTTGTCACTGTATGCTTTTATTAAGACTAATAACGTGTGCAGTTTTATACAGAAGCTTTGTCTCAGCTTCATTTGTTAGCAGCTTGTATTGTTGCAAAGGTTAAGGATAAAGAATTGTGAAGTTTCACTTTGCTGTTAATAAAAAAAAGTTTTTTGGAAAACGTATTAAATAAAGTTTTTTGCACTCATCTTGTTTATAAAACCCAGCACTTAAGGGCCTTGCTGGGTTTCGAACTCATGGCCTTCCAAATAGACTTTGGAGACTTTATTGTCATTGTAGTGATAGTTTATAGGACTGTGGTGAGACCTGCGATGTTGTATGGTTTAGAGACAGTGACATTGAGTAAAAAACAGGAGGTGGAGCTGGAGGTAGCAGAGCTGAAGATGTTGAGGTTTTCGTTGGGAGTGACGACGATGGACAGGATTAGAAATTAGTTTATTGGAGGGACAGCGCATGTAGAATGTTTTGGTGACAAGGTGAGGGAGGCGAGATTGAGATGGTTTGGATATGTGCAGAGGAGATACTTGAATTATATTGGTAGAAGAATGCTGAGGATGGAGCCACCAGGAAGGAGGAAAAAAGGAAGACCAAGGAGGAGGTTTATGGATGTGGTGAGGGAAGACATGCAGGTAGTTGGTGTGAAAGAGGCAGATGTAGAGGACAGGGTGGTATGGAGACGGATGATCCGCTGTGGCGACCCCTAATGAGAGCAGCCGAAAGAAGAAGAAGATTGTCATTGTAGTGATACAATGAAATTTGTTTGGTAGCTCTCAGAGACCAGCAGCAATAAGAAAAGTAAGAATAAACAAAAGATAATTGCACTACAATATAATAATATGACAATATGTACAGTGAAATATATGTGCAGTGGAACTTGGAACAGTAGAGTGCAAAACAGTGCAAAAGGTTTGTCAGAATAAGGAAATATTGTTATACTAGTAACTGTTAACTAATAACTAATAAGCCAAACTTATGGCGCTATCATTAGCCTTAAAAACTAGAACCTGCCATATATAAACCAAATGCCATATTTTACATGAGTTCTAATAGTTAGTCACTTATGTATCTGCGTCCCCAAAAATTCTGTATTCAAAAGAGTTAGGGTACACTTGAAGACACACTTTTCATTTGCTAAGCTTTGGAACGGTGTCCTGATTAATGTCTTCCTGATCGGCTGCAATTCACGCTGCATTTCAGAAATGATTGTAGTTTTGTACAGCTCTGGATATGACAACCACAATTAGTTTTTCTGTCCGTCTTCATCAACATGGACGTGAATGACTGAATCCTCTCTCTGACTGTCTTTTTTGATACATGACCATGGCCGAGAACGCTCCGTCAAAACTTTACCTTCTTTTCAACAGGCATATTTTTTTCTGCATTTGTGCCTGTTGTCTTTCAACATTTTTCATTCATCTTTTAACATTCTCATTTAAATACATTTAAAGATGGATATCAGAGAGACCTTGTGGATTTTCTAGCCTTTAGCTTTTAGTTTTAATAATACATAGCATCCCTGATATTGGTAGTGTTTTTATTTTTTATGTGTATGTTTTTTTATGTATGTTTGCTTTTTCATTTTTGTCATTTCTTTGAAAAAAACAACAACAAGGTGCTTGTATATTTTGACTCTGTTTTGCCTCTGGGCTATTACTGGTCATGTCTATATAAATCTTTGTTATTTATTACATCTTATATGTACTCTTGATTCTTGGAAAAACCCCATTCTGAATGTGCATTTATCCTGCCTAGTTGTCATGGCTGCACCTGATCCCAGATCTTGAAAGACCTTAGTGCTGGCGAGTTTTATTCTATATAAGGGGTAAATAAGAGCGTATAAAAGAAATCTACATTTTCCTACGGACACTGTTATTTGTTTAGTAGCTCGAATTTCAAACGGTCACTTGACCATTATGAGAACGTTCAATTGCAGATCACAAAAAAAAGAAAAAAAACCTGTAGAATAAATTTTGTGCATATTTAATTCTTGTACATAATCCCACTATCTCTATCGAACTGTGCGTCTCGAAGTGTATCGTGTTTAAGTATTTTGTGTAGCATTATTAGCTTTGGCTTGCCCAATCAATTCCTGCTAAAAAATTAGGCATATTCCATCGACATTTTAACATATTGGTATTTAAAAATCATCAGTCAACCAGGCTTATAACAAGACTAATGGCCAATACAATAGGGAGAAGCCCACAATACCAAATAATAAGCTTTTAATGGTCTTAAAAACAAATCATTATTAAGAATATTATATAAAAAAAATGCAGGAAATGTTTTATTCAAAGCACTTTAGTGTCTATAACATTATTTTTTGATACATTATCAACTCTGAATGATGGATAGTAAAGCCCAAAGTGTCTTCTTTCCAAAAAGAGAACTGTGTATGTAGCACACTTTTGTTTGGAACTGTTACTATTTAAATATAGGTAGGTCATTTTTAGCTGTGAGTCCCAAAAGCAGGGTGCATGCTAACAGGTTAAATACATTTTTCAAGATGACCTTGTAAATTTACATCCCTGAAATTTTTGTTCAATAATACATGGTAGGGAGGGTAAGATTCACAGATTCGGTGCATCAGTATAAAGGTTAACAATGCGATGCATCGATTTAAAAGAGTGCATTGGATACAAGCTGGCATTCGTATTCTGGTGCATCGTTTTTAACATATTTGCATCAGTAAAAAATGATTTAAGCAATATTTTATATGCAGATTGATTTCCCAGTACCGCTGCTGCGATGTGAATATGACGTATCACTATGGAGACCGAGGCGTATCCTGAGAGTCACATAAAACATAGATTAACATGGCAGAGGTAGAGCTGCATCTTCCTGGAGACAGAACAGGACAAGATTTATTTAATCTTTATTCCTTTCTTTTTTTTATTGCACTACAAATGCCTGTGTGTGAAAGGGCCATGCGCTAGAAGTCAGATGGCTTTTAAATAAATTTGTGATTTGCTGTCTGTCTGAACCAAAGAAATAAAAGCAAGCTATTTCTACAATGTTTAATTACATAGCATCATATTTTTTTATTGCATCATATTGCATTATTGCAAGTGTTGAATTAAATCGTAATCGGGTCACACCGCATCATAATTGGGTTGAATCATTTTGCATTGCATCAGGAGCTGCTTCATATGTATCTTTAATGTATCGTATTGTTGACTATGCATTGAGATTAGAGCTTCATCGGCCTCAGTTATGGAGAGGCACATCCCTAATACATGGTATCCCTGATACTGGTAGTATGATTTTTTTGTGTTGGTTTATAAGTGTGTTTTATTTTTCATTTTTCTAATGATTTTTGTTGTTTTCTTGTTGTTTTCTGTTTTTTCAGAAATCTGTCATTATTTGGTTATCTGACACACCTGATGCAGCTCATCAAGGGCTTGAGAATAAGAAGGGCTCAAGCCAGGATTGATTCTTATATGACAAATAGTTTGTTGTTGAGATGTTTGAACTGTATGTACTATGTAATATATATAATTTGATAATGCTCCCCAGCAACCTGAAATTGAAAAGTTTTTAGAAGTTTTCAAACTTTCACATTTTTGTCAAACAGGACCATGTCATTCCACCATAACAAAGTTGATGAGCCATATAAAAGCACCAAATGCCCTTTGGTTCTCCTCAGACCTATTAGTGACCTATTCAGTTAGGATGAACAAAGCAACTCAGCGCTCCAAAGAACTTGAGTCAGCTCTTGAGATCAATACCTCAACTCCATCTGCAGTAAGTTTTTAATCCTAATACTCCTCACCCTGGTTTTACAGATGAATGCATTCTATCTGCAGGAGTCTAGGATTTGCTAACTGCAGAGCTTCTTACTCCAAAAACAACATATTGTGCACAGGGGATGCTAGAGAAATGCCCAGAAGAACCCAGTAATTATTAGCATAAAATTGCGGAATTAATAACAAGATTGCCTTTAGGGGAGAGGGGATTTCTGAATCTCTCTCTGAAGTTATTACTTTCACACCGTCTTGCAGCACGTCTCGCCGGCCGATTCACACCGGAGGAGATGCCAGATCGATTTCAAATTAACTCAAACGCGAACAGAAACAGCAATGGAAAGGGGGTTAATAAAATGAGGTTCCAAATGGGTGAAGACATCGAGGCAGTGATTTTTTTTTTGTTATATGTTTTACAGTCCTGTGAGAGTGAAAGAAAGCTGAAGCTGTGTCTAAATAATGAGACGGATATACTGAGTATTATCATGATGAGGATAAATGCGGAAAGGCATGACCTATGGCCATGCATATCTATGCAACTTATCAAGCATAAACCCCACCCTAATGATTTCCTCGCCGAGTAAATGTACGCTTTGTTCATGGCGGATCACTGCTTCAGTGCAGTGATGCAATAATGTGCCCTCAGGGCCATTTTAAAGCAGAGATTACTGTTACATCTGAATCATCATTTGGTCTAATGGCCTAGTTTATATCACTATTACTATTACTATTACTGTCTGGTCCTCTGTCACTTACTAATCATGTTGTCAGTGCATGGTGGGCAATCCACATTTACAATCACACATTTACAATCTTCAGCCGTTTACAGATATACTGGGAGTGTTGGCATGCCAAATGCTACTAATGAACTAAAAAATTGAATCTTCCATGGCAATGAGGTTTATACTACTGTGATTGGTCAGAACGTTTGGATTCATTTGATATAACAGCAGCTTTTGCAAAATTCTAGCTGTATTTCCAATTAATCAGAAGGTGGTAGGTACTCAGTTGGTAAGGCACTGAACGATGGATGGAAGGTTATAAGTTCAAGCCCCAGCACCACCAAGTGGCCCCTCCTGGGCCCTTGAGCAAGACAAAATTCTTGGTGTAACTCCAATATTTGTAGGTTTAATTCCAACAAATAGGGAGGTGGAGTGGTTAGGGCATTGGACTCTGGATCCACTGGTCGCAAGTTCAAATCCCAGCACCACCAAGGTACTCTTTGGATCTTAAGCAACTGTAAACACCCTTGAACAATCTTTTAATACAAGTTATTTGATGAAGACAAATATTTATGTTCATATAGTGGACTTTTTGTTAGGAGATATGTAGATAAACTTTATGGAAGGAGTCTCCATAAAGTTAAGCTTATACGCAGCCTAATGTTATAATGTTGTAATGAGTGGCTGAGTGGTTTACAATGGTAACAAAGTTCATACTGGACTGAAGGAAGAAAACTAAGGGCCCAATAGGAACAAGTTCACTGTGCAGTAACTCTTCTTTGAGTTGAAATACATCACACAATCCTGTCCTCATTTTCCATTTACAGCATACCATCAGGGTTTTACCTAGTAATTCGTGTCTGTGCTGAACAGGATCTAAAAACATTCTCTGAAAAGACACGTTCTTCAAAACCTTACCAAACACTATCAATGCCAGTTTTCAACCAGGTATTTAAGCATGTACTGAGTTTCTGAGCTGGATGTAGTACATTCGTGAAAACACATATCTTTTGATGCCCTCTCAGCAGCCCCTGATTTATTTCCTGATGCCTCTAAGCACCGATTCATTTCTATCTACGCTCTTTCTTTTCCTTATTCACTATAGAATACCCATCAAAATCTAAACACAACCTTGAAACCTTTAATATTCTTTGTTTTGTCAAGTTTATGGACTAAAAACTCTTCTGAGTTCCTGTCCTATTCTTGCTAAATAGAACTAGTTTATATATAATCTGACCTTGAGTTAAGCATTGTGACAATCACTATAGAAACATACTACTTGCTCTGTCTGGCTAAGTTGATGTAGTAAGTTATATGATACATTTTCACACAGCATTATAACAGCTAGACATATTACACCAAACTTTCTAAACTATAAGTATCCAATCAGGCAATCATTATGCAGTTAAGCTCTCACCTGTACATTCTGTATCATTTCTGTATACTTCTAAAAACTGTTTATAATTGTAAATTCGTAGCATATCACATTATATTCTCTGTATACCATCTGTATTTACACTGTGTGTAACTCTTGTATTGTTGTAGATACAATGTACAAATCTCGTATATAATCTAATATACACAATTGATCTTGTATATACTGTACACTTTATATATTTCATATTTCTCTACATATTTTCTTACCCACATCTTGCACATACAAAAAATGTATGTGCAAGATGTGCCCTCCACAATTATAATAATTGTGGATGTGCCCTCCACAATTATTGGCACCCCTGTTTAAGATGTGGTCGTGGACTTCTAAAAATTCTCCTTTTTTTTAAAACAACATAGAACCCAAATGCAAAAAAAGAGAAAAATCCAACCTTTCATTTAAGTACATAACTTTGGTGGTAAAAAAAATCATACATTTAGAAAAAAAAAAAACTTGAAATCATGTGTCCCACAATTATTGGCACCCCTAACAATTCCTCTGAAAAATTTAATTGTTTTTTTTTTTTTATATATTTTTCTGTAGTTGCTAAGGTTGGTCAGGGTATCTAGGGACTTTTAATTAGTAATTCATGATTTCCTGTTTCCCTGGGGTATAAATATGACGTGACACAGAGGCCTAATTCTCTTACCCATTTGTCAACATGGCAAAGACAAGAGAACACACCATTCAAGTAAGGCAGATGTGTGTCGACCTTCATAAGTCAGGCAATGGCTACAAGAAAATAGCCACTCGCCTTAACTTGCCGGTATCTACAGTCAGAGGAATCATTAAGAAGTTTAAAACAACTGGAACAGTGACAAACAAGGCTGGAAGAGGTCCCAAGTTTATCTTGCCACAACGCACAGTGAGGAGGATGGTAAGAGAAGTAAAAAAATTTCCCAAGCTCACCGTCACAGAATTGCATCAAAGAGTGGCATCTTGGGGTCACAGAGTCTCCAAAACAACCATCAGACGCTCTCTACATGCCAACAAGCTGTTTGGGAGGCATGCAAGGAAAAAGCCTTTTCTCACTAACACTCACAAACGTAAACGTCTGGAGTTTGCTAAGCAGTACTGGGACTTCAACTGGGATCGTGTGCTTTGGTCAGATGAGACTAAGATTGAGCTTTTTGGCAACAAACACTCTAAGTGGGTCTGGCGTAAAACAAAAGATGAGTATGCCGAAAAGCACCTCATGCCCACCGTGAAGTATGGTGGAGGATCTGTGATGCTGTGGGCCTGTTTCTCTTCCAAAGGCCCTGGGAACCTTGTTAGGGTGCATGGCATTATGAACGCTTTGAAGTACCAGGATATTTTAAATAAAAACCTGATGGCCTCTGCCAGAAAGCTGAAGATGGGTCGTCATTGGGTCTTTCAGCAGGATAATGATCCAAAACATGTGGCAAAATCTACACAAAAGTGGTTCAGCAGTCACAAACTCAAGGTCCTCCCATGGCCATCTCAGTCCCCAGACCTCAACCCAATCAAAAACCTGTGGGGCGAGCTAAAGAGAAGAGTGCATAAGAGAGGACCCAGGACACTGGATGATCTAGAAAGATGAATGGTCAAAAATCCCTCTCTCTGTGTTCTCCAATCTTGTGAAATGTTATAGGAGGAGATTAAGTGCTGTCTTGTTGGCAAAAGGAGGTTGTACAAAGTATTAACATCAGGGGTGCCAATAATTGTGGGACACATGATTTCAAGGTTGTTTTTTTTTTTCTAAATGTGTGATTTTTTTACCACCAAAGTAATGTACTTAAATGAAAGGTTGGATTTTTCTCTTTTTTTGCATTTGGGTTCTATGTTGTTTTAAAAAAAAAGGAGAATTTTTAGAAGTCCACGACCACATCTTAAACAGGGGTGCCAATAATTGTGGAGGGCACTGTACATAGGTAGTCTTACAAGTACTTGCTCAAGAGCTTCTTCCTATAGCCTTTGTATCTATTAGTTGTACATATATTTACAGATTTATCTGTAATTGTCAATTTGCACAACGCTGGTAGATGCTAAACTTTTGGTTGATGTGTACCTGTAGTATGAAATGACATAAAAAAAAAGGTTATATCCGTCTGTCTGTCTGTCTGTCTGTCTGTCTGTCTGTCTGTCTGTCTGTCTGTCTGTCTGTGTCCACAGTGTAACATATAATATCAGGCAAAATATGTCAAGAGCTTTGCTTTGATGTTCCCATCAAACATAGAATGGGGAAAATAAAATCTCAGTGGCTTGTAGCCTGGCTGATGGTGTCAGTTTGGCTGGTTTGAGTTCTCGCAAGTGCTGACGTCCTGGAGTCTAGAGTTTTTCTAAAATAATGCCGAAATAAATCCTGAAAAAACATTCAGTGAGCGACAGCCATGTGGGTGGAAACACTTGATGAATGAGATGAGTGAGTTAAAAGGAGAACAGATAGATTGGTAAACAGCCAGACGGGCTGGTGCTGGCAGAAAAGCCATGTTAATTCAAAAAACCACTCGTTACCTGATGAACAGAAACGCATCACAGAAAGCATTGCAGACACAATACCTAAAGCCTTGAAGCAGGTGAGCTAAAACAGCAGACATAGAATGATGCAAAAAAACAAACAAACAAAAAAACTGTTTGTGTGTGGAGGGATTGCAGGCTGAAAGACATTCGTTAAAGATATCTGAGAAAAATAACAAGACTGGTCAAAACTGACAGGAAGTCTGTAGTACCTGAAAAAAAACACACTCTTTACATTGGGTTGCACTCCTGTCTGCAAAGAACAGGTATCTGATGTTACAAAGGTCATACAATCTTTCAAACTGTCCTGCTGAAAAAAGAAACAATAGAATTTGCAATATCATACAGAATCTGCAATTTTTATTATAGGACTTGTATTGGTTTTAAACAAAATTGGTATTTGTAATTTTTTTTCTATTTTTAATTCATGGCTCTTAGTTGCATGCTTTGTCTAGTAGTTACCATTATAATCCAACAGAACAACTTTTGCAACTTCCAATGTAGATCACATGTTGGTATTTACTAGACACCAATAGGGACCATTAGAATGTCATTAGAATCCTGAATTCAGTAAATTTCTAAAAACTTTAGTTTGATTATAATGATTTAATGGTACACAAACTTCTAAAGGAAACCACTGGGTAATAGTTGTAATAGTAGGTAGTTGGTTTTATTGGTATTTGTAAAAGAAATCATTAGAATCTTTGTGTTTTTTCTGCCACATGATGAGTTATAGATAAATCATAGTTTAAGTAGTGAACGATTTCTAGTGACAGCTGAAAAAAAAATGTTTTTCCAACAACAAAACCTGTTTAAATGTTTAACTTGGACTGAACTATGCTAGATCTAGCTAACAAACCATCAGATCGAAGCTTTTTTTTTTTTTTGCTTTCGTTTTTTAATCCAGGCTAAGCCGAATGTTTGCTGCAGCTCCCTGTTGGCAGTGTCATATATTCTCACATCTCCTTAGTTTCCCTCAGTTTACCCCTTGTCAGCCATGAAGAAGCCATGCATTCTGCGACACTAAAGAGGTGACTGACAGGCAGGTTATTTCCCACTCGTCTTCTGTGTACGAGAACAAAAAAGAAAAGTTTGTATGGAAACTACGAAACTCGTATAGCTGCTGAATTTAAGAGCGGATTCTGTAGTCGTGATGTGATTTTTAGAACCCAGCTTTTGCCTAATTTAATAACTGAAGCTTACAGTAAGCCAAGTGAAGTACACTAAGAATAAACAAGACACCTTATTAAAGTTCAGCAGCCCCCTTTTTTTTTCTCCACAAAAACCTCTGAACATGACGGGAAAAGCGGTGGGTTGACATGAAACAACATCGATATATTGTATCCCAGTAATGCAGTGCTTTTACATGTAAAACTCCAACCAGGTCCTATGTAAATGTACAAAAAATATATATATATATAAAAAAGTCAATGAAAAAGTATATTTAATATTAAAACTAAATACAAGGATTTTTAACATCAAATCAGTTTATAATGATATATTTAAATTAAGTTTTTTACATAAAAAAAAATCATGATATGATCATCATAATCAATCGTCTTTACAAAAACTTATAGTGACAGTTTATCCTAATATCATATTATATTGTCATACAGTATCACACAGATGAATGGGGAAAAATGAGTAAGTACAGAAGAGTAAAGTGACTGTCTATCAATATTTTTTCATTGCCCAAGAGCTCACAGTCACACCCCTTGAGTTTTATGTAAGATGTCTGAAATTCACGAGTCACATAGTTAAAGCTGGAACAAAGTCCTTTCCCCTTCAGTGAACCGATGATTTAGCCATTTTGATTTTGCTTAAGCTAAAGTTGTAATTTTTAGGTGGCTCATATATAAACTTTCTTTTAGCTTCTCCCATTAGGGATCATCATTAGGGCACATGTTTTTACACTGGATGCCCTTCCTAACACAACCCTCCCCATTTATCCGGGCTTGGGACCGGCACTAAGAGTAGCTGGGGTTGGTTCCCTGACCGGGGATCAAACCTGAGGGTGGGGATTTTTGCAAGATTTTTCAATGATTTTTGCACAATTACAGCCCATAAATAAATGAAGCAGTCATACCTACTATAAAAACGAATCAATTATGTAAGACCTGTAAGTCTTGTTCCGTGCCCTACTGAATTCTGTTGATATGCTCTACATTATGTGTGAGTGTTAATAAACAAAGCTGTTCTTTTTCAACGCGAAGCATGTCGATGTCTTTGCAGCGGAGCGTCGTGACTCTTTCTATTCACACCATGAGACCAAACTGGGTCATTAATTTTTAATCACAGTTCTCCGTCGGCATGGCAGGAGACTGCCTGGTACTCATGGGAGAGCTTTCGGGGAAACTGGTCTCATGTGTGCACAGATGTTCTTCTCAATGTGTTTTACAAGAGAGGAGAAGAGGAAAGAGACGGAGTCTTGGTATATAAATATACACACAGCTACCAAACACACGCACTGATACGACACGCCTTCACTCACATGTCAATTCGGCACACACCTCCTCGAGCAATGACGCATCAAACACACACCCAGCGCTCTTCTGCTTTGATATTGGGTTTCCTTATAACTGAGTGACAGCTCTTTCCAAATCTATCCTTTTTTTTGCCATAACACACTTGTACTTACCCAAACATACACACACACACACACACACACACAGCCACTTCTAGCTGTCTACTTCACCACATTTCCCTCCACATTCTTCAATATTTAAAAATAATTCAACTCATGCGTTAAAAAATTGTTTGCTGTCGTGTGTGTGACTACATGCAAATCAGGAGGCTGATGTTTTAATTACATCGGCTATCAGCTGTCTTATTTTTTCAAGCTCGACGGAAACAACAAAAATGTCTCTGCTTCAGTGGCTTTCTGGGAAAGCGAGTGCAATAGCTGCCCTGTCACTGTTTCACCCTTTCGGGACTGAGCATAAATCCATCCATGGGCATCCAAGAAACAAGTCTCAGAGGCTATGAGTTTAAAGAGAAAGTTTTAAAAAGATATGGTGGGCAAACAAATAGTTCACTCTGTGAGCCGAGACAGAAATCTGGGATTAAAAAAACAAAGGCTAAATAGAACAGTGATCTGAAGAAGTTTCGATACTATTTGGGTCCAGAGATGCGAAGTTTGAATCTGATGAAATTCTGTTATGGAAGTGAGCAGAGGGTCAGCAAAAAAGAGCTGAACTCGGCAAGACAAAAGATGAAAACAATTTTTCTGTTTTTTTTTCCCGTTTACAGAAAGCAGACTGAATTGCTACTCTATGGACTCTGGAAAATGGGTAAAACGGAAGCCTTGCTCAATTCTACATTCTTACTTCACATCATTGCTTCATTATTATCTTGCAATGTTCAGCATGTTCACTTCACTTGTGTTTGTTTAGGTTTGTTAGGTCTCTTCCTTCTACCTTTAAGTCGTTTAATGAATGTTCTAATTGTGCTGAAATCTCAAATCTCTGGCCTTCCGAGTTACAGGCATGTCATGAACAAAGCAAAAATAAATATAATCCTAAAACAGTTGGTAAGATTCAAATGGTCATTTTTCATACTACAAGTACAATGTTGTACTCTATGGTTTTAGTCTGTATGGATTTTCTGCACAGCTTTTCTAATGACATCAGCTACCCAGAAGAACCCAGCAACTGGGACCAAATAAGCTGCAATGGAGTTTTCTTATGCTGTCTGTTCTTTCCCTTTAAACACACACTATATCACAATCACAACCTCCGGACTCACACACTTGAACTGAGGAAGGACTCTGAGAAAGGGTAGCATCCGTCTTCCTGTTATTCTGCTTACATTGCTTTTTTCTGCTACTCAGCCTTTAGGCGATTCTTAGCTGAACTTTTTTCTCATCGGTTTTATCTCATCCTTTGCCTTGACTAGCGTAGGCTTTAGTTTGTTTACAAGTTGTGTTTGTGTGTTTATGCTTTGGTTATTTGAATAGTGATCTGAAATTTAAATCATCAGTGTTCAGGGTTTGCTAAAAGCCTCTAAATAAGATTCACTGCAGTATCAAGCTGATTTCTTGACTGGGGTGTCATTAAGCGCTTTAAAAATTAAGCTTCCTGTTGTAAAAAAATGTAACGAAAATGAATATGAAAAAACTTATTTAAACACTGAAAAAAAATTAAATTGCTTTTTTTTTTTTTTTGCTGATCATGACTGCATTTTGCTCTTAAATTAGTAACACTGATTTTTAGCAATGAAATTTAGCAAATACATAAAAGTGCTCACTTAATAGCATGAGGACATTAAGGACTAAAGATTAATCTAAAACTGGAGTTTTAAATATTACAAATTTAATTTCAATCTATATGTAAAATGGTTGTATCAATGAAAACATAAGTCAAAATCTGATAAAAAAATGAATCGAGAGAGAAAGAAAATGAAAGGTGTTATTTGCTTGTCATACTGTATGTACCCTACAGTTCTTTCTTCCCAAATACCAGTGATTGAAAGCTGGGGTCAGACATGATACAGTGACCCTGGAGCACAGAGGTTTAAGAGCCTTGCTCAAGGGCCCAAAAGTAGCAGCTTAGTGATACAGGGGTTTGAGCCCCTGACCTTCCAAGGAGTAACTCTGAGTCCTAACCAATCAGCTACCACATCCCCAGAGAGAAAGACAGAGAGAGTGAGCAAAAAAACAAAAAAAACCCCGAATGAACTAGCAAGCAAACAAACGAACAAACAAACAAACAAACAAACTTATTTTATTCTACTTCAGCTCTTGGTGAATATTCCAAACATTTTATTGAACTGAAAGTGTTTAGTAGAGTGTGTTTAACAAAAATATACACTTTTCAGCCCCTAAAACAGATAAAAAAATCATGTTTCACAAGTAAAATGCAAAATGGGTTCACACAGTAATGAGAAATGTATCGAATTTTGCAGCATTTTACAGTTACAGCATTGGGCAGACTCAATTATCCATGTGAGTTTTTTCCTCATTTATACAACTGAACAGCTATGGGGTTAAGAGCCTTAAACCAGGGGCGCCAGAGGGGGCAGATTGGCATGGCTGAGATTTTATCTTACAACCTTAAAATCCAAAGTCCAATGCCGTACCCACTAAGCTATACCTCCCCTAATTTGTAATTTTACTTGTAGAAAAGTACAGGTAAAAGGCTGGAAGAAGCAAATAAAAACAAGAATGATGTCAAAGTAAAAATAGGTGTATAAGCTTTACACTGAGGGAGGACATACTCTATAGCTGAAGTGTGAACAGTGTTTAGAAAGTCGTGTAAGCTTTCACTTCATTTACACTTCACTGTCTCCACGGAAAAATTTTGTAGAAGTTGACACACTTTTTTCTTACGTAATTGCAAGCACTGTGAAGTCAAAACGTTATGATGCCAATGCTATTAAAGTACATGTACATATATATCAGTGTTTAATAATTCAAGGAATTTGGAGTGAGGATGTGGAGATCTGTGGTCATTCAGCCATAAGCATGTTAGTAAAGTCAGGTACTGATGTAGGTGAGGTGAGGAAACCTGGGGTGCAGTCAGCATTTTAATTGATCCCAAAGGTGTTCAGTAGGGTCTCTATATAAAAGCTCTATAGCAGGCCACTCAAGATCTTCCACTCCCATCCCATGTAATCCATATATTCATGGAGCTGGCTTTGTACAGGTTTGAGTCTCTTAACTAAAAAGGAATATTTAATGAAGATTTACCGATTTCTTTATCTTCAATAGTCTAGTTTGTGTACAGTGAGTTGGGAAGAGTGGCAGGAGTGATTTCTGATAGAAGAGTATCTGCGAGAGTGAAGGGGAAAGTTTATAGGACTATGGTGAGACCTGTGATGTATGGTTTAGAGACAGTGGCATTGACAGAAAGGCAGGAGGTGGAGCTGGAGGTAGCAGAGCTGAAGATGCTGCGATTTTCATTGGGAGTGATGACGATGGACAGAAATTACGAGTTTATTTGCAGGTAAGACACTTTGGAAACAAGGTGAGAGAGAGTGGAAGTCCAGTTCGTGTCAATGATAGCTTCAGATTCCCGTTACTGTCGGGTATAAATCCGCTGCAGGGTCCAAAGTTCTGTGCATGCAAAAGTTATACGTGGTACTATAATCCGTCCTTGCAGCTCGATCCATTCTTTTTTTTTTCTTTCAATGAGGTGTTTCCACCCACATAACTATTGTTTTTTTTGTGCCATTTTGCATAAACTTCTCGTGACTGTTTAGTGTAAATATTCCAGAAGATCAGCCGTCTCTAAAATACTAAAGCAGCCCATCTGGTAGCAACAACCAAGCCATGATCAAAGTCGCCAGGCAAGACCACACCATTTCCTCATTCTAATGTTTGATGTGAACATTACCTAAAGCTCTGCATCCAGCTGATTCTGATGGAGTGGTCTTTGAAATGATCTTCCTTAAAGGCTACTGCAGGAGCAAGGAAGAAGTGGAGCGTCCAGAAAAAAAATTGCTCCAATTATACGTTTAAATGCTGAAATGGAGAGCAAACAGTTACCTTTTAGACAGAGCTCATATCTCACGGTAACACACTCTGGATGTGGAGCCGTCAAACTAAAAATAGGTGCGTAAGCTTCTCACTAAGGCATGATATTTAATCAAAGTGTGAACAGTGTTTAGTAGGTAGTGAAGCTTTCACTTAATTTACACCTCACTTTATCAGCGCAAAATATTGTTGGAGTCGACACATTTTTTTTTCCCCAAAGTATTAACCCTTGTAAAGCCTGTAATTATGCCAATGATGCCAATCTTATACAGGGTTTATTTGCAATTATTTGGTTTAGAGTGTTACTTTGAAATTGCTAATAGTTTTACAGTTAGCAATTCAATTCAATTCAATTTTCTTTTCTTTTTTTTTTCTTTTTGGATGGATTGTAAACCAGTGCTCCAATGAGGTTTTGCAGGTTGATATATTCACAGTTTGATTTTTAAAATGGAAGTCAGTTGTATCTTAAACAACATGTCCACAGCTTGCAAAACAATAACCAGTTTGAAAGTCTGAGTGTCACGTCAGTGCAGGAATCAAAAGTCCATCTACATTTTCCAGAATGCAGCATGGTCTATGAAACATGGCCACACACTCCCCTGATAATTACGCACACACACATCTGGGCTCGATCGCAATCATCCACATGCTCAAAGATTTAAAACACTCATGTCATACATGCTTTGTTCAATTCAATAATTTAGTATTTATTTGTATACAACTTTCAACAATGGGCATTGTCTCAAAGCAGCTTTACAGAAATAAAGTGGTATAAAAGAGAAATGTTGTGCCTATAAGTTTCTTCCTTATAATTGTAAGTTCATCCCAAACTTTTCAGTCAAATTATTTGAATTGTTTTAGGCTTTTAGGAGTTGAATAAGTGGAAAAAAGCTAAATGAACTGAGCAAAACCTGGAAAATGCACTAATAATTAGGGCTGCTCCTATCGATTATTTTAGTAATTGAGTATTCTAACGAATATTTCATCGTTTAATCAAGCAATCGAATAAAAAGTTACTTTTTTTCTATTAAAAAGCAATACTAAATAAGAGAGAAAAAATAAGACGGGTCTCTTTAAATGAACAAGTCATTTGTTTTTCTTTTTAGAAATAATTTTATTACTGTAATTGTATACAAGAATATTGATGAAAACACATTTAGTGCATTTAATAGCCATATTACATCAAAATACAAATACAGTGCCTCCGCAGTGTAGAGTAGGTTATGGAAAAATATTCATTTAATGAAACGTATAATCATTCTTACTCGTGTATTTATTGATTAAATCTCGCACGGTATCGCGATTGTTACAATTTTCCACCTACTAAATCCTGTATTTATCGCCAGCTTCAAAAACGTGTTCCACTATATATAAAATAAAATATAAAATGATTAATACAAATGTCAAATGATTTTAAAAACGGTAAACGCACTGTATGGAGTTTTGTTTTAGTTTAACATTTTTCTAAACTTTGGAACCTTTCTGTCGTTTTTCTTTGGCCTGAATCATCCCCTCTCCCCTCGCTGTGTTACCTGTCCAGAGCGTTCCAGAGTTAACCAGGCGGTGTGTCAGTAATAATGGTCCATGGGAAACACAGTGCTCCGTGTTTAGTTAAATGCACTAAACAAATTTTTGTCATCTAATTACTTAAGTTACTTGAGGAATTGTTATTTATAATGTATTTTTATTGCATTTTGCTGACAACATTATCCAGGGTGACTTACAGAGGTACATTTTAGATCAATCGCATTTATTCAACTGTGCAAGTGAGGGTTTAGAGCCTTGCTCAAGGGCCCCAAGAGTGACAGTTTAGAGGTGCTGTGATTTAAACTCATTACTGGTAATTCATTTCAGATCATATTTAAACCGAGGGCCATTAAAGAAGTAGAGTTTGATATTGCATTATCCATTTGAGAAACTAAAATTGAGAATGCAAAAAACATCATGTTGATCAAATAGTCTATAATTTAGCAAATACAGAGCAATTCACAGTACCGTAATATATAAAATTTACAGATTATATGTATATATGTGGCGGTGGGTCTGTGGATGAGCATCGGTTTACGAGTGGACGGAACTGGACACGCTCTGTTTTAGTGTCCAGCTACGCTAAAAAAAGGTAGAGAGACAAGAGCTAAAATTGGGTTAAAAAAACAGCAAAAAAAGCAGAAAAAAATATGTGCTTAAACACCTAAACTTTGCTGACCGCTAATGTGAGTGAGGCATCTAAAAAAACAGGAGTTGCATATATCCGGAAGCTTCCCAGTTTATTTATATCTTTTGTTTTTCTTTTTTTTGTATCGCTATCGTCATCGTAAGATCTAAAAATCTAAAAGTCAAACCATATATCACCTGTATATGTATCACATATTGATGATCCATATTGTGCTAAAAATATTAAACGGTGTTGAGTGTTAAGGATATCGCATCAGAATACCAAAACCTCATTTCAAATAAACTCTTCCAATCTGCACTTCTCCATCAGGGTATGCAGGTGTGTATTGCCCTAGCCAGGATGCCTGTAGGGTGCATATTAGCCACGCAGTTGTTGTTAAGCAACACACTAGCCAGGGAACGAGAGCTAACTATAGTCTGTAAAAAAGCAAACACGAACATGAAAGCGCAAACATTCCCCGAGGCAAACTTGTGGACACTTGTGCTTCACGCTGGCTGCGATGTTCAATGTTCGACCATTTATGATGCAGGGTCTTGATTCCCTCTGCAGGTGTGTGCTGTCCAGCTGTCCAGCTGTCAAAGGCCAAAGCATGTAGAGAACATTTAAGCACCTCAGACTCCTCGGATTGATTTTTTTCCTGGAAATTACTGGCAATTATCTGGGAAGGGTGAGTACAATCCAGAAGTGCAACTTATGAGAGGATTAATGCATCAGTTGATCGAGCGAGACTACGACAAGCTGTTTGGAAAATTCCTCTACTGCTGTAGATTCATCCTAAATAGGCTTACACGTAAATTCCACCAAATGCAGTGTACTGTAAATGAGATTTATAACAGGAAATGCTTTAAGTTTGACGCTGCGAATGTTTAATAATTTACATACGGCATCTTTTCTACATTAGAAGTAGCCAGCCTTTCCACCCTACTGTGGAACAACAGAAAGCTCTGTGTCTTAGATGGTAAAAATATTCCCAGTGCGTCTTAACACATCGTGGCAAAATAAATAAATAAATAAAATGTCACGCATGGTGCCTCATACAATTGGGTGTGAAATATTAAAGGGGTCATTCAGTTGCTGGCTGCGGCATTTTCCGAAAGTAAACAATAGTAAAGTGCCATAACGTGAAACTTCAAAAAATGAGCTTACACACACATATACACAGGGGGCTGAAAAGAGAAAAGAAGAGAGTAGAATGGCTGAAGGGGAGAAAAAAAAGCGGAAAGCGAGAGGAAAAAGAGCAGTAAACACGCCTGTCAGCAGAATGAGTCCCATACAAGAAAATCTCAATTGGATTTCGGGAGCCCGGCGCAGAAACAGGAGGGAACGAGGGAGCAAAACCAAATAAAGCATGAGAGCAGAGGGAGAGCAGAGGGAAAGCAGAGGGAGAGCAGAGGGAGAGCAGAGGGAGAGTGCGAGCTCTGGCATTAGAGATCACATACAGTTTTTTGGTGAGACAGGGCTTCAAACCGCACCACTGTGCCCCAATCTGCCACATCCCAAGATCCAAAAACCCAAACCGGCCTCAGCAGAGCCAATTTGGAACGTGATGCTTATGTAAGAAACCAATATAGTATTACCATACAATATAATATAACACACAGCCAGTAGTAAAGGCGGAACGTGCAACATTGTGGCCTCCTGTGGCACCGCAGCTCATTTCGATGCTATTAAGATGCTGAGTGTCTTAACCGAAGCTCTCTGTAGCATAATGAATCAGCAGGCAGAAGAGAAGCAGCCCAGAGGGGACGATATCTTTTTAGCCCGCTTTTCTTTTTTTAAATGCACGCTTTCGTTCAGGGAGGCCTCATGAACCATGGCTAAGCTCAGAAAAATCAGCAGGGCTACAGGGCAGGAGGGGAGAAATAAGATACAAAAGCATTATATGAGGACACAAAGACGGCGGGAGAACGAGAATGAGACTGTGAACGGTAAAGCATAGTCGTAGTAAATGTGCTGGAAAGGCACTGAAACAGCTTCATTAGGTCCAAAGCCAAAAATGGCTAGTAATGACGGAAATCTCTCAAAATAAAAAAGTAAGGACAGGGCAGATGGTAAAACAGATTTGGAGAAACAAAACTGAACTAAGGGTGGCACCGGGTCGCAATGTGTAGCATTACTGCCTCAGAGCTCTGCAAATTATTTTTGCAACTTCTCCATATCTTCACATCCTGTCCTTCTTCCTATTGTCCAAAAACATGACAAAATGTGAAATGGCTATGCAAAATTTTCCAGAAGTCTGAATAAGCGTGCTAATCAGCGCGTACATGGTTCCACGACAATTGCCTGGTATTCCATCTAGGAAGAATTCTCATGGCTTCCAACCAGGATTCGCAAGATGGTACAAGTACCAGAACCCTGCCCAAGAGGTTCCTAAAAAAAACAACCTCTAATAATAGCTGCACCTTTTCCACAGTCGAGTCCTACCACCTTCATAGTCGTTGTTGGTTCTCAAAATCCCAAACCTTGCACAATGCAATCAATCTCCACTCCATGTGTCCTCAGATGGCTGCTTTGAAAGGAAATGAAAGGTAAAGAGGAGGTAGAAAACACTGAAATGAAAGAAATAGTCAAATGAAATGGGGAAAGAATCTCGAGTCTCCTGGTAGTGGAAGTTATTCAGCCTAAAGTGAAAGGCTAGATTTGTGAGGACATTCACAAATCTATACACCATAATTGGGTTTCAAGCTAATTCCACAATGAATTCCTTCTTCTGAACGTTGTTGCTTAATTTCCCCAGGGAAAGTTTATTTATTATTGGATTATGTTGAGCATCTGCAATACAAGATTCTGTAAATTACTAAGAGAAATGATGCATTAGAACAAGTTTGTGAAGGTATACTTTGGTCATGACTTGCCGAGCTGCTGTTATAGAAACTCAATCAATACCTTTTGCCCAATCAGAATAAAAGATTTTAATGTTTCATGATATAAGGAACAATACTACAGAAAAGAGTGAGAGTGGTTTCCAAAACAGCTCTCCCACCAACCTCCTTAATCAGACTTTTCTCTCCAGCATTGGAGATTTTAACCTTAGAACCATTTCAGAAGGTGAAACACTACAGCTCCCTTCTCTCATTCAAAGCTCCACAGAGGTGATGACTCAGTGTTCAGACCTCTCACACTGTCACTGGGTTTATCAGACAAGCAAAGGCTGTTTCTTTGAGATTGCCGATTTAAGGAGGTCTAGTTTTGATGAGTCAGGGTTGGGCTGAATTTCAGGAGTGCTTCCACCATAAACACCAATAATAACCTTGCTCGGAAAAATACTTCAGGAGAAATTGGTTTAATAACATGTGTTTTCAAGCTTGTACACTTTGAATAAGAAAAAAAAGACCTAACACCCTGAAGTTTTCTATCTTAGGTTCCCTCTTATTAAAGATTCCGAATAGGAACCCCTGAAAAGTACAAATCCTTTAAGTAGAAAAGTGCAAAGTACAAAACTTGTGGAACTCTTGTTCAGCTTAATGCTACAGGAGATCCTTTATAGGTTAAGAAATCTACAAAATATTGTTCTCTTTTGGAAATAGTTCTAAGTAATAAACCTTTGTGGGAGAGAAATTTCAAAAGGCAGAAAAATTCCTAAACCAGCAGGGGCCCTCACGAATTTCACTTTCATTATGTATCAGACAGTTACATGTGGCCCCCTTGTATTGTGAAAACAATAGAAACCACATAACTAAACCAGGAATTTAGCTAATGTCAGACAATCAAAAGAAACTGCAAATCACTAAGCATTCATATCATTTAGTGCAGAAATATGCAAAAAGAAAACAAAAAATGAGAAACGGATTTGAAACCACATGTATCAAATGCTAATTAAGTTTGCTTTGTAATTAGCTAGCTAGTATCTAGAGCAGAGATGCCCAAACTAGGGCCCAAACTAGTTGGCAACTCATACATAAGAAAGAATAATGGTGGCCTGCCCTTTCTAATTTAACATTTAATATAGCATTTAAACATTTATCTTTTAAGGTGTAAAATGAAGTGAATTTGACCTAAACAACTTTAAAAAAATAATAATCAGTATTAATTAAGGTCACTGATATTATAGGCATTTAGCTCTATTACTGTATACAGTATTATAGCTTCAATAGCTGTATTAGCCCTAAACTCTATTGTACTACAAATGACATTTTTTTTATAATGTTATTGTACTATCCATTTCATTGAACTGGAAAAATTTTAAATCATTTGTTTGTTTATTCACTGATTAATTTATGTAATAAATATAATAAAACCATTAATGAGCAAAACCATGGCAACTTTTAGTATAATACAGTTTGGCATAAGGAAATATTTACTTTCGGCCCAAGCCATTGGTCAAGTTTTCTTTTTGGTCCTTCATTAAAAAATGTTTGGAAAATTTTAATCTAGAGTAAAAAGTGTCAGGCTAGTGGCTTTTTTTACTTTACACATAAAAGTGATTGAAACATCATTAACATTTTAAAATGTCCTGCACAGGGCCTTGACCCCCCAACCCCACTAAACACTTAATGGGAAGAACTGGAAAGCTTACTGAAATCTCAAATCTCTTCACCTAATTAGTACCTGGCCTCAATAATGTTCTTGAAGCTAAATGATTACATATCCCCACAGCTATGCTCCAAAATGTAGTGGGGAGCTTTCCCGTAAGCGTGGAAAATATAGCAGACAGGGCTAATTCTGGACAGGGACGTTCAGAAAAGCAAAAATGAGCCTTATGCCATTTAATATTTGTCATTTTAAAACAATGTACACAAGGAAAAGTTTGATTTGGCTTAGAATATGTAAGTAAAGTAAAGTCTATTCTAACGCTGACTACATTCTCAAATCCCCAAATCTTCCTATAGCACCTGAAGTATAAACACTAGACGATTAGGCTAGAAGATGAAACTCTGGTAAATAATTTTTTTCATTGATTGTGATTGCCTGAGTTGCCATAATTCTGAAAACAACTGAAGGTTCTTCTCCAACCTTGAAAAACCATGTCTTCAAGATACCTGCTTTGTTCATTGTCAGGGCAAAACAGGTTTGGGCCTCATAGACCTTTCACAAAGACATTCTATCACATGCATATGTTTGCATGGGTGCTTGGGTAAGTAAACAAGAAAAGTAGCTATTGATGTGCACCTGAGTTTTGCGAGAGCACTCAAGGTAAGAGTGGGAGTAGGAATATTTTTCTAAAATACAATGATTCATTTCAAAACTACTAAGAAAATATGAAGTTTTTATATTTCTTTGACAAAAACTATTGTGAATAGACATGATGGTGCACAACAAAGAGACGTCTTAGCATGATAATTCAAGCCTCTTCCTTTGATTCAATAAACATACTTTAATATTTATATCTCTAGTATAATGAATTGCCTCGTTGCTAATGAGCTGCTACAAAGATTTGAGTATTCACAGAAAGTGCCAGCAAGTTTCCACGTGTTATACAAGCTCCTTGATTTATTTTGTCAGAGATGCAACGTTTGTGTTTGTCTCTTTCTCCTTCTCTGTCTTTGCTGAAGGCCGTGAAGCTTCTCTCTCTCCTTTCTCCCCAACTCCCTCACCCTGTCCCTCACTCACCCTGATGCCCGTGTACGGTTTATGCGCTTTATTTTTTCCCCTCCAGCTCATCTCTCTGGACCCATAGGTTAATTGTGTTCAGGTTCCTCATGTCTTATTGATTGGTAAATGGTTTAAAGTTTCAGGCTAATCTTCATCGACAGCAGCGGTGTCCCAGAGCTTTATTATCAGACAGAACCACTGGGTTCTTGAGTCAGTAGAAAATGGGCATCTCCCCTGGCATTCAAGCAAACACACTGACACAGGTTCTATCCCCAGACTTCAGGTCAGCACTACAGGCCAGAGAATCTTTATAGTGCAGGAGCCCGAATAATCCGCCGTGGGAAATGCCATTCCTCCTCTCATAAAAATCATCACATTCAGTGAGTGACAGGCATGTCATTCCACATTACTGAACATGAACATACACATTGTCAATGACATACACACACATTCTTGCCCTGAACAACAGGGTAAATAAAATGCCAGCTTTTTCTCGCAAAATGTCAAATATAGGAGTATTTTTACAATAAATATGAGGATTCATGGATGTACTGTAACTCAGTTTCAGGGTGTTACCGATCTTTCTATAGCCTAGGTCATCTTTGTGGAGAGCAACAATTCCAGTCTTTGCCGTGAGGTGCCATGATGAACATCCAGTGGTCGGTATGAGAGAATTTTACTCAAAGGACAAAATTTTAACTGCTTTAATACAAGATACACAAATTAGTTTGGTCCTGTTAAGCAGACAAAAACATAAACATAATAAAAAGAAAAATGTTTTTATATACTATATTATCATACTTCGATTATGTAAAGCGCCCCCATGGTCCCCAAGTCCAAGAGCATTCTGTCATTATAGAAGTTCTCACGTATTAATAGAACAAGTGTTTTAACTTGTAGTAACTTGTGCATTTACACAACCATTTGTGATTTGAGTTACAGTAGGCACACCTGTCAGCCGTAATAGAAAGTTAATCAATATCCTCTGACCGAGTGGTATTGTGAAATCAATAGAGCTGTGTTATAAGAGTCGATATGAATCACTTTGACAAACATTTTCAATCTTCTGATGCTGATAAAGTAAAAGAAATCCTGCAGTTAATAAATATAAAAGGCATTTATCTTGATTATGCTGGAAGTGCCTAAAAGAAACCATCCATCATATGCATATAGACACATTCCCATTTATACACATACTGTATGTATATACAGTACCAGTCAGTAGAAAGACAGATGATATGTTCTTTTCTGTAGGAAACAGTTGTATACTGCTGTTCCTGTGACTGTTGACACATTATTATGTGTGTACTTCTCAGGGGGCACTTCAGGACAATTTAAGTGATCTCCACCTCCAGAATCCATCATCAACTCTGTCATTTTAAATGGTTTGCTGAGTAAAACCTACTTAGCAAAGCTGTAGCCAGGAATTAATTTCCGAGGTGATAATGTTAAATTCTGAATAATACCACTCTGTACAATTAAATTGCTAATTGTGACATGCTCCTGCATCTTGGGTGGATGCCAGACATTAGTAGAAGTAGCGCTGTATTCAAAATCTGGGAATCATTTCTAATAAGACACAATCCACCGCAAGCCAATCTTGCTACAATAGTAAGGCTAATAGGTGCAGGAAATAATGTACTATTGTGATATTTTCAGTGAAAACGATTAAAATAGCATGCTAGTAATAGAGGATTGACATCATATTAAAACAGATTTACTCATTTTATCTTCCCCAGCTAATCAAACCTATAGTATCTCTGTGTAGCTGTGTAGCTAGCTCACTGATCAGCTTTTCACCATAACGGGTTGAAGACATCGAAATGTAATTAAACAAATTATGTTTTTTTAACATCTGTGAAAGTTAAATAGGGAACAATAGGTTAGAATTTTTATAAACGTTATTATAGGGCAAACACTATGCAGAACACGACCCTTTAGTTACATATAATCATTTGTATGCAGTATGCGTTATGCTAACCAACTTCATCTCCCTTTTCTGAGCCTCTGCAAATAAGAATTACATGAAGTCTCTCTCCGTATTGGACATTACTGCACAAGTCAGCAGTTTTGAGAGAAATATGCCGTTAATTCGGGACCTCCTTCACATTAATGGCGGTTGTGTCAGAATGGTCTTGCGAAGTTGAACGCTTCCTAATAACGCTCTCTCCTCCGTATTTTATTTCTCCTCATTACAGTTTCAGTTTGTTCCCCCTCAAGTTGTCCCAGTAACTCTTCCTGCCTTCCCTACATCTATATCCCAACAACAGTTTCTCAAATGTTGGCAGTGCATCACAAATCTCTCAGCTGCCATATGCCAGTACTCAAGAAAAGGCACCCTACTAATTAAACATTAAATGATTTAGCTGATGGAAATGAGGTTTCTGGTTTTAGGAAAAGTGAATTTGAAACCATTAAAAAATATATATATACAATAGTATTTTTTTCTATCAAATGCTGATTCAGACCTGCAAATTTTACTGGCTGATTAGCACAGTGTTAGGTTGTAATGTCGATTTAGTGACTAGCTCAGTCTCAGACCTTGTTAACATATACACAGACATGTTAAAAAACATTATTTTTTACCTCAATGTTTTTCAAAACCAAAAAAATAAGCCTTTTTGCACTCTCACATGAGCATGTCAAACCAGAAGGTGGTAATCTTCTCAAGAATAACATTTAAAACATGCAAATTGAGCACTAAAAAAAGGCAAAGTGTGATAAACACCAATGTGGCCGAAAATATTCTACCATTATAAGATGACAAACCCAGCGATTTATGTGAGGTGCAACTACTGCTTATGATTATATTATAATGCATAGTCCATAATACCCCAAGTACTTGTTTGTGCACTGCTGGATTGGTTTCAGATGCAGTACAGTGCGGATCATATCCTAATTATATCATATAAAATAAAGCAAAATTACACTGTGAACACACCATCAACTAAGAAATTACAGACCACAATGGAACAACCATGATGAAACAGATTCCTAGTAGGTTATAACTCATTTAAAAAATGTTGTAGGTTGAAATGTTTTAAAAAAATGTTTTGTTTACAAGAAACTAGTACATTTTAAAACTTTCTCCACCCTTAAGAGGAAGTGTAGTGTTCTTGTGTATATACAGTATACACCAAATACCAATCCAAAACCCAGAGACAATGCCATGATGCCTCAGTGCCACAGCAGACAATGCACCCCTCCCCATCCATTCTATCTTTACCTCAGGTGTATTGAAATGAGCCATTTTAATTAATTCATTAATTTATTTACTGAAACATTTCTGTAATTTACAAACTGCAAAATTGTATTTTATAATCTAACATTGTTTGCTTATTTGCCATTAGCCAATTTTGTAGTTAACAGGGTTGCTTAAATGTAAAAATAAGTAAATATAATGGTTTTTTTTTTTTTGAAAGCCTCAAAGCTCTCATTAAGGCTAGTTAACCAGGTTATTTGTATTAGCAACACTAATTAATGACAAATATATTACTATAAACACATCAGAATTCTTTCAGGTTAGCATATTTTCCCAGCTGACTAGCATGAACTTTGAATATGATGGCCAGCTGAAAGTACAAACAATTGAACAAAAAATATATAATAATTATTAATATCGTACAGTTTTTCCATGCTATTACAATGCATATAAAACATTATTACTTTTTTAAACCCGCACAAAAAAAAGCTTTTCACGCTACGCTTTTGTAAACTTCTACTTTATCACTGAATAATGATGTCTTTAAAGCAGCGTTTTTGTCTTTATTGTGAGGTAAATGCTAAATAATATTCCCCAACACAATGTTTTCATGAGCGGTTTACTTCTAACAGCTAAATGTTTTAAAGCAATGACTAACTTTAACATATTGTTAACTGCACAGCAGGAAAGCAAAACATCCACTTAACAAGCGTCTGCATTTCTCTGCTAAAATGATCACTTCATCTGTAAAAGCTTTGGTTTGCACATATACAGCAATATCGTATACTGAAATACCCTCATGATACGAATACGTTTTATGAAAAAAATAAATAAATAGCAGATGGGCAATTTAAATAACTCTGAATGCTGGACTTACCCAGCCAGTGTTCTCCTGTAATCTTGCCAAATCCCTCTTGATACGCAGCCCAGTCCCTGTAGAAGTTTACAGAGCCATCTTCTCTGCGCTGGAACACCTGGAAGACATAAATGTGAAAATGAAAGTATAACATTTTCACTTAAAGGTATGAAGATCGAAGCTGCTGTTACAGAAATAGCTATGTACATTTTAATATATACTTTAATATTTACTTTGAGACTTACAGATTTTACTTAATTGTAGCTATTCAACAGTTCTGGGTGTCTTTTGTTGTGTTTTTTATTATTTTAAATATTTTCAAATGGTGAAAGGTCTAGACTGCAAATAGGCCAGTTCAGAACCCAGACTCTTCTACTACGAAGTCATGCTATAGTAACAGATGCAGTATGCAGTTATAAATTGTATCGCAAGGCCTTTCCTTTGTTCTATTGAAAAGAAAATTTGGGTTTATAAGATTAAAAAATCATTGAATTCTGTTTTATTTATATTTTTCACAGTGGCCCACCTTTTTTGGAATTGTGGTTGTGTATAAATTCACAATATGATTAAAGGCCTTTGTTTTGTACACTAAACCATCACTCCCATATGTGGGCCTTGGTAGAACATTGCCAAATAGTTAGAACCACACAATTGTATATTTTTAAATATCTTTATATGTTAAAGTCTTAACCTTCATGACAATGCCCCTGTGCACAAAAATAGGTCAATGAATAACCTGATTGTTCTACACAGAGCTCTGACCCCAACACACTGATGTTCTACACAGAGCTCTGACCCCAACACACTGAACACTAATGGACGAACTGGAACGCCGAATGCACCCCAGGCTTAGCCAGCAACAGTTCCTGGCCTCAGTAATGCTTCTGTGGCTGAATGGTGAAATCCTTCCAGCCATGCTTCAAAATGAAGCGGAAAGCCTTTTCAGAAGAATTAAAGTTAGTGTAAGAGCAAAAAAGGACAAAATCTAGAACAGGGGTTTAAAGAGCACGTATAGATGTAATGATTACATGAACAATCTCCTAAGCAAAAGTCCATTCATGCATGCTAGGAAACATTTGGAGAATTTCTAAACAAAGGGTACAGGTAAGACCTGGATAAAATGTAAAGTGTAATTCAGGAACTAATTGACTGCTGATGCCCTTAGTAAAGATTAATGTAGCAAGCATTGGATCAATGACTGCTGAAAAGGGCAGCAAAAATCATGGATAGTCGAGGAAATGAGGCACGGATACAGGACACACGTCTACACACACAAACACATTGGATAACTATATAAAATGAATCCACAGTGACATCCACAGACATTCGCTGGGCTGAATTAGAAAACACAGTACTGTCTCCGTGGGTGTGTTTGTCAGCAATCGACAGGCTCGTTCTAAAAGAGAGTGTCTTGCTTGTTATGGTGGTTTAGATGTTACTGAAGGCATGTTTGTGTAGATGTATAGCGGAGAACATAGATCCCACAGTGAGGCCTGGAAGCTGCATCTTTTCAAGCATCTCAGAATGCATGGCACTTCTCTTGAGACAACATGCAAGCGCTCCATGCAGGGGCTCGGGGGCTGCATTGAAAATGAATAGCTGTGGACTCGAGTCAGAATAAATCCTCCCCTCGATCCTCCTGCAATCCACAAAGGAACTAGAGAGATTTTAATTATTCACTATAATCTCTGGAACTACTAACCGAGTCACCTTTCACGATCGCGAGAGCTCTAAATCTTCATCGCACCTCGAGTACAAACCTATTAAAATACAGCAAATTCTTTTGTGTTTTAATAAATATTTTATGAGCATTGATAAGAATAATCCTACCAGAGCATAGACTAGGCTTAATTAATAAAAAAAAAAAACGATTAGATGTTAAATTAAAAACAGAAAGCATTGCCGGGCATACAGATCCTGAGCATTTCTGAGTTAGAGATGCTCAGCTGTGATTAAAAAAATTTAGCTTTGGGTAATATTGCCACAGCAAACGTGCTGACTGTGTAGTCTTCTATACTGGGTAAACAGGAAAAAAAACATGCTATAATGGCAGTGGATGGAATGGGAGTTGGTGTATGATGCTTCCTCCTTCAGTTTTTCTTCATATCCACTATAAATCTGCTTCAGCCTTCACACAATGTGTTCACAAAGCAATTTCTCTTCTGATAATAAATGTCCGCTGGCAGCAGAGCGCACAAAAGCTGACACTAGTCCTTCAGTTTCAAATGAGCTTCAGCAGAAGATTACACTGCGTTGCCATGTGTGCCGGCCCTCTATTGTCTAAAGGCTCGAACACAAAGGAATGACCTTGTTGAATTAAATAATAATGACGTGTGGGTATGCAACACAGTAAATATGTGTACATTTAGGTGTTCAAATCATTTACAATGATACACATTTTTGTCTGTTTTTTTTTCTTTGTCCAGAAGTATTAATTAAAACGATAAGACGTGCATTACAATGACTTTTTCTGCAGGAAAGTGTTCACAAAAGATAACCTAATGTCATCGGTTAACACTAGGGTCTGGTTGCTAACCAAGATACAAGATCCTCTTCTCACTCCTTCACACGGATCGACTGGTCCCACCAACTTACAGGTGGAGGTGGACTCAGAAAGTTTCTAAACTAGCTTTGTTCACAAGATAGTACTTCATTTATCTACTTTTAAACACTAAAAAAACTTTCTTTCATCTTCTCCCATTTGGGGTCGCCACAGTGGATCATCCACATGTTTGATTTGGCACATGTTTTTACGCTGGATCCCCTTCCTAACGCAACCCACCATTTATCCGGGCTTGGGACCGGCACTAAGAGTGGCTGGGGTTGGTTCCCTGACCGGGGATCGAACCCAGGCCGCAGCGGTAAAAGCGCCGCATCCTAACCACCAGACCACCATCTACTTTTAAACAATATCACCTTCAAAAAAGCCCCTTGCACAGCAATACAGCGCTCCCAGTGTTCCTGCCACTTCCTGAAATCTTGTTTTAGAAGCGTGTCAAGCACCTTCTGTGATTCTCGCTGGATATCTGAATGGTGTCAAAATGGAGATCTTTTGAGCTGGATCTTCATCTTTGGGAAGAGGGCAAAGTCCGCAGGAGCGGAATCTGGCGACTATGGTGGTAGCGGGAAGTAAGATCATGTTGTTCCCGGTTTGAAACTCATGTGTGAGTAGAGCTCGCTGACAGGGTGCATTGTTGCTGTGGAGTCTAGAGTTTTAGATATTATATAGATATTGTGTTATTATTGAAATTAGTTACAATTATTATAATAAGTTATATCGAAAACTATAAGACTTATTAGCTTTGGGTTTTTATATATTAACTATATTAGTATATTAATGTTTATTAATGTAAATTTTATGCTTCACTACAAGCAGCACGAGTGCTTTTATGAGTGTGAGGCTGCAGCAGAGATTTTTATTAGTTTGAGGTGTTTTTGGCCAATAGTAGGTTTGGTTTCATATAACTGCCAGCCAAATACAGAAGGAGGGAAAAAAACAATCTCCGGTGCAAATATGACAGAAAAACAAAATAATGTGCTTCTGTTGTTTTCTCCAACAGGCTGCTCCTATAGACAGAAAGACACAAACAACGAAGCCAGTGAACAACAAGGGCAGGGTGCACTCGTCAACATGTCACTCATCTCAGCTCCACCTCCTCTGTATGGGGTCCAACAGTACCTTGAAAAAAGAGTGATGAAGAAGTAAGTGCGCCTACAGCCACGCAGCTGGGTCCTATCTGACTCAATAGTGCAGTTATTGTCTCACAAACTACTCCAGGCCTCCTGTAAGACAGCAAGAAACGCACGCCCAGTGACTGCAGTGATCGATCCACTCCATTAAACGAGCATAGCCCCGAAATCTAACAATTCTACACAGGAATGTAGCAGACTGAAAGCATTGCTGCGTATTCTTTCCAATTTACAGCCTCTCTATTTAGTTCCTTACATCGTCCAAATTACGCACGTCCATCAATGCCAGCAATCGACCGGAAAAATAGAACCTTTAACTTGTTCTGGAGCCTCATAAAGTTGCCTTTGTACATCTCTGACCCTCACCGGTTTACACTGATGACACAACGAGGACACAAAGTAATACATTTTCGGTTTTCTTGCTCGGAATCACCAAATGCAGTAATCCTAGTGACTGAGGCGGAGACAAAACCGGTTCCTATCTAATCCTACATAATTCTTTGAATGTCAACAGGTGGCATTCTTCAGTCCAATTAGTATCTAAGATGCTTTTAAACACACAGTTGTGGAGAACATACTGTTCTTATATAGTTTTTTTTTTTCTAATAAGTATGCTGCCTTATTAAATACCCAAAAAATAAAAGACTTTATAATGGCACTAATCAATGGCATAGTAGGAATGTGTTCCAATAAAAAACAGTGGTCCAGAATGTGTATTGTACCAAGGGCAGCATTACAGCGTCTATTTGTGCATTTACATTTATCCAAAGCAACTTGCATTTTATCTCAATTATAAAACTGAGCAACTACAGGGTTAAGGGCCTTGGACAGGAGCCAAGGAGGGGAAGCTTGGTGTGGATGAGATTTGAGCTAATGAACTTCAGTTTCAAAGTCTAATGCCTTACCCACTAAGCTTCCACCTCCCCAAAACATGTTTTGTTTTTATATGATTTCTTTTTACTACACAATTATTTACATTTACATATATGGCATTTAGCAGACCCCCTTATCAAAAGCGACTTCTATATGCCAACCAGGCATAATATTATGACATTATAACATTATGAGCAGTGAAGTGAATTGATTATCTCTTCATCATGGCACCTGTTAGTGGGTGGAATATATTCAGCAGCAAGTGAACATTTTGTCGTCAAAGTTGATGTTTTAGAATCAGGAAAAATGGGCAAGCGTAAGGATTGGAGCAATTTTGACAAGAGCCAAACTGTGATGTCTAGACGACTGGGTCAGAGCATCTTCAAAACTGTCAAAAGTGGTCCAAGGAAGGAACAGTGGTGAACCAGCAACGGGTCATGGGTGGCCAAGGCTCATTGATGCACGTGGAGAGTGTGGTCAAATCCAACAGATGAGGTCCTGTAGCTCAGATTGCTGAAGAAATGAATGCTGTTAATGACTGACAGGTCAGAACAGTTTTGGCAGCAAAAGTGGCACCAACTCAGTATTAGGCAGGTGGTCATAATGTTATGCCTGATCGGTGTATTATCTTATTCATTTGAACTCATGACCTTTAGATCCAAATCCGATGCCTCAATCACTAAGCTGCCACTTTACCGAATTTAATTCTAACGGCAAACAAGAAGAATGGAGTGACAGAATAATGGAAAAGATGACGAAAGCGAGAGTGCATGAACAAGAAGTCGTGTTCTCTGCTGTTATACTTTTGAATAGGAAAACTGACCAGAGCTGAATAAAAGAATCACAAACAGCAAAATATGCTTTGTTCAACTGAAAAGGTAATTAAAGTCATTCTTTAAAACTGGCATTAATATGTGAAAACAGGGCAGCATAGCAGTGCAGCGGGTTGCAGGGCCACAGCTTACAGCACTAGGATTCCTGCTTCTATCATGAGCTTGGGTTGATGAATTTTTCTATATGCTGCTTCCAGGTTCACAGATTTCCTCCCATGTTCCAAAAAGATGCCAGTAGGTGAATTCAGGAGTCTAAGACAATTAATAATTTGTCACTTTTAATTTAAGGTAAAACAGACAATTATTTTCACAAGAATATTCTCGAAATTCTTCTGAGTAGCAATTAAGCATCCATCACTGAATAGTACACCTCAACTAGGTTGGAACTGTAAGGAATGGGCAATCGGTGCCAGATGAGGGTTCTCTTTTATGTCTGGTTGATTTTGGCTCTTCTAAAGGGTTCTTCCTCCTATCATCTCCGGGAGATTTTTTTCACCACTGGCTCGCTCATTAAGGATAAACTTATAAGGGATTAACTTATAAGTAGAGGTTGACCGATTCATTGGTTTTGGCGATTTATAGGCACTGATTACTGGAAATAATGGCTATCTGCAAAAATATATACCAATAGTTTTTCCGGGTAGCGTTTGTTGACTGATGACATGTTGCTGTTTGCAGCACTGGGAGTGCCTGGAAAGTGCACAGTGCACAGAGAGCGCCATATTATATTTATTAATTATCATTTTTTTTTTTATATATATAATTATATTGATTCATATAATGTATATATTCACTTTTATTTCCTTTATCACATTTTTATGATTTAGTACTGTTTTTTTTAGAATGAAGTTTAGTACTATTTTACATGGAGCGTTATGTTTGTTTGTTTTTAATCCAGTATCTACTTTAAAACATTTTCGGTTGATTAATCGGCAAGTCCGATCCAACCTACCTATCAGTATCAGTGAAATCTCTAGTTATAAGGGTTAAACTTATGGACAATAACATATGAATTCATGTTTTATAACCTTTTTTTTTTCTGTAAAGCTGCTTTGGGACAATATCTATTGTTAAAAGTGCTATACAAATAATACTGTGTGAATTACCAGTAAGTGAATTACATTGAATTTAACTGAAATTTAGTTCACAGTCTAAGTAGAACACAGTATTAAATCCTTAATATGCATGTTTAGCACAAGTCCCTATGTAATAGCATCAAAGGTTGCAGGTCCATAGTTGTGGTACTCATTCAGCAGAATGGGAAAGTAGTACCCACTGTTGATTGTTAGCAGCATGTGATGCTTCATGTGCATACACAGAAATGTCATTTTTAGTGTCATTACTGTGCCTGTGTACTGTACTGTGGAGAAGAGCCTGGACAGTTGGAGGTACGCGCTGGAGAGAAGAGGAATGAAAGTAAGTAGAAGTAAGACAGAGTACATGTGTGTGAATGAGAGGGAGGGCAGTGGAGTGGTGCAGTTGCAGGGAGAAGAGGTGGAGAAAGTGGAGGAGTTCAGGTACCTGGGGTCAACAGTGCAAAGTAATGGAGAGTGTGTTAGAGAAGTGAAGAAAAGAGTGCAGGCAGGGTGGAGTGGGTGGAAAAGAGTGGCAGGAGTGATTTGTGATAGAAGTGAAATCTGCAAAAATGAAAGGGAAAGTTTATAGGACTGTGGTGAGACCTGCGATGTTGTATGGTTTAGAGACAGTGGCATTGAGTAAAAGACAGGAGGTGGAGCTAAAAGGTAGCAGAACTGAAGATGTTGAGGTTTACATTGGGAGTGACGACGATGGACAGGATTAGAAATGAGTTTATTAGAGGGACAGCGCATGTAGGATGTTTTGGTGACAAGGTGAAAGAGGCTCGATTGAAATGGTTTGGACATGTGCAGAGGAGGGACATGGGGTATATCGGTAGGAGAATGCTGAGGATAGAGATGAAAAAAGGAAGGCCAAAGAGGAGGTTTATGGATGTGGTGAGGGAAGACATGCAGGTGGTTGGGGAAAAAGAGACAGATGTACAGGACAGGGGTTTATGGAGAAGGATGATCTGGTGACTCCTACTGGGAGAAGTAGAAAGAAGAAAAAGAAGAAGGCTGTGCCTATTCTGGTTGCCTCTTTAAAAGTGATGAACATGAAACTAGAAATATTATCAAAAGTTTCCTTTGCCTTCCTTCAGGGCAGTTTTTATGTTGTGAATGTTACCATGGAAAAAGGTGCATAGCTATTAACAAAAGGCACACACACACACACTTCAAAGAACCAGGCTTACACAGGCCGCTGAGTCACCTAATCATCTTAGACTCTTAATCCAGCACAGGAAGCTGGAGATAGCGCATTCTGAAATGATGCATGCCACTGCCGTAAGAAGAGTCATGCTAGCTCATTTCCCTTCATGTTATGGAGTGTGCTTATCCGCCACGTCCAATAACTCCATTTCCGAACAAAAGAGCTTCCACTTTACACTGCACTCTCCATCGCTCCTTTAATCACTCCAGCAAAACTACACATAGGCTCTAAAAAAATGAAAATGCAACCGTTATCGTCACTGTTATGACTCCAAATGAATTTGCTGTCCGTCACTCGGCACAATTTCTAATTATAAATGTCAGTTGGAGAGGTCTATAGCATTTCGATTCCAAGAGGAACATGGCAAAGAACAGAAGGATTAATATACCCTTAGTGCAATCTGTAAATACTTGTTAATTATGTAATATGCAGTCTGTGCAATTAGATTGAAGTGGGAAAAGCAGCCAGTCAAAATCATTGGGACCATCTGCACCCCATTAGCAATTAAACACCCTGCTAATGTGATTCAAATTGAATCGTGACAATGGACTTTCGCAAATTCCTCTTACCAGCAAATCATGAAAATCCAGTCGAGGTTATCGAGGATTATCCAGATAGCATCTGAGGTGAACAGCAGATACCGTCTGTGTTCCTCTGACGTTTTTTTTTTTTTTTTTTTTCACATACGACACTTAACACCCTGCACCTACATTTGTCACATTAATGGCCACCGAGGGCACTTTGAAGACAAACTGAGTAGGAACAGTCATATAGCAGCTAGGCTCTTACTCAGTCCTGAGGCAGGATTTTGGAAAGATATTCCTGCCATCTTTATTAGTACAAATCCACTGAAGCAGCCATGTTTTGTCTTTAAGTCATAGTAAAGGTGTTCTAGCTTCCACAGATATAACCTTTCAAGATGGGGTTTGTAACGGCCTTGCTCAGTACTCAAGCATATACATACAGACAGACAGACAGACAGACAGACAGACAGACAGACAAACAGACAGACAGACAGACAGACAGACAGACAGACAGACAGACAGACAGACAGACAGACAGATAGATAGATAGATAGATAGATAGATAGATAGATAGATAGATAGATAGATAGATAGATAGATAGATAGATAGATAGATAGATAGATAGAGTAGCTATCAATGTATACATGATGGAGCCTGGGCCAGGGGTCTGCACTTAGGAGGAGGAAGACTTCTTTCAGAGTCTGCTGAGACTTGTTTTTTTCATGTTGTAAGAAGTTACTCTGCTCTCTCCACATGTATTTTCAGTATTAGAGTTATCAATTTTTTTTATTATTATTTATTATTAAATGTTTTTTAATGATTTCATGTTTTATTTAAACTCCATTTATTGAATGCTTTTATTGTTTCTATTTTATATGAAATGGGACATTATTATTATTATTATTATTATTATTTGTATTATTAGTAGTAGTAGCAAAAGAAGTAGTAGTAACAGTAGCACAGTAGCAATAGCAGTAGTAGCAATTGAAATAGTAGTGGTAATAGTAGCAGTAGCAATAGCAGGAGAAGTAGTAGTACAGTAGCAGTAGTAGTATCAGTTATAGCAGTGAAATGAGTAGTAGCAGTATTAGAATTGGTATTAGTAGTAATTGTAGTAATAGCAGTAGTTGTATGTATTAAACAGGTGTAACAAATTGTAAAAGAACCAATATAAAGTATCCATCAAAGCACACAACATTAAATTCTCTAAAATGTATCCCTTTGCATATAATGTGAAGCGAACTGATGTTTAAATATGGTGTAGACATTAGCAAACTAACTTAGACTTAAATGACTTAGACTTAAATTCAAAGTGGTCTGGCTTTTACTTTGAAGGACATATTCATATACTGGTGTACTATACAAACGTGCAATGACCTTTTTTTTCATAAATGAATAATACATTTTTGGCAAAAGCATAGTTGGAGGATTCTACCTTCACTTTTGAGGAAAAAAGGCCCAGGAGTGATATATATATATAAAGTGAGAGAAGACTCTAGTTGTTATAGTTCATCCTTTTGGGTTTATGCAAATAGCTCAAGGTCTGTCAATCCGTAATGTCTTGGGATTAATGGAGCTGCTAAAAGGTGACAGCGGGAGCTGGTGTTGGATAATGAAATTGGACAGCGGTAATGTCCTCAAGGCGTACTGCTTTACTGAGTAGATGAAAAAGCAAAATGTGTGCTTTAAAGGAAAATACGTTTCTGGTGTAAAATCCTATAGACTTTATTCCCTAACATCTAAAGCGTCAACTCCTGCTGAGTTTTGAAAAGAAACCCGAGGTGCTTTCAAACTCCAGGGTACTCTGAGAATATGTTTGCCACTTTTAGTCAAGAAGCACGACACAAATCGAACGCTGTCATACCTCTGACCAAGTATTTGTGCAATTCCCTTCATAGTGAATATTTCAGTAGAGGCTTCTTCCCACCAGTCATATAGCCATCTGATATAAATAAAGCATTTCTTTTCCTTTTACCAAATAAAAATCAAAACATCAATAATACAACATTGTCTTGCGAATGGAAGAAATTCTGTTGCTCCGGCAACTGCTTGATTTAAGCTATAAGGACGATTGTGATTCCTGAAGCTAGTTGGCACTAGCATCCAGGCTATAATTGGCGAAAAACAACGAATAAATCACTTGTTGCTGTGCGATCACTGACAAGGCTGTCTGATTAGATTTGCAAAGTTCAGTCATTTTAAACTAATCCTAAACTACAGGCTTAATGTTCCAGCTGTGAGAATATAAATAGAGCAATTCCACAAATCCACAGAGCTTCAGACCTTTAGTGGTCATGCAAAATTCAAAGCACTGAGATGGAGAAAGAAAAGGAGAGATATGCCTCTCTAGTATTAATGTTCCTTTTATCTCTCATCACCTTTTAACGCTCCTGCATAAAAATGGACCCTTTTTTCACCCTTCTGCCGAGCTGCGTCTCTGAGTTTTGAGCGAAGAAAAAAAGCAATCACCAAAGAGAAGGTTGGACCTGGGGATGCAGAAAGAAAGTCTTCAATAGATAAAACATTTCTAGATTTTGATGGATGAAGCAAGATTGATGTCATTCTACGGATTTCCTCGCGCTGCTTCAATTCTCCAGTTTTTTTGTTGACTCCTGTTTCTCAAAACGTCTTTAAATCCTTGTCAAATCTGTTTTTTTTTTACAAAGAAATAATCTGTTTTTTTGTTGTTGTTTTTTAGCATTTTATATCCTTAACACACCCTGGTGGTCTAGTGGTTAGGATGTGGTGCTCTCACCGCTGCTGCCCAGGTTCGATACCCGGTCAGGGAACCAACTCCAGCCACTCTCAGTGCTGGTCCCAAGCCCGGATAAATGGGGAGGGTTGCGTTAGGAAGGGCATCCAGCGTAAAACATGTGCCAAATCAAACATGCGGATGATCCGCTGTGGCGACCCCTAACGGGAGAAGCCGAAAGAAAGTTTACATCCTTAACATATACCTGAAATGTTACTCAGCAATGAATGTGCTGTTTATGAGTCACATTGTCTACTGAAATAAAATAAAAAAGTGTCATTTTTTGAAGGAACGGGAAATACACGCCTATGAGTGAACGCTTTGAGTATTGAACTTTGGATCTGAAGGTCATAAGGTCAAGGTCACTCTGGATAAGGGCATCTGCCAAATACGGTAAATGTTAATATAGCAGATGTGCTCAGTAAAGTGAATCATAAAGATAAATATCAATTAAATTCACAATGAATTCACAAATTTCAGAACTAGACCTAAACAACAATTCAGATTAAATCTAGAGATATTTAATTTAATTTAAAAGGAGAGATGTAAGAATGTGGGAGGAATTTAAAATGTAAGGAGTTATGGTTTAAATTATTACTTAACACTTTTCCAGCCTGAGGGCATTTATCGTGTAAAAAGAAAAAAAAAAAAAAAAAAGAAAAAAAGAAAAAGCTACCCTTGACAGAAAAAAAAACAAACCGATGAATTGAAGCTTAATCAGAAGTTAGAAAGTGGCAGGAAGCGACTGAAAGGGAAACGCTATGTGCGCTATGTGACCCTCATTGTTAAATGAGCTTTGAAGCTCCAACTGTCAGCACAATATCCCTTAGTGCAGCTTGAGACTATTAGCACGTCTCTGTGGAAGCACCAACCTGACGCAAACAGTGTCACTGTGTGAAAGTATCTCCTGAAGCTTGGATCATCACATCGTTGCACAGTTAAAATGACTGAACTCAAAGTTGCCAAAGAAAAATAAATACTTTGGAACATTCTTAGGACCCCTATGCAAACTGAGCCCAAGCACAAAATAAAGGGGGAAAAAAATTTTGTTTTTGCTCCAGCAGATCATTTCATTTCATTCACAGTGAATGAGGTACAAACTGAGTCAGGACTGTCATGCTCTTTACCGAGCAACATGATAAATGATGTTAAAGGAAGATAAAGCTCACATTATGAAGATCTGCTGCTCAACAGCAACTCCATTTGTGCCCAAGAGTTGTTTAGATATCAAATGACATACAGAAAATGAATAGACACAGTGTGCTCATTATGCAGTACTCGAGTAGCTACCTGTCAAAATGTTTACATAATTACACATTCGAGGTAGCAAGTGACAAAATGACAGGTGACCTTCGGTTTTCTGTTTAAGGCGGTAAACAGACGGTAATAAACTTTTCTCACAGTTTTGCAAATTAGGTATGATGTGCTTAAATCCAAACGATCGGCTCGAAAAAAAATGCGTTAATCACTAATACCCATTTATTGTTCAATTAAAAAGTAAAACAAATGTACAGTGGTGGTAGGTGCATTTCACACCTTGGCCATCGGGGGCACTTTTTCCACATTTTGTTGTTACAGCCTTGTTCCAGAATGGATTAAATTCATTATTTTCCTCGAAATTCTACAAACAACACCCCATAATGACAACGTGAAAAAGGTGCGTTTGAAATCCTTGCAAATTAATTCAAAATAATGACAACAAAAACAAAAAAAATCACACGTAAAATAATTATTCACAGTCGTTGCTCAATACTCGATAGCCACAAAGTGTATCTCAAATTTGAAAATAATTATTTTAGACGGTTAGATAACTTTTGTAACACCTGTTTATAATGCACAATGCAAACTATATAAAAAAGAGAAATGCTTTACCGTTTTACATTCACTTCTACTCTGTTTTTTTACAATCCTGAAAAGTCTGCTTGTTGAATAAAAAAAAATATTTACATATCACTTAGATAGCTAGGATGTTATTTTCAGCAACTCTGCTATGGTTTGACATTTAAGCTTTGCAGATTAACAGCGAATTTTTTATTTGACGTGATGTCAGAAAATTTTCCAGGTCGCCGTCAGATTTAGTAATAATGGTATTAATACACTGACATTTTTTAGAAAAAAAAGGTTTCATGCATGTAGTTAGTCTAAGGTCAAAATAGCGCTAGTCGTGCTCGTTAATGCGGCGCTTCGTGTGAAATAAACCAGTAAATTGCAGTGCTTTATTTATAGACATGAATCATTTGAAGAGTCTTTTTTCTTCTAAGAGTGTATGTGGCTTTATATTTTCTGGCTCACTGAAAAATGTGCTAGAGGCAGTAGTTTAAAGTGGCATCAGTGTTGCACTTCTGAGGGGTTTATTGTTATATTAAAAGTCTTTTTTTTTTTCGTCTATAAAAAGTGGGTTATATATTGCAAAAAGTTTGCGGACACCTGGTATCTGCGTTTTGAGCATCACATTCCACATTTAGTCCCAATTTCTCCTATGATTCCCTCCACTCTTCTAGGAAGATGTTCCACTAGATTTTGGAGTGTGCTTGTGGGCAGCTATAAGGGTATTAGTGGGTATGTAGGTGATGTAGGTGAGGTGAGGAGGCCTGGGGTGCAGCGTTCAGCGTTCCAATTCATAGGGTTAAGATCAGCGCTCTATAGCAGACCACGCAAGATCTTTCTCTCCAAACCATGTAAAGCATATCTTTATGGCGCTCGGAAAGTTCCGGAAAGTTCATGTGTCCCAATACTTTTGTCCATATTATGTATGTATACAAATATTATAAGCACCACTTTGCTTTTTTACACTGAAGTCTTTCTAGTGCTTGTTGATTTGTGGAATTTTTGCTGCAGTCGTTTTTAGGGACTGCACCTGTGTACATACTGAGGTAGAACAGGGCCATTATTGCAGACATTTCTGACAGCCACAGCTGTTCCACAGATGTTTACACATCGGATTTTGGCAGCAAACATATCTGCTCCAATTAACCAGTGTTTGTTACAGAGATGTCCTGCTTTTTAAAGCATTTGAGGCTCTCCCAAGTTTACTCTAGTCACCTTTCTCTAGTGGAAATGGAAATGAAATATCAAGGGGAAGAAAAACCAGTGTAGAGGTCTATCATTTGTATGTTTTTGATAAACAGAGCTGTGACCCGAAGGGTGTGTATGTCAGAGAACTAGGATGTCCCACTCCATCTTTTTTCAATTTTCATAAAATCCCTCCTTCCCTCACTTCCTTCTCCACTCTCTCTCTCTCTCTCTCTTTCTCTCTCTCTCTCTCTCTCTCTCTCTCTCTCTCTCTCTCTCTCTCTCTCTCTCTCTCTCTCTCTCTCTCCTGTTGCCTGAACTCAATCTGCTCTTCTCTGGCTCACCCTCATCAACAAAACGCTGGAGGCCAGAGATGATGAATAGAGGCATTGCGACTATTAATTCCTCATAACAGATCCATTCTTCCTCTCCAGGATCCCACTGATGTTGATGCACTCAGGAGGGCAAGAAAAACAAGACTCAGACTTCCTCAGAATAAAGCACATTTGACTAAAATCGAGAGCTTGAGAGCTCTGCTCTTTTTCAGGCATGAAAAAGGAGCCAAATTATGATAATGTCTGTCCAAAAACTCTTTTCACATAATAATGTCATGGCGTAACACGTATAGTCGTATAATCGTATAGTCTACTGTGCTACCGGAATGCTGAAATGTTTTTTTTTTTCTTCATCCACTAGCTAATCACTTAAGGAAATGAAAACCAAATAAACACCTTATCCTGAATAAATGCAAGACTAATTAGTTTGAACAAGTTCCAAAATTAAAAGTAAACACTGCCTAAACAGTAGAGAGTAGAGAGAAGAAAATGGCCGAACTGAGTAGGCACAGTAATGTCATCAAGCTTGGTCTTTAAAAGTGAGCACTATGAAGGTGTTGTGAATTGCCTGGCTGATGTATGAACTGGTAAAGAAAGCACACATAGAAACTATAGCATGGGAGTGCTTCAGTTCTGGAGCACTGATGCAAGTGCATGTCCATTTCCTTCACGCTGCACTTTGCGTTTGTAATGTCTATGCTTACTGTTGCTCTGTGCACAATGGTTGCCCAGTCTTGCGCTCTATATTAAAGGTACGGCTTAAACACAAACACTCAGCACTTGTTTTCTACACTATTGTCAGCACATGGCAGAAATTTGTATAGGCATCAAATTCATTCCAGTTTTATATGTATAGCATTTTTAACAATGGACATTGTCCAAAAGCAGCTTAACAGAGATAAAGTGATTATAAAGTTAGAATTTATAAGTTTAGTGCCTATTTCAGTTTACTATTTCAGTTTATCTCTAATGAGCAAGCAAGTGGCGAATGTGGCATGAAAATACTCCCTGAGATGCTACGAGGAAGGAACTTTGAGAAAAACCATACTCTAAGGGAACCCATTGTCATCTCGTTGGCACCTACTGTCCATTTATTATACTGGAATTCCAAAATTGTTGAGGTCTGTTGTTCAGTAATTGGTCTTTAAATACAGAACTGGTTATGCAAACTGTGGTCCTGAGCCATTGTAGCAGACTGTTGATATTAATTACAGTCCAAATCCATCCTCATAATTCTTGAGCTGCTCATTAACATGCATCTTTATGCTGTTAATGTGGAACTATTCTCAGCTGCAGTGGGCTCCAATTATTAAACAAACAATTTCTTTATGATCTACACAGAAATATAATAGGAAGTGGTAGCTTAGTGGTTAAGGCTCAGGGTTACTGATCAAAAGATCAGGGGGTCAAGCCCCTGGCCAAAGTCATGATATAGTACCAAGAGTACCAGGGGTAAATGTTTTAGTTAAGTATAGGTAAAGTTTTATATATGGGCAATTCACTGAGCAATCTGTTCCAAAGTTGATTGATTACAAGTTAACAAGGTTCCTCTCAAAGTTTCTTCCTCCTGCCATCTCAGGCAGTTTATCCTTGCCACAAAGATACTGACTCGCTCATTAGGGGTAAACTTACAATTATAAGAAACAAACTTACAAACAGTAAATTTGGACATGCATTTATGCAACTTTATAACCACTTTATCTGTGTAAAGCTGCTTTGAGACAATGTCCATTGTTAAAAGTGGAACACAAATAAAAATGAATTTAATTGAATTGAGATAGAATTTTAAAAGCAGCCCAAAACTCAAACCACAATATTGAAAAATATGTTACTATGATGTGTATTACATGCTAAGATGTGATACATACCTTTCTAACAAATTGATTGCACAAGAGTAATGTTAGGTAAAAACAAATATTCGCATTTAAAAATTAGTGTTCTAAATGAATGTCTACAAAAATTAATGATTTTGTTATTGCAATGATACTGTAATGTTGCACGTGCCATTACCTTGTTAAATGTTGTGTGTTTGTATTTGAAAATAAATGATACAAACGTTAAAGAAAAACTTAAAAACATACTGTTGTGGCGTAATGTCGATATTATAGTCATTTCACCCAACCTTACTGTCAACTTCTGACAATTTGTAGCTGCCAAAGCACAATTACAGAACACAATGATTCCAAGCCAGTGCTACAGTGCTATAAACAGCTTCCTCCAAATTGGTACTGCTCCAACACATTCAAAGCTGCTTTGTTGCTTGTGTACAATGAATTTATTAATACCAGAGGTTTAGCTCATGATTATAATTCACATGGAATAAAATGCTTACTATGCTTTTATTCTTCATTTCCACCAGTACTTTAAATACAGAGACACTAAGGGACTACCACAGCCATGTACAGTACTGCCTATGCTGGATCTGTCTAGGGCGCCACAAAATGGTCCTTCTGGCATGTTAAACCCTTGGCTTGTACCTGTTCCAACAGATATTTAGGGTGTTTGGAAAGTGGCCTTTGGTAAGAATCTGTGGATCTTTAAACAGATTACCTCCTCGGAGTAATGACTAACTAGCAATGGTAAAGCGTGAATTCAAAAAATTATCCACAACAGTTTTGTTTTTACAGTCATGTGTAAGTGATACCTTTTGTGGGGAGAATATTCTAATATGTAAATATGGATATGTCTTTTAATTTAACTCCCTTGTAATGGGTTCTAGGTTATTAGCCTACACACTTTCCATGAAAAATAGAGACATGTTATATAAGCAGAGTGGCTTACTGGTTTGAATTAAATGTTTGAATATTGTAAACATCACACACACACACACACACACACACACACACACACACACACACATATGGAGCAGATTATCCGTTTGCCCACTGAGACTAAGTCGTCCATGATGGATACACGGCATCAGGTCAACTATCACTGTAACCAATGATTCCGTTTATGAATCATAATAAGGCTTATAAATTATAATTACGCTAATGAATCACTGTTTATTTTTTCACCTGGGACTTTTCACTATTATCTTCTACTACTACTACTATACGGCTCGGATCCATGGTTTCTATGATCAACCAAAAGAAAATGTGCAACATTTTAATTATTTCAAAATCAAATTATATTGTATTTGTCACATACATATACATACAGAGTACGAATGCAGTGAAATGCTTTTACTTTTTGCTGTCACTATTCAAATTTACGTAAGATGATGATCAGTTCTTTTGTACCAAAGGTCAGATTTTTTTGGAGAGCCATTTCTACCAAATTTGTCATCAGTCAGTTCACCATGTTGAGTACACACTGTCCTTAAAGCAAAAAGAAACCAAATACTAAGAAATTTACACATTTTTGGTAAATTTCATGCCAATTTTTCTAAGATTCTACAATTAACCTGCTGACAGAAATATCATTGAGAGTAAACACATTTCAAATACAGTGAAGCACAGTGGTGGGTCATGTATTTCACACCTAGGCTTTAAGTGGTGTCCTACCTCAATCAATTCACCTCTTAATACCACCATTATGATCCTGTAGAAATCCTCAATATTATACAGAAATGCAGTATAACAGAGCGCTGCATCACAGACAGGTATCTCATGCAGTAAGAATGAATGCTTTTACTAAAACAAGAAACCCAATAAACACTCCATGTAACAATGAAGTCTGCTTTCACTGCAGCCACAACCACCCACATGCATCACCTCTAGCAGAAGCAATAATATTAACCTCATTTTGTTTCATAACAACAGTTTGAACTATTTTGCTTGACCTTTCCTTACAATGTCCAACTTTTCTTGAAAAGTCTGTCTTGAAAATGTCCTTGTAACTATATCTGCAACCGAATCTCTCGTCCTTCATCCATTGTGAAAAGTCCGCTCTCTGACCACCCAATCTAAAAACGTGAAAATGGCGATGTGTTTCTTTGCTTTAAACTGGCCTTCATTTGACGCGACCAAATCACATTGTGATTGGTTAAAGCAGCAGCTTCAAAAGAAACATGGATTAGAATCTAACAAAAGCCTGCACTGGTTATTTTTGCTGGCCTTTCGAAAATACTTGATGTGACGTCTGAAATCTGATTGGATAGAAACTCTAATATACTAATATAGACAAGAAATTTTTTTTTTGAGCAAGATATAGTAAAACTGATCCAAATAGCACTAATCTATAGCATGTAGCTCATTAAGGCGCTACCATAGTTTTTATGTAATGGAATATTTGCACCAACCTTTCCATGTGCTAATCAAGTATCTCTTTAAATAGAAAAGCAGACAATGAGAACTCACCGTCCAGCCACCTCCCTCAGTGCTCATGTCACAGTAAACCTGAAATCCTGATGGAAAGTGTATGGGAAAGATGGAGTAGATCCCGTCTTCACGCTGTCCACTGGCATATATATCACTGCAGTCTCTTGGTCGTCCTGCAAAAAAAAAAAACTTTTATCACCATCCAAACACTAAATCTGGCAAGTAGGGAATCATTACTGCCAAATGGATGGGAATTGTAGAATTGTATGCTAAAGATACATCCTTACCCTCTCCACTGGAGCAGCCCCTGGGCCGGACCCCATTGCGCACCGGGGCCCTTTGCAAATCTGCCTTCAGGAACACCTTCATGCTGCCAGGTTCCTTCTGCATGGAGTCGAACACATCACTCACCGTGTTCACAACTTTCATCATGTTACTTTGGCTCTCGGATAACAACTGAAGCACAAGAGAGAGAAAGAAAAAGAGAGATTTCTTGACATTCCAATGCTAGCTTCAACGCTAACTCTAATATGTAATGGAGATTGTCATGCTTTAGACAGTAGGGAATGTGAGTCAGAATCCGCAGCAGGACCTGTGAAATTCCAAGTCTTAAAAATCTCAGCTCATGTCAAAAACACCAACCTCTCCAGGGTATTGTCTTTTGTGTTTTGTGTATGTGTGCGTGTGTGTGTTGGAGTAACCATGACAGTAATGGCAGTGCATGCACTGGTCACCTTGTGAAGAAACCAGCACGTATTCATATCACACACACACACACACATACACACACATCATCTTGTGCATTTCCAAAGCAATGGCGCTTATCTGTCATTTTTGAGCAGGCTGACCCACTACTAGGAATTAAAACAACAAAAAAACCCTATGAATAATACATGATAACCGCAAGGGGAAAGACTACGTGCTCTCAATAGTTAATGCTTTACCTTTACACCAATATAGTACAGTACTGTCTTTCCCAAAGAGAGAGAAACTGTTGTTTTGTTTGTACGTACATGACAGTTTGGCCTTCAATGCAAATCTTAAAATGGAATGCTTTCTCTTACAGCCTTTAAGGGTTAGTGCTCCAGATGCTCACATCTGCATCTGTATTTAGATATAAACCCAAAGTGGAGGGTGGCCTCAGCCAGAAAGCGTGTGTTTATTGGAAATTAAATATGATCCCCACTACTAGTTTATATCCTTTGGAAACACTGGAAAACACAAGAAACGTCAGTTGTTTACAATGAATTTAATTGTATACAAATTATGGAATCATTTAAATTCCATGCTTAATTGCTAATTTCAGCTGGGGTTTTTTTTTTTTATAATACATAATATAGGTAGTCTGCGACTTACAATGGAGATACACAGGAGTCTTAAAGAACGGTGCTGGGTAGTATACTGTAATAATTGAACAAATTGCACTACATAATTTAGCAAGACAGAGCAATTTATTGTACTGTATAAAGTAAACAGCAAAGTTGGCAAAAGCACACACATCCTTCACTGATGTAGAAGTACAGATACTCATGTTTTGTAAAAGTTGAAGTTCTGACTACACTTTTCCACTTAAGTTAAAGTAAAGAAGTTTGGGGTCTAAGATGTACCTAAATAAAAAGAAGCCATAACTACTACCTGTTTTAGTGTCACGTTCGTAACTGGACCTCACATCATATTAATATATTGATACAAAATAATACAAAAGGAATATTAATACTAAGGAACTGTCTCTGTTCTCAGTCATGTTTACATCGCTGACTCTCTCTGTCTCATTAACGTTAACCCCAGACTTCTTGTTGCCTCCTGCCTTTCATGTTTTTAGCTTCAGAAGCTAGCCTATGTCTGTGGTGTGTGAGAGCCAGAAAATGATACACCAGTGGTAGATTAAAAGAGCCATGCAGTGACAAGAAAGAAATTGATGGGCTGAAAACGGCGCACAATGAGAAGAAAAATATCGATAATATCACCGAAAAAGATTTAAACTGAAGTAACAGGTCTGGTTTAAAAATGTAGGAAGTAGAAAATACAGAATTTTGGGTTAAAAATTTCATGAGTGAAAGTAAAAAGTTGGCAAAAAAATAAATAGTGAAGTAAAATACTGATACCAGAAAAATCTACTTAAGTGCAGTAGCAAAGTCTTTGTACTTCATTATTTCCCACCTCTGCTATACAGTATACTGTATATGTAGGTGATAATGGGCACATTATCACAAGAGCACCGGTTTGTGAGTGGAAGTTGGTATTGCTATCGTCATCGGAAGGTCTAAAATTCACAAGTGGAACCTCCGTAACTCAACAAGCATCTGTACTAAACAAATTGGTGGGTGGGGTCTATACTGAAGAATTTCTGTTATAATATCTAATTGCTATTGAATTGAAATTTTTAATTGGCTATTGAATTGGTTAATGGCAACATGAGATTTTATCACCAGATATCAAAGTGAATTTTCTTTCTATTTCTGGTAATTCCTTTGCACTGGTTAAACGATTGGAATGGGGCTTACTGAAGGGGACCTACTGAAGGTTTATGGGTTAGGGATTACATTCAACTATCTTATTCAGTACAAAGAATGTGACTACTCATATATAATTTTTTTATGTCATTTCAGGTATTAGTGGGACAGTGTGTGAATCACAGTGGGTAGCTTTGCCACAATACATCTTAAGGGTCCTCTTGAACTTAGGTTTCTGTCTATGTGGAGTTCTGCCTGTTGTCTGTTTGTCCAAAATATAGACTCCATAGCCACTGTGAAACTGACTAGGATACACTGGTTACTGAAGATGTAAGAATTAATAATTTGCAAAAGTATGAATGCCATAGTTCAGTAACATTTTTGATTTTATGGAGACACGTGTGCTTGACAAGCATTCTGGGCTTTTTCTTGGATATGTACAGTAATCTTAATTTTCAGAACTATATGCCCCATAATTTCCTAAAAATAGGTTTGCATAGACGTGGCCTGTCAAATCCCACTTATAACCCTTGGATTACAGTAGGAACCCTGTGGTAGTTTTCCATAATGTTAAGAGGATTTATAATAACATCCCATTTAATTACAATGCAGAACCTGTTCGTCTGAGGCATCTGATATGCCCACCTAATGCTGTGTTAAAAACTGAAGCCAGATTTAGGCTAATTTCATGTTATTAAGGTCTCCGTCCTGTGCTGGCCCACTGTTGGCAGATAAAACTTGCTTTGATATCCGCTCTGTAATTGGCCTTTGTAAACGTTCATTGATGGTCAGTGAAACTGTCTCAGCATTATTTACAATTGGTGGCTGAGTTGCATTCATTAATCATAGACACATTCAAAGCTTTTTTTCTTGCTTTCTAACACAGTGGGCATCTGAGTGTAGAACAAAACTCACACATTAAAGAAAAAGACAAAAAAACACAAAAAAAGGAGACTTCACTCGCTCGAGAGGAAAAGATTAATGAACACAACAGCGTCAGAGGAAATTGAATAAAAAATAGCAATCCAGTGCGAAGCAATCACAAGCAAAAAGAAACTATTTATACAGTATATTAAATTTGAGTCTTTTTTGTTCTTTTTTTTAAAGAAAAACATTTTCTTTAAAATAATTTGTTGGCATTTTACAGGAAATTGTCAACACAGTGATCGTCATATGGGGTGGTGTACATTTTTGGCTTCTTCTTGGTGTCATGGTGCTTTCCAGCATGAACTAATGTTTTCAACCAAAATGAGGTTGTACTGACGTTTTACATCAAAATGACAATTAAACACATTTCCATACGCATACAAATACACAAGCTAAACAATTATACACGCGTTCCCCCCTGAATATAAAAGACTTCCAAACCAGCCATTGCATCATCACACGGCTGCTATTAAATTTCTTTCTGCGAGTTGTTTTTTTGCAACCCACAGTGTTGTGGCTTTAAAAAGTTCAGCTTTATTGTATTAAACCTGACAGTAAATAAGGGCTTGAAGACTGCATTATTCTTTCTCTGAAGCGTGCCATTTATAAACTCAGATTTTTTTTCCCCAGTGTCTCTGAAAATCTCTGCCAGGATTCACATGGTCTAAATATGTAAGCGGTTGATATAAATTGGGAGGAGGCGATTGAAAAAAGGGAAGTTGATTCAGTGCTGTGTCTGGGCTTGCACTCAAATTCGAATGTTCAAAATTAGTCTCAGTGTTGTCAGAATGTTCCTCAAGTTGATCAGTTAAAACGCTTGAGGCCAATGTAGCCTGCACTGTTGTTGTCGGAGCAGAAATTTTGCTGTTATGCCTATTTCCAGTTTAAAAGCATGTCAGTGGCATTACTGCAAAAATATTTATTTAAAAAAGTGCAAAAAGTTTAGACAAACTTATGGTTGATGATATGTTTATTATACATTCTTTATATTCGTATATATATATATATTGTAAAGTAATGGAGATTGTGTTAGATAAGTGTAGAAAAGAGTGCAGACAGGGTGGAGTGGGTGGAGAAGAGTGATAGCAGGAGTGATTTGTGATAGAAGAGTATCTGCTAGAGTGAAATTGGAAAGTTTATAGGACTGTGGTGAGACCTGAGATGTTGTATGGTTTAGAGACAGTGGCATTGAGTAAAAGACAGGAGGTGAAACTAGGGGTAGCAAAACTGAAGATGTTGAGGTTTTCGTTGGGAGTGACGACGATGGACAGGATTAAAAATGAGTTTATTAGAGGGACAGCGCATGTAGGACATTTTGGGGACAAAGTGAAAGAGGCCCGATTGAGATCTTCTTCTTATATATATATATATATATATATATATATATATATATATATATATATATATATATATATATATATATATATATAAATAAAGAAATTGGCAATGGCATGTGATCTAGGAGTGTGTATAGCTGGATTAATTTCACAATGTGTCTGACATGGGGGGAAAAAACCCTTTTCTTTTCTTTATTCCTCCTTAAATGTAAAGGGCACAAGCATGTTGTCTTGGTTAAACAGGTTTCTCACTACACAGCAGGAGAACAGAAAGGGTCTGACTCATCAGGCAATTACCTACAGCACTCAATTTCACATGCTGCTATGATAATTAACTATAGAATATGTTAAATGGTCCTGTAGCTACTTTCTAGACTAAAGTCTGGCTTTCACTAAAGCTGAGCTTTTACCACATATTGAGCAGTGCCAAGATCAACGGAAACACGGGCAAGAGAAGTAGACTGCTGTCTTTAATTGAATTCTAATTCCATGTTCAGGCCAAGGGGGCGCTTTATAAATATTCATTAAAGTGAATTATCAGAACCATATATAGTTCTGGACAGGGCATACTTTTGAGAGCTACATATCAGGATCACAAGGTACCTCCAAAAGTGAGAAAATTGCATTTAAAAATTTAATTCTGACTTTGATGCAGGAGAAATGGAGACATTTTGACAGCCAGTATCTGATTACAAATCAAATTGGTTACGCTTTTGTCGATTTCAGTACAGCACACTGCTATCTAGCAACTGGCAGTTTTAGCTTAACGGTTAAGGCTCTGGGTTACAAATCGAAGGGTCTGTGATTCAAGCCCCAGCACTGCCAAGTCGCCACTGGGCCCTTGAGCAAGTCCCTTAACCCTTTCTGCTCCAGGACCACTGCATCATCTCTGACCCCATCTTGCTAATATGCTGCAATATGCATAGAAAGAATTTAACTGTGCTGTTAAATATTTGTGACAAATAAATAAATCTATTTATTATCTATTCTATTTTACTTCACTAAAACCTGATATTTACTATGAAGAAAAAAAACAGCAACATTTGACATCTTTAGGCAGTCGGATAAGTTTTTTTTTTTTAATATGTTTTTGGCATTTTTTGTAACTTCATATTCCTAGTAAAAAGTATTTTCTTGTATAACTGTTATAATTGGTCGCTCTCAATCATTCTGACATTGCAGATCAGTCAGGCCAATTAGTTTGCATGCACCGAGTGGTTTATTATGTTTAGTGATATTCAACCATGAATTTATATTTGCGGCATTTAGCAGACGCTCTTGTACAGAGGGACGTAGTAAAGTGCTTTGAGTCTCTAGCAATGAATGAATCTACACTGGTACGCAAGATTACAAACCTTACGATGTATCACACTACAACTCTGTTGAGAGGATGTTTCTTTGAAGACAAAGCAAACCTGGAAAAGTATTAGTTTAAGTGTTTCAGAAAGAGGAAGGTCTACACCCTTGAAGATAGCCAGGGACTCCGCTGTTTGGAACATCTAGGGAAACCTTATTCTACCACGTTGGTGCCAGAACAGAGAAGAGCCTTGAGGTATACTTACCTCTTACACTGAGAGTAGGTGGTACCAGTCGAGCAGTGCTGGAGGATCTCAGGCAGCGTGGTGTTGTGCGAGGAGAGATGACGTCTCTGAGTTAAGAAGGTGCTGGTCCATTTTTGGCTTTGTAGGGAAGCATCAGTGTTTTGAATCTGATACATGCAGCTACTAGAAGCCAGTCGGAGGGAGCGCAGAAGTGGTGTGGTGTGGGAGAACTTGGGCAGGTTAAACACAAGTCACGCAGCTGCATTTTGAATCATTTGCAGTGGACAAATAGCGTTCAGAGGTCGACCTGCCAGTCAGAGAATTCCAGTGGTCCAGTCTTGAAATGACAAAAGACTGAATAAGCACCTGAGCAGCTTGTGTGGACAAAGAAGGTCGAATTGTGTTAAGGGTAATTCCAAATACCTCCAACACAAACCATTGAGTTCTTTTCACGAATGTTTAAGAATGTCTATTGTTATATATGTGCATTTTCCTCTTATTAAGGTATTAATAGAAGCCTTTAGTTTAATAATTTATCCCATGTATGCTGAGAAATGATTGATGTCAGCATTTACATTTCCCAAATAATAAAATGTAAATTGTAAAGGGGGGATTGTAAAGGCGTACACTTTGAAATGGTGGCTTACAGGTCAATGATAGCTTCCTAACAAAATATGTATGCTTCAGGGTAACACTGTTCAACATGCTCAGACAGGCCAAGCTCACATTTTCCATTAAAGATACTGTTTGGATACACACAGGTTTGTAAATGACATCCATCAACACCTGCATTACAATTACTAGAAAATGCATTATCAGAGTAGAAATAGTGTAATATCGGTTTATGAAAAACAACATCCCATTAGCAAGAGAGTAAAATTTTTAATTAAACCCTTCAGTCATAATAGTTGTGATAATTAATCCAAGTTATAACAAAGTAGTAAAATAATAATATACGTTCACAAGTAGGGGATCATAAAAAGGTTCCGATCTTAAAATGAACTCGTATATTTTTAATGGAACATTTCTCCATCGGGGTATTTTTCATCTAATGGTAAGGTGAAACCTTTCCACTAACTAGAGTTTAGGCTAAGTGCACTAATAACTCCACATCACAGCCTTTCTAAAGTTTCATATATGACACATAGTGAAACTGGAGCAGTGTTATTTAAGTTAGTGAATGTAATGGGGCTTTCTGCACTTCCTTTGCTAGTTTTTTCCAGAGGGTGAGAGAAGAAATGTTAAATGAGGCCTGAGTCTTCAGGTATCTTTAATAAATCAGAGATTGTGCTAAGTCAGATGACTTGTATAGACAGAGACAGTATAAAAATTGAAGCTGGCTACGGCTGGAAATATAAATGAGGATATATCATAGATTTTATTAAATTTTTTTAAACACCCTCCTAATATTTCATGAACAGTCCTTGTCTGTATACCACAGAATACATCATTCTACATGATTGATTAGTTGAGCTTAGCGTTCAGTAGAACTTTAGGTGTGGATTCTGCTGAGCTGGACTTTAACACTGTGGATAAAATTGGACAGCCAATGATAAGAATCCATGTCCACTGACATCTTATTAATTAGACACAATTTCTAGGTCTTTCCCCATTCAAATAAATACTGTAGAATCCTGGAAATATAAAAAAAAAAACTGCAAAGAAGTGTTGCCAATATGGCCACTGAGTAGAAAATATTTTTATACAGATGTTTTTTAAAAAAAAGCCTTCATTTCTGACTTTACAGACAAATAGATAGCAAATGCACTCAGAAAATCAGCAATTTCTCTCATTTTGAATAGCTCTCAAATAATGAAGGAAGGGCAGAGAAGCCAAATGCCGTGAAAGTACTCTGATTTTAGTTTAGAGGCCGTGGAAGCCCCTTAACAGTCGGTTTATCATCTCAATTGTAAGTCACTTTAGGTAAAAGCATCTTTCAAATGAATAAATGGAGTTGAAACACTTGCATCTTCTTTTGGTAAACTTCAATCTGTCTCTTCTTCCACTAATGATGAAGTTTCTACCCACAACAACACCCTATTTTATTTGTACTATTCAACTACGTTTACCCAAGAGTCATTTAGAGGGGGTTTGGCTATTATCCATAAAAGAGAAGCTGTTTAGAAATTTACAAAAATGTAAATGTACATTTACTATGTCTGAAATCTCCTCAGGGGGTGACAGGAAACATTGGGATCAAATTCTAAAAATATCCGCATGTGCTATTGTGTTCTTCAATCCATTTAAGGGGGAAAAAAACCTGACAGTTCAGATGTCCTTCAAGCGAAGATTTCAAAACCCATTTCAAAACTTGCCTAAGTGAATATGACAAATTATATCCAGACAGACCACAGGGATTTATATGATGGTTCATCCCCACTGATAGAGACTCGTGTTTATTGCCTGGCTAAGGAAATTGAATCAAAATATGAGTTGAGTTCACCGCCTGAATTTATAAAAATGTTGATCAAAGTGGTGAGGCAGTTGATCCTGTCTGTCTCTCAGTTGGCTGCTTAGCTCTCGATTAACACTATTACAGGTTACACAGACACTTCTACAAATCATCACCCTACCCACGACAACAAGAACATCTTCCCAGAAGAGTGGAGGTTATTAGAAAATAAAAAAGGGACTAAATGTGAAATTGCATGTTTAAAAAGCCCATATGAAGCTAGAAGGGTGAGGCATCTCACAAGGCTGGAGATCTGTACATCTGGCAGCGTCCCAACATATCATACCGCATATACGATACGCTAGGTTTGTCTTGCTGCACTAAAATGAAAATCTTTTTTAATTTTTAGCATATCGCTATTGTCATCGTGAGTTCGAACAATCGTAAGTCTAACCATCGTACAATAACTCGGGGACCACCTGTACCACAATTGTGAAATGCAAACTCAAACATAGAAATAAACTGTAATAAACTCTCAAACCCTTCTCAACCCTACAGCCAGAGTTATGCAACAGGTAAAGACAAATGCATCCCTTCAACTTTGTATTTTTACTCTACAGTACAGTGCAACTGCCAAACACATTTCTGTTGTCATTTCTGTTGTTAGCTTTTTGCATAATGTTATTTGGTGTGTCAATTTGTTTGTTTGTTTAAACCTTAGTTGCCAAGCTTCCACCGTTTAAAAAATGTCCAATAAAAAGAAATTATGTTAGCTCAAGCTGTGCTCCATTGGATCTGGTCCATTCCCCCCATGACATCAACTTTTAACCTACAAGTTGAACAGAATCAGGGACTCACCTGGACAAGCCTGGCCTGCTCAGTCTGCAGCAAGCTGATCTCCTGGCTGATGCTGGTCTGGCCCTGCCTCAGTGCGCTGTACTCTGCCTTCAGCTGGCTGCCATGAGCTGAAAGTTTGGCAATTTCTTCAGCCAACTGGACGAGCAGAACACGCTCCTGTCCTTTCACCGACTTCAGGTCTGTGTCATGGTGGCTGAGCGAGTGCAGCAGGGACGTCTGTAACCCCTCCAGTCGCAGGAAGTTGCTGTTGTAATCGGGGCAGTTGGGGTCGATGAAGATGTTAATGCGGGAGCCGTCGCCTCTCTCTACAGTCACCAGGGCGTTGCCTTCATCTTGATTTGTAGTGATGAGTGGCGGAGCATCAGGTCCTGAGGCTGCCTGGGAGTGGTTCATTAAGAGTATGGTGCCTGTTACTGTAACGGCTAGTAGCACGGCAACAAAGAGGAGGATGGTGCACAAAAGGTAGCTACAGCTTGTTCTCTGAGAGAGAAACAAAAGGAATGCAAAAGATATAGGGAAAAGAGACAGGACAAAATAGGTATTAGAGAAATAAAAAGGATTTAAAATAAAAGTATGTAGATACAGCATTTAAAAATATTTGAAGCCCAGAGCTGCCAAATCCAGAGACCCTGTTTATCTGTTTTTATGCTTTGAAGACATCATGTCCAGTAGTGGTCATCAAAATGAACAAATCTTTTATTTCCTTTTATCAGAAATAAAATAAAATGTAAACATTTTCAATAAGCAGATCCTCCAACACGTCTACATACAAGAACTTTGACTATAGTTCCAAAATTAACTCTATATTGTTTGTTGTGTATGTTTTAAAGTTAAATTTGATTTTTTTAAATGCTCAAAGTGTGAAGCGGAGACTAAACAAATTTGCGGTCAGTCACTTTATACATTCCTGAGCAAATTCAGATTTTAACTATTTTCCACACATAAAAAATTATTGCATTCGGTACACATGTGAAAACCGAACCGAAAGCCCTGTACCAAAAAATTTCTAATATAAGTGATTGTTTATTTGTCCATTGCATCTTTACGAGTTCTTGAATAAACAAACACTACAGACGACACACACATGCACATGCATGCTAAAATGTGGATGCTTTTCCTCTATATCTATATACTATAAAATCCACTATATGTATTTACCTAAAATAAACAAAATTGTAAAAAAAAAAAAAAAAAAGAACGGGTGCAGAACTCTCAACCGAATGCTGGGAAAAAATTTATGATAATTATTTTCTCTTCCTTCCCCGTGGTGAAAATCATTACACTTTAGGCGTCGCGAGCTGAATTCCTATTACCCTGCTGTGTGCTGACTGTTTACAATGCACCCATGGAGAGAAACTAACCACAACAAGCCTACAGCCCCCTTTCCTTCACACTCCACTGCGCCGAATCTTCTTCAGTCTCCTCAGTCTCTCTTTTTTTAATGATAATAAATATGCACAGAAGACGCCGATCTGCAATCATCATTAGGATGAAGAAGAAAGCAGTCTTTACAGAATAAAGCAATAACATCTGATGTCTGCTGGGATTAGGAAACCTTGTCTCCAGGTCCTCACACGATTAACAAGAGCAACGCATTTGGCTGGAAGAGAAAAAAGGCTTGCGCAAAGGTGTGGGGACTAATGCAAGTTATGGCCTCGACTCCTTCCTACAAGTATACAGGTCACGCAGAACGTTGTAGAAAATCAATAGAAGTATTTAAAAAGAAACTCCAACTTTTCAAAATAAGATACTTCTTGCTCCACATTTTCTTGGGCTCTCCAAACACTGCTTTTTTACCAGGTACTGTATGGTAATGTGAATGCCCCAGTCTTTTGGTTGGTTCTTTTTTTTGTTGCTGCATAGATTAAAAAAAAAAAAAAAAAAAGTGGTAGCTGATATAATGTAACAATACAGATGGATGAGTGTTACTTCAATGCCATGGTTTTCTTTCAAGCTGCCTGATCAAGACATGCTTATCTACTCTTGGTTCCTCTGCTTCCTAGATTTCAAATTGGTGGTAGGGGATGGTAAGATTTAAGCGCTTCAACATATCAGTTAACACCTCTTATTCTTATTCTTATTCTTCTTTCGGCTTCTTCCATTAGGGGTCGCCACAGTGGATAATTTGTCTCCAAACCACCCTGTCCTCTACATCTGCCTCTTTTAAACCAACTACCTGCATGTCTTTCCTCACCACATCCATGAACCTCCTCCTTGGCCTTCTTCTTTTCCTCCTTCCTGGTGGCTCCATCCTCAGCATTCTCCTACCAATATAACTCATGTCCCTCCTCTGCACATGTACAAACCATTTCGCCTCTCTCACTTTGTCCCCAAAACGTCCTACATGCGATGTCTCTCTAATAAACTAATTTCTAATCCTGTCCATCGTCGTCACTCCCAACGAAAACCTCAACATCTTCAGCTCTGCCACCTCCAGCTCCACCTCCTGTCTTTTACTCAATGCCACTGTCTCCAAGCCAGACATATCAGTTAACGCAGTGATGCACAAATTGGCATTTGTATCGGGATGCATTGTTTTGAACATATCTGCATCGGTAAAGACCGATTTATTTATATATAAATATTAGTAAATGTGCTACACTTTTATTATTTAAAAAGTGAACAAAATATTGTGTACTGATTCTCAAATGCGTTCTCCCAGCACCGCTGCTGCTATGTGAAAATGACATATCACTATAGAAACCGAGGCGTGTCCTGAGAGTAGAGCTGCATCTTCCTGGAGACAGAACGGGAAAAAAATGTCTAGTTTTATTTCATTTTTTTTTTTTTTTTTTTTTGCACTACAAAGGCTTGTTTGTAAAAGGGCCATGAGTTAGATGTCAGAAGAAACTTACTGTAAGTCAATTTATGATTTCCTGTCTGTTTAAACCAAAGAAATAAAAGCTAACTATTTGTACCATATAATAAATTGCATAGCATCGTATTTTTTCCATTGCATCGTATTGCATTGAATGCCATTTTGCAGAGGTGGGAGTAAGTCACCAAATGAAAGTCTCAAGTCAAGTCCAAGTCTTAACATTGCAAGTCAAAGTCAAGTCAAGTCATTCTGTTGTAAGGGTCAAGTCAAGTCAAGTCAAGTCATACTCTTTGTCAAGTCAAGTCAAGTCAAGTCGCAACTTAGTCATCAAGTCATACCAAGTCGCACACAGATTTGTTTGACACATTTTTTAACTCAGGGACTTTTATTACTTATTTAGACACAGAGGGCTGGTGATGGGTAACAAAAATAAATAAATTAACTTGTGTGTAATAAAATATCGTTAAGAAGCACTTTAAATGCTCTAAAATAAAAATAAATTAAATGAACAAGTAAACAAGAATTAATTGTAAGTTTTTTAGACAGTAGAATGTGCTGATGTTCCCTTCTCAGGAGGAGTCAGAACTACAGTTGTTAAACTGGATCATTTCTATCTATGAATACCCTGATGTATCTGTGTAAACATGGAGTGAACAGTCACATGTCCCCATCTCAACATATAGTAATAATAATACCTATAATTGTAAAGTATACTCTGTCATCTCATCAGACACCAAACAATGGGTTGCATACTCAAAGTAGAATATCAATATCAGAAAAAAAAAAATCTTACTGTACAAGTGAGGCAGTGGTTTTTAAAAAGTGATGAACCCAACATTGTTTGCTCTGTTAAGAGTTAGCCACAAACTATTATGATCATGTTACTCTAGGGCTTTTCATAAATTTTCTAATATCTTTAATAATGTAAAAAAAATAAAACTATCAGGTCATGCCCCAGTATTTATGGAGAAATTTACCGTACATCAAACCAGATTTATGTATTTGGCCATAACAACTTTAACCCTTGACCACTTCAATGTTAAACTGTGATGTTTGGACAGTTTAAAATAATGCCAATGTGAAGGCAAATTACAGTGAATTGCATTTGCAAAAAATCAAACTGGCCATGTACGCGTAATCTCTAAACCCGAACTTTATTATCCTCGGGGTGGGCTGGTGTTGTTGCGGTGTACATGTTGTCTTGTCCGCGGAGGGATCTGCTGTTTTGGCAGGCGGCAAGCGGCTTCCGGATAGCGTCTAGCGGTTTACGCATGCGGAAAAGTGGATTGGGTTCGCCGACTTATTGGAAAATATATAGTCCATTCTTAAATATATAAAAAAATCACAATATTTGAAAAAAAATATTTTCCACAAGTCATTTCAAGTAAATAGGCACAAGTCCGAGTCAAGTCTAAAGTCACAAGGAGCAAGTCTAAAGTCAAGTCGAGTCTTTTCAGAGATCTAGTCAAGTAAGTCTCAAGTCCAGAAAAATGTGACTCGAGTCTGACTCGAGTCAAGTCATATGACTCGAGTCTCCCACCTCTGCCATTTTGTTGAATCAAATTGAAGTCGGATCACACTGAATGGTACTAGGGGTGAAACGTATCACATTGCATCGGTAGTTGCTTCTTATGTATCTTTAATGTATTATATCGCTGACTATGCATCATGATGAGGCCTCAGTTATTGAGATGCACATATAATAATGTTAATAATGAAAGGCCTGTGTTGAACCAATTCCAAACTATTCCATAATTACATTAGTAATGTATCTTGCACTTGTGCAGCATTTAAAAACGAAGACTTGATTAGTATATGATTCGATTGTAGATGAGGACTTGATCCCAGAAGTCCACTGTGGGAGGCCTTTGGCAGACAAACTCTGACTTAGTCAGATGGTATGCTATGCTACCCTTCTTTGCATGTGTCTTAGCATCCTTTTAAAGAGCGCCTCTAGGGGACCCGGGAGAGCAAAGAGCCTTTTAAACATTTTACTAGCGAATGCCAATCGGGATACCAATCAGGGAGCCAGTAACTGTAGACATTCCCACAAAAATAACACACCCACACTACCAGCAGCACCCTGCTCCTCTGGCCAATATCGGCTCGAGATCATGAGGCCATGCTCAACCAGGCATGGACAATATTTTGATAAGAGCTTTTATTTGTCAACAGTGAAGCAACACTGCAAAAGCAAAGCACATGAGGATAGAGCCATGGGTGTCTGAACTAAAAGCATAGAAGAATTCGACTGTTCAGCTCATCTTTCTGTGGCGCTGCTCCAATAGTAGTGCGACACCAAAAATCACTGAGGGCAGAACCAGAGCAGAATATACAAAGTGGGAGAGCACTCAATGATTACTCAGGTTCAAAAGAGTCACACAAAGACACCTTCAGTCAGTCTTGCCTCCTTTTTGCTTTTAAGCTTAAATAAAGTGCAGGTGCTCTGGAAAGAAAAGCCTTATTGAGGAGACGGGTAGACAGATAAAGAGGCACAGTTTCCTTTCAAGCAATCAATTCTATCACCATGTGACGTTTTTTTTTAATTGTCCAAATCAATATTATGTCATTAAAAATGTGCAATCCTGATATTCCTTCCAAATAGCCTCGCTTTTTGAATCAAGATTGAGAAAATCCAAGGCGTTTGCACTCTATTACTGAGACTAGGATTTTGTGGGGTCTGATTGACAATGGTTCTCTTCCCTAGACACATCGATTGGCTTTGTATTTTTAACTTTCTGAATAGCCAGTGCTATTTGTCTAATGGTGAGTGGTCTAAATAGTGGCTTACACAATTATGGGTCATTGAATGAGTGTCTTTTGGCGCAGTGGTCCTGAGGCTGCTTTCAAATCTATTTTGTTTGGTGATAAATACTCCAAAAGCGCTCAGATTAAGTCTAAGAGCAAGCCAGTGAGGTTTTCCTTTTTCACCTACTATCACAGCACCAACCACCGGGAAAAGTGCAATGAAGATTTATTATTGTTTTATTGACCATAATCCCTGAGATATACTTTTGCACTAATAAACGGTGGCAACAACTATAGCATTCTGAATTTCCTCTAATACAAATTTCCTGAAGCACAGCAATAAAACATTCCAAAAATCACCAGCAAAGTCACTGACAGATAAAACAACACCCCCATATAAAAACAATTTGGTGTGCGTGAAAACTGTCGCAATATGCAACCGACCGAACCGAATGAAAAGGTGTCACAAAATCACACAAAAATAATTATCTTGTACAGAAAACAAACTCAGTGTTAGAATTGGACCATGGTTCATTAGGGACAATAATGCACTTGTTATGAGTAGCAGGATATTAAAAATGACCTTTCATGAGCGTCATGTCTAGAACTGCATCTCTATATAGGTTGCAATATGTTGCATCACTCACACATTGCAATCTCTTAGTCTTCCAAAGACAAAAACAGATAATCCACTGCAATATGTCCAACATGTTTCATTTTTATATAGATAAAGGCTTTAGCTGATATCTGTGTGATGGCTGGATCTGCGCTGGATCCCCGGGCTTCTCATATAACCGAGAGGAGGCCAGAAATAAAATCAAAACACAGATCCACCTGCCAACTACACAAGCTACAGACCTCGCTGTGGCTTCCTCATTATATTACAGGCCAGACAGAGAGCTCGCTTTCGCATACGACTCGTTCAATAGGATACGTGCTATAGCCTTTAAGATTAGATAACCAAGAATCTCAGCTCAGGAAGCAAATCATTGGATTGTTTTGCACTTCTAGTGCAAGTGTTCTTCAATCTGGATAATGATTTGAATCTTGGACTATATGGACAAAAGTATTGAGACACCAGACCTTTTCTGCCATATGTGCTTTCTCTCACAATTGTACAGGACGTCTTTAGATGCGGTGTAAAAAAATTTAGTGTTCACTTGATCTTCGAAACCCAAACCAGTTCCAGCATGGCAATGTTCCACCTTGTGCACAAAGCGAGCTCCATTAAGATATGGTTTACATTTGTTTACATAGCTTTACATGGTTTGGAGTGGAGGATCATGAGTGGCCTGCTATTGAGCTATGACCTCAACCCTACTGAACACCTTTGGGATGAATTGGAACACTGACTGCGCCCCAGACCTCCTCACCTACATTAGTACCTGACTTTACTATCACCTTTGTGGCTGATGAACACAAATGTCCACACATTCCAAAATCTAGTGGAACATCTTCCCAAAAGGGGGAAGGAAATGTGGAATGCACTTCTTAAAAAGCACATACCACACTTATGACCAGGTGTCTGCAAACCTTTGGCAATATATTGACAGCTGAATTGATGTAAAATCCGAACAGACAGAAGTTTATTTTGCTACCTTATTTTAGTGGATCAGAGTCTCCAGTGACTGGTGGTCTAGAGTTTGGTTGTTCCTGCCTTTAGGCTAAAACCTGGACACAGATACATTATGCAAGATAAAAACCTGTATAAAATGCATAATAATTAATACAAGACCAGTGTTTTCCACACATTCAAATCCAGTTGTAAATTCTATGTATGGAAGTGGTAGTGGTTAAGGCTTAGGGCTGCTGATCTGGAGGTACAGTACGTGAGTCCAAATCCCAGCACTGCCAAGCTTCCAGAGTTGGATCCATGAGCTTGACCCTTATCTGTCATCTGCTCAGGTTGTATTACAATATTGTAATTAGCTTTGGATAAACATGCCAGCTACATGTAATACATGTAAATCTGACTGATGCACATGGGTGACAACTGTTTTCTTATCCCTGGTGTGGCTGTGCATATTTACACAGTTTAAAAAATAGGAGTGCAGGAATAAAAGGAAAAGCTTTGCAAATGTATGGCTTCTTATTCTCTCAGAGCACATGGTGTACTGCTCGCTGATTTGAGACCAGTGAGTGCCAACAGGAGCTGGCAAGCAGAATGGCACTGTGCTTAGAAATGTTTCAAATTCACTCTCTATTAGAGCAGGACATTTATAAATATATTTTCTGTACAAGAAGGCAAATTTCTAGTGAATAAAAACCCCAGTTAATATCCAGTAGTGGACAATAATGAAGTAAATGTAATTACCTACTGTAATTTAAGTAGCTTTTTAATGTATTTGTACTTTATTAAAGTATTTTTTTTTAGGTAGACTTTTACTTCACTACATTTCAAAGTTAAATATCTTACTATTTTTTACTCAACTTCATTTAGCAAAATCAGTTGCATTTTTATTTATGAGTGGATAAAAACTTAACTGGAAAAAAAGGTTTTGTTTGACTCATTAATATCATTCTATTATTAGATTGGTGAGCTAAGAGTAACATTAGAGACTTTTTACATCAACTGAGTTGATTATGCAAAGAGTCTTGAAATAAAAATGATAATAGGAAACATTAGAGCCATCATAAATCATACTTTTGTATTTTTATCCAAGTCAAAGTTTAAAGGGACACTTTTACTGGAGTAATATTTTACAGAATGTATCTCTACTTAAGTACATGGTTTGTGTACTTCACCACTGCTGATAACAGGTTTTAGTGTAGTAAAAGAAAATTTAATTAGTGGTATGTAACTCTTGTAAAATTTGAAATGGCCCAGTAACATACATTTTTGTTCTTGTGATCCAGAGCAACATTTACAGAACAAGAAGTGAAATAATATGGAAAAATCCAATCTAAATTTCCCATTTTTCTGTACCTATTTCCCACGTAGCTTGTCTCTAATGTAATATACAGTATGTATGTACATTAACGTGCAACAGAAAGATGCAAGAACCAAAGCAAACAGCCAAAAACTGCTACACACCCTCCAAATACCAAGACTTTTTTTTTGCTCTGCCTTGGAGAGCACAGCTTCATTAGCTGGATTGAGATGATAAATGCATAATAAAAGGGGGACTGAGAACTCGATCATACTTCAGGCAGTCAAAAACAAGCTGCTCCAGTTTTTCCTTTCCCATGAGTCCTTAACCTGAACAGTTAACACACTTTTTTTTTTCCTTTTTTTTCAGACACCACACCGCTACCCAAATGCATAAGTGGAAAAAGATCATCTTTTCACGATAGCATAAAAAAGCCATAAAAAACATCCGCTATCGTTTATGATTATCTTCACTTTATAAAGCCTTGGAGTCTTGTTGAGTAAGGTGAAATATCTTTTCATTGTTTCTCGTAAGACAGTAATATGACTAGAAACTAGCTAATTCAAGTAATCAATCCAGCCACAAAACCAGATGTAAACCATGTTGAGATTGCGGATTATATCCCCATATTACAGTTCAGTCAGTGCTCATTCTCATGAGCGCTCATTCTCGGAAGCTTGAGTGTTCAGCAGTTCAGATACGTGAACATTCTGAACCACTGCTTGGAAGAATATTTGCAATATTTGCACAAACGACAATTAGGAACAAGCTGCTGAAACTGAAGCACACACACTCTCTGAAAACAAAATGCTAAATTGTACCCCTGCTTGCTTAGATGTACTAAAGGTAAAGAATTTATACATCGACTACAGGTAGCACTTTTGCTTATGTACATGTGGCCCTGTCCCTATACAGCATTGACATAGACAGTATGGATGTGCATCTTCATAAGTGAGGCCGATGCGATTCGCCTCTCGATGCATAGTCAGCGATATGATACATTAAAGATACATAAGAAGCAGCTACACTCCTACCACGATGCAGTGTGATCCGATTTAGATATGATTCAACACAATGTGATTCAATGCCATATGATGCAATGGAAAAAACATGATGTTATGCAATTCAATATTGTACAGATAGTTCACTTTTATTTGGTTCAGACAGACAGTAAATCATAAATTTACTAAAGTGCCTTCTGACTTCTAACATATGGCCCTTTCACACAGGTCAAAAGCAGAAAGATTAAATGAAACCAGACATTCTCTTCCTGTTCTGTTCCCAGGAAGATCCAGCTCTACCTCTGCCATGTTTATCTGTATTCTTATGTGACTGTCAGGACACGCCTCAGTCTTCGTAGTGTTGTGGTACGTCATATTCACGTAGCAGCGGTGGTGCTGAGAAAGCTTGAATGCGCTCGAGAAAGATTTTAGCGAGGAGAAATCGATCTACATATAAAATATTGGTCTCAAATGATTGGTTACTTTCTAATAAATAAAAGTATAGCGCATTTACTAATAATCACATATAAATAAACCTTACCAATGCAAATATGTTCAAAACGAACCTTTGCGGTACAAATGGCAACTTGTATCCGATGCAAACCTTTTTAAATCAATGCATTACATTGTTAACTTTTTATGCTGATCCACCTGAATCTTTCCATCAGTAATTGACAGATTTACACTTTCACTGCTTTGTTATCTGGGCTTTACTCAATGGTGAGCTCCTTTTTGCTTCAAGGCCAAAGGTTTGCTCAAATACAAAAATCGTATCGGCAGCATTTTTGTTGCCTTTGCTTACAAAAGTCCCTATTAAAAAAATCTAAATTGGAAAATATAAGTAAATACACGAAAGAGCCATTAGATAATAAAATGTAAAAGCCTATCGTATTCCACTATGGAAATAAGATGCAGAGCCTGGATTGGTTTCAAAAGGGTAAAAGCTTATGTGCTTTTTTGTAGACAAACTGCTTTCTGTAGAACTGCAATATCAAACAATGTATTTCATTTTTAAAGAACAAACTAATTAAAAAAATTTTAATTTCAAAGTAAATTAAACTCTCTTCAAACCAGACTGTATTTTCTTTCAATTCTATATTATCAAATACTTTTATTGTTTAGTAATAAAAAAACTATTGGAATAAAAGCTTACTAAGCATTGGTATCATTTCATATCATTTTGATGATGTGAAGAAGTAGGGGTCCAATCTAATGCACAGAAGTGGTCGGCATGCCTGAAGGTTTTCCTTGAGTTCATCTTGACCTTCAGTTGATTATTATGTGGCTTCGGTTTGCTTGAAAAAGAAACTTGCTGTCACAGCCGCACTTTGTGGATCAGATTGGACACCCATGACACACCACGGTCGTGTATTATATCGTATTATTGTTATATTGTATTATTTTTATATTCTATTATTGTAATTAAGGTCTGAATCTGTTTCAGTTCATAGTAGACAATCGAACATGATTGTCAAAGAATTAATCATCTAAACTCAGCTCTTATTAGCGTAGCTCTGGCAGCACGTTCTCGTTGTAGCTTCGAGGGTGGTGCCATTATGTCACTGTCAGAAGTAATTCAATCGAACATTCATCATTCCATCAGAGATCTTTTTATCTCAGCTATTTGTCACCTTTCACAGAGTGGTCAATAAGGAACCTTTCTCACTGAGAGCCTTGAATTGCTCATGCGTGCACTGGCAGGAAAGTACATGTGACGGTATTTACTGGGACGTGGCTTGAGGACACTGAGTACTTTCGCGGCATCTCGGAAATGGCGGTTGGAATAAGGTATAAGGTTGGAAAATAAGTGCAGAAAACCGTCCTGGAAATAACAGTCATCTCCGACTGGCGTCTACCTGCAAAGTTTTCATCATTACATTTTAAACCTAGCAGTGCTGCTAACCTCTTTTAGCTCTGTATGGCTTTGGGTCATGTTGGGTTTGCACCTGTGTGTGTTATGGACTTTGCTCTAGCATATGAGCAGGTCATGTATGCTGAATTGGTATATATTTGGTATAAAGTGTATACCACGTTTTGTAATCCCTGTTTAATATGAAGGCTAGACATAAGCTCATAAGTCACATGCATAACATTGTTTATACCTCAGTGCTGCTGAATTCTTGAAACTGTTTGGTCAGCAGGCTCTGACTGAAGTTTTAATTCCAAAGCAGATATATTAATGTGCTCCTTCTAATATGTGTTCTCATTGACATACCTCAAATAGTAATGCTTTCTGTAAGGAGATGCTTTTTTTTGGAATTTTAGAAGGAGTCTCCCATGTCAGACCTTTATAACAGTCAGAGGAAAAGTTTTCACTTTTTCTGTAGAAATTCCTTCTGAGTATGAACACTTGCTGTCATGGGAAAATAATCAGCTTCGAGGTGAAAACAATAGCTCGAGTTTTTGAGTCAAGGTTCATTGCAGTGTTTTATTCCTATTCGTAAGGTAAATATTTATCAAATTGATATGCAGTAGTACCTCGAAACTCGTCGGCTGCGGAACTCAAATTCGTTCCTTGTCACGCTATGAGAGATGAACGAATTACACAAACCATGTACTTGAGTTAAAGTGGAGATACACTAATTAAAATATTACTTGGGTAAAAAAAAAAGTGCTCCCTTTAAACTTTCACTTGAGTAAAAGTAGAAAAGTAAAAGTTTTTGCCTGCAAATGTACTATGAATTTTTATGGCTATATTGTTCCTATTATCATTTTTGTCACAACACGTTTGCATAATCAGCAAATGTATGTGAAAAGACTATAATTTTCCTCTTAGCACAATAATCTATTAATAGAATGATATTAATGAGTCAAACACGGATTGATATCTAATAAAATTATCATGAGAATAAAACCTTCTGTTAAACTACTTGTGGCAAGTTCAAGTCAGGAGTTTCTTCCATCATTTATTCTTCTCAAAATGTTTTGCTTGATGTTGAACTGATGCTGAACTGTATGTTGGTGATAAGTAGAAACCACCAAGCGACAAAAACAGAGCGTGCGCTCGACCCTGACTGGTGGATTGCTGCGTGTTTGAGCAGTTACATTTTTATCCTCATACATAAAAAGGAAAAACTAATTTCGCAAAATGTAGTTGAGTAAAAAGTACGATATTTGACTTTAAAATGAAGTGAAGTTGAAGTAAAAGTTTCCCCAAATGTAAAGAATTCAGTAAAGTACAGACAGGCGAAAAAGCTACTTTAGTACAGGAATTAACTACATTTACATTGATTTGGTACTTGTCACACACTCATAACTCGACACCGACTCTCGTGATAAAACTCATTCAGTCTTGTGGTAAAATAGATGCATGAAGAGTCTTATATTAGCTTGTGACCAGTGCCATAGAGTGCCCTCCAAAGCATAATTTTTTATGCATTCGGTGCATTTTAAGCCTAAATCATGGGTCCTAAAGTGGTTAAAAATACCACCAAAAAGCCTGAAAAAGATAGTAATAAGGCTGAAAGGCAAATAAAAAGAAGCACAATGGAAGTGAACACAGAGATCATAGTAAACCAAGTATAAGGGCGGGATGATTGACTCAAAATACTGCTATGTACCGTATTTACAGTATCTGATTACAGGATTTCTTTGTATGCCTGTCAAAAAACATCACTGTACAATTTGCCAAGTAAAAAATAAAATTTTGAGAAACCTTTTATTTATTGTCTTTATTCCTTATACAGTACAGTACTGAATAAAAAAATACTTGTTCAGTACGCATCCAGCATTGAGAATGAATTACTGACTAGTACACAGTTATTATTGTATTAATATAATTTTATTATGCCAGGGTTGAAAATGAGTTATAAAATCTGTTTATAAATGAATTATAAACACAAAAATTGTAAAGCACGATGACAGCTTGTTGTGCAATAGTTTCTGTATCAGTATCTGTACAGTATGTTATAAAGCAGATTATTGTTACATGATGCCTTGGAGCATTAATTCCTACAATGTGAGAATGAACAGATATTATAGTGCTGCTCTCTCTCTCTCTCTGTCTGTATCTCCGTACGTGTGTGTGAATGTGAGGCAACACGGATAGTGTCCATTTTCAGCAGGTTTCCTCGGCAATGCGATCCAAGGACAACGATTTGTCTTTCAGGCCGGCACCTAGGCTGTGGAAATCGTTGTAGGATGTGCATAACTGTCCTATCGCTTTCTCTTTCTCTCTTGTTTTTTCTTTTTTTTTTCTCATTTTTCCTTTCTCTCTTTCTGGGCTCCCACTGGACCGGTAGAAAGCACACAGCCCCAGCCTGCTCTGTCTCGCTCAGTGGATCAGAAGCATAGGAGGACAAAAGATTAACTTGCACACACACGATTGCACCCATATCAGAGACAGACACACACAATGCACCATTTTATTTATATATTATTTTTTTTTTTATCTGCGACGCCTTACACACCAGAAGAGAGGCTGAGGAAAATGAGAGATTCACTAAACATCCACCTGTGCCTGTAACACACTCACATTAATTTATTCCATCAGCTGCGTTTATTCCAAAACCGATATAATAGAGGTTTGAGCTGAGTACTTGAGAGATTGATGTTCTATAGAAATCTTGGGATTTGACCTCATAAGCTTCTAATCATTAGCATAGAGCTTTAACCAACAGAGGCTGATTTATACATCTACAAAAACACATTACAGTTAGGACACAGAGAAGTGCAGAGCTCACAGTGGCTTAAGGTTTCAAGGTGAACAAGGCAGGATCATCTGTGGTGCAGTGCAGCAAGCAAACGCTGATTTGTTAAGCAGAGAACTGTAGCCTTATGGGACAAGGCCAGACAGTCCTCTATTTAAAAACCCAAAAGCCATGGCGATTTAAGAAAAGTAAAGGAAACAGGTTTTTACTTGCCACATATACACTACAGCACAGTGAAAGCCATTCTATATATAACCCAGTTTGTTAGGAAGCTTGGATCATTCATCATACAGAGAGCAGAGAGGGTTAAGGGCCCAACTCAAATGCCCAACAGTGGCAGCACTGGCAGTGCTGGTGCTTGAATCCCCAAACTTCTAATCAGTAACCCAGTAACCCAAGCTATTACTTCCACCTATATACCTTAAATGACACATCTGCACTCTGAATTACTTTGTAAGGGTGTCACAGAATTAACTGAAACTCTGAGTCGACTTATTTGAAACTTTCAACACCATGTTCACTTCAACGTTACCCATAGTGCCATTCACCTACAAGCTGAAAATGGTGCCCTTTATCCATCACTACCTAAAGGGGGTCCGTGCAGTCCAGTTTCTATACTTCCTGTAGCTTAAAGAGTTCGGATTCCAAAGCTTGAACGTGGTAGCTTAGTAGGTAAACCATTGGACTTTGGATCCCAAGGTCACATCCCAGCCACACCAAGCTGCTATTCCTGGCCCCCTGAGCAAGGCCCTTAACTCCATAGCTGCTCAGCTGTATGAATTAGATATATGTAAGTAAGCTCTGTATAAGGGCATCCCCCAAATGCCATAAATGTAAATTCAAAACGTCAGCAGTAATGCTAATATGCCAATTAAAGCCATCACACTTCTCATCTCTTGGATTGCTGACTAGACGAGCCTAGTTAATTACGTTTGCCTTCTGAAAGTACAATATAAACTGTACAAAATGAGTAGGAAAAAAAGTTTCACATTCTATTAAACACTTTTAAGTGCACTATCAATGTCCTCCATGGCATGATAAACACCCACAAAAATCAACCAACGAATTAGCACAAAGGATAACTTTCATTATGTGTTTAATGTAGCATTTTTATTTTAATTTACCTCTAATTATTGACTGTTTCAATGGCACTAAAATCTTTTTATCTACACTCTTTTTTTCTGTTTTCCTACATTTAGCACTGCCCAGTAGCACACATACTGTAATACATTCAAGTACGTTGGCGGAACCCTATACAGCTATCCACCCACAACACTCTTACGCGTTGGCAGAAAATAAATCAGTCATGAGCCACCACTGATCTGAGAAGAAAGCAATAGCTTTCATTGGAGTCAAAGCTTTAACTACAAGCAGCTTGACCTTTTGCTATGAGTACATTGCTAGTGTAGCATGAGAGAATCACGTAGGAAGATTGTGGCAATGTATTAGAGAGAGATATATTTAATTAATCCAACGAGGGAAATGTTATCACTTATCCCAGGTTGTTAGTATGTTGTTGTCAGAAGACATGATAAAGTCCCCTGAAGCTTTAAAAGGGCCTTACTCAAGGGCATTTATTCCTCTTAAAATGTTCTGCTTGCTGTTGTACTGATGCTGAACTATATGTTGGTGATAAATAGATGCCACCAACCGGCAATGGCGGTTCTAGCTTGAATGATGCTCTGGGTGAACCACGTCACGACCCAACATCTCCCCCATTAATTAGTTTCAGCTTTAGCAACCGTCACTGGATGAATAAGACATATTCTCAGAGCAGTCCACAAATCTGGGTGCAATTCTGAGATGTATAAAAATGCGTTTATTGCACAATTAAATACACACGTCACCAAGAACTATACAACTCCTTGGCTAATTGCAACCACAAGATACATAAAGCATTTATATCCTTATAATGTCTTTTAAATGGGCCTTTTTGACTGCACTGAAGATTTCCCCTTACTGAACTCTCAGTACTCTCAGGACCTTTTCAGTACAAATACAAAAAACTCAATTCAACTAGACAATAAAAACTGTCCTTTTTTTGTTGCTACACACATTATGATAAACTGCATAATATAAATTATAATGTTAAGCAAACTAAAATAAATATTGTTGCTATATGTGTAAAAGCATAGCAGGCAACACAACATATACAGTTTTATCCTATTTCATTAAATGTATTTGTCTTTACTCTCCTCATAACATGATGAGTGATAGAACTGCATACACACCTTTATCTTTTGCACATTTCCCCCTACTTCTTTCCACTTTTTTCTAAATTGGGATCCTGAGGGTTAAGACCTTTTTTTGTCATCCATCATTTTCATTTGGATTCAGCTATACTTACTGACAAGACCTGGAGTGACGTCACGTCAGTTCTCCCACTTGAAACTCTAAAGACTGAGGTGACGTCACCCAACCCTTGCCTCTCCTTTCTGTGTGTATAAGTGAGGGAACTTTTGGCGACTCTTTTGGCGGTGGGTGCACACTCCCAATCCCGACCACGTTCTTTCACCGTGACGATATATTAATTGACATGAGAGTTTAAATGAACGGTAACTAAAAACGTTTTTAACGTACAGTAAAGAATTACATTTATTTGTTACTCTTCACCACTGCCTTTAATGCAATGCTGGCAGCACTCATGCATTTGTTTTTTGAAGCCAGCTTCTGTACTTGACACCAAGAACGAGTGCTCGCTACTTTGATGGAACCTTGAGAGGCCTGTTCCAAGTGAAACCCATCTTGGAAAACCTCTGTATGACCCCAGCCACTGTACAGTAAATATATATATATATATATATATATATATATATATATATATATATATATATATATATATATATATATATATATATATGTTGCCACGCCTTGTGTAACTGCATGAACTCTTGTGACCCGTAGAAAACAAGAGACTCAGACTGGCTGACCTGCAATCAAGTGGCAAATTCTATAGGGCGGATAAATGATAGAGCAACATCTAAAAATCTTTTTTAATGGCACGTCATCTACCTATAAAACCTTTGCAATCTGCCAGTTGACTGAGATTAACGTATTGGTCTAGAACCAATTCTAGCTTGTGTATCTACAGTATGGCCTTGTAAATGCATTTCATAAATGTTCCATTCTACTGCTTTCAAAGTCCATTTAAAATAAAAAAAAAACAACTACGTGAAGTCCAAATGTAATGGCTCAAACACCAACTCACAGATCAATCAACCACCTCTGAGACTCGACTTATTTTACAATAAAAACGAGAGACGCTTCCAATATTTGGATATAAGAAGGCAGCTCTGCCAAAATAAGAAGCCTCATAAACTTGTTTACGAGTCCCGGAGAAGGCGCACGGCAGAGCAGCACCCACTCAGTGTTCCGGCAAATTTCCACAGCACAATACCAAGGGATCGGGGTGAAGTGTTTAAGGTCTGGAGAATAAGCGCTCAGCCAGACAGCCGTTTAAAGGAAAAAGCAAATGGAAGAATTTTATCATCCAGGACATCAGAGAGTGTGTTGAGTTATCGGGGTAATCCGTTTTATTTACACACTCGCTGCTCTTCTCCAGAGCCACATTAAGAGGATTCCAGGTCCACACGCTCACACACAGAGAGATAAAGAAATACAATTTGCTGTTAAACTAATCCATTACACTAAATACTATTGTAATAATTCATTTAAAAAAATGATTTAACTTCTCTGCAGAAATGAATGTAAGTAGCTGCTTCATTTAATGAGCTTTATCAAGGAGCTGCACCACCCTGCTGAGCTATTTCTATTTTTCCACCCAATATTAATAATAAAATAGCACCAAGTCACTGATTCTATTTGAGTGTTTAATTGCATTTGCTGGATATAAGTTCTGAACATTTAGATGTGGTTGATAGGTTTTCTATAACAGCAGCACTGATAGTAGTTTAGGCTCTGAGGATTATAATTAATGCGCTTGTCCTAAAACTCATTCAGGGACTTTTATGATGGACGAGACACATTTTAGAAACATTTCTATTTGTTGCTGAGGCAATGTTTTCTGTGATTAGACAATTGTTTTCTAAAGTCCAGTCAGCAATTTGAAGATTTAGAAGTGGTAGCTTAGTGGTTGAGTGCCACTGGACTCTGGTTTGGAAGGTCAGAAGTTTAAATCCCAGGACCACCAAGCCACCACACCACTCCTGGGCCCTTGAGCAAGGCCCCCTTACCTCCAATTAGTAAGTTGTAATTCACACTGGATAAGGGTATCTAACAAATGCTGTAAATGTAAAAGCAAGGCTGTAACTTTAGGCTTTTCAACACGGTAAAGTCTTTGTGGACAAAACACCTTTGTGGTTTCTTGATAATGGCTTAAAATGTATTTTTTGTCGTATTAACATTAAAAATGCTGGTATGTGGAAAATCTGTTTATATTCATAGATAGAAGTAATATGCTATAAATAAATAGAAATTATATTTAATGGGGGAGCTGGTAGCACTGTGGTTAAGAAGTTGGCCTTCTGATTAGAAGGTCAAGAGGTCAAATCCCAGCACCACTTCGCTGCCACTGCTGGGCCCTTGATCAAGGCGTTTAAGTGCTCAGTTGTATAAATGAGATAATTGTAAGTTGTTCTGGATATGAGTATCTGCCAAATGCCATAAATGTAATGTAAACTGTACTACAAATACAGAAATTTACTGAGTTACAAAGCAGATGCGTTACAATGACACCAGAGTAAATTGAAAGTCGACTGCTTACCCAAGAGTCTTAAAGTATGGTGATCACTATGGGCTTGTATAGTGTGATTTTGAATAATTTAACAAATTACAGTACTTCATTTAGAAAAACAGAGCAATTTATACCACCATAATGTATAAACTTTACAGAATATACTGTATGTTTGTGGAAATGGGTGCGTGCACTAGCACCGGTTTGTGAGTGGAAGACGGAGGCGGACGCGCTCTGCTACAGTGATAAAAAAAAAGAGAGACAAGAGCTAAAATTGCACCAAAAACACAGAAAAAAATACGGCTTTAACACCGAGACAACTGAACTTGACCGCTGGAGAAAGTAAGGCATCTTAGAATAAGGTGGGAGATGCGTACATCGTGGCAGCATCACAATGTTTCATACGGAAATTTAAAATACTTGTTTTTTAATTTTCATATTGCTATCATCATCCTAAGATTGAACAGATCGTGAGTCGAACCATTGTAATTCGGGGACCACCTGTATCTACAAAACAAATTATGCCATGTCTTTCTATTCCGAATTTTTTTTTAATTGCTTTATTACCGGAAGGAAGAAAAAAAAATGTAATAATTTATTTTTGTGTAGTTCATTATTTCTTTATAACCGCGCACCCTGTCATGTTTCATTCCATATATAATGTATTTTAAACCTATTTGCCATTGCCTGTTTGATAACGGCTTAAATTCATAAACATTGAACTCCAGATTGATTTTTACAGATAGAAATACTAATCCAGGTTAAATGCAGTCATCCAAAATCATCTCCTTTCCTTATTAATGAAATTTTACCCCAGTTAAGACTGAACATGTTTTCATTGCTAAACTACTGAATTTTAGCACAAATACTTTGCAGTGTCAAGATAGCGGTCATGATCAATCTTCAAGTAATTTACCATGAAAATCATTCAACTGTGACTCTGATAGAACAGCAACTTGTTATCACTATAGAATGCAGCCAGTAATTGGTTTGTCCATTCCTCTTTTCCATCATGGGGTCTGTGGTCCCAAATGGCAGCTGTCAGATTACAAAAAAAGTATTCTAAAATACAAGACAGGCTTTGTCTGTGCTCTCAATCTATGCTCCACTTTCATCTCCTTTGAGATTCGCCTACAAACCCTTGAATGTTAGCCTTTTAGCACTTCTTTTACAATTTGCCACAAGGGAAGTGACCCCCATTGCTGTGGCACTACTGCTAATGCTACTCTGCCGCTAAAGCCCACCAGGAACCTTTCATGACATGTATGACATCTGCATAAAACAGAAAAACACAAACAGAGAAAGAAAAGGTCACAAAAACCAAACTGGGAGGACAGGGCATGGCATGGCTAGGGGAAGATCTAGATTTAGTGACAGAGAAAGATTAGATGTGTCATATACCCGTAATCCTCTCCCCTTTTTTTTTTTTTTTTTTTTTTGTTCCCCCGAGGCTTATTCTATACAGAAAAATTCAATAATCAACTTTATAAAGTCACTAAACTACAAGAACAAAGACTGAGATATTATTAGCCTTGCCAATGCTTTTCACTGCTGTGGACAAGAGGACGAAATGCTAATTGAACAAATGGGTTGTTTGCTTTAATAGATATGCTTAATAAGATGGTACATTGGGCACCAGGTAAATTAACAGAAATACACAAATGTGCATTCAATGGCCTTGTGAATGGGCCCTTTCGGCTCCCACTGTGCATCTCTCCAGGCCCTGGTTTATGTTTACATGGAATTTGCAATCAGGCTAGGGTAAGAATCCCCAGCAAAGCAAAGCACTTGCCACTAGAACATGGTAATCACATAATGAATACTGTAGGATGTTGACTTGCTTTAGTACCTCTGCTGCCTTACATGGCTAAACTGAAATCTTGAGCTATTAGTTGCCACAGCACTGTATATCCCCCCTTAAAATTAGAACATGTCATCTATTAAGTTTGGGAGCTGGAGACTAGGGGGCAAAGTATCAGCTTTTTGGTTTTAGTCTTACCTTAGGACCGGGACAGAAGCCCATCCTGATGTTAACCATCAATGGGGTCAGGAGAACCAGAGAAGATAAAGTAAGGATAGAGCTCTTAAAATACTTATAGTTTTGGTGCATCTTTTCACCATTATTTTATGGGAAGATTTGCCAAGAATGTGCCGCTGTAGGATTTAAAGCCATATCCTAGATATGTTACCATTATATTTACTGTTGGTCTGTATAATCTCTAAACAAATAAACATATGGTTCTGTTCCCAGTCTTCCCAGAGAACGATTTCTCAACCTTCCTCCACAAAATAAATCTGATGAGGAAAAAAAATCTGAATTGCTGCTGGTTTAAAAATACAAACCAATAATATCATGGACTTCTGACATCAACATTTTGGAAGATAGAAAAATAGCCATTTAAAGAACCACCACCTTGTTCCACATTGTGTTAAGTTGCAGTCTTATTCCAAAATGGATTAAATTAATTATTTTACTCAAAATTCTAAAAACATTATGTTGTATTGTTTGTAGAATATTGAGGAAAGATAAAGTAAAGTTTTTACTGTACATGGTTTGTTTTGAACAGGTAAAACTTCATGGTCAATACATCTTTTTGAAAAGAATTGGTGGACCAGCAACATATGTTTGTCAAAAAAAAGAGATGCTTGTGCCCTGCACTGATTCAACTGCGAGCTTGTTTTTCTTCAGCATGAGTCCGATTGTGTCTCTCTTCTATCTTCTATTCGCTCATGCTGCTATAACGGATATTTAATATGCGCAGCAACGGTGGAGCGAAAGCCGTCGATAAGCTGGAGACTCTGTGAGATTTCACGCTCGTCCACAGTCCGTCAGCTAAAACCAAAACCATAAGACTTAATTATACACGCAGGACTTGTTTAGGGTTCAGTTGAGAGCTGAGATACATTATTTGAAGCCAAAGCCTAAACATGCTTCCTAGCAAACTTTTTACAATGAATTACTTTGAAAAAATTTGATAAAATAATATCTGATTCCATCAATAAGTGCGACACATGCTAACAAAATCAAGCTACGATTTTGGGAAAGTATACAGGTAGTCCCCTACTTATAGTGGAGATGCGTTTTAATAACCCCAGTGTAACCTGAAAATATCGTAAATCGAGACCAAGGGGTCCTAAACAATGATCAGAATAATTTGTAAATAATTTAACAAATTACAATAAATAATTTAGCAAAACATAATTTAGCATAATTTAACAAAAACGGCAATCTTTGAGCTGGATCTACATCTTCGGGAAGAGGAGGAAGTCTGCCGGAGCTAAAACTGGTGAGTAGGGTGGGTGCAGAAGTGGGATCATACTGTTTCCGGCGAGAAACTTACGTGCCAAGATAGCACCAGTTGCATAGCTCTCATTGTTCACAGGACGATGTGGCACACTGACTTATGAATGTCGGTGCTCTGTGTGACTGTGCGTGCAGCTGTGTGCTGCCATCTGTTGGCATGTTACAAAACTAATCTCAAAACACCACATATGTGGCAGCAGGCTCAAGGACCAATAAGTGCGCTCTGTTTCAGTGCCTGGTAAAGGCAAATAAAGGAAAGAAACAAAATGTTTTGTTATGAAACAATAAAACCAGAAAAAAATGTGCGTTCTAACGCCGAGACAACTAAACTCTGTCAACCGCTGGACATGTGAGGCATCTCACAAGGCAGGAGATGCGAACGTCCTGGCAGCATCCCAATATACCACATAAACGTTGCTATGTTTGCTTACTTGCGAAAAATCTAATATTTTTACAATTTTGTCGCATCGCTATTGTCATTGTAAATTTACTCAGAGACTACCTGTATTTTTGACATGCAATCTAGTATGAGTTTTGGATGTCACATATTTCTTTCATTAAGCTTTACAACACCAGGTATTATTCAGGACAAAGTTTTACCTCAAACCAAAAGTAGGAAACAACATTAATTTTTTTATTTTTTTATTTCTGCCGTTTTCATCAATTCCTTCTCACACCCAAACTCAAAATTCACATAAAAGGCAGATAGAACATGAGCCAAAAAAAACATCTTGGCAACCCTTAAACTTCCTTTCACTGATTTGATTCATTTAAATAAGAGGTTGGAACACATTGCCACATCTTATCTTGCTCAATACAACAAATATTGTATAAAAGAAGTAGTCTGAGAGCATTCTCTCTCCTCACTTTCCATGAACCTGTTCACCACTTCACTTCTCAAATCCATTGTGCTTGTGGAGAGCGAAACAAATAGGCAGGGTGTGTCACAAACCACTCATTCGCATCACTACTGGAATCCTATTTTTAGGCCAGAGTAAATAAAAAGTTTCCGTGCCCATGTAGCACTTTGCAGACCATATCGGGAAACAGCACCCATGTTTCTTAATAACCAACCATGCAAACACATTTATTCTTCTTCTTATTATTGCACAGCAGGGGTCTCATGGTGTCTTTAATTGGATTTGGCGATTCTTTTGAAGAGTGCCTGAATATAGCGTATAAAGATAAAGTGCTTTCTGTCACTTGTGCTGGGAATTTAAAGTAAATATGTTCTTGATAATAAAAAATAATAATAAAAAAAACTCTCAGCAAAGCTTTTGTCTGCCAATCTGGAGAATAAACTGAATAAAAATGCTGTTTGCACTAGAGAGGTTTGACGTACAGAAAGCAGATGGCAATTGTCTCTGACGTCTCGAATGTCTTCTGTCAAAGCTGTGAATACGGACCTTTTTTTTTTTCTTTTATGAAGTAGAACATTTCTCTACACAATTTCACTCAGTTGCCTAAAGCTGCAAATATATGCAAGAAATATTGAGGGCCAAAAATGAAATACAATCACTTTCTTAATTATATCATGAGGCTACATGCAACAAGAAACAAACTTTTATCGATATTTTATCTTTACACTGCAACACTACAAGAATGAACCAGGAACCTGCTGAATCCCAAAGGTGTTCAATAGGGTTGAGGTCAGAGCTTTATAGCAGGAGATCTTCCACTACACCCATACAAAACATATCTTCATTAAGTTTGCTCATGTTTGGGTCTCCTAGTTCAAGTGAAGGGAAAATGTCATGCTACTGCATCCAAAGGCACCCTGTACAATTCTGTGTAGAAAAGTCAGGAGTCCCACTACTTTTATCCATGAAGTGTAAATTAGAATTTTTTAGGAATTGAACTGCATTGATTAAAGCAATAAACATTTAAAATGCCTGAACGTTTAAATCTTTGATTGTCCGAGGCGGCAGCCAATCAGAATTTAGTGTGCCGAGCCAATCAGTACAATTTTAGTTGTAAAAAAGTGCCAGGTCAAACTTTAAAAATAGTCAGCTACTACATAATGGATGAATAAAAATAAATAAATAAACAAATGTGCAACTAAAAAACAGAAATTATCTTCTTTTGTTATCTTCTTTTGGCATTCCATTCATACAACACATTCATACAGTATCAGTATGCATTTATTGTAACTATAAGATCAGAATGTAGCAGGATGCTAGCTTACATTTTAGGAGCTTATTTTGTTTAGAATGCTAGCTGGAGGAAACAGGGTGTTTCCTCATTTTCAGGCTTAAATTCTGTGACAGATAGTGGCAGATTTATCAGCTGACACATCTCCAGACCGAAAACGTAAGCGCTGAATGGAAATGGAAAAAGCACGTGGATGACACAGATGGGTTTAGGTCTAACCTTGAATTTAACAAGCTACGGCAGGTAGAAACTTTCCTGCGGTGACAAAGATTTCCGTAAAAGTACACCGGTTCATGTCTCTCTGGACCAGAGGACCTTTTTTTTATTTATGTAATTTTTTCACAGCTACAGTGCAAATCACGCTCTCGGAGAGCCGGCTGTTTTTGTCCCATTGCACGCATTTGGAAAAATCATGACAGTATGTACATTGTACAGGATTACAGAATGCATCAATCAAAAAGTGAGTCATGGTGTTTTCCTGTATGAGCAGCTGAGATTGTTAGTCCTGGAAAAAAACGTCCCTAACTCTCCTGAAGAGCACTGGTTTATTAATAAACACTAGGCAAACAGATGAATTCTCGCTGATTAATTAGCGAGACCTGAAATAACGTATGCTGTGTAAAATGGGAGCAGGATATGAGATGAGCAGCTGTGAAATATATTTATATATATCTCACAAAAGTGAGTACACCCTTCACATTTCAGCAACCATTTTAGTAGATCTTCTAAAGGAACAATACTATAGAAAATATAACTTGGATATATTTTAGTCAGTGTGCAGCCTGTATACCAGTACAGATTTACTGTTCTCTGAAAAAAACTTAACATACAGACATTATTGTCAAAATAGCTGGCAACAGCTGAGTACTCCCTAAGTGATAACAGCTGTACGTCGTTTATCTGTGCAAAGCCACATGTCCTTTTTATCATGTTCATGTTTTTGTCTGCTTGACAGGACCATTCAAATTTGTGTATCTCGTAATAAAGCAGTTAAAATGTTGTACTTTGAGGACAATTCTCTCATACTGACCACTGGATGTTTAACATGGCACCTCATGGCAAAGACTCTCTGAGGATTTGAGAGAATTAGAATTGTTGCTCTCCACAAAGATGGCCAAAGCTATAAGAAGATCAGTAACATCCTATAACTGAGTTACAGTACAGTGGCCAGAGTTATACAGAGGTTTTCCAAGATGGGTTCCACTCAGAACAGGCCTCACAATGGTCGATCAAAGCAGTTGAGTTCATGTGCTGTGCATCAGGTGCAGAATCTGGCTTCAATAAACAGACGCATGAGTGCTGCAACATTGCTTTAGAGGTTGCAGAAGGGGAAGGTCCATTTATCAGTGTTTGCTGAAGACATCCTGTCCAAGAACATGAATTACTGAAACCATGTCCTGTGGTCTGTTGGAACAGATAAACTTGTTTGCTCAGATGGTGTCCAGCATATGTGGCACCGCCCTGGTAGTGCATGGTGCATGGTGGTGGTAGCATCCTGGTCTGGGGCTGCATGAGTGCTGCTGGTACGGGGGAGCTGTGTTTCATTGAGGGAAACATGAATTCTAACATGTACTGTGAAATTCCGAAGCAGAACATGATGCCGTCCCTTCAGAAACTGGGCAGAACGACGGTTTTCCAATATGATAACAACCTCAAACACACCGCCAACTGCCTTACTGAGGAAGCTGAAGGTAAAGGTAAGGATGATGGAGTGCCCTATTGAGCCCTTGTTGCTTATCCTCAAGCGGAAGGTGGAGAAGCGCCATGTGTCTAACATCATTCAGCTTGTCATTATGGAGGAGTGGAAGAGGATCCTGGCAATAATCTCCGCTGCTTTGGTAAATTTCATGCCCAGGAGGATTAAGGCAGTGCTGGATAACAAAGGTGCTCACACAAAAAAAAATCTTGATACTTTGGACACGTTTTTACATGTTCACTTAGGGTGTACTTACTTTTGTTGCCAGTTATTTTGACAATAATGGCTGTATGTTGAGTAAATCTAAACTGCTATACAAATTGACTACTCTGAAATAGATTTGTTTCATTCCTGGAGTATTGTCCCTTGAGAACATATAATAAAATGGTTGCAGAAATGTGAGGGGTGTACTCACTTTTGTGAGATACTGTACATATACATATATACAGTCATAGCCAAAAATATCGGCACCCTTGCAATGGTGTCAGAAAATGCCACACTTCTCTTAGAAAATTGTTTCAATTGCAAATGTTTTGGTATTCAGATGCTTACAGTTTTTTGTTTGCACTGCATCAACAAAAAAAAAAAAAAAACAGAGAAGAAAAGGCCAACTTGATAAGATTTCACATAGAATTTAAAAATGGACTGGACAAAACTATTGGCACCTTGTCAAATTGTAGGAAAGAATTGCTTTTCAAGCATGTGATGCTCCTGTAGTTTGTATTTAGACACACCTGTGGCAAGTAACATGTGTGGGCAATATAGTTAAAATGGAGAAGTTGACTCAATCTTTGTGTTGTGTGTCACACTGTGCATGTAGAAAAGAAAGAAATGTGAGTTGTCTGTGGATTTAAGAGAATAAATTGTGGAAAAACATGGACAATCTCAAGGCAACAAGTCCATCTCCAGAGATCTTAATGTTCCTGTGTCCACTGTGCCCAATATCATCAAGAGGTTTACAGCCCATGGCACTGTAGCGAACCTCCCTGGACGTGGACGGAAGAAAAAATTATTTTATGCAAAATTACAACAAAGGATTGTGGTGGAGAAAGAACCCCGAATAACTTTCAAGCAAATTTAAGCTGATCTGTAGTCACGTGGTACAACAGTACTATACGTCGCTATCTGAATGAAGAGGGACACTCTGGTAGGAGACCCAGGAGAACACCACTGCTGACCCAAAGCCATAAAAAAACAAGAATAAAGTTTGCCAAAACTTATTTGACAAAATCACAATCCTTCTGGGAGAACGTACTGTGGACAGATAAGACAAAAGTAGAGCTTTTTGCTAAAAGACATCATGGCACTGTTTACAGAAAAAGAAATGAACACAGCCCCTACAGTCAAACATGGTGGAGGTTTAAAGATGTTTTGGGGTTGCTTTGCTTCTTCTGGCACTGGATGCCTTGACTGTGTGAATGGTTTCATGAAATCTGTTGATTACCAAAGAATTCTATTTCCGGCACAACGTAGAAAGCCGCATCTCCACCAGAGCTCATGGGTCTTCCAGCAGGACAATCGCCCAAAACATCTTTTAAAAAGCACTCATAAATGGTTACAAACAAAGTGCTGGAGAGTTCTGAAAAGTCCAGATGGAATCTCATAGAACACCTGTAGAGAGATCTCAAAACAGCAGTTGGGAAAAGGCACCCTTTAAATCTGAATGACCTGGAGCAGTTTGCAAAAGAACAGTGGTCCAGAATTCCAGTAGAGAGGTGTAAGAATTTCATTCATGGTTACGGGAAGTGATTGATTTCAGTTATGGGTGCCAATAATTTTGTCCAGTGCATTTATGGGGTTTTGTGTGGAATTGTTTCAGATTTTACTTTTCTTCTCTGTTTTTTTGTGTTGTTCCAGAGCAAACAAATAAAATAAACACGTGAATACCAAAACATTTGCAACTGCAACAATTTTCTGAAAGAAGGGTTGCATTTTCTGACAGAATTGCAAGGGTGCCAATATTTTTGGCCATGACTGTATGTATGTATGTATATATATATATATATATATATATATATATATATATATATATATATATATATATATATATATATATACACACACACACACATAAATGCAGCTCTACCTCTGTTATGTTAATCTGTATTCTATGTGACTCTCAGGACACGCCTCGGTCTCTGTAGTGTTGTGATACGTCGTATTCACGTAGCAGCAGTGGTGCAGAGAGAATGCGCTCAAGAAACGGTATAGTGAGAAGAAATCAATCTACATATGAAATATTGGACACATAATTGTGTGTGTGTGTGTGTGTGCGTGAAACTGTACAGAACAGTAGAATGATTTTTAATTAGGTTGCCATCAACAGAGAAACGAGCGTTTATGCAGAAACAGGAACGCTTTAGAAAAAACTCTGCTGCATCATTATTATCTGCAAACAGCCTTTAGATCTGAGTGTGTGTGCTTGCGTGTATGTGTGCAATCCCCAATAAACATCCATTATTTTAAATAAACCCCTGTAATTTGGTAAAATATAAAAAATAATAGGCAGGTTGCCAGCGGCGCAAAAATTGGGGAGGCAGTATATGCACCCAAATTGGGGGGGTGCCATTGCATGTAGTGTATTTATTATTGTATTTACCCCTCTTTATGGAGGAGGGGAGGGGAATGCCAGGCATGATCTTGCATCCCCCTCAGCAAATGTGCAGTTGCACCGATAGGGTGAGATGAAAAATCATACATCATACTTCATAATGTTAAACTGTTGAATATCTTTCTGACATTTCTGTTATCACATATATGTTATTGCAGCTTTTTCAGCGGCCTCTCTCGTTTTACAGTCAATACGAGCTAAACTGCAGCTTGTCAATTAGCGCAAAGGTTCTATATCCAAAAGACTTTCCCGTGTTATAAAACGTACAGAAGCAGCTTTACGTCTGACGGCTGACACAAGAAAAAACACCATGCTGTCACAGAAAATTAATCGTCACCTTCTGACCAATCAGAAAGGAGAATTCATGTGCTTTAACACTAAGTCAAGCTCTAAATTAAATAATAGCTTGTCTTCAGTTCATGATGGTCACATGACCTGATACATGTACTTCAAGCATCTGAGAATGAACATACAAGGGGATCAGGTACAGACAGAAGAATAGGAGAAACAATCTAATTTAGTACTGAGGTTTTATTAAAGCTTCTCTGCTTCATTTATATGTGCAAACTGTCACAAGTATATATATGTGTGTGTGTGTGTGTGTGTGTGTGTGTGTGTGTGTGTGTGTGTGTGTGTGTGTGTGTGTGTGTGTGTGTGTGTGTGTTTTTCAATAAAAATTTTTTTCATATATATATATATATATATATTCTTACTTGTAAGCTATATTGTATTATATTATTATATTGTATTATATTATTATATTATTATATACTGTAACATGTACTGTACAAAAATCTGTGCAGTATGGATGGGTAATGAACAACTAATTAGATATTAACAATGAGTCATGTGTTACCTCAGGGGTTACACTTGTGACAGTTTGCACATATAAATGAAAAACACACACACACACACACACACACACACACACACACACACACATATATATATATATATATATATATATATATATGTGTGTGTGTGTGTGTGTGTGTGTGTGTGTGTGTGTGTGTGTGTGTGTTTTTCAATAAAAAATGTTTTTTCATATATATATATATATATTGTACTTGTAAGTTATATTGTAGCTATATTGTATTATATTATTTATTATTATATTGTATTGTATATATATATATATATATATATATATATATATATATATATATATATGTGTGTGTGTGTGTGTGTGTGTGTGTGTGTGTGTGTGTGTGTGTGTGTTTTTCAATAAAAAAATTTTTTTCATTTGTTTGCACCAGTAGCTCAAATGTAAGTTAATGCATGGTTGTAAATGTGTATATATTTATTTGATTTTGTGCAGTTTTGAGATTTTGTGCCCAATTAACTGCTACATACTGTATTTGCAGACAACTTAACACCAACAGTGGCGAAAGATCTCTCACTATTTACATTTATAAACAGTCCGATACAGGCTCTGTGGGGGTTGCATCAGCACTGGGAGATGTTGTCTTGTAATCAGTTTAAAGGTCCATCAGTTCTGAATGATCTAACTGTTCGCTTTCAGATTTGGTAGTGAAATATTATTCCTCACTTTCTTCTGTCTGTCATGGTTGTGTCAGGGGGAAAAAAGATAATTCCTTGTCACTGGGGTGATTCTCATTTAGGTATCCTCAAACTTGATTTAGGTAATAAGCCACATAACAGAATAAAGACAGGAAGAAAGGAAGGAAGGAAATATTTAAGCAAACAGCCTATATCAAGTAAACACTCATCACAGAAGACAGACAGACAGACAGACAGACAGACAGACAGACAGACAGACAGACAGACAGACAGACAGACAGACAGACAGAGTTTGAGGTATCCTCAAACTTGATTTAGGTAATAAGCCACATAACAGAATATAGACAGGAGGGAGGGTCGAAGGAAGGAAGGAAGGAAGGATGGAAGGAAGGAAGGAAGGAAGGAAGGAAGGAAGGAATCTTTAAGCATCTTTAAGCCTACATCAAGTAAACACTCATCCCAGAAGACAGACAGACAGACAGACAGACAGACAGACAGACAGACAGACAGACAGACAGACAGATAGATAGATAGATAGATAGATAGATAGATAGATAGATAGATAGATAGATAGATAGATAGATAGATAGATAGATAGATACTCATACGGTGCCTTGCATAATTATTCACCCCCTTCAACTTTTACACATTTTCCACTCCACTCTAAAAATCCCAGGCTATACTTTTTCTTGTCGCTATGGTGATACCATCATGGGAGCATTTTTTGTATCTATAAAATCTATCTTTCCCTGGAAGCATGAATATAGTGTACTAATTGGACCTTACAGACCACTAAAGTACATATATGCAGCTTTCCAGGTAATAAATACCTGCTAACGGTACAAAAACACGTTTTCATCATGGTCCCACTGCAGCCATTAGGAACAGTACATGTGCCAAATCTATTTATTTTTCAATGTACAGTGACAAAAAAGAACCTCAAAAAGAGTCACTAGTTCTTTATTATCATTATTATTATTATTATTATTATTATTATTATTATTATTATTATCATTATCATTCAGTTTTTCATTCTGAATTTAAAGTCCTTTCGCCGGACCGGATCAGGACCTCAGTCAGTCCGGTCCAAACTTATAGGCTGGGTCATATGTTGGACTCTCCTGCTGTGAAACCAATGACCAATTATGGTTCCAATCCACAAGGTATGAGTTTTGCATTACAGGTACAAATAATATGACAAGCAAAGGGACCGTGTAGGATCACTGTAGAGGACATTGAATTTAATGATGTGCTGTGAAAGCAGAGAGAACGGCACCCGGGACGCTCATGTGCAACACCTCACCTGGATAAAGCCTTCAATTTTTTTTTTTTTTTTTTTTTTAGGATTTTTTCTACTTTTTTCATATTAATATTTATGATGAAAAATGGATGGAGATGATCATAAATGGATGGAGGATGGAGAAGATGCTCAGGGTAATGCTGGAAGTTTGGGACCTTCCTGATAGAGCAGACATGTTTAGTAATTATGCATGCCAAAAATAAAAAAAAAAGAATAAATATTTTTTTTTTTTCATGCTTATTTGATTGAAATGTTAAAGAAATGATGAGACAGAATGTCTACCTGAGTCTTGTGCTGCGGTCCGTCTTCAAGCTCCGTGACGCTGTTCATGATTTTCCCCGAGCGGCTTCACTGATATTCTCCGAGAGGGCAAACAAACAAACAAACAAACAAACAAACAAGCAAAAACAACTTGCGGCGGAAAAAAATCCGAGATTTTTGTCCTCATGGACTAAAGAAATCCGTCTAATTCCTCCATGAATGAACTACTCAAGCAGCACATGCACACCTTCAGCACTGAGATTCAGGACCTGCTGCAGACTTGCTACACTCATCAGACAAAAAAAACACACACACACACACACACTTATTTCGAAATAAAATACAAAATGTGATCTTTCGACCAGGAAAATGTTATTGAAAGAGAAAGAGAGAGAAAAACAGTTTGCGGCGGATGATGCTGAAGCTGCTTCTCGCTTCTAAACACGAAGCTCCTGATGGAAAACTTCATCCGTCCTTCAACGTGACAAGAAGAACAAACAGGTTGAATAAACAAAGAGGAAGATGTCGGTGTTTTGGGGAGAAATGTGTATCCAGAGAAGTGCTGCAGGTCGGGTTAATCCTGTAGCGTCCATGAGAGGAGATGTGGAGTCTTTAGAAACGTGTCGGACTCACATCCTCACTCTCTGTAGTGCGGCTCTGCTGAGATGAAGCGCCGCTTTACAAACGAGAAGCAGCGCAGGGTTGCCAGATTTAGACTCAAGGTTGCCAGGTGTGCAGGTAAACAAAATGTGAACCCAGACTCCAAGCAAACTCCTATTTTCACTTCTCGTTTCTATTTATGGTACACCTTCACAACATTTGTTTGTTAAAACCAAATTCATGAGGTATAAGTCTACATTTTTAATTAGAATTGTCATATATACATTAGCGCACAGTGAAATTAGTTCTTCACATATCCCAGCTTGCTCGGAAACTGGGGTCAGCCATGATATGGCGCCCCTGGAGCACAAAGGTTTAAGGGCCTTGCTCAAGGGCCCAAAGAGTGGCAGCTTGGAGATACCAGGGCTTGAACCTACTACCTTCTGATCAGTAACCCAGCACCTTAAACACTGAGCTACCACTCCCCTATCTGTTTAGTTTGACTGGACACATAGACTGTTTTTATTTTTTTATTTTATATTTTATTATCATTATTTTCAACAATGTACTTCAATACTGAAGATCCGAACCATGAGATTGTGCAATAAAACAAAAAAGTCTTAAACACCCTAGAATATTTTTGATTGTCCAAACTAACTACATTCGGCTTTAATTCAGCTCAGCAAATCATGGCATTCTCTCATCAGATTCACAAAGTAGTCAGTGGTTTTTAGTCCACAGGAGTCCCTTGTTAAGAGTGAATTTGTGACATTTCTTGATTTTGCTTAAGACCATCAGCTGTCTTGTACAGAGGAAAGGCTAATCTGAGCTACCTCTGCTGCAGAGGATACGTGTATTATTATTGTGTTCATTTATATTTACCAACCTCAGAAATTTACATAAATGTGAAGTGACATAAATGCTTCTTGGAGTTTAAGTGGCAGACATATTGTGGCAGACAAGCAATATTCTTTGGACAAGAAACAGAAGGAATTGACATTATATTAGTGAAAAACAGGTTTTTGTTGATAGTGAATAGTTTGGGGGATTTTTGAATGTGTGGTTCCCACTCTGAAGCATGGAGGAGGTGTGACAATAGATACCAAACACACCTCTAGGTTATGTAAAAGTTGTTTTCTTGAAGAAGGTGATTAATGTAGTGCTGCATCAGATGATCTGGCCTCCACAATCTTCTGATCGAAATTCAGTCAAGATGATTTGGGATGAGTTGGACTGGAGGAATGTGCCTTAGACACATCATGTGTGATTTCCTCTAAATGTTCTTTTTTCACCTATAGATCATATATATATATATATATATATATATATATATGTGTGTGTGTGTGTGTGTGTGTGTGTGTGTGTGTGTGTGTGTGTGTGTGTGTGTGTGTGTGTGTACGTAATCTACATTTTTAGTGCTCAGCGCCTTTATATCTACTTGCTGTACATATATTTACATATTTATCTGCACCTCTCAGTTTGCACAATGCTACTGTTTGCACTTCCTTTAGATGCTAAACTGCATGTCATTGCTGTTTACCCAAACTATGCAATGACTACATATTGGAATGGATGTTGGGAGAAAAACTGGATCCATTAAAAAAAAAAAAAAACTCTTTTGGTTTCATTTATATCTGTTCTATGCTCAAAGAGTTATATTATCATGCAAATTTGGCCCTTACACTAATGCAAAACAATTTGTAAATTTGTTCAAATGCCAGTCACCTTAACAATATTCCTGACAGGACTTTTCTGCATTACCCATGAAGACAGTTGAAAAAAAAAAACAAAGGCTAAAAATACATGTCCTCATCTGTACACTCGGAGTAAACAGATCAGCTTTAATTTTCATGCTAGCACCGCATCATTCTTGTCATGTTAGGGAATGTTAACTAGATGATTATCTTCCCTATTACACCATCTCATCTTATCGTCTTATCATGTTTTGTTCTTTAATAATAAAGCTATTTATATTACTGTATAGATAGATAGATAGATAGATAGATAGATAGATAGATAGATAGATAGATAGATAGATAGATAGATAGATAGATAGATAGATAGATAGATAGATAGATAGATGGTTTAGTTACTGCATCTCTACTCCAGGGACTGAGTTTCTTCTCATATGTCTGGCTGGGTTTTCCTCGAGGTTCTCTGCTTTCGTTCTCTGTTCAAAAGCATCTAAATGTTTAAACGCTTCCTAGGTGTGATTAATTGTGTGCCTTGTGCTGTGTGATGGACTGCTGTAAATCAACCTCGTGCCTAGTGTTCCTGGCATTAAGGTTTGGAAACACTGTGACTATTATCAGGATAAAGCACTTATCGAACTTCGCAGCAGCAGTTTGATTTGAGGCTTATATGTGGATGTGTGTCTCACTAGGTGGTGAGTGAAACAAATGAAAACTGTTCATTTCATTTAAACAAATTCTAATCGGTGAATTGTGAATAGCAGCCAAGTTCAAAGATCCTTGCCAATCTGGCAACCCGATGAATTTCCCAGCAAAGCAGCTGTAGCACCAGACAGCACTAATACATAACTCTAATGAGTGTTTCAGGTGCAGATTGATTACCGTCCCAACTAAATTAGGTTGCTATTTGATTTAACTTACAGTGTTCGACATTATTTTACTGTTATAATGTTAAAATCATATTACAATGAACTATGTTCTTCAATGTCAGTCTTTTTTTATAGTGTTTATCTGTGTAGCTGAACACACAGCAAACTAGGGGTATTTGGATACGCGTACCATATATCATATCATTCAATACTTTCAATCATTCTTAGGTCTTTGTATCAACAAACTGCGTAATAAAGCAAACCATATAAAATAGAACACAGCTTATATTTTGAGAGGTGGACTAAAACTTGTTTACTAAAACGTTTATTTAAGTCGATTTTGCATTATGGGTAGGGTCAATATATATGTTCGCTCGTTTTTGCATTATCGTGGATTGGGTTTAATGATTCCTTCAACAACAAGAATGCTAAAAAAAAAAATTAATTGGTAATTAATTCTGATTCTGGTCATTTTGATTTGGCTGGAGAGCAACACAAAAAGCATTTTGTTGTTTTTTTTGTTTGTGAATGGCATTAATAATCTGAATAAACCACAGATTATGAACGGTTTATGTATGGTATTATGTGTAACCTCTAGCGTCTAACTTTATTTTAAATCTATTTTATTTTTTAGGTTTAGCAGCCTACTGATATCAGGTCTTTGCCTAGACTTAAACTAAAATGATTCATATCTTAGACTGTATCTGTGTTTTCCATATTTAAATATGTGGCATAAAATGACATGAAAAATGCAGGTAGATAAATGATTAGTATGCATGCTTTCAAATGTCTATATGAAAGAGGAAACGATGAAATATTCTTAGAATGCTAAATAAAGAGCTAAAATTAAACAGTACATGTGCTAAGTATGAACGAAGATTTTTATCAAGTTTTATATTCACAAAGGGAGGATTAAATTATGTGTGTGTGTGTGTGTGTGTGTGTGTGTGTGTGTGTGTGTGTGTGTGTGTGTGTGTGTGTGTGTGTGTGTGTGATTTGGAAATAATGTAAAGAAAAAGGTAAAAATATCACTATCAAGCCTCCATTTAAAAAAAAAAAAAAAAAGATGTTTTTTCAGCCCTGACCAATTGATTGGTTGTAATTTAGTGCTGCTTGAGCACGGTGAAGGCATTCACTTTCATTCATTTATGAAGTTTCACACACTGTGAGACAGCTGAGCCAAAATTACCTTTCACAGTGCGAGACACTTTGTCCTCACCAGTGTAAAAATACCAGCATCTTTATTTGCAATGTGCTAGAAATAAAGCAGCTGCTTTCAGTGGTGAAGCGTCAGCGTTATTAAAGATACAAAAATAATTGATCAAGCTGACAACAAATAGAGCAGTCGATCAGTGAGCAGTTTGTCGGACATGTGTTACACCTTGCCGTCTTTTCCTCTCGCACATGCATATGCAAACACAATATTCCTGCTGCTCTCATTATTTAGATTGACATGTCAGAGATTTAAATCATGCCGATGTTCTACATTCTTTCATATTGCAGCTTCTTTCATCCAGACAGTTTGATTGCCAATTACCCACCATCTTCCCCCAGAGCAGTATCCTCCATGTAACCCCCACCACCACCCCAACACACACACACACACACACACACACACACACACACACACACACACACACACATGGAATCTGCAGTAAGTTTATATATGGTGAGAATTCTTTATATTGAATTAGACGGCTCAGACAGGTCACGGTGAAAGAAAATCATTTCAAATGATATTTTTGTTAAACACGATAAAGAATTACGACCCAGGAGCAAAAAAAACCACATTATATTGTGAATCTGTAGTGCACTATGGTTCCTAAGAACAATGGTACTTTTTTAGTTAAAATGCTCGGTGAACCACATGCTTTATTATGAGTTTGTATCAAAAGGTTCTGAGACTAGCTCTGTTCACAAGAAAATATTTGATTTATCTACGTTTATATACTATCACCTTCAAAATAGTTCCCTTGCACAGCAATACATTGCTCCCAGCGTTCCTGACACTTCTAGAATGTGTCCTGGAAGTCTTCTTTTCGAAGCGTGTAAAGCATCTTCTGCGATTTGTTCTCCGTAATAGTGTCAAAACAGCCACCTTTAAGCTGGAACTTCATTTTCGGGAAGAGGGCGAAGTCTGCAGGAGCCGAATCTGGTGATAAAGTGCACACGTGGTCAGAAGAGCAGATGTGGTAATGCACATGGTCATGGTAGCATCGGTTGCACAGCTCTCGATGTACACAGTATAATGTATTTTGGTACACTGACTTATAAAGGTTGGTGCTCCCTGTGACTGTGAATGCATCCTTGTGCTGCCATCTGTTGGCATGTTACAAAACTAGTCTCAAATATATAATTGATAAATATATAGTATATTGATTATATGACATCATAACCTCTCACAGTTACAACTGCTCTCTGGATGTTTTGGTACCATCGTCCATCCCAATGTCAGTCAAAGACAGTGGGATTCAAAAAATCCCAATTCTGATGTTCAATGTAAAATATTTAACTGAAGCTCCTGACCTGTACCTGCAGGATTTTACACTTTCAACTGCTGCCACATGCTGCTGATTGAACTCTTGAATGCATGAATGTGAAGGTGTACACGTGGATTTCGTGTGTATGTGTGTTTACAAAGTTTTAAATAAATTTTACTTCAGCCTATTTTTTTTAAGTGGGTTCTAAAATTAATACAAAAAAACAAAAGATAATATAGGAAATAGATTAGATATGGCCTTCATTTGTCTTCTATTTACTCTTTCTCTACTCCTTTAATCTTTCTTGAATCTCGATTGGCTGTTCGAATACCTTCCCTAATCATCCTAATCTCCATAAATCAGGGTTCGTTTCATGTAAATTAGATGTAATGGATATTACAGTATATGTATGTATTTTCTTTGGTATCATATTGTAGATATATGATATGTAAATATGGTACTTGTGGGTGAAAGCATTCAGCCAAAAAGCAGAAGCTGATTCATAATTTCAGTTCAAATCAGTTTCCAGGAAAAAGATTAGTATTTGTTCATTCATCATTCTGAAATCTTAACCTTGACCTCTATGCAACACTGTTGAATAAGGGTCACTATTATTCTGGTTTATTCATAGATCTGTTTTTTTTTTAAATATATATATATCATTTAATTGTTTTGCTCAAGGACACAGCAGTGGCAGTGTTGTGGTGCTGGGATTTAAACTTACAACATTCGGATCAGTAGTCTACTGAACAACCATCTCAGGGTTTGGGGTTCTGTTGTCTCAACAGCCTATAAGAATGTGCATTTTCCTACTAATGAGTTATCACTGAGTAAGTAACATTACTGCATGATATTTTGTTGGATTGAGTGTTACATAATTTGTTATGCTACTGTCAAAAACCAACAGAATAAGACTAATGCATGGCCAATATATATGTATGTATATACATACTTTACATTAATATACAGCATTTGTCAGGGAATAAACATGATTAACCACATTGTACAAGCAGTGACAGCATGAAAATGCATGGATGCAGTAAACTGTAATGTATCTTGGTAAATGTTTGTTGGAATTGTTTCCTGTTAGACAGAAGGGGAAAAAAAACCAAACAGATAAAGTATGATGTATTGCATGCTGTTGCAGGAAGTCAAAATGTTGGTTTGGGCCTCTTATTAATTTTTTTCTGCATTGTCTAGAACTATCCAGAGGGAAATATTTCCCTGGTCCGGAGTGAAGAGCGCGATGGCAGAATTTACAGCCTGTTGGCTTTAAGAACGTCACAAAGAGAGGCAGGTGTGCCTGCAAACCTGTGAAACACACACCTGCTCTAACTGTGGCTATTGTCACTTCTTGTGCATACAAGAAAAGACTCAGGCAGGTACAGAGAGAGAGAGAGAGAGAGAGAGAGAGAGAGAGAGAGAGAGAGAGAGAGAGAGAGATGGAAAAAGAGAAATACAGTACATCACACATACATAGAAGTTATAAGTTGTTAGAAACAGATACAGCAACTTTTCAGAAATCCAGATGTAGATTTTGATTCCTAATTAGCAACTACAATTGACAGCATGAAGAAAAAAAATCCCTGAGATGACATCAGGAAGTAACTTCAAGAGGAACCAGACTTCTATCCATTTCTGGGTGGCGCTGAATAATGAGCTTATAAATCATTACATTTCTGCATTCGTATAATGTACATTCAAACAGTATTTAGTTGGTTTGCTGAAAGAATCTTCAGTGTGAGTAATAGACAATCTTTATGATTACAGCAGCAGTACTTATAACTGACTTCTCACACATTCTGGAAAAGTCTTTCTCAAAGAAGGAACTGATAATCATCAGGCCATTAGAAACTATATGAGAGACACTGACATTTTGGTGAAACGCCTCTAGAATTAAACCATTTCCTAAAAGCCAATTACCATTTCAGATCTTTCGTGACACCAGATAAAAGAAGATTTGAAAATTAAAGTCAGAGAAATGTGATCGGTAAGAAATCACGGCAGAGGTTTGACAGTTAAACATAATTAAACATAATCAAATGTCTTATAAGACTTTGTAGTGAATAAAGGAGATCTGAAAATGAATTTAACCTGTTGCTAGTCCTTTATACTGATCTATACTTCAAACCAGTGTTTCATCCAGATTTTTTACAATTTCTTTATATATTTCTTTTTTGCATTCAATATTTTTTGCACATCACTACAACTCAAAACCCTACCCCTCCTCACCAGCAGAGGTCGCAATCTCCTGATCTAATTCTTCTTTTCTCCTTCAATTTTTGGTGTGTTCCCCGGTTTATACGCTTTTCTATTCAGTGTTGCGATGTCTTGCCAATCCTCCTGTATTGGTTTTCTATTCCATTGAATAAGAACAAGATGAGATCTCTATACCAGACCATTCAAGATCTTCCTCTCCAAAGCATGTAAAGCAGATCTTCAAGAAGCTCACTTTGTGCACAGGGGCATTGCCATGCTGGAACCTGTTTGGGTTTCCAAGTTCATGTGAAACTGCAAAATGCTAAATTTTATCAAAGCGTATCCAAAGACGTCCTGTACAATTGAGTGCCTCCAGCTTTGTGGTAACAGTTTGGAAAAGAACCACATATAACAGGAATGATGACCCAATACTTTTGGAAATGTATTGTATCTAAGGTTTGGACTTGCGCCCAATGTAAACATGTCCTTTTTGTGATTTTGTGATTAAATTATACCAAGCTGTTACTAATACACGAATTGTGCAGTGCTACACAATTGTGTCTGACATACTGCAGAAAATCTCATATCTGACCTCGCACACCCACATGGAAGTAAAAATCTCCCACTCACGTCACAACATGTCTTGTTCCACATCTTTTGTCTAAACCACATATTCTGTAAACCTTTTTTTCAATGAGTAATAAGTCTCCTATTCGAAGCTGTAATTGTATCTATTTAGAACACATTATCCATTCAATCTGTTCAATAATGTATTCAGCCAGCTGGGTAGAAAAATGCTTTGTTTCTTGAGACTTCCTGTGCACTCCAGAGGCTTTAAGTGGCCAAAAATAACAACCTGTGTACCAGTGGATAACTGTTTTTGCCAAAACCGCTACAAAGGCCCAAAAGAAACAGGCATCTGACGTAAGCTATCCATTGTTACCAAGAAATCTCTAAATCAATCAGACTGTCCTTCCCTTATCTCATGACAGTAATTCGCAATAGCCTCATCCTTAACATTGTTTCAGTGTACACTTAGGTCTGTATAACATCACTCTTCTTCACCTGTATGCTGTAATGCTTTATAATCCCACTTTCCAGTGGCAGCCAGAAGAGTCAATTCTGAGTCTGGTTCCACTCAGTTTTTCTCCCTCAAGCTGTCTCAGGGAGTTTTCTCCTAAAGCTGTAAATGCTAGCTTAATTCTATCATTATATTATAATAACATTACAATACATTTATCTACAACCTTGAGTACAACCTGTTTTTAGGTTGTAGCCAAACTTCTTTTTCTTTCGGCTTCTCCCATTAGAGGTCACCACAGCGGATCATCCGTCTCCATACACCCCTGTCCTCTACATCTGCCTCTTTTACCCCAACTCCCTGCATGTCTTCCCTCACCACATCCATAAACCTCCTCCTTGGCCTTCCTCTTTTCCTCTTTCCAGGTGGCTCCATCCTCAGCATTCTTCTACCGATATACCCCGTGTCCCTCCTCTGCACATGTCCAAACCATGTCAATCTCGCCTCCCTGACCTTGTCTCCAAAACATCTTACATGCTCTGTCCCTCTAATAAACTCATTCTAGGTTGTAGCTAAACAAGGTTTTGAAATTGAATACTGTATGCATGTACATGGCCTGGGTATAAAATTCTAAAAACCAAACTAGATCCATTCTTGAATCAATTACTAAATGAGGCTGTTAGTCATTATTGATGATGCCATTTCAGGTAAACAACACAAGCTAAATACAAAATACACCTGAAAGTCTTCCACCGTTGTCGAGAAAAAATGTTTGAATTAACCTTATCTAGAGTATGTTTTAATCCAACTAATATCCATCCAATAAATTGACCTAATAATTAGTATAGAACCTATTAGATACAATAGAAGCAGCTTGATTAAAACCTATTTTAGCTTATGTGTTTTAATCAGTCTCATGTAGTCTATGTACTCCAAGTATAATTCACAATAGCGATCAGATATTAATAAATAGAGTAGAGTAGAGTCTGACTGGTGTTATGAGTGTGTTGGATAGACAAGAAAGAACAACATACAAGGCTTAAGCATGTTTATTGTGCAGAGAAGAGGTGAGATTTACGATGCTGTTAGTGAAGAATGCTCCTAAGAGATGTCCCAGGATGTCTGTAAGTTGGAGCTGAATAAAAGAAACAAACAGATCACAATAACTAAAAACATACAACTAATATGTGCATGTAACAACAAAAGTAATAAGCTTACAATCGTTATAGTTGTGAAGCTTAACACAGTATGCAACAGTCAGTTCAGATAATGAAGTATGACCTAGACGCTAACATAACCATGTAGAATAATGTAGTTAAACATATACAAATAGACAATTTAAGTAAAATAATATAGCTTGATTTAATGGAAAATGGAATAGCAAATAGCATTATAAAAGCAGAACACTTACACAGAGTAGATGTAGGGAAGATAAAGTAGGCCGCAAAATGGTTGTCCACGCATAAAAACGTGCCTGGCTGTACCAGAGGGGGTGAAAGTTGTATACACATTCTTTTCTTAAGTGACGTAGAGAAAAGGCCGTAAATAAGGGTAATGGGGGAACAGGAAAACCCAAATATGGAATCACAGGAAGGGGACTTTGCTAGGATGAAGAAAATAGGAAAAAAAAGTAAAGGTGTCAAGTAACATCCAGGGTATAAGAATGAGTGTGTGCAAAGTGTGTGTGCACTTGATCATTTTGATGTGATGAAGTGACCACCTTCTATGGGCTCATCAGAAAGTGTCTGGAATAAAGAAGTTTTTGATCTTTCTCATCCAAGATCTTTCATTGGCTTTTGAGGTTCATTTCATTTAATTTTATTAGGTTAAGAGTGCTACATTGGGAATTAACTGAAACAAAGAATCCACCCGTGATGTGTCTGGTCAGAGACGGAGTTCTGAGTTCCGACACCATCTTGACACACACTTTAAGCTGCTGAACCCAGCGTAACATGCCTGCTGTGTATCAGCCTTTGCCTGTCCGTATCGTCGAGTCCTTGGATTATCTTTTCTGTAAACCGCACACAACATGGATTCCAATTCTCTTTATCTCCTTCCTTCCCCTTCTCTCTTTCCTTCTCTCTCTCTCTCTTTATTCTCTCTCTCTCTCTCATTTAGTCTTTAGGGTTATGTAGTGGATTTTTCCAGTGTAGGAAGCTGCAAAAATATTCCACAATATATAAAGAGCTTCATATTTCCAGCACTAAATTTTCTAATTTTGGATTTGACACGTTTCCAAATTTCCACCATAAATTGCTGTGATTGTGGTATGATGATATTATTACAAGGTCATGATGATTTCTCAATATTTAACAGACCCCAGATGTCAAATCTCACTTAGTTTGTTTAATCAGGTTTAATTTAGCAGATACAATTAACCCATTTAGGATCAGGCATTTTTCCCATTTCTGTTTGAGCGCTGTTAGCCAGCCCTGAGCTGAGGGATTTTTGCTTATTTAATAAACAGGATTGTCACACAAGCGTATTTCCTTTCAGTGTTTATTATCAATGTTTATTATTAGCCAAATCTGAGAGGCTTCGTAAGAACTTCTTCCCACAAGTTATCAGACTTGCACGAGCATGCCCATCTCACTTATCCCATAAGTCTCTTATGCTCAGTTTTCTTTTCCAATCATACACGTCATTCTGCGTTTGCACACAGCATTTGCTGTTTTTGGTTTTGTTTTTGTCATACCTCATTACTATCAATACAATTTGCACTTCCCTTTTGCACATTTAAATATATTTGCACAATTTTTTACTTTTTACTTTAACATTATCTAAAATATATTCTATCATATTTTCTCTTATTCTATAATATTTTTCTATAACATTTTATCTTTTTTTATATTTATATAACTATGTGACAAATAAAATCTGGAATTTTGAATCCGAATTACCGTGCATCTTTAATTGCATTTTAACACAATGTTACTTCTCAAACATATTTTTTATACTGTTGATACTCTTAATATTTTATCTGGTGAATTTATATTAAGAATTAGGACACATTTATTGAAATTTTCACTAAAATTTCACACACATTTTTTAACATCCCATTCCACATTTAGTGCCCTTTTGCTGTTATAATAACCTCCACTTTTCTGGGAAGATGTTCCACTTGATTTGTTTGTAAAGATTTGTGCTCATTTAGCCACAGGGGTGTCAGTAAAGTCAGGTACTGATGTAGACTGGGGGACACCCAAGATCTTTTACTCCAACCCATGTAAACCATATATTCATGGAGCTCACTTGTGCACATGGGCATTGTCATGCTGAAACAGATTTGGGTCTCCAAGCAAGTTCAACCTACAAAGACATCCTATATACTTGTGTGCCTCCAATTTTGTGGTAACATTCTGGGAAAAAACACAAATAGGTGAAAAAGTCAGGTGTATCAATACGTACAAGTTTATGGGTCACAATTATGTATCTGAAAACTACCACTATCTATTGCTGTCTGATATCCACACAAAATGCATGAACACATCACACTTATCAATTCATTTATACAAAGTGTTGTGTTGGTTTGATTTTGGACCATCCTGTGAAATTGGCTACTGGTTATGTCAGTGCTCTAATCCAATGTCCAGAGGTAGTCCAGAAGTATTTAGATTAGTCTTACTTTTTTACTAGTCTTCACATCTAAAACTAGAGTCATACTACACACTACAATATACTGTTTATTTTTTGCAGGTACTGCCATAAGTGAATTTTGATTCACTTCACTAAGATCCAATTCAATCCAAAAGTCAAGGATGACTAAAACCTCAACCTTCGATCTAATATTGTCACACAGTAATCCGACTCTCCGGTTCTCTCAGGAGGCCTCCTTTAAAAGTATAGGTAGCTAAAGAGCAATGTATGGAGCCTATTAGGGTTTTTTTTTTTTTTGTGTGTGTTTTTTTTGTGGAATGATGGAAATCTCATAACGAGAGACGAGAGGGAGGTGTGAAGGAGGTCAGGAGGCGAGCAGTGGGAGTTAAGAGGTTCTGTGCAGCATTGACAGGGCTGAGACGGCCTCATCAGACTCGCATTTTATGCATTGACTTTTTTTTGTGTTGGACTGCAGTAATAAATGTATGTATCATGCCGTTCTGAGCCTTGTGTGTTTTTCTACATGGTAATAATCGAGGGTTCACAAGGGCCTCACCTGTAGCACAGGTTCAGGAGAATGTTAGCAGTGTGAGAATGAGCCCAATATTCTGATCATCTTATTGCAGTGCATTTAGTGAGATGATAAATGTGGGTTTATTTCAGGGTTTTAAATGGTTTAAATGAAGGGTTTAAGCCATGTATTCATTATTTCACTATCAGCAGGGCTATCTCAAAATCCTTGCAGCACTCATTACTGCAGAAGAGAGTGATTTTAGAAACTCAAGGCTTGGAGAGATTAATACCACACAATCAGGGTGAAGATGCAACCTGTAATTTCCAATATACAGTTAAACAGTTAAAAAGCACAAAAAAGCCCCTGAATTGAACATTTCAACTCGTTAGGAAGAGTAGTCTTTTTAACTACGAGTTTCTTGCCCGATTATGGAGTGACATCAAATCAATATGGCCACACACATTGCAGATTCTCCCTTAAGCCATCAGACTCCTTAATATCCATGGACTGGACTGAAACACACAAACACAACTGCACACACTCTCACAGTCATTTTAGATTATAGAAACACAAGGCTTGGGGAGATTAATACCACACAATCAGGGTAAAAGTGTCGCTTGTCTTTTCAAACATACAACAGTAAAAAAGCACTAAAAACACCTGTGAATAGGACATTTTAACTCCTTAACCTGGAGTCATCTTCTCAACTACAAGTTTTTACCTGATTACAGAGTGACATTAAATCAATATGGCCACACACATTAGCAGATTCTTTTCTTAAACCATCAAACTCCTCAATATCCAGAGACTGGACTGTATGGGAGGTGGTAGCTTAGTTGTTAATATATTAGATTTTGAATTATAAGATTGTGAATTCATATACAAGTTTCACCATACTGCCACTCCTGGGGCCCCTGAGCAAGGTCTTTAACCCCTTAGCTGCTCAGTTGTATGAATCAGACAAATGGATATGGGCGTCTGCCAAATGTTATAAATGTACATGAATGCACACATTCTTTTTTTAACCCGATGCAAAAGACACTAAAATACTTTGAACCAACACGTTATGTTCACATATAAAGTATGAATTATTAACCAAATAACATCTTTCATTTAGCTTTGTGTATGGGTCAGCACTGTAATCCGTTGTAATCCAATGTGCCATTTTCTACTGTACTTCTTGTGAAAATATTGTACTGCATTGTTTGCACATGTGCACTTTGTACAGTCTGGTGTGTGAGTCTGTTTAGTCATAGTCAGTTCAATGTTGTTTCATGTAACACTTCAGGCGCTGGAGGAACATTGTTTAATTTCACTGTACCAGCTGTTTACGGATGAAATGACAATAAAAGACATATGACATCAATTAGCTTGACTTGACTTCAGTGTTGGCTTTAAACCAGTTCAAATACAGACATAGTCTCTGGTTAGGTTCTTTATACTGACTATAATTACTGCTGTTAGAATAATTGTAAACCAATCAGGCATAACTTTATATGCCTAATATTGTGTTCTTCAACCTTTTGCTGCCAAAACAGTCCTGACCCGGTGAGCATTAACAATATTAAACGGATCAGCCTTCACTCCCCCTGTGCATCAATGAGCCTTGGCTGCCCACGACCCTGTCACCGGTTCACCACTTTTTTATTTTTAACCACTTTTGATAGATACAGATTTGTAAGTGTAAATGTGTGATTAATTAAGCCTTTTAGAAGATTCACATGTTCAGACAGAGCAAAAAAAACTTTCAAAGAGGTGAATCAGAATCAGAATCCAGTTTATTGGCCAAGTGTGTTGACACACACAAGGAATTTTGGGGTCCAGCTGTTAGTGACTCTCAAAGTATAAACATAAATAAAACTATACATTCAGCTTGGACTATACCAGACTAAACAGACAAGAAAAGACAAAAACAGACTATACAAGACAAAACAGACAATGTGAGACAGTATAGAGAATATGAGTATTAAATAGAGATACAGGTTATATGACAGGTCAATAATGTACATAAAGTGTGAGAGTGCATGGTAGTGCAAATGACAGTATTGTGCCTCAGGTACAATAAAGAGTTACTTTAGAACTTTGTACAATATATAGCAGCCATAGTGTGTGTAACATATACGGATAATGTGATGACTGAAAGTTCTGATAGTGCGGTACTTATAAATATGATATGAAGCAGGATATACATTTATAGTAAGTTGGTAATAAGTTTGATTTCCTGGGGGAGAGAAAAGTTTCGCTTTCACTTCGTTTTTGCTTTCACTTTGCATATGAAACGTGCTGAGCTTTGACATGGCCTTATTTCAAGTGTGTGTGTATCTATGTGTGTCCATCCCTACCTCCATAATGTTTGTTGACTCATTTCACTTTGAAGAGCTTTATCGGGGTTTTTCACTCGCCATACTTTCATAACCCGAATATGTTGTAGGTAGAGTGCATCGAATCCCCACAGCACACCTGTTCACCTGCAGCGGTATCACACTGTGCTCACGCACGCACTGCCAAAAAGATTAGGCTTTTGGATGGATTTTGCCATCAGGTGTCCTGAGAGCTGCATCGGAATCAAATAAACATTTTGTATGGCATCAATCCAGTGATACACATGCAGGCAGAGCTTAGTCATAAGGAGAAAGTTTCCTTGCACTGATATAAATAAATTGATACAACCAGCAAAAAAAATAAATAAAATCGATTCTAAATAGTCAGAAGCTGGTAAAAAAAATTTTAATAACACCACCTCTGACAGTATTGAGGGCTGCAAGGATTGTACTATACATTCGATTTAATACATTATGGTCCCCATAGCAACAGCGATATAGTCACATGGACTAGCAGATGCACGGAATAGTCTAAATAGCAGAAATCTATTTCTCAGTAACATAACAAGTTGCAATTTTTAAGTATTAACTTCACAAGAGGACCATTAAATATAACGGATAAATAAAAAATAAAAAAATGTATTCAGTTAAAATTGCAAACATTGACAAATAGCTGTCATATAAGAGAAAAAGGAGCACCTACAGCTCTGCCCTGGTGTTTTATATCATACTTAATACAAATTCCTTGTTTTTAATTTATGCAGAAACTATTTCTCACATTTCCGTTTAATGCAAATAAATACAAATTAATAAATAAAGCTAACATATGCTATACTGTATAACTTGTCTGCTCAGTGCAAACGGTGTTGAAACTTGAAGCCTTTAAAAGCTAGTGTACTGTTTGTATTTCTCCCCGGGGGCCATAAATGTCAGCCAGTTTGCATTGTATTGTCAGTTCATAACCGCATGTAAATGAGGAGAGGCCCCGGATAGCGGATGTTCACTGGAGCGCGACGCTCTCACTCGAGTCTCGTTCGGTAATGTGCGCAGGGAAATGCTGGAACCCGGCTGTAGAAGCAGCGCTCACACAGACTTACTAGGCTAGAAATGTGTTCCCACTTTTTTCTTCACGCTGACCAGCAATCTGATTAACGTGACATGCACATGTGGGGTTTTTTTTATTTCAAGAACGAGAAAAGGGATTCTAGCAAGTCAATGGCTGTTTAGAGCTACTTTAATGTAAAAGGTAAACAGTGTTGGATGCAGTTTACCGTTCTTGTACTTGAGTAAATGTACAAATGCACTGTTTTAATGAGAATCCATTTACAGTAAAAGGTTTAATGTTTTTACGAGTTACTTAATTTTAAATGTAATTAAAAGTAAAAGTATCTCAAAGAACTGCATTTAATGGACAAAAGTTCATGGACACCCGAAGATTCATATGTATCATCACAGTCCACATTTAGTCCCTATCTGCTGTTATAATAAACTCCATTCTTCTGGGAAGATGTTCCACTAGATTTAGGAGTGGGCTTATGGATATTTGTGGAGCCACAACAAGGGTGTTAGTAGTCAGGTACTATGTAGGGTGAGGAGGCCTGGGGTGCAGTCAGCTTTCCAATTCATCTCATTTTGAAAGGTTCAATAGGGTTGGGGTCAGAGCTCTGCAGCAGGCCACACAACTTATGTAAAGCATATCTTCATGGAACTGGCTTTGTGCACAGGTGCATTGTCATGCTAGAACAGGTTTGTGTCTCCTAGTCCAAGTAAAGGGAAAACTTCATACTAATGCATCCAGAGACACCCTATACAATTGTATGCCTCCAGATTTGTAGTAAAGGTTTACTGAAGGACCACATATGGCTGGCAAAGTCATGTTTTTCCAATACTTTTGTCTTTATATTGTACATTTTATACCATGTGCAACTATATTTTATAAGCTTTTATTCGTCAACTCTTTTCAAGTAGAGAAATTTATATTGTTACAAATAAGAGAACTCTTATATCACACTCTCACCATGATCGTAGGTTTCCGTTTGTGATCCTGTGATAGATTCTCATTAAAGTTTCTTTTAGCTTCTCCCATTAGGGGTCGCCACAGCGGATCATCTGCATGTTTGATTTGGCATGTTTTTACGCTGGATGCCCTTCCTAACGCAAGCCTCCCCATTTATCCGGGCTTGGGACCAGCACTAAGAGTGGCTGGGGTTGGTTCCCTGACCGGGAAACGAACCCGGGCCGCATCGGTGAGAGCGCCGCATCCTAACCGCTAGAACACCAGGGGACCCACGACAGATTCTTATTAACACAATTAATTAAAAGCCACGAGTTTCCAAAATTAAGTGGAGTTATAAAATAAAATATTATGCATCAAAATGTAATGAATCGAAGGTTGTCTAAAATAAAATGATGCTGATGAAGTACAGATACTTGAGAAAGTAAAATACTTTGCCTAAGTGCACCACTAGTGATAACAGGAACTAACTTTTTTCCACCACATTATATAAAAACAAAAATGTAATCGAAATAAACCAAATGTTGTGGTACAATAGGAAAAAATATAATACTTTAAAATTTCAAATCACGCTCTAATACCACGTCCTATCGTGATCTTATTTGAATTAAATTGTATACGTTGAATTATGGGAAACTTCATTTATACCACAGCAACGCTTTGTATGGACGCTGCATCTCATGCCGCATCAATCTGATGTTCCTTGTGTTATAATTCTTTAAGTCGTCACATTAGATATGTCTTTATAAAGAGTCGAATGTGTCTGGCTTTGTTATTTTTTTCACTCGATCTCTCGAGAGTGGGCTGTTTATTTATTATTCATAAGCTTGGAGATGGCAGATTCTCCAGTGTGTTTATTTATGTGAAATGACTTATGTGATGTCTTGTTGTCCCCTCAGAGCTTTTGGGGCGTAGCCAGAATATGGCCTGGGGGTTATAGAAGAGGATGTGCAGGCAATGAATAAGCAGCTGATTGTAATGCATTGCAACACACACACACACACATTATGGATTGCTGTGGAGGAGAGGATGAAAGGAAGTTTACGTGCACATACACATTGAAAAAGTGTCATTATATTGAAAGAGTAGCTTTAGATATCCAGGGCCAGAATGCTACAGGGCAGATCGCTGAACTGCACATGAGCCGGTACTTATGAGAAGTGGGTAGGTATTTTATCCTGTAATTTCCTCTGAATATCCGGGTGTAAGTATAGCTTGTGTGGGTCTAAGTGGACAAAAAAGGTTATATCTAGTCGCCGGGTTGTTTTTTTTTTTTTGCTTGTTATACGCCGCTATCAGTGTCATCGCTAATGCCATTTGAACGATAGCACGGAAGCAGCGTGAGATTAAATACTTTATGCCGATCTGCATGTAGTCAATGGAAAATTAAACACCAAACCGCAGCACCGCTCAGCCAGATCTTTGTTTTTGGCACCAAATTGAAAATCGTTAGTGAGTCACAGGTTGTTGGGAGTCGTCGACACTCGTAATCATGGCACTAATAAAACTAATGATGCCCTCCGCTGTTATTACCACGTTCATCATAACAATTATCATACAAAAATAAGAACGGGGCCGATGCTTGGCTCGGTTAGGAGACATTCGAAATCAGGAGTTGATTAAATGTAATTCAGAGACAAGCTGAGTGGAACCCAAGCCTTGTTTACGAGGCACAAATCTGTTCATCTATCTGTGCCAATGGGAAATGCAGTCAGGCGCTCATGCGGTGAGAAGGTGGGCAGCTCTGAAACGTCACGCAGATGCCAGAAAGCCCTGGAACAATGCAGCTGTGTCTGCGATGGTGAGTGCCCCCCTGGAGAGTTTCTCGCTGTGGAGTCTGTCTCAAAATAATCTGCTCGCATCAGAGTCGCTTCGGAGCGTCCTGGAGGAAAAAAGGATGGGTAGAGAGGAGCCAGTGGGCAGGCAGACAATCAGATTTAGAGGAAACACACACACACACAAGCACACATTTGTAATGTATGAAATCCATTCGCACACGGTATAAAGGAAACGCATTTCTCTCAGCAGTGCTCGAAACACAGGCCTTTTCCCAGCAGGAGGACATTTGACCAAAATGACCTGAGCGTTCAGCATGAACTGATCACTGCTGAATGTAAAGTGCTGCCTTGCAGACAGACTGCAGTGTTTTAAAAATGATCGTAGAGGTTGTATTAGATGACCTTGTTAGAGAGAGGTTCTAGCACATTTGGCACTGGTTATTACACACATGTAGTATTGAGACATCTGGAGATCTTTTTACAACATGCTTCACCAAATAACATCGAACGCATCATGTATATTATTATTTCTTAAATAAGCCAAATGCAAAAGCCACCTGCATTAACCAATTTTTTACATCATCAGTAACTAAAAAGGACTGCAGAATAACAAACATAAACACCACCATTCAGCATTCAGTAACTTATCAATATATACTAACATGATATGCGTTCTAATAATTGTACATCAATTATAATTACAAATATAATTATATGTCAAACGTTTGAAGAAGCCTAGTCTTATATCGTTTTTGAAAGACACATGCACGTTCCTTTTGTTAATTCTCACCCAACAAGGTAATGGAGATTTACTTTGACAAAACAAATATATAAATATACAGATGTTTAACTTTAATTTCATTCACAAAATCCTCCCTTAGCACGTATAGCAGAGTTCCCCTTCGGGAACTCGAGCTTTACACACCGTCGGCATTTGGACAGTTTGTTTCTCCAAACATTCAGCTAAAATTCTTTGCCATGCCTCTTGTAAAAATTGTCAAAGGGTTTCTTCACTAGTTTGAGATTTCTTGCTAACCTTGTGATCCAGTTCATCCCAGAACAGTTCAATAGGATTTAGGTGCAGTTTCTCGGTAGGTCATTCTATGATAGATTACACTCCATCCGACTGTTTACTCTCTTAATAACACTTAAAGAGTTTGGGTGTATGCTTTGCGTCATTGTCTTGTTGTATGATGAAGTTTGCTCCAATTAGCTGCAGTCCTTTCACCCAGAATAAATTTTCAAACTCCCACATGACAAAACAATGTTCCATGTTTGACCGCGGGTGTGAGGCAGCCTGCTAACATCTTCTCTCCTGTTCTTTTCTCTTAGAGCCAGAAATGTTGAATTTAGATTTAATTTGGATTCTTTTTTGAAGACTTTCACTGTCCAATTATTTTGTGTTTTTGCCTTTTACTATCTATCTATCTATCTATCTATCTATCTATCTATCTATCTATCTATCTATCTATCTATCTATCTATCTATCTATCTTTATATATATATATATATATATATATATATATATATATATATATATATATATATATATATATATATATACACGTAGGGCTGTCAATTGATTAAAATATGCCAGATGTGTGCATCAAGGTGGATTTTTTCAGTGAAGTTTTTTAGTTGTTTTTTTTTTTTTTTTTTAAATCTGAGTATAGAAAGAACATTGTAAATAAATGTGTATAAAAATCTCTTTTATATTTATTTATTTATTTATTTATTTATTTATTTATTTATATTTTTAAATAAAAATGGTTAAACAGAAATGCATGCTGCATTAATCCAATTTAATAAGTCAATAAAATCAGTGCCTTTAAAATTAATTTGTGTTAATGCATTAATTTTGACAGCACAAATATATTATATTTATATAAATTTACATATGTCCTAATTTATTTCATGAATAATATATGTGAGTATGAATGTTTTAGAAGATTTTTGTTTATGTGGAAAGTGTGGCTATGGAAAAATAATTGGCTTTGAACCACACAGGCCTTTTGTTTATTTTCCCATAAGTGCACACTCTATTGTGTTTTATTACTTACTTAATTCTAAACTTCAGAATGTGCTCCTTATAACCTATGCAGTAACTCATGTCAGTTAAGGGAATGTACTACAAGACACAAATCAGATAGCCAGAAGTTCTCATTTGTCTCAAACCCTATGAAGCTCAAACCGATCAATTATTTATGGCGATTTTTTTTTATTGGAGTTTCAAAGACCACCTGTTTATTAATATTCATAGTGGTGTCTAAAAGCTATCAAAAATGAAAACTACAGCTCATCTGAAACAGAAAAAAATGATGTTGTTGTGACCTTTGCCTTCTTCTTGTTAATGGCTCAGTTTTTTCCACAGTCTGTTTATCTTTTACCTATATCTTTTACTTTATAGCAGGAGTCTTCAACTAAAATTGCTTAAGGTCCAGTAAATGAATCCTCCTCGCCAGCTGAGGTCCAAACAATTATATACCTAAAAAACATGAATTGCTGCTTTTTGCCAGACTACAGAAACGAGTGTATACTTTTTTATTGGACACATTATAAATTAATAAATAAAAGACAAAATGAAACATAAAAAAAGAAAAAGCTAAAGGGATTTTGTTTCTGATGAACTGAGATTACAGATCATAAGTAATGAACGCATGCCTCACTGGTTAAAAAACAAAACAGAAATCTTATATCACATTTAAACTTCACACTTATGTCTCTACATAACTAAATTTATCTAATTTTCAATGTTCTGCATTGGTACAAATATCATCAGCAATATCATTCAAAAACACAAACAGGCAAAAATGCAAAGTGCAAAAAATGAAAAATGAAAAAATGCAAGAAACCCTCATTTGTACAGTTCCTTTAAGTCCAAATAAAAGTAAATTAAATCAAATCTGTAAAGGGCTTTTTATGTTTTCCTAAAATCCACTGTATTCTCAGTGAGCACTCATATGCTAAATGTTGACTGCTGAGGGTACGTGTCTTCAAAGTGTCTATGTTTAGTTTCCTAATGCTGTTTAATGTTTCTACTTTTGACAACTGCAACAGACTCCGAGCAAATGAGACACGCAGGCCTCGTACTGCTTGAAGCAGGAAGAATAGCAACAGTAGCAACAGTGAGCATTGTAACTGTGTCTTGATGTGCCTGATATTATTTAGATTTTATTAGAAAAAAGCATTTTGCATATATTTATTTCATTGTGTGAAAAGGCTTTGCTGTCCGGCTGGACGCATCTTGGGGTCCGGATTCGGACCGGAGTCCGCCAGTTGGTGACCCCTGCTATATAGGGTCATTCTGAAAGCAACCGCATACCACAGACTGACGTGAAAAATGTCACGATGAGCCACAGCGTGTCTTAGTGTTAGCATGATGAGCTAGCGTCCCTCTAGAAGACATTCCATGACACTTTGAGTTTTTGATTCTAGTTAGGAGGAAATGGAATTTAGATTAAAAAAAAATAAACATTGTACAAAAATTGGACTTAGTGTTAGACATACTGAGGAAACATTCTGTTGTGCAGTAGATCCTGGAGTAGTAATGCCTAATAAAGAGTAGATTATTCTGTTTGATCAACTGTATTGGACCTGTGTTTCAAGTATGCTGTACACTGAAGATATTAGTATAAAAGAAATGGTTTAAAAAACGAACTTTAAAAGTCAGCATGTCTATTGGATCTACTGTGCATGGGTTTCAAACAGTCTCGAAGCTGGGATCATTCATTTACTGTAATATTCACAGTTTCTGCAATATTATAATAAAGCCCAAATTTTACGACCCAAACAGAATGAGGGTAAATGGATAAACCCTGGGTACATTCTGTATGGGCACCAGTAGTATCTTGTAATCTGTATGACAAATTACTGTTGTTTTACTGTGTTTACCGCCTCCTTGTAATATGTTGCACATGTGCATTTTATGTTAGTTTTGAGTTTTGTGTGTTCCTTTTTCTTTCGTTTTCTGATGTAACACCTTGGTCCTTTGGGACCTTGTTTATTGCTTCACTGTGTACTGCACTGAATATGGTTGTAATGACAATAAGGACTACTTGAATTGACTTGACTTCACATGAAATTAGCACGGAATAAAGGAATCATAATAAATTCAACATTCCCTTAAAAACAAACAAAATAAACCAATGAACAGCAGCAATGACTCTCCTGATTTCAGTTGTTGTCTGTGTGGAGTTTCTCTGCATGTTCTCCCTGTGTTCATATCAGTGTCCTCTGGTTTCCTTCTTCTGTCCAAGATCATGAAGGTACTGTGGGTCAATCAGCATCGAACTTATATGAGAATGTGTATGTGTGTGTGTGTGTGTGTGTGTGTGTGTGTGTGTGTGTATGGTACCCTACTTCCTTGCTTCTGGCCAGAGAAATAATGAATAATACTTTCAGAACAAATTACCAATGATGTCTCTACCGCAAATACTACTGATACAAATCTTTTGTTTGATATTTTATGGAAGGAATTTTGATGAATGAATCTTGATAACAGTCTAGGCCAGTGCTACTCAACCTCCAACCACAAGCATCCCCCATCCCCCACCAAACACACCCTCCAATGTCTGTGTCTTCAAAGTTATAATCAGTTATTTCCTGTTTACTTCCTTGTGTTGCCTGTTTCTGTCTCTATATACATGCATGCACATTGCAAAGTCTCATATTATAACATCAATTCAATTCAGTTCAGTAAATTGTTTAGCACTTTTAACAATAGACATTGTCCCAAAGAAGCTTTACAGAGATAAAGAGGTTATGAAATTGGAATGTATAAGTTTTGTGCCTATAAGTTTGCTCCTTATACATTTGCCCCTAATGAGTGAGCCAGTGGTGACTGTGGCAAGCAAAAACTCCATGAGACAGTATGAGGAACCAGACTCAAATGGAATCCATCCTCATCTGGGAGGCACTGCATGTCCATTTATTCATTACATGTCCATTTATTATAATTCTATCATTGTTAAGGTGTACTGTTCAGTGATGTGCTTAAATGCAGGACTGTAAATAGGGACTTAAGCAAGACCAGCTATGGCAGCATAACTAAAAGGGAGAGTCAGAAGGTAACAGAGACATGAGGGACCTCTGGGATAAAAGATGTCCCAAACACACCACCATCAACAAACTTGAGAAAACATGTGAGAGTGGAGGGATGAAAGAATCCAAACATCCCAGTTCACCAAAACACTGTATATTCATGATGCCTCCAGATCTGCTCTGCCTTCTTTGCCTTTATCTGATAAAAAAATTGACTTTAAGTCCAGTGCTCGAATTGAGTCAAGTCTTATGGGGGGTCCCCAGTTGTTGGGGTGGGCAGGATGGGGGTTCTTTCTGTCAGATTCAGCTATTTACATATTTAAAGTGTTTAAGGGACTGTTTAAGACTGTTTTAGATAAAACATCAAAAGGATGGCAAAGTATCAGGCGATGTCAGGAAAAGAATACATGTTAATGCATAACTTTTCCACCTAGAACCATAGTGGTCTGTCTGGTTTTGTCTGTGCTGTCTGGTTTTTTGGTTGCAGTTGACAGCCGATGGCCATCTTTTGAGTGCAAACTCAAATATGTACTTGATTTCTTGCCAAATTCTTCCCTCAAATATGGGCTACTAGCTTCAAATGAGGGTTTCTTTTTTCTGAGCACTTCTTCATAACCGGGCCAATAATAATGAAAAATGTGTAATTTAAGTTGAATAAAAAAACCCTGACATGGAGTAAATATTGTAGTAAGACAGAAATTGAAAAATACCCCTTAAAAAAGTTTTTTTTCCCAAGTGGCAGTTTGTTACTCTCCATTTCACAGCTGCTTCACGTATCGGCGCCAAACAAGCAGTAAATGATATCACGCGTATGGCGGTTTTGTAGATGTGGGGGTGTTTACATTTTAAAGACACGACAAATATTTGAATAAACATGCTTATGTCACATGAATGATTGTAAATAATTAATTCTCAAAATTTACCATAGCCTAACTGCTTGAATTTAATCAGATGTGTAATTCATATATTTTTTACTGAAATAATCTTGGGGATTATTATATTAGGACCCCCTAATGCCCTATGGGGGTCCTGGATCTCCCCAATTGACCCCCTCAATTCGAGCACTGACTTAAACACTAAGGCAAGCTCTTTTACTGCTGAGATCCATCCAGAGATACCACATAATCAGAAAGTCTACTTTTAGCTACATGTGGTCCTAGTGAAAGGACTTGAGAGCCTGATGTATCTCATGTAACTTTTCCGAAACATACAACTGTGTATTGTCAGCATAGCAATGTAAGCTAATACCAAAAGCTATTAAAAAAACAGAATGCAATGATGTTTACCCAATTATTAATACTATTTATAACCAATCATCTTACTGACCTGTTTTTAATGAACGTGATTGGTTGCAAAATGATTCTCCAACTGTTTCATTTTAATAACAAATTTTCCCAACTTTGTTTTGACTTGTTGCAGCCAATAAATTCAAAATGACCAAAGTTTTTCAATAAAATGGTCAATTTCCTCAGTTTAAACAGAGTTTTATGTTCTGTTGTGCATAAAATATTGATTTATGAGATGTGCAAATCATTGCATTGTTTTTATTTACCTTTTACACAGTGTCCTAACTTTTTTGGAATCGTGGTTGTATTATTATTATTATCATTAACTTACACCAATCAGACATAACTTTATAACCAATGACAGGTGAAGTGAATAACACTGATCATCTCTTTATCATGGCACCTGTTAGTGTGTAGGATAAATGAGGCAGCAAGTGAACATTTTGTCGTTAAAGTTGACATGTTAGAAGCAGGACAAATGGGCAAACATAAGGATTAGACTTTAACAAGGGCCAAATTGTGACGTCTAGACGACTGGGTCAGAGCATTTCCAAAACTGCAGCTCTTATGGGCTGTTCCTGGTCTGCAGTGTTCAGTATCTGTTGAAAATGTTCCAATGAAGGAACAGTGGTGAACCACTAGTAGGTGGTCATAATGTTATGCCTGATCAGTGTATAGATTTATGCATAGGATGTAGGGCAGATATGTCAAATTCAAGGCCCATGATGTCAACATCCCCACCCTTGAGGTAATATCATATGTCTGATATAACTAGAAGAGTTGGTTTCTGTGGGTGCCACAGTTTCTCTGAAACGATGCCTTTCTTTGCTTACAGACTGGGCAAACACCCTGCATGTTTCGAAGGCCATATCTGTGTGGGCAAAGTCAATGCACCAATGCCACCTTCACTCTATCAGTGAATCTGACCCTCAAGCATGAATGAAGTGACAGCCAAGTGATATGGGTGAATGTGCATGAGAGCAGAATGTACTGCTTTTACTTCCTGTTGTTTTTTCACACTTCATTCTGTCTGGCTTGTTGTTCTTTACATGTTGAAAGTATTTGGCTTCTACTTAGACTTAGTATTTCTTCTCTACGATTGAGCTGGACACCACTGATGTGGAGGACTGCACGCAAAAGTGAAAGTGTCAGTGTGGTTTACTCTGGGGACTTTCCGAGAGCAGGAAAGAGAATAGAATAGGTATAAGAAGACGGGGGTTAAAAATAATGTATTCTATATATTTAAAAAAGAAACAATGATGATAACGTGCTCATCTTGTTACTCTGAAGAAGAGCTTAGTAAGAGCTTGTTATTTCCGTGGGGGAACCCACAGTAAAATCTAGCCGGAAAAAAAAAAAAAAAAACACCTAGATGACGTCATAAATTTCCCGCAGCGTCGTCGCGCTCGTGAACAGTGCCGTCACTAGTGCTCAGGTTCGCACGCGGCTGGATTGTTCGAGGCTGCACGGAATGGCGTCGTCTCCTCTCGCGCCCAGCTCCCCGGGAGAGAACGAGTATCCGTCCGGCTTCCCGCAGAGCATCTGCGATGAAGTTCCGGCACAGAAGTACCTGTGCAGCCACTGCGACTGCGTGCTCAACGGCGCGCACCAGAGCGCGTGCGGCCACCGCTACTGCCTCGCGTGCGTCCACTGGCTCATCAGGTAAGCACGAGCTTCACCGCCAGGGCCTGCGGGCATCACTTATTGGGCGACTATAAACACACCACCGTCTCATCATCAAGCACATCAGTCAAAACAAGAAAAACAACAGCATTTTTTTTTAATTTTTATTATTTTACTTTTTCTTTTTTTTTCGCCAAAAGCTTCCTTTGATCCTGTTCTGGCTCATTTTTTTTATGTCTCTGGGGTTTGTTTTTGGCATTTTGGTCTATTTTTGACATGCAATTCTCTTATGATTATTAGAAAATAATTAATTAAATTAAGGAAGGAACAGTGGTGAACCGGAGACAGGGTCATGGGCGGCTGAGGTTCATTGATTCACGTAGGGAGCGAAGGCTGACCCGTGTGGTCCGATCCAATAGAAATTGCTGAAGAAGTTAACGCTGGTGACGGTCGACGGTCAGAACTGTTTCGATAGCAAAAGTCGGACCAGCACAATTAGGCAGGTGGTCATAATGTTATGTCTGGTCGGTGTGTATATCAAGGATTAGTGTAAAAGGCATGCAACTTGAATTCTGGGTTTATCCAGTTTCATCTTTCTCACATCTCATAATATGACCTCTGACACACGGTACATGCCTGATCCCTGGGTTAAAAACAAATTTCACAGTCGACATCCATGATTCAATAAATACAGAGCGCTACTATATTACTGCACTTCACACAGATGTCAAAAGACATCCCAACCCTACTTTCAAGCAGGGTTTCATAACCAAGGGTTAAAAAAAACCCAAAACAAACCGATGCTAAACCCACTTTACAAGTGTGAAACGTTCACTCTACGCAGGATTTAAAACGATAACCCCCGGGTTCAGTGTACTATGAGAAGTTTTAGCAGATAACACAGTTTGGGACAACACAGGACATTTAGGACAAAAGTCCATGGTTACAAGGTGAAAACCAGTAGATACTCAACTGGGTTAAGAGATAATTTGTTAATTCCAACAATTACTAACTGCTTGCTTTTAATGGATCACACTACATTCCCAAATGTGCATTCATGTGCTGATAAGGCTGTAGATCAAATATCTATAAATAAATTGTGTTGTCAACAAATCGTAGCAGACGAAGGACATTCGTCATGTACATCCTGTTTCTCTGGAAATGACTTTTACAGCACGCTCTGCATACTGTATACACAGCAGTATTGGGTGCGAATCAGACATTTTGTACAGATCTTGTCTTAGATTTTCTTTTTATGGCTTTTGCATTATCTGGTTAGAAAAAAAAGCAACGAAAATACAAAAAACAGTCAGAAGCAGTAGGGGATTGAGGTCGTTCAAATTTTCTCTCCAAGATGTTTAAATAAAAGTGTACTTTCTTGCAAAAATTTACACGTTTTTAAAACAGTTTGTCAAAACTGATTTTTCTTGAAAAATAATACATCATTGCTTTACTGTATTTCTCTGTGATGTTTTATGTATTGCTGTGTATAAAGACACACAAGATAGACCCCCCCCCCATATACACACACACACACACACACACACACACACACACACACACACACACACACACACACACACACACACACCTTGGATAAATTATCAACCTTTAGAAACCTAGATGCTGCCATGTTTATCCTACAGTAGCTGCTGTGAGTCTTGGATTTCGGATAATCTGTGTGTGTTTTCTTATTGACTGTTGGACGCATCAGATTTTGTTACAACAAGTCTCCTGTGGATTCATTATGATTGGGGGCAAATGAAGTCAAAACTTGGCATTGATATTGTGGATGACTTTATATGGGATGTAAGTTGTAAAAAAAAAAAAAGCATGCGCACGTGTTTACATAAAGTCACTCACGCAAAGGAAAACTCACGAACGGCATTCAAAGGGGTTCCCTGCGTGTGAAATCCCCTGTGAAAATTTCACATTTGAATCATCGACAGCACAATTCAGAGATTATGCTCAGTTCCTCCTGACATCGTGAAACATATGCAAAGAGGTACCGAATGCTAAATAGAGATAAAAAAAATCAAAAAACAAAAACCAACCAAGGGTGATCCTCAAACATATTTCTGTTTCTGTTTCACTGTGCGGCTTCAGGAGAGAATGCGGTACTCACGGGATCATGGTACTTTACATTACCCCGTTTGTGTCGTCACATAATTCTCGCATAGTCTCTTTTTAAGTTATGGATTATGTGAAAATGTATGCGGTTCATCTATAAGGATTCGCTGTTACTTGCACAATGAAGAAATCCAGTTGTGAAAAAGTGACACAAACATCACACAGTTTGTGTCTCGAATACTATATGCACAAAAGTTTGTGGACTCTTGACCATAAGATTTGTACAGTATGTGCTTTTCAAACATCCCATTCCGCATTTAAATCCCGTTTGCCTTTAGAATGACCTCCACCCTACTGGGTAGATGTTCCACTAGATTCTGGTGTGTGTTTGTGGAGATTTGTGTTTATTCAGCTACAAGAGTGTTAGTATGGTGATGTAGGTGATGTAGGTGAGGAGGCCTGGTGTGCAGCTTTACAATTTATCCCCAAAGTGATTAGTAAGGTCAGAGCTCTAAAGTTGGTGATCTTTCACTCCAAACCATGTAAACCATATCTTCATGGCTTTGTTTACAGGGGCACTGTCATGCCGGAACAGGTGTAGGTCTCCTAGTTCAAGTCAATTGAAATTCAATGTTAATCCATCCAAAGACATCCTACACAATTGTGTCTCTCCAAGTTGGTGGTAACAGTTTGGGGAAGAACCACATATGGTTGGAAAAGTAATAATCCCAAGAGTTTTTGTCCATTTTGTGTAACTTGTGAAAACCCTTATCTTATAGGACACCTAATTGAAACAATACAATTAGCAGGCATGCAAATAATAATTTGTGTGATGTGTGGGGACTGCTGTAAGAAAAAAAAAGTACCGTTACTTTGGGGAACATTGAAGGTACAGAAAATGACTGAAAGGTTTCCAAGAAATATGATGTGAAATTAAGAACTGTAAACAACTTGTAAACATCTAGAGAATAAAAAAAACCCGATTTTAAATGAGGGTATTTATTTAGATATATTTGCGTATTTATGCGTCGTGTTAATGGTTTGTTTAAGCCTTTTTTTTTTTTCTTTTTTTTTTTTATCTTCATTTGTTTGCTTGTCGAATGATTCAATACTTAATTTAAAGGTTATTTATCATCTTCTTTTTTTCTTTCTTTCTTTCTTTCTTTCTTTCTTTCTTTCTTTCTTTCTTTCTTTCTTTCTTTCTTTCTTTCTTTCTTTCTTTCTTTTCCTAAAAAAAAATACAGAAACAACAAAAATCTTACGTGCACTAAATGTAAAGAGGACCCAAACCAGCAACAGAGCCAGGACTTACTGACTCTTGACCAGGTACAGTATAATCACTAGATCATTTTTATTCTGTGATTTATTGATCCATTACTCTTAAGTAGCTGCTTCATCGCAATCATTGCACCTCTTAATCATGTGTCGTACTGCTTACGGTCTGTGGCTTAGTTTATTATTTATTTCATGGGGAACAAAACTACCAGAATATACCATTCACAAATTCAAAATCTTTGGCAGTAAAACAAAAAGTGTCATATATTTACTGTAAAACCAGGTATCGGTTACTTTGCGGTGTTTTATTACTGACTGCAGCTTCAGGCTCTGGCTACTTCATGCAGCAGTGGGGAGAGACCACCACAGGACCACTCCTGATATATTATTTGGATCATTCGCAGCACAGCAGTGACTCGAACCTGATAGTAGCATCTCACATGTTCCTGATATGAGATTTATTTAAAAACACCTTGGTGTCACTGCTGGGTTGAGAAACCTTACAGAATGAACACATATTGAGTTCTAGTCTCTGTGTCAAGGAGGTGTATATGGCATGTGCATATAAAACACTCCCACTAGCATCATACACACTACCATGTTCATTGGTGCTTTCTATTGCTTCAGGTCATACAGGGGTGATGACAATATGCGCTAGTCATAATAATTTGTGTAGTGAGTGTAGTGAAGATCGAAATAAGTTAACCACTGCCAGCAAATGTGAGTATTTTCTGACATTAAGAATTTTACAGTGGAGGTGGTAATTGTGAGTATGACATCATACCACAGCCATGAAAATGTTGTGTGTACACACACATACACACAAACACATGCATTCGGGTTAACAACAGGAATGGAAAGGGAAATTTTGAGCATCGAGAAGGTGCATTCTATTCAATTCTTATGTACATTTATGGCATCACGAAGATGCTTTAACCTAGAGTGGGGAGGAAATATGGTGGTGGAGAAATCTCGACCACATACTCATCATCATTTCTTTTCTGATCAATCTACCAATATTTTTTTTTTTTTCATCATTAGCCCTGTGAGTTGCAGACAATCTCAATCTGAAATATGAATTTAATTATTCATATTGATCATTCAAAATAATCAATAAGCAAGTAAAACAAAATAGGAGTGTTTTAACTTTTAAAAAAACAAAAACAAAACTTATTAGTATATTATAAGGTCATGACCCTCAGTTTTGGAACCATAACCTATATTACGAGTGCCTCCTGTTTGATTTTCCTTCTCTCGATTTGGATATTTGTTCATCCTCCATTCTATAGTTCCTTAGCTACTGTAATGAATGGGATTGAGTAAGGAGTAACGTATGTTTGGATCCATTCCAGCTAAAGAAAACAACATGAAACGGTCAAATACTTACAGTCAACCGACTCGAGTTACAGAAAAATTATGAGTCACAGAAGTGCTTGCCATAATTTCCCCTGTTTTTTTTTTTCGTTTTTTTCTTGCAGTTCTTCAACGACGCAGCGATCAATAAAGAGATTCTAGCACTGAGAGTGCACTGCGCTAACCACGGCTGTACCTGGAAGAGCACCCTGAAGGACTTTGAGGTACTTTCCTGTGTGCAAAAAAAACCCACCATGTAACAGACAACCTCCGTAATAAATTGTAAATGGCAGGTCATGATTAAAGAGAAAATAAAGTTGTTACGATAAAACACAATGCAGCTGACCTTTTCCCAGGGATCACCCAGGTTCTAGGTTTGACAATACCACAGCACCATAAAAAAGATTTGAAGCAGATTGATTAGTCTAGATTTCGTTTTCTATAACGGTAATGCTACTGTATAAACTAGAGCTTCACATAGAAGCTAAAGGGTTTACAGAAATATACAAAATGATTATTATGTTAATATTAAACGTATATAGAAGGTGTCTCCAGTTTCATCGCTTCGTCAGAAAGTTTCATGGGAAAGTTTTCTGGAAAGACAACAGTAGCATGCTGTTTTAACTTATAGAGATAAATGATGGTTGGTGAAGTAACAGCTTGTTTTATGATCGTTTAACAGGATTTAAAGGATAAAAAGTATGAAGAAAAAAAATATAATGTAATCAATATAATATGTAAAAAATTATTAATATTATTTTTTATAAAAAAAATTACCAAAAATTATTATTCATATTTTTTACATATTATATCATTTTAATTATATTAATAATAATTTTTTATTATAATTTTTATTGTATCTTTAAAATGTTGGAGTTTTATAATCTCTGGCAATGGAGCCAGTTAAATGGCGAATAAGGCTTCTGTGAAGTTAGCACTTAGCCACTTTAATCTAATCTTAGCACTGTACATAAAACCTATTGGCAGATGACAGGTGTAATCTAATTATTTTCGGCTTGCCAAATCTTCCTGGTTGCCAGAACAGCTCAAATAGACGAATCAACAAAATGTGTAGCTCAGGTGTTAAAACAATATATTAGACACAAGTTGAGGAGAAAAACATTTTTTTAAATGTGTCAAAAGATCTCTACACATTATTTTGCTGAAGCCGCTTGACATTTAGAGAGCTTATATGCCGTTTATCTAAAGTAAAAAATGCGACATGAAAAAAAGAATTTCCTGTAGAAAAGCTTTTGTTTATGTCTGGTTTTAATCTGGTTGACATTTTGGTGAGGAAAAAAAAAAGATGTTTTGACTGCATTGTTTGGCTTCAGTCAAGTTGTTTGGTCTGAAACAAATCTGCAAATTTACTGTCAATGTTGTTTTGGGTTTTCTCTTAATATTCCTTAATGTTAGGGTGGGTTTTTTTTCTTTTTGTGGGCTTCTGCTTTAATTTTAACCCTGATGCAAAAAATAATTGATTACACATAAAAATACAGACTTCATGTTTAGTTTCTTTTCAAATCAAGTCAAGAGTCAAGTCAAGTCAAGAAGTCAAGTCAAGTGACTTGTCAAGTGACTTGTCAAGTCAAGTCAAGTCAAGCCATCATTAAAATCAAATCTAAATTCCCAAACTTTTGCATCTCCTGTAAACGCCTTTAACCACAATGATTTGGAGGAAATTCTAATCAGCCTTAAGTTAAGTGAGAGTTTTGCTTGAAGGGAATGTTACTACTTACATATTACTTATTTTCTGCTTTTGTACTTATTATGAAGACTTTTGTCATTGTCACACATCGTCACACTCAATGTATTAACGCTTTCAATCTTTAGTTTGAGTTCCGACAGTCTCACTTGTAATTTAAATTTTTTTATATTTTTTCTGCTACAAATAATGAACTAGATAGCAAACTTGTAGCCGGTGCTAAAAACACTAAAAATCACCTGACCCCAATGAGTTTAAACAACAGCAAGGATATGTAAAGTGATTTAATTTGTACTAGATTTATACAATATGGTTTTGGTTCATTTAGCTTATATTATATACTATATAATATATAAATTAACATTTAGTTTAACCTTAAATCTGACACACAATCTCCCTGCAGTTCCATCATTAACCTCTAGGGGCTCTTTGGGGAACCCATGGCCCTGGATCAGAAGGCTTCTCACGCTGTTTATTTTCTCCAATTGCATACGCATTCATGAACATTTTTTCTATCGTGGCATAAAATACTACGTGGGAATTATAGTAATAACTGATACTGTGTTGGCATGTTTTGAGGCAAGAACAGCTACAGAGAGGGCACTCATCTCTCAAAACAAAAGAGTAGTATAGAGGCATATCAATATCAAACCGTTTTTGCATGTTATTTGCCAGGTCATTTTGATTTAAAAAATTATTAAAATCAAAAGATGCCGTACAGCACCTGCATTGGGAACGCTAATGGACACCTTTTACTTTTTGGCTGGAAAGGTAGTTTGTAGGCTTTCTCTCTGCTGCCCTTTCTGTAGTTTTCACATTTACACTGAGATCAGAATCATTTGAAGTTCCCAAATGATAAAGATAGTTTCTTTAAAAAAAATATAAAAAAAAGGACACTATTTCACAGTTCCCAATTCTCCTTTTAGTTTTGTCAAATTTAATGAATAATTAATTGCACTTACTGAATAATATAATTTAAGGCAAGTAGCTGAGTTTATCATCTGGTTTAAACGCAATGATTGATATATTATTTTTACTCTGGAGTTTATACTGTACACACAAACCGATTTACACTCAGAACTCTAAAAGCAAGTGCTACATATACACAGTGTAAAAATTAAAGTTATTGATTTTCCAGTTCACAATTTTTCATGAATTTTATTAAATATTTTATTGAATTTTATTGAATATTGATGACCAGTTTGTGTTCAGAGAGACAGAATAAAATAGTGTTTTTTCCACATAAGGGGTAAGAAGAAAATGGGAGGGTGTGATGATATTTTTTAATGTGCAGTCAGGAACAACTTGCTGGCAGTGGCAAAAGCAAAGGTGATATAAAAGAAAATTTCAGTAAATAGCAATACAATTGTAACATTTCGTAACAATACATTACAAACTTATGTAAACTGATGTCTACATGGCTGAATTTTTTCACCTTTGCTCCTGAAAAAAAGCAAAACAGCATATTTCATGACTTTCTATTTAACATTACCTTAAACACTTTTGTAGCTAAGTGTTAGATTTGGCACTTAGTTGTAGGTAACTGTTTGTAAGCCAAAAATATTATCAATGTTTATCTTTTTAGTCCAGTTTGACTATTTTTGGCAGAAATATTTGGCACTGCCAAAAAGTATTACAGTAGTTAGCAGATGTTCTATATAAACTTGTCTAAAAGTGTAGATATAGACCAATTTCATGCTCATTTTAAATGAGGAGAGAACAGAGAACATGTAAATTAAACATTGCATGGCAGTATAATATTATGTATTGTATATTTACATGTAGTCTGTTTTGAAAATGAAATGTGGTATAATTTTTGTAAAAAATATATGTATGTAAAATAAGGATATAAATTTGGGTCTGTTTCCTCGCTGACTGAAAGACACACAGGGGATATGGTTTAATATTTAACCGGCATGCATAAATTAAAAAAGTGGGCCTATCTTATTTCTTCATACTTTCTTAATAGATCGATTTGGCAACCCCAGCAGTGAAGAAAGGTCATAAAAATGGCCATAATTAGCTCTTCCCATAACACATACCTTCAGGCCAAAATGAGAAATGAGATGTGCACTTTTACATTTGGAACCCAACCTGAAAATGAGATCTGCAAAGTTTCTGATCTGATGTAATTGGCCATTCAGGGCCTTTGAGACACACTAACCTTTTAGCTCAGCTTTTTTATGGTCTGCTGGCCTACATTACTACTAAAGGACACCACTGGAATGTGGTTTGGATATAAGAGCTGGATTTTGTGGTCACCTCATTGCACAATCCAACCGCAAGCACTTCTCCAAAGCAGTACAGCAGCTTTTTAGCTTTTTCAGTTTCAATAAATCTGCCAGTCAGAAAGCAAAGGCATGTTTCTTTTCCTTTTGGCCTACTCTTCTAGCTTCTAAAGACTTTCTCAGTGGAAGTGGACAAGCTTTTTAGATTCTAGTCAACTTTCACCAACTTTTAAATCTTTTGTCTGATTTTTTTTATTATTTGACCTTGTCTCAAAAAGTCATTTCCTTTTTTTTTCTTTTGAGCTAAAAGACATTATTCAGATGTGATTTAGTCCTAAAGTGCTCTTTGAACATAAAAAAAAAAAGGAATATATAAAATTGACATTTTTACTGGAAAATGGGCGAATATATTCGTATAAAACTTTATCCCACTTAAAGTAGCACATACATGTTAATTTTTAAAACTGCATTTGCCCTTCTGGAAAATGGAAAATTGAATTGTTGCCAGCGCTATTTCTGAAATATCCTGATTGTAGCTTGTGAACATTTTGCAGGAGCATCAGAGTCAGTGTGAGTATGCGCTAATCCCTTGCAATGTTGGCTGTGGCTTGATGGTTCTAAGGAAAACTTTAGCCACTCACCTGGAGAAAGGCTGTCCCAATAATAAGAGCACATGTCCTACATGTTCCTGCCCTCTGACCCCTTCAGAACTTCAGGTAAGAACTTCTAATATTTGTATATCTAATATTTGACTCAAATAAATATTCACTCATACTTGAACTATTGCACATTATATAGAGTCACAGGATAGAATTGAGATTTATGCAGTTGGGATTATATGGCATGAAGGTTTGATATTAAAAGGGATGGGAAAAAATTATATAGTTTGGAAAATTATTGCAAAAGTATTTCCCTTATTGCTGTGACACCCTTATATTAGTTCTGCTTCACCCTGAAGTCACTTAATCTTACATCCATTGTATTTAAGGATATGAACTGGGGCAATGAAAAGAGATTCTAACACTAATCTTATGTAAGTTTGACTGAATTGTGTAGTTTTTGTAGAAAGATCAGAATCAGAATACATTATTCATTATGCCCATAGGGAAATTGTTGTTTGGCAGATGCTCAGAGTAAAAATTTAAGTAATGATTATAGTAAAAAAATTTAAAATAAAATATATAATGGTATATATTAAGTATAAATTATATTTATTCAATAATTTCCAACCTTATTGAAATAAACTGTATGTAATGTGTAGCACCAGTGAAACTGATGGCAGAATATACAAGTTATTGCACATTAAACTATTATTATTGTTATTATTATTATTATTATTATTATTATTATTATTATTATTATTATTGCACTGAAATTATTGCACATAATTGCCCAATATATTAACACTACATAAGTATGGCATGAAAATCTATAACTATAGTTCTATCTATAAATATTGCACCAATTTATAGCTTTACATGAATGTTCTAACAAACACTACTTCTATGGCACTTCTACGTAAAGATTTTTGACCAATCCCACTTTCTCTTGCACTTATTATTTTTGTGCGTTTGCCATCAGTATTGTTTTTGCTTGACCTCAGTCTGGTTACATGACCTCAAGAGTGAACTGTTGCCTCCCGTGTTAATCAAAGTGCACTTTCTATGTTCGGCATGCTTCATATCTGACTGCCCAATCCTACCTCATGAAAATAAAAACCTCCTACTTCCATTATTTGTATTGGGTTTTGGAGAATTCTAGTCTTGAACCACACCAGTTTGTTAATCCTTATTTAGGATTAATGGGAAATAGGGAAAACTGGGAACGGATGTGTAAAATCTAAATGTCAACTTTGGTTCCGTTGATATTTCATATTTCTGTTGGGTTACTTTAGAGAAAACGCAAGTGCTAAGCCATAAATAAGGAAGTGACAAGCAAATCCCAGAAAAAATACCTTGTGTCTCATAGAGATAGGAATTTTTGATTTTAAAATAATGTTTCAATTGAAGATTTATTTGAATTCATTACATTTTAAAAGGGCTGAGTTTGCCAATCCAGGATTACTGAAAGTCAGGAGTTTGATCCTCACCAACTGCCAAGCTGTTATTGTGGTTCATGAGCAAGGTCATTGATCTGTTTTGCTTCAGGAGCATCATGACCCTGTGCTCTGACCAACCTAATTAAGCAGCTAGAATGTGCAAAAATACTAATGTGCTGCACTGTATGTGTTTATGTGACAATAAGAGAGAAATTTGCAGTTACAATCGAGTTCAAATCCGCATCCTAGCGGCACAACCATCATTTCTACTGGAGCGGTTGTTTGTTATGAGATGGTTGCATTATTTATAATGTGTGCTGTGCAGTGCTGTGTAGAATCCCTACGTTGACTTGTGTGCTGTATATAGCAGTAGGATTGAGGTGTTGTAAAATTGCAGATGTAAATAAATTCAGGTCAAGAATCAGGAGTCAAAACATAGATGGTCACCATAGTTAAAGTCGAATAGTTGAAGGTAGAAATGAAGGCAAAGGTCTAAAACAGAACATTACAAATAGATTAAAAAACAAACAAACATTTATATATATATATATATATATATATATATATATATATATATATATATATATATATATATATATATATATATATATATATATGACCCAGACTCAGTGCACATTTTCCGTCCGTGTCTGGAGTGTTAAAGAAGACAAGAACCTCGTGTCAAAAACATCTTTAGATTTCATGTGAAATTAGCAGGATTGATCATAGATCTGTGTGTAGTTGTTTGTTTTTGTTGTGTAGCTTGTTGCATAGATAAAATCCGATTTTGTGTTTGATTTTTGATTCAAAAGAATATTTGAAATAATAAATTCAATAAAAAGGACATGTACAAAAAATTATGGGATGCTTTGTAATGATTCCAATGTTTGGTCAATATTCGAAATTGTCGCAAATTTCAAAGATTAGTTCAAAACATCACTTTAATCCAGATGTTCATTATATTCTTTTTTTTTTTTGATGGGGCACCAATAAATGTGTCCACATCTGCAGTTGTATATGAGGGAGAGAATAGAATAGTACTATTTTGAGAGTTTTCGAAAACACAGATATTGCCTGCCCTCATAGAGTTCTCGTCTTCGCAGTAGCCAGACAAAGTTTGAGGGGTAGTGTGCCCTTGGTGAAACCCCTGTGGGTGCCTGTAAGCTGTAGAATCTCCAGAGCCATATTTCTTCTGCTGTCATGCAAACTGATCCTGGAGCTCAGGGACATGGATTAGAGAAGCAAAAGAGGAAAGATGTAATAAAAGGTTTAAATCTCAGAAGTCTGACACTGATTTAATCTACACTTAAAAAAGACTTTAGACTTACAATGACTAAAACTTTTTAAAGGGATTTTAAACAGAGAAAAAAAAAAATTGGAAAAAAAATATATATTTATATACACATACATACATACATATATACATATACATGTACATACAGTAATCCACCGCGGTTCAAATCTCGCACCCCCATTTATTATTGCAGAAAAATCACAGATTAAAAAAAAAATTTAACTGTTCAAATGTGAATAATCACAAATGTTAATAAATAATAAACTACTTTAATAAAAAACAGCAGACATTTTTATGTCTTGATAGATAGATAGATAGATAGATAGATAGATAGATAGATAGATAGATAGATAGATAGATAGATAGATGTACAGTACAGACCAAAAGTTTGGACACACCTTATTCAAAGAGTTTTCTTTATTTTCATGAAAATTGTAGAGTCACACTGAAGGCATCAAACTATGAATTAACACGTGGAATTATATACATAAAAAAAACGTGAACTGAAAATATGTCATATTGTAGGTTCTTCAAAGTAGCCACCTTTTGCTTAGATTACTGCTTACACACTCTTGGCATTCTCTTGATGCCTACTTTGAAGAACCTACAATATGACATATTTTCAGTTCACTTTTTTGTTATGTATATAATTCCATATATAATTCCACGTGTTAATTCATAGTTTTGATGCCTTCAGTGTGACTCTACAATTTTCATAGTCATGAAAATAAAGAAAACTCTTTGAATGAGAAGGTGTGTCCAAACTTTTGGTCTGTACTGTATATATATATATATATATATATGAATATATAAGTATATATTATATTTTATATATAAAAAGAAGAACAGTACGGTAAATTAATTCCTCAATTTGTCATCACTGGTGTACTGTTAATGGAGCGCTAAACATCGGTAGTGTATTTTTGGTGAACATTTTGAAACCAGTGAGGCCAATTTAAGCTTATTTTCTCTTTCAGAAGCATGTGTGTACCAGTGACAAGAAGGCCACGAAAGGAGAAAAACGTCAGAAGGTGAAAATAATTATAATAAAAAAGTAAAAGTTCAGTCACTAATGAAACGTTAATTTCTACGTTTTTGGGTGATAACATTATATGATGCGTAATGAAAAGGCTTGGATTGTATATGTATATTGTCTATGTGTGTGTGTGTATGTTTAAGATTTAGAAAGATATTTGTAAAAAAAATTTTGCAGGATAATAAGCAAGGAAATACCAAAAAGAAAGAGGCGTGTGTCTTCTCTGACGTTGGGTGCACATTTAAGGTAACTATTAAAATGATCAGATTATGAGCAAGCACTGATTTCCCTTATTATTTAATGTTATTTCCAGTTAGTTCGGAAACTGTGGAATATTCTTAAATTGAAAATGCAGTAAGTAAAAAGTTTAATGGGTTGATAGACCTATAATAAGTATGTTATTACAACAATGCATTTAAAATGTTTCTGTGCAATTAATTTGACTAGTTTGTTTTATTTTAGGCTATGTTATGCAATTTTTTCTGGCCTATAAATAAGCTCCACCCACAGCCCGAGCATTGCTGCTTTTGCCGCTTTTTCATAAAAGTCAGTCACAATGCGTGATTTCAGCAGAGTGGACTGAGTTGTTTGTTTAAAAAACAGCCGTAGATTTTTTAAAATTGCAATCGCCATTGTGATGGGAAAGAAATGCAGTGTTCAGTTTAAAATGATTGATGATACTGATGTAGACAACAGCGTTAAAAACTGACGGCCCATTTGGTTCCTTCAGGGAAGTGTGGAGAAAGTGCGAGAACATGAAAACTGCAGTTCCGCTGTCCACCTCCAGTTAATCCTCGAAACCCTCAGGAGCATTCGAGTTTCTGTTCCCACCCCACCTGAGAGGAGTGTGCACTTCCCAGGCTTAGATATGCTACTCCACGGCCAGAGCACACCTTCCGTGAGTGCTGAGTCAGCTGATGATTTGGAGGTCGACGGAGGCGACAGAGGAGGGAACGACATGGCACTCAGCCTTCACGATGACCAGGCTGAGCTTGAAGTGGGGCAGCAGCTTCATGCCCTTCAGCAGAGGCTGCAGATCATGGAAAATATCATCTCTGCACTTAACCGTGAGGTGGAGAAAACCCAGGTCACAGTGGCAGCCATTGACAGAGACTCCCAGAACAGCATGCAGCTGGTGGAGCACTTGGGGAACATGGTATGTCATTTAGGATTATCATTCATGTGCTTTGATTTAAATTTGACGTGATTTATAAAGGACCAGTCGGGTCAAATGATTTGAGTAGGCAAGCTTTAAGGGATTAATGCATTGATCGTAGCCTTCAGTATCCAGTGGTGGACAGTAACAATACAGTAAATGTAATTCATTCCTGCACTTAAGTAGCTTTTTTCACGTATTCTTACTTTACTGAAGTATTTCCATTTGGGGAGACTTTTACTTTAACTTCACTACATTTCAAATTCAAATATCGTACTTTTTATCCTACATTAAAATCTCAACTGGTCAAACACGAGCGCACGCTCTGTTTTAAACTTGTTTCCATTGTCGCTTGCTGGTGTCTACTGATCATCAACATACAGTTTAGCATCAGTTCAACAGCAAGAAGAACATTTTGAGAGGAATAATTGATGAAAGAAACTACTGACTCGAACTCACCAAACACCTGTGGCCTTAGTTTTGGGCTCATAATAATTCTATTCGATATCAATCAGCGTTTGACTCATTAATATCATTCTATTAGATTAATGTGTTAAGTGTAACATTTCAGTCCTTTTACATAAAATGTGTTGATTAAACAAAGAGTCTTGTGACAACAATGATAATAGGAACATCATAGCCATAATAAATCATAGTACTGTAGTAGGGCTGCTGCTATCGATTATTTTAGTAATTAAGTATTTTAACGAATAGTCAATCGATTAATCGAGTAATCGGGTAAGAAATGACTTTTTCTTTATTAAAAAGCAAAACTAAATAAGAGAGAGAAAAATAAGACGGGTCTCTTAAAATGAACAAGTCGTTTGTTTGTTTATCTTTTAAATTACTTTTTTTTTAGATGAAATCGCATAGAAGAATATCTGTGAAAACTGAACCCATTTAGTGCATTTAAATAGCAATATTACATCAAAATACAAATACAGTGGGTTTAAAAAGTCCCTCCGCAGTGTAGAGTAGGTTATGGGAAAATATTAGTTTAATGAAACTCACAATTATTCTCACTCGCGTATTTATTGATTAAATCTCGCACGGTATCACGATGTGGTTTTACTCGGAAAAGCTACTTGAAATTTTCCACGCTCTAAATCCGTGTATTTATCGCCAGCTTTAAAACCGTGCTCCACACGGCCACTGCTGAGGGACCTCTTAAACGCACTGTTTATTTGTATATAAATTAAAATATAAATCCCCCGCTTTACCGAGGTTGGAATCTCACGCCCCAGGTTTATTGCGGAATTGCATTTGCCACATAACTCATTAGTTTGGCTGATTTTCCCGGTCTCTCGCGGATAGCATGATAGACCAAAAAAACGTATAGGGAATTGTTTTTATTGAGTTTTATGTTGAAATAATGAAATGTATTAATTAAAATATGATTTTTAATTATAAAATTAAGTACAATTTTAATACAGTACAGTACTGTAAAAAAAAAAAATAGCGTTTTTGTGTTGCCGTCCGTTTATTGCGTTTTTTTCGTTTATTGTGGCAATAAACGGGGGGTTACTGTACTTTAAAAACGGTAACCGCACTGTATGGTGTTTTCTTTGTTTTAGTTTGAAATGATCCCAAACTTTGGAACCTTTCTGGCATTTTCTTTGGCCTGAATCTTCTCTTCACCCCTCGCAGTTTTCTGCCTGTTCCTCCGTTTTTCGTTCTGCAGCGTCTTCTGTGTTACCTGTCCAGAGTGCGCCAGAGTTTAGCAGGCGGTGTGTCAGTAATAATGGTCTGTTGGGAAACACAGGGCCCCGTGTTTAGTTAAATCAATGAATTTTTGTAATCGAATTATTTGAGGAATTGTTACAGCCCTTAGAGGAACATTATAGCCATAATAAATCATTGTACTTTGGATACTTAAGTGATTTCGAAGGCAAATACTTCTGTACTTTTACTGAAGTGAAAGTTTAAAGGAAGCACTTTTACTGAAGTAATATTTTACCGAGTATATCTCTACTTTTACTCAACTACATGATTTGTGTACTTCGTCCACTGCTGTCAATATCAAAGAAATATGGAATTATAGCTTTGCTTTGCTCTACTAAATCACCAACTAAACCAATGTAGCATAAATTGAATATCTATTTATTTATTTATGACAATCTAGCATTTCCTCTATATCATAATTCCGCCACTGTTTCTCGTTGCGTTTTGGCTTCCCTCATTTACTAATTAGTTTCAACTTTCCTTTTGTTTAAATTGCAGCCTAATGTGATTAGACCCTATTGCAGAACACCATTAACGGATTTCTCGCTTGTTATCTCTTGCTGAAAGTTCATTAAGGATGCCATAAACCTACCAAAGTGCTTCATATGAAATACCTTATCTCATTCCTGTAGCACAATTAACGGATTAAAGCATGCGGTCTTCTCATTGCTGTCACGTCGAAGCGTTATTTCATAATCAGGGTGAAATCTGTGAGTTTGTTGTTTTGCCTTGTTGCGCATTAATGAGAGTTTTCCCTCTAATATAATAGGTATGATGATTATACAGTAATGATATAATGATAATCACCTACCAGCTATTACAGTCAAACATTTGGAGACGTGGATTCTTTATTATTAGAAAATATGGGAACCCTCTTGGTAAAGTAGATGAGTATGGTGAGGTCAAACGTGTGCTTGGACCATCACTGAAGGCACGAATAGTAAAAACAATAGGTTACATTTTGCCTGCTATTTACTCATTAGGCAGGAGTTTATTTAAAAGCATGTTTTTAGTACAAAATCTATTCAAAAGCGAATTAGCAGCACTCAGCAGAACAAACGGCCGGTCAGGACATTTTGGGTAAACACAGCCCCCCAGTTCCAGGAAGTAAATTTATGTTTGTTTTAATTAGGAAGCAGTTTGACTCCGTTGCAAATTATTGTTGCTGGTAATGCTAATTAGTTTAACAAAAGCTGCTCTGGCACCTGTGCGCAACACAATCATCTCTTTCTGCTCTTTCATCTCAATCAATAATGTAAATAGTCATTACAGCCGTCGAAATCCTTTTTTTTCCCCTGTAAAACAAACGAGTTCATTATTTTCGTCCTGTTTCCGGTATGGCCGTCGTTCTGCAAATAAGATGCACATGTGGCTGACTATAAACTAACGATATAACACATGGAACGCAATTTAGCGTGAAACATGCTATAAAATCATTTCGCTTGTTTGATTTACATTTCCCGTAGAATGGAGAGATTCTTTATTCAGGACTCCTGTGGGTCTCTATAATAGTATCAGCGGGTGACTTTGTGAGTCTTGGCCATGAGCTCGGAGCGGTTAGGTGATAAATCCGTATCATTATCGCAGGCAGCCTGTTATCGGTCCGGAGATGTGTAGCTTTAGCAGGATTACATCCTTGCGTCGACGGTGTTCATTTCAAGAGCTGGTACTCATTGATAAGATCACAGTGCAGTGGAAGAGTTCAGGGTTTTTTATGGCCAGTGTATGGTAAGTGTGTTCAGTGTAGGGTTTCAAAAGCTACACAGGATTCGAGGAATGTCCCGTTTGACAGCAGAGGCCTGGATCGTGTTTTGTTTTTTAGATCGCAGAGCAGCAGCAGAGAATGATCCGGAAAGACATGCACATCGCGTCCCTGCAGCAGAGCATCAACGCGCATCAGGAAGTGTCTTACGATGGCACGTTTCTCTGGAAGATCTGTGATGTCAGTCAGAAGTTAAGAGAGGCAGCCACAGGGCAAAGGAGCAACCAGTACTCACCAGGTACACACACACATACACACATACACATAATAAATTGAAAGTCCTCTCTGACATTTTCTATAACGTGCTTGAAAATAGCCTTGGCAATGGTGTGCAGACTGAGAAAATGAGCCAGTGAGCTGGGGGTGTACACACCGGGCCCCAAAATCAGCCGTGTAAGTCATGTACTGTAATATGCATTCGAACTAGACTTCCACAACCATGGTCTTTTCTCTTCCATTGAAGCACATATACAATTCAGTGGTTTTGCACACCGAAGAATCACACCCATATGAGCCTTAAAGAGTACCTGTAAATGATGCTATGAGCAAAGTATTCCACATTTAGTCCTATTTTGCTCTTATAATTCCCTCCACTCTTCTGAGAAGATGTTTTACTAGATTTTGGTGTGTGCTTGTGGACATTTGTGTTCATCAGCCCCAAGGGTGTTAGTAAAGTCAGATACTGATGTAGGGGAGATGAGGAATCATGGGGTGCATTCAGTGTTCCAATTCATGCCAAAGGTGTTCAACAAGTCAAGTTCAGAGCTCTAGAGCAGGCCTTTTTAAATTTTCCATTCCAGCCCATGTACACCTTATCGTCATGGAGCTGACTTTCTACACATTGACATGCAGAAGTTTTTATCTCCTAGCTCATGTATTTTTCAACATTGCTAGCTTGTAATTATTGTGCTAGGATATATTCAGTATTCAGTGTAACCCTGCCCAGGAAAAAGCACTTTCTGAAGTTAAATGAGTTTATACAGTTTGTAGTCATGTGCTTCTAGTCATTATGGGAAGAGCATTCCTGCCTTTGTTATCAGTCCAATGTATTTCGGACAAATGCCTTATATTGGATTTAAAAGGTTTCTTATTTAGAAAAAGAATGACTGGAAAGAAAATGCTTAATTTTTCCATTTATATGTGGATTCAAACCTTTTGGTCTAAAATATAGACATTCCATGCTTCATTGATTTGCCAAATTACTGTATTTAAAGTGTTTGTTTTTTTTTTTTTTTGTCCAGTGTGTGTTCTGTGCTCAGTCAGCATTTAATTTTTTTAAATAGTTAGCACCAGATTTGAAACAGTTTAGATTTGGCGAGTGCCGTGTACAACATCTATCTATCTATCTATCTATCTATCTATCTATCTATCTATCTATCTATCTATCTATCTATCTATCTGTCTATCTGTCTATCTATCTGTCTGTCTGTCTGTCTGTCTGTCTGTCTGTCTGTCTGTCTGTCTGTCTGTCTGTCTATCTATCTATCTATCTATCTATCTATCTATTGTTATTAGAAGTAGTAGCAGTATGTTAGACAGTGGAACATTTTTAGGAAAATTTAAATGCAGTCTTTCTTTCTGCTGTAGATTCTGGGTAGACGATTTTGATTTATTTCCTGTAATAACAGACTGCAAGGCAAATTTCAGGTTTATATTGATGCACTCGTTCTAACATGTCGTAATTTTTTTATATTAACACAGGAACTTGCCAGAAATGTCAGATGCTGCATGCAAACAGTTTTTAAAAAGTTATTTTTACAAGGACAGTCAACTAATTATTGAAAAGGAGTACGTTTTCTACAAGGCCATGATTCTAAACGTTTATTAAGTTTGATGTTAATTAAGTTTATTAAGCTTTTTTATGAAGTTTTCTGTCATTTAGGTGTTCGATTTTTCTTGTTAACATGACAAGCTGTACTACTAAACTAAACCAATTTAGGGCATTTAATTTCCATATTACATCAAAATACAAATATATTAATAAGAAATCATAAATAGAAATATATAAATACATTTCAGATTACTCTAAAAAAGTAAACGCACTGGACAGTGTTTTCTTTGTTTTAGTTTGAAATGATCCCAAATTTTCAAAATGACGTTTTTCTTTGGCCTGAATCCTATGGACGCATGTTTGTGGCACCTAAAAAAACCTTCTAATTCCGACTTTTTTTTCTCGCAATTCTGATTTAATTCCTAACAATTCTGACTTTATTTCCTGTAAACATCCAACATTTCTGGTTCATCCGCCGGTAACCATGTTGGCGGCCTACAGTTTGAAGCTGTTGGTGCATAAACGAGGCTCCTCTGCTTCTTCTGTCCTGTTCCACCTTCTCCAGAGCTGATTGTTAGACAGAGTTTTATCCAGGGATTGGAGGCTCAGTTTAATACCATGTGATGTTATCGACTGTAGCCCATTTCATTTTCAATGTGTAAAGCTTTCTGGCATCACAGCGGGGTGACGCTGCCCGATTGGCTAAGTCAGAATTGTGAGAAATAAAGTCGGAATTAGGCAAACCTTTTTTTTATGTGGCAGAAACAGGGTTCCATATGAATCTTCTTCCTCGTCCCTCGCTGTTTTTTCCCCTTCCTCCGTTTTTTTACCTGTCCAGAGCGCTCCAGAGTTTAGCAGGTGGTGCGTCAGTAATAACGGTCCGTGGGGAAACGCAGTCCTCCGTGCGTAGTTTAATGGACTAAATGATTTTTTAGTTTTCATGCCACAGTGACAATACACTAAATTTAGTTTTTATTTGATATGTTTTTATATCCCTGGTGTTGTGTATGATTTTAAGTTTAATAATTATAATATTTTTAAAAAAATGCAAAGTGTGAGGCGGAGACTAAACAAACTAAAGTTGCAGTCCTGAGGAAAAAAATCTCTATATATTTATACATGTATATATATGTACACACACACATACACACACACACACACACACACACACACACACATGTATAGACATGTGTACATATACGTATGTATGTATTTATATGTGTATACAGATAAAACATCTATAAATTATTTTATGACAATTTAATTTATGAAAATAAATATTAGAAATATATATATATATATATATATATATATATATATATATATATATATATATATTTCTAATATTTATTTTCATATATTTAATTGTCATAAAATAATTTATAGCTGTTTTATCTGTTCTTGACCACATTAAATAGAACTTTGAAATGATAGAATAACGATTCTTTAACGAATTAATAAAGGTACAGTGTTACGAAATGTGTGTATTGTGTAACATTATTAATAAAGCACTTTGGGACATGCTGTCTTGGAAAAAACTTTATATAAGTCCAAACAAGCAAAAACGTTCACATAACAGGTATGAATACATTGTGTTTTGTATGTGTGCTTTCAGCTTTCTATACATCCAGGTACGGATTTAAAGTGTGCATGCGTCTGTACATGTACGGAGACGGAGTGGGAAAAGGGACGCACATCTCTCTTTTTTTCGTGATTATGAAAGGAGAGTATGACCCACTTCTCTCATGGCCTTTCAAACACAAGGTAAGAATGAATGATTGTCGCTCAGCACACAATAACCTGCACCTTACAAATGATGTATAACCCCAAAAATTCAGACACTGTAACTAGAGCTCCAGACAGTATTATTCAGATTTTCTTCACTGGACTCTGTTCTCTGGATCTGGAATAAAATCCTTGTTGCTATGGCTGCAGTTGACACAGCAAAACAGGTCGATATGTTCTGGCACGAATGCAAACGGTTTTGAAGTGACGGCGTCCAAAAAATACAGACCGCAGTGGAAATCAAATTAAAATGGAGAGAACGTCTTGTCAAAAATATCACCATCACTGTATATTTCGGGACCTCAGAATTATAAAGCGTTTTTTATATTTTCAGCCAACGCATTCTGTAAGAGAGAGAGATTTCAGGCTTTTTTTTTTAGAATTTGAATCAGTCTACGTATGGGGATATTATTGGAAAACTTCGGAAAGTGACAGATTTTCCTGCAATCTGTTTCTCCACAAGTTCTAGTATTTTAGAATCCGCTTTTGCTGCCGCAACAAAAACGTTGCCTTTAAACACTGCATAATGTTGACATGGTGCTGCTTCGAGGCCTGAATTCATGTGAGATTATGGATATTTCATAGGAGACTGCAGTATGCTTTTCAGGAGAGAGCGGGTCTGTGAGAGAAAGACCATTTTTCATGGCTATAATCTCGCATACACCATATGGTCAAAAGTATTGGGACAACCTGACTTTTCCAGTCTTAGTTTGAGGCACATAATTGTTTATGATGTCCTTGAATGCGGTTCCTTTTCTTGAACTAGGAGACTCTGCACAAAGCCAGCTCTATGAAGATATGATTTAAATGAAAGTTACGTGGAAGATCTTGCAAGGTCTGCTATCTAGCTCTCACCTCAACCCTGCTGAGCACTTTTGGGATGAAATGGAATGCTGCCTTATAGCTGAATGATCACAAATTTCAATGAACACACACCAAAATCATTTAGAACATCACCCAGAAGAGTAGAATGGGATGTTTGGAAAGCACATGGTCCGGTGTCCACAAACTGTTGTCCACAAGATAAAATCTTAAAAGTAAAAAATTGAATGTCATTCATTAATAAATGACACATTAAATAGGTTTAAAACAGACAAAATAATCTATTAGTAATCAGAGTAACCTCAATCGCAACTCAATCGATCCTAATGACATGATTGGACCAAAAAGGATTTTTCAGCACGTGTGTTAATGCTTACGGCTACCGATTCACATACAGAACATGAAACCCAGATAAAACACATACCGGGGACAGACTACAGATCATTGATAATGCATCTTCTTCTTCTTCTTCTTTCGGCTGCTCCCATTAGGGGTCGCCACAGCAGATCATCCGTCTCCATACCCCCCTGTCCTCTACATCTGCCTCTTTCACACCAACTACCTGCATGTCTTCCCTCACCACATCCATAAACCTCCTCCTTGGTCTTCCTCTTTTTCCTCCTTCCTGGTGGCTGCATCCTCAGCATTCTCCTACTGATATACCCCATGTCCCTCCTCTGCACATGTACAAACCATCTCAATCCCTCCTCCCTCACCTTGTCCCCCAAAACGTCCTACATGACAGTCATTAATGAAATAAACAGAGGTTCAGGCTGATGCACACACTCCTCGTTATATCATCACACATTACACAATTTTGACTCGACTAACACGACTAGGAGCCGACGGTAAACCCAACGGCGATCATCAAGCTTAGTAGCAGCGAGGCTTCATGAGACTGCTGCCGAATATTTGTGAAAGTATTCTTACTGTACAGCATTTATTCACACCTGCCTGAAGCTTTTGCCCAATACTGTATATTTTTTATATATGGCAATAAGGCAGGACCACTTATTAGTGCATTTGGTATCATCTCCTCACAGATTTTTCATTTTATTTGGTGTGAATGTGATGATAGATGCTATGTGCCTGCACAGGAGTTTTCTTTGGAGTGTGCATAATACAATCAATGAATATTAGAGTGGAATTGCGATGTTTACGGTACGTCTAATCGGATCGAATTGATTTGGCACCCGGAAATGGCCGCATTTAAATATATCTGTTATGTTCATTGGCAAATCTTTGCGGTATCAATTTTTGCAGACCATGTAGTTAGAGTCTCATTAGTTGTGTGGTGTTCTTCAAAGAGAGATTTTATTGGTGTTTAAAAGTATAAACACAACTTTAAATATAAAAAAAAGCGTGTATATAAAACCTGTAGGTTATTAGATTTGATCGAATGCCCTGAGTAAGACCTTTATAATACAATAAAGTTGTAGCAATACAGGAATAAAGTCGTAGCAGTACAACAAAAATTCGAAATATTTCGAGAATAAACTCTAAACTACCAAAACAAAGTCGAAATTTTGATCATAAAGTACAAATATTTGTATTAAAGTCGTAATATTTCGAGAGAAATCACAGAATTGCCAGAAACGTTTCGCTGTTTTGCATAAAATGGATGGGAAGAATTTGATTAATTCAGGTTAGGATTTCGCAATGAGGAAATTTATTGTCTCATGTAAACACATTACTCTATTTTAATTATTTGGACTTTATTTTGAAGATCTTGCGACTTTATTCTCGCATTGCTCCGACTTTGTTGTCGTAATTTCGACTTTCTTCTCATATTGCTATGACTCGATTCTCGTAAGTCTGACTTTTTTCTCAAAACCTTACGAATTTATTCACATATTGTTACGACTTTAATCTCGTAATCTTAGATTTTATTTTATTTTTTTTAATGTGGCACTAAAATGCCGTCATAGTTATGATTGGTTTATTAGCAAAAAAATAAAAAATGTGAAAAAAGATTTTTTTTTTTTTTTTTTTTTGGGCCTCTTTTTAGATTTTAAATAGGTTTCCTAAAATACCACACAAAACCTCTTGCTTATATTTGGCTAACTATGTAAAAATAACTTTGCTCCAGTCTGATAGAAGCTTTGAGTCTTGCTTCCTATGGAGCTCTAGGACTGATTCTGTTATTACTTTAAGTGAGACAGCAACACAGCTTCCTATTCACCTACAGTCTGATGTGACGACAGCCTTCTCCCTCTTTCTAGGTGACTTTCTTCCTCATTGACCAGAACCAAAAAGAGCATGTAATCGACACCTTTCGTCCTGACCTCTCGTCCGTGTCGTTCCAGCGGCCCGTTTCTGAGATGAACGTGGCCAGCGGGTGCCCTCTCTTCTGCCCTCTGTCCAGGCTTCGATCTCCGAAGCATGCGTACTGCAAAGACGACACACTTTTTATCAAGTGTGTGGTGGACCCTTCATCCTGAATGATGGGGATGTTGAAGAAGAAGGGACTGAGGTCAGGATGAGCGGGCTGCTCCTGCTGAAAGTCCGACTTCGACAAAAGTGCACTGAACCATCCGTTTGTGGTGGTATATAAATGCTGCATAATGTTGACATGTTGTAGGTTGAATTAGGGTCTAGTTATAGAACTTTAATTATTATTATTATTAGTAGTAGTAGAACTATTTTGACGTTTTTTTAGTTTTATATATAATGCAAAAATAATACGACTGACTTTATAGAAGTATGTGATTTTACAGAAAATTTCTGAAAAACAAAAAAACATTTTGAGGTAACTGTTATTTAGCAGTGAAACTAGAAAAGCATATTGTTTAACCTAAAAAAAAGTCATAATTCAATCTTTGATACAAAAATAGATTATTATCAATGGAGTCGTTTTTAAAGGAGGCGCCGCAGTTCTTTTTGAATTAGAAAAATTGAAAACATTGTCACAGTATATACTGTATATGTATATATTAGGGCTGTCAATCGTTTAAAATATCTGATCGCGATTAATATCTTGATTGTCATGAGTTAACTCGTGATAAATCGCAACATTCGCCCATTATTATCTGTTCTAAATGTACCTTAAATTTATACTTTTTAGTTTTATATTATAAATATATATTTATATTATACGTTTTTAAATACTCTAATCAACATAGGCATGGACAAAGATAGATATTTTATAGAAATTTATGTTTATTATTAGTGAATATTCTTGTAAATGTTTCGACGTAATTGTGGTGTTTCGATTTCCGTAAATCATCAGGACACCAAATGGAACTTTTGCTTTGTTTCCACACGGACTGTTTTAATTGCCGGATTTCGGTGCTGATTTAAGACATCAGTAAAACAAATGCTTAGTGATTCAAAATGATATTTTGATGGAGTTTAGATATATATTTTTTTATCTGAGTTAAGAAAAGATGTCGTGAATAAATGTGTGTCGCATTGAAGGTTTGAATTTTGCCTCTTTTATATTTATTTATTTATATTTTTTATAAAAACGGTCAAACGACAACGTGTGCTGCATCAATCGCACGTTAATAGAAATTTGTGCTATTAAAACGAATTTTGCGTTAACAAGTTAATTTTGACAGCCCAAATATATACATATATAAACTTTTTCATATTTGTTTATGGAATATGTGGAGATAATTTAGTATTTGCATGTTTAAATCTGACGTCTTCATTTTTTTATTTTTTTGCTACCTTTTTAAGAAAAAAGTTGCTTTTGTTGTATATAATATTATTTGCATAAATGCAAAAAAATAAATAAACAGAAGATATTTTACTCAAAATTGAGGATTAATTCTTTTTTTTTTCACAATGTTTTAACTTCTTATGCTCCCTTGTATTGTTGAAGACGTAAGAGTCACGTCCAGATGTGATGCTGTGAATCATATTAGGTGTAACAGTAATGTTAATTAAGAAGAAATAGCTGTTGTGAGTGTTTGCATGTTTTGTTTTCCCAATGATGCTCCATTCAGTTTGGCGTTAGTTACGATTAACATATGACGATAATCCGACAGCATTGTGATGTCCAAAGTTTTAGAAACAGTTCATCTTTGATCGTTTTTGTGACACAAACGCATGTTCCTTTTATTAATATGCAAAAGTAGGTAATTTATCATTATGGAGATTCACTTTGACCAAACTAATATATACATGTCCAGTTGTTCAACTTCTTATGTTGTTCTATTTCTTTCTGATCTCTGATTGGGCATGCTATTCCATTATAGAGACCACTCCAGCCCACTATTTACTCTGTAAATAATGCTTACACAGCTGTGACGTCTGATTTGATGAAGTCGGTTCTGATTAATAAAACTAATACTAATAGCTACTAATAATTATGTAATCATTATTATGATTACTATTATTATTATTAACATTGTTAACAAAAACAACAATAAAAATAATAGTAATAATGGGTCTAATTATTATAGAATCACTATTATATATTCATTAATATTATTTTTATTGTTATTATTATTAACATTTTTATTGTTGCTGTGTTTGTTGGTAAAATTTTGATAATGATAATAATAATAATAATGTAATAGTTTAGACATTACAGTTATTTACAATAAATCATCAGTTCAGTAGATGTGTAATAACACACAAAAACAAAAAATAATCCACAGTCATAACTTATATATTAAAACGAATATTTACGCGTTTATACCTTATAGTTGTCATAATAAAATATAGATTAAGTGTATTTGCTTCAGGCTGCTGATGCGCAGTTGATATAGCACCGGGCCGCATCCCAATCCGATTTCACCTCCACTAACCAGCAGCACGAGGCGCCACCTGTAGCACCATGGCAACTGCAGTCCCGTTCGCTGTAGTGTCCTGCTCGGGCTGCAGACTGCGCAGTGGTCTGGAGGGCGGTTTGGGACGCAGCCGGTGGGAGGCGGCGAGGAGCGGGACTTCCGGTGATGGTAATTACATAAGCAAAACGTAAACGCTTCGCGGGAAAAGGTGAAAAAATGGCGCCTCGCACTGAGTCCGCGGACTGTGCGTCCGGCTGAAGGCGCAAACTTTTCCGCCTGCCAGGGGGAGGACATCACATCTCGCCCGGGGCTCAGGGGGCTTCTACTGCAGAGGGAAGAGTTTATCCCTACGGGACAGGAGAACCAGCAGGACGGTACTGTACACTTAACGGATTTCTCTCTCTCTCCGCGCGCGCGCGCTCGTGTGCTTGCGTGCGTGCGCGTGCGTGTGTAAGTGTGTGTGTTTGAGCTAGGCGAAGCTAACTTCTTGAGCTTGGATGCGACTCCAGTGCAGAGCTCATACTGTATTCCCCTCTTTTTTTTTTTTTTTTTACACTTATTCCTCACTAAAACTACTCAAACACGAGGGGTTCCTGCGTTTGACTTTTCGTGTAGAAAGTGAGGTTTTTATTTTATTTTATTGCATTTTAAAGAAGGGATGAAAAGTTGGTCATGAAAACGAGGTGAGTCCTGTGGGCTGCAGTTTGAATCTTGAATCAGGGAGGGAAATATGATTAGCTTCAGAGCTAATACTGCCTCAGACTCCATTTTTTCCCCCCTCATTTAATTAGCATCAGTGCTAATACTGCAAACTTCAAAACCAGTCTTATACAGTGAACAATTAGCTGCATTGATTAGTTTGTATTCTTTGACATGTGAACTTTATTCGAAAGTGAATTGTCAATGAAGTGTGTGTGTGTGTGTGTGTGTGTGTGTGTGTGTGTGTGGATAAATACAGTACTGTGCAAATGCTTTAGGCAGGTATGCAACAATCCTTTAAAATACGAATGCTTTCAATAATAGAAGTCTTAATTTCTATAACAAAATGCAAAGTAAAGTAAATGAACTTAAGAGAATTCTTCACACAGTTTTTGAAGGATCTTGGCAGGTAGGTTCTTCTTAACCTCATGGAGAACTAACCAGAGATGATCTGTGGATGTAGGAGGCTGCAACAAATCCTCCATGACGTTGAACTCTACAGGGGCCGAAACTATTACTTCCAGAACTTCCTTGTTCTTCTCTGCGGTGAAGGTAGTTCTTAATCTCGGGTCGTTGTCCCAATCAGATTGTATTACGCGATGGATAAATATCTGCTTTGCTCTGTATTGAGGACGGCGTTAATCCTGATCAAATCTCCAACTCCATGTGCAAAAATGCAGCCCCAAACTTGCAGGAAACCTCCAGCATGCTTCATTGTTGACTGCAGACACTCATTAATGCACCGCTTTCTACGTACCTCCTGCTACAGCCAAATATTTCCGATTTTGACTCATCAGTCCAGAGCACTTGCTGCTATGTTTGCCTGCAACGTTGAGTCACTTAGCCTTGTTTCCAAGTCGGAGGTTTGACTTCTTGCCCACAATTCTTCCATGAAGAACATCTCTGACAAGACTTCTCCAGACAGTGCATGGGTTGTACCCAGGTCCCATGTTGTTCCAATGTTGAAGGGAAGTAAATGATGCGTCTTTCACCTGCTGCATTAAGTTTCCATGGCTGACCACTACAGTCCTCAACATTCCCAATATCTTTGTGCTTCTTCAAAATAGCTTTAAGCAGCACATGTTGAACCTGGGGAGAGACCTTGCTGATGCAGTATAACTATATTTTGTTTTGTTGCTGTGCACAGTTTTGCCACTTCACCATAGTAGCAGACTTGGGCTGTTCCTTATAAGTGTGTTATTAATAGTGTGTTATATACCGGTGCCATCTCACGTGTGCTCTTTTCCATAACAACATTAAGCTTCTTCATCCTGAAACCTGTTCTTGCTCTGGTTTGTATACAATTTATAATCAACTGTCACCTCACTCTGATTTCTGATCCCCATTTACAGTGTGTTTGCATGTTCTCTCTATGTTCTTCCTGGTTCTTTGTTTGCCTCCGATTGGGGATTGTGGCACGTGGACGTGTGCGTTCGGGATTCCCCCACTGTGCTTAGTGAAGGTAGATGATTCCAACGAGAACAGATCCATCTCTGATCAGACCCAAATTCACCATAACCGTGGTTTCATAATGATTTTTTTAATACACCTGATAAGACATTAAGGCAATTTGTAAAGTGTTGGTAAAAATGCAGCTAACGCAGGCTCCTTTTTTTCATATCTGTCTATTTTAAGGTGCACGTGTGTGCTCGGGGTACACTTGAGGACCCCTTTGCCTTACAGTGTTGTTGTAAGAAAAGCCAGGCCCCCGATTCGCCTGCTTTGTAGCTGACTTCCTTATTGAAACCCTGCTGCTTTCTGTCTCAGTCACTGCTGGCTGCGTTTGACTCATCAAACTGTCCCTGAAACACAGCTTGGTACTTTCTGTCTATTCTTTACATGCAAAATGTACAGAGCGGTATAAAAAACCGTTTGCAGCATGCCTGAACGTACCGCTGTTTTGCGTGCCTTTCTAAAAACCGAACACACACGCGAGCCACAGTTCAGTTATAAATCACAGTATTTCAGCTTTCTGTTTAACCTGTTTCTGGTATATTCCAAAAAATCGATCACACCTTGTGAAGCCTTGTTCAGCAGATACAATATTCTCATGTTTAACCTTTCACACACTCGCATTGCAGACATGTCATCAGTAGCACTGTCGAATTCTCGATTCTCGGACAGAAGTTGATTAGTTTTCTCTTGAGAGAAGCGCAGACGTTCGCATGAATTTCTTATGCTACCGTTTCTATAGCAACAGCTCACTCACACTTACACCACATGCATGTAGATGCGACGACGTTCTTCTGTGTTTAGATTGCATTTTGGGGAGAAGTCTTTAGTGTCTGTGTGAAGCTTTCCAACATGAGAAAGTCATTATAACGAATGGCTTTGCATTTTCTCAATTACATGCATCCCAGTGACTGTTCATTGCTCCGTTAACACGTTGCAATTTAGTGTTTTTTTTTATAAATTAATCGACCGATTGTGCTGCAAATTAGGCCAATTATTGAGCAGACCCACATGACACACCAAACCGTGCTTGTACGCTTCACACTTGCATGAGAGAGAACACAATTCTCCCATACCAGCAGGTGGCACTATTCTGTATTTGGCATCCAAACAGAAAACAAGAAGAGATAGAACTGCAAATTTATAAAGTGAGCAGTGTTTACACGTGCCCCGATCATTGCTAACAGATTTTATTGGCAAGAGTCTGTTCCTTTTATTTATTTATTTATTTATTTATTTATTTGTTCATCCCTCCCTCATGTGCTCATTCGCTAAGCCGAAAAACCTGATATCTGACCACAAGTGTACTGAATCAGAGAGGCTCTATCTTCGGTTCCCGATCAGAAAATTTTCCCTGAATAACATCAACTTAATGCTTAAAATGTACTCACCAAGGTAAGAACCTGTATTTTTTTCAGACAAGAAAGTTCATCTTCGGCACTCACTAATGTTCCATGGCACCGCATCGGTCTCTGTTTCACGAATCCCCAACTCATCCGCCTCCTACTCTGTGTAGTTTCCTCCCCTCACTCCCTCTCTCACCTAAAAAAAAAAAAAAAAAAAAAAAAAAAAAGGCAGTTAACTTTCTCTCATGCATTCAAAAATTAGGATGTAGGTGGGTCTTAATCTGGGTTGCTTAAAAGCACCAATCACGTAGCTAGGATTGTCATTTCCTTTTCTTTTTCTCTCTAATTATATTTTCCTTCCCCTTTACTTTTTCTCATCTTATAGTCTCGTCACTGGTAGCCTGGGTTCCCTGTGCTTTCAAGGAAATGAAAGGGGTTTACACACACATGGAGTATCATACAAACAAATGAGACTTTGATGACATTCTAGCACATTGCATTCCTAGAGAGACAGGCTTATATTTAAAGCTCTCATGGCTGTTGTGTCCATCCTGCTCTTGCCAATAACCTCTTGATGGCTTCAAAAGGCATTCATGACCCAGGGCTAACCGTAACACTAGACCCATGCAGGTTGTCTTATCTCCTAACTCTTTGTTCTTGGTATGGGGTATGTATAGCATAAGGAAGGTCAAACTTCACTGGCAAAGTTTCTAGCCCTTGTTTCGTGGATAAAACCTTTAGGAAAAGTGCTGTTGTTGGAATTCTATTTGCAGTAATGCTAAAAAGAAAAAATTTGGCTTTGTGTCAGGCTGCAATACAAACCTTGTTGTTGATCATTTTCCTGTAAGTAGGAAGATTTGTTTCGACATATGTGACATGGTCAAAATATCATAATGTGATTCCTTTTCTAAAGTACACATTAGTGTTGAATTGGCAATAACATGTCAGACGATTTCAAACGTCTACAATGTAGATATACTTTTATTATTATAACATTTATTAGATATTTTATTGTAAAAAAAAAAATATTTAAATAGTACAAAAAAACGGATAATTAGGCTGGAAAAATGTCAGGAGTGTAAACGACTTCAACAATATTGAGCAATTTGAACACAACAGATGTGTTACGGATATCTTTAGGTGTTTGGTGGATTTGATATTTAACCGCTTGTGTTTAAGAAGCTCCCATTTATAAAAACTCAAACATTCTGGGCGAGATGTTGATATTGGGCCCTTGCACAAGGCCCCTTGCTTCCTGACGAGCTGGGATTTGTGATAAAAGAGTTTCACTATGCTGAAATGTCTATATGACAAGTTAGAGACTTCTTTCTTTAAAAAAAAATAATAATAACTATAGGGATGAGTAAAACAATCCAAAAATCACCTGACTGTTTTTTACTTTACTGACGGTATTAGTGTTTCTGTGAAGCTTCCATCGCTAAAGGAGGAGTGACTACAAGCATTCAGCCACATACTGTATATATCAGTGAAATTCTCTTCTTCACATATCCCATCTTCTTAGAAAGTTGGGGTCAGAGTGTGGGGAGGATACACCTCCCCTGGAGCCGTTAAAAAGGGCTGGAGGGTTCTGAGCCCTGCTCAAGGGCCTAACAGTGGCAGCTTGGTGCTGCTGGGGCTTGAAGTCCTGACCTGCTGATCAGTAACCCAAAGCCTTAACTGTTGAGTCACCGAAGCCTGGATGATATCTGCATAGCAGGAAAAAAAATAAGCAAGCAGCAGGACATAATGCAGCACATAAATTAAAGCAATTGTTTAAAACCTGTGTGTAACAGCGAGTAACAGATCAACAAGAAACCAAATCTAATATTAAACATAATGTAACAAAACTGTTACATTGCAACATTAAAATATTTACATTTTTAATGTAACAATGAGATATAATTGCATGGTACATTATTCCACTTTCACTCGATCTGTTACTTAAAAAACTACATTTGAGTGATTTTCCAAAAACTGGAGTCAAACGTTTCAGACTCGTATAACTAAAAGTCAAAAAAGAGAGAAAACAAGAGACATCAAACCTTTTACAAATAAATTACGCGAGTAAATTTCAGTTCGATTAAAAAGAAAATTCGTAAATTCCAAAGTGCAAAAAATGTGGAATGATGTAACACGGATGAGGTTTCTGAAATAGTAAAAGTAGATCATATTTAAATTGTATTATTTCTTTTGTAACAAAGTTACGACTCGGCATGAAAATGCAGGTTTCACGTCATCTTTTTTTCTTTCTTTCTTTTTTCTCTTTCTTTCTTTCTTTCTTTCTTTCTTTCTTTCTTTCTTTCTTTCTTTCTTTCTTTTTTCTCGTTCCTTCTTTCTATCTTTCTTTCTTTTTCTCTTTTCTTCTTTCTTTCTTTCTTTCTTTCTTTCTTTTTTCTCTTGCTTTTTTCTTTTTTACTTTTTTTCTCTTTCTTTCTTGCTTTCATGTTTTCTGTCTTTCTTTCTTTCTCTTTCCTTCTTTCTTTCTTTCTCTCTTTTATCTCTTGCTTTTTTTCTCTTTTACTTTTTTCTTTCTTTCTTGCTTTCTTGTTTTATTTCTTTCTTTCTCTTTCCTTCTTTCCTTCGTTCTCTCTCTCTTTCTTTTTTTCTTTCTTTCTTTCTTTCTTTCTTTCTTTCTTTCTCTTTACTTTCTTTCTTTCTTTCTTTCTTTCTTTCTTTCTTTCTTTCTTTCTTTCTTTCTTTCTTTCTTTCTTTTTTCTCTTCCCCTACTTTCTTTCTTTCTTTCTTTTTTCTCTTCCCTTCTTTCTATTTTTCTTTCTTTTTTTGTCTTCCCCTACTTGCTTTCTTTTTTCTTACTTTTTTCTCTTTTATTCTTTCTTTTTTCTCTTCCTTATTTTTCTCTTTTATTCTTTTTTCTCTTAACTTTTCTTTCTTTCTTTCTTTCTTTCTTTCTTTCTTTCTTTTTTTTCTTCCCTTCTTTTTTCTCTTCCCTTATTTATATTTTTCTTTCTTTCTTTTTTCTCTTCCTTTTTTCTCTTTACTTATTTCTCTTTCTTTCTTTGTTTCTTTCTTTGTTTCTTTGTTTCTTTCTTTGTTTCTTTCTTTGTTTCTTTCTTTCTTTCTTTCTTTCTTTCTTTCTTTCAATTTAATGAATCAGATAATATATATATATATATATATATATATATATATATATATATATATATATATATATATATATATATATATATATTAATTTGATGTTTTGCTTATTAACTATATAACTATATAAAAGCTTAATTCAGGAAATTCATGTATAAAAATTAAACCGTCTTTAATTTGAACATTTTAAAGTTTATAGTGGCGGCTTGTTAAGGAGTGTATGAGGGATTTCTCCTTTGAACAGATTCCCTTATGCTGGGATTTCCCCAAAGTTACAAACAGTTTACACAATAGCACTTCATTAAACTACACCATTTCCCCATGATAAGGATTCTAGAGTTTTTGTTTACCGTGCTGATGTTTCGCCTTCACCCATCACACCAGTGTGCTTTCTTTTCACGTGCATCACTGTGGTACTTTCATGCCACACAAACTGCTTTTTGCATTCCTTAAAGGTACAGTTTTTTTTTTTGCATTTACTATAAAATGCTCTCATGCCTCGGATCACTTGGGGCGCACACTTTTTCTTGCTGCCGGTTGACCCTGTACTGTTTTCCCAAGTGACTGTGTGTCTTATTGTCACGCAAACCGTAACTTGAGCAGCATAACTAATGGATAACAGCATTCGTTTATTATTGATTATTATCGATTAGTTGTTGCAGCTCTAATATTGTTACTCTACAATGCAAGATCAGTGTGTATTATAATCTGTTATGAATCGATTTAAAACAGTTGTCTTTTTAATCATGATGTAGTCAATGCTCTGCCTATCAGCATATTCAAAACCTCAAACAGCCAAATAGTCTAGAACATCTTGGGCAGAATACTTGCAGCAATAAAAATGACATTAGCATCTTTTTTATTTTCACTACATATACATCCAGAGATACAGAATACCTGAATGTTTTTTATAATTATAATGGTTCACATTAAACAAAACCGTTGTGCTTAAAAGTAAAGAAATTCCTTTCTTTCTTTTTTTTTCTTTTTTTTTTTTTGTTATGCAGCTGTAATAACATGCATATTACACCTGCTGATAACCAAACGCAAACATAAGTGATAAAATGCAGCACCTCCTCATTTCAAACCAAAAGTCCGGATTCACTTTTGATGATAATAATAATATATAATAAAAGCTTCTGATATTTAATGCATATACAATTAGACAGAGTAGGAGATGTTATTTTTCATGCTTGTTTCCCAGGACACTACCTGGAGTGAAACTATCAGAACTTATGATAAGATGATTAATAAAGTAACTCAAACAAATCCAGAACAGCGGTGTTAGGCTACGATTTGCCACTGCATCATGATTTATGGTGTTTATTTCTTTTGAAAAAAAATTTTTTTTTTTTTCAGTGAGCAGAAACTGTATTAATGAAGGACTGCTACAAAATTTTTAAAAACGATGATGATCTCAGATGCCCAAATTCCCATAACATTAATCAGTCACATGTTGGAGAGTCCAGCCACTGCAAAAACCACGGAATGTGCACTAATTTATTATAATTTAGCAAGTGCTGTTTTTAAAAACTGGCAGACGATGAATTCAAATCTTTTTTTATTCTTCTTCTCTTAAAAGTCTGGAATTGACCCATGTAGCCATTGGAATGTTATGGACATTTGGTGCAACCCAGATGGGGATGGGTTCCCTCTTGAGTCTGGTTCCTCTCAAGGTTTCTTCCTTATGCCATCTCGGGGAGTTTTTCCATGCCACAGTTGCTCATCAGGGACAAACATACTTACAAAGAACATATTTACGTTTAATCACCACATTATCTGTGTAAAGCTGCTTTGAGACCATTTTCATTGTTAAAAGCGCTATACAAATAAAAATGAATTGAATTGAATTGATATAACTTGGCGTTTCTGTGTTTTTTCACAGGAAATCCAGACGAGCGCGTTAAGGATGTTGGACGGAGCGTGCCGGGATGGCTACCTGGCTGTAGGTGCGGAGGACCTAGAGGACAAGCGGCTGCTGCCAAAGCATGACAAAATCTGCAGTGACCTAGAGAGCAAGCTGACCGTGGGCCAGTACGTACTCTGCCGCTGGTCTGATGGCCTGTATTACTTGGGAAAGATCCAAAGGGTGAGTCAGTGTGACTGGAAGCGCTGGAGTGTAGCCATGTGTGCCGCAGTGTGGGTTTCGCTAATGCATCTCTCTCGCGGTCATCGCAACTGAACCTGCGCATCTTTTTAATGTTCTGCGTTCTTCATCAGCAGGGTTTCTGTCAAATTTAAACTTAAAAGGATGCAAAACCGTCTTTGATTACGAATCGAACTGCCTGAAATCACTGTTAGGAGAAAGTCAATTACGCCACACTTTTTGTGTAAGACTAATTCATATTTTAATTGCGAGTCCAAATACAGTAATTAATTCAACCCAATTGTTTGCGATATTGCCGATATTATCTAAAGTTAACTAATTGGATGAGATTAGATTTTTTTTCTTTTCACCCCACAACCTTCTCCATCCATCTGCTGGTCTATATTTTCATTCTATACTCTGAAATGACATATTTTGCCCTGAAATGTTTGAACGGTATGCTTCAACACGAATAAACACAGGTGGTAATTACGATCTTGTGCGTTTCACAACAAGCCTATCGGATGAATGCAAAACCTGTAATCGCAGACGTGGCCTGTTTTCGGTGCCTGGCGATGCCGATAAAAAAGGAGAGAGACAAGCGATAAAATTAGGCTTAGAAACAATATAAATACAGAAACAACCGCTGCTCTGATCTCGCTGTCGACCGCTAGCAAAAGTAAGGCATCTCGCAAGGCACGGAAGCGTCCCAGTGTATTGTCTGAAAATATGTACATAATACGTAAAAATGTAAATACCGTAATTTGCGGACGAGTGAGTTGCTTTTCCTGTAGACAGTCCGAGTGAGCGGCAGGTCAAACTTCAGAGGAACCGCATCCATATTTATGACGTGGTGCGGCCCGATTCAGTGGGAAAAACCCCGGAAAAATCCATAAATTAGCCGCTTCATTGTTTATGTGTTTGTGTATGTGAGAGAGCGCACCAATTAGACTGACCGGTCGTTTAGTCAGGCTCCGCCCTCCTCTCGCAAACCACCTCTCCTCCACTCACCCGCTGCCACATGCACTCCGAGGGAGGGAATGAATGAATGAACGAAGAATGAAAGAAATTAATTTGTGTATGAATAAATAAATTGAATGACTAAATAACTATCTTGCATGTTTTTTTAAATCCGGACACGTGATGCTGAAATAAGTACAGTGTAGCAGAACGTATTTTTCGAAAAATAATAAATGCTAAAGCACACACTTATATACACATCTGTATTACCCAAACAGGGTCAAACTAGTGTAAACTATTTAATTACATTTCTTTTCTTCCATTTGTTTAATATAATTTAATCAAATTAATTTGTGCCTAATCGATTGCTAAATGTAATCAATTATTAAAATAACTGTGTAAATTGTTCAAAAATGTGAAATAAAATAATAATTTAAAATGACAAGCGATTTTGATGTTTTGCATTTCTTCCCCTTAACTGTACCGAAATGTAAATCTATTTACATTAGCCGCTACTTTTTATCCACGCTTTGAACCCCGCGGCTTAAACAACAAAGCAGCTCATTTATGGATTTTTTCTGGGTTTTTCCCGGTTTCACGAGCTTCAAGCCAAAAAACTGAACCCCATAACATTAGACCAATGAAATTGCGGAATGGGTTCAGGTGAACCAATGAAACTCTTTATATTAAATCAGATGCGCTCCCACTGAATCGGGCCGCACCACATCATAAATATGGATGATGTTCCTCTGATGTTTGAGCTGCCGCTCACTCGGACTGTCTACAGGAAAAGCGAATCATTCGTCACGCTGAAAACAACCGGGCATGAAAACACACTTCATCTGTGTTCTGAGCTGCACGGCATCGGGAGAAAAGCTTTACCGATGGTGATTTTTAAACGCACGACGATGCCAAATGAAAAACTCCCGAGAAAAATTGTTGTGAAAGGAAGGAGGAAGACAGTGAACAATGACTTTTTTGGTAGGCTACTGTTTAGATACAAGTCGTGTATGTTCAAAATAAAAATCTTTGTAAAATTCAGGGGGTGCGGCTTATATTTGGGTGCGCTTAATAGTCCGGAAATTAGGGTATATCTATGGATATAATAGTCTTACACTTAAACGGGTTTATCAGACCATTCAAAGTGCGCTCTGGCCAACAAAATCCTGTTAAATTGTCATTTATTTATATTTGTGAACTAAAACATGAGAATGCGGCGACGGGAAAACAGTCAACAGCGTGACCGTGTGTTCCAGCCCAATATGAAGCGGTCTTTCCGTTACCAACCGCACTTCCAAATTTCCAATAACAACAACACATTCCTCTTATACCACAGCGGTTCAGCCCAAGCTTCATTACATAAAGAATAATGGGATGGACTTTTATCCAGTTATAGTGAATTTTTCTTGTGGAACTCCACTGAATCATGACTTTCCTGTTATTGCTCTCAATTATTTTTATGGCGACTATTATTATGGAGTCATTGAGGGGAAATTCCAAAGCTGAAGAAATGACACATCACCATGTTAATGATGTGAAGAGGTTCACCATGCAGCAGCACTGTGGCATGAAATAGTTACTTATGGCTTCTCTGTTTAAGGCGATTATGGCGTGCTTTGCTTTTCTTCGTTTGAAAGTGGAACGCGATTTCGTGAGTAAATGGGTCGCATGTTGTTATTCTTTTCGGTATTATTGTGTAGCCCTTCTCTCAAGCATTTAATATCCTTTGTCTGAAATGTCCACATTCAGAGATTCGTGATTCCCTGCTTGCATCACTGATTTACCCGAACTCCAGCATCTTTTCGCTCCTCTTGTCTGGCTCACGTAACGGATTCTACAAGTTTGCGTACATCTAATGCACTTATAGCCCCTGAATCATTAGACGGTGCGTATGTTTGTGTGTGCAGGTTAGCTCGTCAAAGCAGAGCTGCTTCGTCACGTTCGAAGACAACTCCAAGTTCTGGGTGCTTTGGAAGGACATACAGCATGGTAGGCAGCGCCCACGATTTCTGTCCCACCACCACTCCTCTGCAGTACTGTACTCGTGTCTCCTGTTTCCATGGAGCTGTGAAGAAAACGTCGCTTTCTGTCACTTTAATGTAATTCAGGGCACTCACTAATTAGCGTTATGTGAATTTCAGCCAGTAAATGTAACCTGGATGATCCCAGAGTGCAGGTGAATTATTGTTGTTTGGTGTGTGTGTGTTTGTGTGTGTGTGTGTGCGCACTGTGATATACATGATGTGAACGTGTAATTATGCTGCACTGTTTTTTTTTCCCCCTTTTGCGTGTACGCGTGTGAACCTCAGCTGGCGTTCCGGGAGAAGAGCCCAAATGCTCTGTGTGCTCCGAGATGACTATAGTGTCTGAGAATAAAATCCTTATCTGTGGAAAATGTGGAATCGGTGAGTCACTTCTGAGCAGAATAGTTTTGTGTTTATTTGTATTCCTTTTTTTTTTTCCAGCCCACATTTACATGAAGTTAGTCTGCGGAACAAATTTCATTTATGCAAATAACCAAGCAATGCACCAAGAGCTACGCGTCAGGGGTGAATACACACGTAGCAAGACAGCAGCGTGTATACAAAAAAAAAGGGGGGGGTGGTGGTGGGGGTGGGGGGGTCAGAAAATGTCAACATAAGACGGTATTTCTAATTAGGGTGCTTTTACATGCACAGGGTTTAAGTCGAAATCTGGCATGTTCTCTTCAGGCATGTAAGAACAAGGCACTCGTGCTCAAACGTGGATTAAAAAAAATATGTTTTTGTGAAGTAGTCCACGTTCAAATGCAGTTCGATGGCACTGGAAAAAGGCAACAAAAAAAAAAACAATAAGACCAAATAAATTAGTTTGCAGGAAGTGAATCCCGGGTGCGTTTTGTGAAATGCGGGCTGCTAAACCAGCACATGATTTACAGACTGGGCCAACGGACAGAGCCGTAGCGCAGATATAAAAGAGAAAACACGCCAATATCAATGAGCAAAACCGTTAATATGAGTTTTATATACAATAAAAAAAAAATTTAATTCAAACAAAGTTTTACATTTTGGCCGCTCGGTTAAAAAAAGTTTTTTTATGTTTTTTTTTATTTATTTTTGGTTTGTTTAATCACGTTGGATTCTGCGATTGAATCAAAGCGCATGAGAGCAATCCCAGAGTAGCGATTTTGTGATTCCGACAAATAAACGTGACCTCAAATAAAAAAAAACGGACCAAATATTAGGAAATTAATTTCGCTAGTGAATAAATCGGTGTCACCTGTAGAACTTGCCGGCTAACTATGAACAAGAGATCAAAGGATTTATTTGTTTATAAAAAAAAAAACATTGAACCATTTTGCTGATTGATTTTATTTATGAGGTGGCTCCCAGGTTTGTGCTGTTTACATATCAGTAGTCTCTTCTGACAGCAGATAGAATGTAACACAGTGTTTACTGTTAACTGTGTAGTTTTAAACATGGAGAAGAAAAAAAAAAAAAAAGCAAACTGGGACAAAGCTGTCGCATCATCAGTCTGAGTAAAAATCCATGCAGTCTTCAAAGCAAACAGAGGAGTATTTTGAGCTCGGGTGATGAGGCAGAGGGGAAGGCTATGCTGCGTGTAATTGCTCACGGGGGAGTTGGCACTCCCCACAATCTCTCTACATTGGGATTAGTTCAGACTCTTCATATTTACAGCTCTAAAGTGCCTCGGAGTCCAGCAGCCTGTCAAATACCCTTAAATGTCTTCTCTGTCTCTCACCCCACCCCCTCACCCCCATCCTCTTCCGACAGGCTACCACCAGCTGTGCCACATGCCGCAAGTGGAGAGTTCAGCAGACCTCTCGCCTTGGTTTTGCAGGAAGTGCATTTTTGCCTTAGCAGTGAGAGTGAGTGTGCACCTCATTGCTTTCAGCCACGTTTCTGTCATTTTCCTTACGATCGATCCAGACGTTATAAAAACCTCATAACCTTATCGGAAGTGTTAAACGTATCGACTCCATCTCTACGGTATGGGTGATTACCACAGACAAGAAAAACACACAAAGCAAAACAAGGGCAGGTATCGAATTCTTAAAGGTGCCGACGTCTACTACACCTTTTGACCCGTTTAATACACAAATAAAATTCTGCTGGTTTTCCGAGGGTGGAAATGCGCAGGATGTGTATGAGTATGGTAAAAAATTCCCCAGAGAGACGCAAGATAAAAGATCACCACACCACACTGTAAAGTATGTAATGAATGAAGACTAAAACACAGTATCGACAATACACAAACCTGTATTTATTATAAAAATAAAAAAAAAACGCTGCCTTCTGTAGACCTTGCCAATAAATCAGCTAATGTCACATCTGTGTCAACTCCCAAGAGCGCATCCTAGAAATTCCTATTACTCTCAACCTACAATTTCCTCACATGATTTTCCCTTAACTTCCCATCCCTTTCGTATGAGTAGCGTTTTTCCTTCATCCGCTTACTGTTTCTGAGGATTACTTGGATCATTTGTTAGAAACCCTGCATGATCATTCACCTGATCGCTTCATGGGATCTTGCAATATGTTGTGAAAACATGTACAGGTAGTCCCTGATTTACCAGATTGGTTACGATGGCCCTGTCATAACTTAAAAATATCGTAGGCATTCGCATACCATTTTACCTGCATATGTAGGTATATAGGTGCATATGTATGTCGAGCTGTTGTTATAAGACAATTCGAACCGTCGCAGCTCAGAGGCCATCTGTATTTTGTTCGGACGCATTGGCCAGAATTATCTCTTTAAACCATAACTACAAACTATATGCAACATGCAAAACATAAGCCTTACTTTACACATATGTACCTTTACACATAAAGAATTTAAAAGAGCTCTATGGAAAAATTCATTCATCTTTAGGAACCACTTCGTCCTGCTCAGAGTCACTGTGGATCCAGAGCCTTGTGTAAGGTGGAAGGGTCTTCTTCTTTGTCCACTGCAAGAATAATACACATTAGTTGAGATGCCAGTGTGTCTCAAAGCACCACAAACTCATTTTTAGCTACTTGTTCATACCTAATGTACTAAATTTAACTAGTGGCACGTTTTTTGGGAGGTCCAGGAAATAGGGAGGCAAAAAAAAAATGCATTTGTACATTTATTGCAAAAATTATCCACCAGTGTGTGTTGGCTGAACTTGTGATCTTTTGACTTAGTGAGTTTTGAGTAAACAGATTCTTGTTATTGCTCATGCACTAAAAATGTGGTACAAAGATTCAGACTGCAGGAGTCATGAACATTTCAGGGCCTTTCTAGCTTGTTTGTTTGTTCTTCTATCTGGCAGAAAGGGGGCGCACTGAAGAAAGGCCCCATTGCCAAAGCACTGCAGTCCATGAAGCAGGTGCTCACCTACAACACTGAAGAACTGGAGTGGGACTCTCTGCACCGCACCAACCACCAGCAGTGCTATTGCTACTGCGGGGGACCCGGAGAGTGAGGAGCAACTTTCAACCTCTATACATTACCTCATGTCGCTGTCATTCTCTCTCTCTCTCTCTCTCTCTCTCTCTCTCTCTCTCTCTCTCTCTCTCTCTCTCTCGTACTTTTCAGCAGAATTCTATGGAAGGATATTCTGGATAATTTTCAAAAGAAATTGCAAATTGTGTTTTCCATATATGGACGCATAAAATGTGACATCATCCAAAAGCAATTGCAAATCCTGCATGTGACCCTTCGCAAAATCCCACCCTCCTTAGTTACTGTTGCTATGTCCGACAAGCTGTGCCGCCATGGAAAGAATGCCTGTCAATCAAACTCTTTGCGAAGGGTCAAATCATATCCATTTTTGAAAACTGTATTTTCCCTAATCTATGTAGAGCACAAACTGTCCCAAACTTCATAACGTCCTCCACAATTTCACCGACTATCTCCATTGTTCAAAACATTCCACAAAATCGTCTATTACTGGCATTTTCCCTGTTGGCCGTCGACTGTGGGTGACGTCACTTCACAATACAAACGTACACGCCGAATAATACGGTCCCACCCCTGACACTTGGTCGACAGCTTCCAGTGCAAGGCTTTGGAAATGCAAATGCAAAAGGAATTGCGATTCCACAGAAAGTGAAAAAGCAAAGGTGGTAATTGATTATTTAAATGGGAATTATTTGAGAACACGTGAGACACGGGTAATACAGTCGCAATTGGACTTTCATTTTCCATTCAAAATATGGCAGTGACTATTTGGCGTTAATACGGTAATGCGCGATTTGCAATTGTGATTGGATTATGTTGACTCGTAAACGATTTGTTAGATTTTCTTCACAATGTCTGTCTTTTAAGAACACCGAACATTAGACTCCATTATCATTTCCTTGCATCTCCTTTCAGATGGTACCTAAAAATGTTGCAGTGTTTCCGCTGTGAGCAGTGGTTTCACGAAGCATGCACGCAGTGCCTGCAAGAGTCCATGATGTTCGGAGATAGGTGCGTATCTGTAGCACATGATCAAGTTTTGCTTTTCAGAAAGAAAATTACTTGGAGTGGAGTAAAAAGCTGAAATATTGTCACCGCTGTGATCAGTGTACTCGCATGTACACAAAAATATTTTTGCACCAAAAATGTAATGGAATTTTTGCTGACATGGCAGTTTAAATAAGAGACATTTATATTTTTTTTCCTCACTGAATATTTTCACAGAGGTGAAATAGAGTCAGGGTTTCTGTGTGCTCTTACAAAGTCAAAAAAATGTCTAAAATGTAAACATCTACATTTTATTGGTGCGAACCTCTCTTAGACTGTACCACAGACATAAAATTTATTTAAATGTTTCAGATATGGGGAAGTGTTTAGCTATACCTAGCTTGAAATATATGAATTTAGGGCTTGGTTAAGGCGAAGTTGCTAACAATCTATGTGTGGGCATGTTTTTGTTGTGATATAGGTTTTAAATTACATTTTTTAATGGTCTTAAAATGTTTTTCAAAAGACTTTTGCAGAAACCCTGAATATTGGCATCTGTAAAATTACCGACATGACCAATTTAGTGAAACCTATAATCTCAGGGATGTTCTGAAAAACGATTTTATTGCACCACCTAGATTTAAAACAAATCTAATCCATATAGCAGAGAAAATGAAGCGTTTTATAGGCAGCATCCTGCGATAAGTGATTTATAAAAGTATGTTCATGTGCAGTAACACAGACACACAAAGGGAAAATGACATGCATTAGTGGATGGATGGAGATCATTGTGTTAAAATTGCTGTCTTGTGTATAAAACACCATTCATCTCCTTTCAGAGGCCCGGCTATTTATAAAGTACTCCCTGTTCATTTCCACTGCTTTTTTTTTTCTATTTTTTTCCCTCATTTTCTTTTCACAGGTTTTACTTGTTCGTTTGTGCCGTGTGCAATAAGGGAGTGGAGTACATCAAACGCCTGGCTCTGCGCTGGTAAATGCCTCTTTTTGGTTTTTTTTACAGCTTAACCCGTGTGCAGGATATAGATTGATGTAGGTAGTAATGGAAATATTGGCGATGACTTCAACCAGTGTATAGACGGTCCTCGAATTACGATGGTTCAGTTACGGTTTACGATGACGATTGTGACAAGACAAAGTTGTACAAATATTTTAGGTTTTGCACAGCAGGCAAAAGTAACAGCCACACATATATACACCGATCAGGCATAACATTTTGACCACCTGCCTACTATATTGTGTTGGTCCCCCTTCAAGCATGAACTTTTTCAGCAGTTTGAGCTACAGGAGCTCGTCTGTTAGATCGTACCACACGCCCAGCATTCGCTCCCCACGTGCATCAGTGAGCCTCGACCGCCCACAATCCTGTCTCCGGTTCATCACTGTTCTTTAGACCACTTTTAACAGTACAGCCAACAATAACTGCAGTTTTGGAGATGCTCTGACCCAGTTGTCTAGACATCACAATTTGGCTTGTTAAAATCACTCATTCTTACACTCGCTAGTTTTTCCTGCTTCTAACACGTCAACTTTGAGGATAAAATGTTCACTTGCTGCCTAATGTATCCACCCACTAACAGGTGCCATGATGAAGAGATAATCAGTGTTATTCACTTCACCGCTAATAATGTTATAATGTCACAATGTTATGCCTGATTGGTGTGTACGGTGTTTATAGTTTATACCGTATGGTGCTATCAAACGCTCTGTTTTGCTAAATTATGTACTGTAATTTGTTTAAGACTCCTGGGTGTACTAGGCCAGGTCTCGGCTTGCAATATTTTCAAGATACAATAAGATCATCGAAACGCAGCTCCATAGTAAGTCGGGCACTGCCTGTAGAGATGCGAGAAAAATAAATAAATAAACAAAGTTCTTAAACAATAGACGGTGAATGATTTAAAAACCTCTGTTTTTTCCCCTCAAATTGCAGTGTAATTCTCGAACACCACATGCATCTTGATTATTTTACTAATTATATGAAGGTCGGTTGATTGAAGAGCAGATCACTATAAGCTATTACAATACAAGCTTCCTAATGCGTGTCACACGTTACCTTTTTTCTTGTCAGTAATTTAGTTAATGCCCTCTAAGAAACGGTTTAATAAAACGATTAGCATCATTATTCTGAACAAACGATATATTTAGAAGACCTTGCTTGGCTTTAGTGCTGTTTCATTGGCCCTTTAATTCCATTATGGCCATAATTTAGCTTTCATCCTGACAAGAAAATCTAAGGTTTAAATGGTTTTAATCTCTTGGCCACAGAGGTTTAGGATTCAAACTAGCATGCAAACAGTAATGGAGATTGACTGTGAGCTGTCTGAACATTTTGGAATTTTTTCCAGTTTTTGTAATGAACGTGTGAACTTCAGTGGCGTAGTTTGTAATGTGTTTATTTATTTATATGTTACAGCAGCGCTTTAGTCCCTTTAGTCTGTTCAGATCCCTCACATCCTCATCTGAACACTCTGTTCCACATTGTTCCACATTTTCACCATCACCGCTACTTTTATATTTGATTTCTCATTTAAATAAAATTACGTATTACTGAGTACGAAAGGAAACTTTTGCCTTTTTTGAAATTTGCTGACACTGACACCTTATTGCTATCACTTCTGTTTAAGATGATTCAACTTATAAACTCCAATTTAAATACATTGGAGCTGAAATAATGCTATTTTGGTGCACAAGCCAAAGGCTTATATATCACAAATGCAACACCAACCAACAAATTATCAGAAATGTAAACAGATAAACCGATCAGCATAAACTGATTATTTTCCAGGCTGGAGTTGTTAGTTAGTTTGTTTGTTTTGTTTATGTTAAAGTTCGTTTAACTTCACCGCCATCTTCTTTTTTGTCAGGGTGGATGTGGTCCATCTGGCCCTGTACAACCTGGGAGTGCAGAGTAAGAAAAAGTACTTTGAACTGGAGGAGATCCTCAGCTTCATCAGCAACAACTGGGATCATTTCCAGCTGGGCAAGGTCACACAGCCAGAGAGCGCTTTCATAACAGATGCAAATCTCTTTCCTGACCGACTGTGTAATTGGTTGTAGTTTTGGCATGCGTTCACAGACATGGTGTATTGAGTGCAGACAAAGGCAATCAGCTCTCCTGTTTTGTGTGTGTAACGACAAAATGCATTGGCATACTTAGCTTAACAATACATCAGTGTTAAATTGGTCGCACTCATCCGTCTGTGTTTAGAAATGACGGATCATAGTAATATTTCTGCAAAGAACCGTGGGCCAAAAGGCTGTTTTTTGTTTTTTTTTTGTTATTTTTACTTGTTCCAGCTTGCGAACACTCCTCCCTCAGAGAGAGGCCAGCTTATCCTTGACGCTCTTAACAACTACAAAAGCAAGTAAGATGTTTATTTATTTATTTTTATTTTTTTGTCTGTCTAAAGAGGTTGTCTGGACAGGTTCCAGTTTAACAATTTAATTTAACAGTTTCTAACAATACAGACTCAGATTTTCTGTTCTTCATAATAAAGGGTTAAATTATGCCCCCTTTTTTTTCTTTTTCTTTCTAAATGAAAATGCAATTTGGCTCTAATGAGAAACACGTTTGTTTAGGTTTCTCTGTGGAAAGGAGATCAAGAAGAGGAAATGTATCTTTCGGCTGAGGACGAGAGTTCCCCCCAACCCCCCCTCCAAGCTCTTTCCAGAGAAGACCCCAAAGAGCGAAGGACGCAGCGGCTGCAAGAACGGAGTGACGCGCAACGGGTGAGTGGTAGAAGAGAACGATACGATACAATAGTTATAGACGCGCAACTATTTATGCACAATATAACTGACAGATTAAACAGATTTAAATATTATGTCATTATAAGACCTGCAAAATCACAGTGTGTGTGTGTGTGTGTGTGTGTGTGTGTGTGTGTGTGTGTGTGTGTGTGTGTGTGTGTGTGTGTGTGTGTCATAAGTGTGCTCTAAGCTTGTTTTCGTTTAGGCAGCCTCAACAGTTTAGTTTGAACATTTAGCACTGGCACTACATGCTAAGTAAAAGCACTTCTTCTGAAGTAAAAAAGAAACGGTATGTCCCTTATTTTGTATTTCAGCCACAGGTAGTCTCTTAGCTCAGGTCTGGGATATTAACCTCATCTCTTATAAATCACGCACCTGTGCACAGATTTCGCAGACTGCAGCACTTTGTGTTTGAAACAACGCTACGCGTGTTTACCCAAACACCTACACGAGTTCTCATCGTTCTCATCTCGGCTGCGAATACATGAAAATTGTTTTACTTATCCGCATGGCTTTGAAGTGCTGATTGGGATTAAAGTCCCACGCAGGGAAGTAATTATGGCAGGTATCCCCTGCTGGTTGATGTTCTTCCCCTACCTAAAGCTCCCCTGGAAAAAAAAAACCCCACATTTAAATTCACGTATTTTCCCCATTCAGTTCGACGTTTACGCCTTGTTAGAGAAGAAATTTCTCATTAAATATCTTCATTATTATTTCCTTCTTTCTTTCGAAATTATGTTCAGTCAGGCAGTTTTAGATACAGCAGTACTTCTGTACAACCTACAATATACAGAATTTATCCTCAAATTGAACTCAGACCAGTGACATTCAGGAAAAAGTGCAATAGGCACCATGGTTATGAGAACATCAACCAAAACATAATCCATCGTTGAGCAGGTTTGTAGCTACGTGCAGGTTATGAGTTTGCTTATAAAAAGTGATTATTTTCCAATAACGTTTATACAACAACAGATTCCCAGTGTTAAAATTTTCTATTAAGGAATCCCAAAAGTTCTGTAAAGACTTTTCCCAAAATCAGAAAATTGAAATGTATATCCTGGACTGTTAAACAGACTTCTTTAAAAAAAGAAAAGAAAAAAACCCCATGAATCAACCCCTTTTGTTCAAACAGCATCAAGAACTCGGGTGTAGAAAGTGTTATTTGCTGGACTTTATTCTGCCAGCACACTGTGCATCTACTCACAAATTACCAACACTGCAGCAGATAAATGTTTACAGTTTTGTGCCGTACTCGTCACTTCTTGTTTGAAGACTTTTTCATTTATTTTTTAAAGAATAGTCGAAAAGCAACGTTGCCTGAAATGCCCATGCCTAATTAGCCATTTTAAAAAGAATTTCAAGGTTCAAAACCTGAAATACAACTTCACAAAGTGTTACGCTCAAAAACTAAAGGATGAGACAGAATGCGAGAAAGTCCGAAATCTCAGATATGGGGCTTTATCCAACTTTCTAACACCGGAGCTGTTTTTTTTTTTCTCAGTTATTGATCTTAAAAGAAAAAATTGAAATTTGAAATATCAAAGCAAAGTTCCATTTATTAAAAAAAAAGAATATTTGTATATTTTACTGCATCATTGCACAGCATTTTTAATTGAGTAAACGTTTTCAGAATACTAATGTTAGAGATTAGCGTGGAGATGAGGTTGAAAAATCCTGATGCCTTTCCTGCAACACTACTTATGTATTGTACTTGCCTAGGTATGTTGATACTAGAGGTGGACCGGTTTATCCGTTTTGCAGATTAATCCGCACCAATAGTCGATTGCTGGAACCGTCAGCTATCTGCAAAAATACATACAGATAGTTTTTCCGCCCTTCTTCCGCTATCGTTATAAGGGCGACCTCTAGAAGTGAATCACTGACTGTTTGTTTTTACATGCGAGACCGCCCTGAGAGCAATATGTTTATTAATTAAATAAATATTTTCATTAATATACTCATTTCTTTTAGCACATTTTTAGAATTATTTTAGTTTATTTGTTTTTATTATTTTTTTTTTTTATATAAAGTTTAGTCCTGTTTTACATGGAGTGTATGTAAGGGGGTGCAAGTATTTCTGAGTAAAATGTGTTGTGCAGTTTAAATATTTTCCTTTAGTATATTCAGGACTTTGCAGTATAAGTTTGCACAGTTCTTCTATACTTAATGTTTATACATGTGTACATGTTGCATCATTTTCAGCTGGTTGCATATAAATCCAAACATTTCCGCAGGCAACTGCGTGTTCAGCGATCCTGTTAGAACGGAGTCATCGCTTCCACTGACACGAGCTGTTTTTCATAACATTTTGCTCCAAGGATTTAGTTGGCACCTCTGAACTCTAATGATTAAGTGAAGTTTTTTATTTTTTATTTTTCCCCGCTTCTGCGTCTCCTCGCTAGTTGTGCTCCTGCAGAGAAGCGGAGAAAGAAGAGGTCTAAGTGGCTGCTGGAGGATGCTATTCCCAACGTAAGCTCGGCTTCTAACCACCTTACAACAGTGTGTCATTGCTCAAGATAAAGAGTTGTTTTCACCCTGCACCTTAACGGCACCGTTCCGAACCGGATTTCTGTCCGTGTCAAACTGTGCCATGAGACTGAACACGGGAACGATTTGGCTGCTGTAATCCTGGCTTGTTGTGTCGCCGCTGCTTTTTTCCTCTGCACATTATTCCCTTCGGGTCTGTAGTGCATGACAGCGTTGACTTTTTTAAACCGCACTCCACTCCAGTTTAATTTTATATATTCACTGCTTCCTCTTTACACTCGTGCTCGCATTCTGACACCCCTTTGCTTCTATATAATCTTATTTTCTACATTGCACTCGTGCCACACAGACTTTACATTTCATCTCTCTCTCTCTCTCTCTCTCTCTCTCTCTCTCTCTCTCTCTCTCTCTCTCTCTCTCTCTCTCTCCCTCTCTTCTGCACACACTGACTCTCTCTTCTGTCTGTCTACTCCTAAAGCGATTACACTTCGCTTCTAAAGCTTTTAATGACAAATCCCTCAGAGTTCCGGTCCCTAGGCCTGTTTTTCTTTAACAACAACCTCCTGTCACTCTGTGCTAATAGCACATAGCGCCAAATGGCATCCCAAATGCCCTGAAACACTGATCTTCAAAGAGCGCACCAGTGTTGCATTAATAATAGCCATTGTAGTAAGAGCCGTTCTACCTGAGCGTCAGCGTTTCAAAACAGGATAATGGACATGGTGGAGGTGGAGGTGTTTATTTATACTTTCTCTGCAGAACGAGATGACATCCACATGGAGCACCAATCACCACATGGCTAACATCTTCGACTTTACACTCGACGAGCTGCAGAGCTTAAAAAGGTGAGACTAAAGAACAGAAGAAATGCCCCAGCATGACTAAAGCCTCACTGTGCAGTGGACATACTTTATATATGAAAACAGATCTCTTGATCTCAGATACACATTGTGGGGACCTGAGGAAAAGATTCATATGCGCGTTGGACGTTTATTCGCCGCCCCCCAGGAGAGATGTTCCACTAGGTTTTGAAGTGTGGTTGTTGAGATAAATTTGTGCTCAAGTAAACTCCAGTACTACTGTAGGTGAGGTGAAGGAGGCCTGGGATGCAGTTGTATTTCTTAGATAACAAAGTTTGTGACAAATAAAAAAGAAATCTTGAATCTAGGATTGAGGTCAGAGCTCTATAGCAGGGCATTTCAAATCTTCCCTTCCAATTCATGTAAACCATATTTTCATAGAGCTGGCATTGTGCAGTGGGGCACTGTGATGCTGGAACAGGTTTTCTAGTTCCTAGTAGCTTCTTGAAGGGTCTCCTATTTTGAATGCAGGGAAATGTAATGCTACCACATATAGAACAATGTCTTTTTTTTTCCCGTCCATATGCTGTAAATCTGAAGATGCTGATTAATTTCCTCAAACAGGACCTCTGACCATAATTCCTTCTATTTGCAACAAAATCTACCTCAATGTATTCACATGTTAATGTGTTTTTAAACCTGTTATAATTTTAAAATAGTATTTAGCCATGTAGTCATTAGTAAGGCCTTCCATTTTTGCAAGTTGGTGAACGAAAAGGAACTGAAACTCAAACTCTGTTTTGCAACTTGCTTGCAAAAATTGAGTTTCAGAAAAGATAATAATTTCCATCGCAAAACCGCAGCCCACAATCATAATGCGTTATATAATGGAGAGGGTTAAAATGATGGATACGGCGGAGTTTGGAGGCAGTTTGTGGGTCGAATATTTATTAGGTAACATTTATAGTACATTTTGAAATGGACATTAATACGGTTCTGATGAAACCTTTAAATTTATATTAATTATATGCATGTTTTCTTCATCACGTTTTAAGGCTACGCAGACTTTTTTCCGGTTTGTGTGCTGTAGCTGTAACATTCAGGTTCATTTTTTTATTCTCCCACCGGCCTTATTGTTTTATCTGCACTGCAGTGTCTAAGAAGTGGAACAACGCCTCTCTTTGTCCACACGCATTATAATAATTGAATCCTTTAATAATATTTGAGCACCAGCTCTGCTCCTTTGACTTTTCCTTCTTTTCTCTCCCTCTTTTTTTTTTTTTCCTGTGGGCGTGTGTGTGTCTGAGCATGTGGCACGCTTAACCTTTCTCTTTTCTTCCAATTGAATTAAGCAGCCAATTATTGACTTCTGAACAATCACTTTAATTTGCATACTCTCCCCTTTAGAGTAGTCTAAAAGGGTTTTGTCGGTTTTATTAAAAAATGTTTTTTTTTTTTTTTTTTCTCCCCTCCTCCAGCCGAAATCATTTTTAGCAAGACGGAGAATGAGGCGATTTAATTACACTTCTTGGTAAAGGTTATCATCTCCCTAGCAGGCTTGAATAATAAGAGTGCCGTAAACAGTGCGGGGACCGTCGGTGCACAGCCGCACTTTCAGGCACAAGTATGGGAAATTTTGAGAGCTTGTTGACGTCTAGGAAAAGAAAAGTGTGAAATAGAAAAAGAGTGTGAAATAGAGTTCGACCATTCCGAAAAGGCCGTGTTTGTTTCGGCTCCCGAACGGAACGGGATTCTTTTTCATTCTAATTTTTATTCTACGCTGGAGGCGTCCAGCCTGTGAGATGAGATGCAGTCAGCGTTGTGTACTCTACAGTACAGAGAGATTGTGTTGGCTTTGGGCCCTCAAGTAAAGTGACTTTTTACATAAATTTTATTCCTTCTCTCTCTCTCTCTCTCTCTCTCTCTCTCTCTCTCTCTCTCTCTCGTAAAGTACTAGTTCAGGACGGACATTCAGTATGGATCAGGACTCAACAGATGCAGCGAGCACTTCAGGCTCTGCCACTACCAGTGTGTCCTATGACTTCAGGTACTGCACGTCTCACACATTCAGAGGTCTCTCCATTCATGTAGAATATGCACAGCATTTGATTTTGGCTTAATTGGATTCTGTTCCGAGTTACGAAAATCTGAGAATGTTGGACGCACCCCCCTGCGACCCCTATGGTACCTCAGTGCATTCATCTAGACATTGTCACTTTATAAATGTAATAGTGTACAGTGTTTGACCAAATACATCGTTCAAAATGTTATTCCTAACGTTCCTGAACATTCAGTCCCACTGCGGATTCCGGCGACTTAAGATGAGAATTAGCAAATTTTTTCCGAGCAGCGTGTTCTAAACCGTGAATTATCGCGGGTTTACTGTATACAAAAAGTATGTATAGTTCAGTATTTTTTCAATATTTTAGTCCAACTAGCAATTACATTGATATAAAAAAAGAATACAATATCACAGTAAAGAAGGCAGTACAACAAGGATAGGAGGAAGTACCATGGTTAGGCAGCAACACACTCATTTCCTCTACAGAAACATTTCAAGGTATTTCAGGCACAAACTTTTCATTTGAATCATTTTCTTTGTTTGGTATCAAACGCTTTGTGTTTTGATGCCTGGAATTAGGGATATGACTCATTGGGAATCATTCTCAGTATCTTTAGCATGTGTTGAATTATGAGGAACGACTCGTATGTTCATTCATAATGTGTTCGAAAAGAAATGAAATTTTTGTGGTATTAACTTAAAAAGTTTGGGTTTTTTTGGGGGGGGGTTTTTTCGAAGATTTTTTTCACCCTTTTCTGAACCCGAGAGTTCAGTACGTTCGCTTGAAGGTGAACTGTTCTTTAAGCAGTGCTCAAGGGTTTAACTTGAAAGCTCTGCTACATTTGGGGTTCCACTTGGCAACTTATTTCATGCTGGAGTTGTGACAGTCAAATGTGAAACTATGTTTTTTATTAATTCACTTATATTTATTAACCACTTTATCCTGGTCACGCTAGCAGTCGCATGAACATGAACCCATGAACAATGGGTTCGAAGCCGATATACACTCTGGAAGAGATGGCAGCTCTTTTCTCCTTAGGCCACATACTCACACCATAGGGGCAATTTAGAAAGGCAGATTGCATTTCAGCGGGAATTTGAGATGGTTGGATTTGATCATGTCTGAGGAATAGAACAGGAAACCCACTTGAAGGCAGAAAGTAGCCTGAGCTCATCAAACCAGTGACCCTGAAGCTAATCATTAATAACGACCTCATGAGTTTCAACAAAACACAAAAACCAAACACGTCTGTGGGAAAACACCGATCAGGCATTACATTATGACATTCTAACGTTATGAGCATCAAAGTGAATAACACTTATTTATCTATTCATCATGGCACCTGTTTGTAGGTGGGCAGCAAGTAAACATTTTGTTATCAAAGTTGAAGTGTTAGAAGCAGGACCAAATTGTGATGCTCTACATCAGAGCATCTCCAAAACTGCAGCTCTTGTGGTCCAAGTGGTCCAAGGAAGGAACAGTGGTGAACCGGTGACAGGGTTGTGGGCATCAGAGGCTTAATGATGCTCGTGGAGCACGAAGGCTGGACGTGTGGTCTGATCCTACAGACAAGCTCCTGTAGCTCAAACTGCTGAAGAAGGTAACGCTGTTGATGCTCGACGGGTCAGAACTGTTTTGGCAGCAAATGCAGGACCATCACAATATTAGGCAGATGGTCATAATATTACGCCTGATCAGTGTATTGAGAATGAGTAAGTACTCATAAAGCCGGGTGTGTGAGCATGTAGTGAAGCCTGTTTTGAAGGTTTTGAGAGGAATAAAAAATGTTTATGAACAGCATATCCTACTTATTTACAGGCAGAGATTGTTAGAGACCAGAATTTGGAGAAATATCAGAGTTTAATAGATTTGTGTGTATATATATAATTTTTTTTTTTTTTCTTTTTTTTTTTTTTTTTTTAGTTTTGGAATAGCAAGGCAACATTTTATTTTGTATTTATTTATTTTTGTCAATATTGGAAGCCTTTAATTAAAAATCAAAATATTAAATAAACTCATAAGAAGGCTGCAGCATGGTTTGAGATTTTGGGTTGCACTCTCCTGCATGGTGGTCAGTCCTGCGTGTGAGTCAACCCTTCTGCTGCCTGACTGTGTTATTGCTCAGCTTTGACTCAGTGTTAAAGCCACGTAAACTTGATAAAACACAAGATTTCAGTGGAACTGAGTGTGCACTCTGAAGGCACAAATAGCAGGTTTGCTGCATTCCGGTAAGAAACGGGGATTTGTAAAGCGTAGTGTAGTCCTGCGTTAAATTTGATGATGAATTAACCTCGAAGGCATGCGACACGCAACGTGCACGGCTGTCACGACACGACAGGCTGACTGACGAAGAAGGTTCGTGTCTTATTCGAATTATTTAAAATATGACACACAAAATTCCCTCCACCATAACCCCATGTTGTTTTAGTGGTTCTGTCCATGAATTCCAGCTTTATGCCCTGCAGTGTATTGAGAAATGGTAGGCCAGGAAAGATCCTAACTCCTGTCACGTCACTACTGTGTTCCTCCCTGCATGCACAGTGCTGGAGCCAGCTGCCCATTAGCTCACTGAGTGCTGGTTAACCACCCCTGCCAGCTTGTGCGGAAATATGATGACACATTATGGATTATTTAGCGTGACAGCCTTTTATAGATCAACATGTCTCTGGATTGAAGATACCCAGGCTGTCTGTGAAGAGTTCAGGTTCTAGCCAGTGGCAAAATGTGCTGTAGGGATTAGTGAGCAGTGACTATAAACGTGCAGTTCAAGGCTGTAAGAACGTTTTACTCAATCATTCTCTAAAGCAGAAAAGGGAATCCTTTTTTTTTTCAATGTTGTCAATCTTTCATCAACCTCAGTTTCTTCCAGTCTTTTGAGGACCCCTAATGCAGCTTGTCTTCTCGCTAAGAAGACATAATGCCCTCCGCTTTGAAAGCTTTCCTGCATCAGAAATCTTCAGCAGCTTCACGTTTAACTGTAACGCAGTGCTGTTGTTCGAGACTCCTTCTGATACACTAAATAAGTTATAGATTACATGTAATATTGGTGCATATTTATAACATTTGTGAGTTTTTCTTTTTTTTTTAAACATCTAATTCCCAACTGTGATGCTCAGTATCTCCTGGGTCAGTTCATGGTCTGCGTCAGTTCTACAACTCTCAATTTAGCATTTATTTAAAAAAGAACATACATAAATAAATACAGTATATACAGTAAATAGACAAAACTATTGGGACACCTGACCTTTCCTGGCTTATGTGTTTTTTCTCCAAACTTGTTACCACAAATCTGGAGGCACACATTTGTACAGGACGTCTTTAGATGCGCCATAACAACTTTGCGTTTACTTGAACTTGGAAACCCAAACCTGTTCCTGCAAGGCAATGCCCCTGTGCCCAAAGCGAGCTCCATGATGATGTGGTTTACATGGTGTAAAGAGGAAGATCTGGAATGGCCTACTATAGAGATCTGATCTCAACCCTACTGAACACCTTTAGGATGAATTGGAACACTGACTGCACCCCCAGGCCTCCTTACTTTACATTAGTACCTGCCTTTACTAACACCCTTGTGGCTGATGAACACAAATTTCCACAAGCACACTCCAAAATCTAGTGGAACATCTTCATAGAAGAGTGAAGGGAATTATACGAGCAAACTATATGTGACTAAATGTGGAATGCGGTGCTCAAAAAGCACATACCATATTTATGACTAGGTGTCTGCAAACATTTTTCAATAGTGTGTGTGTGTGTGTGTGTATATATATATCAGTGTTCGTGTTAAAGAGATAAAGTTTGTCTCCTCCTACTACCACAATGTATGAATGATCCCCCCCCCCTCCAACGTTATGCATTTTTGGACGTCTTCTGTTCCTTAGTAGTCCCTCGATACTCAGCGTGTTTAGAACGGATGTGTGTGCCTGAAAACACATTTTGGGTCGAAGCCGGCTCTGGAATCACGGGGATGCCCCCTACTGCGGCTGCTCACTGCGGGATAGATCAAACACACCACTTATGAGTAACTGCTTCCCATGCGCCTGCTTTCATCTACTCCGACTGCAGCGTCTAGTTCCTGTTTTAGCAGCTCTAATCACCCTCGAATGGAGTGCTACTGCGGGAGGGTTTATAGCCTTGCTGCGTGTGACCCTCTGCGCCGTGTTATTTCAGCCTGCAACTATGCAGAATGCTAAAAATTACCAGAAAGATTAAGTAGAGCGGAAAAAAGAAGAAGAGCAGGAGGTCTGTCTGCATCGTGACCTTTAAATGGCGAAGCGTACACACCGAGCCGGGCGCTCAGTCCAAGAAACAGAAATGAAATGCCGTTCACAGAGCAAGACAAACATCTAGTGGTAGGTGACTGTAGTACATTTTGGTTAAGTTTTTTTAGGAAGCAGAAAGAAAGTCCCCCTCAAAGAGCACAGGCAATTTTGCTCCTATGGATTTCTCTTTTCTGATTCGCCACTCATTATAAATATCCTCTGACACGCTAATAAAATTGGTGTAATAAATAAAAAACTAAATCTTTTACGAAGTAAGTAAAAAAATCAAAAACCCTCAACATCCATGAGGAAAGAAGGTTCAGGGTCTCTACACATTTAGAAAAAAATATAGGATTTGATTTGAGTGATTTTCCGATCTGGATTAGTACGGAAAAATATTTCCATGTTTCCATAATATTGCTTCATTCATTTTTCAAAAAATATAAAATTAAGGATTTGTAACAAATATTTGTTTTTATATAAAACGAAGGCTGCGTTCACACTGGATACATTTGAAAACGGCGTTTTCGCGTCAACACTTTTGTCTTTAATCGTTTCCCAAAAGTTGCTCATCCACTCTGAAATGTAGTCCGTCCCTGTACGTAAGCCGCTTCGATCATTTCCGCCTGCCGTTTATTTACTTTACAGTTCTTTGAGTTGTTGCGGTAATGACTAAAAATGCAGCATCGTTTTCGAAAGCCTCATTTTTACAGTCCACACTGAGAAAGGACTGCATTCAAAAGGCTTTGTTTCCGTTGAATGACATCGCCGTCTCAGTGTGGATTCAAACGAAAACATATTATAGTGGGAAAAGGTGTTTTTGTTAATAGACTTTACCCCTGTTTTGTAGTTTTTTTGTTAATTTTTTAGTTGTTAATTTCAACATTTACACCTAAACTATGAACTAACTTGAATGAATACAATGAAGTAAAAAAATATTAAAGATTAGCTTGACAAGTCATGTAATGATATCCTAAAACTTGAATATTATTTGTGAATTGTGTTTAGTTCTGTATGAATTTATTTGCATTATTTATCTTTGGATTAAACATTTGACACCTCCATATGTATAGGAAGAACGTGGGCAGTCGAAAGAGGAAGCTTCCATCATCTAATTACAGCGCTCTGGCCAGTAAGCGGGAGGCAATGGAGAGCGAGCTGAGTCCAGTGGGCACCCCAGTGGTCGAGTCCGGGGACGTAATGGGCAATTCCATCGACAGCCACACCTTCGAAAGCCTGAGTGAAGACGACACGTCTCTCTCCAACCTCAAGTCTTCTATCACCAGTTACTTCGGCGCAGCAGGGAGGCTTACATGTGGGGAAAAGTACCAGGTTTTGGCACGCAGGGTCACGCCAGAGGGCAAGGTTCAGTACCTGGTAGAATGGGAAGGCACAACACCTTACTGAGGGGCAGGAGAACAGAGATGAGGTTCAAGATGGGGTTCTTCACTTCCAGGCCTCGGGAGTCACAGTGGTGCAAATGAACAGAAGAATTGGGTGCAACTGTTCAAACTGGCAGTAAAATGATAGATCTCATGTCTATTTTGGATTACTGTGAATTTCCAGGGTTGGGATTGAAGAACACACGAGCGTTCTAGAATGTCACATTGATTTAAACCAGTTTATCTTTTTTTTTTTTCTCTCATCTCTCTTCTTTTTATGTTACACAAACATCTAAACAACGGAGTTCCAGAAAATCTAGTTTTCTAGTGCAATTGTAGTTTTTTAAAGGATCCTAGAAATATATATACAAGAACACATCTAGCTTGAGCACTTACCCCACGTTGGGTAACGAAGTGTGTTTTCTTCTTCTTTTTTTTTATTCCTCAGTGTCCTGTTGACAGGCCACTATAAACAGCACAAAACTCACTTGTCCCATTCAGCCCATTAACATCGTAGTACTTAATACCTGGTTTTTATTATTATTATTATTTTTTTCCTAGTGTCAGTTTTCGCACTTGTGAACTGGTTACATTTCCATGTCAGTGAGATATAATGATGTAATATTATATAGCCATGACACAAATCATTAAATATTGACCCTTCAAGGGTGTCATCAGGACGAACATTGGCCAACATTCTAGTGGATGGTAACATTAAACATGTCTATCCCCACCCACACACTATTATTACTATTAATTACTACGATCATGACGCTGAAATTCCCTTGGCGCACGGGATTCTCTCAGTATGACCATTCTCGACCATAACGTCGTCTCGCACCACTTCGATGCTCCATTATAACTATTAGCGAAGGGTTTTAAATAAAGTCGTACCGGTTCCAAACAACTGATCCCCCATTCCAAAATCCCCCCCCCTTGCCTGCGCCATCCTGTGTTTACAGGTTTCATCCCTGAAAAATACATCTTTCCCAGTTCAGAATTGTTTCACAGTGATGGACTTGTTTGATTCATCTGGGTGTAAACAGAGAACACACTAATTTGTTGTTTTCCTCCAAAAGACCCGTCCTGCCCATTAAAGCCTATAAAGTCTAGTTAGTGTACATATTCTGAAATCTATCCTGGTTTATCGCATCACTTCCAAAGACTTTCTTCCTATTTGACTGTTTCAGTAGAAACGTGTATCCGAACCCTAACGTTGAATCTGCCCGGGTATCACCTGACTGGAAATGTTTAAGCTAGTTTAAAAAAAAAAAACGACTATCATAAAAGTATGGCGAGGTTTTTTTTTGTTTTTTTTTACAATGTTAAAAAAAAACCCGAAAAGAAAGAAATATACTTTATTATTTACCTGTATATAATTGGACAAATGTTTAGCCCCCTTTATTGTATTGCACTATTAACACGTTTTCTCAGCTATGCAACTATTATTGCTTAACTGATTTGTCATATATTTTATAATTGATCAGGAAAAAAAAAAAAAAAAAACTTTTATACAAAGCACTTAATTCCGTGCATGTTATTGATTTATATGAATCCTTTTTATGGAAATATTTCCCCGAGTGCAAACATTTTTTATGCAAATTCGCACCAATTTCCGTGACTCATTTCAAGCACAATCCAAAAACGTCGACGTCGGAGCTCATCACATTGAACTAATGCTTGACGATTCAGCTGCTGATTCTAAAGTTGTTGTTTTGTGTTTCTTTTTCTCATCATTGTGTTGAATTGTTAGTAAGGAGCTGCTGTGGCTTTATAGCTGCCAAACGCATGCAGAAACAAAACTGTATTTCCCGCTGCCTGTTTTTTTGTTTGTTTGTTTGTTTGTTTATTGCGATCGCTAGAGCAGCAGCTGAATTGTTCCTGCTTTTCATTGCGAGTGAACTGTGAACAGCAGCATCTCGCAAGCTTCCCCGATCTGATCTACTTCCACAGCATTCTGACGTGGCTGTAAGTAAAGCTAGTGCGAGAACAGTTCAGTGTTTCCTCGAAATAACAGTGTTGTGATGTAACATGCTTTAAGCTGTGTGTAAGGAAATTTCCTGCTTGTACTCATTGTATGTTAGATATTTAACATAGGTTTTGCAATATGTAATTATCGGTGTGTCAGTCACGAACCATTCACTCCAGTTTTAAACAATAAAAAGCATTTCCCCAGAATGTACGACTCATCACGTTTTCTTTGTGGTTGTATTTTCTCTCTCTCTCTCTCTCTCTCTCTCTCTCTCTCTCTCTCTCTCTCTCTCTCTCTCTCTCTCTCTCTTTTCTCCTTCCTATTTGTTTGTTTCTTTACCTTTTATTACTCCTTTAATATTTTCCCCTCTTTTTCATTTCTTTATTTTTATTTAGACATTTTTTTAAATAGTTCCTTTCTGCCATACCCTCTCCTCTCTTCACTTCCTTTACTTCTTTCTCATCCTCTCTCATCTACTATTTTCTCTTTTCTGCTCTCATCTTTTCTCTTCTCATTTCCTCTCTGTTATTTTCCTTTGCATTTCCTTATTCTCTTGTTTCTCATCTTCTCTTCTCCCCTTATCTATTTTCTCTTCCCCATTTCTTCTCCATCTCCACTTATCTTCTCTCTTCTTTCCTTTTTTCTTCTTTTCTCTCCACTTTTTCCTCTTCTCTCCTCTGCTCTTATCTTCTTCTCCTCTCTGTTTGTTTCCTTTGCATTTCCCACTTCTCTCTTTCCTTTTCTCGCATTTTCTCTCTTCTCCCCTCTCTTCTTCTCCAATTTTTACTACTTTTTCCTCTTCTCTTATATCCTCTTTTCTCTTTTGTCCCTTCTCTTCTTATCTTTTCTCCCATTTTACTTCTCTTCTACTCCTCTCCTTTCGGCTACTCTTTTCTTTCCATTTCTTTCCTATATTTAAATTTTTCTTTTTATTCCAAGATGATGTAAATTGCTTCTCTAAATTATTTTTCTATTTACACGCTACAAAAAATGTATGCAATAAATGTAGTAAACACTAGATGGCGCCAGAAATTGTTGGTCATACAGATAATTTGCAGCTGTAAAAAAAAAAAAAACAGTATCCTTTACACACACACACACACACACATATTGTGTTTAATACGCCTGAAATGTAACGTTTGGAATAACTTTGCAACGGATTTTGTAATCAATAGGTAACGAACACTGACTTCATATCCATAATCACTCATTTAAGTAGTTTCGGTGTCATGGGCTGTGTCCCAAATTGCTGCGTTCTCCTAATCCAAATGGGTTTCAGTTAAAAGATTCTGCCTCTAATATCCCTTTATAATTTTATTAAAAAAATGTTCAGGGTTGGCTGTTTCCCATATTGCTCCTTCACTCTAATCCAAGTTGTGTTTTTGTATTTATCGGACATATTTCAAATCACTTGTGTGGATTGAATTCTGGTGTGGGCCAAATCCTAAATTAATCCAAGTATCAGACTTTGATTTCTCAATTCTCCTTAAAACCATCACTTCCCTAAAGACAGATAAGTGCCCCAATAAAGTCACTGTTCTTTATTTTTTTTTTATACAGAATTGAGTAAGTGTACCAGAGCTCCTAATGGAGGACTGAAATGAGGAAACGGAAAAGCCGAAGCTCTTCTCCTGTAATCAGTTAATCTAATTAAGGTGGTGAATGGCGTCAGGACACTGTAACTGCTGTGCACTTTTGTAATCCAAGCAAATCCTATAGACAAGACTAGGGCTTCCTTCTGACAGCTGGAGAGGTCTTGAGTAGATCACAAGTTCTTTTTCTTGCTGCAGGCTAGGTGTCAGTTGGATTTGGCATGGAGGAAAAAGCGCTCCCGCTGACTCCCCAGACTCTGACCTACTAAAGCAGTTCCAAAGATCTTTAAAAAAAAATTTTAATAGTGTCTATGAAGACATAGAAGAGGACGTATCACCATGGATCAGGTGATGACCCGCTGTCACTACCAAGGCTGGATGAAAGTGATTGGTAGGTCTGAACAAGGAGAAAGTCTTGTTTTATTCAAAGCTTTAATCAAGTTCCCGAAATGGATTCTGAATCCACTTTGGATCTTGTAGATCTTTTGCTGTAGAAAATAGCTAACGCTTAGTAGACTTGTGTATGTATGCGCTTCTTTCTCAAACCGTTGTCTTTGGATGTGGTAGTATTAAATTTTCCATTCATTCAAACTAGGAGACCCGAACCCATGTTCTAGCATGCCTTTGCCCCAGCTCCTTTGAGATATGGTTTATCATGGAGTGGAAGATCTTGAGATGCCTGCTGTAGAGTTCTGACCTTAGCCCTGTTGAACACCTTTGGGATGAATTGGAACACGGACTGCACCCCCAGGCTTCATCACCTCACCTACATCAGTACCTGATTTTGCCCTTGTGGTTGAATGAATCTTAAGAAACGTCAACAAGTGCACTCCCATATCTAGTGGAGGACGTTCTCAGAAGAGTGGAGGCAATTATTACAGCAAAAAGGGACTAAATATGGTTTAAAAAACCATACTATATACATGTATCTAATGGTCAGGTGTCCACAAACACAAAATACACGGATGGTCCCAGAGTTACGAATTTTTCAGTCTTACGATGGCAATAGCGATACAACAGAATTGTACAAATATTTAAAGTTTCACAAACGTAGCAGAGTGCGCTCTGCCCTCCACCCACTGGTCGGCGCTCGTCCTCACGCCCGCTGCCACACACGTATATAACGTGGAGTTTATACAATACAGATTTGGAAATTGCTCTGTTTTGCTAATGGTGTGCTGTAATGTGTTACATTATTAACAAATTACACTTTACTACCATCACCATTCTATAATTGGTAATAATATAGTCTATAAAAGACTCTTGCAGGGCCGATTCTAGGATTTTTTTTAGGGGGGTGGCACATGGGAGGGCCATAGAGCCATCCGGGGGCGGGGCCCCCCATTGGAAAAGTGTTCTCTCCATCTTTGACATGGTTTCTTCTTAAAGAAACCTTGAATGTATTGCTGCTGATCATTTAAAAGACTACTACACAAAAACATCTTCATCTTAAAACTGTCAGAACGTTAACAATATTAAAAGCCCACTTATATAAATATATGTGTATCATGCAAAGCCGTTGTATCTTGTCTGGAACAACGTTTGCTACTTTATATTAGTCTCCATTTATAATACTCCATTTGTCATGTGACTGTCCTCTAGTAATGGAAAACCACACTGTTCACATTATGCTCCATGACTTTCACATGGACCACTGGTTTTAATATCTGAGGTATCGAAATACCATTATTAAGTCACGTACACGTTTGCGTTGCAGATATGAGCGGTTCGTCTGTGCACTGGATTTCTCGTGGGCAGCCTCTGATGGAGCCCCTGAGCTGGAAACTGAAGCTTTGCCTCCTGACTAAATGTGAGCTGGTGCTGTTTGACAAAGCAGAGGTGGGTGGTCTATGATTGTATACGTTTCTCTTAAGGAAGTGCAATAGGGTGAAGGATCCTGAGGATTCGGATTGAAGTGGTTGAATGCATTGTTTGCTAAGAGTGAGTTCTTCATTTATTCATCTTTGCCAGTGCTTTATAATAGGCAAGTTGTGTTTGGTATGAATGGTGGAAATCCAGGATTCTGACTGACTTGAGTATAGAAAATGATTAAGACCGTAGTCTTATAGAATATCTTATTAAGAACTGAGAATGATTATTTTTTAATTGATGGAAGGAAAGACCAAAAAACTAGCAGAATTATTCTCTATTTAAGAGGAGGTTGAAATTAGCAGGAATAAGACCTGTCTGAAGATTTCAAGATCGTAGTGAAACTTCTTACATGAAATGTTTGGTGTTATTATAGAGAAAATGGAACATGCAACACTTTATGGACATAACTATAAGATGTCAAAATTTTCAAAGCTTTTAGCTGCTTATTAGAGCCTTCAACTGCTCTATATGCTGATGCACCTCTAATGCATAAAGAGCATGTGATGCTTTTGTACTCTAGGGGGCAGCAGATCTTAAACTGACACCTCAGCAAACTAAGCGATTAGCTTCTCCTTGAGAAACTGAATAAAGAAGTGATGTTTCTCCTAATACCTAATGTTACACCTTTTCGCAGATCAGCTGGTTACCCCTGGGAGAGCGACCAGCCGAGTTGTGCACAATGTGGCTCCTGAGACATGACCCCAGCACCTCAGAGCAACGACAGCTCTGTAAGGATAAGAGCACCCAAACCCCACATAGAAGTGAGTGCATGAATCAGACACCTGCGATCCAAGGAGATTTCGACCTAATCAGAACATACCTCAAACACCTCAAGCATGCAAATCCTAAATCTACCCACTTTCACATCCCGCTGATGGAAAATCCAGTGTGTTTGCTCAGTCAGGACAAATAGTAGCTTGTATAAGCTAGTTTTCGAATTGTTTTCTAATGCTTGATGTAGTATATTCTCAGAAAAGTTAATGCTGTTAATGATTGATGGGTCAGGACTGTTTTTGGCAATTTCCATAGGAATTAACAGGAATTAATGGGAATAAACTTGGAATTAATCAGAATAAACTGGGAGTTTACAAAATTGCAGGTGACCGAGAACTTAAATGTATTTGAAATAATTTGATTCGTTTTTGCGATCTCCTGATGATGATATGTTCCTCAGGAGCCTGTGATTGACAGTTACTTACATAATCATATGTGAAAAGTAAATTCTTTGTAATAAAAAAAACAAAAAGAAATAACGGTACAAATTATTTGGATTGAACAATTAATAAGCTAGAATTGGTCCCCTGGTGGTCTAGTGGTTAGGATGCTGCGCTCTCACTGCTGCGGCCCGGGTTCGATCCCCGGTCAGGGAACCAACCCCAGCCACTTTTAGTGCCGGTCCCAAGCCCGGATAAATGGGGAGGGTTGCGTTAGGAAGGGCATCCAGCGTAAAAACATGTGCCAACTCAAACATGTGGATGATCCGCTGTGGCGACCCCTAATGGGAGAAGCCAAAAGAAAGTTTTTTCAATTAATAATGTAGAATGCTGTTTTATTGAGTACACTAGGACACACAACAGAGTGTGTATAAAGGCTCCAGACAGAGTGAATGCTCTGGTGCTTTCTATCTGTCTAGTTGGATCTCCGGCTGGCCAAACAGCTCTAATCTGGAGTGGGTGGAATAATCACACTGCTGTCACAGGATGCCTTTGTTTAACAATCTCGCCTGCCTGCAGCGTTTCTCCGACTCTACACAGACTCGTCATTTTTTGAAGCGGCTCCTCTGTGAACCATTTGCAAAGCTGTGTCCAAGCTGTGAGCTTTTCAAATTTCAAATCGTGGATCAAGATGAATCAGTCGGTGCATGTGCCTGAAAAGAGCAAAGATTGTGAAATTGTAGATTCAAGTGAATATTCTCCAGCATTTAAATAGAGTTTAAATTCACAGCATATGACTTTCACATCTATTTTGATCCTAAGTAATGAAATCATCTAAAAAAAAAAAAAAAACACACAAAAGCATGTAGAGAAGCAGGTGTAGGTTTTATTATTATCATCATTTCTGCCTCCACAGACACATTAATGCTCACGCCTCATATTTCATACGTGTTACATTAATCCAATCGCAACCCTGCACCTATGGACTTACACTGATCAGGTATTACATTATGACCATCTGCGTCATATTGTGTTGGTCCCCCGTTTGCTGCCAAAACAGTTCTGACCCGTCGAGCATTAACAGCATTAACTTCTGCAGCAGTTTGAGCTACAGGAGCTTATCTGTTAGATCAGACCACACGTCCAGCCTTCGCTCTCCACATGCATCTATGAGCCTCAGCCACCCACGACCCTGTCGCCGGTTCACCACTGTTTCTTCCTTGGAGCACTTTTAAAGAACATCCCACAAGAGCTGCCGTTTTGGAGATGCTCTGACCCAGTCGTCTAGTCGTCTACTCACTCAAATCCTTACGCTTGCCCATTTTTCCTGCTTCTTACACGTCAAATTTGTGGACAAAATGTTCACTTACTGCCTGATATATACAGCACCACATACTAACAGGTGCCATTAAGAGATAATCAGTGTTATTCACTTCAACGGTCAGTGGTCATAATGTTATGGCTGATCGGTGTATTTGGGAAATATAATGATTTGCACTTTACACACTCTGCACAAATTATATAGTTAATGTCTAACATTATTTAGGTTTCCTGGTGGTCTAGTGGTTAGGATGCGGCGCTCTCACCACTGCGGACCGGGTTCGATCCCCGGTCAGGGAACCAACCCCAGCCATTAGGGTTTCACAAGCCTTAGTGCCGGTCCCAAGCCCGGATAAATGGGGAGGGTTGCGTTAGGAAGGGCATCCAGCGTAAAAACATGTGCCAAATCAAACATGCGGATGGTCCGCTGTGGCGACCCCTAATGAGAGAACCCGAAAGAAAGTTTAATGTCTAACATTATTTAGTATAAGTATTCAAATATTTCTAGCTTTTACAAATATTTTTTTATATTTTTATAGCACCAGCACACCATGACAAATTCCTTGTACATGTAACCCCTGATGCCCTGATGATTTTGATTCTAATTATTGAGAAGCAACTGACTCTAATGATCGGTTAATTTTAAAGCAGCGATATGTTGTTTTTAGAGCTTGTGATCTGCAGTGCAAATTTTAACTTTAGAAGCCTAAAAATAACGAAAGTAGCCTGCTTTAGTGAAGGGTAATATTTTACCTCATAGATATCTTTAATGTGAGATTATTACAGGTCTAATAACACTTTTAATGTTACAAATGGACGCTTTAATATTAACGCATACACTACCTCAGATTTAGTTCTTTTTTTCGAGGATTGAGTCTTGCAGCGTATTAATGCTTGCGGTTCGGGTTTAGGAGGTTGAGGTGAAGCGCGCGGAAAAGAAAACCCTTGTTTTTTATTTATTTATTTATTTATTTATTTATTTATTTATTTATTAACGATCTCTTCGAGATGCTTTCAGACGTTGGAGCTCTTAGAGATTTTATTTTATGAAAGCCATTTGCTGGGCTCTGGGTAATGATTTGATGTGCACTCAGGTTGGGCAAAGATTCTGAGCTGATGTTGAGGCAACAGTCTGTTTAAAAAAAGAAAGAGAGGAAGACAGCAAGCAATCGGGAAGGGCGAGAGGGAGGGAGTGTGGGAGGGCGAGAGGGAGGGAGGGAGGAAAAGTGAGGGGGAAAAAAAAAACAGGAGGCAGGGAAGGAGAAGGAGGGAGGTAGAGAGGGAGAGATAGAGAGAAAGCCAAGTGCTGTGTCTTTAAGAGTGCTGGTGCGAGGGTTAGGATAGAGAGGGCCCCTGAGAAGCGGCGAAGATCGGCCTTGTCCCAATCCACTTCCCTTTAACTGTCAGACGCAGCAGCTTGGTGAGTGGCTCAGCTGAGCAGAAGCTGAGCAGAGACTGAAAGGAGGCAGCACGCGACCTGTGTGGATAAACAGACTTCTGGGATCACTGAACTGCTCCAGCACTATGTCTGATTCTCATTTCACACAGCTTTGAAGTTATGGAGCAGGTCGACACGGCCGTTCTGAACACCCACCATGGTAAGAGGAGAAATGTGGAATCACTTTTAACATGACCAGTGAACTGTTTAGGAGCAGGCAACGATGTGCACTGAAGTGTGTGAGTGAGCGTGTGTGTGTGTGTGTGTGTATGTGTGTGTGTGTGGGTTTCAGGTCTGTAAAAGAGCTCACTGGTGCAGTTCAAGCCTTGTTCTTCTCATGCGAGTTTCTTTTGTCTCGACCAGAGTAACATTAGTTGGCCGCACGCAATGTGTGTAATTACATCCTAGTCCTTGTCGAGCTTTTACTGATACTGTACGTCAGAAAGATCCAGGACATGATGGGAAGGTTGGGGAAAAAAAAAAACACCGAGAACATTTTCCTTGTTCTCATCACTCTAAAAGCAGGTTGGGTTCTAACAGAGCACTACATGTTCCCTAAACAAATAAACCTTCCCTCATAACTTTCCAGATCTTAATATTTGGTCTGCAGGAGAGCCATAATCATGGGGTACAGTAGGCATACGGAATAAAAACGATAATTTCAGACGATTAAAAACGTTTCTTGATACAAAGTAAAAAAAAAAAAAGAATATATTTTTTTCCCAGATGATCGTATACATGGCAATAGATTTATTACTATTTATATCATGTTACATTTTTTTTTAGGATTAACGTTAAAATGTTGGCACATTAAAAAAAAAAGTTTGCATTTTAATGGAAAGGAAAAAGACACGTGGAAAAAAGTGCAACATTAAATACCATGTTAAATATTTTAATTGTTTGCTGTTAATGCACTTACTATGCCTCAAACTTTTTTTTTTTTCATAATTCCATAAAAATGGTAAAAAAAAAAAAAAATCTTAGATTTTATAGATTATGGATTGTGGAACAGAAATATAAAACTAAACTTAATAGACGTTTGTATGCGTCTATGGAAGCTGAACAGCTGCAGTGGCTGAGCCGCGCTATTGGAAGCCTTAGTTCTGGTTGGTATACGAAGACAGCGAGACAAAGGTTTCCTAATGGGATGGTGTAAAATGAACCAGGATTGGTTTTGAATCCTTTCTGTGATCTGTATGATGCAGCATGCAGTGATAAAAGAAACTTTTCTGTGGTCACGCAGTAGAAGAGTGACGTCCTTTCTTTTAAAATGCCACCACTGAATCACTGAGTGTTCTGTGACGCAGGAAAAGGTCAGGCTGGTGACAGTCATGAGGATGGACCACCAATTTCCAGCTCACAAACAAACAAAAAACATCATCGCAACACTGACTAAGCTCCTTAGCTGATATTTGAACAGTTCCGCGTTTCATGTTCTGTCAGATTGTACAAAGCCGTTCAGCATTTTCCCTCACCTTTTCTTCTCATTAGATAAATGTTCTTGTAAAACGGTGGCTTTAGCCTCTCTCGTTCTCTGTCAGTATTGCTTAGCTACAATATCGGAACAAAAGTATTGGAACTTTTCCAGCCATATGTGGTTCTTCCTCAAACCTTTGTCTTTGGATGCAGTAGCAATAGATTTTCCATTAACATGAACTAGAAGACCCAAACTAGGAGACTCAAACTAGGAGACTCAAACTAGGAGACTCAAACTAGGAGTGCACAAAGCCAGCTTAATGAAGATATGCTTTACATGGGTTTGAGTCGAAGATCTTGAGTGTTTTTTTTAGTGTTTATTTTTTCATTATACCATAGCATTTACTATTGCAATTGTTTACTAACAGCTCTTTTTACTTTCTTTTTGTCTGTTTATGATTAGGTTTAGTGTTGATGGTGTCAAAGGTGTAAAGAACATCATGTTGGTTCCTAGTTCAAAGTGACTATAGAAAGTGGTATCTTCATGGGTAATTAATTGGACTTAAATCTGAAAGTCGTGAGTTCAAATCCCAGCCACACCAAGCTGCCTCTCCAGGGGCCCCTGAGCAAGGCCCTTACCCCATAGCTGCTCGGTTGTATGAATTGGATGTGTAAGTCACATCTGCCAAAATGCCGTAAATATAAATGAGCTATAAATCTTTTTATTATTATTATTTATTTATATCTGAATTTAATAGAAAAGTTTCCTAGTTTGTATATGGTTTCTGGTTTGGCCACTTTACTGATTTATCTTACTTGACTAGCACTGGAGACTCCTTTCATAAACCATAGGATTGCCTTATAGGAAACTTCATCATATTAACAATAGTTTAGTCCCAAACATCCAAAATACACTTCCCTGTGAGTGAGCTGTTACAACAGAAACAATGATATTTGAATATAAACACACTTATATCAGAACTGCTGTTATGTTAGATTATTATACACATTCTGACAATCAGAATCAAGAATAGAGCAGCACTGTGGTGTAACATTATGATTAATTGTCACCAAACAGAAGTGAGTTAATTAAGCCTTAATTAGCCAGATAGTGGTGGGGTATTATATTTAAAATTGCATATTAATTTATATATTAATAGATAGTAACATTGAAATTGTTAAGATTAAGGACTAAATCTGAACTAAAACTGACATTACTTTTGTATTATTTCATTACTTTTTTACTTTTTTATTAGATTTTATTTATTTAATTTATGATGATTTTTTTCTACTTTAATTTACATTCTTGTTTAATAATAATAATAATATATATATATATATAAATTTTTTTTTTTTTTTTTTTTTTAACACATATTCCATTTTATGTCACAGACCAGCCTTAAAAACATTAATGGTTTCAATTAAATGGCTGGTGGAGTTGAAACAGACCCAGACGATCTTGCCTTTCAACTCTAAAATGTTTAGTTTGATTAAATAATTAAATGGATGTGTTCCAGAGATGTGTGGCATTTACAGAAATCCTCCTGTGGCTCAACTTCTCACTGAACCAATCAAAGGAAGTGCAGCACTGCACAAGTACTTTTCTTGGAGTTTAAGAATTTGGCAATGAGGTGTTGAAAGCTGTTTGTGCCGAATCTTTTTGAGATTATAATCCCAGACGGGAGCTTCAGGAGAGTCTGTAATCCTGATGGCATGGAGATGAGCATAGTGGTAGTGTAACATCAACCTACACTTTGCTTATTTCCTCTGTCCCGCTTCTAATTTAGCTCTTAATTCAATATAAATACAATTGTACTTGTATAGCAATTTTAACAATGGCCATTGTCCCAAAGCAGCTTTACAGAATTTAGTAAATTTCCAATATACATTTTAAAATATTTTCTTTAAATTTATACATAATGGGGGTTCCAGTGGTGACTGTGACAAGGAAACAATCTTTGAGATGACATGAGCAAGGAACTTTGAGACTCGACCAGACTGCGTTTCTATAAGTAAATCCAGCAACACTGTGTCTCATTGGTTGTCCTATACAGAGGTGGTAACAAATCAGCATGAATCGTTGTAATGTTTTTGGAGTGGAGTGGCATTTTTCAGCAGAATTGGATGGCTGGGAAACTCTATTCATGGTGAAAGCTTGGATTTTTAAGAGAGCCTGAGTCTGGGCACTTAAACGTAATTACGTCTATTATGACCGTTTTATAACAATGACTCGGTCAGGTAGGGAATGTGTAGAAAGAGGTATGGTTTCAATTTAGGAGTATTTTTTTTTTCAATAGTGTCTTGTGCAGAGTTCTGACAGAAGGAAGTCTGTCAAGATGTTTTAAAATAATAACGAAATATACAGTATTTAACAGCAGCAAAGTGGCAAGTCTTGTTCTTATACTCAAACATGTTATTTTAAACCCACTGACTCTGGTTAGATGGTAAAAAAATACACACCCAGGAAATCATATGCTATACAGTTGTTTAGTTTGAGTAAAGTAAAGTACTTTAAAGTATTGGACTAAAACTACACTATATGGACAGGTTTGTGGCCACGTGGCTGTAAGATTGTGAAGATTTGTGCTCATTTAGCTACAAGAGTGTTAAAGTCAGGTACTGATGTAGCATGAGGAGGCCTGGGGTGCAGTCAGCATTAACATTCATCCTGAATGTCTTCAGGGTTGAGGTTAGAGTTCTTTACCAGGCCACTCAAGATCTTCCACTCCAACTCATGTAATCTATATATTCGTAAAGGTGGTTTTGTGCACAGGAGCATTGTTATGCTTGAACAGGTTTGAGTCTCCTAGTTCAAATGAGGGACATTTTTAAAGCTACAGCATCCAAAGACCTATTAAACAATTGAGTGCCTTCAACTTTGTGGTAACAGTTTGAGGAAGAACCACATATGGCTGTGGAAAAGTCAGGAATCCAAATCCTTTTGTGTACAAAGTGTATGTAATGTGTCTAAAAAGAAGTTTTTTCGGATTTATGGTACAATTAGGATTAAACATACAGATGTTGTGTACACAGGTAACAAATAATAATAAATACTACACAGCAGTAGAAAATATACACAATCTCTTGTAGATAAATAGGAAAGACAGTTCTTCTGCTGATTTCATAAAGGATTTGAATAAAAGCAAGTTCATGTAAGCGAGAAATGAGTGAGGAATGGGATGGTTTCAATAACATTTGAACTTCCTTCCTCTGTAGTTATTACTTGGCACTCGCTTAGTACCCTCTGTATATCAAGTAAACAGATATACCACCTTCATCTGAGAGATTTGGACACGTTCCGAAAATCGCATTATGTCCTTATAGTCTACTAAAAACCTTATAAATCATGGATGGATACATTTAAACCCTGTTGCTCAAATTGCTGAGAAGTGGTGGACAGTGTTGGACAAAAGTCCTTCATCAACTGGGTAACAAAAGTGCTTATAAAGCTGTAAGAACTGGTTAATGTCGGGAATGAAATATGAATTATTTATTTATACCACAGCAGTATTTCGCCAATTAAAAGAAAATAATAAAAAAAAAACTATTTGCACTTTTTATCCATTACAATCAACACACACTTTATTGCTTTGATTCCAAAAGCTAGAAACTGTCTCAAAGTAAATAAGACAAAAAAAAAAACACCACCACTATTACAATGCACTGACACTGGAGACTCCTTCCAACAAATGCTTACTTAAATAACACAATAATAATACTCATATCAAACATTTGGAAATGTTTTCGATTCGTTCCTGTTTTGTTTCTATAAACGATTTGTTATTATAAAAATGGTTGAAGTAGAAAAGCTTGAAAATGAATTCAGATGCAATACTGGATTTCGTTTGTCGGGATTCAAAAGTATGCTTGTAGGAAATGCTTAGTGCCAAGCATGTGTTTGCTTCCATATACTGACCTTATTGTGTGTGTGTGTGTGTGTGTGTGTGTGTGTGTGTGTGTGTGTGTGTGTGTGTGTGTGTGTGTGTGTGAGCATTATTTCACAGATCATCCCTGATGTCATTACTGTGCACTTTATTGTGCACTTTTGACTCGTGCTCCCTTTCAAAAAGTCATTATGTAACATTATCGATTCCTCGAACGCGACAGTCTGCTCTTCATCCAGCAGATAAACGATCTTTGCTCAGACGCTGATGATTGCACGGCCACGTTTCCTGTGTGCATTAGCTCCGGAGTACTGCTTTATCTTTAAAGCCATTGTCGCGGCTTCCGTCATGATCCGTAGCAAGGACTGGTTTCATTCGGATATAAAATGATTGTGCAAAAGTTTACACAAAAGTTCACTTTGAAATGTAAAACAATTGAATAAGTATGAACGCTTTGCATTATCAAAAGAGTGCAAATGTGTGCGATGTTGATTAATATAGAGTGGTTGGTTTAATACAGAGCAGGTGCACACATTTGGGCAAAATACCAAAGACAGGACAATTCAAACTCAATTTAGTTTGATTTGTGTACTGCTTTTAACAATGGAAACTGTCTCAAAGCAGCTTTACAGATATAAAGAGGTTATAAAGTTATATGAAATGTATGAGTTTAGTGCCTATAAGTTTGTTTCTTAGGAGTTTATCTTTAATGAGTAAGCCAGTGGTGACAATAGCAACGAAAAACTACCTGAGATGGCATGAATAAAAAACCTTGAAAGGAACCAGACTGAAAAGGGAACCCATTCTCATCTGGGTAGCACCAAAAATCCATTCATTACAGTTCCATCATTGTTGAGGTGTAATGTTCAGTAATGGGCGCTACATGGAAAACAAATTGCATTCCGAAGTCATTCGAACAGACGGTTGATATATCAGGACAGGAATGGATACCGGAGGAAAAATGAAGATAAATGGCACAACAAACGAAAGCACATTTACATTTACTGCATTTATCCAGAGTGACTTACAGTGGGGGAAAGAATTATTTGATTCCCTGCTGCTTTTGTGAGTTTACCCCCTTACAAAGAAGTGAACAGTCTAGAATTTTTATGAGAGAAAGAATTTTTAAAAAATCCAGAAAAAAGATTTTCACTATTATATATAAATTAATTTGTATTTGATTGAGTGAAATAAGTATTTGATCTCCTACCAACCAGCAAGAAGAATTCTTGCTGGTTGGTAGGAGATCAAATACTTATTTCACTCAATCAAATACAAATTAATTTAATTTACTCCCACAGACCCAAATTATTCCTGTGTCTTTTAAGAAAGTTCTCCTGAATCAACTCGTTATGTGTATAAAAGACACTCGTCACAGAATCACCCTTTTCCATTCAAACCTCTCCACCACCATGGGCAAGACCACCACCACCATGGGCAAGACCACCGTGGGCAAGACCAAATAGCTGTCAAAGGACATCAAGGACAAGATTGTAGACATGCATAAGGCCGGCATGGGCTACAAGACCATCAGCGAGAATCTTGGTGAGAAAGAGACCACTGTTGCTGCAATAATTCTGGAATGGAAAAAGTACAAGATAAGTCAATCGTCCTCGCTCTGGAGCTCCATGTTCAATCTCACCCTTATGGGGTAAGGATGATTCGGAGAAAGGTGAGAGATCAGCCCAGAATTACACAGGATGAGCTTGTTAATGATCTCAAGGCAGCTGGGACCACAGTCACCAAGAAAACCATTGGTAAAACACCAAGAACAGAACACACTAAGCCAGAACACTGAAGATGGGTCGTGGATGGTCTTCCAGCATGACTATGAAAAAAGTCGTACAGCCAAGACAACAATCTCAGGTCTTGTAGCCCATTCCAGCCTTGTGCAGGCCTACAATCTTGTCCCTGACTTCTGTTGACAGCTCTTTGGTCTGGTCCATGGTGGGGAAGAGGTTTGAATGGAAGAGGTTGAGTCTGTGACAGTTGTCTGATATTCACATGATGAGTTAATGGAGTTCTTTTCTAAAGGCACTGGACTAATTTGGGTCTGTGGGAGTCAGAATTCTTGCTGGTTGGTATGGGATTAAATACTTATTTATTAAATGTTTTATTTTATGGATTTTTAAAAAATATTCTGTGTTTCTTTCTGTTAAAATTCTAGACTGTTCTAGACTCACCAAATCTGCAAGGGATCAAATAACCTTTCCCTCACTGTACATTTATCTCATTCATACAACTGAGCAGCTATGGGGTTAAGGGCCTTGCTCAGGGGCCCAGGAGTGGCAACATGGTGTGGCTGGGATTTAAACTCTTGACCTTCAAAGCAAAAAATCCAATGCCTTAACCACTAAGCATAGACAAAGAGCAAGCCGATACAGCATTTTCTGAGAATGGAACTGCTGTGTGATGTGGAATTCATGCCGCATTCATTTTATAATAGTGGCCTTAAACACATACGAATGTTTTTCATTCTTTCTCCAGTTCTCCGAAAGATAATCCAATTCCTATTGTGAGAGCTCTTCTTTCCGATCTCATTCACTTTTGACTTTGCGAGTTTGTGCAATGTTTGTATCCGACATCCTGATATTAATGGTTTATAGCAGGTCACAAACATATTCAACCCTTCGAGTTTTGTCAAAAAAACGACAATAATGGATTAATTACAAGAAAAATATTTGAAATGAATCTCGTTTTGTAGAAAATAAAGGGAAGCGCATACAAACTTTTGCACTTGATACTGTACAAAAATTGTACAATATTAATACAAATGTGTAGGTATTTCTATCTGATATCAAGTCTCGATATAGTGTGTCAACAGGCCGTGGAGACATAAACAGCACATCGGGGTTGAAGGTCAGTGATGCGTTGTCTCTCTCAGCCCTGTGACATTTAAGACTGGAATTCTTTTTTCCCGGGGGCTTTGGTTCCAGCTGTGTGTCAGAGTGCTGCCGCTGTGCTGACCTCATACGCTGCACACGAGTATCTTTGTGTGAATCGCAGCAGCTGTCCAAATCTCCAGATCTTCGTCCTCTCTCTGTTGTGGAGGACTCGGATGTTTAGGCTAGTGCGCAGTACAGCCGGTCATGTTTCATGGCCGGCTGAGCGTGTGATCGCTTCATCAACGTCTTCCTGACCTCGAGAAGCGAAAGAGCGTTAGGAGAAAAAGTGCTGACTTTTGCGCTACTCTTTCCACGCCCTTAAAACGTAGGTAACCTTTCGAGAAGGAACACGTCGTGTCTTTTTTTCTGTAAAAATTTGTGCAATCTCAACAGCGTTCAGGTAAGGAGCAAAGTGTGAGTGTGTGGGATGGAACCTAACATGAAGCAGAATTAGGGTTACTATCGTTTTCTTCTTAGACCAAATTTCTGCCAGTGATGATCATTGTAATATATTAAAACACATGTCAGACTTCTTATTTATTTACAGGTATATGGACAGAAAGTATTAGGACAACTGTCCTGTGATTTTCCCCATATTGTTACCACAAAGTTGGAGGCACATACCAAATTTTCCGGACTATAATCCGGAATTTTTTGAACCCCACGGCTTAAACAATGAATGAAGCGGCTAATTTATGGATTTTTCCTGGGTTTTTCCCGGTTTCACAAGCTTTATGCCAAAAAACTGATCCCCATGAAAAAACGCACTTCACCTGTGTTCTGAGCTGCACGGCATCGGGAGAAAAGCTTCACCGATGGTGATTTTTAAACGCACGACGATGCCAAAAGAAAAACTTCCGAGAGAAATTGTTGTGAAAGGAAGGAGGAAGACAGTGAACAATGACTTTCTTGGTAGGCTACTGTTTAGATACAAGTCGTGTAACAGACACTGTCTTTCGTTAAAGCCTGTGTAAAGTTCATTAGTTTCAATGTAGACATAGACAGGTGCGGCTTATTTATGTTCAAAATTCAAATCTTTGTCAAATTCAGTGGGTGCGGCTTATATTTGGGTGCGCTTAATAGTCCGGAAATTACGGTAATTGGATGTGCTAGAATTACATTCTCCCTTTACCTAAACTAGGAAACTCAAACATGGTTCAGCATGACAATACACCTGTGCATAAAGATATGGTTTACATTTGTTAATCAACCTGATTTAAAAACTTTTGGAATAAATTGAAAGGCTTTCTGCACCTCAGACCTTCATACCTCACCTACATCAGTGACTTTACTGACACCCTTGTGGCTGAATGACATCATACTCCCCATTAACACACCTCTTCATAATCTAGTGGGACAGCTTTTCAGAAGAGTGGAGGTTTTTCTAACAGCAAATGTGGACTTAATGTGGTATTGGATGTTTAAAAAGCACATACTCATCTTCAGGTGTCCACAAACTTTTGTCCAAATAGTGTTGTTGATCTTTATCGCTGTTATCATGTTACTGATAAACTGCAAAACTGTATATATTGTTCCTCTCAAATCATTAATAATAATTAGAATGCTTGCTGTTAAAGAGCTGATCCTGCACTTTTTTTCCCATTAATATCAAACAAATATTTCGATTTATCTCAATAAATCTGTACTCATTTTGCAGACATTTTATATGCCACAGGAAATCCTGTGTAGTTAAATATAGAAATGATCCCATGATTAGAACAAGCGTATTTTCCTCAACAGCTTGATCTACTGTACTATTGTATTATAACAGTCTGAACAGTTTAAATATCTGAGCAGAACTGTAATGTAATTGTTTTTTTTTTTAATGGTTGACCTAGAATGCACGTCTGCGATCTGTTGTTCTGCTAAGCTCCTCCTTCCTATCCGCGAGTCACTGAAGCTTCCTAACTGTTGCTAGGATGTTCTGTGCTCGAGGCTTTTAGCACTGTGGAAACTTTGTTTTGACTGTTGTGCGTTTATGTGCTTCGTTAAGACTGATGGATGGTTTTCATTCTGGTTAATGTGAAACAGGTGTCACCTGTTTATGCTTCCTAAAAACACGCTACACGTCACTGGTGGTGCCTGGTTTTGAATTATAGATGACATGAGCTATTGTGACAGAAAGATGCTACGCATGATGTAACGGTTCAGGTTCCTTAAAGCAGCGCTGAAGAAGACGCTAACCCGTTAAAATGCTATAGCAGCAGCTTGTTGAAATGAGAATGGAGGAGCTGAAGTTCATACCCAAACTCCATTGCAGGTCTGAGTGGAGAGCATCATCACTGCTGGTTTTCGTTGTAGAAATCATAGCGGACAATTATTGGAAGCTATTTGCTGTAATTCAGGCAGGACATAAAGCAAAACGATATGGTATACACAATAAACCATGTTTATATCATGTAGTATATGTAATCTAGTTGATGTTTTGCTGAAAAATGGCCACCTTAGGTTTCTCAGCTCCTTGTGATACTTAAAAAATTTATAATTAAATAGCGACCGATTACTCACTCTTTCAGTTTAAGGAGCGTGTAAATCTCGAAACAGGAAGTTGAATGACAAGCTCAAACAATCCCATTATTCAACACTTAGCCCCCGTAACAGATCATATTAATGCATGATTTATTCTGCAACAGATTTCACTTGGAGAGAATCCCAGACCAAGTGGACCAAAGATCGGTTTCCTGTATTTAAAGCCAGATTCAAAAACAACTTCTACATTTGAATAAACAGCACAAACTGCAAGTGTGTAAAAATGGCTGTAAATAGAGTTTCTCTCTCTCTCTCTCTCTCTCTCTCTCTCTCTCTCTCTCTCTCTCTCTCTCTCTCTCTCTCTCTCTCTCTCTCTCTCTCTGACACTGCAACCCCCTTAGTAACGGACCTAAACGACTCCCTAGTAACCGACATAGCAACTTCCTAGTAATTAATTCAGATGCTTCCTAGTAAACAACACAGTGAAACCTCAGTAACTGACATAGTGACCCCCAAGTAACTGACATAGTGAATCCTTAGTAGCTGACATAGTGATTTTCTAGTAAATGACATAGTGAGTCCTAAGGAACTGACATAGTCACTCCATAGCAACCGGCATAGTGACTCCCTAGTAACTGAAATAGCGACTTCTTGGTAACTGACGAATAACTACTTAATAACCAAAATATCATATGACATATTAACTCTTTAGTAATTAACAATAATAGAGCCCTATGTTCTACTGGGGTCAGTGATAACAGAAGCTAAATGATTAAGTATTATTAAAAGTTTTTCAGATTTAATTTGACAGTACTCTAATAAAATCAGTACGCATTGATTTGTTCGGCTCTGTGGGCATAAGGTTCAGAGAGAAAGATGTTTTTTGAGTTTCAGGTCCGCATGCTGAATGAAAGCTGTGGCTGTTAGGGCAGAGTGGCTGTAGTGGTGTGTGTGGTTGTGGAGGTTCTTCCACATTGTTGGCTGATTAAAGAGTGGGAGAGCAGGCTGGGCCTCTGTTCACCACACTCCACAGAGCCAGCACTATGATTGGCTAACATTCCTGAGGAATTCAGGCCGCCAAAGTGGCTCGTCCTCAAAACAAAAGGGAGACAGAAAGAAAGCTGTAACCAGGTCTCCTAGTTGGTCATGAAGGAGGGAAAAAAATTTGCCACTTTCCCTCTCTCTCTCTCCTGTTCTTTCAGTCCTTTTATGTGTCGAGAGGGAGGGCCGACGTGAGCAGCCCTGAGCCGAGGGCACACTTTGGGGATTTTTGTGGTGCACACTAAGGCAGGACACTGCCAGCTGTGGGCTTGAAGAAGCAGGCTGCTTGTGTTTGTTGGCATATCTAAGCCTGACATTAAGCTTCTTTCAAGGAGATCTACCTGAATGGCCTGCTTGTAAATCCGCCCTCGTGTAGAACTGATCGGGTTTAAACCAGTTTCCGGCATCCTGCAGGACATCCGAGGTGAGAATCTACTGCTAGAAGCTCAGGTGAGCTGCTTATCCTGTGTGAATACTGGTTTTGGAGGAAGAAAGAACTCTGTCATGCATGTCAAAGGTGCAGTGGTATATATGCTTGCATCCTTTTTGCAATTAAAACTCTTTCTTCCGTGCTGGTGGAGGACCGTAATTGTGGTGCTCCAGCGTGCGGTGAAATCATGATCCATTTTAAGGAGTTGCATTCTGGTCTTTGAGACAAGCCACAAAAATGTGCTGGAGTCGCCATAAATTTGTGGTGAAACATGGAACAGAGTCGCCAAGCTTCTGAGCTGCATCAGCAATTAGCACTTTTTTATTTAGATGTTTTGCTCTGGCTGGTGAATAAATTAGGTCTGTTTGGCAGCTGTTTTTCGTTTGTTTTTTTTCCCCCTTTGGCTTTTGTACTTTCTCACGCTCTTTCTCTCTCAACCGTCATTTCTGATTGCAGGTATTCCCAGGCACAGCAGGCTAAATCTACATTGGCTGCATGATTTATTTATTTGTATATTTATTTGGTCAGCCAAGAAAAGAAATGAACTCTTTGTAAACCCTTCAGGCTGAAATCTGTGGATGAATGCTGCATCATCCCTCACACTGTTGCTAATCTTTTTTTTTAAACAAATTAACTGTAAACATTTTCTCATAAATTTGAGTGAGAAATGAGAGATTTTTTGTGCCAAACCGAACTGTATGATAAAGTCCCTGTAATAACGGGTTCTCTCCGTTTTTTTTCTTCCTCTGCTACATTTCTCTTTTGAGTGCAAAGCGCTTTTCGGCTTTTAAACGCGCAGCGACGAGGCGGCTAACATAGTGCTTTTATTGATCTTTTCTCCAGGCAACATCACATGACGGCTGAATAAAGGACAGAAAATAGAAGTGGTACTCGGCGAACGCGCCTTCTGAACAGTTAAATACAGACTTGCTCCGGCCCTGAGTTTTGTGTTCTGGCTATAGTGGCCTTTTGCATGGCACGTGCCAGCGGGGTTTTGGGCCTCAGGCAGTTTCTAGGTGCTATCGTTATGCTAGCTTGATAGTTGGTCATGGTATTAATTAAATTAAATTCATTTTAATTTGTATACTGTTACACTTTTAACAATAGGTCATGTCTCAAAGCAGCTTTACACAGGTAATATGTTAATAAATAATGAATAGGATTGTTCTTTATAATTGTAAGTTTGTCCCTAATGAGCGAGCCGGTGGCGACTGTGGCGAAGAAAAGCTCCCTAAGATGGCATAAGGAAGAAACCTTGAGAGGAACCAGACACAAGGGGGAACCCATCCTTATCTGGGTGGCACAGAATTTCCATTGATTACAGCTAAACGCTGCTGAGGTGTGCAGTGATGGTGATCAAATGCAACCTGTAGTCATGAGTCATTGTAGCACACTGGAAATCAATAGGGGGATTCACTCTGTATAATATGTCCCTGGCTTAACTGTCACTAAGAGGCTGCAAGAATGTACAGTCCTACTTTATATCATTCTTATCGCCATTAGTCGCGTTGTTGCGCTTGGTTTTGCAAAGGTTTACAATAATCCACAAATAGTCAAAATTCCAAAAATGGAAATGACTATTTGTTTATTTACTTTTTTCAAATTCTGTCCCCTGCTGTCTAGGGATATCTAATCTTAGAAGGCATCTTAATAACAGGACATGCCTTCGATCTCTACTCACATAAGGATCTCGTACAGCTTGGCAGGACTTTGCGCTTGGGTTCAGTCTGGCTGCGTTAATGCAGCTCCTGGCATGCCTCAGAAAGCTGCTGGAGGGAGCAGGTGTTGTTTGGCACATTTCATCCGTGACACTTTGACAGCAGTTCGGTGGCCCATTGTATGGGCAATAAATAAGCAGAAAGGAAAGAGAAATGTTGTTCTTTATAACCGAGAAAGCAAGACTGCTGAGAGTGTTGTGTGGGTGTGTGTTTTTATGCTCTCAGTCTGCCAAAATGCCACGTAACTTAACTCTGTCATCATGCAAAGTCACTTCATCTATTTCAGGGCATTTTTAAATGTGGCTTTTTCTACCAGATTCTAGGCCCATAGAGAACAATGTCACCACATGTTAATGGATTCCTAGTATGTACTTTTTCAGGGATGATATGAACCTGATTGCTGAATCTGTATATTGTGAAATGTCCCGTCATTGGTTTGTTGCCTGACTGTGCTCACCTGTTTTGTGTTTAGTTCGGATTAGATTTACACCATGTTGTGTCAATGTCTCAAAGTCATTACATGACTTTATTTGTTATGTCCAATCCTTGTTTTTTTTTGTTGTTTAAGTTTCTGTATAGTGTTTCCTGGTATGTGTTAGCACTGGTGATTATGACTACTGTGTGTGTTGTCGAAGATTATTTTTTTTCTTCACCTTTATATACACAGATAGTCCCCGAGTTATGAAGGTTTGACTTATGATTTTTCAATCTTACCGGCATTATATATATATATCTATGGACAATTTCACAACATTGTGACACCTGACTTTCTGAGCCATACAGTGGCTCTTGGTGGTACACAATTGTATAGAATATATAGGATTTGTATATTGTAAAGGATGCGGTAGCATTAAATTTACCCTTCACAATAACTAGGAGAGCCAAACCTATTCCAGCATGACAGTGCCCAAGCTAGCTCAGTGAAGATATGCTTTCTATTGGTTGGAGTGGAAGATCTTGAGTGACCTTCTATAAAGATCTGACCTCAAACCTATCGAACACCTTTGGGATGAATTGGAATGCTGGAATGCATCTGATTTCACTAATGTGACTGAAGGAGCAAAAATCTCCACACCCACACTCCAAAATCTAGTGAAACATCTTTCCAGAATAAAGGAGGTCATTATAACAACAAATGGGGACTAAATATGTAATAGAAAATATAAAAAGCAAAAATCTTATAGGTACTTGTCCATATAATGTATTTGTACAAAGACATCAAGGTTTCCATGAGAAACACATCATGTGTGCAGCTTAAAGAGGCAGAACTAAAAAAAGCTGTTCATCTTAATCTTTGAATTCATTACATGAAGCTCCCTCCCATTTTAGGCTTGTGTGCATAATGTTCTGGCAAAGGCAATGAACTACAGAGAAAGCAACGACTGCTGATTAGACCTAATTACCTAATTGTAGGATGTTCTTATTATTTATATAAAAATAGCAATAAGACTGCCTGGCAGTTATAGCTTCACTGAATGGTAATACATTGTATGCTAATGTGGCTCAACAACACTAATTACTGAGGTCTAATGGATAAAGACTGAGACTGGAAAAAAAATTGTAATAGAAATGAAATAATCAACACATTCATGAAATCTAGCTCAGAGTTTTGTGACTGCTGTTGAATATTTATTCCCCCAAACAGTGAATACAGCTCTGGTATTTATTATAGTAACGGCAGTACGGCATCTTAGCGCACAAAAAACGCTTGGCTATGATTCCAGGAAATTAATATGACATAAAATTGAGGTTATGATATATATGGTGGTGTGGCAGCTGCCTGGCGGTTATGGATATGTGGTGTTGATCAGATTTTGGTGTCTGCTTGGCACACGCTTGTTGTTAGAACAGTGCTGGTGTCGAATTAGAATTGAATTAGAATTTATTGATATAATAAACTGTTGCAAACTTATATAAAAATGAACTAATATTTCATTAAGATTTTACTATGGCACTTTATTAATCCAATAAAGTTCATAACCCAGAGTAGATAAGTGTGAGATTCGTTGGTGTCTGAATGCAGTATATTTTTCAAAGAGCAAAAAAAGAGCGATTCAGGAAAATGAGCCTTAGGCTGCTGTTTTTGAAACAGAACATGCAAAATGCATATGAATCCAATACAATAATGGAAACCTAATCATGACAGCAGTGTTTGCTAAAACTTATATAACACCTGTTTTTTTTAACTCTATGTACAACATAGAAAGAATAATTCAGCATATTCCTAAAACCACTCCCTTAGAACTTAATGGTATAAACTTACTGTACCGAACCTTTCAGTGGTGTGACGTGGAAATGGGTCGTGTCTGAAGAATGAAGCTTTTTAAAGCTGTAGATGTGCTTTTGAATTCTACTGAATATGAATTTCCAAAATGCGGCAGTGATTTCTTTAACCTTGATTTGTTTATTGAGGAAGAGCTGTGAAGAGTTTGCTGCCCGTGTGTGCATGTGTGTGTGTGTGTGTGTGTGTGTGTGTGTGTGTGTGTGTGTGAGAAAGCATGAAAATATATAAAAAATTATAATAATACAATTATATATACACATACATACATACTTTTACATATAGGGTTTATTTTTAAGGAAGGAAGGAAGGAATGAGAGAGAGACAGAGAGAGAGAGAGAGAGAGAGAGAGAGAGAGAGAGAGAGAGAGAGAGAGAATTTGTTCAGTATTTTTCAGAAAATATTTCTAACTTGCCCCAAAGCCCAAACTGTTTATTCCACTCAAACTAACATGTTTATTTTTCCTTCTTGGCTCTTTCATGCTTGCTTACTTTTTTCCCTCCCACCTCCTGTTTTTATTCCAGATCCATTTCTCTTAAGAAGAGAAGCGTGTGTGTCAGTCTGATGCAGTAATAAGAGGTAAAGGGCTGCCGCTGACACGTCTACCGCTGAGTCGTTTTGCAAAGTGATTTCAGCTGCCTGTTTTTGTTGGTGTGATGAAATAATAACAGGGTTTGTCTCTAGCGCTTGATAGCCTGGGCGGAGGTGGGCAGCCTCAGAAACGGCAGTGTGGCCTAAAAAACTGCAGGGATTGATTTTGAAAGACTTAGGGAGAGGTTGTTCCTCGGCTGCAGGTACCTGCTAGTTTTCACTGGGCAGGTTAGTGTTATGAGCTGATAGTACTGTCTGAAGGGATTAGGGTTTGGACTGCATCTGCATGTTTTTCCCCCTGTTTGCTGTGTGTTTAAACTTGTGTCCTGTTCACTACTCTGCAGCCGAGGTTGCAAAAGTATCCAAAATATTTAAAGCACATCGACTAAGTAATTCCTGTGGTGAAAGTTGATGTAATGCTTTAAATTCTTTCGAAAGTACCAGAAAAATTTGCTGAAGAAAGCGACCTCTGCTTCAACTCCCGCACTGATTCGCTGATACGCTTTTACCGAAAATTCATGCTTCGTTCACTAAAAGGACAAAAATGAAAGTAAACATTAGCTACGGCTGAATCTACAACTAGGGATCAATGATGCTGGAGGGAAAAGGTGTGTAGTCACAAGTACCAGTTGATTTTACTGCACAATCTTCAGTTGGCATTCAGATATAAATAGAAAGGAGCGTTTACATTTTAGCCCAATAATGAACTCAAAACGTACATCCAAATCAACACAAGAGCGGTTAATCTGAAAGATGATCAATGTTTTTAAACAGCTCAGGCAAAGCCCAGACCCTAATCCAATTTGAATTGCTTGGCGTGACCTGAAGTGGGTTGTGTATTTTACATTTATGGTATTTGGCAGATGCCCTCATCCAGAGCAACTTACAATTATCCCAAGGGCCCAACAATGGTGGGTCGGTGATGTTGGGATTTGAACTCTCAACCTTCTCATCAGAAGTCTAACAGTTTCCACTGAGCTTCCACCTCCTGCTGTTAGCACTTCCTGCACACAACAGAACAGCCTTACAATTTGTTGGATCTAAAATGTTGTTGCGTTAGAAAATAGGGAAAAATATAACCAAGTCAGCAGAGACTCTTCCCCCAAAAGACAGAGTGGTGTAATAAAAGAAGCTTTAACGAAGTACCGGTGTATTTTTCCATAAAAAAGAAAAAGCTACAGATTGTGTTTCACTTTGTGGAAAAAAAGTTCTGACTTCCATTTATGATTTTTCTCGGTTTCATTATTTACCGAAAAAAAAAAACATGCCATTGTAACAGGGCTGTGTAAACTTTTCATATCCACTGAAAGTCCTTGAGTTTCATTCCCAGCTCAGTATTCTGCCTGTGTGCGCCTGCTCTATATGCTGTTATTGTTTGCTTACTCTTTTTATAAATCCTGAATCAATCAAGTAGCATTCTGCATACTCAGCTATTTTCAGTATTTTACACTATTAAGCAGAGTACGGCTCTCTGTTTCAGCAGAATCGCGATCATTCAATGTCGCTTGGATTTTTATCACGAAGGATTGGAAGATATACGCATATCTTATATAAGGAGAAGTAGTTTCACGGTGAGTGTGATAGATTTTGTATGTTCGTCTATGTGCACTGTACCCAAATGTATTCCTGTGGGATATTAATCAATGTGAATGTTTCCAAACACAATTAATCACAGTACATAAACAAAAGATGGGACACCTGACACAATGTGCTTCTTCCTTAAAATGTTTTCATAAAGTTGGAGGCACACAATTATATAGGATTCCATTTTTCTTCAATTGAACTAGGAGACCCAAACCTGTTCCAGCATGACGATGCTTCTGTGCACAAGCCAGCTCCATGAAGATCTGCTTTAGATGGATTGGAGTGGAAAATCTTTTCTGGCCTGCTATAGAGCACTGACCTCAACCCTATTGAACACCTTTGGGAGAATTTGGAACGTTGACTGCACCCCCAGGCTTCTTCAGCCTACATCAATACCTGATTTGACCGGAGCCCATGTGGCTGTTGAGGACTAAATATGAAAAGGGATGTTATGGTCAGGTGTCCACAAACTTTTGTTTATATCGTGTATAACAAACAATATGACCTGAATCAACCTTGAATTTATTTTGCCAACTGTATGCTTTCACTTCTGTACTACTGTAGCAACACTATGCAAAGTATCACAGATTGTGAGCACATGATACGTCTCTCTTTCTCTCTTTACTGCATCTCAGTTTAGGATGAGAAGCTTAGCATAACCTGTTCTATCATAATTTGCTATGATTAGATTAAATATTGAATATATATTGTTTCTATTGGCTGAGAAATCCAGGTGCCCCAATACTTTTGTCGATATAGAGCAGGGGTCACCAATCCGGTCGCCCGCAAGGACCACAATAGTCGTCCGCAGGCCTTTTCTCACCAGTGAGCTGCATCACATTTTTTTTTTTTGCTATTCTAGATAGATAAAACTTATACTGTAACTAGATATTTTTACTCATGTCAGCATTTTCTGTAGAAAATCTGCCTTTTCTGGTTTGTTGGAAATTTATTCTAAAACACTATCATGTATGTATCCATTGCACGTGTAAATCCATCATGCTGTGCTGTTTATTCCTGAATAAGTGTGTGAAGTAAAAATGAAAGACATTTTTTAACACAGGTCCCCAGAGTTCACAGCTTAGGAAAATATTGTGGACATGGACATTTACTGGACTTGAGTAAACTTTTCATTAGGTATTTTAATTTTGGGAAACTTTTCCTTAAGTACATGTTAATGTTTAGTATCCGACTGATTACTCCAGTGTGTTTCAGACTCAATATTTCAGTTCTGATTTCTTATTATTAATCAATAGACGTTAAAAACTGACAAAAGGTGTGTATTTTAATTATCATCTCTGTTTTATGTTATTTATAAATGAGAGAAGATTTTTTTTTTATTAAAATAGGCTTAAAATCAACTTCAAATGATCTTTAAATTACATAAAACTTTTCCTTCGTGTCAGGGAGCGTAGAGCTGGCTGGTTGTGTGGACTTTAATGTGATGCGCAGTTCCTCCATCAGCCAGAAGGGGGCACTGCTCGTAAACCTTTAACTCCTTTAACATTCCTAAACCAGGATTAGGTAACAATCATTGTTGAGTTTCGAAATAAATGGTAAACTCATAATTACAATATGGAGACCGTATTTAAGGTTACGTTTTTAATTACAATACGTCTAATGAAATCAGGAAAGCATTAAGATTGATGATTCAAAAGTTCTGTAGAAAGCATATTTCAATATGCATTCGAAATGGTCCTGTTCATGACCCTGTTGGTGCTCATCATCACAGAGAACTCAGAACTCAGGAATGTTTGCTTGTATCGCTACAAGTCCCACAAGCCAACACTCATATTAACCGTCATGGACGTGTTTTTGTGCTTCCAGCAAAACAGCAGCTCTGAGCTGAAATCTCTGCAGCTCATGAGGCGATACTTGGCATTATATACCCACAAATACATGCATACATACATACATACATACATTCATTCATTCATTCATTCATTCATTCATTCATTCATTCATACATACATACATATCTCCTGAATCCGATTGTCTGCTGGATAAAACTTAATTCAGTTCTTTTTGTGTGCGTCCATGCTTTTAAAAATGAACGTTGTCCCAAAACAGCTACGTTACTAAACAGACTGAAAAAATATATATTAGCAACATAAATTAGCCTCTATAAGTTTATCCCTAATAAGTGAGCCAGGGGCAGGAAAAAGCTCTGAGATGTTAAAATGAGAGGAACCGGTGGTCAGTAACGAAGTAAATGCAATATGTTACTGTATTTAAGTATTTTATTTTTCACGTATTGTACTTTTCTGAAGTCAAATATCGTAATTTTTACTCATTTCGCAAAATCAGTGGAATTTATAAGCGAATAAAAACTATTATATCATGTCACGGTCAATAAATGTGGTCAGGACTCGGAGTGTTCACCCACTGCCCGTTCCCTCACTCATACACTCAGAAAGAGAGGCGGGAGTTGGGTGACGTCACATCACTAAGGAGAGCTGAATCCAAATTACAATTATGGATGACAAAAAAAAAGTTTTAAACCCTCAGTAGCCTAATTCAGAAAAGAAAATAGAAAAGAAGTAGGGGGGAAACGTGCAAAAGATAAAGGTGTGTATGCAGCTCATCTTATTATGAGGAGAGTAAAGACTAATGCATTTAATAAAATAGGCTAAAACTATATATCACAGGTTATACTTGGTTGCAGCAATATTTATTTTAGTTTGCATTACATTATAATTTATAGTATGTAGTTCATTATAATATGTGTATCAACAAATGTCTTAAAGGTTTTCTCTGCTTGTACTGAAAAGCTCCTGAACTGAGTTCAATAATGGAGAATCTCCAGTGCAGTTTAAAAGGTAAATTTAAAAGACATATATTATAAGGATAGAGATGTTGTATGTATCATATGGCTACAATTCGACAAAGACTTGTTTATTCAATGACATGTGAATTTAATTGTGCAATAAATGCATTTAGGGTGATATTTATACATGTAAGGTGCTTTCAGAAATGTATCTGAGAACATGTCTTACTCATGCAGTGACGGTAGCTGAAGCAGAGAGGAGCTGAAGCTGAAACTAATCAACAGGAGAACGTCGGGCCGTGGCGTGGTTCACCCAGGGCCTCGTTTAAACTAGAACAGCCGCTGCTGCTTGGTGTATTTACTTATCACCAGCATACAGTTCAGCATCAGTTCAGCAGCAAGCAGAACACCTAGAGAGGAATAAATGATGGAAGAAACTACTGACTTAAACTTGCAACAACACCCGTGGCCTTATTTGCTTTTTTTTTTATTTAATTTAATAGATATCAATCAGTGTTTGCCTCATTAATATCATCAGATTGGTGTGCTAAGAGTAACATTAGAGTCACAGCAACTGAGGTGATTAAGCAGCAGTCCTATGATAAAAAAATCTAATAAAACATTATAGCCATAATGAATCATATTACTTGGATACTAAAGTACAATTTAAGGCAAATACTTACTTTTACTTGAGTGATATTTCACCTAGTGTATCTCTGCTTTTACTCAAGTACATGCTTTGTGTACTTCATCCACCACTGCTTAAAAGCAGCCCATCCTCATCTGGGTGGCACCGGATGTCCATTTACTACAGTTCTATCCTTGTTATCAACTGATCAAAATCAGTCACGCCAAATGTAGCCCTAAACCATTGTGGGAAAATGCACCTGTGGTCTATATATAAATATTCCTGTAGGTATTCCACACGTCCTCAGCTTATTGATAAATATTGCCATGTTGCTCATTTCAAAATCCAACACAACCTCCTACGCCTAGCACTTACGCAGGTGCTAAACTGTTCATGCACCACAGGAGCTGGCAAAGAAAACATCCCTTCAGTAAATCATTGCACTCTACTTAAAGAAAGGCTATCATATTTGCTTTTCGCTTCTGGTTTTGCTTTGTCTCCTGAAGGAAAATCTGTTCTTGGAGCAATGGAAATATGGATCTTATACTGTATGACTCAAGATGGTCAAACACAATTCCATGCCATTTAAGTGCATGGAATATTTTTAGGTCCTCTTGATCAATTCTTGTTCATTTCCTGGAATTGGTTGTGTGCATAGGGTTGTGTAAAAGAGTGCTCCCCAACCCCCAGGCTGCGGACCGGCACCGGTCCGTGGGTCAATTGGTACAGAAAGAATACATAACTTACATTATATTATTTTCCTTTTATTTATTATCAGATTCTGTTTTATTTTGGAAAATTCCCGGATTCTCTCCGCCACATCTGTCTATGATTTACTCTTGATGCACTTAATGATGCCTTAGTCACATGTCTTACCTCCATCCGCTACCTTCTAAAAGGGGCTGCTCCGGCCGCTAACACATAATACATTACCGCTAAATTCAAACCCCCAAGCGAGCAAAATAAACAAAACAACAACACAGTGGAATTCACGTTTATTATTATATTTAGAAAATAACAGTTTTTATGCGGGTCGTATCATTTTATTTTCTTGTATTTATCCGCCACACCTTAAAGGCCGGTTCGTGAAAATAGTGTCTGACATTAAACCGGTCCGTGGCGCAAAAAATGTTGGGGACCGCTAGTGTAAAAGGCTCTAAACATGCAGTACATTATGGTGATGGGATGAATATCCGTGAGGAAAAGTTGTGGCTCTTTACTGCCTTCTTGCCTCTAAAAAGCATTCAGGCTGTTTAATGTTAACTCATTGGTTAAGTTGCTGGTTTCAACAAGCTGCCACTGCTGGGCCCTAGAGCAAGGCCCTTAACCCTGGAATAGGAACTCACTCAATTTTTTTAACTCAAGCATGAGGGTGGCAGTGAGGTGGACTTCTATTCCATCAAGAATACTGGAGTACTCCTGAGAGTACTCCAGTGTTATTGTAATACCAGGACCTCCAGAAAGAGCTAATTGAACATCAGGACTTATATCTGTTGATATTTTTACTTGCCAAGATTCGTTTGGTTTGGTTTATTTAGTTTTAGGGGTTTTTTTTTGGTAGTGTGGGAAGTGTAAAGGAAGCAGATGCAAGAGCTCAAAAAGATTGTTTTATTTTACAAAAAGAAAAGCAGCAAACGAAAAAAAAAAAAAAAAAGACCGCCTTTACTGTTTTATATATTTATATATATATTACTATTTTATATTGTGCAGCCTTAAACTGCAATCTTTTTCTCATTAATCTACACTCAGTACTTCATAATGACAAAGTGAAAACAAAATGTTTGTAAATTTATTAAGAAGAAAAAGAAATGAAAAATACCACCACAGCATGATGCTGCCACCACCGTGCTTCACTGCTTTTGGGAGGTGATGAGGGTTGCCTGGTTTTCTCCAGACATAACGTTTAAAATTGAGGCCAAACAGTTCAATCTTGGTTTCATTGGACCAGAGCATCTTGTTTCACACAGTCTGAGAGTCCTTCAGGTTCCTGTTGGCCTGTTGAAGGACCTGATAGGAACTTTGTCCCATCTCCACACACTTTTAGGAGCTCAGAGTGACCATTGGGTATAAAAAGTCATGTGACATGACATGTCAGAGTGCAGTGGCTTGTGGGATATCAAGCCCAGATATGTGTTTTCATTCTATTCTATTATTTTATTTTATTTTAACACCTATAAAGGGCCGAGAATTTGTAGTTTGGAGGAAAGTCTGAGGAATGGAAACGTTTTAATACAGCTTGCTTTTCTGTTTCTGTTCTGATTAGGACTTTAAGACAAAAACACTACAGGTTGAAACTATTTTTGTCACGTCAGCTGTTTTCGGATTGTTTCTCAGCATCCCATCTCCCTCAACACATCATTTTTTAAACTTTAATACAAATATCTCAAACCACAGAAGAGCTTCTTGTGCTGTTCTTGTCTATTATCATATGCTATTTTTTTTATAGCAGTGTTAAGCCCCGCCCACTTTGCAAGTCCACATCCCAAACCTCATGCAATCCACATAGCTATAAGCAATAGAGTACAACACTATATAATATTAGTATTTTCTTGTACTGGTGATGTTTGGTGATGTGATTTGGAATGCAGCTTCTGTGACTTCTGTTTGTTTGATTGTTTTTTTTTTAATGGTAGTTAACTGTCCGACTTCCATTTTTACCCCATAGTGATGTTGGAAATTAGATCAAGTGCTTTTTATGCTTTTGGGCAAGCAGGTTTCGTCCAGAACTACATGATAATTCTGTTATTAGTCATCTATTCTGATATGACATTTCTTCCCGAGCACCTTGTCTCCATTCCCCTGATTCATTATTAACGATGAAATCGAAACACGGGTGATTCCAGACTCTGATTGGATGCTGTATGCGGCATTTAAACACATCATCTCTTCATAGGCTTCTTTTAGATCTCCTTGTTGTTTGTCTTTTTCTCTGTTTTATTATGAGATAACATTCACTCCTGTTACCATGAGCTCGTACTGAGCAGGATGCAGCCGATACGCCGAATATGCAGACACTTTGTATTAATGTCCGCATGCAAAGCAGGATGCTATTCGAGTGGCCGCTTTCATCATTGCGAAGGCGGCAGTCTTTTTTAGTCCTCCACTGATGCTGTCCTTTAGCTGCATTCGGAGACTGAGGTGGATCCTGTGCACATGAGCAAAAAAAAAGTGCAACGTTAACATCTTTTTTTTTTCTTTTTTTATGTCTCCTATCTCAAATTTCAAGCGAAAATGTCTAGCAAAAACGTGGTCATCATTAGGCGAGTTTCGCTTCAAATATCTGCATAGAACTCGAAAAAATGAAAATAAAGCATTCGCTGAATTCATTTATTCAAGTTAAGAATTCAAAATACGTTATATGGGCAAAAGTACTGCAACATCTGACTTTTTCCAGCCGTATCAGATGTTTGGGTGTGGTAGCATTAAACAATAAACCTGTTCCAGCATGACAATTCCCCTGTGCACAAAGCCAGCTCCATGAAGATGCTTTACATGGATTGAAGAAAAAGAACTTCAGTGTTCTTCTATAAAACTCTGACCTCAAACCTACTGAAGCTTTGGGAAGAATTGGAACGCTGACTGCACCCCAGGCCTTCTCACCTCATCTACATCAGTACCTGACTTTACCGACTCCCTTAAGGCTGAATGAGCAAACACACACTCCAAAATCTAGTGGAACATCTTCTCGGAAGAGTGGAGGTTATTATGCAAATGAGAACTAAATGTGGAAAGAGTTCAAAAAGCACAAACTACAGTAATCTTCTTCTTCTTCTTTCGGCTGCTCCCATTAGGGGTCGCCACAGCGGATCATCCGTCTCCATACCACCCTGTCCTCTACATCTGCCTCTTTTACACCCACTACCTGCATGTCTTCCCTCACCACATCCATGAACCTCCTTCTTGGCCTTCCTCTTTTCCTCCTACCTGGTGGCTCCATCCTCAGCATTCTTCTACCAATATAATTCATGTCCCTCCTCTGCACATGTCCCGCACCTTGTCACCAAAACATCCTACATGCGCTGTCCCTCTAATAAACTCATTTCTAATCTTATCCATCCTCGTCACTCCCAACGAAAACCTCAACATCTTCAGCTCTGCTACCTCCAGCTCCACCGCCTGTCTTTTACTTAATGCCACTGTCTCTAATCCATACAACATCGCAGGTCTCACCACAGTCCTATAAACTTTTCCTTTCAATTTCGCAGATACCCTACTATCACAAATCACTCCTGTCACTCTTCTCCACCCACTCCACCCTGCCTGCACTCTTTTCTTCACTTCTCTAACACACTCTCCAGTACTTTGCACTGTTGACCCCAGGTACCTGAATTCCTCCACCTTCTGAAGCTCTTCTCCCTGCAACCGCACCACTCCACTGCCCTCCCTCTCATTCACACACATGTATTCTGTCTTACTCCTACTGAGTTTCATTCCCCTTCTCTCCAGCGCATATCTCCACCTCTCCAGGCTCTTCTCAACCTGCTCCCTACTCTCACAACAAATCACAATATCATCCGCAAACATCATAGTCCAGGGAGACTCCTGTCTGACCTCGACCGTCAACCTGTCCATCACCACTGCAAACAGGAAAGGGCTCAGGGCCGATCCTTGATGCAGTCCAACCTTCACTCTAAACCAGTCTGTCGTACCTACTGCACACTTCACTGCCGTCACACTGTCCTCATACATGTCCTGCACCACCCTCACATACTTCTCTGACACACCTGACTTCCTCATACAATACCACAACTCCTCTCTTGGCACCCTGTCGTACGCCTTCTCTAAATCCACAAATACACAATGCAATTCCTTCTGTCCTTCTCTATACTTCTCCATCAACATTCTCAAAGCAAATAAGGCATCTGTGGTGCTCTTCCTCGGCATGAAACCATACTGTTGCTCACAGATGGTCACCTCTTCTCTCAGCCTGGCTTCCACTACTCTTTCCCATAACTTCATGGTGTGACTGATCAACTTAATACCCCTGTAGTTACTGCAGGTCTGCACATCTCCTTTATGCTTAAAGATCGGTACCAGCACACTTCTTCTCCATTCCTCAGGCATCTTCTCACCTTCCAAAATCCTGTTAAACAATCTGGTTAAAAACTCCACTGCCATCTCTCCTAAACATCTCCACGCTTCTACCGGTATGTCATCTGGTCCAACCGACTTTCCACTCTTCATCCTCTTAATCGCTGCTCTCACTTCCTCCTTACTAATCTTATCTACATCCTGCTTCACCAACTCCACATCATCCAACCTTCTCTCTCTCTGGTTTTCCTCATTCAACAGCTGCTCAAAATACTCACTCCACCTTCTCAACACACTCTCCTCACTAGTCAACACATTTCCCTCTCCATCCTTTACTGCTCTAACTTGCAGTACATCCTTTCCAGCTCGGTCCCTCTGCCTGGCCAATCGGTACAAATCCTTTTCTCCTTCCTTAGTGTCCAACCTCTCATACAGCTCCTCATATGCCTTTTCCTTGGCTTTCGCCACATCCCTCTTAACCTGCTGCCGCATCTCCTTGTACTCCTGCCTACTTTTCTCATCACTCTGTCTATCCCACTTCTGTTTTGCCAACCTCTTTCTCCTTATGCTCTCCTGCACTTCCTCATTCCACCACCACGTCTCCTTGTCTTCCTTTCTATTTCCAGATGTCACACCAAGTACTTTTCTAGCTGCCTCCCTCATCACTCCTGCAGTAGTTGCCCAATCATCCAACACCTCCTTAACACCACTGAGCCTCTCCCTGACCTCTTCCCTGAACCTCACACTACACTCTTCTCCCTTCAGTTTCCACCATCTTATTCTCCTTTCAGTCCTCACTCTCCTCCTCTTCTTCTTCGCCTCCAAAACCATCCTACAGACCACCATCCTATGCTGTCTAGCTACACTGTCCCCTGCCAACACCTTACAGTCGCCAATCTCCTTCAGGTTGCATCTCCTGCATAGCACATAGTCCACCTGTGTCAGTCAAGTCAAGTCAAGTTTATTTGTATAGCGCTTTTCACAACAGACATTGTCTCAAAGCAGCTTTACACAAATCAACAGTGAAGGTGAATGGTGTGAATTTGTCCCTGATGAGCAAGCTGTGGCGACTGTGGCAAGGAAAAACTCCCTTAGATGTTATGAGGAAGAAACCTTGAGAGGAACCAGACTCAAAAGGGAAACCCATCCTCATCTGGGTGACATCAAGAGTTTGATCATAAATCTTTCAACAATACAGAACACTGGAGAGTGAGAGCTAACATGAGCACTGGAGTATAAGATTATAAGTGATGTTCTTTCTGCAGTCTTATACAGTCTATATGGTTAGTAGCTCCGAGTTTTATGAGCTCAGCATTTGTGATCACCACAGATCCAGCATCAGCTTCTCCATGCCAGAGCCTTTAAACACTCCAGGAGGTCCAATGTCAAACTCCACACATGTAGCGGGATCCAAATGGCACTGGTACGTCTCTAGATGGTTCGGGATGTTTGTGAGTTCGGCATCTACTTCTTCAAAGGTCCGTAATCATCACGAGGTGGGAGGTGACTGGAGCTGGCCAAACCTCAGGGTGTCTCGGGATGGGGAGAGAAAGAGAAGCAGTGGAGAGGAATTAGCGTAGCTGCTGTTCATGATATTAACAGCACAAGTTGATAATGTGCATGTGATCAGATGTTCTGGAGCACAAGGTTATGATGTGATGTGTGTTATGTGTAGGCTTTGCTAAAAAGATATGTTTTTAATCTACACTTAAACTGGGTGAGTGTGTCTGAGCCCCGAACACCGTCAGGAAGACTATTCCAGAGTTTAGGAGCTAAATGTGAAAAAGCTCTGTGTGCACCTTCCTCCACTCTTATACGTCACCCTATGATCCTCCTTCTTCTTAAAATAAGTGTTCACCACTGCCATTTCCATCCTTTTAGCAAAATCTACCACCATCTGCCCTTCCACATTCCTCTCCTTAAAACCATACCTACCCATCACCTCCTCGTCACCTCTGTTCCCTTCACCTACATGCCCATTAAAGTCCGCCCCAATCACCAACCGTTCTTTCCTAGGTACACCATCTACCACTTCATCTAATTCACTCCAGAATCTTTCCTTCTCCTCCATCTCACAGCCAACTTGTGGAGCATAGGCACTGATGACATTTATCATCATCCCTTCAACTTCCACCTTCACGATCATCACCCTATCAGAAACTCTCTTCACCTCCACTACACTCTTACTGTACTCTTCCTTCAGAATCACCCCTACACCATTTCTCTTTCCATCCACACCATGATAAAACAGTTTAAATCCACCTCCAATGTTCCTGGCCTTACTCCCTTTCCACTTGGTCTCCTGAACACACAGCATACCTTTACCCGTCATAGTACCAACATTTAAAGTACCAACCCGAACCTCCACTCTCCTACACTGCTCCTTTCCCTGCCGTCTCTGTAGACGTCTTCCTCCTCTCCTTTTCCTCCTTCGGCCAACAGTAGCCCAATTTCCACCGGTACCCTGTCGGCTAACGATACCTGTGGCGGTCGTTGTTAACCCGGGCCTCGACCGATCCGGTATGAAATTCTCATTTGTGATCCGCATATTTGATTTGGCACATGTTTTACGCTGGATGCCCTTCCTAACGCAACCCTCCCCATTTACCCGGGCTTGGGACCGGCACTAAGAATGCACTGGCTTGTGCCTCCCTAATGGCTGGGTTACAAACTACAGTAATATTATAGACTAATTTTGAGGTGTCCACAAACCTTTTTGTCCATATAGTGTATTTTGGCTTAGGAATTAAGTAATCAATCACCTGATTACTTAACTACTATTAGAAATAGGGGTGTAATGGGTTGTCTGATTAAAAATTAGAGGTGCAATTAAATATTTACAGTTCAGTTCAATTCATTCTCACCAATTGGTTTGGTATGATTTTATGGATATTTTTGGGAAAAAAATAAAAAAAGTAAACAAATCATGATAAAAAATACAAAGACTTATTACTTTTTTTATTCTGTACTACAAAATATACTACAGGTTCAGCATATCTTAAAAAAGACATAGCCAGAAGTCAAGCCGAGGTAAAGTAGACTACAGTGGCATTGTTCTGGTGTCATTTGAAAACTTCTGCAGAGCAATTTTCAACAGGTATAACACTTATATACCTGTATAACCTTTAACAGCGTGGGTCACTACACATGTGCAGGTGAATCCCAGTATCTTTGGATTCTCCCCATCAAATAATGTAATCATATGACCAGTATTCTGTCTATAAATGTGAACCTAACAGGGTGCAAAGATTGGGACTTTGGGAACGTCATAATGCTTAATTCCTGTGTGGAAAGTGAAACAGAAATTCCACAATGTTAATTGGCATGTTCCACATCGCACATCATCGCACTTCCATCCCATAATAAGCCATATGTTTTTGCCAGAAGTGGAGCGTGTCTTGTATTATTACATGTGGAACTGTCTTCTGAATTATTACATATTTTGCGGGCAGGGATGTGCCGCCGATGTGTCTCCAAAGAAGATTTTCCAGCAATGTCATAATGAAGTTCAAGATCGTAGGTAAATGTAACATATGCTGTACAAATATTCGCATTGTATTTTTTTATATTTGGCCAGTGTGAATACTAACACAGCATTGCAGAAATGTGCAAATGAGCTCATTAGCTTTATTGTACTTTATGAATACATTTTCCTGTCCTTTCAGTGGAGGGGTTGTCTATCTGTCTTTCATACTTGCCTACACGTTCTTTACTTGTTCTCTTTCTTTTCATTCTCTACATCTCTTTTATGGCTCTCCATCCCCTTTTCTGTATTCTTTTTGTCTTTGCCTCTCTCTGTCTCATAATTTCTCTTTGCCTCTCTCTCTTTCTCTCTCTCTCTCTCTCTCTCTCTCTCTCTCTCTCTCTCTCTCTCTCTCTCTCTCTCTCTCTCTCTCTCTCTGTCTCTCTCTCTCTCTCTCTCTCTCTCCAAGGGGGTCATGCAGGGGTCAGGAATCTGACGCTGTGAATGAAGCCGGCTTATGCCACTTCTCTTGACATGCAGAATTGCTCAGTCATAGTCACAAAGGCACAGCTTGCCACAATGCCGTGCTTTTTCTCTGAGAAAATATACTGCCACCTGACTGCTATTTCAATAACACAACCCTCTGCCGTCATCCATCAGTTCCCATGCCACTCTCTCTCTCTCTCTCTCTCTCTCTCTCTCTCTCTCTCTCTCTCTCTCTCTCTCTCTCCCATTCTCTCTTTTTTCACACACTCACTCTCTCACACACACACACACACACACACACACTGCTGTTAGACTGTTTAATTATTCTCTGTAATCCTTGCACTCTGTCGAGCTTCAAGTAAACTGATTGGGGTGTAAAGTTTTCGCAGCTGAGCAGTGAGTCAGTAATGCAGATTTTTTTTTGTACATACTTTATACTTTTACTATACTTTTATACTACTTGTACTATTATACTATACTATTTACTTTTAGTTTTTATTAATTTAATTAATTTATATATTATTTATATTTCTATTACATGTTGGACAGCATTTCCCTACATGTCATACTCTGTATGAATGTGTATATGACAAATAAAATTATATGTGATTTAATAATCAATGATGATGTTTGAGGTCATAGAGAAATATTGATGACCAGGCTTGAGGTTATAGGGAAATAATGAAGGATGAGGCTTGAGGTTATATGGAAATATTCAATGATGAGACTTGAAGTTATAGGAACATAATCATTGACAAAGCTTAATGTTATAGAAAAATATTCATTGACGGGGGTTGAGTTTATAGGGAGTTAATTAGTGACCCAGTATTGTGATACAGCCCAAATTGGAGTTACTGTCTTCACCCTGAAGTTGGTCATTTTTCTATAAGAGCACATCCAGAAGGGTTTCTTATTTTTACACCACAGCAATTTGCCAGTAAATACCTCACTAAATAGCAGTTGACACATCTGTGTGATCTGATATAAAACAAATCTTCTGAATGGTCACATTTCAGATTTGCTGCTGTAAAAACTAAACAAAAATCACCATGAAATCAGAAACCATTCAAATCCTATCGTAGGACACTTCATGTGCTGTCTCAATTAGTCAGAGGAAATTAGCCAAAGCAATACTTTAATTGTTACCAGGACATTTTTTCAGCATAGAAATCTGTTAAAGTAGATCTTGTTGCCAGATCAGTGCAGTGGGGTTTGTTGATCGTGTCTGTTCTTGTAAAGGTAGGAGATTGCCAGGGCCGGCTCAGTTGTGCTCCTGGGCAGCATGTAGCGTGTTATGCTATGCGTTATAGCTTAGCGAGACCGAACTTGCAGCGGTGCTTCACAGCATGTTTCATCTCTATGTAAAATCTTTTATCCATGGCATGAAGGTATTATAGTGGTCAATGGGGCCTTGAGTTTAGACTTTGTGCTGTCCTCTAGCATGTTTCAGATTTCTGTGATTTTGTTTCTCTCAGGAAGGAAACCGTAGTTTTTTCTAACATTAACTTGAACTAATGCTGGAACCTGTGAGGAAACTTTGTTTAGAATCGAAGTGTGTTTGAGTCACCAATAATTAGACATAGCCATTTTCAATTTGTTTACAGCAGGTGTGTTGACCTGAAGTAATGATGCCTCTAAGTCAAGCTGTGCTAATAATTTAATTTATTCATCTTCTTTAACCGCGTTATTCTGGTCAGAGGTCATGGTGGAATCGAACCAATACTGGGAACACTCAGCGTGAGGTGGAGATTATTTCCAATCCACCGTGCACACATGACAGGGGCAATTTAGAGTGTCTAGCATGCTTTAGGGAGGGCAAACGAAAGAGGAGAACCCATCTGTAAATTAGGAAAACCTAAATGACTCCACACAGACAGCAAGCCGAAGTCTAGACCGTATCGGACTTGGAAGCTCTGAGGCTGCAATGCTACCTGCTTTGGCATCATGCCAACCTAAAGTAATTTAATATATTGACATTATGGGACACAAAAAAAACACACTACAAGAATGTTTATCTTTGGGGAAGTGATATTATCACATGCTTGTCATATTCCAGAACATGCCTTGTAATTATTATTATTATCATCATTATTATTATAATTTGAATATGCTTGCTCCAACCTGCTCTTTTTTTAATTGTTATAGTTAGTATTCCTGGATAGGATCCAGATACACTATATTTTCCAAGTATTGGGTCACCTGGTCTTAAGTATGGTACTGTCTGTGATTTTTGAACATTGCAGTCCACATTTAGTCCCAATTTGCTCTTATAATTCCCTTCACTCTTTTGAGAAGATGTTCCACTAAATTTTGGAGTGTGCTTATGTATATTTGTGTTCATCAACTACAAAGGTATTACGAAAGGCAGGTACTGATGTAGGTGAGGAGACCTGGAGTGCAGTCAGCTTTCCTATTCATCGCGAAAGGTGTTCAGTATGGATGAGATCAAAGCTCTAGAGCAGGCCACTCAAGATCTTCCTCCCTAAAGCATGTAAACCAGATCCTCCAGGAGCTCAATTTGTGCACAGGGGCATCGCCATGCTGGAACAGGTTTGGGTTTCCAAGTTCAAGTGAATGCAAAATTGTATTATAGCTTATCTAAGGAGGTCCTGTAAAATTGAATGCCTCCAGATTTGTGGTAACAGTTTGGAAAAGAACCACATATAACAAGAAAGTTCATGTGACCCAATACTTTTGGAAATATAGTGTAACTATTCTCATAATCTCTCATAATTATTTTAGTGTTCGCTTATTTAATAATCAATAAAACGTAATGTTTCTACTACAGAATTGGTTGTTCTAACAATACAACATGACCGTTTTGAAATGTGCTGCATTCTTCAGCATTGCAGGTGTTTTGTTCATCTCTAACGATTATCCTTCATTCTTAAACAGCCTGCTTTTGCATTTATCAAGCTTGGAACAAGCTGTTTCTGACTTCTTAACTGTCTGTCAGTGTGTTCAGCAGTCATTCTCTGAGTGCTGTGCGTGTGAGATAAGTGTAACATTCCAGTATCATTAGCAAATGTGTGTACTCGCATGTGTACGTAAAACACAACGCTGACATGCCTTAAAGGCCTGAGTTCCGATGTCATTTCACGGCACAGTAAAAAAATAAATAAATAACACGTTGAGTATTCAGTGTGTGTGTGTGTGTGTGTGTTCTTCAGTCGAACATACTACAACAGTACAGCATACATTTCCTGTGGTTCTTCTCTGCTCTGACTCAGCTCATGCTGGATTTGATTCGGGAAACACTAATTAATGCTGATGAAACAGCTCAAAAAAGCAACCAGATGCTAAAACTGTGTTTATTAGTGGATCTGATATGAGGATTAGCACTAGGTTAGATAGCCAATAATCTATAGAGTCCTAGAGCAAACCTGGAAGCAAATTTAACATCTAAGAAATGTATATATAAAGCATAATAAATGATCCTGACTTGAGTGTAGCTGCAATTTTAAGAAATGCATCTGGTTTAGTGAAAAGCTCAAGATGTAACTGCTCGAATAAATGAATTCGAAGGCTACCTGATTTAATACGATTGAGTTTTTTTTCTCTACATAAAATTAAAATACTCTGCAGTGATGAGGGTAACTATGAAGGGATTCACTGGATGCAACTGTGAACCAGTTTTATGAGTATTAAAACCATGTATTAATGATTCAGTAAATTCTCTGTAATTCAGTAGATTCTGTAATTCTCAGTAAATAGAAAGATCTGCTCTGAAGCCATGCATGGTAAATGAGTAGCGCTTTACATCTGCGTATACATCTTGAAAAATCTATTTATTAAAAGACAAATAAATATTCAGCCATGGTTGTTGTGGGTCCATTCAATCCGAACTAATGCTTCATTTGTAAATAAACCACTGATTTTGCAGCTAAATATATATAAATAGGGGGCTGTAGTTTAAAAATCAATTTTGAAACTTTTTCGCTTACCTCACGATCATCACCATCGATTATATTTAATAATTTGAGGGTGCAAAATAATTAATGAAATAAAAAAAAATCTATAATTTAGTCCAATTATGAACTGAGTGATGTAGCTGAGTTTGAGGAACTGTCGCGGCTGGAACTCGCACACCACGAACCAACCACAGAGCTGGCACTTTCCACTGCGACGTTTTTTTGTGATTTCAGGGGGATAGTTGTAGTTGTGCATCTTGATATTCCAAAGTTGTAAGGGAACCACTGATTGGTTTTGCAGCTGTAATTTAAAAGTCAATAACCATCAAATGTTAGCCAACTTTCGAACTTTTCCGCTTACCTCACCATCATCGCAATTGATTCTTTTTAATTACTTGAAAGCTCCAAAAGTTGTGTTCAGAAATAAAAGCTAAATGAATTGTAGTCTGGTTCCTCCCCCAGATGCACTTTTCTTTATTAGAAGAGTTCACAGAGGAAGTGAGTGCTGCATGAGTTGTGTGTATTTTTCAGTCCTATTGTATTTGTTTTTACTGACCTTGCGCATTGTCCTTGAAAAGGAAGAGGAAGAGATAGGAAAAAAAACAAAACAAATGCTTAAATTAAACATATTTGGACTTGATTTGAGTCTTTTGTTAGTGATTGCATGTTAGTTAGAATGTCTAGTAGAGTGTGACTCTGCATTACACACACAGGTTCATGGAGTGATTTATGACCTTCCTGGAGTTGTCAAGAGCGCACCAAATACCTCTCCCTCGGGCCTCAGCTTGCAGTGGGAGGAGTAAGCGTTCCTCTCATCTTCCTTTCTTGTCTCTCCTCGGTTCCCTCTGTGATACAGGAGCAGTTCTGACTTGCAGGAGATCTGAGGTGTCAGGTGAAGTGCCACAGTAAGCTCAGAGGTTTTTATTTTTTCTAAACCGCTCTGGAAAAACTGGAGACTGGGCTCCACTGTGCTAGGGTGAAAGAGAGTGAAAGTGTGTATCTGAGTGTGTGAGATTGGAAAGGCCATGTCTGCGGTGGTGAGGAGAGCACTGGGGAGGAGGTGTCACTACTACGGGCTGTTGGCTCGCACCAGGCACTGGAGGCAGGGCCGCTCACGCAGCCGTAGCCGAGCAGCCAACAAGGGTAAATAACGCTTTAGTCATCCTTCTTGCTACTCCTGGAAGCTAGCGTACACTACTGATCTATAGTGCACAGGAATAACAATACACATAGCAGCTTTGAGTAAACTGTATCTACTTAGTTTTGCTTCCAGACGTCTTAGACAACCACAAGTCTATATTTCTTTCTGAAGTGTGTGTGTATGAGTTATAATAGATCCAAAATCTCTCCCTCAACTTAAAGTCAGTAGATCATTGTTGGTTGAAACTTGGATTTTGGTTGGATTCTGGATAACGTTTCATTAGTAATAAAAGTTTGATTCAAGCCCATGTCCATTTCATTATGCAAAACTTCTCTAGTTGTACAGCATGGAGGAATAGCTTCTTCAATTGCATTCAGATGTAGCTTGAAATGTTCTTGACCTGTTTGCCTTGATTCTGTTCTGTAGAAGAGCCAAGAGCACTTCTTCAACATTCCCTAGTGTTAAGAGTACAAATGCTTAGATGATCGGTTGATTTATAGTCTGGCACACATCCTTTTAAGTGCACAAAGACAGTTTCATCAGGCACCTGTCAGTGATCAGCAAGTGGGTTCTAAGGGAAAGTTAGCTTGGGATCTGGATCTTCAGAACCAGCTAAGTTTCGAATTCAATTGGAATTACGATGCATTATGAATAGGCTTAAATCCTCTTTTGTTTTATTTTTCCTTAGTTTTTACAATGTTCTTGAATTATTCTTGTTTTCTGGTGCTTCTCTTTTGACTTGCCATTTGTTAACATTTCATTTGAGATAGTACAGTTTTCTGCATGTACTGGACAAGTGTGCACATGAACTGTATTTTGCATCTCTCAGAGTTGCAATAGAAGATTAACTCCACTGCTTCGAGTCTACAAGTTTCACAGATAGCCCTGTTTATAGTAGGATTTGTGAGATATGGTAGTATGCAGAGATAGCATGTAGCATTATCATATAGATGTACAAGGATGCAGGATGATACATAGTGTTAAGGATTTCATTCATATACAGTGTGAATATATAATTCAAGTACAGATAAAAGAAAAATCTCTTTTGCCAGAATCAAAGACTTCCATTGGCTGATCTACAAAAAAACCTGATCTACATGTTCACTGGAGGGGAAAAAAATGGATTTATACTGTTTGTGTTGCTGGATTAATTAATAACAACACCTTTCTGATCAGAGGATCTGTTTGATGACACTATAAAGCACTTCTGTAAGTTGTAAATTATGGATGTGACCAAGTACGGTTAAAGGATTGAACAAATAACGTGTTCTTAACAGTTGCAAAAACAGAAATGAGTAGAAGTGGCTTGTCTGAAAGGTTTACTTGTAATCTGGATTAGACTACATGTGTGTGTTGGAATGTTGCCCAAAAAAAAAGTCATGCAAACTGGAGGTATGGTCAGTTATGAGGCTTAAATTCCCACCATGTACATTGATGAATGTGAGATAGCTAACTACGTAGCTGCTTGTTTGCATGTATTTTGAGAAATAGAACCAGCCACATTTGTTTAAAAAGCACAGACAAAAAAATGAAAAAAATGTTTGTGAGATTAAAAAAATCTCTAATTAAAACCATTTATGAACTGGAATGATCTAGTTGAGGAACTTTCCCAGCTAGAACTCGCACCTTTTAAATATCTACTAGATGTTCATTCATTTTATCTTTACACAATACAGTACCTTGATATTCCAAAGCCATGCAGTGCAGTTATTTTGACTTATCCAATAAATGTTTACTTTGTACTCAGTGGGACCACGTGTTAGGAGTGTATTACCAAGTCCACAAATTCTACCCATACCATAGTGACTAAAATAATAAATAAAAATTCATATAAATAAACATACATTAATAAGTCCTACTGATACTCATGTAGTTTAGTCGGAATTTTTTGTTGCCCGATCTTTCCCACAAATTCCTTCCCTTAAGGAAAGCACCTAATCAGTGGGAAACCAGATTTGGTGGTTGCAGTAGAATGTAGTGTAGGAGGTTTTAGCATGCAGACTCTAAAGTGGTAAGAGTGGATGTAGCATGCATAGTTTCTGAAGTTTTCCTGTAATGTTGGCATTTCAAAGATGTTAGAACAGTGTGAGAATTGCCTATGACCTCATTTGTTTGGCTGTTTGCCATGTAAAAAGAGAACGAAGACGTCATGAATCCATCACGATGAATAGATAGCCTACATCACTTAAGTGAATCTTTTGGGAATTTCACAAACAAACAGTCTCTCAAGTTTACCTACAATAGTACAAAAGAAAGAATACAAAATACTAAAGAACTACTTCGCGCACCAACTCTTTACAATCATGATGTGTATAAAAGCATTTTAGATTGCACGACACATTAGAATTTGAGGCAGACAGGACACAACAGTGCATTGGCTTTCTATATTATAAATCACAAACAATGAGTCTACACAGGCTTTATTTCATGAATTGCAGAAGATTAGACTTTGGTACTTTGTAACCACAACATAATTACTTGTTAATTTTGTAGTGAATTAGCTCACATTAAAGAAAACACCCACAATGTTACTTCAGAGACCATTTTTGCTCAGTTGTAGGTTTGTTTGTTATTTTGGCTAGCTTATTTTCCCCCTCAGTCTGTTTTTTGTATTCTTTGAGTGTCTCTCTTCTCTCTCAGCACACCGTGGTCTCTTCTGCTGAGACTTAAACACAGCTCCTAAGAGTCTTGCTTTCCTCGTCTTATCACCTCAGGGGATACATTCTTTTCAACAACTACACTGATTAGAGCTTTCCTCAGCCATTGTGTCTGAGTGTGTTTTTGTGTGTCTGTGTTTCATACAATATGAGGCAACAGTTGCGCATGTACAATACTAAAAATTTTTTTTTAAAGTACCTTTGATTTTAGTTTAAATACACTGCATGTGTCAATTTAAACAAATAATGTAAAATAAATTGCTGTTTATCTTTTTGTGAAGCCGTCCTCTTCGTCCAAAAAAAAAAAATCTTTATAAATTGCTACACAATGACCTTTATTAAAAATTCCCAGCTCTATAAATATACAGGAATGGGCACTGCAGGTCCTGGTGTCCCAAATACACTGTGAATAGCAGGACTGAGTTAGTCAGCTTAGTTAGATTGACCTGTTATATACATACACACACACACACACACACACACACACACACACACACACACACACACACACACACACACATATATATAGATAATACACACACACACACACACACACACACACACACACACACACACACACACACACACACACACACACATATATAGATAATACACACACACACACACACACACACACACACACACACACACACACACACACACACATCCAGTCCAGAATGTTCGATTATACCATCATATTCAACATTGCATTTACCACTAACATTAGCTATTGTATATATAGACACAATTGTATAGGATGTCTTTGTGTGGTGGAATTGTATTTTCCCATCACTTGAACTAGAAGACACAAAACCAACTAGGAAAATATGCTTTTCATGGGTTGTAGTGGAGCTTGAGTGACCTGCTGTATGGCTCTGACCTCAAACCCTATTTAACACTATTATATGAATTGGAACGCTGACTGCACCCCAGTCCTCCTCACCCTACACCAGTACCTGACGTTTCTAACGCCTTTGAATGAGCACAAATCTCTATAAACACAGTCCAAATCTAGTGCTTTAAAGCTTATGAATCATATTGTGATATCTACCTAAAATGCAAGAATATATACATTATTTCCTTCCAAGATTAAAATTAAATGCCATTTTAATGCAATTTCTCCTGTTCTTAATTGACTCTGCTCCCTCAGACTGTCCACACCCCTCAAAGATGAATTAAAAATTCGATTCATTTCCACGCTTCATACCACATTCACAATGCATAAAAACACCATTGTTAAACCTTACCAAATGTTCCTGCACTTTTTAAACCTGATGAACACGTTTGGAAGCGTGTGTACTGTATACAGTAAAAGAACGAGGCCTAATGACTGACGAGAGCAGACGTCTCTTTGATGTTAAGTAGTTACAGTGCTGTATGTGATCGAGTGAGAAAATAGGCCAGATCCAGCTGAAGTAATTGACTTTTCAATGCTGCGTTCCCCATCTGCTCGCTCTGCTGCACTGCTAATTCCAGCTGCAGGGAGCTCGCGCTCACTACGCTTGTTTGTTCGTAAAATTGCTTGTCTAATGACACTGTACCAAATAAAGCTCTTGTGTGTGAAGCCAAACACTGCTAAAAGACTTTTTATATCAACAAAACAGATATTGTTCTCCAACATACCTGTTATCACTACCAGTTATACCACAGTGGTGTTGTATTCGCAATCCTGATTGATCATAAAGGTGTCAGTAAATTCTAGATAATTCTATATATAACTCTTTTTAACCGCTCTGATAGTAGTTTCACTCTCCTCAAAAACTCATACATTTATTAAATCCACATTCGAAGGGCTACTGTTCATCCGTACATAATAGCATCCTTTTATCAAACAACCATCTGACATCTTGCATTTCAACAGTTTTTTTGCTTCTATATTGAACCGTAAAATTTGCAGTGTGAAGGCAGTTACTTTTTCTTAGTCCGGTTATCTCTGTGTAATATTAAAATATCTTAGTTAGTTGGAGTCAGTATCTGATTCATATAAGTGTGACAATTATGCAAAAAAAATCTCTCTCACTTTCTCTCTCTCTCTCTCTCTCTCTCTCTCTCTCTCTCTCTCTCTCTCTCTCTCTCTCTCTCTCATATATATATATATATATATATATATATATATATATATATATATATATATATATATACACATTTACACAAAAACATTTTAATTCATTTTATTATCATGCGATTAATGCAGCCTGCATTTCTGTTTGACCATTTTTATTATAAATATAAATAAATAATAATATAAGAGCCGAAATTCAAGCCTTCAATGCAACACATATTCATTCACATTTATTCAGATATATAAGAAATGAAAAAAATGAAAAAATATTTTGCTTTACTGATGAACAGTCTCAAATCAGCACCAAAATCCGCCATGATGCGCATATCCGGCAATTTAAACCGTCCGTGTGGAAACATAGCAAAAGTTCTGTTTGATGTCCTGATGATTAACATCAGTTAAAACACCATAATTACTTTAAAACATTTACAAAAATATTTTGCCTTCATACTCTATGTTGAGTTTGGTTTCACTAATAATAAACATACATCATAAAGCATCAATATTTGTCCATGGTCATGTTGGTTGGAGTATTAAAACCCTTTAATGTAAGGTACATTTAGAATGGATAAAAATGTACGATTAAGTTGCTATTAATCACACACACACACACACACACACACACACACACACACACACACACACACACACACACACACACACACACACACATATATATATATATATATAGCCTGTTTTTCTTCTACATCTTTTTTTCCTCACCATCTTAGCAGCAATGACTCCCACAAGACAAGTATATTTGCCTTCTTTATTTGCCGTGTGCTGCAACAGCTGCGCCTGTCCACAAGGCAACGTTCCTCCTGCCTAAGCGCCATCCCTCAAAACAATGTGCTGCTTACACTGAGCTGTACTCACATCACTGCAGCACCCATCTGCTCAATTCTTACTCATTCTTCTTGCCTGCTGCATTCACCGCATTAGACTACAGCTTCTTAACCGCTGTGCTGTGATGGAGTATGTGGACAATTATTTAGCTCCAAATGGCTAAGCATGGCTATTTCTGCTTTTGTTCCATCCCATAACAAGTAAAACTTCACCATGATCTTTAGAATGACCTCCTCATATTCAGGTGACACTGGAGACTATTACTCATCTCCTTCCAGAAAACCTCAGGTTATTAAATTTTCATTCTTAAACAGGAGTTTGTTTATCAGTTAGTTCTTAGACTTTGGTTGTGCACTGGCTATACAAATACCCATGCACATAAAAATGATATACCACAGAAATCTATTTACATCATAAATCGAATCCCTTAAAATCATACATAAACCAATGCCATTTTTGCCTTTGAAAGAGAGGCCATGTGCATTTAAGTGCAATGAGCCAAGTGTGAGCTATGGCCTTGTTGGGCAGCCGAATCAGAGCATGTGACGTAATTGCACTGCAATTATTTTCAGAATGACTTGACCCTTGCTCAGATCCAGCATGTCCTACTGCACACTTCCTCTATACATCTCTCTCCTACTTCTCTTGGGTCATGCGTCTTGATCAGAGGAGATTAATGGGCTTCTAGCAGCAGGCGTTTGTGCTGCTGTTTTCTGATGGATGGCTCACGAAGCCGCCCGAGCTCGGCGTGATTAACGCGTGTGTGGCATTACTCGCTCCTTTGTTCTCACACACTGTAATTGCGACATGTTTCTACAAAATCTTCGGAGAGGCAACGTGGTTCATCTCTACCAGAAATGAAAAGATATGAACAAATGAAGACAAAGGCAGTTTGTCTTAAAATAAATTCAAGTAAATTCATTTTCTAATTCATTTACCTCTTGGAAATGATGAAATGGTGAGAAAATGTTCAGAAAATATTTCCCTTGAAGGAGACAGGCTTTTCTTTCTGAGGCATCATTTATCCCTGGGAGAGATTTTTTTATATATACATTTAAATAGCTTCAAGTGAACTGTAAATATAGAAGATGGAGAGCTCAGTAATGAAGCGTTTGCATTATTTTATTAATATCAGGAATTTTTATTATTCATTGTGTTCACATTATAAAAAAAATCCAGATTTAAGTGCTGGAGCTCTTCTATGATACCTATTTGCTATAAGCAATATAAAAAGAAAATTTTATTTGAAAATAATGAGGATGGAAACCATATTACTAATATAAAAACTCTCACACGCTTCTCCTCAAACTTTATACACCACGCCCCAGTTTCCTTTTTTTTTTACCTTTTTTTTTATAAATATAAAATAATAAAATAATAATATTTATTATTTGTGTTTGAGCGCGTGTATGTGCATGGTGGGGATGTGCATCTACATAACTGAGCCCGATGCGATTCGCATCTTGATGCATAGCCAACGATACGATACATTAAAAATACATAAGCAGCTACTGATGCGATGCGATTCACCAATGTTACGATGCAGTGTGATCCGATTTCGATTTGATTCAACACAATGCGATTCAATGGAAAAAATACGATGCTATGAAATTCAATACGGTACAGATAGTTCGCTTTTATTTGATTTGGTTCAGACAGACAGCAAATCCTAAATTTACTTTAGTGCCTTCTGACTTCTAACACATGCCCCTTTTACAAAACAAGCTTTTGTAGTGTAATGAAAACTAAAACAAAGATTAAATAGAGCCATTTTTTTACTGTTTTGTCTCCAGAAAGATGCAGCTCTACCTCTGCCATGTTAATCTGTATTCCATGTGACTCTCAGGACACGCCTCGATCTCCGTAGTTATACATCATATTTACGTTAAAGCAGTGGTGCTTGAGAAATCAATCTACATAGAAAATATTGTTAAATTTCCAAAGTTTAGCTCATCTTCTAATAATTATATCTAAATATAGATTTTACCGATGCAAATATGTTAAAACAATGGCAACCGATGCATCATAGTGTCTATATATATATATATATATATAGAGCACTCGTATGTATGTGGTGCCTACACACCACTCATCACCTTATAATAGGGATTAATAGGTCCTAATATAAGTAAAGTTGCTTGGTTGCTATTGCAACATTTTACTTGAAGTAAAAAACAAGTACACTCTAAAGAAGGAACAAAAAAAACAAGACATCAACTCCCTTTTAACACAGAGCTTCAACTTTTCCTGTGTTGTCAGCATGTTTGATGTGGGTAAACATGATGTAAGTGGTTGCATTAGCAGGCTGGTGTGAGAAGAAGCTGAGAAGAATCGCTTTACCTGGGAGGAAAAAAACCAAAAACATTTAGACACCGTTGTCTCTGCTCATTACGCGAGGCAGCTTGCAAGTGCTCAATGCCCTTATCCTGCTTCTAATTGCCCTTTAACGATTCACATTTGCACAGAACTTTATCTGTCTCGACTGAGAGGCTTAATGACAAAAGAACGGTGGAACCAATTAAAGCCATGCATGCTAATATCGGTGTCACGCTAATCACACGGGAGCATGTAGCAAAACATCTGCAGCACGGTTACATTCCTGTGAAATCTTGGACACGTGTGTTTACATGCTGGACATTCTTTATCGGCACGTCGCGCAGTCTGAAATTTAATTAAAGTGCTTGGCTGTTTGCGTCGTTCTGACGAAATGTTCGCAAGTGTTTCTTCGCTTGTTATGTAACGTCATATTTGTGCGAACGAGCGTTTCGTTATCGTTTGATTGCATTCAGGCCCAAGGGGTGCCAGACTGGTCATGACACCACACTGCGCATATGGATTAAGATGTTGCGATAGCAGCCGGGCTAATTAAGATGATAAACAAGAGTTGTTGCTTGGCATCTTCTTCCCATGCATTTCAATCTGTTCGTGTACTGAAAGGAAGAACTGCGGGAATGCTGAAAAAAACACATTCACACAGTACTATGACAGAACAGCCTTGCCATGCAACTCATGCAATATTCTACAGCTTTATAATAGCTATAAGGGCTGGGTATTTTTAGACTGCACTGAGAACATCTGTACTGTACCTACTTCAGTGTTCTCCAAAAGAACTTTCAAAAGTCAATACAGAAAGCAAATTACAATCAAGAAAATTCATTTTATTCTAATCACAAATTTATTTATTGATGTAAAGTGACGGATTGGGTGCACTACATTAAATCATTTCTTAATTTACTAATTAATTCATTCATCCAATCATTTCAGTTGTTCAGTAACACATTTATGCTGGTCAGGGTTTGTGGTGGATCCAGAGCCAATCCCAGGATCACCCCAGATAGGAGGCTAGTACATTTCAGGACTTCCAGAATGTTCTTTGGGGGTCAGAACAAACCAATCAATGAAAAGGGAACTCATGCACACCAAAGGAGTATGTATAAAACTCAACAGAATGTAACCTACAATCAGGAAGTCATCAGTGTTCCCCATTGTGTCACCTCTAATACAACAAAATCAACATACACACAACTATTTTTAGGCTGCATCACTAATTGCATGCAAATCATGCAAAAAACAATATAGCATCAATTCGTTTACCAATAGCTACTAAGCAAACTTCTGCATCGGTTTGAAAGACAAGTCACAGAAGCTTGATTTTAAAGTTGTCTGCTTGTCCTGACAAACAAAATGTTTTTTTTCCATATTGTATAAGTTATTAGCAGGATTTACACTTAATAACTTACACATAAAGAACATCTTATTCATTCTTTATCACCACATTATCTGTGTAAAGCTACTTTGAGACAATGTTCATTGATAAAAGCGCTATACAAATAAAAATGAATTGAAATAAATTGAATAAAAACGGGCACAACCCAAACCAGCAGTGAAACGGAAAGGCTTAGTACTGGGAATACTTTCTAGGAATATAAAAAGGATTTTTGTATAAACATCTTGCCAATACTATAAATGATTATTTATTTAATGGAGTTGCATGGTTATTTTAATCCTTAATAGCTACATTTAATACTGTACATTGTCCATGAAACAGGTTAGTTCTTATTATCACGTGTTATAAAACCAATAAACAGTTATTGATGCATCAAGTCCTTGTTCCCTGTTTCTTGTTACCAACACAAAAAAACAGCATGTGATTTTCGTGAAAACAAGAAACGTAAAACCATTCATCCCAGACTGTCAGAGAAGGTTACAGCTTGATCTTTAACTTGTTAAAGATTGGAAGATCTTTAACTATCAAAACTTCTGAACCCCACAACATATCTGGAAAGAGCTTGAGGTACACACGTCAAGTCCTTTTACAGTACATATATGACATTTGGAAGACAGCATTATTCAGAACGAGTTACATTTATACAATTAAGAGGTTGAGGGTTACGGGCCATGGTCAGGGCCACAGCAGTGGCAGCTTGGGTTTCGCTAGGCTTTAAACTCAAAATATATAAAATCTTCTACTCAGAATTTCTTTTATATTCCTTTTTCTTGGTGCATCACTTCTTCTGTTCCAGTGTTATTCAAAACAATCCTTCTAACAAGAGAAATCGAGAGCGAAAGCCAGCAAACTGTAGTCCCCAATCTCATTAGTGTCTTATCTCTTGCAGTGGGAAAGTCAGCGGGGCAGAGCAAGTTTTTTGAAAATCTGCAGAAAGATATAAAAGGATAAATTTTATAGATCCTGGTTTTTGGAATGGCTTCACACATTCTCACATTTTTTTATACACTTCTGTGTAAGTAATTGCTCTTACTCTCCTCTTGTTCTCTTCATCCCTACCTAAAGAGTCAAAGGCTGGGCGGACTTAAGGGACAAAAATAGCATGATTAGCCATTATTGAACAAGTGTGTAGCCTGCAACTGTTGTGTAACTATTAGGAGGTTTTTGAAGTTTAACCTGTAAACAAGTGTCTATGATGAAGCATAGCAGAGAAAAAAACATCTCATAATGTAGCCTTACTGAATATTACAGTTCAAGTGCTTAATGCAAGGAGGACACAGTTGCTAGGCAACTTGAACTTATAGAGCTGAGCATAAGACAAGTCGGAAAGAAAGAGAGCATTTTGTTATCTCATCCACAGGTACATTGAAATGGATTGCTAGGTATATCCTAGCTTGTTAGTATGATGGGGTCACAGCTCATGGTCAGCCATGACAAGGTGCTCCTGGAGTACAGATGGTTCTTGAGGCTTACAGATGAAACCGACTTCTTGGCAGCTTGCTCTAAAGTACCATTACTATATATATTATATATATAATACTATATATATTTTAGAATGTTGTTTGCTGAACTGTAAGCCACAAAATGGGAAAGTTAAAAAACATACACTTTAACTGCTAGCAAAATATGCATACAGAGTATAAGCTAACACATGACTGCTGCTAAAAACTTAGCTGGAAAGCACAATGTAAATGTGCAGTGACGTCGTAAACAGGACAGATGCATCAGGAATATCAAAATATTTCTCAGATGTGTTGCTAAATTACAAGAAAAAAGGCTCAGTAGTATGTAAAAAACACACTCTAATGTAACATAGCATTGAGTGCTAGCTAAACTTCCACAGTTTTTCTCTGCTGTACTGAAAAACCTGGATTAAACTGTTCACCGAACCCAAGTTGGTCAAGTTGATTGTGTTTGGTTTTATAGAGCTTTTTAACATTCACAAGCAGTTGGTTCTAACTAGTCAGGCTAGAAGACCATTTTCGGCTAGTCGAATCTGGTTTCATTATTGATCTCTTTTCATTTCGCTGAAAGCAATGTCCTGTATTTCAATACCGAATAAAAGAAAATACAAAAGTATATTTGATTAATATGAGTATGTGTTGTTTTAGATTATCTCAGTATGCTGGACACAGGTTATAACTATATAGTACCCTGTAAAGATTGTTCACAGTTCAGGTAATGAATGCAATATATTTTATTATTTTACATTTGTTATGCTTAGAATTGCAATTAGGCTTCTAACTTTATTTTAGTCATTTTTGATAATAGCATAATCAATTCCACAGAGCAGTGTTTTCTGTCATATACTGTACACTATAGGTATATAACTAAATAATGCATAAAATAGTGAAATTGACCATTTTTCTCAAATTTTAGAGTCACCCTCTGAACGGTTGGGTCGTCGGCGCAGCATGCCTGGCACCACCACAATGGATAAAGCTTCATCCACAATTGAGGAGGCCTCCTCTGCAGCCCTGAGAGTCACGGTAATCCTACAAACACTGTTTAAAAAAACCATTTGTTGCAATGTTGCATTGCTACCCATTCACTGCTCCCGCCTGTGCATTCTTTTAACACAAATGTTCTAATAGAAATAGTTTTACAAAACAAAATCCCACTACGGCATTATAGGAGTCCTGTCTGTCCTGCAGCACCCTGTACAGGGTTTTTTGTGATTTTTTTCCTTGTTCATGATGATATGTGACCCTGAGGGCAGTGTGTGTGACTTATAGGCTTATACCTCACCTGGGTTCACATGAGTGAGCTGCAAGGTTAATCCCTGCAGATGTGGTGCATCAGGACAATGCAGGTGTCATAAAACGCACAAAGCCAGAAAACAGACGGTCTTTTACGGCCTTCACATTTTATGTCCCTCCTGCTGTGCGAAGCCTAGAGCTGTGTCCGCTGAGTCTACTCTGCTCTGACACCGGGACTGCCGGCTTTCAGGTTGAACCCAACCTCAGCTGGTCTCAACAACCCTGTGGGCAGCCCGAGGGGCAGAAATCATTTGGTGCACTGACAGCCTTAAAGGCATAGTGCAATTGAAATTCAATTTGTGTGATAAAATGGATCAGAGGAGGCAAAAGTATCCCTCGGTTAGCATGATGTAAATCACTGCAAGTGGGGTTTCATTGGATTACATTGTGGTATCATATCGTTTATAATGCTACGCTTATTACATTGTTGCCCTGATATCATAGTAATTGAGGTCCTATTTTTTCAGAACCTTTTTGGATTGAGTGTTTGCTCATTTTCGCTTCAAATCTGCAAACATTATTTGGACAAGGGAATCTTGAATACTATCTTGAATACTGATGAATATACATTTTTACCTTTATTATAAGATTATTATGAAGCCAAAAAAGTGATTAGGCCTATTAGTTGTAACATAATTTTAAGCTTAAATTTGAGGTTCTATCAGCAGACATTCTTGTTCTGCATTCATTTAAAAGAAATTATGAGCAAATGAACATGCTATTTTATGCATGATGTCAAAGACTTCTACATATAATGTGGAGAATGAGTAGAATGAGAGATTTGTAGTGGAATAAACACAAACGTCTGATTTATTTGTCTTAATGCAAAATCTCCTGTTAGGCTCAAATGCTTAGTTTTTGATTCGCTTTTACAGATCTTTAATTTCACACTTCCCGTGACTCGATTCACACTGATGTTATTCATTTACCCGAGAGAGAATCTTCATTTCTATACCTTTTTATTTCAGATAATAAATATTATCTGTATTTGAGAATCAGATTATAACCATATGCCTTATCACTGTGTACAATCAAAATAAACTGTCTCAGCTCAACAGACTAAAATGTGGTGCAATAAGACACTTTTTTGTTATAAAGTAGTTTTTCAATGAGTTAAATATTAAAGTGATGCATCACTGAACAAGGAAAGACCACTGGGGAGGGTCTTTAAATCAGCAGCTTTATTGAAAAACATGTCTGACTGTTACAAAGTACAATCACTGACATCTGCACCAATGTTTATTAAAATTCTTACAAAATAAGTATAATAATCCACGCTATGGAAAGCGCAGCGCTGGGCAGCAACGGATAAACGTGGTGCAGACAGCGTGAACATGGAAAACAGCAGGATCGGGGTAATCCGGGGTGCCGTTGAGAGAATGCGGAGTCCGAGAAGAAGGGTACATAGCGGGATACATATACGCGATTACACAAACCGCCATGAACCAACACATACGATCATGCACAAACAATAACGGACTGCGAGTGTGTGGAGGTGAGGGGCTTAAATAGGAGATGGGATGAGTGAGTGAATGAGAGTCAGGTGTGTGTGATCAGCATGACTGCGAGGAGCTCCGTGTGGGCGGGGCACGCACGGGAGAAGAAGCAGGGTGCTTCGGAGAATGCCGCCGCCGAAGGGGGCGTGGCAGGGAGAGACTCCTGACATAACCAACATTAAGTGGCAAATTTGCCCCCCCCTTGTGCTCGAGATATTAGGGTTCGGCGACATAAAAAAAACGACATAACCGATTAAAAAATGCTAAGACAAAGTGAGAATTTGGCGGTTCAACTTTAAAAACGTCGACTTAATAGGGTTGGCGAGTTAACCGAGGTCGAGATGAGTGGGTTCCACTGTAATGACAAGTATATTAATGTGAAAGTCATTTTCTTATAAAAATGTTAAAAACTAAAAATTCAATATCAAATTTTTTTTTAATAAAAAGATTCTGAATCTTTATATACTGACCAGTCAGATTTTAGACATTTGGTAGAAACTGAAATAAAACCCTTTTTTCTCCTTTCATGAACCGTATTTCATATAAAATAGAGTGCGTCTCAGCATTATGAGAGAACATTATAAAATTATAGCATTATAAAAAAACATTAAATTGCTTTTCAGAGTTTTTTCTTGCCACTGTTGCCAATGACTTGCTCATTAGGGTCATATTTATAGGCACTAATTTATAATGCAAAAATTTATAGTCGCATTTTATTTATTAGTGTAACACAGCTTTTCTATTGTTAAAAGCACTATACATAAAAAGTTAAATAAATACATAGATATAATGTATAATAATATAATGTTAATAATAAAAAAATAATAATAATAATAATTGAATTAATTTTAAAAGTTTTTTTTTAAACAGGACTTTATTGAGTTATCAATTTATTTGTTTGTTTGTTTGTTCATTTATTTATTTATTTATTTTTGCAATGTATTCCTGGTAATATCAAGCTTTGTATTCACACTTCCTTTCTCAGGTATTTGATTATCTGTAAAAAAAAAAAAAACAAAAACAAAAAAAAACCCTCTGTATATGCTTCTTAAGCTCAGTAAATCTAAATTTAAAAAAAATTTATAATGATTTATTTAGAATATATAAAATCATATATAGAACAGAATCAGTAATTAGGTTTTTGACATTCGATTTATTTAATGCTATGTTTGGGTGGGGTGGTTATGTTTTATATATTTATATTATTCAATATATTTGTATTATATATCACAATAAGAATATTATTAGGTATTATATATGTGTGTGCGAGGATACGGCTCAAGGTGTTTATTCAAAAGACACTCTGATTAATAGTTAATCAGATCATTGAGGAGAGCTACGAAATCGTTTTTTAGAATGTATACTTGAGGACTGCTGCTGTTTGTTCTGCATGAGTCAATAATATTTAGAAGCATTTTAATTCAAGATATTTTAGGTAATTTTCATTTATATGGAATTTATTTTAAAATAATTTTATAGGCCTAAAAAGAGAGAGAGAGAGAGAGAGAGAGAGAGAGAGAGAGAGAGAGAGAGAGAGAGAGAGAGAGAGAGAATATATATATAAATGTGCACAGCTGGTTGCCTGCCTTTGCTGCTTGCTTTGTCTTGCTGTCAGCAGCACGTCCTGCCTTTATGGCCTTCTGTCAGTTGTACCCATCAGGATGGAGAGAAAGCTGGATACTTAATTGTGTGTGTTACGTAAGACTGCTTTTTGAGTGAGAGAGGGAGAATGAGAGCGTCCTGCATCACAGTTGGTTACCATGATGACAGTGTGGACAGATTTGTTTCAGCTTCATTTGTCATATATTTGTGCATAGTGGTCGGTGCCACAATAACCAGCTGAAATAATTTTTCCTTTTTAATATTTTTTTTTTGAGTTATTAAACAGAATTTCACATGCTGCTCTTTAATTTCCCTGGATGTCTTTTGTTTTTGTTTTTTTTCACATTCCAAAAGCTGAATGCATTTCTCTGGAGTCCTTCAAAGGCATTAAAGCAGCTGAGGCATTTTTGCAGTCATTGTGTTTGCTCTTTTCCTGTATTCACAGTCTACCCTGCCACGGCTGTGCTATTTACCCCGCGGAGGCTCAGGTAAACAAGCAGCCTATTCAACCCCATGCTGCTCCTAATTACACAGCCAAACTAATGGCAGGATCCATTAGCAGACGCCAAGCCAATGGGACCATGTGTGCTCTACGTAGGCATGCCGACAAGGATACGCAGGGCGCATGCTGATAAGGGATGTGGAGATGGGTCTACCGGGTTTCTGCGGGGCTCTTGGGAAGCACACACATCTGCACACACATCTCCCGGTTCGCATTAACAGAGCAGGACCTGAAGCTATTCCGGGACGCCCGTGGTGGCAGGAACACGCCGATGGTCGCAGAAAATTCCTCAAACAAACATTGATGAGATGTACCAGTGATGTTAGGTTAGGGCTCTCCTTTCACCTGCTCTCATGCACTTTCTATCTCTCTCGCAATCACGCACGTACATAAATAGATGAGTCCGAACCCGAGCTAGACCAGACAGTCTGGCTTCCGGCTGTGGATAATGTCTTTAGATGGATTGTCTCCTCAAGTTGCTCAGTCTGATGCAGGCTTTTAGCAAAGGCGTGCTGTAGATTACAATCAGCTCTAAAGCGATATTTGATACGGAATCCTTTTTTCAGGCACAGGTAGACGCTCTAATTGGTTTAGAGCAATTCGTAGCACTTTTTCCCGGAGCCGCCAACTGGGGACGAAGTTTATGGAAAGATTTTCATCAAGATCATCTTTTAATGCTCGTGTGAAATCCACTATTAGTAGATATTAGAAGATGAAAGAGCTACTACACGAAGTTGTCTTTATTTTTACGCAAATGTTTACCTTGAAAAATTAGCAAAAATATGTGATGCATTTATTCCCATGATTGCTCAGTGGTTAAGGTTTTGGGTTACTGATCGGAAGGTCGGGGGTTCAAGCCCCAGTATTGCCAAGCTGCCGCCCTTGAGCAAGGCCCTTAACCTTCTGTGCTCCAGGGGCGCTGTTCCCTGCACTCTATCCCAGCTTCTATGCAAGCTGGCATATGCGAAGAAAGAATTTGACTGTGCTGTAATGTTATATGTCTTTTTTTATTCTACACGCACTTTTCCACACTTACACAAATGGAATACAGCTGACAGAGTGTCAAACATTTCTTAGTTGTGCTTTGGAGTCATACACAACAGGTAGCCATTACATTTTCACATTATAAAATTATGACCGGTGAAGTGAATAACAATGATTATCTCTTATCTCACAGATGCTTTTATCTAGAGCTACTTACAATTATTTCATTTTATGCATCTGAACAGTTGTGGATTAAGGCCTTGCTCAAGAGCCCACCATTGGCAAGTTCCAAAGTCTTAGACACTGAGCCTCCACATCCACTCATGACCTCATTAACAAACAAGGCAAAACTTTAGGTGGTAAAGATTTGTAGTGATATGTGCCTATAGACAGTGCAACAACCCTTGTCAGGCCAAAGCAATCCTTTGTCTGTAGCATACCTGAAGGATTGGAACAGTCTTGAAAGTATAAAAAGTTAAAGTACACGAGCAGAACCAAGGAGCAGAACATTGTGTGCCCTTTGTGATGTTATTATTTAGAATTAAGTGAGGGCTTTAAGTGCATGTGTGAGTCCTGGACTACAAATAGCTTTTATCCTGACACAAATAGAGCCTTGGTTATGCTTTGGTGATGTTTGTTAAGGTGCTTTAGAAAGTTTGGGTATGACTGTGTACATTTTGTGTTCCAGGACCAGGATGTTCCCTGCTATAGTTTTTTTAACGAAATTCAATGGACTTTTGTAGCGATACTGGTGGAGAGTCTTAGTTGTTGTTTATTGTGCACTTATACAGCTGCCTGGCAGTGAACAATAAGACTGGAAATATTTCTCATAATAAATTGGTGATTTCATTTGCTGCTTTAAAAAGAAACAGAACAACATAACGCAATGAAAGCAGGTCAGGAACCTTCGAATTCCACACGTAGTCTCCATTTAAGATAAAAAAAACAACAACTCTTTTTTAGGAAGATGTTTCATGAGATTTTTGAGTGCGATGGTGGAGGTTTGTGCTCATTCAGCTGCAAGGGCATTAATAAAGTCAGGTACTAATGTAGGTGAGGAGGCCTTGGGTGCAGTCAGCATTCCAATTCATCTCAAAGGTTTTCAGTAGGGTGAGGTCAGAGCTCTATAGCAGGCCACTCATGATCTTCCACTCCAACCCATGTAAACCTTATCCTCATGGAGCTGGCTTTGTGCACAGGGGCATTCAAAGATCATTTATACAGTTGTGTGCCTCCAAATTTGTGGGAACAGTTTGGGGAAGAATGATGAACAAATAAATGGAAAGTCAGGTGGTTCAATATATATATATTCATTAATCTCTCTACTGTTATATAATAATTAATTCTAATAATGGTTTGTGAGTGTACGGTAAAGCAGGATCTATCATGGAAGCTTTTGAGCACTGACTACTACTGGGACTGGGTGTCTTTTTCATTTAAAATTGGTGTAAAGTTTACAGTAAGAGGAAAGAAGTGAAAACGATTGCGAGAATGTAAAAAAGGACAGTTTCAGCAGCTAGGCATGAGAAGAATTTGGCACATAGACACAATTGAGCTGAAAATATGTAGCGAGCTGGAGGCTAAGCTTTTGACAGGCAGGGGGTGGCGGCATGAATAAAATACCTTTTTTTTCTCTTTACTTCACACATTCTGAACATTTCTGCTGAATTTACTAAACATTTATGAAATCGCTTTAGGATTCTTCACATCACCATGGCAGAGTTTTTGCTCTATGAAGCACATGACCAGATTTGCTTTGTTTTCATCCAATTTTTGATCACATCCCAATTATTGATTTTGCAGTAAGTAAAGATAAAGATGAAAGATATAGAGAGATAAATCCAGCGTCGTGCTGTAACTTTTAGCTCAGCACCAGGAGCTATTCATTGCTGAGACGAGTCGTAATCAAACATCCATCCGTCCGCGTGATTAATATTTCCACCTGGAGGTTACACAGCAAATGCCATGGTATTCAGATTACTCTTAAAGGGGTGTTAAACCACAGCAACAAGTTTCAATTGCAGCCCTAAGCTTTGCCTCTGTGCCTTGTCAAATCATTGTTCCTGACAGAGAGCAAAGACTGAAAAAAAGGCTGGAAGTAGGGGGTTTGACATTTTCTAATGAAATTTTAAGTGATTAAGAGTTTATATTCATGAACCCCTGGAGCTCACCGGCTTCAGAAGTTGTCAGATGTCATGGTATGGTATTATATATTACAATATCTAGGAGTGTGTATATGTGTGTGAATCAAGTGCAATTAAATAGTTTTATATATTGAGTTTAATAATAATAATTTAAACATAAAACATGACAAACTACAAAAATGGGTCACAAAAAGTCTAAAAGAAATATGCAAAAAAATCAACTGTCAAAGAGAAAGCAGAAAACAAACAAATAAATAATAAAAGCTTGAATAAAACCCCCACACTATTTTCTTATTAAATAATTATTTTTTAATTACACAGGTGATATTATACCCATTTATTTCATACCTATTTTATGGTATTTAAAGGTTTTTTTAATAATCGGGCTATTTAGCTCATTATGCTGATATTAAAATTACATGAGACAAGTTAATAAACAAAAATAAATGAATGAATAAATAAATAAATAAATAAATAAATAAATAAATAAATAAATAAATATAATACATGGTTATACTATAGACCAGTCAGCTATAACATTAAAACCACTGGCAGGTGAGGTGAGTGATGGTGTCTATACAGCAGCACCTGTCAAAGAGTGGGATACATTAGGCAGCATGTAGACATTCAGTTCTTGAAGTTAATGTGATGGAAGCAGGAAAAATGGGCAAACTAGATGGATCTGACTGACTCTGAATGACTGCAGAGTGAGCGGCATCGTCAATGTACATGGCAAATGATTCATTTTTCATTTATATGCTGTAGTTTCTGATTTGAAATTTAAAAACTCATGAAGTAATGTACAAATCACTGTGATGTAGCGAGCGAGCAAGACAGCTGTGGCATGAGTATGGCAATATTGTGTCTGAAATATCACTCGAGCGCTTATTTCTTATTTATAAACCAATAATATAAAAGGGACGTTGCATACGTAATTGTATCAATTAATAAATTGATTATTGGCACGACTGTGGCTTACAGAAGTCATGCCCTAGGCCAAATCAAAGTCTTCTTCCACTTATCAACAGCTCTGTTTTTCTCTGTTTGCTCACAAAGCAGTGATTCTATAACAACACTCATTAAGAGGGTTTGTTAAAGCCAGTCATCTATTCATTCCCTCTGATTTTACACACACATACACTCACACACACGCACACACTCACACGCACGCACACGGTAATTATCCCTGTCAGTAATTGCATCTCTGGTTCTGTATCTTTAATAAAAACGTGCAGTCCTGTGCTTCGTTTCTGTCAATTTCTATTTGTTTATTTATCTGTATTTAATCTGTTCTGCGTTTGTAAAGCTGCACTCCCGTTCTCTTTTTGCCATCCAGTGCACCGGTATTTTTTTTTTTTCTTTCTCCTGAACATCTCTGTCCTTCCATGCCAACCCACAGTTTCCATGGTAACACTGACTTTGAGGGGCGTCTCACATCAGCAGCATGAGCAGATGTGAGTGTGCTGCGTGAGTGAGTGTGTGTGTGTGTGTGTGTGTGTGTGTGTGTGTGTGTGTGTGTGTGTGTGTGCTCAGTCTGCACGGCAACCCACCTTTCAGACAGACGCCACGGATGAGAGGAACGATTTGGAAGGACGGGAGGAAAGAAGAAGAAGATATATTTACAGAAGTGGCGGATTGGTTGCCAGTGTATTTTTTTTGTTGGTTTTTTTGTTGTTAAAGAACGCATGAGCTGAGTGTTTGCCTGTCTCTGCCGCTTCCTGTCCAGGGCTTCCTGAGTCGAAGGTTGAAAGGCTCCATCAAACGCACCAAGAGCCAACCCAAGCTCGACCGAAACAGCAGCTTCAGGAACATCCTCCCGGCCTTCAAGAACGCCGACAATGACAGGTACATCAAACACATACACGCACACACTTATCTTTCTCTCTTTTTGTCTCCCTTAAATGCCGGCATGTGTGTGTTTATTCAGAACTGGGTTGTATTTAATGGCTGCATAAGGAGCTCAGCGTTTTCTGAGGATGAAGCAATTAAGCATCACCACCAGATGTTCTTTGTCTCTTGTAACTTAATGTGGATTTTTTTTTTTTTTAAATCATTTAGAAATTCATTGACATATTGAATAACCTGCAAGAGATCAGCAGATTAAAAATGGTATTAATTGAGCTGTTAATAGAGTCCTCTTATCCCTTTAGATTCAAAACCTTCATAAAGAAATCATAGTAATAAAAAGCTGACATTCAGTTATTCAGAAAGTTTCTTCTGCTTGTTGGGGTGCTAAATAACTTTTTTTTTCCTCTTCTTTTTTTCTGTGCCATGTCGATTGAATGCTGCACATTAGGCCCGAAACATTGAGCATCTTTATGACTGCAATCTTTAGAACGACTTATTACAGCAGTAAACCCTTTGAGTCATCTCACGCATTTAAATGTGTATATATGTGTGTGTGTGTGTGTGTGTGTGTGTGTGTGTGTGTGTGTGTGTGTGTGTGTGTGTGTGTGTGTGTGTGTGTGAGAGAGAGAGAGAGAGAGAGAGAGAGAGAGAGAGAGAGAGAGAGAGAGAGAGAGAGAGAGAAAGAGAAAAAGAGAAAAGTGGGAATCAGAGGACTCTAAGGATGAATGGTCCAGCTGCAGTCTAATTTGTGTGAGATTGCCTGTGAAAATATGTCTCTCGCTTCTCAACTGTACCCAAGAGCTTTGGAGGAGAGTTGTGACATGCAGCATTTCGTATTGTGTAGTCGATAAGATGCTGAATTACACCTGCAGATTTCTGATCTTGTATTATGTCCTGTTTTTTTCCATTTTTCCAGTTTTGTGATTCTAGTCAAAAACAATCCTAATCTGGCTAACAAAGAATATTCTGATGATATTGAGTGTTTTACTTTGAACATTATAAATGTTCTCACAGAACACATGATAGATTTATTATCCCACCCATCAGGCAGGTACGAAGCTCGAGTGTGCTGCCCAGTCATGTGTTTTTGTTGCCTGGAAACCCAACCATGTTAGCTAGCATGCTAGAATACTAATGTAGCATAACAGCATAATAGCCAGCTAGTTAGCTAGTCAAGCGTGTCAACACAAATAAAATGGTTTACCTCATAATTAGAAAAATTTTAAGTAGATATTTGTATATGCATGAACAAAGCAACAAACTCTATAGTCAATGTTATACTACTTGATCACCGTAATCACAATGTTGATCACAATATTCCTATGTGCTTTTTGAACCGCTCATTCCACATATAGTCCCCATTTGCTGTTATAATGAACCCCACATTTCTTGATAGATTTTCCACTAGATTTTGCAGTGTGCTTGTGAAGATTCTTGCTCTTTCAACCACAAGGGTGTTAGTAAAGTCAGGTACTGATGTAGGTGAGGTGAGGAGGCCTTGGGTGCAATTCATCCCAAGATTTTCAGTAAAGTTGAGGTCAGAGCTCTACAGCAGGCCACTCATAATTTTCCACTCCATAAAAAATAAACCATATGGTAATGGAGCTGGCTTTGTGCACTGGGGCATTGTCATGCTGGAATGGGTTTTTGTCTTATAGTTCAATTGAGGGAAAATGTAATGCATCCAGTGACGTCCTATACAATTTTCTGCCTCTAACTTTGTGGTAACAGTTTGGGTCAGAACCACATATGGCAGGTAAAGTCAGGTGTATATATAATTTTGTCTATATAGTCTATGTCTGTATGCCTATTGAATTTAATTAAATGCCACATAACTCAAATGTAGCCATGTTGATTTGAAGGAACTTGCTGTAAGTTTTCTTTAAATTTTCCTAGTCAACATTTGGAATTGGAGTGTTACAGCCTTGAGTCGAATGTGGCAATAGTACTTATTTGACTTGTATTTAACTGATATATTGTAACATGATGTATTTGTGACAAAGATCAACAAATCAATGGCGACAATTTAGTTCTGAAGGCACAAATTAGCATGCTAGCATGTTTATTTTCTTGCAACATGTCGAGGTTGCAAACAGGAGAGTTAAATGATGGCCCAAGCTTTGTAAATGTTAACATAAACTAGATGGTCTTTCCACTGTGCATTCCATTAAATCCTCCTGTGAATGTTTTTCCTGTCAGTCAGCTTGTACCCCTTGGCTGATGTGTATAGTGCAGCAAGTGGCAGGATTTTGGAAGCACCATTTACATAGTTACATCATTATTGTTAAGAATCATATTATGTTCAGAAATACAGTTCTCTTTCTCTTGTTAAAATGTGCCAACCAACTGTGAGTAAAAAAACTACTAGTACAGACTTGCTATCTGCTTGTTAATGCTTGAAAAATGTCCAAAGATCTCCAACGTATCTTGCAAACATTTAATCATTCGTATATTCATTCATCTTTAGCAACATCTAGCAACATCATAGTATCTTTAATCTTTTATTAACACTACGCTGGACTACAATCTGGATCAGATACCACTTTGTCACAAGATACGATGCACGCACATATTTACGCACCTAGGGCCCTCCATTTTGCCTTTATCGATGAAATGTTCAGACAACCAAATATTTTAGGACCATAACATTTAGAAAAAAGTCCTACTAACCAAAACAAAGGTTAGCTGGAAAAACATCCAACATCATGTTGGAAAGCATATACACAGATCAGCTGGATTATATTATTAAAAGCACTTTCCTAATATTGTGTAGGTGCCCCTGTGTAGAACCCTTTAAATTCTTCACAAGAGCAATGAAGGTGTGCTGTGGTATTTGGCACCAAGACGTTAGCAATAGATTTTTTAAGTTAAAAAGTTGCGAGGTGGGGCGTCCATGGATCGGACATGTTAATACCGTGGGAGGTGGACGTGAGTCATTGGGCTTTAAATCTGAAGGGCATGACTCCAAATCTAAGAGCCTTAATCTTATAGCTGCTCAGTTGTATGAATGAGACAAATGTAAGTCGCTCTGGATAAGGGAGTCTACCAAATGCCATAAATGTCAAATGTCCAACATACGTGTGATCATATTAAGATCTAAGGAATATGGAGGCAAAGTCAACATTTTTTGTAGTGTGTCCAGTGTCTAAGTTTTTTGTAGTCTCCAAACATTTTATTAGAAGGGTGGTAGTTCCATCAAAGTAACATCCACATTAATGCCAGAACCCAAAGACTCCCAACAGAACATTGCTCAGAACCTAACACTAGCCCTAATGGCATCTCTTCCTCAGGTAAGCAGTGCTCACATACCAAATTGTCCATGTTATTCCTTAGACCAGGTCATTTTTATAGTTTTTATGATTACATGCCTATTGTAGGAGCTTTCTTCCAGCTACACAGTCTTGTCTTTATAATACATCCTTACCAAATCGCTGTTTGTCATTATGGTTGACTCCAGGAGCCAACGTTGACTTAGCATTAACACAACCAATTGAATATAAAGTCATAAACTTCTGGGACGTCTATTAAAGCGTTTCACTGTGTGTCTCTGTCTTTACAAGCATAGACGAGTCTAGTACTGGAGCATTATTTATTCAAGTGTTTAGAAGCAGATCATCAAATGTATGACAGAGCCATATGAATCGCTTCACACTTTTCCACCTTCACACATTTAGTCCAGCGTTCAGAATGGTTGCTGCAGATGTTTAATTACAAAATGAAGCCTGCTTTAATTATAGTAGTGGTTTGTTGTTTTATTTCATTTATGTGACAGGTTTTATAATGTGCTCCCTATATGAAGGATGTGAAGATTTGTAAGATGAATTATTTTTGCATTCTATATTCACATAGAAGACTTTATCCATTCATGGTACAGAATTAAGACTGATGCAAATATTCATTTTATATCTATATCAAATATTAATCTGAATCTATATCTATATCTAGATATCTATAGCTGTATCATTATAATGGTCAGTGTAATTTGTTAATCTGTGATTTTATTTTTCTTTACTCGATTCAGTATAGTGCATTCACTACATGGACAAAAGTTTATAGACACCTGACCATAAGATACACACATTTTGAACATCACATTCCACATTTAGTCCCCATTTCCTGTTAGAATATCAAAGCTTATCTCTGGAACCCTAAGGTAGAATACAATCTGGATGAGATGCCATTTTGTCACAGGATACGATGCACGCACATTATTCCACACTCATGCCTAGGGCCACGTTATTATAAGTCCCCCATTTTGCCTTTTTTGACGAAGTGTCCAGACAACCAAACATTTTAGGACTACTGTATACATTTAATTAGAGTAAAGCATATCTTTATTACATTTACATTTACGGCATTTAGCAGACGCTCTTATCCAGAGCAATGTACAAAAGTGTTTTGAGTCTCTCAATGAATAAATCAACACAGGTTCGCTTGATTACAAACTTAAGACACCATCAGCCGTAAACTCTTGAGAGGATTGTTTTTTCAATTGAGCTGGCTGTATACACAGGGACATTGTCATACTTGAACAGGTTTGAGTCTGTACTGCATCCATAGACATTAAATACAATTGTGTGCAAGTCCAAGTTTGAGAAAGAACCACATATGCATGGAAAATTTAAAAAAAGTGAGATTGTCCATATGGTGTGTACTATTTAGACAATGTCCTACACATTTTTTGTTTCCTTCTCTGTATGTATATTTTCTTAACCAAAACTAAAGCCCTGTTTTACCAGATGGAAACATTTCTAAAACATACATACTAACAGTGTAATTGTATCAGTAACAATAAACAATACATCGATATGCTGCTTGTAAATACGAAACAATTTCAAATAGATTTGTATTATAATGAATTATACAGAAATGTACAATATGTAGGTCCTCATTAGTCTTTCCAAAATTTTCTTTGGTGTTTACATTTTGACTGTTTCTAATATTCTTCAAATAGCCCTGCTAGCATACAAGTACCTTTTTGTAATCCGTCTGGACAAGATATATATCTACAAAGTGTACAATGCAGATTTTATATAAATCAATAAATAAATAGATAGATAGATAGATAGATAGATAGATAGATAGATAGATAGATAGATAGATAGATAGATAGATAGATGGATATTTTGTTTAGCAATTAAATCAAATTTATTTCTTATAAAAATGCACAATTTTATGCAGTGTGTTTGTGTTATGTGTGTGTGTGTGTGTGTGTGTGTGTGTGTGTGTGTGTGTGTGTGTGTGTGTGTGTGTGTGTGTGGAGGGGGGGGCTGAGTGTGGAGGGGGGGCTGAGTGAGAGTGTGTGTGAGAGAGAGAGAGAGAGAGAGAGAGAGAGAGAGAGAGAGAGAGAGAGAGAGAGAGAGAGAGAGAGAGAGAGACACTCCAGTCTTTTCATTTCTCACGCTGAACAGTCAGCAGAGACACAGTGGAAGATGCTGAGAGGTACGTCTCTTATAGAGATTTGTTAGATCTCATCTGTTTTTATATGAATAGTAATGGCAAGAGGCTTGTCACTGTCAGGAAGGAGAAGCGTGTCAGCTTTCAGGAAAACAGAGACAGAACAGAGGTCTCAGTTCAGCTGCAAGTAGGAGAGAGCGGCAATGTGTCCCCAGATTTCATCCCTCATTACACCTGGACTGGGAATATGACAGTTGAAATTGTGTGTGTGTGTGTGTGTGTGTGTGTGTGTGTGTGTGTGTGTGTGTGTGTGTGGCACACAGGCTAATCTGTATGGCATAACATGCATGTGAATGTGTGTGTCTGGATCTCTTGCCAGACATTTCTAGCTAACATGCCGTGTTTGGACTGAGTCATGTCAATGTGTGCATGTGGGTGTAGTGGATCTCAGTATTGACTCATTGACCCTTCTGTGTGAAGGGGATGACACTCCCTGTATCTCTGACACCATTAACTAACAGACTGTTTAGTGAGCCAGCTGGTTGAACCCTTTCACACATCGTGTTCACAGAAAATATAAGACGTGAAACACTCGATTTTGTATACACTTTATATAGATTGTATAGCAGTACAGATTTACTTCTTCTTCTTCTTCTTCTTCTTTCGGCTGCTCCCATTAGGGGTCGCCACAGCGGATCATCCGTCTCCATACCCCCCTGTCCTCTACATCTGCCTCTTTCACACCAACTACCTGCATGTCTTCCCTCACCACATCCATGAACCTCCTCCTTGGCCTTCCTCTTTTCCTCCTACCTGGTGGCTCCATCTTCAGCATTCTTCTACCAATATAATTCATGTCCCTTCTCTGCACATGTCCAAACCATCTCAATCTCGCCTCCCTCACCTTGTCACCAAAACATCCTACATGTGCTGTCCCTCTAATAAACTCATTTCTAATCTTGTCCATCCTCGTCACTCCCAACGAAAACCTTAACATCTTCAGCTCTGCTACCTCCAGCTCCACCTCCTGTCTTTTACTCAATGCCACTGTCTCTAATCCATACAACATCGCAGGTCTCACCACAGTCCTATAAACTTTCCCTTTCATTCTTGCAGATACCCTACTATCACAAATCACTCCTGTCACTCTTCTCCACCCACTCCACCCTGCCTGCACTCTTTTCTTTACTTCTCTAACACACTCTCCATTACTTTGCACTGTTGACCCCAGGTACCTGAACTCCTCCACCTTCTCCACCTCTTCTCCCTGCAACCGCATCACTCCACTGCCCTCCCTCTCATTCACACACATGTACTCTGTCTTACTCCTACTGACTTTCATTCCTCTTCTCTCCAGCGCATATCTCCACCTCTCCAGGCTCTTCTCAACCTGCTCTCTACTCTCACCACAAATCACAATATCATCTGCAAACATCATAGTCCAGGGAGACTCCTGTCTGACCTCGTCCGTCAACCTGTCCATCACCACTGCAAACAGGAAAGGGCTCAGGGCCGATCCTTGATGCAGTCCAACCTTCACCCTGAACCAGTCTGTCGTACCTACTGCACACTTCACTGCCGTCACACTGTCCTCATATATGTCCTGCACCACCCTCACATACTTCTCTGACACACCTGACTTCCTCATACAATACCACAACTCCTCTCTTGGCACACTGTCGTACGCTTTCTCTAAATCCCCAAATACACAATGCAATTCCTTCTGTCCTTCTCTATACTTCTCCATCAACATCCTCAAAGCAAATAGGGCATCTGTGGTGCTCTTCCTCGGCATGAAACCATACTGTTGCTCACAGATGGTCACCTCTCAGCCTGGCTTCCACTACTCTTTCCCATAACTTCATGGTGTGACTGATCAACTTAATTCCCCTGTAGTTACTGCAGGTCTGCACATCTCCCTTATGCTTAAAGATCGGTACCAGCACACTCCTTCTCCATTCCTTAGGCATCCTCTCCCCTTCCAGAATCCTGTTAAACAATCTAGTTAAAAACTCCACTGCCATCTCTCCTAAACATCTCCACGCTTCTACCGGTATGTCATCTGGTCCAACCATTCTTCATCCTCTTAATCGCTGCTCTCACTTCCTCCTTACTAATCCTATCTACATCCTGCTTTACCAACTCCACATCCTCCAACCTTCTCTCTCTGTGATTTTCCTCATTTATCAGCTGCTCAAAATACTCCCTCCACCTTCTCAACACACTCTCCTCACTAGTCAACACATTTCCCTCTCCATCCTTTATTGCTCTAACTTGCAGTACATCCTTCCCAGCTTGGTCCCTCTGCCTGGCCAATCGGTATAAATCCTTTTCTCCTTCCTTAGTGTCCAACCTCTTATACAGCTCCTCATATGCCTTTTCCTTGGCTTTCGCCACATCCCTCTTAACCTGCTGCCGCATCTCCTTGTACTCCTGCCTACTTTTCTCATCACTCTGTCAATCCCACTTCTGTTTTGCCAACCTCTTTCCCCTAATGCTCTCCTGCACTTCCTCATTCCACCACCACGTCTCCTTGTCTTGCTTTCTATTTCCAGATGTCACACCAAGTACTTTTCTAGCTGCCTCCCTCATCACTCCTGCAGTAGTTGCCCAATGACGCAGCACCTCTTCACCACCACCAAGCCCCTGTCTGACCTCTTCCCTGAATCTCACACTACACTCTTCCTCCTTCAGTTTCCACTATCTTATTCTTCTTTCAATCCTTACTTTCCTCCTCTTCTTCTTCACCTCCAAAACCATCCTACAGACCACCATCCGATGCTGGCTAGCTACACTGTCCCCCGCCAACACCTTACAGTCTCCAATCTCCTTCAGGTTGCATCTCCTGCATAGCACATAGTCCACCTGTGTGCACCTTCCTCCACTCTTATACGTCACCCTATGATCCTCCTTCTTCTTAAAATACGTGTTTACCACTGCCATTTCCATTCTTTTAGCAAAATCTACCACCATCTGCCCTTCCACATTCCTCTCCTTAAAACCATACCTACCCATCACCTCCTCATCACCTCTGTTCCCTTCACCTACATGCCCATTAAAGTCTGTCCCAATCACCAATCGTTCTTTCCTAGGTACACGATCTACCACTTCATCTAATTCACTCCAGAATCTTTCCTTTTCCTTCATCTCACAGCCAACTTGTGGAGCATAGGCACTGATGACATTTATCATCATCCCTTTAACTTCCACCTTCACGATCATCACCCTATCAGAAACTCTCTTCACCTCTACTACACTCTTACTGTACTCTTCCTTCAGAATCACCCCTACACCATTTCTCTTCCCATCCACACCATGATAAAACTGTTTAAACCCACCTCCAATGTTCCTGGCCTTACTCCCTTTCCACTTGGTCTCCTGAACACACAGCATATCTACCTTTCTCCTCTCCATCATATCAGCTACCTCTCTCCCTTTACCCGTCATAGTACCAACATTTAAAGTACCAACCCGAACCTCTACTCTCCTACACTGCTCCTTTTCCTGCCGTCTCTGTAGACGTCTTCCTCCTCTCCTTCTCCTCCTTCGGCCAACAGTAGCCCAATTTCCACCGGTACCCTGTCGGCTAACGATACCTGTGGCGGTCGTTGGTAACCCGGGCCTCGACCGATCCGGTATGAAATTCTCATTGGTGATCCGCATATTTGATTTGGCACATGTTTTACGCTGGATGCCCTTCCTAACGCAACCCTCCCCATTTACCCGGGCTTGGGACCGGCACTAAGAGTGCACTGGCTTGTGCCCCCCTAATGGCTGGGTTAGCAGTACAGATTTACTATCCTGCAAAAATAACTCAGCATACAGCCATTATTATCAAAATATAAATACCTGGCAACAAAAGTGAGTACACCTTAAGCGAACATGTCAAAACTGTGTCCAAAATGTCAATATTTTATATTAGCACCATTGTTATCTACCTCCTATATATATAAATCCTCTTTCACTGTAGGGTGGCACACATCATCTCAGAGTTTTACTTTTCTATAAGCCAATGCACTGCCACTCAGCCTCATCATCACGAGAGACAGAATGCTGCACTGTGAGTTTTCTTTTTTCAGAAAACTCTGAGTTGATGCTGGTGCTGGTGGTTAGAATATATTTGCACCACAGTGCTGATTGTTTTGGTTGTTGATTTTTTTGGTTACTGGTACAATGTTCCTGTATTGTAAGTGCATGTTAATTTATATATATATATATATACAGTGGAACCTCGGAGCTCGCGAGGGTTAGGGACCAAGACCGGTCGCGAGTTTCGAATTTTCGCGACCTTTTGATACGCCCCTTCCAACCCAGAAAAAACCCAAAGAACACTATACGAAATCGATTTAAATGAGTAAATAACACTATTTCACTGCATAACACTTAATTATTAGACTATTTTAACAATACTTTATGTAAATTAACAGCAATTACAATGCTTAATTAAAAAAAATAAAGTACAGGTACAGTAAAGTATGCAGTAGAGAAGTACAGAAAATACAGTATGTTATATTTTATAGTTTAAATGAATAATACATAATAAAAATAGTTTTAAAGCATTTTTTAGACAATTTTAATGAGATAAACCTTGATTAGAAATGTTAAATCTAGCGTTTTAAACAGCTCGTGGTTGCTCACGAGCCGATCTGAATGAGAGTCGCCGGTCAGAATTAAATTCGCGAGCATGCGAGGTCGCGAGCGCTGAGGTTCCACTGTGTATGTATATATATATATATATATATATATATATATATATATATATATATATACATATATATATATATATATATATATATATATATATATATATATATATATATATATATATATATACACATAATGGACACAAGCTTATTATGGTGAGGTTTTCCGTAGAAAACTTTTAGAAGGAGTCTCCAGTGTCAGTGATTTGTAAATGTAAGATTGGATGGTAGCGAAATGTGCATATTTTTTGCAGTGACATCTTTCTAAAAACAAATGTTTCAAATATGCAAATGTTTCCGCAGGCAGATTAGACACTAAGCTAAAAAATAAGTATAAGTAACCAGAAATATGCCCAGGAATAAAATATATGTATGTGGAATTTGCCTATATTCCATTCCAATTTATTTTAATTTCTAATATATAATTTTTAAACAACGTTATTGCTATTGTTTGCTTGGATGGTTTTATGTGATTAAGCCAGGCCATCCTGTCATAGAATTCTGTAAATCATGAAAGATTATTGGTGAAATAATCCATTTGTGGTCTATTGTACATCTCTCCAATTTTTTGTGCCAACATGCTGATAAGGCTATTAGAATAAGCCACACACATACAGTCAGTGTTGGCATTCTGTAAGCAACATTTGAAATATAACTTCCTGTCATCACATACGGGGATATGTGTGGCAGCATGCGAAAACCACTTTGACATTTTCTACTATTTCTATTGCTACAGGATTTCCTGAACGCTACTGCTCATTCACAAGCAAGAAATCGGATTACCTATAAAAAAAAAAAAAAAAAAAAACACACAATGGAATAAAAAAATATATTTTTTTCTTTTTTTTTTTTTTTAAAGCCTGGTATCTGATTTAAAGCTGAATGAGGCTTCTATCTGTTTCATAAAAGAAATACACACTAAAGTATGAAGCTGACTAAAGCAAGACATTTAGTGTGGAAGGAAATCCCCGTAAAAAAAAGGTATTCCTTTTTTATTTGGCTACATATATAGTTGTTTTCTTATATGTTAAGTGATAGAAAATGTTAGATTTATTTTTTTCAGTACCTGATTTTACTACCAATCAATGCTATCACTAAACCCAATCTAAAATCTAGTGGAACATCTTCTCAGAAAAGTGGAGGTAATTATAACAGCAAATTGAGACTAAATGTGGAATGTGATGTTCAAAAAGCATGTTTTAAATCCGAACACTTCTGCATTGTAACCAGGTCAACAGTACTCAGCTTTTAGTTTCATTCTCTATTATATTTTATATCTGTTCAGGTGGACATTATAGTTTTTGTTTGCACTGAAACACTTTTTTTTGAACAAATCTTTATTTCAAATTATTTCCCAATTAAATTGATAGTTTTATCGTTTCTGTAGAGTTACTGACATCTTCTTGCCATGTTTAAACGTTTAAAGTTCTTCTAACCTCTTAAACACATGCCAGTAGGTGGACCAATAACTGGACGACCTACCTTTAGTTTCTCCAAAATCGAACGTCGCACCCACACAAAAGTTTCTGAGCCTACAGAAATAGGCTTTGAGTTTCAACAGCGAGAAACAAAAAGCCTAGACGGACACAGTAAGGTTTCCAGGTCACCGTCTCCTGCTGCTCTATGGCCCAATTAATTACAGACCTGAGAGTCATGGAGGCCAGCGGAACACATGGCCACACTAATAGCAAGAGACATGCTCGCCTAGGGCCTCACACTGCTCCCCATATTATCCCTCCACACCCCAAAGGCCTGTCTCACTTACTGTCTGTTTTGCTTTTCTGGATGTGTAACTTATTTGGTAAGTGTGTAGGTGTGTGTAAATGTGAAACTGTGAAGCGAATGAGAGACTATGAGCTGATTGTTTATTGCCACGTAAGCCGGGGTCAGTTTATAATAAACACTGGGAGTTGGCATTTATTGGTATACCTAACATTCATTCGTTAAACTCTGTAAACTCTTGATTGCTGAAGATTCGTCCGTGTCTGAGGGAGTTATAGGTTTTTTACAGTCACCATTTAGATGTTGTTTCTTTTTTTATGAACAGGGAGGCATGTGTGGGGGTGTGGTGGGATTGGGAAACTGTGAATGAGTTTTCTTCTTTTATAGACAAAGAGGTAGGTGTGTGTGTGTGTGTGTGTGTGTGTGTGTGTGTGTGTGTGTGTGTGTGTGTGTGTGTGTGTGGGGTTGGACAAAGGGACTGTAAATGAGTGATGTTCACTGGGTGACGGTGAAAACCGTGGCTCTCTGCCCACAGTGGCTCGGCCTCATTAAATCCATTCCTCCTAAAGAAACCCTACAGCGAGCATATGTGTCCTCGCACCATTCTATCAGTCTTTATCTCTTAATCTTTCTCTCCCTCTCTCTCTTTCTCTCTCTCTTGCCAGCACTCATCCGGTGCTAAATCTCTGACTATTTCCACCTGTATTTCACTATAATGCACATTATCACAAAAATATCTCCCGAATACCAGCAATTACAGCAAGCCTGTCTGAGCAACACTGTAAAGAAAGTGACACATTTCTCAGAGTTTTAGCTAAACAGGACGATTAATTAATTGCGCGCTCGAGCAAAATGATCGGTAGTCGGAAGAAAATAATGTCATTGCTCCAACCTCGCTTCAGCAGCCCCACCTTTGTCATGTCATTGATGGAAGTGCAGCTTGGGCACTTAGCAATTTCAGGAAATGAGACATCCAGTGACGGGTGACTGGATTGTGCTCCGAGGGTAACTGAGTTTTTTTGTATTTTGTGCTAACTATCAAGCGAGAGAATCAACTTTATTGTCATTTGAACCATATACAGTTGGCATAGTACACAAATGAATCATTTCACCAAAGTGGCACAAAAACAACATAAAATAATACTAAAACTAACGAAAGCAAACAGGTCAAGATTTCACAAGGTGTTCATGAGCAAACACCGATCAGGCATAACTTTATGACAGTGAGTGAATGATACTGATTATCTCTTCATCATGGCACCTGGAAGTGGGTGGAATATTATCAGGCAGCAAGTAAACATTTTGTCCTCAAAGTTGATGTGTTAGAAGCAGGAAAAATGGGTGAGCGTAAGGATTTGAGTTTGACAAGAGCCAAATTGTGATGTCTAGACAGAGTCAGAGCATCTCCAAAACTGCAGCTCCTGTGTAATTTTCCCGATCTGCACTGCTCAGTATCTATCAAAAGTGCTCCAAGAAAGCAACTGTGGTAAACAGGGTCATGGGGCGGCCAAGGATCGCTGATGCACGTGGGGAGCGAAGGCTGGGCGTGTGGTCTGATTCAACAAACAAACTCCTGTAGCTCAGAAGTTCTTGCTGTTAATGCAGGACTGATTTGCAGCAAAAGGGGAACTAACACAATATTAGGCAGGTAGTCATAATGTTCTGCCTGTAGGATTTATATTTAGTGCAAACAACAAAACACAATGGAGTGAGACATTAACACAATTACAGTGCAGCCCTGACCAGAACACAGTGCTAAATGTGTGCAAAGAAATTGCCTATATAATAATAAATTCTGTACATTTTTGTGCAAAAACAGAAATCTTCAAATCTGTATGGTTTAATATTTTCCATGATTTTTTCTTCTTCTCCTGAATTCAGAATGATTTTGTGCTTTACAGCTTGACTCACTTCGCCAAAAGCGAACAATATACTAGAACTATAGCGTGTGCTACTCGTCATGAATCCAAACACCTTCAGGCGGATTAATTAGCATGCACTGATGACAGATGACAGATTTACGAATCAGGAACACACTGGAAATGTTGAAATGGTGATGAAACTGAGCAAAATGTAAAAAAAAAGTCCAGACAATAAAGCTGTTCTATAACTGTCCTGCCTGCTTTACACATGTCATCTTGCGGTTAAAGACAAATAAACTTTTTATTTTCCACAATGCAAGGATAGAACATCACTCGTAGCCAAAATGACACTGCACTTTGTCTTGGCACCATTGTTGCCATGTGCTTTGGAAAAAAAACATACAGTCTGATGCTTGCTAATTGTCTTCCCAGCTTTTTATAGCATTAGATGTGAAATTCTACTTTGAGTGACCTTACTTTCATTTTCCCACCTCATTTTATAAGAACATTGTCATTCAGTGAACAGGATTCAGGCAGTGCTGCATGTCCTGAGGTGTCTATAGCTGTGTTTCAGATTCAAGACAAACTCAGTGTTTATCTTGTCTAGGTCTGTATAATGTTAATAAACCAGAATTATGTGAATACTTGCAGCATTTTTGGCTTAACCATGCAAAACGGTGCCAATTTTAGATTGAGCCAGACTAAAAAAAACACGCATATTGTTATGTCTCAGCTCACTAACATTCCATTAGAAAAAATCATAAAACTAATCATTAATTTGAATAGGAATTAGTATTTACAAAAAAAGAATGTTGTTGCAGCAATTGTTATAAAGCAGGAAATCGTGCGTATGAAGGTCCGGTGCTACTTTGTTTTCCTCAAGCCGGGAAAGATCGATAAGATCGATCATTACAAAGGCGAGCATTAATGAGTAAACATATCGGTGACACCCACACCATCTAGTGCATCTCATTGCAAAGCCGATTGCTAACGTGAACACGTTGTCGACCTTTCAATGTTGCTCTTGTTGTTTCCGATTCATCCCGTCTCCCGCATGTTATTGCGCTGATATTTTCCACAGCCCGTAGTTTCCATGGTCGTGTTGTCCCATTCTGACCCTCGACATCTCTTATTTATTGACAAGCATGCGTCTCATCTTCATTTGTTTGCCAGGCCATAGTAGATTATATAAACCATGCCCGGGATGATGGAGAGTAAATAGATTTGTTGAGACATGCTGGTGTTTGTACCAGCTCCATCACAAGTTGATTTGCGATTTGTAATTTTTTAAACTTGTCTCCTTCTGAAGCCTGGTTGATGGAAGGCCGAGTCAAAGGACATCCTCACCTTCCTGTTACGACACGTTCCACCGGCACGCTGTCCTGAATTCCAATCTCGTCGACCCTGACTTCGACACACCAGGGTTGCTGTTGAATATTTCAGAGAAGGTGATTCATTAATGATGGTTGGTGATAATTGAATTTTGCGCACCGCGCTATAAAACGGTTATATAAAACGGTTATATAAAACGGCGCTGCTGTCAGAGAGAAAAGCTTCGCTGTATCCCGATACTCTTGCGAGTTTGGATTGTTGCGAGCAAACTTGGTGCATTGTTTGGCTTGCCTGTGGTCTTAATCCGTAAAAGAAGCACAGTGACAGCTTCAGCGTCGGGAGGATGAGATCTGTAAGAGCCAGACTGTGAAAGCGTTGGATTTGAATCGCACCCTTTTTTTTACACAAAATAACTCTCTTCAGTAGCCAGTACTTTTCCCATCCAATGCTGACAGAACGACTTATTCACGGATCTTTTTCCGATCAGCCCCTGGTGGCGAGATTTTGATTGAAACGGAATAGGTGCGTTTGCGATTTGCATTTAAAAAGCGCCATCAGCTTTGTACAGTCCCGATAAGAAGAGAAGGCTGTTTAGGCTCCATAATGGCTCTTTCTAGCGTGACCTTGTGCAGACCTGATTCAGTCCATGGTTTTGGAATTAAGCGAAAGTATGAGGAGAAATGGAGTCATGGGAACGATAGCGTTCCTCTCTTGTTAGGGCATTGTAGCGTCAGCTTTCCATGTTCCTGCAGACATCGGGTCGTCCTGAAAGTACTCCTCTCTAACTCTCAGCCAGAAACCTTTTACAAGTCCTTCACATCTGCCGGAACTCTCCATCACTTTCAGTGACTCCTAACTTTTTTGCAACACTGTACGTCAGTCGAGTCTATTCCTGGCAGCGTGAGTCAGACAAATTGCCCCTGAATCAAGATAATCCACCAGGTTGTTTAACATTCCGCCAGATTCCTCGCTGCTATTTTGGATGGACGAGCTGACGAACGGCCCAAAGGAATACTAATGTTGCTGAGTTTTGATTCGGAGCAAATCTCGTTGTCCCATGCCGAAACCCGTTTCATTGAAAGTGTGTGAATTAGTTTTAACTTGGCAAATGCATTCCAGCTATAGAATATTTTTACATTCCCTACTTAAAGCTAGGGAAACTATGGATCTGCATATCCATAACTGAGATGGATGCAATTTGCACCTCAATGTATAGCCAACGATAGGATACATCAGAGATACATACTGTATAAAACAGCTACCGATGCGATACGATAACGATACGATTCAGCCATATTACAATGCAGTGCGATCCAATTTTCGATTCGATTCATCTCAATGCGTTTCAATGCAATACGATGCTATGCAAATTAATATGGTACAGATAGTTAATTATAGCAAATTATAAATGTACTTAATTGCTTTCTGACTTCGAAAGCATTGCTCTTTTCTTTGTAGTGCAAATAAAAAGAGGAAAAAGTGTAATAAAACCAGACATTCTTTTCCTGTTCAGACTCGAGGAAGATGCAGCTCTACCTCTGCCATGTTAATCTATATTTTCTGTGACTCTCAGCTATGTGACGTATCTTAATGATACATCATATTCACGAAGCAGCAGTGGTGCTAAGAAAACGTGCTTGAGAAACAGTTTAGCGAGAAGAAATCAATCTACATATAAATTATTGATCACAAATTATTAGTCACTTTCTAAATAAAAGTATATTTACATACTTTTTACATTGACATACTTTTTTGTGTCCCTCAACAGTCTAAGAATACAGTTACTCAAGTCACACATCCAACAGCAAGTGACAAAATCTCACTTTCTGTAAAATCTTGGCTGAATAAAATGATGTAACTTTATTGTATTATAACTTTTTTTATATGGGCTAAACAGAAAACTTTGAAATTATAAAACTGTTCCCCAAAAAATTCCCACTTATGTAAGGATAAAACTCAGGCATCTTGAGGAAAGAAATTTGCTAAAGCAGCTACCCTTTTTTAATAGTTAAATGCATGTGCTTATAAATTCAACGTCGAATGAGAAGGGCTAAATGTCACCACAGTCTGTGGAATCGCCGATTTAAGCAGAACTCATTTAAAGCATTTGGCAGACACTGTTATCCAGAGCAACTTGCAACTGAGCAGTTGAGGGTTAAGGGCCTTTCCAAGGGCCCAGCAGTGGTAGCTTGGTGGGGCTGGATTTTAAACTTGTGACCTTTTGATCCAAAGGCCAATGCCTTAACCACTAGCCCTCGTTACAGAACCATAGCTAACAAGAACACACTCTTGACCTTTTGGTTTTGTGCATATCATTTCAATTCATTTGGATTCTCACAGGCTACTTTGCTAATATTTTTTCCACATTGTTTCCAAGGTCATGACTGACCCTGATGCCTCTGATTGATTAGCAGTATTCAGGACAGCCTGTTGTATTTTTGTCTTGCTGTCTTGTATTCAGATTGCATAGAAATATACTTATATAACTTCTATAACTTACAATGTAACTTATTAAAATAGTTCTAGACAGTCTCAATAGTTCGTATGTGCTTTATGAATGATCCATACTTTTTAGAATGCTTTATAGAATCATCCACTTCTTTTGGTGATGTCTTTAGCTCAGTGGTTGAGGCTCTGGGTTGCTATCTGGAAGGTTGGGGTTTCCAGCCCCTATGTTGCCAAGCTGCCACTCGTAGGGCCCTTGAGCAAGACCCATAAACCTCTGTGCTCCAAGGGTGCTGTGTCATGGCTGACCCTGTGCTCTGGCTCCAGCTTCCTAACATTGCTGGGATATGCAAAGAAAGAATTGACTGTGCTGTAATGTAGATGTGACAAGTATAAAGCACCTTTCTTTATAAAAAATGAGTTATTGGTGATTTGTGTGGGAGGGGAGGTTACATGAATCAGTAGTCAACAGCAAAATGAATAAAACAAATAAAAGGTAAACACAATCACAGGATGCATTCATGGTGATAGAAACAGAACTTATGGAAACAATATACTGTAGTGTTTTACCACAGCAAAAAAAAAAAACTCGCCATTACACAGAACACGGTAAACCAGTTGAATCCTATGGAGGTGAAACTGCTGGTTTAAATCCTACCTGTCCGATCGTTACCATTTCGTAGATTTAAATGGAGAGCTATCCAGGCTAATGCAAGTAAATTATGGCGTGCCGCAAGGTTCAGTTCTAGGACCCCTGCTGTTCACAATATACATGCTTCCGTTAGGAAATATTATTAGAAGGCATGGAATTAGCTTCCATTGTTATGCTGATGATACTCAGCTATATATCTCATCTAAACCAGGCGATATAGCTCAATTAAGTCGGATAACTGAGTGTGTTAAGGAAATAAGAGATTGGATGACCCATAACTTTCTACTTTTAAATTCCGATAAGACTGAGATTTTGCTCATCGGACCAAAAACTAGTATACAGAAGCTCCAGCATCTCAACCTGCATTTAGACGGATGTTCTGTAACCACTAATTCAACAGTAAAAGACCTGGGTGTTATTTTAGACAGCGACTTGTCTTTCAAAAATCATATCAATCAAGTTACTAAAACAGCCTTCTTTCACCTTAGAAATATTTCTAAGCTAAGAAATATGTTGTCCATATCCGATGCAGAAAAGCTCGTCCATGCGTTCATGACCTCCAGAATAGACTACTGTAATGCGTTACTAGGTGGATGTCCTGCATCATTAATAAACAAGCTTCAGTTAGTCCAGAATGCAGCAGCCAGAGTTCTTACAAGGGCAAGAAAATATGATCACATAACCCCGATCTTATCGTCCCTACATTGGCTTCCTGTTAAGTTTCGAATAGACTACAAACTATTACTTCTCACTTATAAAGCACTAAATGGTTTGGCTCCCATATATCTATCCAGTCTTTTAACTCGCTACAATCCGCCACGCTCCCTGAGATCTCAAAACTCTGGGCTTCTAGTAGTTCCTAGAATAGCAAAGTCCACTAAAGGTGGTAGAGCTTTTTCACATTTAGCTCCTAAACTCTGGAATAGTCTTCCTGACGGTGTTCGGGGCTCAGACACACTCCCCCAGTTTAAGTGTAGATTAAAAACATATCTTTTTAGCAAAGCCTACACATAACACACATCACATCATAACCTTGTGCTCCAGAACATCTGATCACATGCACATTATCAACTTGTGCTGTTAATATCATGAACAGCAGCTACGCTAATTGCTCTCCACTGCTTCTCTTTCTCTCCCCATCCCGAGACACCCTGAGGTTTGGCCAGCTTCAGTCACCTCCCACCTCGTGATGATTACGGACCTTTGAAGAAGTAGATGCCGAACTCACAAACATCCCGAACCATCTAGAGACGTACCAGTGCCATTTGGATCCCGCTACATGTGTGGAGTTTGGCATTGGACCTCCTGGAGTGTTAAAGGCTCTGGCATGGAGAAGCTGATGCTGGATCTGTGGTGATCACAAATGCTGAGCTCATAAAACTCGGAGCTACTAACCATATAGACTGTATAAGACTGCAGAAAGAACATCACTTATAATCTTATACTCCAGTGCTCATGTTAGCTCTCACTCTCCAGTGTTCTGTATTGTTGAAAGATTTATGATCAAACTCTTGATGTCACCCAAAATGAGGATGGGTTTCCCTTTTGAGTCTGGTTCCTCTCAAGGTTTCTTCCTCATAACATCTAAGGGAGTTTTTCCTTGCCACAGTCGCCACAGCTTGCTCATCAGGGACAAATTCACACCATTCACCTTCACTGTTGATTTGTGTAAAGCTGCTTTGAGACAATGTCTGTTGTGAAAAGCGCTATACAAATAAACTTGACTTGACTTGACTTGACTTGAAACTGTTGACTGAATGCATCGTCAGATGCGTCATTTTCCACGAACAGCGGAGACCTACTTTACCTGCCTAATGTTGCTATGGTAACAATGCAACGTAACAAATTAAATGCCGCTTGTTCCGCTTTTGGGCAGCATGGAAGTGCAGCAGGTAGCAGTTGTGCCTGACAACTCCACACGTGAGACCACTTAATGTCTACCTGAAGCTTCTGTGAATTTTTGCCAACGTCTCTACTTTCTTCCCAGAGCTCATCAAACAAAAATGATATGATACTAAATGATATGTAAATTATATAATAGTATTTGGATTTTTAAACCAGACGCAGGTGTGCAAAAAAAGCTGAAAGTTGTTTTTTTTTACTTTTCCACATCTGCCACAAGGTTCAAATTCTGGGCTGCTTTTCTGGTGTTTTAGTTGGAAAGGGTGGATATTTGTGTTACCCTAGCCTTCCTGTTAGCCTTTCAGGTCTGGCCATTCTCCTCTAAACCCTTCTCATCAACAAGACGCTCATTGGATGTTTTGGTTTTTTTTCGCACCGTTTTTTGTTTAAAAACTGCAGTGTTGTGAAATCCCAAGATGATCGACTTTTCCTGAAATATTAATAGTGCTTATCATATCAGTATCTGTATTTTGAATTTTAAACCAGAACTGGGTGTGATCTAAACCGCACAGATTGTTCGTGTTATTCATTCTGGTTCTGTCAACTCATCCAACTCAGCTACAACATTTCAACTCAAATCCACTTGAGATTTTTCAGGACTGTGTACTTGTACAGTTATTATTTGTACCTGTATGTGATTATTTCTACCAGCTGCACCTGGACACCTCAATCCTGATTACACAGTTACTAAGCATGCTGTAAATACACGTCTCTGACTGCTAGCTCACACCCACATACTGTATAAGCAAAACCATCTTATTTGTGCAATTTTTTGGGGATGTCCAGAGATGCACAGTTTCAGTTTAAGCCAGATTCCCTGTGAAGTTTTCAAGCAACTTTTCTACGAAAGAACAATGGATTCCTGTATTAGCGTTTATTCTAAAACACATCTGTTTCTTCTGCATGATCTGTTCATGGTTAGTTAGTGTACATCCATGTATGAGACAGAGAGATCATTTACTATTTAGGATGAACATATTTACTGTTAAATCTTTAGGAATCCACCACAGCTCCTGGACGAGGTTTAAATTAAGACACTTCTGCTAGCCAGTACTTCATTTAACTCCATGTCCAGATTCCTTTGTACATTTCAGTGCAACTGGGTAATAGAAGCTCACATTTACTCTTTCTGTTCACTTCTCCTGGCACTCTGCAAGCAATACCTACTGTGTGATGGTGTCATTTTGAACCTCTTCTGTAATACGGGCGTTTATTTCAGTGCAAACGGGTTCTTGTTTCAGTAATGGCGCGGCCTTATATGTCCAGAGAAATGGGTCAGTGCAGTGAGTCTTAATAGTGTAGCCCACGAGGCAGACGGTGTCACGGAAGGACAGCATTGCTCAGGGTGCCGTGTGTGTGTTCTGTTCACAAGTGTTTAATTGCCTCTAAAGGAACAGGAACATTGGTTTAACTGTTGGAGGTAGGAGGTCATCTCTACAGATAAGGGCCAAGGCTCTCAGAGTGTACAGAGTGTGGCATAGTGAGTCATTACTGTAGTTTCGCAAAAAAAAAAACAAAAGAGGATACATGAAAAGATAAGAGAGTGTTAAGATTGGACATGCATGGAAGTAACACTGTTTTTAGCTAAATAGTTAATTCTTTGGTTGTTTTTTGCAAAATTTTGACCAGTTTTGACCCATAAAATATATGTGTCTATTACATTTGTATATAAAATGTGTCCAGTTTTGAAGAACCTTATGTCCTGTGTAGCCTCAGAGTCTTGCTCTTGCCTGCCTCAAGTGATATCAGATTTTATAGATGCATTTCTGGTCACAATGTGGTTATTTGGCCTTCCTGTTAGCTCAAACTGGTCCGGCAATTCTCCTCGAACCTCTAAACATTAACAGGATTGTTCATTTGTTTCAATCACTGGATGTTTTGTGTATTAAAATTTTTTTTTGCGTCTTTCAATTCAAAAGAGTTTTCCAGCTATTTTGATTTGCTAATTGTTTTTTTCAAGTGTTGGATGCTTCGCAAATTGTGCTTATTTTAGCCTCAGTGTTTCTTTTGGGAACTGTTTTTTGAGTGTGTGTGTGATTTCGTCTTACCAGTTTGAACCAGCTTGATCAGCTTCCCCTTGATAGGTGTGAGCCATTTGCATGACAATGAATTGGTCTTAGACTCGCATACATACTCAGAGACAGCCATGGTTTGAGAACGGGGCTGGAAAATGGATCACAGGCTCGCTTCAGGGGAGATTGTCAGTATGAATCTTCTCGCAGCTCCCTGCTCCCTGCTCCAGTTGCCACATGATGGAAGAGCCCACTGCTAATTCGTAAGCGGAGCGTGAATCGTGCGTTAACTTATTTCCTGTACATTATATTAAAGAATGAACTCTGCAATGAGGCTAAATGGGCTAATATGGAAATTCCTCTCTCGCACTACACATCCATCCCTGGGATTATTAGGCATACCTCTGCATTATTCAGCTCTTTAATGAATTCAGCTCTGGAAAGCCTTCTGAAATATTCCACACGGAATGGACGTGGATTGGTTGTGCAATGAGCATGAATCGGAACGTTCAGCTCTAAACGGCTTGCTTACTTTTCCCTTTCTCTGGAAGCTGAACATGGTCTGCTACATCAGTTACTAGTGTATGACAGAAAATAATTTGACCTTGATGTCTAAGCCCTGAAGGACAAAAAAAACCCGGACTTTTGTTTTATTGAAGCTGTCTCAATTGCTTTATAGCGCCGAAATAAAAGCAGTTGTGAGACTCTGGATATATGGACGGATTTCTCTTTTTGAGTGTGGAATATTGAGTGAAGTTGAAAGCAGAGAGATGTTCAAGACTGACATTTTACACCAGAGGCTTTTTGTTATCTTGTGTCTCCTTTTTTGTTTGTGTAGCAGTGCAGAGCTTTTTGAAATGTGTGGTTCATTAAATCACACGTAGTTATCTTAGGGTTGTGATGTTATACAGACATGATGTTATATTATACAAAATTTATATGCATAGCTATTCAGACCAATATTGGTGTCCATTGTAGCTTGAAATTCCTGTTTTGGCTGACAATAGTACCTTCTTATGTGGTCTTTTACTCTTGTAGCCTGTTCATCCAAGTATTTAGTGTGTTGTGTATATAATGCATTTCCTCTCAACACGATTGTAAAGTAGTTATTTGAGTTACTGTAGATTTTCTGCCAGCTTGAACCAACCTAGCCATTGTCATATGAACTCTCTCAGGCACAAGTCACTTCCCCCTGTAGAACCGCTACTCACTGGATGTTTTTTGTTTTTTGCACCATTCTTTGTACACTCTACAAATCGTTGTGTGTGGAAAATCACAGGATATCTCTTGTTTCTGAAATACTCAAACCAGCCCATTTGACATCAACAATCATGTCACTCAAAAATCAGTCATTGAGGTCACATGAGTTTTATGTTTAATCTTGACGTTCAGTAAAGTTGATGGTAAGAGTATCTCTAACGTACTGTATATTGATAAACAGGTTAAAATACTGAGAGATATTTTCGATTCTTTTTGCCTTCATGTGCCTTGTATTCTCTGGAGACAGCAACCTGAGCACAGTATCTATCTTGAAGACAACCTGAAATCCAAACTGACCTTCTATATATGACGCTGCGCTACTATAACCCCATTTAGTTGTATACGTTGCAAATGAAATGCTTATTTGTTGTGCCTGTAAGAATCGGATAATGATTTTCTTTGGAATTTTTGTTGTTTTGCAAGTTTAAAGCGCTTAAATACTTTTTATAAATATATATGCATATATATTGCATTATAGCATTTATACCAAACCATCGTTTCCTCATTTGAACCTCTAGAGTGTTAATAATAACAGTTGCATTATAGTAATACTAATGTGTTAGGATAAAAAAGTCGAGATACTGTTGTGTGAAAACTGATGTTGGTAGCAAAGTAGCGTCATTTTTTTGTTCCATCTCTAGAATGAAGTAATTAGTAATTTTCCTCATTTGTATTCAAAGCTCTTTGTTTTTTTTCACTTAGAAAGTGATGTGCTTAAAAGGCCAAAACAGATTTCTAGTTGCTTGCTTTCATTTTAATATATTCCTTAAAAAGATTCCCTCTGAATGTACTGAAACAGCAAGGACAGGTCTTTTCTTTGTTTTTGCTATACAGAGAATTTGTTCTCCAATAAACTTTATGTTGGTTTATGCATTTAAACCACAAACAGTTTTTACTGGCAAAACTCAACGCTCACACCCAGACATTCAGAGATATTAATTGGTCAAGACATCAAATCTACTGTGAATATCGCTTGTTATTTGTATTCACTTTTAAAAAAAGTTGTCATCACATCTAGAAAAATGTTTTTTTTGACTATGCTTATTTATTTATTTTCTAATTTGCAAAACTCATTCAGTTTTTCATCCATCTATCAGTCCTTCCACTCATCTACCAATCCATCCATCCCTCCATCAACCAATCCATACATCCATACATCCATTTATACACTCATTTATCTATCCATCCATCCATCCATCCATCCATCCATTTATCCATCCATCTATCCATCTGTCCATTCGCATTTTACCCATACATGCAATTACTCATTGATCAATTCATTTAATCAACCCCATTTATCCATCCATCCATCCATCCATCCATCCATCCATTGTCAGAAGGAATCACACAACAGCCATATATACAAATACTACTAGAAAAATATTTTCCTGTCTAAGATCTGTATATTGTTCTCACAGGCTCTTTAGATTCAGGTTATAACATTAATATCATGTAACTGCTTATGTCAACAATGCAAATCAGGAGCGTGTTAAGTAACACCAATTTAAAAACCTAATATAACCCATATAACCATTATCAAAACCCAACTAGATATTAGTGATGTTCTTTCATTTGAAATGTCATGCAGCCTGATTTCCCCCATGCTGAGGGAGCATTTTATCATCACTCCCAACACACCATCAGTAGTTTTTAACTTTTTCTTTAAGGGACTTTCCTGCTGGGTGTTTTATAATTGCAGGAAGAAGGGGCTGGTCCCAGTGCAGGGCCGAGACCATTGTATGACAAAAGGAGCACAGGACAAAGACCACACACACACACACACACACACACACACACACACACACACACACACACACACACACACACACACACACACACACACATATACAGCAGGCTAGGGGGCAGGGCCAGCTCACACTGTGCTGAACGTTCCTCAGCATACAGGAACAAACAGGAACAGTAGTGAGAGAAAAGACAAATGTGGTGATAGAAAGAGGGAGTGATGGAAAGAGAGGTTGATGATGAGAGATCTCCTGCTTGGTGCAGCTTATAGCGTGATACAGGAAGCGAGGAAGTTGTGGCCCACTTAATAGAGAGGGGCGGATCAGATCAGAGCTCGCTCTCTCTCTCTCTCTGAGAGTGGGGGAAAACAAGGAGGCTGGACCAAGCACAGAGAAAGAGGGGTGTGTGTTAGTGCGAGCAAGAGAGCGAGTGAGAGAGCGACAGAGAAATCTGCTTGCACGTGTTCTCTTCTCCTCTCCATCATCACCACCACCACTACCTCATCCTCCGCTGCACACGAGCATCCGTACAGAATGGCAGGTAAGTGTTTCGATCAGGACGCATAGTTCTGCACGTACATTGCAGACGACCAGAGAGAAATGTGGACGACTAAGGTTTAGGGAGCGAATGAGGAACAATGGGAGGCTGCTGGTTGGCTGAAGGCCAGGCATGAGGAGGGAACGAAACCGGGGGCCGCGATTGAAGGCGCAGAGCATCCGCACGCTCTGCTTTGTGCGAGCAGAGGTGCTGCGAGAGCGATGCAGATGAGAGCAAGACGTGTTATCTGTAATATCTGCACCATGCTGAGGGAAGGTTCATCGGGAGGGGTGGTGTTGAAGCATAGCTGTACTTCACGACCCCCCTCTGAATCTGGGTGGTGTCAGCGGCGCATGCTGATTAACGAAATGTAGAAGAGAGATTTAGGATGTAGAATATGCCCATAGGGTTCAGGTTTCTCCAGAGGTCAATCGTTTTTTCTGGTGCTCCTTTTCTTGCTTTCGTGCCTGTGTTTGTGACCGTATCGTGTGTATGCATAAAAAATAACACGTGTTCGGAAAAACGTGATTTTCTAAAATCAGAAGATTGATGGAAATGTTCATGTGGGAAGAGAGCACATGTCAGGAGCACATGCATAAGGATGAAGATTCAATGCTATTTATGGTATAAGAAATGGACCATTATAAGCACCTTGATCTTTGATCTTTGGTTTTGATTTTATTTTTATTTTTTGACAAGCAACATTTTGACATGACAATAAAATTTGTGGATATCTAAATTCTTACAGGAAAAAAAAATTCACTGTAAAGCATGTTTGTACTTTAAAGCATTTAATGGTTTTATATAGAGAGAAATATACATTTTCGAATGCAAATTGTTGGGCACCTTAACAAAATAATTTGGTGTGCAAATTTTCAAGAGGCCCTTTGATTGATGGTACTATAAGCCCTTATTAGTTAGTCACAATTGAACACTATTAGAAATTTTGTAATATATTGTTGGCTCTTTGCAGCTGGAAATGGTTGGTTAGTTAATTGTGACTCCTGCTTGCTACATAAATAGATGAATGACATAACAGTTAGATTTTGCTGCCATATATAAAAATTCACAAACACATTTTGTGTACATTTGCTACTTTTAATAAAATATTTTATCGAAGTTTACACAATCTGCAGCTGCAAATCTGCAGTTCCATTTTTCCAATCTCTTTTATACCTTTATTCAATATCTAGATTAATCAAAACTGTACATTTGCAATATTTCCATAAAGCTAATCTGGCTAGCTTCTTTATCTCAGCCTTCTGTTTAGATTTTCTGGCCTGGAAATAGGCCCCCCTGACCCCCTCCCCCCCCCTTCCCCTTCGTCCCCCCCAAGTCAAAGCAGATCAGCTTTGATCCTTACTCGCTGAAAGGTTACTCAGGAGGCATATGAGGTTTCACCAGAAAGGGGTGGGTTCAGTCGGAGGGAAGGAAAATGGCCTGCTAAATAAAATAGCTGCTGATTTGAGATCTTACATTTCTGTGATTTTTATTTTCCCCTTGTGTTTATTTCGAAAGAAATTTCACAGTCGGTCGTTAACATTTTTTGACATTTCGGCACGCACAGGTTGTAAAGATATGCAGCCGTGCGTTTGCATTTGCCTAGCGAATCAGGTTCAGATGATCCGTCTGGTTCGGCTTGTTTCCTGGCAGGTTTGGGATGAGACCTGCCATGGCTTTAGACTGGTATGCAGGAGAGTAAAGCCTGTCTGGCCTTTATGGCCTTCACTGTTGGTTCCAAGAGGAATAAATTGGGTGGAAAGGACTCATAGTGAGTGAGAGGCGAAAATACATTTGCGGAGCACACCTTGGAGATTTCTTTCTCATAGATCTGATGTGATTTCTTCACATCGCATTATAGCCGTTTTGGCCTCGTAAACAAATGGCCTGGAAGCATGTGAACTCCAAAAGTCAGAGTGAGGTCTTGCTTCATCAAACACTTGGCCGAGGTTAGTAGAGATATGGCAGTGCATTTTAATGGGCTCCCTGTAGACAAAGCTGTGCTTTTGCTGTTGCTTCTGTTTGAGGTACTTTTTTTTTCTTTTCAATAGACCATGAGAAAGAGAAATAAAGTTTTAGAGCTCAGTTGAGCATATTTTGTATTGGGATGTGCAAATGTTTATATTACGGTCATGAGGATTGATTTATATGTAATAGATTTGTCTTAGAATGAATGCCAAAAAAAAAAGAAAAGAAAAGCCCTATTACAGCTTCTTAGATATTGAATTACTGTACGGCTGGTCATTTTAAAGCCCTGCATTCTGCCACAGCAAATGAGCTGCTTTGAGAAAGAGGTTTGTCAGTTTAAGGGCTGACCCTGTCAGTACAGTAGCTGGTGGGATTACGTAAGCTGTCTGGGTGAGTAATAAACTCAGCTGGCTTCAGCAGAATTGTGTCTTTATTATCATGATGTTTTGGCTCAGCACTAAGTGGGGGTGCCTACATCGAATTTGTTTTTGATTCGACCGAGTATATTTAATAAAATACACAATTATCATATTCATCTTAAAGCAACAAATTAGACGTGCCGTTTTGTGCATTTTTTTTTCATTTTTTTATTGCCAAGTTGTCTCTCCTTGTTTGAACACTCCTTCTTTTGCCCGTGCCACCGATTTCCTGACATGCAGCCTTTTTTTTTTTTTTTGCATGGCAGTCATTTCCGATTTGAAGCAGAGCTCTCGAGGGAGGCACTCACTTCCTGTCAGCGAGTGTGGGAACCGTTCGGATGTGAAGTGCAAAGCGCCCTGTTAGAACGAGAGCCTAGGACACACGCTCAGTCATGAGAGTTTAATTAGATGCCACACAGGTCCATGTCTCGCTGCTCGCTCTCTAACATTCGACCCCTTGCTCAATTTTGTCCTTTCGTATAATCTAAGAAAGTCGTATTCTTTTAAAATTATAATTGTTAGATGGTTGTTATCTATTATTTAATGTTCTCTGGTCATAAAAAGGCCCTCAACAGTAATTTGATTCGAACTAATGTGCCCCAGGTCATACAAATCCTCTTTATTTTGACTCACTCGCCTTCACCCCTCTGACAACATTTATTTATATATATATATATATATATATATATATATATATATATATATATATATATATATATATATATATATATATGCACACACACACACACACACACACACACACACACACACACACACACACACACACACACCAGGAATGACCAGCACATTTTACATATTTCCCTCTCAACCAAAATACCATGTTTTGAAAATAGAAATGCTTTGGGGAGAAGAGAGAAAAAAAAGGGTGTGTTCAAGGCACACGGGATTGTTCCCTTGGGACACTCCGAGTCAACGCTGCACTGCAACCTGACTGCTCTCGCCAGTGTTTGAGCTCTGCTATTGAACATCATCATCACAGAACCACCGTAGAAGGAAACCGGGGAACATTGCAATTACGTATTGAACCAGTCCTTCGGTGGTCAGGTCCCTGTTTCAGTAGGATCATGGCCTATCGCTACGTTAAACAGTAAGTACTGTAAATGTGGCTCTTCTTCATGCTCTGTTTCTCTCTGTAGACGGCTGCAGCTTCTGCAAATGATGTGGCTCTGGTTAATAGACGAAAATAACTATTCAGTTGGTTTGATGAGAATCATAGTCTTTTAATAGAAATGTGAGGAAAAGGTGTATCCTGGAATATAATACTGTATAGGCCGTAAATATAATCAATGAAGAATGCAGAATTAAATCTGTGCCGATTCACTTGTTGTGCATACGATTAGTATTTAGTATCACAGTACCAAAAAGACCCTTTCTGTTTCTCTGCAGCTGTGGTGACACCACCAACGTGCAGCCTTTTAATGACACCATTAAACTGGATAATAAAATAATTGATGACTCACATCGAGCTCATTTTATAGGAGACATGCCCCACAGTGTGCATGTCTTTCAGTCAGGTTCAGATCGTCCTTTCCTTGTTGTTCTGCCTTCTTCTGCATTGCTGTGGATGACGGTGGCCCAAAAGTACCAATTACATTAACATACCAAAAACACAAATGCAACAGAAAAACAGATCAGCAGTATTTCAATGGCTCAGTTCTAATATTGGCATGAAAATGTTTGCATTCAAGTATCCATCAATAATCAGTTTGGATTTATATTGAACGGACATTTGATGTCACCCAGATAAGCGTGGTCCCGTCTGAGTCTGGTTCCTCTCAGGGTTTCTTCTCAGGAAGGTTTTTCTCTCCTCACTGGCTTGCTCATTAGGGATAAGCCGATAGGGACTATTTCTAATTCTATTTGTTTCATTCTGTAAAGCCTATTGTCTGGGACAATGCCCATTGTTAAAAACACTATACAAATAAAATAAATGTAAAAAGTGAATTGAATTGAACAAATAAAATGAATTGAATTGAATTGGATAAGAAAACCAAAGCTCCTTATTAAGCATCGTGTTTTTTTCGAGTTTTTCGAATGAATATTATGTAAATGCTGCTTGATAAGAAATGAGCATAACCATAAAATTCAAAAACAACAACAATACCTAAAAAACATGAGGCAGAAAAAAATCTTATTACCAATAGCAGCAATAGCAAGAATGAAAGTAAAATCTGTGTATTGGGAGAATATGATGTTTAATGAGGACCTAACTCTTCCATTTGAAGTAAATGCAATTTTTGGTTAACTTGTTGGATTTTCTGAATGCTGTTGTGTTTTTGTGTCCCATTTTTAGTTTTTTTGGTTTTTTTGGAGTTACATTTTTTTCTTGCATTTTCTGATTTGCTATTATGCCCGTGGCGTATATTTGTATATTTTATACACGCTACTGTAATGAATATAATCTGTGCACGTAAACCTACAGCCGAATAACTCTGAGTCATAACCAGTAAGTCAGAGCTCTCGTCCTGCATTAGTGTATCGCAGCAGGAAGGGAGGGTTTATGAGGATTACGTTATCTTGATGTGCCGTGATCTCAGCATGCTGCATTGTGTGTGTGTGTGTGTGTGTGTGTGTGTGTGTGTGTGTGTGTGTGTGTGTGTGTGTGTGTGTGTGTGTCATATCCACACCACTCCTGCAGGTCACATCGCTTGTGCTTAATGTTTGCTGGTGAAATTAATTTCCCTTGGCTATGTGAACAGCTGAATCAGCTCAGTCACCCCTAAACAATTCAGCGAGCAACAATTCAACACAAAATATTACCTTTTTATTTTAATTATTTATAATAATGTATTCTCATAAACTAATTACTAACTAGCAGGGTTTGAGTCCTTCAGCATTCTTAGACACATTGTTTAATCGTACAATTGCATGAGAGTCAAATGCTCATCTCATGTTGGAGCCACAGCAGTTCTGAGCGCTTATGTACAAACGACTGATCGAAGGCTTTGTTTTGTTGTTGTTGCTGTTGTTGTTGTTTTGATGTACCCTGTCTATGCTGATAATCACCATGAGGCTGTTTTACATTAACATATTGCACATTTCCTCTGAGTCAGCAAGTATTCCTGCTTTAGAGGACAAATGAGTGTCTGAGATTGTGTATGATTTCCCATGGGGCTTTGGCGAGATCAGCAGAGAAAGTCGTTATTTTTTAATATCAGCTGTATGTCACGAGTTGTTTGTCACACCCTCAACTGCACCAAAGCAATGGGAAACAGGGATATATATCGAATCAGCGTTATGTATTACTACAAAAACGATGATGAGTTGTGCTCTGGATATCAGCGGTGTAATGTTGCACTTTGTCTGGAGGGGTTTGATAGAAAGTGGTCTTATTGCTTTCGATCAGCACTTGGATCGGTGTTGGCATGGTTTATTCCGAGTTTCTCTAGCCATAAGAACTGTTCTGATGATGTCCCACAAACATGAAATCAACATATCAAACTGGACGTTTCATGTTTTTGGCGCTGTTCCTTTGAAGAGCTTCAATTTTGGGCTGATATTTGATGGCTCATAATCTGACCACACTTCTTTTTCCACCTCAAGGGTAATAATAGTGTTTTTTTCTAATTTCTGGTTTTGCGTGGTGTTAGAACCAGGAAAATGAGCTCACACTCCTACTGACAGATGTTAGCACTAACTCTACCTGAGGCCCTTTTTTTCTCTTCACAGTGGATATCTTTAATTCATAGCTGTGATGGAGTAAGTGTGCACAAAGCCAGCTCTCAGCAGGTGCTTAATTGCCATGGTTTACTCTCCACATTGATTGGGACATGAGCTATTGAACAGACTCTTTATATTCAGCAACATGGCTGGCCTGGAGATTGGTGGACAGATTATGGATTAGTATGGGAAATCTCAGTCTAACAAGCATAAGTTTTAGTTTGGTTCTATTGCACCAGCTAGGAAGTAGAGCAATATGAAATTAAAATACGCTTTTCTAATTTGCTATGGTGTAAAATCTCGTTTTCTGTAAAAGTCATTATCTGCAAATTTTCTGCATATCCCATGGGTGTTTTTAACTCCATAAACTGAAAGAGCAACTGTAGGTAATACCTCCCAATCCCAGTTAAAATAGAATAGTTCTGGGAAAGCTCATGACAGTAGTCTAAAAAAAGTCTGGTAAATAAAAAACAATTCATTATAATAAATGTGTTCTAAACTTTGGCAATGTGCAAAAATGTCCATTAGTGGTCCATTGGTGGTCCATTTCCACTGATAAATGAAGGACAAGTGTCATGAGATTAATAAAGGTGGTTGATGAAGGTGTTTATTTCTTCGACCAGGTGATAGTCACATATCTAATACTAACAAAAGCTTGACAGTGAGGGATAAGGAGACCATACAGTACTTTAAACACGGTGCTTAAAAAGACATAATAAGACACTGGAGATGGTGACTAATGATGTGACAGTTGTGGCATGCAGGGGGTTGATAGGTAATGTTTGATGGTTAACGATTTTGCTGTAATCCTTACAAAAGGAAGGAACTGGGCAATACTTATTAATCACAGACCACAAGAAAGCATATTGAGTGGCCTGTTTTGACTGTAATTCTATTGAACACTTTTGCGAATTGGAATGCTAACTGCTCCCTAGGCCTCCTCACCCTACATCAATACCTGACTTTACTAATGCCCTTGTGGCTGAACGATGACAAATCTCCACAAGGATACACTCCAAAATGTAGTGGAACATCTTCCCAGTGGAGTGGAGATTATTATAATGAGCAAATTATTCGCATATGGGAAGTAAATGTGAAATAGGATGTTCAAAAAGGACATACAAATCTGATAGTCAAGTGTCTGTAAAATGTTGTTCATGTAGTGTATGTACATTTATGGCATTTGGCAACTGAGCAGGGTGTTTTAAGGGCCTAGCATAAGGTCCTAGCAGTGGCAGCGTGGTGGAGCTTGGGTTTAAACTTCTGATTCAAAGTCCAAGGTCTTAACCAGTAAACTACTATTTCTCCTATATATTAATGTGTTTATATACATATAGCAGCTTGTGCTTTCACCATCTCTGTAATATCACAAAGCGTTAGTAAATAATCAAACCTTAATCAAGTTGTGATCAAACCAATAATATCTATAGTCTCTTTTCCTGGTGTGATTATTTGGTAAGGACCTCATTGGTCCTTATTAGTTGTACTACCAGAACCCTGCTACACACAAATGTTGTCACTAGCATCAGTATTTCTCAATACCAAATACAAAACATCAAGAATTCTGGCTTAATCTTTTCTTCTCTCTCCCCATCAGATCCCATCTGATGCCGAGGCTGAAAGAGTCGAGGTCTCACGAGTCGTTGCTCAGTCCCAGCAGTGCAGTGGAAGCTCTGGATCTCAGTATGGAGGAGGAAGTGCTCATCAAACCCGTGCACAGCAGCATCCTAGGCCAGGACTTCTGTTTCGAGGTCAGTGGACTGAGCTCTGATCTTCAACCTCAACATTATTAAGCATTCAATCTAATATGTATCAATGAGGTTGGGTTGCACTCACTTGCTTAGGTCAGCACCATCGACAGGGCAGTTTCCTGGCACACACCAATATCATGTACTGAATGTTCGAGTGGGTTGCAGAAAAAGTTGGATCGACCAGGAAATCATTTGCATATGCTCTGGTTTACAGTAGTACAAGGAAATATAGTGGGAGATGAACAAAATGATTTGCATACATGCTAACCGTGGGTCTGTTTATTGTGCCATAAGCAAATAGTTTGCTGGGAATTTGATCTGCTGATATAAAATGTGTGTGGAGTATCTCATGCATACTTTCTTATAGAATGGCCTTTGATATAAGAAACCACATAATGTCTTAGCAGAACCCAAAGAAATCCAGTGTAAGTGATATAGGGAAGCAATGTGGTGGTTTAGGTTTGATCATTATTAAAGGATTTCTCTAGCATTCTCAGTTGCTCTGAGTACCCCTTAGTACCCTTTGTATAAGTAAGCATTGAGTATCCAGTTTTTTCTGTAATTTTTCATTTCATTTGAGTATTACATTAGATCAGGGGTCACCAACCTTTTTGAAACTGAGAGCTTCTTCTTGGGTACTGATCAATGTGAAGGGCTACCAGTTTGATACACACACTTTTCAGTTTGATCTGAAATAACAAATTTGCTCAATTTACCTTTTATTATATGTTATTATTAATAATTAATGATATTCATCTATGTGAAGACACTGTTCATGCTAATGATTTCTCATAATAATTATCAACATTGATTTAACAAAGTAGGAAACAGCTATTTTTAGAAAAGGCCCGTGGGCTACTCATGTGGTCCTTGCGGGCTGCCTGGTGCCCGCCGGCTTTAGATATTACGCTTAGACAAAAAACAAAGAGAATATCTGTCAACGTCAGTGCGAATCTCTATGTCCCTTGGCTTGGCGCAGGGCTGCAACCTTTTGTCCGAATTGCCCCTGTTTTTGTCCTGATCACTACTCAGTGGAGCTGAGCATGGCCCAGATTGCTGACATGGTCTCAGTTACACCCTGGCCAGCTGGCAGCTGGATGCCTCATACCAGAAAGAGGAAGGGAGAGAACAATTAATAGCAGGGTTTTTTAAAAAAGTAAGTAAATTACAATATATATTATTAGAGGGGCACTAATATGTACAGTATGTATAGTATTTCTTCTTCCATATATGATTAATTGGTACTATTAATAATCACAACTGTAGAACAAGTGATTACAGGGGTAATGGGAAGGGAAGAGAATCTAATCAGGCTATGTGGATATTACACATATTATCTCCTACTAGCAAAGACTGATACCCCGGTCTTTAAAACCCAATGAATGATCACACACCTATTATGTGCTCTGCATTTGCATATTTTAAGCCATATCAATGTAATGCTCTAACATTATTACAATGCACTGTACTTTATAGGTAATATGTCTTAAAGTATTTAATCTAGTGGTAGTGCATTATATATATATATATATATATTCCAAATTATGTTTAGTTCAAGCGAAATCCAAATGATTTATAATTACATCAGTGCTCTAAACCCTGAAAGGCATGTCACTGTTTATACAATGAAAGTTCTGTGTATTCAGAAATGGGTTGCGCATCTGCTTAGGTTAATTTTCTGGGTTATTCAGATTATTGTTATTCAGATTGTGCAAATGGCCTGGGTGTAATTTTATGTAATCAGACCTTTACAAAAACTGAATACATTTTCATCTAAAGTACTGTAGAAGACTGAAATTTTTCAAAAATGTTTGCGCTTTCATTCATGACATTCTAGTAGGAGATTTTGCTTTGTAAGCATTAGTATATGAAGAAAGCCTGCAATCCTGTTAATGTAATGAAAATCCACTACCGGGGGCCTAAGCACCGTTGTTAGAAGTAGAACGATCCAAAAAAAAGGTGCAGTGTAACCATTTTTTTCCTCAATCGATTGCAATGGAACCAATGATGATTTCATGATTTGAGTTTCTCCCCACTCTCACTCTGGGATTGCATTTAATAGGAAGAAGTGCATTTAATAGGAGTGCTTTCTGTGTTGGGGATATTCGATCTCACTATACTTTGGCCAATTGTGATTACTCCCCACTTGAGGGGACCCTCTTCAGTGGATGAGAGCTGAGTACACAATGAAAACCGGAGGATAACTTGAGCCTAATGTCCATTTACCCATTTCTCTGCTCTTAACTCCTTTTATATTAGCATTGCATCCACTGTGTAATTACAGGTAACTACATCAACAGGAAGTAAATGCTTCTCTTGTCGGTCGGCAGCAGAGAGAGAGAAATGGATGGAGAATCTCAGGCGAGCCGTGCATCCCAACAAGGTAAGTTGACATGGTGAAATGATGTAAATAAAGGTATTTATAAAATGTAATTTTCATGTAAGCTTTGATTTACCGAGACTCTTGATTTGATTGTGGTGTTTTATACATTTGTTCAGGACAACAGTCGTCGGGTGGAGAACATGCTAAAATGTTGGATTATTGAAGCCAAGGACTTGCCTGCCAAGAAAAAGTACTTCTGTGAACTGTGTCTCGATGACACGCTTTACGCTCGGACTACCTGCAAGCTTAAAACGGACAATGTTTTCTGGGGCGAACACTTCGAATTTAACAACCTGCCATCGGTCAAGAGCATCACTGTGCACCTGTACAAAGAAACAGACAAGAAGAAGAAGAAGGACAAGAACAATTATGTGGGGCTGGTCAACATCCCTGTTGCTGCCGTGACGGGACGGCAGTTTGTGGAGAAGTGGTACACGGTGAGCACTCCTAACCCCAGCAAGGGCAAAGCCCCGGGGCCCATGGTGCGCATGAAATGTCGCTACCAGAGTATGAGCATCCTCCCCATGGAGCTGTACAAAGAGTTTGCTGAGTACATAACCAACAACTACATGCTCCTCTGTTCAGTCCTTGAGCCAGCAATCAGTGTCAAGAGCAAGGAGGAGATGGCGTGTGCACTCGTGCATATTCTTCAAAGCACCGGCAAGGCAAAGGTAAGAAAAAATGGGTCTACTTTTTGATTAAATCTCAGCATACCTCTGAGGAATTTGTGAAAGTGCATTTTATTTTGCATTGGCTTTAATGTGAGAATTCATCTGAGGGAGCCCTGTGTGGAATCCTACAACATTAATGGGGGGTTTTAAAGGGTAGTTACGCTTTGGAGAGGAAGAACCCATAATAATTAAAAAGAAAAACCTTTATGGCAAGTGGCAAGATTCATTTGTTTCATAAGTCCATTCTAGAATCCTTGGTTTATACTGAACCTTACAGTCTATGCTGTCTAGGCTATATTCCTACCCTGTCCCCAGAACGTCTCTTAGATAAGCAGAGAGTCTCAAATCTGTGAAAGTGAATAACGATTACCTGTAAAAGAAACCCTCACGAAACCCATTCTAAAGAGTTAGCTTCATTTGAATTATTATGCTTGTTTTTTCGTTAAAATATTTTCTAGTGTGCCAACTATATCTTGTAGTGCTCCTCTTTTTTCCACAATTTACTTATCTAATGTTATGTCGGATAACGAATTATGTCATCTAAATTGAAAAGTTGCTGGATGAAGCCCATGGTTGCAAAGTAGACATCAACTAATCGGTTTAACAGCTTTTAGAACTGGACACCTCAGCAGAATCTAGCTTTTTTCTCATCCTTATTCCAAGTCTGCTGTCTGACAGCAGGGTCGATAGATGAAAACAATGGAGATAGACCCTGACGCTTTTCATGGAATTGTTGGAGGCGTGAGTGCTCTTATTGTCTTCATTAACTCGAATGCGCAGCGTGTTTTGGCACTGATTGTCTTCATAAATCAGTTCGGAATGAGGTGGCAACACGTCCAAAAGCTCTCAGCCTCATTCTGTATCACTCATTTCACTTCATCGATTCCTCTTGGCGAAAACAGAGTGGCCTTTTCTGCCACTCTCAGAAATTTGAAACATTAAACTAAAGTAGATTTGAAGGAGCTGGCATGTCGTATGACTATCCCCACTGTGGTCTACTTATAAGAGCTGTGTGATACGATTATATCACATGCTAAGCTTTTAAGACATAATTTCCCATATGGCAAGTTATCCATTAATATATCCAGTAAAATGTATGATATAATTTAAAATATATTAGAATATTTAGCGTACCACCTGTTCCCCAGTAGTCTGGCATGAATATTGCATAAAATTTAACATGTGGCAATAAGGACGTGTACTCAAACATCAAATCTGTAAAATTACATAAGTATCCATTGACCATAATGATAAAGTTTATTATTTTAATTTGATGGTGCCACTGAATACTAGTGGTTTGAATGTACACCATTTGCCCAAGAGTTTCTGAACACATCCATACGTGGTCCAAGCCACAAAGTCACAGCTATACAATTGCCTAGAAAGTCTTTCTATAATGTAACATTAAATTTTCCTTGAAGTCTCCATGAAAATGTGGTGTGCTTGAGTGGAGCTTGTGTGTCCTGCATAGACCCTAAAACTCAAGCCCACCGAACACCTTCTGGATGAACTAGCACACGGAATGCACCCCAGACCTCCTCACCTCAGAATCAGTGCCTGACCTCACTAATGCTCTTATGACTGAAGGAACACAAATGACAGCAGCCCTGCTTGTAATTGTAGCCTTTGCAGGAGAGTAGCGGTTATAGTGATATCAAAAGATGGTCTTTATCTAGAATGGGATGTTCAATAATCAGATTTGATGATGGATTGACAAAATTGTGAATTGAATGGATCTGGCGGTAGGAATAATATTTGCAACATTAGCTGCTTTGCCAAATATGTTCATCACAAACCAAGAGTTTTACAATGAAATAAAGCAAGAATTAAATAAATGAGTAATAATGATAAAAAAAAGTGTCATCAATAAATTGTCATAAAACAGTTTTAGCGTGTTGGATTATAAAAATACAATAAAAATAAATATGTTTTATAGTGTGCTATTAGCCTAGGCATTACGAAAATTCTAATCGAAAGATTACTTATTGATTATAAAAGATTATAATCCCATCCTAATAGCCATTAATGAGGTTTTGCATGTTGCTGCGCACTGTGGAGTTTTGTTTTTATTCAAATTCTGTTCTTGTCTTCACCATGCCCAATGAAAGACTTTTATTGGCCACAGAACTTGTAATCTATCATTTCTGCGCTGGCTAAATTGCTCAGTGGCGGTCTTAGCCTGTCATTAGTGCTGAGCTATATCAAGTCAGTTATGCTATGCTCTGTCATTATACACAGCATTAGTCAGGGAGTATATTGGGAGTGTATTGTCTTTCATTAGCAGAGGCCAGAGCTGGTCAGCATCCGTATTGTCTTTCATTAAGCCGTGACACGGTTACCATAAACAAGGTCAATCGGGGTCACCTCGCATGCCATTGGCTTCCTGGTTTTGTCCGGAGGTCAGTGAGCAGTCATGAATGAGGGGAAGTTTGAAGCCAGATTGCATGAACGATGCACATTGTGGTCAGAGTGGATTTCTATTTTTATGTTCAATGTTTTCAAACTGTAGACATTATGCTTTAGGCTTTAGACGGCTTTTGCCATATAATAAAACTTTCCCCTCGCATAATGGCTACATTTGCACAAGCGGGAGAAATCATATCTCAGAATATCGATACCATGAATCTAAAACCAATTACAACAGAGGCAAGTCTGACACAGAATTAAAGAACTATTGTGTTTGTGGAGTGAGTATTGATCATACTGGGGCAGGGCCGGTCATTGAATCAGTTCCCTGTGGAGGTCTGATGGAGTGTGTGCACAGTGCGACTGAGGTGGGGATCCGGAGCCTCTGCACCCCTGCTAATGAGCTCTTATTCATGCAGCCACAGCCGAAGGGGTCTCACTGGAATTCGCGCAAGAGTGATGATGTGTGGGTGCGCATATGCAACTGTCTGTATGTGTGTGCACATGTGTATGTGTGTGTGTGTGAGTGTGCAGAAACTCATTTTTCTGCTGGCCCATTTTGAGAGGCTCAGGTCATTAGTCAAGAGCCTGGGGCTCTTTTCAAGCACCCAACCCCCACCACTTACACACATACTGACACAGTAACCCACTCTTACTGCCATTTTAACAACTTCTAGATACCTACCGTAGCGCAACCTGTCATCTGTGTCGCTTCTGGAGGTTTGATAAAATGACACTTCAAACCATAACCGATAAATTCCATTCAAACTTTTCATTCCGTCTTGGCTATAATGGCTATAATTTGAAATGATAGAGGATTGAAGCTTGATAGATTGGTTGATTGTTAGAATGTGGTTTCTCTGTTCCATTGTTTTTCCCATAGCACAATGTTACACAGCAGATGTCTAACAGTAGACATCTGTATTTCTCTAGAGAGGTTAAGTCCTTAAAGTTGCAGGTTGAAGTGGTGAATCACTGTTAGAAGCCTTATAGTTCATAATAATCATGTATTTTCAGCCTTTGCATTTTTCTAGTTTAAAAATACGCCTAAAGTATAATATTTGCTATGTTGACGTTTTCTGTAAGGAGGTATAGTTTCTGTCAGAAATCCACACCTAATCTTTTTTAGCATTTTTGAGACATATGCATGTACCCTTTGTTTACATGCAACAAACTAGATAAAAGGATTAGACAGTGAATGACTGGAAGAAAGTTTCCAGGACAGTTAAGTCCAAAGTTGACATTTGTGGCTTTAACAGAAGAACCTATGTAAGATGCAGAACATAAGAGAAGATGTTAGACTGCCTCACACCCACAGTGAAACATAGAGCTGAAAGCTTAATGCTTTGGAGTTGTTTTGGCGCATGGAAGGTTTGTAGACTTTCCAGGTGAAACTGAACCAACATGGCAACCATTCAAAACAACTCTATGCAATTCCATCAGGACTGCAGCTAATTGGAACCAAATTCACCACACAACAAGCTAATGACCCAAAGTATACCTCCAAGCTCTGTAAGCATTATTTAGAGTGAAAACAGTCGGCTGAAGTGTAATATATGATTGATTGGCCTGCCCAGTCTCTGAACCTAAATCTTATTAAACTGCTCTGGGATGAACTGGTTCGCAAGATCAAAAAGAAATTTTCAACTAGTGAAGAAAAGCTTTGGAAAAATTTTACAAGGTGTGTAGACCTGTTATTCATGCTGAGGGAGTTTTTTTTTTTTTTTTTTTTTTCTATCTGTACATAAAACATCTATAAATTGATTTATTATTATCTTAGATCTTTATACTGTTTTAATACTTAGTTTTTTGCATATAAACAAGAGGAACATGCAGGTGTCTCCCAAAAACAATAAAACACTAGGTGTTTCCAAACTATTGACAGATGCTGTATTATTATTGTTGACTCTGTTTATTAACTATTGACACAATGCTGTGAAGTAGTCTCCAGTGTTAGTGCTTTCTAACAGTCAAAGATACAAATTCTGGTTACGTTTTTGGTTTTTAGTTTAGTAACTCTAACGGGTGGTGTTCTTTAATAACCTGGTATTAAAGGAATAAAATGTTATAACACGGGAACAAACGCATACATTGCCAGATAGCTTTAGCTCATCTGGATCATAGTGCTGTGATGCAATTAAGTGTGCATACACCACTCTGTTTTCCTGAGTCATCTGTGCTGCAGCTTCCAGCTCAGCTCTTTCAACTAATCAAACCCACCCCGTGTTTCGACTGTGCATCGATGCTCCTTCCTCGCTGTGGCCTTTGCTCAGCGTGCTCGAGTCCTCTGACTGCTGATGATACTGAGTTAAGTCTGGGAGGATAGAATGCATCTGGAGTGTTGAGAGCTTAGCAGATTAGCAGCAGGGCTTCGGGTCAGAACCTCTAGGAAGCTAGAGCCGAGCTGAGCTGAGCCGAGCCGAGCTCACCAGATTAAGCCTGGGCGGCTATATTGATGCTTTGAGCTTTGAGCCCTGCTTAGGTTGCGAGGTTCTCTGAAAACATGTTATCTATTGACTAGCATGATGCAGTATATTTCTGATCTCAGAAACGGGAAAAAATAAACAATAGCTGTAATGTGCACTTGACAGTGTTAGTGCTTGCTTTTCAGTATTGTTCACTCAATAACTTGGCACCAAATGGGTATCTTTAAATGCTTTGTTTATAATCTGATATCACCAACATTCTTTTCGGTTCACACACAAAGCATTTTTTAAATTCACTATTCTGACATTATAAAAATCCTAAAACAATACAATACAGTACAAATTAATTTTATTTAGTGATTTTTCAATAGCTCAGATAGATTAGAGATCTAGAGAGTTCTTAGAATTTTAGAATTTACCTAAAGAGACCAGGTTCAGAGAACCATCAGATCAGACTGCATATTAAAATTGCAGTATATCACCTTCCAGTGAATACTGTCCAGTCCCCCAGTATCAAAAGCTGCTGACTGATCACAGAACTAATGTATTTTGATTTGTAATTTTATCTCATGACCTTTGACATGACCCTCTGAAAGCATAATGCATGGTTTAACCGATACACCAAAAGTCATATAGATTTGAATTCTAATAAACAACTAATATATTAAACAGTATGGTGGCCACCAATACGCAAAGTAATAGATTTTCCTATATCCACACATTGATTAATTAGTTTTTTTAACATATTAATATAATTCATTCCCTCACCAGTCTCTCTTATAGCCACCTATGTTACCAATAAACTGCAAGACCCTCAATCATCAGAGATACAGCTTGACATCTTACTGTTATAAGGCACTAACCTTCCAAAAATGAAACATAATCTCACAGAAAAAGCTCACAGTATTATTAAATACACATTAGAAGCTCTTGTTGTTGAGAATCCTTCATTACAATCACAATATGTGGTCATTATAGAAATACAAAATATTTTATGAGGGCATTAATATAAAGCTGAGAAGAAAAAGGGCTGGAAGTTCTGTCAGAGCTGGTGGTAGAGAAAATTTATTTTTTTATTAAACTGCATGGTCCATTCGTGTCTGCATCGAATATTGTGATATTTTATCATAAATGCCATTGTGTTATTTTTCTTGTTTTTTTTTTATATAACGCAGGACTTCCTGACAGATCTGATGATGTCTGAGGTCGATCGGTGTGGCGACAATGAGCACCTGATCTTTCGGGAGAACACGTTGGCTACCAAAGCCATTGAGGAATATCTAAAACTGGTAGGCCAGAAGTACCTGCAGGACGCTTTAGGTAAGATCTGATCTTTGTTTTAAAGTTCATTTCTTCAAAGATTTACTGATGAAAGCTTTTATGTTGTTGTAGAAAAGAAACCACCATGTTTACTGTGACCTTCAAGCTAGTTTTATGACTCTAGTGGTGTACAATCTAAAGTAGATAAAAATCAGGAATTCATTCTTTTTTTTTTTTTTTTTTTATTTGTAAGTGCCTGTGTTCATAGCATCATTTAATTATTTAATAGATCAGTAATTTCTTGAATGCTTACTGGTCAATGGTGAGATGGTCAACAACAGGAGGGTTTTGTGCTTTTACTATTTTTGTTATGATTGTTTTCTGTAAAAGAAGATTTTCATTTCGTTGATATCCACAACTCGGAAAAAAATCCGAGAAACAAAGATTGAATTGTTCATGTTTGAATTTTTGCCATGAAATACCATGCATTATATGAATTATATGGACAAAAGTTGTGGGACACCTGTCCAGTAATTTTTCCAGTCTAAAGAATTTTTCCCTTCAAACCCAAACCTATTCGATTATGGCAACGCTGCTGTGCAAAAAATCAGCTCCATAACAATCAAGAGATTTAAATAGGTTTGAGTGGAAGATCTTAAGTGGCCTGCTATAGAGCTCTGACCCCAACCCTATTGAACACCTTTGGGGTGAATGTGAATGCTGACTGCACCCCAGGCCTCATCAATTTATATCAGTGTTTGACTTTACTAACACCCTTGTAGCTGAATGAGCACAAATCTACAGAAGTACACTCCAAAATCTAGTAGAACATCTTTCCAGAGGAATGCAGAATATTATAACATATAATGGGGTCTAAATGTGGAATGAGATGTTCGAAAAGCAATACAAATCTTAAGGTCAGGTGTCCACAAACTTTTCTTTATATAGTGTATATCTATTGGAAATCCAAACATGTATGCTGATTTAGTTTTTGAAAAAGAATTTACATTTAGCAAAACATTTTTGCTAATTCATTTTCTATAATTCTGTTTTTAAGTATTCGTTCTGCTCGTTGCAGTGGTCTGATTATTCAAATTAAACAACATTTGAGTATGAAAGGTGAAATTTATTTTAAACATTTGTATTGTATTTGCTGGCATGTTGACAACCATGCTTAAAAAAATGCAATACAACATTGTTTTACAACATGTACGAGCACTGACATAAAGGAGTTCAATACAAACAAGCAAATACAAATGTGTGGTAGTAATTAATTTTATAGGATTTAAATTCTGTTATTAGTCAATTGTACTGCCTACATCATTTTATATGAACATAAAGGCATTGCGTATTAGATCTATTGTTTTGCATATTAAAACATAAAAATATATACATTTCTTTACATTCTACAGTCCATTCTCAATAGCCCTAAATTTGCTATTTGTGGGTGTGTTTCAGGCGAGTTTATCAAAGCGCTGTATGAATCAGATGAAAACTGTGAAGTGGATCCATCGAAGTGCTCCTCCAGTGACCTGGCTGAGCACCAAGGCAATCTGAAGATGTGCTGTGAGCTTGCTTTCTGCAAGATCATCAACTCCTACTGGTAATGTGTTATGCTCCTGTCTGTACACCTGTACCAGCAATATTAACTATGCAGAGAGAACACAGAGAGGAATAACCAAAAATATCCTTTAAATTTATTAGTCCGGGCATGATTTTTTTTGTAAATAGGTACAAGCTGTATCATTTGTGTGTGTAATGAAAAACGTGGAATGTAAAATTGAGAATGGAAATGGAGCCATTGGAGGTCAACACAAAGTACAATTTATGAACAAAAGTTTGTGGACAACACGTGTTTTTTTGAACATCCCGTTCCACATTCAGTCCCTGTTTCCTGTTATTATAACTTCCACTATTCTGGGAAGATGTTCCACTAGTTTTTGAAGATTTATTCTCACTTAGACACGAGGGTGTTAGTAAGGCGAGCACTGTACCGTATCCCCAAATTTATTTCAAAGCTGTTCAACAGGATTGAGGTCAGAGCTCCAAAGCAGGGCACTCGAGATCTTCCACTTTAGCCCATGTACAGCATATCTTCATGGAGCTGGCTTGTGCACAGGGGCATTATGGCGCTGAAACAGGTTTGGGTCTCCTAGTTGACGTGAAAGACAAATGTAATGCTACTGCACCCAAAGACATTTTATAGAATTGCATGCCTCCATCTTTGTGTTAACAGTTTGTTGAAGAACCACATATGGCTGGAAAAGCCAGGTGTCCAAATACTTTTGTGCTTGTAGTGTATAAGTGGGTTGTCGGTAAGGAATTTGTGCCAAAGTTCACTAAATATCTTAATCAAAGCTAGCGTTAACCATATAAGCTTATTGTTCATAATATCAAATTTTTCAGAGAATAGGTAACTACGCTAACATCTGCATGGATGATTTGCCTTTTGTTTATGTCTTTGTGTCTGCCTCAGTTTAGCAGTATAATTCTGAAGGTCAGCTGTTTGTCCATGTATGGTTGATTGCCACCTGCTTCTTAAATATCCTTTTTTTTTTACACTGAGTTCATCCACACTCCTGTTCATTACAGCAGCAGGGCTGTAGCTCACTTGCAGACTAGTGGAAGCTTAGAAGATTAAAGAATGAATTATAATATGCTGTCACAGCAGCATACTCCATACAATGACTTGAATCTCAAAGCATTGTTTAATTGCTCTCAGACTGGTGTGTATTTCAGTGTGTCTGATTTACCATGCTTGCTTAGCATTCCCACCAACATCCACTGCGCACAATGACTCCGGCAAGAGTCAAGAGCGTAGCGAAACCTCTGCCCCCAGACTTTGTAGGAAACAACTATAATCCAAGTTATTGCACAAATCATGCTGAGTAAAAAAATTGGCCCTGCGTCCGTCCGCTCGCGCGACTTCAATTTCCTCTGCCGTTGAGGGGAATCTTTATTTGAGTCCAAGTTCTGACTTAGATAAGCGATCAATTTCTAACTGGGCCACAGCTATTCACTACAGACTTTCTTTTAATCTTTTCTTACTCTTTTTTTTACACTTTATCTCAAACTGCACTAGACAGTATATTAGGCCTTATTAGATGCCTAAGCAGGAGAACAAGGTCATTATAATGTCAATAAGAAAACTGAAGCCCAACCGGACTGAAGGAAATAAAGTGTTTACGGAGAGGGAGTGTTATTAGGGTTACATTATAAACTGATTCAATACTGGTTAAATGCAGTCTGATAGAGAAATCAGTTTTTTACATTATATGTAAAATATACTGATGCCAATTATACACTGATGCCAATTTCTGCTGAATGTATGTTTAAACCTTGTAATTCATGGTGAACTAGAGGTCCCAGTACAATAGGTGGAGTACAAAAGGCGTAATCCCCCACTCCTCTTTTTATCCCTGCAGTGTTTTCCCACGTGAGCTGAAGGAGGTGTTTGCGTCCTGGAGGCAAGAGTGCAGTAACCGCGGCCGGCCAGACATCAGTGAGCGTCTGATCAGTGCATCGCTCTTCCTGCGCTTTCTGTGTCCTGCTATCATGTCCCCGTCGCTTTTCGACCTCATGCAGGAATATCCTGATGACCGCACGGCACGCACGCTCACCCTCATCGCCAAGGTCACACAGAACCTCGCCAACTTCACCAAGTGAGTGCCAGTGCATGGGAGGTGGACTGGTTTCAGACTTTCCCGCTTCAATATTTTATTATTCTGAGCCGATTAATCAGAATTAAACAGAAATGTAAATGAAAGCTGAGCCACATCCATTATTTCTTTATTTTAGACAAATATACTGTTTTCAAATTTATTTATTTATTTCAATAATTACAATCTATAGTAGTAGTTACATATTATGTATATATATTATATATATATATATTTATTTGTGGGTATGTGTATATATTTTTTTTATTTATAACTTTTTTTGCCCCATCCTACATGTTGGGTTTTCTAAGAAAGAAAGCTAATAATAAATGTACACCAAATATAAAATAATTAATATCAAACAGTGAAGCCCTGAACGTACAGAAAGATCTCATCAGTGTGAGAAATTTCTGCGGATTTTATTAGTGGTAATCTGCCAGCAGTAGGCAGTATGTTTTCAAAAACCGACTGACTGAATTCCGGCCAAAACCTGTTGTTTATTCATGATTGATGCTTTACAATATATGAGCCACTGACACTTCTAATGCCACAGGTAATTATGCTTATTTATGCTAGTCAGCCTGTGCACTAACTATCTCCTGCCAAAATTGATTATTTTTTGGACATTTTTCCTAGTTACTAATGAATGGTTTGCTGAATCCGTTTTTTTTAGAACAAGGCCTCATGAACCTTCCCAGAGCAGCAGGATTCTCAGCATGTATTGTTTGTGTTGTCTTAGGTTTGGCAGTAAGGAGGAGTACATGTCCTTCATGAACCAGTTTCTGGAGCACGAGTGGACCAACATGCAACGCTTTCTGTTGGAAATATCCAACCCAGAGACCATCTCCAACACAGCAGGCTTTGAGGGCTACATTGACCTAGGCCGAGAGCTTTCCACACTCCACTCGCTTCTGTCTGAGGCTGTCGCTCAGCTCGATCAGGTGTGTATGTGTTTAAACTTAGAAATCTTTTATTTTTATTTTATAGAGCCAAATCCATATGTATTGTATCGTTGTTGTTTTTTTTTTCATTAAGCTGCATATACAGGTGACTCAATTATTTTATTTATTTCAACAACTTCCAATAATTAAAAGGAAAAAGGAAGCACAGCTTCTTTCAATGTTCTTGGTAGCAGAATGCCTCACACCACGTAAACAGGTTTATTAAAACGTTTAATCTTAATTCCTCCTGTTGTGCTTGAGCCTGTTGTTTTATCAGTTACATGCTGGGTTCAATGGCAGCTATGTTTATGTTTTCAGAGCACAGCAACTAAACTGGGACCTTTGGTAAGGATCCTGAGAGACGTAAATGTGGCCCTGACTAACCCCACTGGAGCGCCGCTATCCTCCCCAACGGAGCGTGTGGGTTCTCCCAGCATGCCCGGCTGCAGTGTTTCAACCGGTCTGCACAAGCTAGTCATGGACTCAGAGCTCAGCGGGTAGGAAAAGACAGTTTCAAATGTAACATTGGTGTTCTGTTCAGTAACTACTTAGCGATGAACATACTGTCCTATCCACATGGACAAACACTGTTTGGAAATTTATTTATTTTTTATTTTTTTTCCAAAAATTTCTGAAGGTGACAGAGATTCTTGAAACACAATCATTCTGAAACCCAGAACCCTGAAACCTCTCTTTAACAAAATAATTTTGTATCCTTAATATCCACCAATCAGGCATAACATTATGACATTATAACAGGAGCACTGACGTGAATAACACTGATTATCTCTTCATCATGGCACCTGTTAGTGTGTGGGGTATATTAGGCAGCAAGTGAACATTTTGTCCTTAAAGTTGACGTGTTACAAGCAGGAAAAATGGGTGAGCGTAAGGATCTTAGTGAGTTTGACAAGAGCCAAATTGTGATGGGAACTGCAGCTCTTGTGGAATGTTCCCGGTCTGTAGTGCTCAGTATCTATCAAAAGTGGTCCAAGGAAGGAACAGTGTTCATTCAGTGACCAGGTTGTTTTTAAAATCAGGTACTGCAGTAGGTGAGGTGAGGAGGCCTGGGGTGCAGTCAGAGTTCCAATTCATCCCAAAAGTGTTAAGTTGGGTGGAGGTCAGAGCTCTATAGCAAGCCATTTAAGATCTTTTACACCAGCCTATGTTAAAGATGCCTGACACAAACCTGTTAATTTGTGATAGATAGATAGATAGATAGATAGATAGATAGATAGATAGATAGATAGATAGATAGATAGATAGATAGATAGATAGATAGATAGATAGATAGATAGATAGATAGATAGATCAATATAAGAAATTTAAATGTGATTTTTACTATTATTAATATAACATAACATGGAGCTACAGTGCAAGACTTTAAAAGCACATCAATGTGTCTAAAGTTTTAGGCCCTTGTTGCTAATTATAGTCTGTCCATGGTTATTGCTATATTGCGTCCTCATAAAGCAGTAAATCGATGGGGGTTTTGGTGATTTACATTGCATTCAAATTTTGAGACTCCTCATGGATGCATACAGTGCACCATCATTAATATAAATGACAATAAAGGCCCATTTCACTTTATTCAGCATACTTAATTCACAAAAGTGGCCAAACACTGCAGTGAACATGATTTCATTATAAAATATATACTCATATACTATAGAGTGTAAAATAAAGGAATTTTTTTTTTAGTCACTTAATAGAAATTAAAGCCACACTCAGCTTGAAGTTGTACGGAATTAAGGCTTTCATGATTTCATTAGAACTTTTATTTGATGTTATAAAGGATTTTTATTATCTCTGCAGCCCCAAGCAGAGCTCTTTTTCAAACATCACAGGACTTCGTTAAAGCTGCTGACGGTGCATTGTTTTGTAAAGTGATTAGTGTGCACATTCTTCAGTATTCGCATTTTCTCAACACTGTTGGCGCTCAAAAGGATTCAGCTGAAATGAGAGAAACATATTGCTCCTTGCTAGCTGATGAATGCACAAAGAAATCATATATACATGCAGGTATATAGTGCCAGTGGGAGCATCTTCCTTGTATGTCTGAGTTTTGAGTTTGATTTTCCTCATGAAACTTTAACCACAAAAACTTCAATTTATTGACTGCCTACAGCATTCCATTTTATTCATATTGATGTGTAGTATTAGCCTTGCATTCAAACAATCACTTTCTCAATTCCAGTCTTGTAGTAGCCTGAAAAGTTTTTTGTTTTCCCTGCTCCAATTCTCCTAATCACCTAATTGAAGTTGTTTCCTGAATTAATATGGTTGGGAAAAATCTAAAATGTGCTTAATAGGTGTGCTCTAAAACCAAAATTGGTAACGTTTCTCTACACTATCGAGGTCTATTTATTACCATATATATCAGCCATGTTAATGAATGCAATCAGGCAGGTCCTCAGCTGAGCCGTGACTTAATTAATTTGCAGGTTGGTGGATTTTACCCGGCTGCCCTCTCCAACTCCTGAGAACAAGGATCTTTTCTTCGTGACCAGGGCCTCTGGAGTCCATGCATCTCCAGCTCGCAGCTCCAGCTACTCAGAAGCAAATGAGCCAGACATGCAGATCTCCAATGGCAGCAAGAGCCTGTCCATGGTAGACCTACAGGACACCAGAAGTGTTGAAAGCAGCGTCAATACAGTGTCCAGTGACCCTACTAATGACACCCAGGCCACTGGTGCATGGGTTGCCCGTACTCTAAAAAGTGGGACACCTGGAGGTCCTACCCTGAGGAAGAGTGGGCAAACACCATCTACACCAGGCATAGAGAGTGCACCAGGCCGGCCCCAGTTGTTAGCTCCTCTCTGCTTCCAGAACCCTGTGTACCAGATGGCAGCTGCTATGCCAGTGTCTCCACGTGGTACTGCTGATTCAGGTTCAGAATGCCAAAGCTCAACTGGCTCCCAGGGCAATCCTGAGGATGTTGGCACACTAGGGATCAAGCCTACATTTATCACACAAGCCAGCATGGGCACAGGGTCCGGAGGTGGAGGAGCAGGCGCGAGTAATGGTGACGACTTTGCAAGACGCTCTGGCGAGTTTACACGAAGACAGATGTCCCTCACAGAGACTCAGCACCAATCCAACGTCCCGAGACAGAACAGCACCGGCCCACAAAGACGGATTGATCAGCCTCCTCCACCCACAGTCACTCGAGGACGCACTCCACCCAGCATGCTCAACACTGCCCCCTATCCACGGCCCTCCAGTGGCAGCATGATGTCATCATCATCTCCTGATTGGCCCAGCAACGGAGCCAGGCTCAGGCAGCAGTCCTCATCCTCTAAAGGAGACAGTCCCGAGACCAAACAACGCACACTGCACAAACAGGTGAATTTAACAAGCTGCATTCCTGTAGTAAAAAGTGGTTTGTCTCTCTGCAGGAGTCGTTTATGGGTTCTTTGTAGAATGATGTAACACGAACATTTTTAAATGTAACGTGCTGCTTATTAAACCGACTTAGCTTAGTCAGCTTCTAAAAGATAAATGAGCCAAGCATAGAGATCTCCAAAGGTACCAAGGGTCTGTTCATTGTGGACCTACAGAACAGCAGAAATGTTGAAAGCAATGCCAATACAGTGCCCAGCAAACCCTCACTAATGACACCCAAGACACTGGGACATAGTTTGGTAGTAATCTGAAAAGTGGCTAAAATGAAAGGCTACACCAGGCATAGAAAGCACACCATGCCAGCCACAGCCGTTTGCTCCTCTCTCTGCTTCCAGAACTCCAAAATAGGTCTTTGGTTTGTCCCACCAGTGGAACCTTCAAGGGTTCTATATAAATTTATGACAGGAATATTAACCAATGTTAATGCTCTGCAACAAATTAACTAACCTAGCTAATGTTAGCAAAGATAATTGACTAGCTCACTCAGCATATCTAATGATTCTTTGAGCTCTTGGCAATATTAGCTCAGGATCATTTCGTTTCTTTCCCTTTCGACTTTCAAAGTATTAACTTAAACATATAAAATGTATTTCCCCAACACTTTTGGATTTTGTAGAAAGACACCTCCTGCTATCTGTATCAAATTGCATCATCATGTATCTAGCACGCTATTTTTAATATCGTTCTTACCACTATTTTCACTTGCAGCATGACACAACTTTTTTGCTTATTAATGTAAAAATTAAAGTTTGGCTCTTTAGTAAAAATCCAAAAAAAAAAGGTTACCAGTGTGGCATTTAGCTTGCAGCTGGACAAGCATGCGGGAATGAAGCAGACAGGCTGAATTAATAGCCCGAGCAAAGACACGAAGCACAGTTGATTAAATGACTGCACAGATTGGCCAAACTGTTCGTCTCAAGTCTGACAGAATAAATCTTCATTAAAAATTGATCAAGCATCCCCGAGCCGGCCCGAGTGCTCTTTTCACCTTGAAAACTTTTTAAGACAACATCGAATGGCTTTTTAAAAGTGAGTGCCCGTGTGCAGGTACGTGCTTCAGAAAACAGAGTGTTGAAATCAGCAAACAAAGGAAATGTTAATCAAACATCCAGCATGAAGACAATGTAATTAGGATGATAACTTTTAGTTTACCTCATAGACTATGTTTATCTTGCTGTGTCCTGTGAGATCAAGAACTAAGAGCACAAAGAATATTAATACTACAGAGTTAAACCTTGGTAGTCAAATAACAGTCCCCACTTGGTTAGAAATTATGCTGTATGATATAATTGCCCCCCCAATCTAAATGTGTGCATTGGGTGTTATCTGGAATTGAAACAGGCCCCGTCTCCAGTGAATCCAAGCGCTCTAGACCGCACTGCTGCATGGCTGCTAAATATGAACGCTCAGTATCTGGAGCAGGAGGGAATTGACCCAGATTCCAAACACAGGGAAGACCTCCTCAGCAAGGATGAGCTCAGCCAAGCTGAAAAGGTAACACCCACTACACTTACGCACATAATTTACCATGGCGGCTAAACCTCTTACAATCCAGTCGTATGGTTCAGTTATTTATCTTTTTAAAGTGCACAATTTAGGAACTGCTGTGAAATTAATAAGAATGCACTGCAGGTAGTTAAAAGAGTAAGGACTGAAATACTGTATTCTCTGGCAAGTCATTAAGTTGAACTTTATGTTCATATATGCAACTGTCAAGTTGCTAGTGAAGCAAGGCTTTAGTGGTATTTCTTTAGAAGCTGTTTTGCCCAGCATTTGTTTGTAGTTCTGATAAGAAATGCTATTAGTTTATCACACAATTTCAATTGTTCATGTTCATTTATTTTGTTTGTTTCATTTGCATGTTATGTATGCTAGGTTTCGGCAACAAACTCTAACTAGCTACATATACACACCTGATGCATCATGCACCTCTGTTACTTCCTTCCTTCCTTCCAAGCTAAATTTATTGACATAACTCTCTAACCTAGTCTCTATTTTTTAACTGTCGCTGATATCTCAGCTCCATGTCACACACCAGGCAAATGAATGGCCATCTGCTCTTCCTCACCTGCCAGTGTGAACGTATGGTAAAGGATTAAGAAGGTACTGTGGGTACCTGGAGGTGCTAATGACTTACAGTAGGGGTTATTTTGTTGTGTGAACACTCAACACCTACAGGGTCCAGTTGTCTCCTGATGCTGATATTATTAGCTCTGCTCTGGAAGGCACTAAGCTAATTTCACAGAGGCCGATGCAAATTTGAGTTTGAGCTCTACAATGTATAAAGGATGGAGGAGTTTCCTGATCATTTAAAACACAACTGGTTTAGTGGGTACACTATTCAGGTCTATAAACACTACAGCAAATACTTTCGCTCTGAAAAATTTCTATTTTTTGCAATGAATTTTTAAAAAGAATGTTAGAAGTAAGTGACCTTGACGCATGAATACAGTGAAAGAGGGCTGATGGGTTATTTTCATCATAGCTGGTTATTTTCTCCTGGCCTTGCTCAGAAGGGTGATGGAAACAGTCTTTAGCTTATGTTCGTTTTTTTATGTTCGTTCTCTCTCTATCTCTCTCTCTCTCTTTCTCTCTCTCTCTCTCTCTCACTGCTTTCTCTCTCTCACTCACATCCTTGTGCATGAGTAAATATATATTTCTTTCTTTCTTCAGTTCTGTTCGAGCTGGTGTAACGCTTCTGTAGAACTATGCAAAATGAATGTTCTTTCATTTAATACTTTAATTTAATGAAGATGAATTTTCAAACCGAGTGCTATGACCAGAACACAATTCCATCTTTGAAAGTTTTCGGAAGCCAGAACTTGCAAAGACAGAGCATATTTATGAACTAATTCCATTCAAGTAGGAACTAGTTTACTGTCAAACTGCATACAGAAAAAGATTCAATTTGATTGTGGCCTGTTAAATATTATGTTATAGCTATATATATATATATATATATATATATATATATATATATATATAGAGAGAGAGAGAGAGAGAGAGAGAGAGAGAGAGAGAGATCTCATACATACAACTGAGCAGCCCTAGAGTAGTAGCTTGGTTTGCCTGGTATTAGAACTCACGTCCTTCAGATGCAAAGTCCAATGCCTTAACTAATAAGCTACCACCTTCCCTACCATAGATACATAAATACATAGATACATAGCTGTTATAAGGGAAAACCATTCCAAGAAGGAACTTGTGTCTGAGATGTTCTACAACGTTGATACAACTATAAATTAAAAAATCATTAATAAATTAGAAATACTAACCACTGGCCAATGTGCTGTTTGTGTATGAGAGGAAAAATCATATTAGGGCATGTTGTTATGGGAAAATACTCAAATTTGGGTTAAGAGTAACTGATGTAGGTAGGATGGACGAAACGAAGGAACGAACACACAGCTTATCATATTACAGAAAAACCGCAAAGCACAAACCTTCTCTCCTAAAGACTTTCCGGTGGCAGAAAAGCAACACTGACAACTAGAGACTCCCTCTATAAATATTAAATAAAGCCTCCTTACCGAATGCTTTTCATGCTGTTTGTCCTTTCATTGTTTTTTTCTTTGCTCTCCATCAACCTCTTTTATCAAATTTTTTAGTTGAGAGCTTCCCTGAGCAATAGCTGTCACGTCTGTTTACTGAAACGATTAGAAACTCAAGCTTATGTGTGCAGTTGATATCAGCAATAAGTATTCCTCTGTTTGAAATAAAGAACTTTTTTCTTTTTAAGATCACAGTTAAGAATCTGGCAACAAATAAAAAAAAATCCATATCCGTTCTCTTTATCCCATTTCTTCCAGTATCAGCATGAGATCAGCATGCTGCAGGAGCGTCTCCGGCTGGCCCTGAAGAAACTCGAGGAGTACGAGTCACGTCTGCAGGCCCAGGATGATCAAACGCAAAAGATGCTGCTGGAGTATCAGGCTCGGCTGGAGGACGCTGAGGAGCGACTGCGCAGGCAGCAGGAGGACAAAGAACTGCAGATGAAAAGCATCATCACCAGGTGGACACAGAGGAACACGGAGATCTGACAGTCCTGTGATTTGTGAAGACTCACAGTCACAGTGGCTACTCGAGCCACGCCAGATAACCTCTTATAGCTTCTAGGATGATGTCCATTTTTTTTTTTTTTTCATTTTGTGATTAGTTAAACACAAGGCACACATTTCTCAAAAGATCTCATTATAGTTACGTCCTTGAATTCGCTCAGGGCCTCGAATCTTTTCCGTATGAGAATTTTTCTATTCATGTCGACCAGCATGTCTAAGGCTCAACTTATTAAAGTTTGATCAGATAACGAGATGTTGGATTTATTTAACTTTTTCTTCTTTTGGGTTTTTGGATTGCAGGTTAATGTCGGTCGAGGAGGAGCTGAAAAAAGACCATGCAGATATGCAGGCCATCGTTGACTCCAAACAGAAGATCATTGAAGCACAGGTGAGCACATTCAGATGAAGTTTCCATAAAAGGTTTTGGGAAATTTACCAGGAATTTTCTGCCCTTTTGCGTCCCTGAGAGTGGAAGTGGCAGCTCAATGGTTAAGGCTCTTGTGTTTAAGCCCCAGTATCACCAGCTTGAGCAAGGTCTTTAACCCTCTGTGCTCTTGGAGCTCTGTATCATAGACCCTGTGCTCTGTCCCCAGCTTCCCAACATCACTGGGATATGTGAAGTGGATATATTTCACTGTGCTGTAATGTACATGTGATAAATAAAAGCACCTTTAGCCAAGATTTATTTACAAAAAACTGAATCATATTGACCTGAACTGAATGATGTAGGTGGAGTAGTGGTCTTGAACATATTGGCACTGAATTATATTGGATTGGGCCTAAATTAACTCATAGCTTCGCCAAACCAAATGCATAATCATGGTGCTTGGTTAAGTAGCTAAGCTAAAGCTACATGCTCCATGGAAAATGTTGTACTCTTCTTGCAGGATGATTGCTGACTGCAGTTGCGAAACTGCAAACCATGTTATAAATCATGACAAGATCATCCGAAATGAGTACCGATTAGCGTTCGCCACACTTATACACACGCATGCGCACACGCCATTTTGACTGTGATGTTTACTTTGGAAAAACTTTTCACAGATCTGAGATGGAAACATTTCCTTCTCCCTGAGCTCTCAGTTTAGTGGAACGCCGCAAGTACAAGCACTTTAATGGCTGCTAAGAAATCACTTTTGTATGACAGCAGCACCCCCTGGTGGTCATACGAAAATGGCTCCAAGGAAAAAAGCAGCTCCCTTTATGAGCCTTAGGAAAAGATGACACAAGCAAGTCACAGGCACAGAAGTTTATTATACTTCCAGCTTTTAATGGGTTTCTGTAATTGTACTCGTGCATGTGGATGCTTATTATCACTTATGATTATTGCTTAATGTTGTTGCTAATATGAGCCATGAGAGCATCTGTTGGCTAGGCGTGGACCTATTTTTGAATCCTTCAGTATCAAAATGCAATTCGTTTAGTACATATGCATACTAATGAGCTTAGAAAGCTCTGATTACGTTCTTTCAGTTTATTGTTACTGTTTTATTTAATTATACTTTTAGTATGGTATACTGAAATACTGCAATACATGTTCACTGCTCCATAACGATCATTTTTATCTGTTGTACTTTTATTTATATGTTTATCTACATTTGTCAATTTGTCATATAATCTACTAATCATGATATATTTTCTCAATCACAGTCCTTAAAAGGCGCTGTTAAAACCTGATGTTGTTTATGTGTAGCGTAAGTACATTATATAATGTATATATGTATGTAATTTGTACGGAATAAACCATTTTGCAGAAAATAATCAGTTAATCTAAAGTTGATTATTTTCCCATTACAACATGCCCTAATATGATTCTTAGCACCCAAAACACTGGCCAGTGATTACCATTTCTCTCCTTTTTTTAAACAAATTAATTATTAGTAGTAGTATAATGCTGTGGAACATCTCACACTCTCTCACACAAGTTCCCTCTTGTGATGGTTTTTCCTAATAACAGCTACCACTTGTTCCCTCACTAGCCACTCTCCTTTTTTTCCCTTGTGACGATAAGACTGACAAGACAAAAAAAAATGGATTGAGTGCACAAAGACTTCTGTCCTATGGCAAAAAGATGATGCTGCTTTCCTAAAATTCTAAATATAGACCATTTGGACCAAAGTATTGGGACACCTGACAGCTTTCTAAAGCTGTTGCCACCTAATTGAAGGCACCCACTTGTATAGGATGCACTAGAATTAATAATTCCCTTCACTTGAACTAGAAGACTCAAACCTGTACACCATGACATTGCCTCTGTTCACAAAAGCCAGCTCTATGAAGGTACTTTGGGTTGGAGTTGAAGATCTTGAGAGGTGAACACCACTGGGATGAATTGGAATGCTGCCTGCACTCCAGGCCTCCTCACGCCATGTCAGTACTAACAACCACCTAACACCCTTGTGAATTATTGAACCACAAGCACACTCCAAAATCGAGTGGAACCATTTAGCTGTCGAGTGTCCATATAGTGTATGAGAGTTATTCCTGGATTTTTTTGTATAGAAAATCCAAACATGTGCATAAGAATGAGTTTAGGAAAGTGATCTTTAGCACCCAGGAGAGACCTGTTACCTGATGAGATGAACACATTGTTTGGGATTAGCAGATGGTATTCTGTGTCACTTGGCATTTGCCTTCCTTGTTGGTATAACCATTGAACCTGTACACCTTCTTCAACTGTTCCCTTCTTCAATCTCCCTTTTGTCTGTGTGTCCATAGGAGAAGCGAATCACATCCCTGGATGCGGCGAACGCTCGTTTGATGAGCGCTCTGTCTCAGCTGAAGGAACGCTACAGCATGCAGACTCGCAACGGCATCTCCCCCACCAACCCCAGCAAACTGCAGATCACAGAGAACGGCGAGTTCCGCAACAGCAGCAACTGCTAACAAACGAACACAAAGGAGAAAAAAAAACCCTGTCGGGTAAAAGGGCTACGGGTAAACATGAAGAAAATATAAACAAACAGTCGACAAAACATTCGGGACTCTATGGACTACAACACTTGCTCCTAAATGTAAAGGCAGGAGGTGTTTGGCCTGTAGAGTTTAAATGAAATGTGTGAAGGACAAGGTTTAGTCTGTTTTACAGGTGTTAGTAGTACAAAACAAGCAGGTGCGTGAAACCTAGCGATCAGATCGGCTTTTGTAGTAGACATAACGTCTGTTGTACACTCGTTCACTCGCCTATGTTTTTATGAACAAGCAAACGACAAACTGGATGACTGGAGCCTGGTGGTTGTGCTTTGAATTTGAAAGTTTGCTAGGTAGAAGCAGGCTAATAATACAAATGTATATTGTTATTATTTTATTATTATTTGGTAAAGCACTTTATTTAAGTGTTTGTGATTTATATGATTTCTGGAAGGCCAAATGGTTTCTTTATATATATATATATATATATATATGGTTATAATTTTTTTTTTTTTACTTAATTTTTTTGTTGTGTTTTTTGCATGATTTAAAGCAGTAGCACGAAATCTTTTTTTATATAGTAAGAAGAGATTTGAACATTTTTTCCCTTATTTTTGTACATAGTTTAATTCTAATTGGTTTGTATTGTCGGTGTATATAAAATGTCCACTATGATTTTTTTTTTTTTTTTTTTTTTATGCAGAGCAAGAGGGATATTTTGTACAGTGTATATTCCAGGTTTCAGTTCCTGTGTTAAATTCCTCATTTCTGCATCAAGGCGTGTTAAAGCTTCAGCTGTAAATTCAGGTGCGGCTCCTGAGAACAGCAGAGCTCTGAAAAACTTCCGCTCACACGTTCTGTAATCATGACTCTAATCCTGAGCTGCGGATGTGCTGTGGCGTGGGTAGAGAAAAGTAACAAAAAACAAACAAACAACAACAACAACAAAAAACACTTAGCCATGTTGTTGTTGTGTGGGGGGAACGCAGAAATCATTTGTCCTGGATTTAATGCATCGCTGTTGAACCATTATGCACTTTGTAGCAGTAGAGGATACGTTCCTTAACCAAAAAAGAAAATCAATAAAAAGCAACAAACACAACATCCTGTACCAGAGACACGTGAAGAAAAACGTGTAGCGTTGAATGTGAGTGAGGAAATCAAGAAGGCTGTGCATATCTTTTGTCCCCTTCCCTCTCAGGTTAGGCTTGTGTTCTTCCAGTCTTATGGACCCCCAGTTCTCACAGGTGTTTGAATGCAGAACACATACAGAGTTTGACTGTGTTGAGGTTTTAGCCAGAATGAACTGGGAGTTCTAATGGTTTTGTACTGGTATTTACGTATTTGTGTCTGTTTGTGGGAGAAAAATGAACAAAGTGGAAACAAACATACAAACAAAAAAAGAATCACACGAATTGTGGTTTGGATTCCCACAGCTTTTAGGGATTCATTTGTTTTAATTACGGATGAATTGTTTTAATTTATGATTTTTTATTTATCTCCAGGGTCATATCTTCTATTTATTTTAGTGTGCACTCAGTGACCAAGCCCAGATCATTATAAATGTGATTTTATTGAGATGTGAGTGAATAAAATGATGGATGTCAGGAAGCTGAGATTCACAAAACACCATGGACTGTCAGTATTGCAGGACTCTCACAGCTCTGATAAGTGGTCTCAATGTTTCCCCTTTCTGTTACAGAAAACGTCCGTGTTTCTCGCCCAACTTCTAAGCCTAATACTCGAATATTTTGTTTACAGAGATAAGAAATTGTGTTATATAATATATTATAAAATAATATAATATATATATAAAGAGCATTGCACATAAGCTTCCTCTGTCCTAGTTCTCTGTTGAAGGCAATAGAACTACACACACACACACACACACACACACATATATACAAACGCTATAATGTATTCCCGTGATCCTATTCTGCCACCTTGTGCACGGCATCTTCTTCTACAAGGTAAAGCAGGCCATATTGACACTTTGTCTATTTTCTGGCATGCGAAAAAAAAATTCTTACACATCCACCCCCCCCCCCCCCCCCCCATAACATCTCACAAAGCTTTTTATATGTATGTTATAAAGAGTCAAATTTGCTCCATGTAAATACATCAAGAGGACAAAAAAAACAAATAAAACATACTAGTATATGGAGAATCGTTTGTGTTAAAGAGAATGTTCAGTGCAATTCATGTACAATTGCCACTAGAATTATTAAAGTTTATTTAGCTATTTCAAAGTTCTGCCTGTGCCATTTTTTTATTGCAACTAAAAATGAATAAGGAATTAAATAGTGGTGTGTGCTGTTAAATAAGGATGTAACCAGGTGTACTCACATGTATAATATAGGGATATAGGATTGGAACACCTGAGTTTTCCAGCCATATGTGGTTGTTCGCTTTGTTTGTGAAATTAAGGGAAATCGCAGTTTAACTACAATTGAAATCAGAAACTCAAACCTGTTCCAGCATGTTGATGACCCCATTCACAAAACCAGATCCATGAAGATATGGTGTACATGAGTTGGAGTGGAAGATCTTGAGTGGGAACACTTCAGGAATGAACTGGAATGTTGACTGCACGCCAGGCCTCCTTACACAACATCAGCACTTAAATAAGCACAAATCTCCACAAGCACACTCCAAAATATATCTCAAATAAAGCAAATGTGTGTGTTTGTGTGAATTTATAAATGAAATATCTAAATTATACAAATGTATGCATTAAGAATAAATGAATAAATCCAATAGACTATATGCATGAAGAATATTTAAATAAATTATAGAAATGCATAAATAATTAATATATGTATGGATATGAAAAAATGCAAGCGAAACTCACTGTTACACATATAATTATACTCTGTAGATTTAAACATGTAGGAAAACTTTAAAAAAATTTTTTGCATGTTTCAAACAAATTTGTGTTTGATGCATTGTAAAGCACACTTATAATGCACTACTGTATATATACTGTATAAATTAAGCCAAATAATCAATATTTAATGTAGACATTAATACAAGAAGTACTCTAAATAAGTATTTAAAAATGTACATGGAGAGAAGGAGGCATGAAAGTATGTAATGCAAGCAATTTCAGGGTCTTTTGCAAGGCGATTGAAAAAAACACAAAAATGTAAGTAAAAATACGTCTATGTAAATTATTAACAAAAATAATTATGGATATTATACAATGTGTGCACATAATTATAAAGTAAGCGTGCAAAGTAAACACACACACACTCACACACACACACACACACACACACACACACACACACACACACACACAGATTCAACAACAACGGGATCATGACGAAATATCATATTACCCAGAACTTTATACTGTTCTATGTAAATTAATATATGCATATTCTAAAAGCATTTATAATTATATTAATTATTCATGCTTATGTTTGGTGTGCATGTTCAGTGTTTGAGCATGCAAACTGTACATGCTTGTTTTTATGTTTATTTTTATGGAGTGTATTTTATAAATATGCATATTTTATTTCAACTGCACAAACTCGGCAAAAACACACACCATGAGCAGAACACAGGACTGAATTTAGGTTCACACAGTAAAGCTGTTTACTCAAAGGAAGCAGCAATAGCAATATTTCTATTTGATTAAAATGTGAATTCTCTAAAAGTATGCATCTCAAAAAATGCATAATAATAAAAAATGAATATACATATTGGCATACCAGATTTTTGAGTATGCATACTTATTAAAATAAAGGCATTAAAGGAATTATAATGATATAAGATTATAATTATATTTCATGTTGTCATCACTGTAAAGTGAATTGAGTGTTTATGAACAGCCTGGTGAGCAGGATAGAGAGAGCAGGACTGTTCAGTATGTATACTTAGATAATAAGTATGCATACTCAATTTATATAATGCAAACTATGCATATTTATTTTTTTTAAGTATGCATACTTAATTTTTGAGTGTGCATACTTTTTAGTATGCATACTTGATATTTTTCACATTATAACTCCATTTCTGGCATTTGGCAGATGCCCCCTTCTTCAGAGAAACTTCTATTTTTATTTCATACACCTGAGCAGCTATGGGGTTAGTTATTTAAACTCACAACCTTCTGATCAGAAGTCCAACGTCTTTATATAGTACATTTACATTTGTGGCATCTTATCTATACAACCAAGTACTTAAGGGTTAAGAGCCTTTCTTAGGGGCCCAACAATGGCAACTTGGTGGTGCTGGTATTTGAGGTCATGACCTTTCGAGCAGAGGACCCATCATCTTAACTACTGAGTTACCACTTCCCTGAGCTACAATTTTTGACTTTGCATACTGTGTATACTTATTTTTAAGCATGCATACTGGATTTTTTGAGTATTCATATTGTGCATCTTGTTCTTTAGGAGCGCATCTGTTTTTTAGACATTGCCTTGGTTAAATTTGTATTTTGATATTCTCACATATTTACCAGAATCCACAAAACTCTACACAGTAATCTGGCATGCAGAATCCAGCAGGCTTCTCCTCAGTTTTGATGCAGGTCAGTAAGAGACAGAGGTCAGCCTGGGTAAGCATGAGAGGAAGTGATGTTGTGGTGGTATTTGTGTCGCTTTATTGATTTCCCATCATGAAAAAATGATTCAAATGATTTGAATATTTCTCTTGCTGTTCTAATCCACCTGTCATTTCACCAGGTTTCAGGATGATTATCCTTCATTTATTTGTGTTTGTAAGGTTTCAGTCAGAAGTTAGACATTAATCAACAAGAAAGACGAGAAGGAGTAACGTCAATTTCAGCCTTTAATTAATCCACCATGCAGAACATTCACCTGCATGACCTTCACCTGCATGACCTTCACCTGCATGACCTTCACCTGCATGACCTTCCAGCATCACTTCAGCAGTTCTAACTTTCTGTTTCAACAATGTTAATACAATGTTAGTGATGAACACAACAACTGTTTATTTATTATGTATGTATTACTATGTGGTGATATATACAGTGTTAAGAGTCCTTGGGTTTCAGAAATACAAAAAATTTATTCAAGAACAAAATAATTAAACAAATAAACAAATGAAAAAAACCTAAACATCCAAAATGAAGTATGCCTACCTGTAAAAAATACTGCATACTGAACAAAAAATTTGTATGCAATTTTTTTTATTAATCAAGTTCGTCTAGTGGATTTTTATATACATTGTTAAGAGACTCTGAGTGATAAAAACCCAAACAAAAACAAACAAGCGAGCAAGTGTGCATAGTCAAATATTTGACTAAAAACAAAACGGCTGGAAAAAAATGCAATCAAAAGAGTTCCCTTTTTAATTTTTTTATTAAATTAAATATATATATATATATATACATACAGTTTACTGCTACATACACTGTATAGTGAAATAGAGGTTTGTAAAGCACTAAATCAAATGAGCACACAATCAGAGACACAAATAAATATGCATGCTATAAATATTCAGAAGTAGAGTGCATGTGAAATATGTGTAAATATGACCGAATTATCTGCAGGATCGCTTTAACCAACTTCAAAGACAAGAATTGCAGAATAAATATGCACACTACACAATAACACTGCACACAAGGATGGTGAATATGCACTCTGAATAAATAAAAAAAATTGATACACAACACGCACACATACACACACACACACTGTACACACATGCACACACAAACTGTATACACACTCGTGAGCACACACACACACACACACACACATCTCAGACACTCGTCTGAATCAACAATACAGAGAGTAGGACGGAGTAGTGAAGAGCAGTAACTGGTTCACACAGTACAGCTTTCTCGACTCAAAAGAAGCAAAAATAGCAATATATTCATTTCAATAAATTATGCGTTAAATATTTATTCATTAAATAACGCATTTACACAAAAAAAATTGCATACTAAGAAAAGAATTATGAATACTTTGCATACTTACAAAAAAAAGTGTGTGCTTGTTTTTTTAATTATGCATTGTATGCATTGAGAGAGAGAGAGAGAGAGAGAGAGAGAGAGAGAGAGAGAGAGAGAGAGAGAGAGAGAGATAGTAGTGCTGCCGGAAGCTGGTACGCACTGTCCGCGGCTTGTGGTCGTTAAGTCGAATGGTCGTAAGTTGCATAGGTCGTAAGTCGATATATATATACTATATATATATATATATATATATAGCTCGTATGTTGGATCGGACCACACATCCAGCCTTCACATCCAGCCTATATATATATATATATATATATATATATATATATATATATATATAAAATATATATATATATATATATAGCTCGTATGTTGGATCCAGCCTTCGCTCTCCACGTGCATCAATGAGCCTCAGCCGCCCACGACCCTGTCACTGGTTCACCACTGTTCCTTCCTTGAAGCACTTTTGATAGATACTGAACACTGCAGACCAGGAACATCCCACAGGAGCTGCGGTTCTGGAGAACCCGGTCATCTCGACATCACAATTTGGCCCTCGTCAAACTCAAATCCTTACGCTCACTCATTTTTTCTGCTTTTAACACGTCAACTTTGAGGACAAAATGTTCACTTACTGCCTGATAATATCCCACACAGTAACAGGTGCCATGATGAAGAGATAATCAGCGTTACTCACTTCACCAGTCATAATGTTATAATGTTAAAATGTTATGCCTGGTACATTATTTGGAGGCTGAAGAAGTAGTTTAATTCAGAATTTAATTTCTGCTCTAAGAAACGCTGCAAAGCAACTGAGACAAACTGTAAATTCGGAATATCTATTTTATTTAAATTGCATTCATATCTTTTTATTTCTGTTTAAATAAAGTCGGACACAAGAAAAAAAGTGGCCATTCTACAAAAATAAATGTAAACTCAAAAACTAAAGAAGCACATCATTTTTGAGTGTGCATACTATTCATACTTAATTTTTAAGTATGCATACGATTCATACTTAATTTTTGAGTATGCATACTATTCATACTTAATTTTTGAGTATGCATACTATTCATACTTAATTTTTAAGTATGCATACTATTCATACTTAATTTTTGAGTGTGCATACTTGTTTTTGAAGTAGGCATATTTTGGCTTTTTAGAGAACTAACACACAAGCTGTTAAAATATTTTTATTAAAAACATTCTTTACAATTGACAATTTTACAAATAAAAAGTAATATATGAATCTTTGATGTAGTAGCTGCAGTTTTTTTCTGTAGTAGTCAGTGATTAATCCATAATTTTGTAGCAACATCATGAATTTTCATAATCCATTATATAATTGCTTAACAGTAAATGTACCATATGTGTGTGTACGTGTGTGTAGAGATGATCACGCTTTGGCACTAATGGCCTGCAGGTTGTTGGTCCTCTTTAGGATGTTGGGGACAAACAGAAGACCCGAGGCTCTCTCGATGCTCTCGATGGGCACCAGGAAGCGTTCGAGCGGGATCTTCTCATCGACAGGTGCGTTAGGCATCACGTACGGTCGCAGCTCCACCTCGCCATGCTTCTTCTCCAGAATCACAACCTTAAAGAAGTGTGTGGGGACTGCCACATGGTTCTTCCCGATCACCTGATACTTCACATACATCTTCCCATCAAGCTCCTGCCTGCAAAAAAAAGCCAGCCAAAGTCTGGATTAATGAAACAGCATTGTATCTTGAAGGTCCTGCTATAGAGCTTTAACAAAGTGAAATCCATGAAGACATGGTTTACATGGAAGATCTTGAGTGGCCTTATGTAGAGCTCTGATCTCAACCCTACTGAAAACCATTGGGATCCAGGCCTCCTCATCTCACCTACTTCAGTACATGACTTTACTAACAACATTATGGCTGCAAAGATCTTCACAACCTCACTCCAGAATGTAGTGGAACATCTTCCCAGGAGATTGGAGGTTGGTATAAGAGCAAATTGTGTTTAAATATGAACTGGATATTAAAAAGCAATGATAAGATTTTTATCTTAGGTGTCCACAAAATGTTATTAATATAGTTTATGCAGAAATAAAAAAGTTTGAGTTTTTGCTCCTTAAACTACTAAAAGCAGTGATGATGATGTGTTGCGGTTTTTTGCACGTACCTGGGCAGATAAAGCGGCCCCGAACACACGTACACGTTCTCGTAGTGCTTCGTGAGAGAGCGGCAGTACTTCTCCAAATTGTTCCATGCGTTCTGGTTTAGGTGTGGATTCTGTTAGGAGAAAGAAATAAAAACATGAAAACCTATTCTATAAAACATCTCTCCCTTCAACTTCTAATTTTCCATCATTACACATGCACATAAACAAAGGCTGAGCAAAATACCATACAACAATGATGCTTTCACTTTCTGAAAAATTATAAAAAATTAACATTCAAGCAGGATTGTGAGCAATATCCAGGTTGACAAACGTTTCAAAAAAATGCATGGAATAAAAATCGGTATGTGGGATTTGGAATTGTTTGTATTCTCGACACTACAAGGTATAAAACATACTGCATCTCAAAGGTTTTCTTTCAGTCTGAAGTTCATCCACAAGATTTCTTTCTGACCTTGTGATCCAGTTCATCCCAGAGTCATTCAATAGGATTTTGATGGGGTGATTGGGCAGGCCATTCCATGATAGATAACATGCCACCTGACTATTTGCTCTCTAAGTAATGCTAACAGAGCTTGGACATCTGCTTTGGGTCACTGTCTTGTTGTACAGTGAAATGTGATTTAATTAGCTGCAGTCCAGTGTGTTATTGCTATTTACTTATTCTCAGCTCTCAGCTCAACACCACAAGGAGTCTTGAGAACATTGGTCCTTTTGAAAAGGCTGGTCTGGGTCTCACATCCACCGAAACTACTATATATATATATATATTCTTTAGATTCAGAGTTAATTATCATCCATCTGAGCAGGAGTGTGTGTGAGCATGAACAAATTACACAGAATCAGAGCTGCACCAATACAGAAGTATCACAGTCATTCATATTACAGGTCGACCAATTCATCAGTTTTGCCAATTAATCGGCACCGATAGTCGATTGCTGGAACTATCAGAAAAAAAATCCATACCAATAGTTTTTCTGGGTTGGTCAGTAGGAGAGCGGCCTCTAGAGGCGAATCACTGACGTGCAGTTTATTTGATGTCTTTTTTTTATTATGCAATTTAGATGTAACTGTTTTCATTTATTTGCATTGTTACTTTTTTTTCAGTTTGAATGCGTGCGTCATTTTATTCAATATTTATTAATAGAATTTATATATTTATTTCATTTAACACATTCGTGTGATTCAGTATGTTAGACTGTTATAAATTTTTTCTAGCACCCTTCAATATATATATATATATATATCTCGGTTGATAAATCGATTATCCAATCTAGCTAATCCACTATCGGTCGACCTCTAATTCATATGTTAGTGTTCACTCAGAAAGACTAATTTAGCAGTGAGGTGTGTAAGGATCAGAAACAGGACACCCCAAAAGAGAGACAGGACATGCTACAGTCCAGGATCAGAGATGGTTTGTAATGCTCTAGTCAGTTCATGGATAAGGCAGGACCTGTGGTGCTACGTTGCTGAGGTAGAAGGTGTCATCCATGGCTTTCTGGCTCCATTTATGATTGGCTGCGGCGGCCAGGTGACCCCTGTCGAATCCGCTCCCCCTGTAGTCGCTGTTTGTCGCTCGGTGGTAAACATGCACCGAGTCATCCTGCTTAAAGTCGCACAGCTTCCGGTCGGATGTCCCGCTCAGAGTGCCCGCATTGAGCTGCTCGATCACCCACGTCGGGGTCCTGTTCCGCGCGTCGTAACACGTGACATGGGACTCCCGTGATCGGATATGTGACAGAGACGGGAAGCCGTATTTCACCGCGGCGGTGGATTTGCTCGGGGTGAGCTGAGCCTGCGGATACGGGAGAAGTTCCGACGCGGCGTTCACGCTCGGTATCGGGATGACAGGGATTTTTCGGAGCAGGTTGTTTTCACCGTGAAAGCGGTCGGAAGCGCCGCTCAGAGCAACACCGATTCCGGTACCGACCGCCAAGGACACACCTGAGATGATCCACCTGGAACAAAATAAGCGCTGCATCGCTCTCTTTTACAAACCGCCGATTATTTCCTAATAAAATTTAATTGACCTTAAACTGTTCTTATTGTTTTAATTGCGCCTATTAACGCGTTTTATCCGGTTCGCCTCACGCGACTCTTACATTAAGCCGGTACACCTCGTCGAGTTTGGGCGCACGATTATGACGTCACATCGCTGCGTTAAAGTGATACAGATACTCTTTGATTTGCTTAATAACGTTGTAATATTAGCAAAATATTTCATATTTCAAATGTAGATTCTTTAATTCCCCCCCCCACTACTTATTATATTCAAAAATGACTTAAAATGTTTTTCCAAAGCCCTTAATAAGATGAAAGGTCAGAGTGCTATGAAGCTGCTTTATTTATTGACATCATTTAGTTTATTGTGATACTGCCCCTAATATTTATCTTTATTTAAAAAAAAAATTTTTTTTTTCTTTTTTTTTTTTTCTTTTACTCACTATTTAAGTTCATGTGAAATATAATTTCAGATTTCTATCTATTTATTTTCTTTATTTTTTCTTAACAATTTATTAGTTATACTGTGTATACTGTGTTGAGCCTGTAATACTTATCTACACTGTAAATGTATATTTGCCTTTGCTGTTCATATACTTTTGTTTTCAATAAAAAAAAAAAAAAAAAAGGATACTCTTTGATTTCCTTCTTATTAAACCCCCAGTTATGGCCTGTCACCTGATTTACAAAGATAATTAAATTTAATTCTTCTGGCTGTTTCATGTTATAAATCTCAGTCTAAATAACATTTCCAGAGCTTCGACCTATGTTTCAGGTCATTGTCTTGTTGTATGGTTAAGCTGGTCTACAGTTATCTGGATTTGCATGGTGTTGAAGTATAAAATAGTAGTCATGTTGGTTCAGTTTTCCTTTCACCCAGAATAAGTCTACAATCTTCCCCACTCCAAAACAACCCCAAACCATTGAGCATTGAGCTTCGACCTCCATGTTTGACTGTGGGTGTGAGGCAGCCTGCTAACATCATCTCTCCTGTTCTCCGTCTTTCACGAGTTCTTCTGTTTGACTCTAGGGCTCACAAAACCTTCCTCCGGTCATTCACATCTAATTGTGTGTTTTTGCCTTTTACCTAGATTGTTGCATAAATACAAAAATAACACGTACATTTCTGATTTCTTTTTTTTTTTTTTTTTGTATGTTTGTCACACTTTAATGTTTCAGATCATCAAACTAATTTACCATTAGTAAAAGATAACACAAGTGAACACAACATGCAGTTTTTAAATAAAGATTTTTATTATTGAGGGAAAACAAAATCCCAAACTACATGGCCCTGTGTGAAAAAGTGTTTACCCCAAGAGCACAGCGACGACTCATCCAAGAGTCACAAAAGACATACAACAACTCATGTTCAGTGTCAGTGCTCATGACTCCTCCATAAGAAGGAGACTGGGCTAAATGGGGAGTACTAAGACGAAAACCACTGCTGAGCAAAAAGAACATAAAGGCTCATCTCAGTTTTGCCAGAAAACATCTTGATGATCCCTAAGACTTTTGGGAAAACAATCTGTTGACTGACGAGACAAAAGTAAAACTTTTGGGAAGGTGTGTGTCCCATTTTGTCTGGCATAAAAGTAACTCTGTATTTCAGAAAAAGAACACCATACCAACAGTAAAATATGGTGGTGGTAGTGTGATGGTCTGGGGCTGTTTTGCTGCTTCAGAACCTGGAAGAATTGCTGTGATAAATGGAAACATGAATTCTGCTGTTTACAAAAAAATCCTGAAGGAGAATGTCCGGCCATCTGTTCGTGACCTCAAGTTGAAGCTTTGGTTCTGCAGCAGGACTACTGTATAATCCAAAACACACCAGCAAGTCCACCTCTGAATTGCTGAAGAAAAACAAATTAAAGGCTTTGGAGTGGCTTAGTCAAAGTCCTGACCTGAATCCTATTGAGATGCTGTGCCACGACCTTAAAAAGGGGGTTCTGCTCGAAATCCCTTTAATGTGGCTGAATTACAACAATTCTGCATAGAGGAGTGACCAAAATTCCTCCACAGCGCTGTAACAGACTCATTGCAAGTTATCACAAAAGCTTGATTGCAGTTGTAGCTGCTAGGGGAATCCAACCAGTTATTAGGTTTAGTTATTACGTTTAGGGCAAACACTTTTTCACACAGGGCCACGTAGTTTTGGATTTTGTTTTCCCTTAATAATAAAAACACTTTTTTCACACCACTGTATGTGTTTCAAAAATGGTAAAAGACTAGGGTTTTTACAAACTTTTGAAAGGCAGTGTGCTCCTTTACTGTCTTGGATTCAGTCTGTTCCAATGTTTTCAGACTGTCAGATTTTTTTTTTTTTATTAACACACTATGCCATTTGTTGGTAATCATATTTAGTTTTTTTTTTTAAATATGAATTTATAAAACTACTTGTTTTCCTTAAAAACACTAAATTGATTTATTTTTTTTAACTACAGAAATACAGGAACTTTATGTTTATCCTTTTTTGGGGGGCACAATAAATATAAAATTTCTTATGAGCAATTTTTGAAGGGGGACACAAATAATACAGTCATATTGTACTTATAAAGACACAGTGTCCCCACAGTGAAAAACTTTGCTTTTATCATTATTATTGTAGCATGGAGACTGCGTCATTATGGTTATTTTCTAAGTTTTTTTCAGGTTCAATGACAAAGCAAAACAAGGAATTAAAAAATGGTTACACTTATTTAATTATTTAATTTACAATTAATGAAGACACTTAAGAACAGAATAGAAATTGATTATAAAAAAAAAAATACAGTGTGGTCAGTTCGGATGTAGCACAGTGCTAATTTAGTAAATGCACAGATAAACAATATGCTAATTGTGGCCGTAAATGTTAAATTAACATTATACCAAGTCGTCCCAAATAAAACACTGCATGGGAAACGGCTTTGGTGTGTTAGTTACAGTGCACTATGCTACAAGCTATTGTAAACAAGCTAATGTTCACTAGATAAGTCATATTTTAATCGCTAATAGAGCAGATTCATGGAAAATTACATCGCTAATTAGCATTTTTGCCGCAACTAATTTATTCATGAGTCTGCATCAACTACATTAAAGGGAATCGCTTTATTTAAAGTGAATAAAATCCCCTAGTTAATGGAGTTGAACATTAAATGGGCCGCAGACACACACCTGACTCGTGTGTGTAGAGTAGGTGAGATGAACTGGGAAAGCAGGCAGTGGGTCAAACCACTGTGAGGAAGGGGAGGGGGAACTCAACTGTTTCTAAATGCATTTTTTAGCGGGGGTTTTTTCTACTTACACAATTATTTTGGTATACATACATATATTTTTCACAATAGAGAGTGCGATATTTTTTTAATAATTTTTTTTGGGGGCCAATCCTCGGATGGGGGGGGACACGTCTCCTTCGTCCCCCCCGGGATTTACGCCCATGCTTATTTCAGGTTCTGGGTGTGGATACTGGTCTATACCCAGTGGCAAACCGATTTTATTAATTTATTTATTTTAACTGATTAGACTAACTACAAGTTTATGAAGTGATGTGAACAGGTTCTAAAAATTCCACTTAGCATAGAAATGTATAGATCAGATCTGCTTGATGGGGATCTAGAGGCAATGCCCTGATTATTAAATGTGAAAATTGCACAATCCATGGTTGCGGGAATACACTTTGGGTGGGAAGCTAGTCAATCAGTGGACATGTTGCACATCCACCTGGGAATAATTTAGAGTAACCAGTCTGCATGCTTATTGGGAGATAGAAGGAAACCCATGCAGCTACAGGGAAAAGTATATGAGAAACTTCACAAAGACAGTGACCTGAGCCCAGGATCAAATTAGTCACCCTGAAGGCAGCAATAGTACCTAAAGTACATTCAGAAACCAGATTCCAGATTAATATGTAAAGGTTTGAGACCGGTGTCCACCATGACACCTGTAATTATGTCAGAAGGCCCACATCGCTAACTATAAAATGCTATAAATTTTATGAGAAAGTATGTATTCAATGTATTCAAATATTAAGCATGTATTTCATATATTAAGTATGTATTCTTATACATTATTATACATCTGGTCAAACTATGTTATTTGTACATTATGCTGTTCACACCCTTGGAATAAAACAGTTTTTTTTATAAAAGAACACCATCAATTGTCAAGATCTATAGGTTTTCCCAAAAATCATTTAATGAGCTAGAGCAAGCCTAATTGCTGCCTTTCCTTTATATTTTATGCATTTTGACTTTTATATATTCTGTTTCTATTATAGCATACAGATCAGTTGTGGGTTGCATACATATTAGAGCACTGCTCTCTTTTTAGGACCAGCAAAGTCACCTGGGAACTAAAAAGTGTGCTTCTCTCTCTCTCTCTCTCTCTCTCTCTCTCTCTCTCTCTCTCTCTCTCTCTCTCTCTCTCTCTCTCTCTCTCTCTCTCTCACAGTGTGTCACTGTCACTTCCTCTCTGCGCAGGTGGCTTTATGCATTTTTATCATGCTCAGCATGTCTGAGTCTGTGGTCATCATAGTCTAGTAATTGTTCATTGCAAAGCAAAACCAGGAATCTAACATTAATCAACACTTCTAATGCAGCTTTCAGCATTTAATATTATGTTTGTGTAGCACCTTTATAAAACATTTACCTTTCTCAAGGTCGCTTTCCAGAAACCCAACAAGAAACTATAACTAATTATAGAAAAAAGCCACACACACTTTCAAACACTAAGGGTTGGTTTGTTTATATATATATATATATATATATATATATATATATATATATATATATATATATATATATATATATATATATATATAATGGACATTTAAAATGTTTGTTACATTTAAATGGCACTGTGACTTGTCTACTTTAAAGGGCTTAATATCAATCAACTTTTTTGGTTTGAGGTAATAGTGTTATAGTCTTAGTGTAAATATAAAGAATATTCATTGCAAAATGTAAAAAAAAAGAAAAATCACTCCTTTTCTGAGACAGTATTTCATTGGAGAAAATAACCATTCCCCTAGTGCTTTTAATCAGATATAAAATGCTGTACTGGTGTTGAGTAACAAATCAGTAGAAGGTTTTATTGCTAGTATAAATATGGCTGTCATCACTGTAGTAAAAGCTGAGCTCCTAGTAAGGAATACATTTACTATAGGTGTGTAAATACATATATGTTGCATCAAGAGGACCAGGAGTTGATCCCCCAGGCACTCGCTGAGAAGATAAATAAATGGTTCGAAATTGAATTTGCTGTTTATCAATGATATATGATGCAATGCACATTAAGCAAGTGTGATGCCTGCAATGTTAACAGAGGAGTGAGAGGACTAATGTAGGCTCTTTTTATTTTGTTGTTAGTTTTTTTTTTGTCACAAATAGCACAAGGTCATTGAAAGAGTTGGGGCTAGTTTTAAAATGAGATGTCTAATGTTTTATATACACACACACACACACACACACACACACACACACACACACACACACACACACACACACATATATATATATATATATACAGGTAGTCGTCAACTTACGACCACGATTGGGACCGACAGACCGGTCGTAACAAAGATTTGGTCGTAAGTAGAGTAGGCTGTATGTACAGTACTGTGAAATGATGCCGGAAGCTGGTATGCACTGTCGTACGAGGCAGCTATATATATATATATACTAGATTATAATGGACTTTTTCCTGGATCGTTTCCAGAGTAACAGCAAAATTACTTGGATACTGACTTTAGTTAAGGGATGCAAGGAGATTTAGTTAACTTTAGTTAACATCAACTGATAACAAATGATTGATTATTAAAAATAATTACTTCAAGGAGATGCATATGTAATATTTATGGACAGAATAATTTTTTACAGTAAGTAAAGTCTTTGTGTGTTGCAGTTTCTCGATATGACAGGCTACATTTTTGAAATGATTAACTGCTCTAGCACAAGTAGGAAGCTATATTGCACTTAAATTAAATTTTAATACAAATACACAAAAAAGCATTCCATTGCCACAGTTTAAGAGAAACAAAACATTACGCCATTATTACAACCACCTTTACTAAATGAACTGCTTTTATCAAATAATAAGTTAAAACATTGCTGCTGTATAAATGACATGTAGATCGATTATCTATTTATAATGTGTTCAGTTGTGGACAGTCACGAAGTAAATGTAAATCATTACTGTACGTACAGTTGTGCTCAAAAGTTTGCATACCTTTAAAGAAATTGTTAAATATTGCCAATTATTTGGATGATATGACAATGCAAAGTATATATTTTTTTATTTAAGGATATTTGTCACGTAAAGTCATTAATTATCACATAGTTTGCCTGTAAAAGACTGTAGAAAGATCAGAACTCATAATCTTACACTCCAGTGCTCATGTTAGTTCTCTTTCCAGTGTTCTGTATTGGTTTTTAAATTCATAATCACACACTTGATGTCACCCAAATGAGGATGGGTTCCCCTTTTGAGTCTGGTTCCTCTCCAGGTTTCTTCCTCATAACATCTAGTGAGTTTTTTCTTGCCACAGTCGCCATGGCTGCTCATCAGGGATAAATACACACCATTCACCTTAACTGTTAAACTCTGTAAAGCTGCTTTGAGACAATGTCTGTTGTGAAAAGCGCTATAGAAATAAACTTGACTTGACTTGACTTGACTCTTTTCTAAATCCTAATGGTAACTGAAATCACAAAAAAAACCAACCCTGATCAAAATTTTACACATGCTAGAATGTTTGGCCCCATTATAAAAACACAGGTTGACACATAGAGGTTTAAATGGCTATTAAAGGGTCATTTCCAACCCTGTGAGTCAAAGAGTTTCGCAGCTCATGAGGTGATGCACTGACTTGGCTGGATACTGCATTGTAGGGAGGACAAAAGAAGATAACTTGGAAATGCCAGTCGGTACTGTTCAAACTCTGATAAAGAGCTGGAATATAAGGTGTTGTGTTGTTGATACTATCCCACGGTCGGGTAGACCAAGAAAGATTTCACCCACTACTGCCAGAAAAATTGTTCAGGATGCAAAGAAAAGCTCACAAACAAGATTGAGAGAAATACAGGCTACATTTCATAGTGAAATATCGTACTTTTTACTTAACTACATTTCGCAGAATTAGTCGTTCTGTTTAATTTATAAGGTGGATAAAAACTTAACGGGTCAAGCCACCAATCAGGGTCGAGCGCACGCTTTGTTTTAAACTTGTTTTGATTGCTGCTTGGTTTATTATATCTACTTATCACCAACATACTTTATGAACATCATTAATGTTATTCTATTAATAGATTGATGTGCTAGGAGTAACAGAGTCTTTTCACAAAAACTGAGTTGATTAAGCAACAGTCTTTTGACCAAAATGATAAAACAAACATTATAACCACTATAAATCATAGTACTTTGGACACGTAAGAACATTTCAAGTCAAAAACTGTTATACTTTTACTGATGTGAAAGTTTAAAGTGAGCATTTTTTACATTAACTGGAGTAATATTTTACCTCCTGTATCTCTACTTTAACCCAACTACATGGTGTGTGTACTTTGTCCACCACTGAATGTGTTTGTAGTGTTTAAAAAAGACAAGCAATCACCACATATGTGCTTTCTGATTGTCAAGATTTTATTCTTTGGAATGCTGACAGTACACTTTGAGTCAGCTAGTTGTTCCATCATGATAAGGAAAGCCCAAAAGCAAAGCCTGTAAAAGGTGTGAAAATACAACAACTTCCATTTACCGTCATCACAGCAGTCCAACTTGGTGCACGTGTCACTAACACATTATAGTACTCTAATCCACTTTGTTACCACAGTGATATAGACTGACACTGAGTGGGATGAAAAACTGTATTGCACTTCCTGTTCAATAAAGTCATGTCAACAACATAGCATCAGAATGAGGGTTTTGTTCCAACCGGTCAACCAACAGTCTCAATGTTTTACTCACAGCACATTATTTATGTCATTGTTGTGCTTTTGCTGTTATTTGGTTGTCATATAATCTAATGTAGGTGATGGTTTTTCTTTTTGGCTTTTGAGCTTTGGTTACAGTCGTGAAGTCACCAATCAATCAATGATGGTTGGAATGAATAAGATCCCAAAAGGTTTATTAAGAGGACCAGGTGTACATAGATCAGCTGTAACATTAAAACCACCTGCCTAATATTGTGTAGGTCTGTTTTGTGGCACTAAAAAAGCTCTGATTTGTCAAAGGATCTGCTGTTGTATCTGGCACCACGAAATTTGCAGTTTATAATTTCATTCCTGTAAGATTCGAGGTATGGTCCCAATGGATCAAATGCCTAATTAGATTAGACAGATTCTAACGTACCCAAAAAAAAACTCCTGAGCATATTTTTGCCCAATTAGTGAATATCTTTATGATATAGGTTCCCTGGTGGTCTAGTGGTTAGGATGCGGCGCTCTCAGGGAACCAACCCCAGCCATTAGGGTTGCACAAGCCAGTGCACTCTTAGTGCTGGTCCCAAGCCCGGATAAATAGGGAGGGTTGTGTTAGGAAAGGGATTCTAGCATAAAAAAAAAGAAGCCGAAAGAAAGTTTTTTTTATGAATAAGGGGTGTAACTTGATCTACAACATTGTTTTAGTAGGTAATGTGTCAAAGTAACAGCAACATGCGAGGGGAATGACAGGTTTCTCAGCAAAACATATGCCCAGAGCATCACACTGCCTCCACCACCTTTTTTCTCTCTTCCCATAGTGCATCCTGGTGCCATCTCTTTCCTACAGAAGCAGCACATGTGCATCCAGCCATCCACATGATTTAAAATTAAATGTGATTCATCAGATGGTCCAGTTATGATGTTCAACCCATTGTAGGAGCTTTTGGCAGTAGCTAGGGGTCAGAATGGGCACTCTCACTGGTCTGCAGTTGCATACTGTGTTTTCAGACAGCTATCATAACTTTTATCATAACATGTTTTCTAGTGTAGCTTTTATGTCAGGTCAGACAAAGCAACTGGCCTTCACTTCCCACAAGCATGAATGAGACCTGGGCGGCCGTGACTCTGCATACACCCTACAAGACCTGCCATTTTGGAAATGCTGTGACCTAGTCATCTAGTCAACCACAATATGGCCCTTATCAAATACTGTCTATCTCACATCTTGATTCACTTCACCTGTAGTGGTTTTAATGTTATGGCTGGTCAGTGTACATAATCTATGCATGCTGGCATCCACTTGTGAGGCTTAAATGGAGCTAGAGTTGGGTACCATGTTGTTCCATTTAGCTTTTATTTTTCATTATATGCTATAACGGTATAAGTGGAGGAACATTCCAAAGCATCAGAAGTATCATAAAATAAAGGTACTGATTATTTTAGTTTGCACTGCAATAAAATGCTTTGTTATATCTATATAACATTTACTCGGAACAAAAATAATTTCTAAAAAATAATAATAAATGAACATTCAATTCATTTACAGTAATTTATACTTTCCTTTTCAGATAGATAAAGATTTTAAAATTTGGGAATATTTATATATATATATATATATATATATATATATATATATATATATATATATATATATATATATATATATATATATATAAATGACCTTTTTCTGGATTCCATATATAAACATAATCTACATAACTACAACAATATTCTCTCCTTTAGCAGCACAGACACTTAACACCTTTTCATCCTGTCCATTCAGGTCAACTGCATGAAAACATACACCAAACTATAAAGTATGCGGTAAAGTATTTCAAAAAGAAGTGTAAATGACCTTGGCCTGAGAAAGGCTTGTGTAATAAACACTGCTATACAGAAACCCCAGATAAATGCGATAAATCAATCTCAGTGAGCTTAATAACAACTCACAACTACAAGAGTGACGAATGAAGAAAAAAAATATATAACAATATTTTTATACTCATCTATATATTTATATATATATTTATATACACTTTTTTTCTATAGAGTGATTTGCCGTTTCTTCGTTTTGTCTCATAGTTCATACTTTTCTCTGCTCAAGTGTTAAGGGATGCAAGGAGATGAGCAAGCAGCTTCTCATCTGTGTGAAGGCGACTATAACCCGGGACTGCGCGCTGCCCTAAAAACATACTCCGGCCCAGAAGATCTCAGCACCGTGTGGCCCCCTCAGGGCAGCAGGGGCTGCAGTGACCCCTCCTCTGTCCGCATGGTTCAGTCCGAGGCAGGCTGACAGTGCGGGACCGAGGTTTAGGGCCGAGGTTTAGGACCGGGGCGAGCACTAGAGCACTAGGCACTGGCTTTGAGCACGCTGTTGGCGAGGAAGCAGAACAGCACAGTTATGAAGCTGAGGTAGCAGGCAGGACTGCCGTTGCAGCCTTTCTCACCATCGCAGCGCGCCTGCTCACACAGGAGGCCCTTGAAGTCAGGTGGACAAATACACTTCTGATTCTGATAACACGTTCCACCGTTCAGACAGTATTGAAACTCGTCGTCACAGACGTTTTCTGAAGAACGGCAAAGCAGAAAGAAAGGTGTTCAAACACAGAGAAGCTGTGAGGGTTAACAATGTGCAATGTTTAACGCAATCTGATAAGATTTTATGTAAGCGTTATGAAAAAACTAAACTCGGCTTCACTTCCGTAGTAAATGGCCACTATACTGTAGCTTAGATGCTGACTTACGAACGCAGCCTTGTTTCCAGTTGTATCCAGGCAAACAGTCTTCACACTTCTGGCCTGTGGTGCCTTCTCGACACTGGCAGAAACCCGTCTCGTTGCAGCGAGCATGTAAAGAGCCCAGCTGATTGCAGTTACACTCTGTGGAAGAGTAGCCCAAGTGTATAGCATTTCAATAATTGTCCTGGATTGCGCGGCATAATCGATCACAATTAAAATTTTACTACAGTAAAAGAGAAAATGTTTGGTACTTTTGACAGTTTCTGGCTCCACCAATGCATCCTTGAGAATGAATAGGTTAATCATAATGAGTAATCACAAGGTTGGACTTTTTAACTTTTTACTAATTAAACCAATCAGATGAACAGAAACATTTAGGAGTCCATTTTTACATGACAATACATTTCTCATTGTAATAACTACAGAACAGAACACCTTTGTTACTTGTTCCAATAAAGTAACCAAAAAATTCCATGCACTGAAAAACAGCTTTACTAATAAGTAAAGAAAAAAAGGCAATAAACAATATTGACATCTGTCAGCTGTAACAATTATGTACATCTGTTTGCATTTGCAGCTTCCATGCTGGTTTTTAGTGTTGTCATATTTATTTATTTTTTTAGCCTGCAAGCATGCCCTGGAACACCTGACTTTATTCCCTCTCGATCCGCAGATAAATTTAAAGCAGGTGCACAAGAAGCCCTACTTAGTTAGAACTAATGCACAGGATGAGAAAGCTGGATTTAGAACAACACCCTACAGCAGTACGCTGATGGATCTCCAGATTCACACAGTGTTTTCTCACAGCCTGCGTGAGAAACTGTCCTACTATTTCATCCGTCACGGTGGCACTTTTTTTTTGTTTCAGTCTTTAAAAAAAGGTTTAGGTTTGTTTAGCCTTTGTGCTGTGATTCCTATCTGAGGCTTGTTAGCCTGGCAGTGACAGAGTGCTTGTGAACAAACTGTCTTGTGTACAGGAGCTGTAATGTGTATTCAGGCCTGTCTGTTGTATTGCATTGTTAGTATGAGGGTTTATTCTGTCCAGCAGAGGTCAGTCTCTCATTGTGCCATTAAAAATCTCGGGCAGTTTAACGAGAAACTCCAGCAGCATTTCTCCACCAACATCCTGGACCAATATTACCAACAACAAGGCCAGCAATATCATTATACAAGTCTATTTTTCATATATATATGAATATGTATTGCTGCACTGTTGAATTCTGGATTCTGATTGGTCAGAAGGTGATTATTAATTTTGCAAGTCAAATCAAAGATATATTAATGCACTCAGTGTAATATTGTTCATAGGGTATTCACAGGGATCTTTATGCAAACACTTTACATACTCTAACACGAACAAGTTGTTATTATCTCTGCTGAAACCATCTGTCTTTCACTGCCAGTGCTTTCCGGTACAGATGAGGTCAAAGTTTCCATTGCAGGAAAAATCTTTTTGTTACTGTACTTAATTGATTTGTTCTGATTTTACTGAGTATCAAAGACATTAGTAACATTTACTCTCTACTCAACTACACTGCTGATTCAGTATATATACCGATCACATTTTGCACAGCAGCTTTATCTTCCTTGGCTTATTTGTTCTGCAGACGAGGCGATATCGCCATTTTATTCGTCTATTATATTACTTTGTGACATGATACTGTAATTGTATTGATTAATTTAAAAGATCGTTTTACTCCTTTGTCTTGTTTTGTGGTTTATGCAGTGTTGAGGTGTCTAATTTGTATTTTAGAAAAGAAACCCTCACAAATCAACTGTTTTTGGCTTTTCAATACTGTGTCGGTGTTGAGGACTAGTGCATCTGTAAGCCTACGTTCAATACATGTCCAATTAATACATAAGGCGCTCAATAGGTTGAGGTCAAAACTCTATAGCAGGCCACTCAAGATCTTCCACTTTAACCCATGTAATTATTATTATATTATTATATAATATTATTATAGAGCTGGATTTGTGCACAGGGGATATTGTCATGCTGGCAATCTCGCACAGATTTGGGTCTCTCTGGGTCTCTCGTAGATGTCCAAAGTTAGATGTCCCAATACTTTTGTCCAATATTGTACACTAATTACAAGCAAATAATACAATACTTAATTTAAATCCAATTTAATCAAATAATCAGGTTCCAGATAGTGATTACTAAAAAAAAATGAGGTAAGCATATTGAAGCAGATCACACTGACCTATACAAACGTTCTCATCGTCCAGCTCGGCTGAAGCGTTCCTGAAGTATCCGAGGCGACAGTGCTGACAGTTCTGCCCTCTAGTGTTGTGTTTGCAGCTTACACAAGTTACAATGTTGATAAAGTCAATATAGCTGCAGCGGTTTGAGTGGCCGTAGCACTCACAGTCTGGCAGAAGAGAGAGAGCAGAGGTGTTAGAAGAAGAAAAAAAGAGTGAGAGAGAAGGAAAGACAGAGGGCAGTGTAGCAGATGATCAGCATTATCACGAGTCGTAAGATCAAATTCATACCTTATAGTAAAGAGGGGGAAAAAATTGGATATGTAATAGTGTGACACTATTATATTTGTGCAATTAGAAAACAAATTTTTATATTCATTTCGAATCTGAATTTATTTCAAAATGGAACATCATTTTAGGAAATTCAAATAAACTTCAAAAGCCATTTTGCAGCACTCTAGTGGAAAGTTTATTTACTGTAGTAAGAAAAGATTTTCCACGTCTGTACTGTTTCGGTGCTCAGGGACAATAAATAATTGATATGATGTTTTAAAGATGCGGGCGACACGCGAGCCTGATGTGGCGCCATCCATCCAGCTGTGGGATGACTGCAACAGCAAGTAATGAAATATAAATGCTCAATTACTCCGTCGATCAGCGAAGGGACATGAACAATGTTTCACAAACAGTCCCCAATCTCAAGTGAGACAGGCAGCCGGAAAGGGCCTTCGAAAGAAAAATAATTTTAATACAGCTGCAGGGAAATCCTTACGTTATCTTACACAAGACACCAATACAGCAGTGTCGGCTCACCTTATGAGATAAAAGCCAATCATGCAGGACAGAAATGAAGACCAATAAAAATAAATAAATAAATAAAGATGAAGAATGTAATAAAGAAAGACAATTTTATTTTCCAATATCAGTGAGTCCTATTAACTTGAAGTTCAGGACATTAGCCCAAAATGTTGTCAAACAAAGCAAGAATTTGATTCTCTTTATCTCGAGGTATTGTCTTACCTTCAGATCTGACATATGCTATCCTCGTCAACTGAGTTCTTGGACCACCGGGTATCAAAAGCCTTTGAATGACTTTGGAATGAAATCAAGTACCGTTAAATTGACTCCCTTCAGGGAATCGACTAAAACTATAAAAAGAAATATTACAGGCAACTGCACTAAAAGGGTGCGATCAGAAACAATATTGGTTCTCCAAACACAAGCTACACAGGAAGTCCCAATATGGGATTTCTATACACAAATCTGGTTATATCAAAACACACCGAACGCTCCACAGTCGCGAAATCTACTTCTGAGAACTACAGATATTCCCGCTCATATGGAATTTATTTTCAGCTTCTTTTTAATTTGGAAAACTGGAAAAATATATATTTCTTAATATGCAAACTAAATAGAAATTGGAAGAAAATACAGGCATTCCATGGTGGTGTACATTTTTATTTATTTATTTTTACTGTTTTGCATATTAAGTCTTAATTTTAAGGGTGATTGGATTTACAGTAACGTTTTTAAGTAAGATAATTTTTTATTAACTGATTTTAATTAATGAATAGAATTGTTTATTGTTCGCTTGTTAATTTCAACATTTATTAATACATTTTTCATTTTTGGTAATAGTAATCCTACTAAAGTACTATGATTTAACACGAATGAGGTGCAGCAGCGCAGTTTTAGGTGCCAAATTAAACAGAACGTGGGGTCAGTTATTCGCCTCTAGAGGCCGCTCTAGTATCGTATAATGACAGCAGATCTTCTCAGCCGCTCCAGCAAAAACGCAACCCGGAAAAACTATAAGTATAGATTTTTGTGCAGATAGCCGATAAATCCAGCAATCAACTATCGGTGCCAATTAATTGGCAAAACCAATTAATCAGTTGACCTCTAGTTGGTTCCTTCTACAAGTTTGTTTTACAAGGTTAAGAATAGTTAACTAATTCAACTCTCTTTCTTTCTTTCGGCTTCTCCCATTAGGGGTCGCCACAGCGGATCATCCGCATGTTTGATTTGGCACGTTTTTACGCTGGATGCCCTTCCTAACGCAACCCTCCCCATTTATCCGGGCTTGGGACCGGCACTAAGAGCGGCTGGGGTTGGTTCCCTGACCGGGGATCGAACCCGGGCCGCAGCGGTGAGAGCGCCGCATCCTAACCACTAGACCACCAGGGAACCAACTAATTCAACTCTTAGCTGTCAATATTGTGATTACATTCAATTATTATTTTCAATAAGTATATTCAATTGTTTTTAATGTAATGATTCAATATTTAGTTAAAATATTGTTTTATGTTACACTGCAAAAGGTCAAATCACAGATGAAAAAATTTTTTTTATAGAATTTTCCTTTTCAACCCTGAGTGCAAAAATTAAACCCCAAAATGAGTGGAATATCTTTGTAAATTGGGTAACTTGAAACTATGACATTTGAAATTGAGAGTATGGCATTTCTAATGACAAATCTATAGCCTTACATATGTAATTTACACATCTCCACAGAACCTACACTGTCTATTTTCAGATACCTTTCTTCCCATGCTCTCTCCTCTCAAACTCTTTTTCCTTATGTTTTTCCGTCCCTTTCTTTTCCTCTTTGGAATGCTTCCTCCCGAGTTTATGAGTCTCGGTTTCCTCCTTAGCGTTTGAAGATACTGGTTGCACCAGAAAGATTGCCACAGCAAAGACACATCAGATTTCATGCATTTCACTCTATTTTATTAGACTGACAATGATACGGTGTGCCTAAAGATACTGGGCCAGATGTTATGCCAAAATGATTTACATTTATCTTGGCATTAGCCACAAATGTTCCGATAGTGTGTAGGGTACGTGTAACTGCAATACAGAATTGTACCTGGCTTCTTATTCTCTTTGCCTTGGTCTCCCGATTTAGCAGGTTCTGCCTTCTCTTTTTCATCTATAGATGGCATATCACTTTTCCTATTTTTAGCCTTTGGAATAGGAAGAAGCGCATTAGGAAGGAAAACAGCTGTAGATGTAGGGGGAGCTTTAGGACCTACAGCATCAAGTGGAGGAGATTCAGGAAGATCTTCAGGAGAAGAAGCAGAGCCAAGAGAATTTAATTTAGATGCAGGTTTCTGTAGAGGTTCTTCAGGGGCAACAATTTTAGGAGGAGGAGCTTTAAGAGGAGGGGCTGCAGGTACAGCAACTTCAAGAGGAGGAGTTTCAGGGAGACTCACATCAGGAGAAGGAGTTTTCGGTACAAATAATTCAGAGGTTTTAGGCTCAGGCACCAGAGCTTGCAAAGTAAGACCATCAAGTGAAGGTGCCTTAGGGGAAGTAGCTTCAGCAGATTCTGGTACTGGAATTACAGGCATTGTTGGAGGTGTTGTACGAAGATCAGATGACGGTGTATTTTTAGTAGGGACCATTGTTTTGGTTGTTAAGGCAGCCCCAGGTCTCTGAATGGCACCATCAAGAGCCAGCGTTACGGCATCTGTCGATAAAGGGACAATTTCTGACACAAGGGCAATCACACGAGTTGCTGGAATAAGTGTGCCATTCATCTCATTTGTTGTTTGTGCAACTTCATTAGTTGCCAGAGTGGCAGAAATAGTTTTGGGAGAAGCAGCATCCATTGCTGAGGCAATCACATCCTCTACTGGAGTGAGCACATCATTTGCTTGAGCAACAGCTTCTGTTATCAAGGTCACTACACAGGTTGAAGGAGAAACTTTATTTATAACTGCTGTTACTGTATCAGTTACAAAAACAGATCCATCTGTTACCAGGGTTGCACCCAAAGGAGAAACCACTGGATCCTCTTCCACATTGGGTGTTTGGGCCTCAATGAATTTAGTTGCTAGGACAGACAGGTTTGGTGTTGATGCAACTCCATCTGTTGGTGTGACTGTGGTTGTTATCTGAGATACTCCACGAGATATTTCAGGAGCAAGAGTAGTGAACAATCGAGAGCTTGAGTCGCTTGCTTGATTTCGCGAGGCAGTCGTTTCTCGGCTCAACACTGCAGTCATTGGCGTGACATCATCTGTCGCATTGACAGCCTCGTCAGATACTGCAGTGACCACATCCGATGCTGAGGTAGCTGTAACATTGTACAAACCACAGATAGTCAAAGAGCTAATATTTCTGCCCAGCTACTGTCACTATAGAAGCCCATGCTGTGTCCTGCTGTGCTGCCTTTAGGGCGTATATATTTGAGGTAATGGATGAAATTGCACTAGTTCAACCTTTGCCATTTCTACTTCAGCAGAAACGAGATACATGTGCCCTGATAGCATGACTACACCAACCCCCCTACCCTACTCAAGGACAGGTCTTACCGCTCCTTCCTGTTATGGTTTCATGTATCTATCTACCTTCGTGGGTTCAATAATTTGGCACTTTTTAGGTGTCCCTCACCATGACCTGGCCTCTTTTTTCTCCTATGAAATATTTAGCAGCAGTTCATTCAATCGCTATTCAAAAATAGATCTGAAACGATTTCGCTGTGGCCTTTCAGCTGAGTCCCACCTGCCGCACAGCAAGCGCTTAGAAGTCATTGTGTTTCACAATAACAAAGTATTTAATGATTTATCACCCACTGTGGCTGATTGTGTTCTGAAGCACTACAATGGCTGTGAAACACATAGGTGGATGCTCATAAACACCTGGGTGGAGGAGAAAAAAGGTTGAACCAGTGGCAAAACATGAGAGTAAACTGGTTTTGGACAAGTAAATATTATGGCCCTTTCTTTGCAGTCAACAATTGTTTCTTTTTTTTTTACACCTGCTGGGTCACATGGGTGCTGTGTAAGCGGGAGGAGAGGGGTTGGGGGTGGTTTGCTTAGGGGTAATTAACTGACTGTTTTATTTATAGTGGGTAACTTGTTTATCTTTGTCTTTAACAGTGTCATAGAAAATGCATAGAAAAGAAAACAACACCAGATGGTTTGGTGATGGTTCACTATATTCAATTCTACTTGTATTTGTGTGTAAGTAATACACAAAGGGAAAACTTAGATTGTGCTTGGCACTGTTGTGGAGTGAATTAGTTTTACATTGCAAAATGATATAATGTCATATTCATTGTAGTTTCACTGGGATTTTAATCTCATCCAGATTTGTCATTTTACTCACTTTGTTTTCTACAGACTGTCTGTGTATGTGTCTGGAAGGATTAGACCATATTTTTAATTCTATAAAATAGGCAGCGGAAATAGCCCCAAGTGATACTATATACTGTATTTCCTATTCAAAGTGACATGCTGGTAACTGTTCCATTATATCCTGTAGAATATAATATCATCTATTTTCTATTATCTCCCATCAAATATTAAATAAAAGCAAATATCACCTGCATTGAAAATGCCAAAACAATAAAATATATATAACATACAGCATTACAATCATTTTTGAGTCATGTGACCTAATAATAACCCAATACTGAACAACAGTACAATAAGTGGTTATAATGAAGATTATATCAACCTGTTTGCATAGATTTATTTTTATGCATGCATAGCGTCTCTCATATCTTAGTGATGTGAACAGGCATTGCTTATCCCTTGTGATTTAATTATAATCATTACATACATTAAGACATGTCTCACGGCGGTATGACAACCTGAGGTCATGAGTTAAAGGGCAGCTTTACGAGTAGAAATGAACTAAAAGAAGCTTGGCACTGTTAGCGTGGCATCGTGGCCCATATATGTTAATGATCTGTTTAGCACAGCGGTAATTAGGTTTAATCCCAACGCCTCACGCCACCTCAGGAGAGAATATGGCACACAATTACCACCATCAATCATCTATGGAATCAGAGTTAAGCAGTTTTTACTTTAATCTCAAGCATGAAGAAGAAAAGAAAACATAACACAGTATTCTAGTCCATTAGTTGCCCCTGAATGGTCTGGACGCTAAAGAGTTCAGGTAGGTATTATGTAAAGATTTTGACTTGTCACTATCATTAATACCAATTGTTTTTCCTAGCATCAAACACAAAAAAAAATATTTCCAGTCACGTTCTGCATGCAGATGAAGGTGAAGCTTCTGAAGGAACAGTTCTAATGTATGCACACTCACATGCTCTGGAGGACAAGGTGTCAGAGCCGAGGAACGACTATAAACATTGCCTGTGTTGAATTTTACGCTCTTCAATTATTAACACAAGATTGTGAAGATTCTCGAAACGAAACAACTGGTCATGGGATTGCTTGATATAAGTTCAAATGTCGTCTAAAGGTATGCAGTGAAGATTGTAATGATGAAATTGTTGCAGTACACTCTCACTTACACTATATGCACAAAAGTTTGTAGACACCTTGCCATAAGATTGTTGTTTTTTTAACATCCCATTCCATATTTAGTCCACATGTGCGTTAGTAAAGTCAGGTACTGGGGTATAATGAGGAGACCTGGGGTGCAGTTAGCGTTCCAATTCGTCCCAAAGGTGATCAATAGGGTTGAGGTCAGAGCTCTATCAGTCAAGATCTTCCACTCCAACCCGTGTTAAGGATATGTTTATGGAGCTGACTTTTCGCACAGGGACATTGTCATGCTGTAAACAGGTTTGTGTTTGATACTGCATACGGTACCGATACATCTTTTGTGATACAGTTTGGGAAAGATCTACATATGGCTGAAAAAGTTAGATGTACCAATACCTTTGTCTATATAGTGTTTACATTGACATTACCATGTAATAGAGAGCCAATAAAGATACTATAGGATCTTATCTTTAGGCTATAGTATGTTTGAGGTGCACTTTTTTCTGTGTAGCTGTTACAGAGACACAGTTAGCATGGATGTCCCAAATCCAATCACGATGTCCAAATAGTGTATCTGTATATATTTCTTTCTTGCAGCAATAAAACATGTAGATTTTGGCACCTCTTAAGTGCTACATCATGATCCGAAGGCACTGGGGCACAGTGTGGGTGCACTTTTAGAGGAAAGTGGCTCAATGGGCTGGTTATTTGCTGCGTCCATTATTTAAGGAGGACAGTAAACATTGCTTAAATATCGCAAGAGGATCTGGACAAGTATATCACTACAATATTTAGCTGTTCATTGTAATGCCACTATACTGCTTAAAAAACTTAAAAATGTGTGATTTTAATTAGAATTGTATTGCTTTTCAATAGGAAACTGTAGGTCTCTGTAGGTCTCTACTGATAATTCTTTACTTTCTATTATTGACATGTAATGTCTAGTGAATAAGGTTCATAAATACTCTACCTAATGTACACCATATGGTACAAGTTTTAATGTTTAACAGCTAATTGTTTCATAATGGTATTCGTGTTGATTTGCAATAGTATTTAAAACCCTAACCCTAACCCTAACCCTAGAGCTCAGCTATTCACTTCAAAAGTTCTCAAAATAAAATAGCTAGCTAGCGTTCTTTGACTTTTTCACTACCGGCTTCAGTGCATACAAAATGCTTTATTAATATTAAGCATTTTCCAAAGTTAGCAAGCTCAACTATTAAACTCTATTATTGGCCTTGAATTGATTTTAAGCATCTATTTAGTAATTTGCTAGTTCAAATAACCAGCTAATTTGGCTAGCCCCTTTTCTTAGGTATTTTCTAGGATATTAGATAGTATAGTCAATTGGCTCACACCTAAAAATCTTGCGAGCTAGTGTTAAGCCCCCGGCTCACTGTCTCCTCTCACATGCCTGATTGGTACATTTTAGCTTCGAAAAACATCCCAAAACTCTAATTAATGCCTCCTTTATTTCTCAGTCTCTGTCCTTCAGCCCATCATGTAAAAATTAACTGTAGCACAACATCTTTAAAGATGTACCAATTTTTCAAATGCAGTCAGAATTATAACTAAACAACCAGGCATATAGGCCAAGGTGCTTCCTAGGAGAAAGTTTTGATTGTAGTGCACTATGTAAGGCTACGTATAAATAAAAAATAAATAAATAAAAATCATTAAGTCATTCTAAAATTATGCTTTGGTGAGCAAGGACATCTCATTTTGTAAAGACATTCACCCTCTATTTCTCCTGCCTTCGCTTCCTTTTGCTGCCTCATCAGAGGCATGTGCTTAGACATGAGGAAGAGAAGTGAGGAATAGGGAAGGCCCAATTAAAGAAATGTGTAAATGGTTCTAGCCCCATGGTAAAATAGTCATTATTATTTACTGTATATAACTAATATATTATTTATATTAGTTATTTTCTTTATATATATATATATATATATATATATATATATACAGTACAGACCAAAAGTTTGGACACACCTTCTCATTCAAAGAGTTTTCTTTATTTTCATGACTATGAAAATTGTAGATTCACACTGAAGGCATCAAAACTATGAATTAACACATGTGGAATTATATATGGAATTATATACATAACAAAAAAGTGTGGAACAATTTAAAATATGTCATATTGTAGGTTCTTCAAAGTAGCCACCTTTTGCTTAGATTACTGCTTTGCACACTCTTGGCATTCTCTTGATGCCTACTTTGAAGAACCTACAATATGACATATTTTCAGTTCACTTTTTTGTTATGTATATAATTCCATATATAATTCCACGTGTGTTAATTCATAGTTTTGATGCCTTCAGTGTGACTCTACAATTTTCATAGTCATAAAAATAAAGAAAACTCTTTGAATGAGAAGGTGTGTCCAAACTTTTGGTCTGTACTGTATATATAATATATGTAAACTTTTGGTCTGTGCTGTATATTAGAAATATATTATATATTATATATATATATAAGAAAACAGTATTATCACTTAAAATGAATGTGTAAAATATATACTATTTTTTATATTTATTTATCATTATATACTACTATTTACTAATATTTTTATTTTATTTAACTACTACTTCTACTACTACTACTAATAATAATAATGTATTCATTATTATTTCATTTTAAGTAATCATTATATAATTTTAATAGATTATTACAATAAATAATAATCATAATGATAATTATTAGTATTATTATTATTGCAATAATTATAATAATAATAGTAATAATAAATTGTTTTATTATTATTGCAATAATTTATCATATTTAAAATTGCATAATAATTAATAAAACTGTACTGATAATGAATAATAAATATTATTATTATTATTTATTATAAATATTATCATTATTTATTTTAATAATTATTATTATTATTATATTTATAATTAAAATTATTATTATTATTACAAATTATAATAATAATAATTATTATTATTATATTAATATTAATAATAACAACAATTATTATTAATTCTATTATTTACTTAGTCTTCATTTTTGTGGCTGCCAGTGATTAGACAGTGCACATTTTCAGTAAATTCTGCTTCTTTGGGTTAATAAATAATACATGCAAGTGTTTACTGTAGTTTAGTGATACTGTCCATATTCATTTGGCAGTTGTTTTAAACACAACACACTGCATTTCCATAATCAGGAATTACCAATCCGTCATCATATATTTTTTTTTTTATTATTGAGCTAGAACACAAAAAGACAGTGTGCACCTGCACATTTCAGGTTATGCAAGAAACACACACAAAAAGGAAACGCAACAAACTTCAGAATCCAATTATGGCTGTCTTGCAGGACAGAAGCAATAAACATCTCGTCACCACAGAAACGACGCTAATGCAAAATACAAACTTGGAAAAACTGCCTGAAGCACTACTTCTATAAGCAGAGCTCATATATTAAAAACAACCATCGGAAAGTTACTATTATTGAAAATGTCACCCTAAAGAAAGCTGCTTTAATTGAAAGCACCAGCCTGCAGCTATTTTTATTCAATAGGCCACATTAAATCAACACTAATCCATCTAGCAGAGCGACTCAGGATGCTAATGCGGTCTCCGTAGCTCCCACCTGGATTGTTGGACAGCAGGTCCGGGTCTGAAGAGCTGACTGTAGGGACAGGAGCAGCAGTCAGCATGTCTCTGGGGGGGTTTGATGTCTAGTCAGCAGAGGGTGTTGTGAGATTTTTTAACACGTAGATCAAATAGCAAGACCATTTTTCCCATCAGGGGGAATTTAGCCTGACCTCAGCGATTCATGGTAGACAAAAGGGCACTGAGGACAAAGACATTATATTGAGTCCACCATCCAATATATATATGCGTGACAAACGAGATCATGGCATACACAAACCCGAGGTGATCTAGAACTCTAACGAGTCCTGGTGTCTCCCTAGCATTTAAGGGAGCACCGTTTTTGTTAAGCAGTACATTGGGATTCAAAAAGCGCAAGCCGCAGCATGCCTATCGCCTCCCGCCACTTCCTGTGCCCAGGCATGCTGATGTTTTATTAAAGCCGCGCCTCCACCCCAGGGCTTCATAATTAAACCATGGCTCAAGCCACAGACTGCCAATTGTGCATTACAAACCCGCCCACTCATCTAACTCCCACAAATTACTGCATGTGTTCCGTTAGCTAATAGCAAAGACCTCTATGCCACAGCTATGTTTGCCAAATGCTGTGCTGGGTAGGAAAAGATTTCCTATAGTGAGCCACTACATTAATTTCAGGGAAGCAATGTTCTATTGTGCGTTGGTGTTATTTGCAACCGGTTATAAAGTTAGTCATGTTTATTAGCAAATGTATCGTACACCATGTCCAAAGCTTTCATTTAGTTACACACTATGAATCAAATAAACCTTAGCTACTAATCATTGTGCTATTCGTGTGTATCTGTGTTTTTATTCGACATGCGTGAGGAAGTTGACTTTATGGCTTTGCGTTAGGGGTGTAATACAGCGGGATAGTTTTTTAGTGCTACAAATATTCATAGCTTTATCTGTATTGTGAATTAAAAGCTAAAGTTTTTTTTTTTTTTGTATAGATAATAAAGATAAGGGTTGTGCACAGGGGGTTGCTGGGTGGCTGAAGCCACTGCCCCTCTGCCCTCACTAGCTGAGGTGCCCCTCACCTTCCCCTTTAATTATATATTTGAAACAACTGGATAATTTGAATTAAAAAGCACCTACCCCTTAGTGCCCTATTTTATTGGTTTGTCCACTGCCCCTCAAAATGTCTGTGCACGGCCCTGATATAGATACTAGCATTGTGGGGGGTTTTCTATTCAGCTTGAACAGTGATTATATATGTCTGTTTAAGGGAAGTGGTAGCTCATTAGTTAGGACTCTGAGTTTACTGAACGGGAGATTGAGGGTTTAAGCCCAAGTATCACAAAGCTGCCACTCTTGGGCCCTTGAGCAAGGCCTTTAACCTTCTGTGCTTCTGGGGTGCTGGGGAGCTTTCTTACATCCTTAGGATATGTGAAGTATGTATAAAATACATGTCACAAGTATACAGCAACAACCCTTCTAATTAATTAAGTTCTACTGTTTTCCAAAATATAAGAAATGTGTAGAATTTGCAGAAGTTAAAGCCACTGTGTCCTGTCCAGGGAATTTGTAAGGATGAAGGAATGAAAAATACTGTAAATGCACCGTTCAATCGTTCTTAGACGAATCATATCATCCACAACGACCTTCACCTTTTCACGATTTGTGTCCTGTGGGAATCTCGATCTTGGTTAAACCTCGAATCTAATTCAAATGAGCTTTCTAAAAATAATGTTAAAGAAGCGCATCTCATATTTATATCCATTTATATCCAAGACGTTATTGCGCAGTGCATTAGGATTCGTTTCAGGCTTTATGAGTGCTGTGTAAAAGAGAGAGATGAAATAAAAAAGAGAAAAAGAGAAAACATTGCAGGTCCTGTCCTGGCCTTGGTGTTCTGTAGAGCGGAGATTTGCCTGCGGAGCATCAGGAGGGCAAGCATATGGCCAGCAGGAGTGTGTAACGTGAGGACTGGCACACTTCAGATCCCCCCCTCGCCCCAACAAAAACCACCATCTGCCACTATGCTAGAATAGTGGCAAAAAAAGATCCACAGCTCTTCCGGCCTCTCTGTGTTTTCCCATCACTACAAAACAAAGCACTCTGAACAAGGCATTCACACACTGACTGTGTGAATGAGAGTGTGTGTGTGTGTGCGCATGTGTTAGTGTGTTTATGTTCGGGTATGCAGGTACAGTATACCTGTTTTTTATTTATTTTTTCTTTCCCTTTTTTTTCACTTTTCTATGCGCTATTCAGTTACATGGTTCGCTGTCAAGGCGGAAAACAAACAGCGTGAACAATGTAAAAATAGCTAATAAGTGAGAGGTGTGAATATCCGGCATGGCCAATAGCATTCGCCGTTCATGGAGTATTAAAAAAATAAATAAACAGCTAAACGCTAATGTTCATGCTGAACCTCTTGACTACTGTCTTTACTTTTCCTCACTGGTATACAATTAATTGTGATGTAAACCAGATGAGAAAAAAATTTGTCACCTCAAACCATCTTCCTTACGTTCCTCTAATTTGGCTCTTAAATGTCACGTAAACTGGAAAAAACTCAAAAGATTTCTATCCGTTAAGGTGAACATGAACAACACATTTGCATTATTCATTCATTCAGAGCGGCTTCAATTACCACGACTGCTTACAGTCTGTATATATACACAGTACAGACCAAAAGTTTGGACACACCTTCTCATTCAAAGAGTTTTCTTTATTTTCATGACTATGAAAATTGTAGAGTCACACTGAAGGCATCAAGGGCTATTTGACCAAGAAGGAGAGTGATGGAGTGCTGCGCCAGATGACCTGGCCTCCACAGTCACCGGACCTGAACCCAATCGAGATGGTTTAGGGGTGAGCTGGACCGCAGAGTGAAGGCAAAAGGGCCAACAAGTGCCAAGCATCTCTCGGGGAACTCCTTCAAGACTGTTGGAAGACCATTTCAGGTGACTACCTTTCGAAGCTCATCAAGAGAATGCCAAGAGTGTGCAAAGCAGTAATCAAAGCAAAAGGTGGCTACTTTGAAGAACCTAGAATATGACATTTTTCAGTTGTTTTACACTTTTTTGTTATGTATATAATTCCATATATAATTCCACATGTGTTAATTCATAGTTTTGATGCCTTCAGTGTGAATGTCCTGCGCATTCTTTACATCTTCTCACGTTTGGCTTATATACAGTGGATATAAAAACTCTATATACCATAACATAAATAATATAAATTAAGATGACTAGATGTCCCACTTTTCTTGAAAAGTCTGTCTTGTAAATGTCCTTGTAAGTATGTCTGTGGCCAAATCAATTTCTTCTCTTCTGTTAGTTATTGGAAATGAAAAAAATAAAACAAATAAACGTATATATTCGAGCTTGTGCAGTTTGTGACGGATGCGGCTTTGCGAGCTCTGACTAGAGAAAAGGTGAAAATGCAGACATTATCGGACCTCTGCTAGAGGACCCAGGAGTCAACAACTAGCAATATAATTGGTTTAAGCAAACGCTTCAGGCAACATGGATTACATAGACATATACTGTATATATAAACTATCTGTCTGTCTGTCTGTCTGTCTGTCTGTCTGTCTGTCTATCTATCTATCTATCTATCTATCTATCTATCTATCTATCTATCTATCTATCTATCTATAACATCAGAATCCATCATTGCTTCAATAAAACTGCCCATATTACATTGAATATATGACATAGACCACTTGAAGCTTTTATTTTATGCTGCAAACATTTCAAAACCCAAATATTAATTACTGTATCAAAGCTGTTCCTGAATTGATGCTGATTCCATAATATAAATGTAGCTTTTTGGCAGAAAGACAAGCAGCATTTTCTTTCTTTTTGAGCACATGGATTCTGCTGCTCTAACTCCCAGAGACAAGATCTCAGTGAAGTAATCTCTAAACAGCAGGAGACACCAGGGTGTTACCAGTGCCTTTGCTGGGTAGATTGCTGGTATGAGTTATTCTGGGACTGATGGGAGACCCACAAGATTAATAAACATTCATCATCCCAACTTCAAATCTTCTTCATCCTGTCTGTTTCTGTCTTTCAATCTCTCCCCCTTTTTTTGTCTATCCTTTAGGAGTAAGGATTGAGTATGTTCGTGTCACAGCTCACCTTCGAGAGCTTCAATCCACAATCCCGAGCTATGAATGATGGATGAGATTATACTACATAGTACGTTGCTTAAACTTCCATTCAAAACCCGGGAAAATGATGGCTGCCTCACTGGAAAGCTTTGATTTAAAACCTTATGTTCTTTAATACTTTTTTGTCTGTGCACTGGCATTTGGCAGTCTATCATGAGTCCACCTTGAAAGCTGGATTCATAAAAACGTTTCAATAGAGCCGAGAGTCAGACCGTCTGTCAAACCTGAGTGAATAAAGCAGAGAAATACCTTCACTCTTTGAGGTGTTGCGTTGGAACGGTGAACTTTCAGGTGTTGTGTGCATTAGATGATTGATTTCAAAGATGTTCCTACAAAATGATTTGTTTCAACTCCAAAAAGATTCTTTTGTGATGAAACATTCAATTGAGCAAGTAATTTACTTTTCCCTTCCAAAATATGTGGCACTCGGGGTTCTATGTTGAGCATGACATGATAAAAAAACATTCTGGATTTGAAATAATATTGTATTACCAGAATCTTTTCCAAAATGTTTGTAGGCCAGAGCTCAAGGAGGTGATATAGCTTACTGATTCAAGCTTTGGACTGTGGGTCTGAAAGTCATGAGTTCAAATCCCAGCTACACCAAGCTGACACTCAACCCCATCAGTTGTACAAATGAGACAAATGTAAATTGCCCTGGATAAGGCTGTTAATGTAAGCTCAGAGACATCAAATTATATACAATATCTTTGTCATTTAAATTCATAACATTCAAAATGTGACTCCTAAGTTACTTTTAAAACTACAGACAGTAACTTAGATACCATTTCTTACCATTTCTATTATGTTTTACTTCACAATATAATCTGGTTTGTGTTCTTTGATTAAACAATTAAGAAAATGTTTGAATAATATAACTACTTTACATAAATAAACTTTAAATAATTAGATCAAATATCAAATACACTATACGGACAAATGTTTGGGGACTTGACCATAAGATTAGCATGCACTTATTAGAACCTATTTGCTGTTTAATAACATTCACTCTTCTGGGAGGATGTCACACTAGATTTTAGGAAGGTGTTTGAGTTTATTTGTGCTCATTCAGCCACAAGGGAATGAGTTAGTTAGTTAGTTAGTTAGTTAGTTAGTTAGTTAGTTAGTTAGTTAGTTAGTTAGTTAGCTAGTTCGTTCGTTCGTTCGTTCGTTCGGTCGTTCGTTCGTTAGTTTTTTAGCAGACCTGGGGTTCTATCAGTGTCAGGTATCCCAAAGATGTTCAGTAGGGTTGAGGTTGGAGCTCTATAGCAAGCCACTCCAACCCGAAACTCATATGTTCATGTAGCTTGCGTTGTGCACAAGGGCATTGTCTATGAATCATTTAAATCTACCTGCTCCCTACTCTCACCACGTAGAGAAGAGCCTGGAGAGAAGGGGAATGAAAGTCAGTAGGAGTAAGACAGAGTACATGTGTTTGAATGAGAGGGAGGGCAGTGGAGTGATGCGGTTGCAGGGAGAAGAGGTGGAGAAGGTGGAGGAGTTCAGATACCTGGGATCAACAGTGCAAAGTAATGGAGAGTGTGTTAGAGAAGTGGAAAAAAGTGTGCAGGCAGGGTGGAGTGGGTGGAGAAGAGTGATAGCAGGAGTGATTTGTGATAGAAGAGTATCTGCAAGAGTGAAAGGGAAAGTTTATAGGACTGTGGTGAGACCTGCGATGTTGTACGGTTTAGAGACAGTGGTATTGAGTAAAAGACAGGAGGTGGAGCTGGAGGTAGCAAAGCTGAAGATGTTGAGGTTTACATTGGGAGGATGGACAGGATTAGACATGAGTTTACATCACATGTAGGACGTTTAGGAGACAAGGTGAGGAAGTAGAAATTGATATGGTTTGGACATGTGCAGAGGAGAGACATGGGGTATATCGGTAGTAGAATGCTAAGAATGGAGCCGCCAGGAAGGAGAAAAAAAAGGAAGGTCAAGGAGGAGGTTTATGGATGTGGTGAGGGAAGACATGCAGGTAGTTGGTTTGCAAGAGGCAGATGTAGAGGACGGGGGTATGGAGACGGATGATCCGCTGTGGCGACCCCTAATGGGAGCAGCCGAAAGAAGAAGAACAAGAAGAGGAAGCTGAAGATAGCCAGCATTCTAGAGGGTAAAATAATGTATAAAATGTGTTATAGATCTGTCTTTAAGTAAAACAAAAACTTTGACAGACACACCTAATCAAGACAGTGTTGATTACTTAGAGCAAGCTCTTTGAATTGATCCCTTGCTCTAGAAGTTAACCTGATCGAAGATCTCAATACAAAATGCTTTTGACAAAACGCAGCTGATCGCACTTATCTTTATACTTCATTGATTCGGTCACCTCGCTAGTTTAGGATCAGTTTCTGAAAGTTTAATCAAGGACAAATGAGTTGAGTGACGTGCTACTGTTTAATAGCTCGCGCACGACTAAATGAAAAAGAACCATTCTTACCTTGGGGCTTAAAAATATTTGGAGGCATCATGAAACTTTAAGCATGCCACGGCTTTCTTACATGCATGCAGGCAAGATGCCTCATGTGGGTAATCTTTGTGGCATTGAAAAAGTGGAAACTAAAACAAGTGTGCCCCACACACACACAAACAAACACACACACACACACACACACACACACACACACACACACACACACACACACACACACACACACACACACACACACACACACACTCAGAATGCCACAAACACCACTTTCATACACTTCAATTCTATAATCCTATTTCCTACAGCCCTGATTTACATTCTAATAGCACAAGCACCAAAGAAATTCATGAGAACAAGGTGTTGGTTCATGTGGGCTTGGCTCAGCTGTACAGTATTCTCATGACAACAGACAACAAATGATTGTATTCAGGGTCAAGAGTGTAATGGGGATTTAATATCAAAATTCCACAGTGTTCAGACCACAGAATTAGCTTTTAAATCGTTTAGGAAATGGTAGGAGTGGATGAAAACAAACGTTTGGACCATGCACTGAGAATTCTATAACACACACACACACACACACACACACACACACACACACACACACACACACACACACACACACACACACAGTACTGTGTATAAGTTTTAGGAAGTTGTGAAAAAATGTCATTAAAAACTTCAGTGTAGACAAGAACAAGGAGACCTGGAAGTGATAGTTTTGGCTCCCACAGAGTCCCGATTACAATGTCATCAAGTCTGTCTGGAATTACATGAAGAGACAGAAGGATTTGAGGCAGCCTACATCCACAAAAGATCTGTACTCAGTTCTCCAAGATGTCTGGAACAACCTACCTGCCGAGTTCCTTCAAAAAACTGTGTGCAAGGTACCGCAAACAGCAGGAAGAATTGATGCTGTTTTGTAGGCAAAGCGTGTTCACACCAAATACTGATTTGATTTGGATTGTGTTTGTTTACTTTTCATTTTGTAATTGATATTTATTATGAACACTTTTATTTTTATTTTTACAGCATTTTTCACAAGTGCCTAAAACTTGCACTGTATTCTAAAAACAGTACATGAATTGGAATGCTGACTGCACCCCAGTCCTCCTCACCTCAACTTACATCAGTACCTGAGAAGAAATCTCCACAAAAGATAGTGGAACATCTTCCCAGAAAAGCTGAGCAAATGGGACAACATTTGGAATGAGATGCTCAAAAGTACAAACGATTCTTATGGTCAAGTGTCCACAATTTTTTTTTTATTCGTGTATATATGTGATAGAATTCGTTTTAATGTAAAATTCTATGGATTCCATTGAATCTGGACATTACTGCAAAATGGACCAAAGTTGATTAAAATATATTGCACCAGGGGATTGTGCTGTATTCATTTCTGAGCTTAATAGGAGGGGGGGGGGATTACTGATTGATTTATTTTAAATTTTTTGCTGACTTCCAGTGTTCTTTTGGTTTTATCACCTTGAGCAACGTACAGCATGTGTGTCTTGCTAATGCACTGTTGCAATAACCGCAAGTGATTGAAGCCTGGGAGCTCGGGGATTGTGGGATGCCACTGCAATACACACAGCTGTAATAAAGTGCCTCCCCTGCTGAGCTTCTCTTACCTGTCAGAGTTCAGGGGTCAGCGAGAGAAACTGCTCACAGTTACATTTTGATGCAATACTGTTGTACCGGTATCTGAGCCACTGAAATGGACAAATAAAAAGGTCCCTCATGTCTCTCTCTGTCTCTCTCTCTCTCTGCTCGCTTGCTTTCTCTCCCACTCTAACACTCACACCTACAACATACATGCCTACACAGTACAGACTGCCGCTTCTACACCTCTACACCTCTGCTTTATCACACCATCCACAGAAAGACTACACGTGATGTCAGCGGGCACATGTCTAATAACGGGCTGAGCAGCTTTCACCTCTAACCTGTGACTGCGCTTTCAGAGGTGGCTCAAAGTAGGAGCTGAGATGCCCAGGTCTGAGATATTTATAAGCTGAACAAAGCGCGACGTGGCCTATCCTGAACCGCTGTGGGTTTTAGCGTGGTGAGAGTGACAGCAGGGTTGGCACAAACCACTCTGACTCCCTTGATTGAACACAATTGTGCTGCCCCCTTCTCTGTAAATTATTAATATCCCGCAAGGCAACAACATACAGTACATAAACCTTTATAAGCCTTAAAATCAATTAAATACTCTCTGGGCTTTGAATTTCAAAGATTAATATACACACAATCAGCTGCAATATTAACAGTATCCCATGACTGGGAAATAATCAGACGACACGACTAGGAAATCAGCCAATCATCTGAAAGCTGAACAATACATGAAATCATCATGCTACAGAGGTCATTTGTTTCCCAGAAAATGTAAATGACCATTGTGACCCCGTCCAGACACATGTTAAAGAAAATCCTGTAATGTACTGTTTGCACTTTTAATACCATTTGTCCCTTGTAATTTGCCTTACCATGTTATTTGGCTTATACTTCATTCTTTAGCTTTCCTCTTTGCACATTACTGTATAATTACTATATGATCTCTGTGTAGTTACCTAATGGTCAATGGACATTTTAACCTAATTTCTACATACACAGGTACTCGCTGAGTTACAGATTTTTCTATGACGACAGTAATACAAAAATACTGTAAAAATATTTTCACACCGCATTTTGATTTTCATACAGGATGTTAGGACTCTGCCAGGATGTACGCATCTGGCATCTGGCTGAAACTATCAGTAGTTGGCATCAGCGAACACTAAAACAGAGCGCGCCCGGGTCTGCCCATTGCCACATACTATATTTATTTACTGTAAAGTTTATACATTACGGTAGTGTAAATTGCAATTTATATGTACTGTTAATTGTTGAATTATTAACCAATTTTAGTATACTACTCCATACAGATCACCATTCTTTAAGACTTCTAGGTCATGAATTACGATACTAAGTTACACTGGGGTCATCGGAACACATCTCAATTGTAAGTCGGGGACTACCTACATAGCTATTTTACTTCTGGTTGGATGCTAACTGCATTTCATTAGCTCTGTATTTGTTCTATGCACAATGAAAATTAACTTGAAATCTAATCTATATTCAGATTAGGAGTTCATCTGACATTTTTGACAGTAGTCTTTGGACTTTTGCAGAAGCAACACAACAGCACCACCAAAGATAAAATACACAGAATAATATAAAAAGTTAAGACTGTTACTGATTTCTTTCTAGCCCTTATTTCCAGACTGTACATGCCTATAGAAAATCAGTAGCACTCTCCGACAGCTAAATCTGAACTCCATCTTGATCAGACGTTCAACATCCTAGCATCCGAGCTAGCACTTCTCTTATATCCCTAATAATGACTTATCTTATAGTGATAATGTACATTTAAGAAAAAAAAACATGAAAACTTTTGCAAAACGATTCCATTTGTGTACTTAAAGTGGGAGAATTTAAAGTAAAAATGTAATAAACAATTATATTATGGATTAATAAATGTAACTGCAATTTTTTTAGGTAAGTAGGATAAAATTAATTAATTAATAGATATTTCTGACAAAAGACTAAAACTATTAGCTTCAATTACAAATTGATCGAATGAATGAACCAATCAATCAGTAAATGAAAAGTGATGAAAGTGTTAACTTTTTACATACACACTTAATGTAAGTCCATTTTTCCCATAGAGAAGCTTTAGATTACACAAACCCTCAGCAATCATAGACTACTGCTATGCAAGTCAAGAAAACTGTGGGAAAATGTAGAATAGGTGAATTTCACTTAGTGGTTAGAGTCGAAAATGAAACTGTTAATAATCATGCAAAAGAAAACACTGGGCACAAAAACAAACACAAGCACGATGGGTCAAAAGCCAGATCAGCATTTTTACTTACTGCCGAGTGTACCTGCCGCTTCACCTGCAACACAAAAGCAAAGGTTTTATGAGTATTAAGTAAAATTCCTTTATTGCAAACAAAACTTACTTAGACATAACACCTGAGAATATCAAGGGTTTTTTTCTGATTTGCTGATGCGATTAGCAAAGATCTGTTCACCATTATTAAGAGTAAAAAGTGCTCTGGTGTAATCCAACACCCTCTTAAAGCCCACAGGGTCTCCCTCTGAACTCGCTGAAATCTGCTTGTGCAGCAATATCTGCACTCGGTGCAATCTGGTAAAAATACAACACAAGTCTGACCTGCTTTTTGCATCCTGATATAACAGCTAGACATTTGTGTATGCTCTAAAATAAAACAGCCTGCATTGTTTGGTTTCATTTTTCCTTTTTTTTTTTTTAAGCCCTGATTTATAAAAAAATCCCTAATAATTCTATGTTTACACAGTGACATGGAGCAACAAAGCATCCAGAATACATTCCTTTCATAAGATGGAGATTTCTGGCAAATAGATATGGCATGTCCAGAAATGTGACAAAGTTGAGAAAATATGCAAATTATGGAGCAATTTGGTGCAGGGACTAGCTGTGACATAATCCCCAGGTCAGGCATGGTAGAATTCTTATGTGGTTTATTATGAACAAAAGCACAAACGTAATCCAAAACAAATCGTGATCACAAGCAAATAAGTCCGAAACACATGAAAGCAGTCCGCGAAGCAACCAAATCCAAAAAATACAATGACGAGAGAGAGAGAGAGAGAGACGTGAGAAACAAAAACAAAGTTTGGTACACAACAAAACAAAAAGCATGAACTATGAACTATGGGAAACGGTTTGGTGCGCACTGATGAACACAATATTTAATCCCACTGAACAGGAGCAATAATGTCTGACATGGGCAAGATCGGTTCTGGCGTGAGTGGTTTCACAATGGGGTCAAAGCGGTGCGAGAGAGCATCTGCATTGCATTTCCTCGAGCCGGGGCGGTAGGTGACATTGAAATTAAACCTTTTAAAAAACAATGCCCACTAGGTTGGCGTGGATTAATTCTTTTGGCTCCTTTGATGCACTCAACGTTGTGGTGGACGGTGATAATTTGAAAGAGCTGTTGGGATTCCTCTAACCAGTGCCTCCATTTCTCCAGTGCTTCCTTACAGACAGTAACTCTCTGTTCCCTACATCATAGTTACTTTCAGTGGGGGATAAATTATGTGAGTAATATGCACAGTAAAACAGTTTCCTGGGGTGACCATGGCATTAAGAAAGTATGCCCCAGATTCCACAAGTGGAGGCGTCAACCTCAACCATTAAGGGAGCATTGGGGTCTGGATGTTGTAGAATCAGGGCCATGGTGAATCAACGCTCCCCAAAAGCCCTCTTCGTGTCCGCTGTGACCACTGCAGTTTCTTGGGTTTTCTTGGTAATTCCTTGATAGTGGCTGGTGGTGGCCAAGCTGTCACTGCTTCCACTTTGCTTTTGTCCATCTCAACCCCTTGTTGGCTGATGACATAACCTAGAAAGATGGTAGATTCTCTGTGAAACTCGCACTCCTCTCCCTTAAACACAATTTGATGCCACAACAGGCGGTCCAATGCAGTGCACACATGTCGAACACGGAGGTTGAACGTCGGGGAATATAACAAGATGTCGACTAGCAACGAGAGCAAAGACAATAAAGCGTGAACGATCCATCTACCCATTTGTTGGCAAAAGTGGAAGGGTGATTGGTCCACCCACTAAAAAATGTTAAGCGCCAACTGCCGATACCACATTACACTGCCGATTTGCATGGGGTGAAAATTGCGTACTATTTTGATACTATATGCAATCTTATTAATTGTAGGTTGTTGAGTGCTATTTTACGTAAGGAAGAAAAAGACCACACATATGATATTTGTTCACTTCATTGTGATGCTTTATTTGTTTCTGATCAAAATGTGTTGATTTATTTTTTTGAAAAAGCAGCTATGACGATAGTAAAACAATTTTTTTTTTATATATAGCGCATAGGACCTGTATAGCAAATGCCAATTTACTTTAAGAATAATAATAAATTGAAGTGTGGTTGTCATGAAATAAATGTAAAAAATATATATCAAATTGTTGAAATGGTAAGATGACTGTAATGAATTAAAAATTGAGAAAGCAGAAAGCAGTGTCCAATGATAGCACTTTTTTTTTTTTTCAAGGTTTTTCCACCAAGAGAAAGTCTTCATATAGAGGAATGTTGTGCTTTTGTGTCTTACAGTAGATTGGTAGAAACGGGGAAAATAATTCGATTAAGTTTTGCTCTTATAATAATAACAAATAATAAATAATAAGCAAATTGTTGTGCCATTAGTGGAATACATGTTTTATTTCTATTTACTGCAACAATTTAACGTTGATTTTTGTTGAGGGACACTTTTTCGGGACGTACTAGGCATAATCAACTTACAAACAATAATTAATAAGCATCACACAACCGTGTCATTATTTTATTTTTGCATAACACCACACAGTTGTGTTTTATTCTTTACTAATTGTTTCAGTGATGCTCTATTCCACCGCATGTCTGTATGTGAGTTAACTGATCGCCATTGGTGTATGATGCGCAAACGTGCGACCAGTATATATTAAAAAGCCGAACTCTATCAAACCAAGTCATGATTTTGGGGTACAAAAATCAAGCGAGATGTTATTTTGCTTGTCTGAACGACAAAGAAGCTAACCATTACTGAATCAAGACTTGTGAAATTAATTGTAAAATGAGCCATATTGGCTGTAGATACCTCATTACACTGATTAGAGGAAATTTCACATGAACAGCTGACAAGGCAACAAGGGTCCAAGAAAGAGTTACAGAGAGAGGAAAGGGACAAGAGGGAACGATTGAACAGCGCTTGAAGAGAAACAAGAAGACCGGGTAACAAGGGAGCGAGAACAAATGACTGATTTACTTTTTTTTTTTAAACAAAGTCGCATTTTTTTTTTATCTCTACATCTGACACTAACATGTGCCAGCAATTTCCTCAGAGTGGAAAAAAATGACAGCGTTGAAACACTGCCCTCATTGATTGAGCTGTGAAGTAAGATTGAGTGGTGTGGGTGTGTATATTTTGTTTTCTTCCTGCCTCTCTAATTTTACAGTATCATGACCAGCTTCTAAACATTAAAGCTCATACAGCTTGTGCTCCCATGCAGGTGTGCTAGTTATACTCAATATTCTTTCACTGTCATCTCTTTCTCATGTGTATGTGTGAGTGTGTGTGTGTTTGTATGACATGCACACAGTCCTTACAGGTGTTGGGAGATCCATTGGGAGTGGGCAGGTACGAGCCAGGCTTCCACGACTTGGCCTTGAAGCCTCGTTCACAGCGAGCGCAGTCCTGCCCCGTGGTGTTGTGCTCGCAGTCACATTGGAGGCTGCCGTCGCGGAACGTGCACTGTCCTGCGTGAAGGTTACACTTACACCTGTGCGCACAAACACACACACACACACACACACACACACACACACAAACACAAACACACACATACTTAGAGCGAAAGAAAGAGGCAAGCCAATTAACGCTCTGGCTAATGCATTCCTGCTGAACAGCCAAGGGCAAGGACTACCCTACTGAGGAAACCCTGCCCTGGGTATTCACTCCTGCCCCCTGAGAGATCTCATTAGCTGGCTTGTGTGGAAGAAGCTACGTGCTAATTAGCGAATCAGATATGCTAGTGAAAGTTCAGGCAGGGAGCTTCAGGAAATGTAGTGGTTCTGCATGAAAATGAATAATCCACAGGGGTAAAACAACTCCAAATCCCTAGTTTGTCATGAGACGCCCTGAAGCTAAAGCAGTGAGGAGAAACAGAGACTGTGGTTACTGGGTACTAATTTGTTATTTTAAAGCATGCGATGCTAAAGGGTCTGTTTTCAGCAGGGTTCTATCAGTCACACCATGACTACGTTTTAATTTAATATACAATTTTTTTTACATTTGTAGAGAACAGGCTTGTGTTCCACTCATCACTGTTTCATTATACCTCATCAACAATATGTAATTACCTCGTTTTCCTAGATGGGGAAAGCTTTGCTATATGAAAAATGGAATTTGCTTGAATCTCACAATGTATGTTGGACTTTAGGAGGTATCTCCAACGTAACAAAAGTATGTAGACACATGACCATCATGATCCAGATGTGCTTTTTCAAAATCAGGGATATTATTATGACGAATTAAAATTTAATTTTCTTTTCGGAAACCATGGATGCCACGTACACTGGACTAAAGAGGAGAGGGACTATCTGGCTTGGTATCAGCGTTCAGTTCAATAAGCCATATCTTTGAATGTATGGAAGTGCATTATTGCCTGTGGAATGTCCAGCTAGCACATTTAAAAAGGCTTCATCAATACTTAACCGTATACACAGGTTTTATGGCAACAAATGCTTTCTTACAAAAAACGTCTTACACATTTGAGCAAGACAATGCTAACTGCATACTACATTCTATTACAATAGCATGATTGTGTAGTAGAAGAATCCGGGTGCTGATCTGGCCTGTGTGCAGTATTTGTGTATGTGCAGTATTTGTGTATGTACATGGCAACTGTTCCATAAAAGACAGAAGCGGAAGCTTTTCCTTAATCACTCTTCTACATGATAACAAACAAACTGGTCTCATGTACTACCTGTGTTTTACCTTTTTTTTTTGTAAAAATGCATCTGAATGATAAGTGCAGGGATGCTTTTCCAAGTTCTTTAGATCTTTAGTTCTTTCCCAGAACAATGTACTATACCACAATGACTGTTTAAAGTCATTCGCTCCAGATGCAGTAGATGAAGATATGATTAAAATTGTTTCATTGAAGTCTGCAATGTTTCACCTGGCATAACACTACAACCAGGTTTTAGACTAAATGACCAAAAGCGGAACATGTGTGAAGAAGCTGCATGATATGAAAGTAAAAGGAGAGAATTCTCTATGAGACTAGATGACAGCACATCAGTTAGGGAAGACTTGATCAGGCTTTGTTCTCGTGTGAAAGCTCACTGCAGCAAGAACGGAAAGGGAAAAAAACTAAAGACAAATACTGAAGTAAATGACATCCAACTGCTCTGCTTCAGGGGAAAATACGCAAGCAAATAATAGAGACAGAGAGACGGTGCAAAAGAAAGAGAGATGATTTCACAACTAATTAAAATAAATGGAAGATACTGAGGTGGCATCTGCTATCAGGTAGGGCTTCTTTTGCTCGTCTTATTGCCTTTGCTGAAAGAAGTGAAAAAAGGCACAAAGTTCAGCCTCTGGACTCCCAACTTAAAACCACTATTCACGCATAGGCTCTCTCATATGCAAGGTTAAGTAGGTGAAGTGAGTAAAGTGGGTTTGTATGGAAATGATGACTTTCAAAATTACGGTCTACATAATCAAATAAATGAATGAATCCTGATGCTTTTCTTCCCACTGGAGGGAGCAACTCCACCGTCCATTTTCCATGAAGGATGGCATGAGCGACTAAGTATTTGCATGAAATATTTATGAAACTGACCTATTTTTTTTTTCCATGACAACACCCAGTAACTAAAACCTTACATAGTCGGTATATTGCTGTATAATAAGATTATGGCTCACATTTGGCATCTACAAAACGAATAAAAAAAAAGTCAATGCCGCTGGAGAGTACATCATTCTTTAATAATTAGATCACTTTTTACCACCTTTGCTTATGCGAAATCCTCACTTGGTGTGCACTTAGGGTTTAATCAGAATTCCAAATAGCATTAAGGAGAATGAATGCTAATCTAATGCTAAGTTTATAGGGCTAAGTTTCACAGCAGAGATCATCGTTAATTCGAAAGCAAAGTTAAGGTAATCCCAACTGTAATTGTAGGGACCTGTATACAGTATGTTTTATTGATCCAAATATTCATATCTGTATCCGAAAAATTGCTGTAGCTAAACCCAGAAATTTTACTTAAACATACATGTGCAATTCTTTTAAACTTGTGACTTTTTTTTTTACTAATTTTGTTATATCTTTCCCAAATTATAAACAAAGTAATAGCCTGATCTAAAACACTATGCCCCTGACCAGGCAGATACTAAAGATAAGTGAATGAAATTTGTCAGTGTATAAACATAAAAGCATTATTCACAGTCAATTCATGGTCTTTCTTTGTTCTGCAAGCTTTATATCTGACTGGTTATTGGCATGAAAGTAAAGGCTTCCACTCATGCTGATTAGGTTTCATGGCCTAAAGATGAAAAGTCTTAACCAGATGTGTTGTCAAACTTTCTGGCCACAAAAACATTCTGCACGTTTGGTTTGTAAAAGCTGTTGTATTCAATATGTTCATAACACATTACAGTATACAATAAATAGCTCTGGTCATCTAATTTGATTAGTTAAGTTAAGTTACAAATAAGCCCAAATTATCTATATGCAGTGGTGGACAACAAGGAAGTAAATGTAATTCATTCTTGTATTTAAGTAGCTTTTTTTTTGCGTATCTGTTCTTTCCTAAAGTATTTCCATTTGGAGAGACGTTCACTTTAACTTCACTACATTTTAAAGTCAAATACTTTTTACTCAACTACATTTTGTGAAATCAGTCGCTCCTTTTTTATTTATGAGGATAAAAATTTAACTGGTCAAACACACAGCAATCCACCAGTCAGGGTTTGAAACTTGCAGCTTGTTGGTATCTACTGATCACCAACATACAGTTCAGCATCAGTTCAGCAGCAAGAAGAACAAAGAATAATAAATGATGGAAAAACTACTGACTCTTACTTGCCACAACATCCGTGTCCATTTTTTTAAGTAGGTTTTGGCTCATGATAATTTTGAATAGACATCAATTAGTGCTTAACTCATTAATATCGTTCTATTAATAGATTGTGTGCTAAGAAAATTTTTTTTTCTCTTTAAACATTTTAAAAAAAGAGTTGATTAAGCAAAGAGTCTTGTGACAGAAATGATAATAGGAACGTTATAGCCATAATAAATCTTAGTACTCTGGATACTTAAGTACATTTGAAGGAAAATACTTTTGTACTTTTACTCAAGTGAAAGTTTGAGTTAATTTTACTGGAGTCATATTTTACCTACTGTATCTCTACTTTCATTTAAGTATATGGTTTGTGTACTTCACCCACCACTGCCTATAGCTGCACTGGGACGTTTCACAATGTTTAATTCCACTTCTTAGTTCAAACCAGTAGTGTTAGATGGCATAATAGATATCATCAGCAGAGATATGTTTTCAGGAATATAGGACGAAAAGACACCAATTTTTTCCAGAAGCACCTTTAACATGAATGTCCAAATCAATATGAGCTGGCTAGTGAGCTATTCAACAAACTATAAAGCAAGGGTGGCATCTTTACAATTTGTTTTCAGTAGTGAAGCAAAAAATAGACGGAACATATTGAGGTCATATTGTGTCCAAAGAGTCAGGAACTCGATATAAAATTGTTGTTGTTGTTGTACTTTATGTACCGCAATCGTGTTCATTTTCATCCCTATTAATACAAATTCCTTGGTACAGCATGCCTATGCATTATGAAACATATTTATCTTATCAAAGCAAAGACGAGTCAATATTTTATGTAAATTGACTTTAACTCAGACTTTAATGATGACTTAACAGCTTGAGAACCGTCTCACGGGGCTGATGTCCACATTCCATCTGTATCCCTTTCCTTACCGCTCCTTCTCATGTCCTGACACTCACAACATGGTAGATAACGCCAGCTCGTCCACAGAGTGGGCTTTTATTCCACTTCATTTACTTTAATTAAGTCTGACTTTTTTTTTCCATGGCCTCTAGAGCCAAACCAATGCCACTCTTCAGAGACCCAGAAGCCGTAATTAAAACTTGATGTCAATCAGAGTGTCTTTCATTCAGGGATTTTTCCAAGAGCACACAGCCATCAAGTCTCAATCTCAATAAGTTAATCATTGTCAGTTCCCTCCATGTCTACTGGGACAACCTAGAGCGACCGGAAGATTACCGATTTCACCAAGGCATTAATCAATTGTAAAAGCCGAAGGCCCCTTACCAATTTTGGACCTAATCGACAAAATTCTATTAACCAGCAAAGATATTAAAATTCAGAGCTCTTCAGGGTCCGCTGGCATCTTTCACTAGACCAACCTGTCTGTATAGAAAAGGATTCTTTATATGTGGCATACATACATTTTTTAAATTATGCTGAACTCTTGAATCGGATTCGTCAGAAGTGTGTTGCAGCTGCAGAATTATTAATGTACTCATTCTTTACGTAATCGTTACAGCTATTGAATAAAGTTAGATTCTACAATGTTAATAGTCATGAATAATGTGAGAAAAATGTTTGGCTTTCATTTATGGAAGGAGTCTCCAGTGTCATTGCATTGTATTAGTAAATTACCTCCAAGACTATAAGAGTCACTTGAAAAGAAGTCAAATATTTATAGCTGCTCGAAGACCTGTTTTGACAATGGGACTATGTTGGTGTTTTTTTTATTCTGTACCAAATGACATGTACAGTAAACCGATCAGGCATAACATTATGACCAGCTGCCCTGACAGTCGCGCATTAACAGCATTAACCTCTTTAGCAATTTGATCTACAGGGTTTCTTCTGTTGGATCGGACCACACACCCAGCTTTCGCTCCCCATGTGCATCAATGAGCCTCGGCCGCCCACGACCCTGTCACCGGTTCACCACTGTTCCATTCTTGGACCATTTTTGATAGATGCTGACCACTGCAGACCGGGAACATCTCACAAGATCTGCAGTTTTGGAGATGCTCCGACCCAGACGGCAAACTCACTCAAATCCTTACGCTTGCCCATTTTTCCTGCTTTTTATACATCAAATTTAAGGACAAAATGTTGACTTGCTGCCTAATGTATCCACCCACTAACAGGTGCCATGATGAAGAGATAATCAGTGTTATTCACTTCACCGGTCATAATGTTATAATGTCATAAATTTATGCCTGATCAGTGTATAATTGGTCCAAGTGAAATAAACAATTATGTGAAAATACAAAGTAAAATTTTTTTACATCTTGTTTTACACCCAAAAGATGGATGTATTTCCTACACAGTCTTCGAAATACTAAAAATACTTATGTGTACAATTTTCTGGGTATCTTACTACATGGATATAGCAAATTGGACTGTATGTAAACATATACAGTACTTAATTTTGTTCGATAAATATATATATAAAATATATATATATTAGTTTAAAGGGGGTACTTTTAACATGTGTAAAATGAGCTAAAGCAAGTCATCTTTTCAATCATATAAAAGGGTTTTAATCCTTATTTAGGACATGTATACAGTATATTGCATTACCAGAGAGAGAGAGAGAGAGAGAGAGAGAGAGAGAGAGAGAGAGAGAGAGAGAGAGAGAGAAGCCAAATCAAATAATCAAAAATAAAACAATAATGTATGTACTTTTAATTTTTCATTCTTGAGCTGTCGGTATTTTAAAACCATATAATTACTAATAATTTATTATGTATAATTTATAATTGCTAATCATTTACACTGCAGTGTTAAAGACACATAGCTGCAGAAGTCTTGAATACCTTTACTGTATCTTTATATTTAGCTGACGAGTAATTTTTTTTGCTGAAGGCACTTTATACATTTAGTGAATTTATATTAAACAACAAATAATATTATTTAACAAAAAAAAACCCTTCAAAAGCCAGAATGTATTAGCTGCATTTGACTGATTTTTTTTATCTATAAAAATCGAGAAATGAGTCATATGTATATATTTGATGAGTCATCAGCAGCAAACAAAATGTGTGATGAAACCAGGCAGCAGTGACGGCTATACGAAGGATCAAAAATGCACATCCGCTAATGCATCGGCGATCCACAGAGAAAAAAAGAGATTCTGCTCCTAAAAATCTGCAGATATTCCTGAAGCACCTTGTGTCATCGTGGAAAAAGGGCCCACACTGTAAATGATTTAATCACTGTTTAGACAAAAGCGAAAAAGCCCTGGGAAAAAAATCTGTCTGCTCTGACAGTTGAATAAATGCCTGCTGGCATTTTGTAAATTTGCTTGGCTAGTGGGTGCGAAAGCACATGCAGAATGCGTACCGGCGACGAGATTGGTATGCGCCGTCGGCGTCATGAATATGCGAAATTATTGACACCTCATAAAAAAAGTGCAAAGTGGACACTATAGGCACTTGATTAAAAACCAAGGACAGAATACATCTTTTGCTTCACTGTAAAGGGCAGTAAGGCTGAGGATGTTCTGTTGCTTGTAGAGCTTTTTTACTGTCCTGTACTGTCCTGCTGTAAGCAGCAAGAGATACGTTTATACACACACACACACACACACACACACACACACACACACACACACACACACACACAGAGCTGGGAGCCTGAAAGGGTTGCCACGGCTGCAGCTCCTGATTCTGGAGTGTGAACTGGGGTTTAACAAGTTCTGCATAAACATGGCCTGCCTCGGCGATCCAGGGCAGTTATTTCGAGACCGCAGAATGGACACTCCACTGATTGACACAGAAAAAGATCTCAACCAGATCGGGTGCCAGAACCAAAGTCTCTCACCCCTCTCTAACCAACAGAGGTTGAAGGATCAGGAGAATAAAAATTCCTCACCTCTCACTTAGACTGGAGTCAAAACTGATAGAGCAAGTATTTCGAGGAGCTTGTTATATCAAGGATTTCTTTTTTTTTCATACTGAACTCAATTAAATTGATCCACAGGGAGCTGATCTAGCATCAGTTTTCTTTGATACATATGGACTATAGGGAAAATGAAGCATTGATCCGGCACTATGGGGACTATTCTGCTCGTTTCTCAATCCGCAGACAGGCAGGGCACAGGGCACGCTTACTAACTCGCCTTACCACGCTCGTGTTCTTTTAATCTGTAACCAGTGTAATTAATTCGCAGGCTGTATATATAACGTATGTTCCAACACTAAAAGCATGGCAGGTAGCACTGGATAATTCAATTTAATTTATTCAAATGAACCGAGCCTGCTTTCCTCATCAATCAAGGCAACAGGAGGCACATTTATAAGGCCCATGAGTCATTGCTTTTACAAAGAATTTGGTTATGTGTGCAGGTCGGTGTTAAAACTGACGTAGGTACAGTATGAGCTTACTGTTCTAGAGTGGAGAAATATAAATGTATTACTTTATGTGTGGGGTTTGGTGTTAAGGAATAAGCAAAGATTGACTGAGAATTTAATACAGAAATTTAGCAAATCTTTACAAACCATAGATGAAGCAGAGATGAAAGGTGCTCTTCAGAAACTGTACATATACATATATATTTTTTTTTTATTTTTTTTATTTTTTTTTATTATGTTTTTGTTTTTGAGACGTCAAGAAAATCTTCAAGAGAGAAAATCTTATTCAGGGAGTTGAACAGCGGTTCAAAGTTTATTGTTTTATATATTACAGTTTATAATTATAGTTTTTATATTTACATTCCACATTAACTACAAAACTGATAAAATGCCAATAAGAGCTTTAGCAAAAAAGAATTCATTGGTTTGTGTACATATAATTTTGGATTAAAAAAAAATATGGAATTTAATGATATTAGTAGCAAAGATGCTAAAAAGCTTTTGGTATATTATGACAATGTGAAGATTATCTTTTTTCCTAATTTAAATAGAATATACGTATGTAAATTTTAGAAAATGTATATTTTGAACGAAAATGAAGGCAAACATACGGAAAAAAAAAGATAATTTGTCGACCATATTTGGACATGTCTGTTTGGTCCCAATTAAATAGACTGATATAAATAGATTTATATATTGTAAAAGGGTTCAAATGCCCACAGCGTAAAGTTTGTGAAAAAACACAAGTGTGTTTCAGTCACTTGTAATTCTGGACCTGAGCATCAGCTCATTTGTCTCATAATATTGGTTCAAGAGAGTAGAAGTAATAAATCCGATCTAAATGAAATTCTGACATTAAAGAATTTTCGGTTGTAAATACATCCAAATATAGTTTTAAATCATTTAAATATATCATTTAAATATAGTTTTGAGCCAACATTAATACATAAATATTGCATTTTGGTTTAATTGATAGTATTGTAATTTCAAAGTGCACGCTTCTTTTTTCAAAGATTGAATGTTGAACAATGGGTACAATCATACTGTTGTTATAGGTCTTATAACATTGATAGGTCAATTTATCCTTCAAATCTTGTCATGAGTACTATCTAAGCCACATCAAAAAGATTGAACCATTGTATTGCTACTAAAAAAGACAAGCCAGAAGAATGATGCTGCCACCACCATGCTTCACTCCAAGTGCTGTTTTTTTGCACCTAACATTGTTTTTTATTTTGCCCAGAAGGTTTCACCTTTTGGGCTCATCTGTAACACTAGACAATAGCCTAGACATGAATATGAGAGAAAGTACTTTTTTTAGATGTTCCAGCAGCTTCTTTGTTTCACCTGGAATTTGTTTGAACTTGGTTTAATTTTTACCTCACAAAAACCTGCAATTTTATGCGGATGTGTAGACCTCTTATATCCACCATATAGTATTTTTCAAGGCACTAAAAATTGTTGGAATATTTTCAACTATTCCAAGAGCTTTTGTAGCCCTAACCCCGGGTTACACTCAGCTGTAGGTACTGAAGGCTTAACTAGAATTGATACATCGATGTGGCAGTGTGTACATATTTAAACACAGCACAGCTGGAGTCTTGGCAAATAATGCAACAGGAAGTGTATTTGTTTTTTGCTTTTATGGCTCCTAACTGAAGCACTGAACTCTCATTTCAAGACGGAAAGTTGGAGCCCGGTGAGCAAATGAAGCAAATAGACAAATAAACAGCTGACGTGAATAAACGAATGTGGAACTGCAGATAAAAGGCCAGAGCTTCAACCACTGGGCTCTGGAGCAGCTGCTAATAGGACCCATATTTATTGGCCCCCTGTTCCTTATTCTTTCGCGAGACTTCACCACCCCAAAGCGCCATTTATTCTCATTTGAACAGAAGTGCTGCCAGGCTGATCATGAGGCACTTATGCATAGCAAAACGAGGTAGGACGAGAACAAATGGTGCCCCAAGAGTCACCCTGGGCACACCGAGATCCGTCATGATTACGGCGACACGGCTTACTTATTACTTCCAAATAGTTGCGCTTAAAGAGGACCAAGGAGAGAAAACCAGGCTTAGATTTCATATCTATTAGCGCTCATAATGCCTGGGGATTTTAAATCAGCACCAGTTGACTGTAGTGGATATCAGCGCATCTTGTTAATGAGCACAAAGTTCCTGATGTCATCGTACTTACTTTTGCAGGTGAAATACAGTGTGTGTAAGTGGGTCTTCAGACTACAAGTAGCAAATTGAACATGACAGCTCCTTGACAATAGGATTTTATTGAGTTTACATGTGCTAAGGAAGAGAATATTGATTTGTAAGGAACGGTAGTGCCCGGGGTTTTACTCAGACCAAGAAGCATAATTGGCTTCGAATTCTATTTTTTTCTCCTTAAGTTTTAATCCATCACTTGAGCTGTGAAAGCTCTGTACTCCACTAATGATGTCTGTTCTCCAGCAGTGCTCCTCCAAAAGACCTTCCCCTAGCAAAAAAAAAAAGGGACACTTTTTTCATATTTGTCCATTATCATGGCATTTTGAAGGGCAAGTGCTAAAAAAATGTCCCCTGAATGTTCAAGCAGTCTGTGAAAAGGCACTCACAAGGAGTTCAGTGGCGAATCTTTTTTTTTTTTTCCCTGCTGCACACATAGAAGTAAGGAAAAAAGAGAGCTGCTCACAAAAGCCAATGCTAACAGGGGAGTACACAAGAGACCTTGCTTCAGTAGCCTTTTCTCTCCACCTCCAACAGCAGGATCTGAAAAGTTGAAAGGCTCTTTAGACATAAGGGAGAGAGATTGAGAGAGCCAGGGTGAGAAAAAGGGAAAAAAAGTGGGCGGTCACAATGAAGCGAAAGGCCTTTCCTGCAATGAGGCTGCGAAATGTTTCCCTCGGAGTTGCCTGGAACCTTGAAAGCTTTGGCACCGGTGGCCCTGGGTAAATTATTCAGACGGGATGCAGGAACAGAGAGAACTTCTAGAGCAATCGCAGTGCCAACAGGGCGGAAAGTAAATGTAAAACGTTGCCCGCTGAGGCTTCACATAAAGCGTATTAACGGTTGAGAGGTGGCCGGAGAGACTGAGTAAGTGAGAGGAAAGGGAGAGGAAAAAAAAGAAAGAAAGACAGGATCATAGCAAGTGGGACACATGGATAAACACAAGAATGGACCTTGGGCAAACACTGTAGATTGACAAAAGAATGGGTTCGAGTTCCTTCTCTGTATGACAAATATATTAATATAAAAATATTATCAGTTTGCTTGCTGGTTGATATGATAGTGATAGTGATAATCGAATAGAAAACCTATAGACATTCATGCACTTGTTCAAGAATCTTAGGCTGCGTTTACACTTGGCATTAACATGCGATTGTCAGTCAGGACATGGCTAGTTTACACATGGCAATCGGATCTGTCTTTCCTGCAGAATATTTAAATATGTCTGCAGAAAATGCAGAGTCGACGGATTTTTTATGGTGGCCGAGAAGTGCGAAACACATTAACAAATCAGAAAACAAATGGACAAATTAGAACGCACTAACAAATCCGAAAACAAAATAACAAATCCGAAAACACAACGACATTTCAGACAAACCGGAAGAGGTAGGAATAGTTTGTGAATGGGAACTTACCGATCATTGGATGAAACACCTGTCATTCAAGATATACAGGAAGTATGAAATCTTATAACTTTGTTTCTTGTACATGTGTAAAGTTTTATTTAGATTAGTGCACCATTAAATATAAGAAAATAACAGAAGTAAACATAAGCAAGGAGAAAATGGAATTAATTCAAAGCTACTTTAGAGAAGGACATTCATATGCAGTGATGTTGGAGATGTTTGCAGTATATCATGACATAAAGATCAGTTTGTACACTTTTTCACATACGTTCCAATTTTCTCCGACTGTTACTTCAGACGCTTTATGGTCTGATATCCATAACTGGCTTTACCCAAAGGTTTAAGAAATCTAAGAAATTCCACTGTGAAGGACATTATCTTTGGACTTGTAATGAACAATAACAAAGACGACTTTCTTGTTAATAATATACTTCTGATAGGAAAATTTTATATACACAAATCGAAATACTTGAAAGTAAAACCAACGTTTTTTGCATTTTATAATGAGTTTATTTCTTTCACCAAACCCCTTAAAGTGATTAAAAAGAAAAATGCAATAAATCGTTTATCCTTTATAGAAAAATATGATTTGCAGAATAAATTACAGAATAGCGTTGTTTATTTTTTATCTTTTTTTTTTTATTACATTTTATTATTATTATTATTATTATTATTATTATTATTATTATTATTATTATTATAAATGTTATTTATTTATCTATTTTTTCTCCCTTTCCCCTAAATATATGTGCATATATTTGTATTTTAATGCACCTGTTCTTTGTATTGTAATGTAAATTGTACTTGTTATTGCCACGTTGTTTGTATATGGCTAATTGCCTAATAAAAAAAATTAAAAAAAAAGACTGTTGTACTTCCTGTATATCTTGAATGACAGGTGTCTCGTCCAATGATCGGTAAGCGTTCCATTCACAAACTATTCCTACCTTTTCCGGTTTGTCTGAATTGTCGTTATGTTTCTCTTCTCGGCCACCATAGTTTCTTTGAAAAAAAAATTTTTAGTCGCAGGACATTTTACAAATCCAACAAAATGAATAGGATGAGGAGGCTGCAGTTAGTAATAAGGATAGATTCTGTTGTTTAAACGGTGAAAAGAAACATATGGATCCGAGAACGTTGCCAGCTGTGTTGGGAAAAATGTGCGCTCTTTACAGAGAATGAGTTGTTACTTAAAAACCAAACAGCTGCGTGCAGCGGTAGAGAGGGGGCGGGGTTTTGCATAATGATGGCTGGATTGAGTTTACATTACACTGAGATTCAATCACAATGCGTCCTCAACTACCTCTGGACCAGGGCACGCTGATCGGAAAACAATCCGATCAGAAGCGTGTTTACACTTGTCTGCTCGATGTGTATGTTCACAACATACGGATAAAGGTCGCACGTTAATGCCAAATGTAAATATATTGTATTGGCAACACAAATAAAAATGGATGGACAGAGGACAGTTTTGATAGCGGAGGTATGAAATAGAAAAAACAAATCTGAGCTACTGAACACAGCAAAACACTGCATGAGATACGTGTTTGTTTCTGTATTCCTGCTTTTAAAATGCTTAAAAGAAATACAAGAGAAATTAAATAAATGCATAAGCTAAAACTTTGAAAAAGTCAACGGTGTAACATTCATTGGCCCAACAATGCCCAGGTGCAAAGAACAGATTGGTCAGCAGATCTGTTGCTAGAGGATTTGAACGCAGGCTAATAATTATAGCTAGTTTCATCAGAAATGTAAAAATGGAGAGGAAGCAAATACCACAAGATTCTTGGACAAAAGAGGAAGCCAAAGCTATTATCACATGCGCTAGCAAACGTTAGAAACACATCACCCCAGTATACCGCTGCTGGAGTTGAGAACAGCCAGGGACAGCAACAAGCGCACTGGCAAATAATCAGGACCACTGTGCAGCATAGAGAGAGTGGAAATAGAAAAAACTCTCCTTCTTTAATGTCTTTCACTACAGCTAGTAGTATTTTAATAGCATTATTTTAGTGTGTCTGCAAGAGGTCACATACATAAAAATGTATGTGCATTCAAAGTTTCTAATAAGTGAAGAAAGAAAGAAAGAAAGAAAGAAAGAAAGAAAGAAAGAAAGAAAGAAAGAAAGAAAGAAAGAAAGAAAGAAAGAAAGAAAGAAAGTTTGGACGTTGCGTCTTCATTTTTTTCCTCTGCACATGAGCTGTAGTGAGTGGAGAGTCAACTGGTGATGGAATAAAAAACCCTCCATAATTCATTTCAGACCCCTATTGAAGCATCACAGTGGGGTTCTGCCAATTATTGCCTGAACGTGTCTCTATTACCTGCTGCGCTACTGTCCTCAGCAGGAACCTGCAGGACATTATTCTCTACATATCTGACTTGTGCAGGATCCACACACACACACACACACACACACACACACACACACACACACACACACACACACACACACGCCTTTTTTTACACACATGTTTCCTGTGAGGTCATTCCACTGACATAATTAGTAATGCAGCAAATGAATACTGTGCTACACCCTAAACCTTTCACACACACACACACACACACTCACACACACAATTATTCCTTCTAGGTGTCACAAAAGCCATACACCATCTCCATTTGGTTCACCACAAGTGTGCCAACAATTAAAAAAATAGTGTTTGAATTCTTTTTAAAAAGATTCAATTATATTTCAACACACAATTGTTAATATTCTGACTGAAAAAAAAAGCATTTTATGAATAAAATTAATAAATAAATGTATTCATTAATTAATTACTTTTATTGTTTATATTATTGTTGATATAAAAAAAAACTTTTAAAAAAACCCACACTTGGTCCCCACTAAGACAGGAAAACAAGCCCTCACACACACATATATGCATCCAATGTAGGAGCAATGGAGGATTAATAGTATTAATTCATTTGTTAGCTGCAGTTACTTTTCGCTGCTGGTCACCAGTCTGTATATTTTCTTTCTACTCTCACTGCCACAATAGTGAACCTCACCTAAACAGCCTAAAGATCCATGAAGTTAAGGAACAACTCAAGAACTTTGATTGTTGATTTGGATTTGTAATTAATATGAACAGTCTTCTACAGTGGCTCAAGACTGCAGGTTGAACATGAACCGAATGGACATTTGGTGCCACCAAAGTGAGGATGGGTTCCCTTCTGAGTCTGGTTCCTCGCAAGGTCTTAACTCAAACATTTTTTTATGCAACTTTATAACCGCTTTATCTGTGTAAAGCTGCTTTGGAAAAAAAAATCCATTGTTAAAAGTGCTATACAAATAAAAATAAAATGAACTGAATAGAAAACCAAATAACAGCAGTAATTAAAAGGTTAATTTTTATATGTACATCACAAAAATTATGCCTTCGCATATTCCAGCGATGTTTGGGAGCTGGGGTCAGCTTTGATACCGCACCCCTTAGAGTACAGAGAATTAAGGGCCTTGCTCAAGGGCCTAAAATTAGCAGCTTGGCGATACCAGGGATTAAACCCCCAACCTTCCGATCAGTAACCTCTAAATTACAACTACCCCAAAAGTCCTATTTGGGTAGCGAGTACATGAAACTACAGTATGAGTGACAGCCTTTTTTGTATATAGATGACCTCATATGTATTGACCCTACAGAAGACTTGTTTCATAGTTTAGTAATTGTTATCGTGTTGTTTTTCTCTAGTCCTATTTACAATAATTTTGTCCAGTCTGTGTGATTCACACCTCTTGAGCACGGAGCCGGATAGAGGAGCCACACAATCCTCCTCAGTCTGATGCATCGTCCCTGCCCCCTGTCTCCGTCGTGGTGTTTTCGGCTGATACTGCGAGTGGGCAGAGCGCGGCGGCATTTAACGCACCATATGCTTTAGTGCAGGAGGATGGGCACGACTCGGCTGAGCAGGAATCTCCTGCCGAGGTGGCGTTTTGCTCAGGAAACAGTACACCATAAAGAATGGGCAAATGAAAGTTTGATGAGGGACGGTGTTCTGATGAAAAATTCTGTTTGCCTTCCCAGGACACCCGCCTTTTATTCCAGCCCCCGGGGCGTAGATCCGGGCAGCGGAGATATTTACCCCTGCGGTGCCGGATTTCAGAGAGGCGAACGCACTGCAATCAAATTTCAAAGATTCCCCCTCCACCTTCTCAGAATAGGATGTGGGAGGACAGTTCTGAGTTATTCCCCCGTTTTTTTTCCCTCCTACTTGTGATTCCTGTGTGTTTGATAACCTTTTGAAAACATTCGCCACAAATCACAGCAGAGTCCTTCAGGCTGTTTCCATCCTTCTTTACGTGTGTGTTACAGAGAAATCTGGGCAAGCATTGCTTCCTTTGCTTTTTTTTCTGTCTTCGTTCAAACTGTGTAATTAAAACGGATATCACTGTATATGAACTGTAACTGGGGTGCAGTGTGAAAAGGAGGAATGATTAAAGATTTGAATTACATGCAACATGGCGTTTACACTTTCTGTTTTTTTTTTTCTTTTCTTTCCCTTTTTTTAATCACAGCCCTGTGCTCGTCAGAAAGCAATCTGCTTCTGTAATGACCATTACATCATTACTGTTTTTCAAGAGGGAGCGGAGGCTCAAATTCACACAATGTCAAGCAGTGCAGAACAAGAGACGTCGCACAATTAAGGAGGGTTTTTATGATATCGTCTGCGGGATTGAATTGCACCCTCGCAAAGCGCTGCCTCGCAAGCTATCCCGGGCTGTAAAAAAAATCGGCTCTGATTCCAGCTGGGTGCTGAATCATAACATAATGGGGGATCAACATCTCCCATTTCATCATTCTTAAGAGGAGGAGACTCTACAGTATCACTGGACTCGCAGTTATGACTCCCTCAAGTGCTAATTGCGTTCTCTGAGTTCAGAGTGTAGACAGGCAGCAGGGTTTTATTTATTTATTTATTTATTTATTTTACAAGGACATCAGTTTCTCTTTAATCGTCCGGGTTGATAGCAGGGTTTCGGGGTTAATGGCACAAGGGTTATTACAAGGTTTTGACGAGGACTACACCATTAGTACATTGCACAGTATTCACAGGAAATAGAGAGAGATGAGGATATTTGAGTCAGATGGAAATGAAAACCCATTCTAAATCTCACACAATTTAACCTGGTTTTCTTCCATGGCTCCGGCCCAACCTTCGCCTAATATTGAGACATTTTCACTTACCAAGAATGTACAATTTAAAACAGAATTTCAGGCCTAGATCCAAGAAATTTGTTCGGCTTCGATAGTTTTGGCTTTTATTAAGATAGTATCTCTTATTCAAGCTTGATTTGAGGTTGTCTTGACTAAATGTGATGAAATATCCGGTGTAAATAGAAATGAATGTACTATAGATCCATTTTTAGTTTGGCATGCATAATACATGGTATAAGTGGTGAATCTAGCAATTATCTGGCAACGTTAGCAGCTCATTAGTGGTTTATTTATTATTTTCATATGCTTGCTTAAGATTGCAGGTATTAAAATAGTGTTTCTATTTTATTTTTAGGTAAAATGTTTCCAAGGTTTGTGAAGGCTTGAGAAATTGTCATATCATCAATCTAAATTTATCTAAATCTAAAGAAAAACACCTTCAAGTAAAGCTGTAACTTTTAATTTTTCTAGCACATAAATGATTTCATGCCAGAGGGGTTTTGTGCTTTTTCAGTTTCTATAAATTATGAACAAAAGTTTGTGGAGACCTGACCATGTGCTTTTTGAACATCCCATTCCACATTTAGTCCCCATTTACAGTTATATTAACCACCACTCCAACTCACTGGGAAGATGTTCCACTGGATTTTGGAATGTCCTTGTGGAGATTTGTTTTTATTCAGCAACAAAGTCACAAAGTGAGGACGCCTCGGGTGTATTCAAAGTTTCAATTTATCCAACCCATGTAAACCATATAATTAATGGTGCTGGCTTTGAGCACAGGGGCATTGGCATGCTGGAACAGGTTTAGGTCTCCTCATTAAAGTGAATGGGGACCCAAACTTTGTGGTAACAGTTACCAGTTTTGAGGAACAACTACATATGGCTGGAAAAGTCAGGTGTCCAAAACCTTTGTCCATATAGTGTTTGTAATACGCTGAGGTGCATTGTTTGTAAATTAAAGCAGGAATTCATGTGATTCATGGATGTAGTACAACATTAACGGTTACTTCATTAAAAAAAGCCTGTGTCTTCTTGAAACATAATCCCACCAGCCCATTACTCATTATTGTTCTGTAAATTCAACTTTGTGCTTTACTTATTTAAAACACATCAAAACACATACAAACAAAATAAGTATAAATTTAAAAAAAGTGTTTATTAAAGCAATTTCAGTAGCTTCCTAAGTAGCTAGCTAACTTTTTTGTTGCTAGATGCTAGCTACAAGCTAGTCACTTAAAAAAAAACCTATTAGCTGCTGTCCTTCATTACAGTCTAGGTGCAAACTATATTTATGAGGTAGCATCAAGAAGTTTCGAGAATAACTCTGTTTAATATAAGGCACCTTATTTATCTACATTTACACACTTCCTGCTCCCAGTATTCTTGCCACTTCTAGAATGTGTCCTGGAAGTCTTCTTTTCGAAGACATTTGCGTTGGACATCCACAACGTTGTCAAAACGTTGACTTTTGAGGCGGATCTTCATTTTCAGGCAGAGGGTGAGCCAAATCTGGTGAGTAGGGTGGATGCGGAAGTAAGATTATGTTGTTGCCAGTGAGAAAATCGCATGTGAGAAGAGCTCGGTGATGAAATCGCAAACATGGTAACGCACATGGTCAGAATAGCACCAGTTGCACAGCTCCTGATGTACACAGGACGATGTCTTTTGGCACAGTGACTTATCGGTGCTTCCTGCGACTGTGTGTGCATCCTTGTGCTGCCATCGTAAATGGAAAATGGTTATAAATTGTATAAAAATGTATGTTAGGTAGCTAACTAGGGGCTAACAGGTCAGGTTTTGTGTAGAATTTTACCTGGATTGATTTGTTGAAAAAGTTGTGAGGTAAATCTAAAATAACCTCACAAGAATAATATGGAAATGTTTTTATTTTTTTATTTAAAATAAAGTCAGGACAGCGTTATTGCCATAATACACTGTTGCCAATGTGTATACAGTTTATGTGTAGAGATTAATCTAATTGTATGTGTGTAGGGTATGTGTTCTGTGGCTTGATGGACAGATATGTGTAAACGCAAAGAGAGAGGCAATTTCAGAGTGCGCCAGCAATTCCTTTACACCGGCAATAACCAGGAACACTTGTCTCCGCACTTGCTCGACATTATTGAATTATGTATCTCATCATGTGCCAGTGTAATAAACGTGCTGAGAGCGCTCTCGCCGAAACCGTATTTGAGAGCTGTCTGCTATGTAACCTTAGCGGAAGAGTAACCGAGGCCAAGGACTCGGGTTGATGGTCAGCTCTGATGGCGCAGGGCTTTTTAGCAGCACACTCGCGCCGTTCCCTAGAGGGTGCGTTAAGTGCTGTTCAGCCCTAGACCCTTCCATCCATAATACATTCCCCTTTCTGCTTGCTATCTGAACTACTGTACCGCCAGCACCAAGCTCCTCCTTAAACTAGGCCAAGTATTACATCATGCACAAGCAAATGCAGACAAAAGCAAAAAGAAATTTACAAGTCTTAAATGAAAATATTCACAGCTGCACATGCAAAGGTGGCAAAATTGTTTCCCCCGCAAACATTTCAGCAAGCTGCTTGGCTAAAGATGTAAATAGGTCACCTCTTACAGTATGTGCTCAAAGCATGTTTCTGGGGTTTTTTTCAGTCGGTTAATTCAATATTTAAAATAAAACAAGTGGTTCTTCTCCCTCGGAGAGACGGTAAACATAGGATGATTGATTTCTACACCCTGGCTTTCAAGCTCTGCTACTTTTGTATCCAATGACCCTCAGTAACCAACACTGCTTCAATGAAAGGCTTAAAAAATAAGCACATACACAATATTTTAACACGAGCCTTGGTTACTGAATGTTTAGAGCCATTTTTTCTGGCTCTAAACATTCAGTAACCAAGGCTCGTGTTAAAATATTGTGTATGTGCTTAAAAAAGTGGCTCTAAACGTTCAGTAACCAAGGCTCGTGTTAAAATATTGTGTATATGTGCTTATTTTTTAAGCCTTTCATTGAAGCAGTGTTGGTTCTTCATTTAGTTCCTTTAGTTCCTTAGTTCCCCCCTCAGCTCGACTGGCTACTCTAAATTACTTCTACTTGTGTATTTATTAGGGATTGTAAGATTCAGGGATTTGCATCGGTGCATCAGCATAAAAGTTAACAATATTATGCATCGATTTAAAAAAGTGTGCATCGGATACTATCGGAAGATAAGATAAGATATACCTTTATTCGTCCCACAGTGGGGAAATTTCTCTGTTACAGCAGCAAAGAAAAAATAAATGCAAATATATAAAAGAATAGACACATACTATAGTATACAGTATATACACAACACAATGTATAAATACAAATAAGGAGGAAAAAAAAGAGACCACTAGTAATTGGTTACGCACGCAAAGTTGGCATTTGTATCACGATGCATCGTTTTTAAATATTAACAAAACCGATTTATTTATATATAATTATTAGTAGATGTGTTATTCTTTATTATTTAGAAAGTGACCAGTAATTTGTGACCGATATTTATTATGTAGATTGATTTCTCCTCGCTAAACTGTTTCTCAAGCACGTTCTCTTAGCACCGCTGCTGCTACGTGAAAATAGCATCACTCTAGGAGTCCCATAAAATATAGATTAACATGGCAGAGGTAGAGCTGCATTTTCCCAGAGACAAAACAGCATTTTTCATCATTTTTTTTTTTTTTTGCACTACAACGGCCTTTTTGTAAAAGGGCCATGCGTTAGAGATCAGAAGGCACTTAAGTAAATATATGATTTGCTGCCTGTCGGACAAAAAGAAATACAAGTAATCTATCTGTACCATATTGAATTGCATAGTATCACATTTTTTTCCATTGCATCTCATTGCATTGAATCGCATTGTGTTAAATCAAAACGAAATCGGATCACACTGCATCGGAATAGGGGTGAATCGTATTGCATCGGTAGGCGCTTCATAGGTATCTTTAATGTATTGTATCGTTGGCTATGCATCGAAATCCCTCTGTGAGTGTGTGTGTGTGTGTGTGTGTGTGTGTGTGTGTGTGTGTGTGTGTGTGTGTGTGTGTGTGTGCATGGTGCCCTGCAATATAATAGGGTATAGCAAATTTTTGCTTTTGCAGAAAATCCGATTTGATCCTTTGTGCAAAATGAATAGCCATTACTGACATTACTGTAATGGCTTTTAAAGCTGTGCTAGAGTAGACTGATGGAATATTATGGAGATGTGGTTCATTCAGAATTAAGCTCTTAAAGGTGTGATTGGTGGCTTTAAATTGGTCCGGTGAATGAACTGGCATTCCATTCACAGGGTATTCCTGCCTCAATCCAGTGTTCCCATGTTGTTCTGACTGAGATAAATCCTGGATTTATTACTGATTACTTTATGTATACAAAAGTATGCATGCATCTGATCAGCCCTTGTTTAATGACGATTATTATTATTATTATTATTATTATTATTATTATTATTATTATTATTATTATTATTATTTTCCGCTTTAATGCACTAGATTGACGTCCAAAATTCTTAATAACCAAGTGATGTGCCAAAGAATTAATTAAAATGCAAGATAATATGTTCTTCACAGCACTATTGAGAATTGGGATTAGATGCTTGTGATCTCTATTGGTTCTGTAACTCTTTGGATGAACACTTTAGGTGTTGGCGTTACAGTTCTCAGAGGACAGGCTGATGATGGAGCCCCCCCTTTCCTCCCTCTCTCTCTCTCTCTCTCTCTCTCTCTCTCTCTCTCTCTCTCTCTCTCTCTCCCTCCAAGATTGTGAAAGACCCAGGAGAGAGAGTTTGAGGGAAGAGGAGGATTTCTGATCTGCAAACCCAGCTGTGTGTGCATGTGTGCCGGGTCTCCTTCACGCATGCCTGCTCCCCAACATCACCAAGACACCCATTCGAAAAAGAAAGCAACAGCCCTGGGTTTCACCCATAACGACACGTGACACACTTAGGGTGCATGCTGAGAGCACTGGAGAGTGTGCAGAAAGTCTTTTGTGTGCTTTTGTCTTCAGAATCAAGCTATTCATGCCTGCAACGTAGTGTGTAGTGTCCTAAGAACTTGTTCGCTATTTAATTATGCTATGCGCAATGGAATTTTAATATGGGAGTGTTTTACTTGGTGCCAGCTAAATGAAAAAGTGAAAAATGAGGATGCTTTGTTTTTTTTAAATGAATGGCTTGACCAATCATGATAATTATGTACTTTTACAACAAAAAAAATATATCTCCTGTCATTTATGATGATCAGAGAAATCACAAATGCAGATTCAGAACTCGGAGCCCCCTGAATATGATTTCAATTGTAGAGAGGTATAATACTTCAATTAAAACATACTCAATAACAGTAACGCAAATAAATATCGTTTGTTACTCTCCACCTCTAATTATGATTCCACTTCAGATAATGTATGGCTTGGTGGTTAGCACGTTGCCAATTTGCCTCACACCTCCAGGGTTGGGGGCTCAAATCCCACTTCTACACTATCTTCTTCTTCTTTCGGCTGCTCCCATTAGGGGTCGCCACAGCGGATCATCCGTCTCCATACCACCCTGTCCTCTACATCTGCCTCTTTTACACCAACTACCTGCATGTCTTCCCTCACCACATCCATGAACCTCCTCCTTGGCCTTCCTCTTTTCCTCCTTCCTGGTGGCTCCATCTTCAGCATTCTTCTACCAATATAATTTATGTCCCTTCTCTGCACATGTCCAAACCATCTCAATCTCACCTCCCTCACCTTGTCACCAAAACATCCTACATGTGCTGTCCCTCTAATAAACTCATTTCTAATCTTATCCATCCTCGTCACTCCCAACGAAAACCTTAACATCTTCAGCTCTGCTACCTCCAGCTCCACTTCCTGTCTTTTACTCAATGCCACTGTCTCTAATCCATACAACATCGCAGGTCTCATCACAGTCCTATAAACTTTCCCTTTCATTTTTGCAGATACTCTTCTATCACAAATCACTCCTGTCACTCTTTTCCACCCACTCCACCCTGCCTGCACTCTTTTCTTTACTTCTCTAACACACTCTCCATTACTTTGCACTGTTGACCCCAGGTACCTGAACTCCTCCACCTTCTCCACCTCTTCTCCCTGCAACCGCATCACTCCACTGCCCTCCCTCTCATTCACACACATGTACTCTGTCTTACTCCTACTGACTTTCATTCCCCTTCTCTCCAGCGCATATCTCTCCAGGCTCTTCTCAACCTGCTCTCTACTCTCACCACAAATCACAATATCATCTGCAAACATCATAGTCCAGGGAGACTCCTGTCTGACCTCGTCCGTCAACCTGTCCATCACCACTGCAAACAGGAAAGTGCTCAGGGCCGATCCTTGATGCAGTCCAACCTTCACCCTGAACCAGTCTGTCGTACCTACTGCACACTTCACTGCCGTCACACTGTCATACATGTCCTGCACCACCCTCACATACTTCTCTGACACACCTGACTTCCTCATACAATACCAATACTATATACTATATACTCTCCTAATGCTTGGGTTCCTCCAGGTAATCCGTTTTTTTTTTCTCTCTGTCCAAAGACATGGCATCCCATCCAGAGCGTCTCCACCTTGTGCCCTAAGTTCCTAGGATAAGCTTCAGGCTCATCTGCTATTGATCATAGGTTGTTCTCAGTCATATTCGCTGATACTGAGGTATTTAATGAGCACCAATCCAAAGACATATAAACACATATAAACCTCTGTAAAGTGTACCAAATCCAAATTTGATCAGAACAAGCGGATCTGAGCTAAGCTGTGGAGATTCTGAACAGTAAAGCAGTGCAGTAGAACAGCACTCACTCTCTGGGTTCTTCTCAGCGTTCACTCAGTCATCACCTAATCCACTTACCTCTACCGAGAGAGCTTAGCGTCGGCCATTAAGTATCTCGCATAGGTCTGTGTTGCCAAAGAGTAGAGCGAGAGACAGATGGGAAGGAGGTTAATGCAAAAACGTCAGGCAGACAGAGAGAGTTTGGAGCTTCACAGCATCCATAAGTGTAAAGATTTTTTCATTTAAATATAATGTTGTGATGTGCCGGTAGCAATGTGCAGGACAGGGCGAAGGAAATTCCCCACGTACGAGTTGAAGTCTGAGGAAAAATAATACCCACACACATACAGTAGAATTAGAGCAAATCGATGACCAGCCCACGTTGCAAGAATTGAACGGATTTAGCGCAGGCAGGTTTACGCGTGGTATAGCGCTTGTCCTTCGAAATAGGAAGCTTCTCCGACACCCACATTGGGACATTGAAAAGTGGAAGGAAAGTGGCATTTTCTCTCACAAACGTATTTACCAACACACACCAGTCTTAGTGCTGCCTCCTCAGAATTCAGAAGCTCATCACACAAAAAGGCCCCGATCGCTTCCATATACATAGGGCAAATTAAAACCAAAACTAGAAGCAGATTCTTCCGTCAGATTCCTCAGACTTTCTACTGATCCGCAGGCTGCTGTGTCTGACAGTCTGACATTTCCAAAATTATTCTAAAGGAGGAAGTGACTGAGGGGGTCAGAGAGGATAATGGTTCTGTCCAGCTCTCAGACAGAACAGCCGCTTCCAGCTGATTCATCTGTCTTAACGTAGACTGCCCGGCTGCTGTCTACATCAGACCTCTGATATAGGATCAGTGCTTAACTGACAACAGCTCTGTTTCAGCTATTTATAGTCCAAAGTGTTTGCAGCAAATCGTTTGAAATTCCCAACCAGCGTTTTTCTACCACTCAATGCTTCTACACTGTGATTTCTTTTGTACTTTTCTAGCATTTCTGATCATTTCAACAAGTTTCCTTGGATATTAGAGCAGTCTGGACTACCTGTTCAGGAATAATAGAAGTCATGCCACTATACAGATTTTTCGATCTTACCATAACTATAGCGATACAACAAAATTGTAAAAATATTTATAGTGGCAGACAAATAAAGCAGCGCATGCTCCGCCCTCCACTCGCCCAGTTTATACAATCCGGTACTGTAAAATGCTCTGTTTTGATCAATTTTGTACTATAATTTGTTAAATATTTACAAATTACAATATACTATCTATCACCATGCTTTAAGTCTCCTGGGTAGTCTAGGCCATGTCTTGAATTAAAAAATGATGATGGAGTCATCGGAATACTTCTCCATCGTAAGTCCTACCTGTAGTTTATGTCTGATGCACATGTAATGGCTGCTAATGTTGATTCTTCTGAAAAATGGTGTATGTTATGTTTTCTACTAGCCTTATTATCAGATTAGCAAAAATTCCTAAATAGATTCACGTCTTTGGATCTTTATTATACTCAGTGAAGTGTATATACATTTTTCGTGGTTATGTGTACACGTACACTCTTGATCACAGTTTTTGCACATTGTACTGTATAACATATTATACAGTAGGTATACTGCTCGCCACTATTTTGTGTAACTGTCCTGCACTGTTTTGTGTTGTCTGTTGTCTTTTGTCACGCATTGTTTGCACTAGAATTAACACGATGCACTTTATGTGGATACGAGTTACTTTAATCCTTAGCTCTGTGTTCTGAGATGTAGCTCTATGTTGTGATGTAGCTCTTTGTTGTTTTATGCAGCACCAGGATTCTGAAGAAATGTTGTATTGTATTAAAAGCTTCTTGACTTGACTTGAAATTCTTGATTTCAGAAATCCCAACTATACTTCAGATACTGTGTATAGAGAATTGCTAAAGAAAGCTTTACTCTGCCATTGTGAAACCAAAGTTTTTACTGTATGTTCCAAGGTGAGTCACCTTGTATCGAAAAGTTCGACCCGCATGCCAGTAACGTTCCAACCCAATTCCCAGAAACCCTCCTCGACTTATCCACCTGCCCCTTGTTTGCTAGCCGGCTCAAGCTGGCTGAACCCAGTCCCCTAGACGACTTGCTTTGAACCTCTTCCCTACTTGACCTCACTCTTCCGGAGTGGCGTTTTGAGCTTTCAGCATATTGACAGGATAGCACTTCTGACTCACGTGCACTCCGTTGTATAGGATTAGACAAACTCTGACTGCACCACAAAGCTCAAGATGGGATAAAGGGAGACAACGAGATATTGAGATGTGTAGAACGTCCCATGGTAAAGCAGCTAGTTAATAAGATGAAGTCTTTGTATAAATCCTTGGAAAAAAAAACAAACAAACAACTTCTTCCCTAATTAATTTCCTCACGTACCAGGTTTAATCAGGTTCGCGCAACGTCTCTGGGATATTTGCCTGCTCGAGAAAGAGCTCCCCGTGCTATTCCAGCATTTCCAAATCGGGCCTGATCCAGTGGGACTCCTGTTTGTGAACTGAGTCTCTTATGCCTGGATCACATGTCAGACTGCGGCGCGGCAGCATGCAGAAGAGCGGGGGGATGAAACACGAGTCTACTCTTTCCTGCAATACTGAAGCAAAAATGAAGATGTGACGAGCGAGCTCCACACACACACACACACACACAGGCACGCACAGAGAGTGACAGTGCCTTGTTATGCCGCTTGACATATGCGGCACTGTACTGCATGATGCTTTGTGAAAGTTACGCTTCACTTCTGAAGGAAGCGGCTCTACAACAGCACTTATCAAAAGCAGCAGCAGAAAAAAAAACAAAAATCAGATAGCCTCTGTTTTTCATATTTATAGATTACACTCCACTATGGCTGGTGATCTGGCTGCAGCTTTCTTATCAGGGAACGCATAATCTAATCTCGGAAACAAGAGACAAAAATCAGCGGTAAAAAAAAATAATAAATTACCAGCGAGCCTGAATCCCTTTTAACAAGTAGCACTACATCTTACTCAATTAGGGACGCTGAGCCCTTGTTGTTACACCCCATTTAAGGTAATTACCAGCGATTATAACTACACACTCGATGACAAGCGGAAACGATGCATGACAGGGAAAGTATGGCTGGGCCTCTGCTGAATCAGGCGGCGTGTCAGAAGCGTACCCGTGTATCCCCCCACCACCACACACACACACACACACACACACACACACACACACACACACACACCTCCCTGCTCCGCCACCCCCACCTACCTCACTCGGCACAGTCTATTTAGAGCAGCGCTCACCGTCCGGCCCATCAGGGAGGCCGAGACATTTTCATTATTCAGCGCTGCTAAAACGCTTCCCAATATTGTGGGATGAATAAAATATCCAAGAACAATTTTGCAGAGGTGTATTAGCTTAGCATTTTCACTGCCTGACTCGGTCATTACGGAACTCGGGCAGCATCAGTCAGGCTTCAGTGAGGTCCATTTGTCTGCTTTAGGCCGGCTCTCTCGCTGTCGCCTTTAAAACAATTTCCTGTTTGACATACTAGAATAACTATTGATTGAAGGCTTGTATTACCGGAGGTTTGTGCTGTGCATTGATGCCCTCGTCCCGAATATTTTTATCATGTATATGTATTTCTAACAGCTATATCCTGGACAAAGCAAGTTTGAACTGTGATAGAAGTGTGTTTCTCTTCTGAATACACTCTTCCAAAATCAATGTTCGAAAAAAGTCTCTGCTGTAGACATAATATAATATAATATAATATAATATAATATAATATAATATAATATAATATAATATAATATAATATAATATAATATAATGATTTTAGTTTTATGATTTGGATCAGACAAATGAGAGAGAGGTTTTTTTTAAATACTTTTACCTTTAAAATATTGTAACAATCAAATTTTCTTGTTGCCTTTGCAGGTACTATCAGGTAGAAATTGAAGCAATTCCATACCACACATTCTTCGTTTAAAGAGTAGCCCTATTTCTCAATGGATAGATTACATTTACGGACCTTTTCCAGAGCGATTTACATTTATCTCATTAAAACAACCAAGCAGCTATGGGGTTAAGGGCGTTGTTTAAGGAATTGCAGTTTATTTTTAATGGGATTTGAACTCACGACCTTTGGAGCCAATGTCCACTAAACTATGACTTTCCTCCAAAAATGGATTACACCTATTGCTAAAAATGTTTTCTGACTTCACCATAAGCTTTTTGAAAATGAGTTTCATATAAAGTGATTTTGTTGAATGAAAATTTTGCTACATTTGGTGTTTCGTATTTGGCAGTGTTGGGACTTGAACTAACACACTTAGTGTGTTACACTGATTAGAAGTCCAATGTCTTAATCACTAAGCCACCTTTCCTCCTAGCACTATGGAAAATGCACATGTGGTAAAAACACTGGAGTTTTGTTTTAAGGCTATGTATTACTTTTTGTAAAACAATTTGTAGGTCCCCGGTTGGCTCATCCTTTAAAGCTCGCAAGTTTTATGCCGGTGACATCATAGGCTAGGAGTCAAGCCACTAAATTTGGCTGTGCACACTAGGTTGGAGGGATTGTTCCTCCCCTGCTAATTACAGGAAAGCAGATTGCATTCTCCTGTAAGTGTGTTGCATGTATCTTGGAAGAAACATGTGTTAGCATGCACAGTTTTCAGCTGGGAGTTCTTAATAAAAATATGGGAGAGAATTGGAAGCTTGCCAATGTAAAAAAAAAAACGATGTCAATGAGCATACGGTGATGTAAGGTCTTACCTGGCGTAGACCTCGATATTAGAGATGGCGTAGAAGTACTTGAGCAGGTTGTCCCTCTGCACATAAGTTCCTCCAAGCGCAGGCCTCAGCAGCCGTAGCTTCAAGTCCGTAAACGTGAAGAAATCTCTCAAACCTTTCAAGCTCTCCATGCGTGTGAACAGGTTGTCCATGTTGAGCAACCTGGGCCCTGCAAAAATGGCAAAGCGCTCCCGAACCTCAAATCGCACAATCTTCTCGTTCTTGGAGCCCACCCAGCGTGAGTACTGCTCAGTGCAGATCACCCGAGTCACATTGGTTGCTGAAAGATGTTCCACCTTCTTGGGCTGCATGCCGAACGCTTCCGTGCAGTCGTCAGCATAGTACTGATATGGATGCCAGGTTCGGCCTTTGTCCATCGACTTCTCCAGCACCATGATAGTGGGACGACCATATTCAAAGGTGATCTCGATGTCGTCCGTCACCTCCAGGCTCTTGTTCCATGAGAGTGTAATGTTAGCTAGAAGTGGCTCTGGGAAGCGGCTCCATGTCACCGTTTGCCAGTAGGTGATGAGGCTAGTGCTCTCACGATCCTGCATCAGCTGTGGTGGGTGGGCCAGGTCCGGAGTGGATGCGTCACATTCATCGCTACACAGGTATGGGTTTTCCTAAACCAGGAACAAAGAGCATTTGGTCAACACTACAATCTAGATAATGCAAGAAACACAAACAAGATTTACCAATAAAAAATGAATGTTCTTTAAGGTCCTTGTGGAAGCCTGAGTCGGATTATATAGATTCTTGTTTGGGCCAGATTTGTTCACATAGTGACAAAGCCATTGCCAATCATTCATGTTCTATCTCTGTGGGGATTATGACTTGCTAGATAATATCTTCAATATGAGCGATCATAAAACATGCTTTTGATTGTCATTTTTATCTTTTCTGATTTGAATTTGGAACTTGTAAATAATTTTCATGTACAAAATATGTGTCCATCTGGAAAAATACATGCTAGTTTATTAATAATGTGTGATCAGGCATGACATAATACTTTAACACTGTATAAAACAATGTAAAATTGACAAAATCTGGCATTAGATTAAGGGCCTAATGTTGTTTCTTTGAGTTTTTTATTTTAAGATGTCTAAAAGACTTCTGGTCTAGAAAGTTTTATGATATTAAACAGTTTCTGAAGTTTGTATCATCACAGTTCCATATACAGTCACTTGCAAGAGACAAACCTGAAAACCATTGGAAGTGGTAGTTCAGAGGTTAAGACATTGATCTAAACTGAATGCAGCAAAGTTGAGAAAATTATAAAATATGGCGGCACCCACTGATAAACATTACCAGTAGAAGGAATGCCTTTATAGTACATCTAAGTGGCAACTTGCAGTGATAAAATCGAAAATTCTGGTGTTTTTTAGAGGTCCTGGATTTTTATAAGCACAAGTATATTCTTTGATCATTTTAGAAACAAATAATATTGCCCTTTTAGCACTGCAAGTCACCAGTCGCAGCAATATGAAATCACCAGTAGGCGTTCCTACAACAGGGTACCATAGTAACATAAAAATAAAAAAACATTCTACATAGGTTATAGTCTATTTTACAAGTGGTGAATTTATTTCATACTAATATAAAAATCGCACAAACCTGCCATCTACACATTTCCCAAAAGTGTTTTTTTTTGTCTGCTAATCACCCAAAAACTTTTGAACAAATGGAACATAATTTACAGGAAAGGAATGTCCAAGGAAAAAAAATATTTATTAGTGAACAAAACATTTAGGTCTAATGGACCCACCTGAAGTGACTGTGAACATTCTGTAAAAGTTTTTAGAAATCAGAGATGCCCAAACTAATTATGGTTTAACTGCAAAAAAAAATGTAAATAATAAAAAGAAAAGGCAGGAATGTAAGTAAATTTGAATGAGCCTAATTTGAAAAGAAAATAAAAATAAATAAGAAGTAGCTTCATGTCTCTTTAGAGCTCACTGATATTACAAGAATATGACTGTTTATATGGCTGTATTACTTATTGAATAGCTGCATTAAGCAAATAAATAGGACAAACAGAATTTTATCAATGTTTATATTGTACTATTTGTAAGTTTCACTGAAAAATTTGAAATTACAACTGCATTAGTTACACAGATTACAGTGTTTATTTTTTTTTCAAACTTTCAAAATCATAAACAAGGGGAACCATGCCAACTTTCATTTTATTATAATATAGTTTGTTATAATGTGACATTTATTTTCGGCCCACGACCCCCAATCAAATGAGATTTTTGGCACACCTCTGTCATAAATATATTTCACCCAGTTTAAGAACATCTTGTCTTTCATGGCAGTTAGTGGATCGTTGGCTTACACTGCTTAACCCTAGATTAACACTGTCCCATTTTTAAAGTCCCTGTAATTTGTATAGTTGTGAACACAGACAGGACACATTTGCTCCAGTGTTCTAGTGACATAGAAATGGAACGGATTAGTCGACAGACAGCCATGTGGTCACCTGAACACTTAATACATTTATATTAGAGATATCAGTGAAGTCAACATCGAGGGTGTAAAATGACTTAATATACAGTAGTTATACCATAGTGTATGATGGGATTCGAATATTTTTAACCCCAGCTTTAACCCAAGAAATAAAATACAACATGGCATGCTGTTATAGAAAAATATTCAGCATTGGGTTGCTATGATGTGCACTGAAGTGAAGTGCAGTCAATATTGCTAATATAAAGTGGATTATTTTCCATTAACAAAATGTCCTGAATAAGTAGATTTATTAATGAACAGCATATTCTACTATCCATTTAGAATTACATATTAAGCTACAGGATATTCATGAAAATAACCTCATTCATGTTACCACTTTCATTGCAACAGCTACAACAAATTGTCCCTCACCAGCTTCTCTCTGTTTTCCAGTCTTACTTCTCATTTCCTTTCTTACAAAAAAAGCAGAAAAAAAAAGGAATTTCAAGAAACTGCAAAGTGCAGACTTTTCTCATGGCAGAAAACGTAATGGTTACGTTAATGTGCTGACACTGACTTAAGTCTTCTTCCATAAATGTTTAATGTCTCTTTATAGAACACTTCACCACAGCACTGTGTCCATTTTTCTTTGTTAAATAGCAACAGGTTTTCTCTTATTGTTTTCGCTTGAATTATGCAGCGCATCTGACAAACAGGTCATTGTGAATGAGTTCAGTAGAAACAAACGATATTGCTGTAAAACGTGCGCATTAATATATACAACTGGAACTGCTGTCAGAGCTTCTGAACAATCACAATCAACAATTTAACAGCGCTATGTGGGATTACTGACAGAAACACACAACATGTACGACTGAATGATTCCTATGCAAGATCAGTAACAATGCTTAGAAAAGCAATCCTGTATGTTCCCTTGTAATGTACAATACTCCACCAACACACTGTTAATGCCTAATCTTGACCGAGTCTGGAATCTAATCTTAGCACAGCAAACCTTAGGTTACCTTTGCTTCTCAATCCCTTACCCAGAACGCTAAATCCAGGCCAGCTGCTGCTCCAGGTGGCTCTCGTACAAACCCCCACAGCCACCAGCCTGACAGGAATCCTGTCATTGCTAATAAGGTGCAAAGTAGAGTGTTTGGCAATACGTTCATTTCCACTCTTATGGTTCAGATTCACACACACACACACACACACACACACACACACACACACACACACACACACACACACACACACACACACACACATGTGCATACACACTCAAACAGAGTTTGTGGCTATGGCTGTCAAAACACAGAGCCAGATTCAATAAACAAGAATCAATTTGTTGTACATGAAACTAGTCTGACTTCTTTACTGAACATTACTGGTTCATCTATACAAGCATCATGTTCTCCATACACTTCTACAAGCTCAACAATTTACATTTCCATGTGACATGAGCGTTTTCAGCTCATTTAGATCGATTTTATTTTACAGTATTGAGCTAAAAATAGGCTAAAATTCACCTCACAACTCACGCTCACATTGCAGCCTGCGGTTTTATTTAAATCATATGCCCATGACCTGGATCAAGTACTCAGCCAGGTAGAAGGTCACACTTAATATCATATAATTACATTGAGGCTTTTTAATCTGAATTTTTTCTTATTATAAGGTTATCAAAGAATGTATAGAATTCATACTAGACTGGCTGTTCTTTCATTTTTTTATTCATTCATTCATCTACAGTGACCTTATTAACCTTGTCAGGATCATGTTCAGGGGTGAACAAGTATTTCGACTTAATTCTTGTATCTAAATACATTAATTATCTTATCAGAGAAATTTCATGTTGAGAAACTTTGTCTTCACTAAATTATTTAATGCGTAATATCGTCCTTTTTACTCCAGTACATTTCAGTACATTAAGTGGTAGCTCAGTGGTTAAGGCTCTGAGTTACTCATCGGAAGGTCGAGGTTTAAGCCCTGGTATTGTCAAGCTGCCACTTTTGGGGCTCCAGGGGGTGCTTTGAAATGTCTGACCCTGTGTTCTAAACACCAGCTCCCTAACATCACTGGGATATACAAAGAATGAATTTCTCTGTAATGTACATTTGACAAGTATAAAGCCCCTTTCTTTTTCTTTCTTTTGTAGAAAATCTTGCCGTTCCTCATTACTTTGAAACGAATACCTAAATTGCTCAACTTTCTCGAGATGCCAAGCATAATATTTACATTTGACATTTACTGCATTTAGCAGACGCCCTTGTCCAGAGCGACTGGGCATAGCTACAAACAAAACCCCATGGTCCTGGTGAGTTTGTTTGGAGTAAGAGAACTCTCTTTTTAAAAAAAGTATGATGTGAAAAAGAATCGAAAAACTAAATAGCTTCATTTATTCAAATATAATTCTCATAGATCACTGCTTTTGATACTTACTAAGTACATTAAAAAGTGAGTAGTTCTGTACTTTTACTCGAGTAGAAATGTATTAGGATGTAAGGAGTAATTTTTTAACAAAAATCATATATAAGTATAAATTGGTACTTCCGCTACAGTTCAAGAACAGTGGTTGGTAGTGTTTCCCATGACCACTGTAGGAGAGATGGGAATACAGCCTGGACTGGACACCAGTGCATCCCACAAATGGAAGCAATGTAGCAAAGCCAATCCACCTTCTGGAATGTGGGATAAAGAAAGAGAGGAAACCCACACAAGAGCAAACTCCATACAGAGAATATATCAACTTCAGTATAGAACCCTAGAGCTGTAGGGCATACTTGTGTTAATCAAGCGAGAGTCTTTATCTGTCACATATACATTACAGCACATAGGAGATTTTGGGGTATTAACATGTTTTTGGTAATGTCTTTTAATATTGAAAATTAACTAAAATACTAACAAGACTAAAATGTCTTAAAAATAAATAGACAATTCCCAGAGTAGCCATTTTGATTCTATAATAAACTATCTATCTATCTATCTATCTATCTATCTATCTATCTATCTATCTATCTATCTATCTATCTATCTATCTATCTATCTATCTATCTTTAGTTGGCACTTGCATATGTACAAATATACATGATCATTAGAACTATAAAATGAAATTATTGCATCAATGGATGAATGAATAAATGAATGAATGAATGAATAAATGAATGAATAATTATAAACGATTAGTAGGATTGTCACGCTTTTAAAGTAGTGGTTTAGAAATCACTAATTTGTCCCAATCCAATTCGCTATCAAATAATAGAAGTTAATTTTCCTTGTGGAACTGTACACCAGAGGAATTCAGGAGTAGAACCCTTTTATGAAATGTGCCATTAATCCACTAGAGGTGCTATAAAGAAATGCAATATTTCAGAGGAAAATACTTAACAAGAGGATTCATGCTATTATGGAAATCAATAAGGATTTTGAAGAACCATTTTGAGGGGCAATGAAACCTGGGATATAAGGGTCATTCATGATACAGCACCCCTGGAGCAGTAAAGGTTAAGGGCCTTGTTTAAGAAGGCCCAAAATTGTCAGCATGGCAGTTCTAGGGCTGGAACCCTGACTTTCTGATCAGTAACCCAGAGCCTTAGCCTAAAAATCCAGTTGGCTAACTATTAAACTCATTGTTTGTCAAATACTAATTGTAAGCTCTTAGAAAACAAAGGTCCCTCAAAGATTCAAAGAGAACTAAGTACTACTATGTGGAACTTTTGGTAGTTGAAGAAATCTTTGAATGACATACAGATTCTTTGCTATTCGTAAAAATCTCTAACTTTTCATTACGGGTTCTCTGAATAGTTGTAAGGTTTTACACAAAAGGGTTCCCCACAGGGACCGGCTTTAAAAGGTTATATATGAAAACCTTTTCAACGTTTCATTGCGCCTCAAAATGGTTCTTCAAAATCCTTATTGATTCCCATAATAGCTTGAATCCTCTTGTTAAGCAGTTTCCTCTGAAATATTGCATTTCTTTATAGCACCTCTAGTGGATTAATGGCACATTTCATAAAATGGTTCTACTCCTGAATTCCTCTGGTGTACAGTTCCACGGGGAAATTGAACTTCTATTATTTGATAGCGAATTGGATTGGGACAAATTAGTGATTTCTAAACCACTACTTTAAAACCATGACAATTCTGTTAATCGTTTTTAATTATTCATTCATTCATTCATTCATTCATGATCATGTATATTTGTACATATGCAAGTGCCAAATAAAGATCTTGATATATAGATAGATAGATAGATAGATAGATAGATAGATAGATAGATAGATAGATAGATAGATAGATAGATAGATAGATAGATAGATAGTTTTTTATGGAATCAAAATGGCTGCTCTGGGAAGTAAAATGGATTCCTTAATATCATTGTCCATTTATTTTTTAAAACATTTTAGTTACGAAAAAATCCAAATGTTTAGTATTAAAAGACGTTACCACAAACATGCTGATACCCGAAAACTCCCAATACAGGAATGCTGCTCTACTTACCAATAATATCTGACCAAATTTATGATTTTGACACATTTAACTACAGTATGTTGTGTTTGCCAAATCCTCCAAACCCCCAGAGTTGTGTAACATGTCCAGCATGTGCTACACTGTTTATATCTAGGTGTCTCTTGGCAATGTGTCACTTTTGTCACATATGCTCTGATCAAATTAGCCTAATTACATTAGCAGAGTCATTAGCTGCACACAAACACACCTCCTCCAGAGGGAATTCCTGAACTTCAGTCAACTCATCTGTTTTATTTAAAGTAGAAAGAGCAGAAAATATAAAGGAGGAACCAAAAAAAAAACAAAAGGAAGATTTATAGCAATATGATATGTAATTTTTTTAAAGCTGGGTATTAGATCATACACACCTTAGCTCATCTGTACATTACATCTGAGTGTCTAAGTCGACTTTTTAAAGCAGTCCTTAAGTTTTACAGCTTGCATATGATTCATAAAATGCAATCATTGTAAAAGAATGGAACAATAGCAGGGTATTCACAGGCTGCGTGACATTACGTCCTCTACCTGTAGACCTCTTTTCTTCTGCCATGTGAGTTAATTACAGTGACTTCGACTTCCCTCGGGGCCAGCAGTCACGCAATATCTCCCAGCATGCAACGGCAGAGCGATACAGCAATCTAAATATACCGGCCTGAGAATCACACCACAAGCCTCCCATCATCAAGTGAGCAGTACCCACTTTCATTCTAGTCAGCAATGGGTTACATTTAATTAGTTATTTCATAAATTGTTTACTTGGAGATAAAACTTTACGGCCTTTCAATAAAGTTTAATTATAAAAACTGCTTTTTGCTTATTAGTGGATATTTCCATTTATCCCAGTGACTCAAATCTTTTGATTTCATTAAATAAAATGATTCTCCTTTCATATTTACCATATCATGCTAAATTTCCACTCTCTAGTTTTACATAGTTAAGGAAAGGTTCCCTTTTGAAAACTGGATGCTTTCAATGTTTCTTCCACATGGTCTGGTTTGCTACTTAGGGATAAACCTATATGGTAAAATGTACTACTTTAAATTTATAATTCCATTCTATTTGAATTTATTGCTTTTGTCAGACCTCGTAATTTTTTTTATCAAACATACAACTGAGCAGCTAGAGGGTTAAGGGCCTCGTTTAGGGGCACAGGAGTGGCAGCTTGGTGTGTCTGGGATTTGAACTCACAACCTACTTCAATGTCCAATGGAATACCCAGTAAGCCAACACCTCCCATCACTTCCTATTTGTTGGAAATCTGCTTTTTGACACTGTACCTAGTTAAAAGTGCTATTAAATTAATTTCAATTGAATTAAACATCCATCCCATACACTTAATACTGTATGACTTTAAATGGTTACATCAGTATGAGGGAAAATATTTTAAATAATCACATTATCCGTTGTCATGCCAAAGAAGACAATCTTGTTCCTCTTAAAAGTTTTGTCTTTGCCACTGTTGCCTCTAGCTTGCACATTGGGCTTCCAAGGTCTTTATACTTTTTTTCAGGTTGAGATGGTCTGGTGTTTTGGGGATCGACCCCACCAAACTGGTGTGTGGTCTGCATCAGATGCTCTTTTAAAAATACACAAGATGCTTTCCAAAACTTAGATCGATTGAATAATTCCAATTCCAAGTCTGCCAAGAAGTGTGAAAACGACACTATGTGTATAGCTAAAAGCGTATTTATAAATAGATTTAAAATTGACACTTTTATATATGCTTCTATGCAATGCGATCATCTCTGCTAGTAACCATTGCACTGGAACAGCGCAACCAGGCAACCATTGCTGTTTCAGCACTTCCTGTGGTCAGGGGAATTCAGGGAATTCTGAAGAGCCCTGGATGCAGGTGTTAAGCTGCTTAATGCACACTTCATGATTCATGGTGGCAGAGATACATTGTCTCTCCAAAGAAAAAAAAAAAACACTATCCATACAATAAACACTGCCACGGTTGCCTTAATTTGCATAAAGCAAAATAGATGTCCTGTAAAATGATTTAATACATTCATTTGCGTTTAATACAAAGCTTCATAGACTTTATAGAAAAATCCAGGAGGAAAGAGAATGGCACATTTTGTAACTTCAGGCACAACGCATATTTTTATACTTGGTGTTTTATGGTTCCAATCATGACTCCAATGTCAGAGTTTAGAAATGTGTAATAAAAAAATAAAAATAAATAAATGTAATATAATTACAGTAATATGTTTTAGGAAATCCACATCTGGCACTGACACAAAGCTATTATCATGGACACTTGCCAACCTTGACAGGTTAAAGCTGATATTGAGGTTTGCAAAAATGTAAAACTAAACGTAAAAGAGAATTTACATTGGTTGCTTTATATACGGATTAAAATTTCACCCATTCTATAACATACCCAGGGATAAAGCAGGGCAATGAGATTACTTTTAATTGAAGACAAGACAAGGGGTGAAAGCGAGACGAGACAGTATTAATAAAGCTGTTAGTGTCGATTCCTTGTGCAATTTTCTGCTACATTTCTCATTTTAAAGTTATCTTCTTCAGTTTGTCATCTCCATCTCATTCCTCAGCCTCTTTATCAAAAAGATCATATTCATGATAGAGGCTAAATGATACCCAAAAATCATTAAGCTCAGTAATGTAATTAGGAACTGTTTACAATGGCTGTCTCTCTCTCTGGGTCCAGCTGTGATTGTATTTTGCTGGGGTTATGACTGTTTCTAGGGTAGTGCATTGATTTAGAACGGTGATTAAACTCACCGCAACTACCTGTGTCCTACCAATCAGCATCGAGGATTCAGACCAAACATGGTGTATAAGGATATGCTTAAATCCTTTTCCATGATAATAGTGGACTATTTACAGTCAGCCTTCATATTCCTGGTCATTAGGGAAGCAGAATTCTCGCGAAAGTGGTGAATATCGCAGGGGAATATATTCAATGCACAAAAAAGAAAAAGCAATTCACTGTTCTACAACAGTATGTTTTATAAAAATATGTGGGCTAACAAACAATGTAGGCTAACAGAGAGAGAAAGAAAGAGACAGAGCAGAGACAAGGCTCATTTAAGCATGTAGGGAGGGAAGACTGGCCAGTGTGGTCCAATCCAACAGACAAGCTACTGTAGCTTAAAAATAGGTATAAAAATACTATATAATCATAGTGAACACTGACATGTTGCACCTCATGTAAGAATGATAGAAAAAACAAGGGGGCAAAAACATAATTTTATCATTAACAGATTTGTTAGATATGATACTGCAAATGTATCATTACAAGTATTTTGGCAGATGCTCTTATCCAGAGTGGATTTTTTAGACATTTATCTCATTCATACAATTGAGCAGCTATTGGGTTAAAAGCCTTGCTCAGGGATTCAGGGGTAGCAGCTTGTGGCTGGGATTTAAACTCAAAACCTTTAGATCAACAGTCCAATACATTAACCACTAAGTTACACCTCCCTAATGCTTAGCTTATTGCCAATATAAATCTAAAAAGGACATTTTTATAAGGTTGTTGTGTGTAACAAATTGTATGTGACCAATGTATAACTAAAGTATACTAATGGCCAACTATGGGATACAATCTGTCAATACAGAAATTCCAATATTTGTCTTAATAGTGTGACTTCTGCTCTGTAAATATAGCTGCTACGGTACTGTCAATCGCTTCAATAATATATTCCTCATATTCTCAGAGTGAAAAATCCCCCAGTAATGAGAAAAAGAAAAACAAAGCGACCAGGTCCTGGCTCTGACTGGACAACGGATTAGCATATGAATCTGCAGTAATTTGAAGAATCCCAGTAGACCTGAGGAGGCACAAAAACAGGCAGCTGAGGATTATAGCGTACTGACACAAACAGAACAGGATGGACCTGTTCTCCTGTGGGACCATGGGATAGCGAGGAAGCAGTCCGGCCTCATGCAAAATTCATGGAGGGTACAAAACACAAAATCACGCACAAAGCTGAACCGGACCGAGATGTTCCACTACAAAGGTTCTCTTAAAAATGTATCAAGCTTCTCTGGTTTGTTCAGCGGCCATGTGTTCGTTCTTGACTGAAATCTCATAAAATCTGGACCAAATGTTTCCCTTATGCATTGCTCTGTAGATCCTCTCACGTCGCTATTTTTAGTTCCGTTCTGTTAGCGCATTTGAAAGAAGCAACTTCAATATGGGGCAGGATTATGCCTCAGATGGTACTGCTGCCGTAAGAAAGAAAAAAATGCATAGCTTTATTCCAGCAAAAAGCTCAACAATAGAAGTTTTGGGAATCGCTTCAAAAACAGATGCGTACACACGAACGCGTTCTGCATGTGCTCAGATGATCAGATATGTATGCAGCAAAGGGTCAGGCTTCATCTTTCTGCTTAGCTAAGCTGAGATCCTGCCTTCACATTCCTCTCACATCTCTCTTTCTCTCTCTCTCTCTCTCTCTCTCTCTCTCTCTCTCTCTCTCATTAGCTGTACATACAGAGCGAGCTTCCAGCAGGAGCTAACATCACGTTCAGGAAAGAGCAAAGGCGCTGAGTAAAAATGCAACGGCATCTCCTGTGGGCGCTGAGTGACTGAAATTTCCTCTAAATCTTTAATGAGCCGGAAAGCTTCTCCAAAGAAAAGCAAAGTTACTGAATCTGGAGGGCTTCTGCTGATCAATTAACTCGCTTTCAGTGAGGAGGAGGGAGAAGGAAGCACCTCGAGTGTACACACTTTAATAGCGGCTTAATGGAGTAGCAAACATGCTATATCGAATATATGGCTCGCATTACTAGTCGAGCAAGCGCGCAAAGCGAAAGTTGGCGACCTGGCTGTACGTCCTTGAGCGAGCCTGACTCTGCTGGTTAAGTATGGCCACGAGATTCTCATAGATTTTGATAAAACAAGGTACACGAGTATCAGTATTAGAGCTTTGGGACCAATATTCATAAAATACTATTTACGCTTTTTGCTGTAATTACCATGACTTCCTCAGTCCTCTCCGAAATATGGTGTGTAAAATAACAAGAGATTATTGTGTAAAGAGGGAAAGGTCCCTTCCGAAGTGCCAGAAGGTCTGTGCTGTTTAAAAGTGCTTGGCCCCCGAATGTCTGAATACAGAGTGGTCTGATGGTCAGTCAGCTTTTATTGATCTGGGGTGAAAAGTGCTGACACATACACATACACAAACACACACACACACACACACACACACACACACACACACACACACACACACACACACACACACACACACTTCTTCTCTTAAAAGCCCTCTCTTGTGTATTTTGCTTGTAAAGCCATCTCCAGTTAACATTGTGTATTAGCATGCATGATGACTAAGTGTCTATAGGCTGTCTAAGAGAATGGCATCAGAGTCTGGTTTGATAGTGTTATTAGGGTTAAAAGAAAGCTGCCGTACCACCAAAGAAATTATTAACAATTTCCCAACCTGAATTACATTACATAACATACGATGTGGTATTAAAAATGTTTCAAAACTAGCTCTTCTTACAAGAAAGTACTTTATTTATCTAAGTTTTCACACTATCACCTTCAAATTATTCCACTTGCACAGCAATACAGCGCTCCCTACTTTCCTGCCACTTCTGGAATGTGTCCTGGAATCTTTTTTTTCGAAGCGTGTCAAACATCTCATGCGATTCGCGCTGGATCTCCGCAATGGTGTCAAAATGACCAGTTTTTAGCTTGATCTTCATCTTTGGGAACAGGGCGAAGTCTGCAGGACACAAATCTGGCGAGCAGGGTGAGCGCGAATGTGCGTGAATGTGAGAACGTTCATGTGGATTGTTTCCCCGACGATCATCATGCACAAGTTGAGCTCATTGAAAGTCTTCCTGATGTCTCGTCCTCTTCTAATAAAGTTCTTCCGCTCTTAAAGCATGCGTGCCATTCAAAACACTTGAACTTGAACGACTCATTGCAGCATCACTGTATGTCGAATGTATGTCTTTGTGGCAGATTTGCCCAGTTTCACACAGAATTTCAAATTTTCTCTTTGTTCTAACCTGCTGTCCATGACGAAATCGCAGACGTTATCAGATTAACCAGTTAACCAGTTAACACTGTTATTCTCGAAACTTTTTGATACCACCTTATAGTACATGCATTGTGTCTAATTACACTAATTGTGTGCATAGTGAAATGATATAACAGCTGGTTAGAGCTGTATTGTCATTATTCCTTTGAAGATTGAGATTGTTTGCTGCTCTGATGTCAGTTGGGGACATTGCTCGTGCAGTATTAAGAGGAAAAGGTCAATGGCCTCTAAGAAACTTGATAACAGGCAGATTTTGCTTCGAAAACAAACAAGCAGGAGCTTCTTTCCCGAGTCGCAGTATCATGTTAATGAGAAATCTTATTGGAGACTTCTTGGCGACAGAAAAAACAGGACTCCACATTGCACTGAGATTCAGCAGAGGCTTGGCTCAGCATAAATACAGAGCTACAAGTTGACGAGCACAATGTCATCGATGTATTAGTTTATTAGTTTAGTCTACTCTATTTGAGTAGCGTATACAGATACAGTATGTGCATAAGAATTAAGACCCATAATACTAAAGTGCTGCTGCATTGCTGCCTTTAGAGAGATAAAGCGAGAGCTACTGTAGGTCCCATTGCCTGTTAATCAAAGGTGAGTTGTGGGTAGAAAACTGACCATCATGTCATTGAAAGTGTGAACCAAAGAAAAACTCTGAAGAATATATTGTGGAAAATGACATGATTTTTATAATAATATATGCAAGTCAATCATTGCAAATTTTTTTTCTTTAAAGGAAAAACTTGCTGAAGAATTTGACACATAATATAATCCACATATTCTGTCTAACAAGAGTCTTCTGGTCCATCCCTGCTGTCCAATGAACTGAAGCATGAAAAGCTTTGACTTTTCAACACTCAGACTTCACCAGCACTCTTCATATCTGAAAGTTCTAGTTCAAAGTGTCTCTATAAATACTTCTTTTTTTCCCCCCTGGAAATGTATTAAAGCAAATGCACATGCCTTTCAAAAAATCAGTTTCAGTGGCCTGTAACAGTCCAGTTAGTCAGTGCTTTCCAGCCCACGTGCCACATGGTACCCGCTGAAGAGGATGACGTTGTCTAGTAAATGCTGTCCAGACCAACCCCAACGCATTTCATTCTTTTATCCCTATGAGCTAAGCGTGTGAATTAGCGCCCCGTCTCTGAAAGCACTCTGTCTGCGGCTCGCATTGTAGTAGCAGCCCAGCTGGACCAATCCTCCATCCGATTATTCTCTAATCAGACCACTGGCTGAATGCCAAAAATATCAGTGGTTCGAGTCTCTGGGGGAGATTAACCAGTGATACTGTCCTTTACCAACCTGCGCTAGTGCTGACACAAACATCAACAAACTACCATTAATAAATGTAATTTTATAATTTTCAGCAGTCAATTTATAAATACAAAGAAAAGGCCTTGACTGTACCTTTCTTTGTCTGTCATCCATGGCTTGTTTACCTTTAATGCATTCATCTTCAACTATGTAACTTCAAGCATACACTATATGGACAAATGTTTCAGACATAAGATTCGTATGGGCTTTTTTGACATTGCATTCTACATTTAGTCCCCGTTTGCACTTAGATTAACCTCCACTCTTCTGGGAAGATGTTCCACTAGATTTTGGAGTGTGCTTGTGGAGATTTGTGCTCACAAGAGTGAGGTGAGGAGGCCTGGGGTGCAGCTCAGTGTTCCGAAACATCCCAAAGGTGTTTAATAGGGTTGAAGTCAGAGCTCTATAGCAGGCTACTTGTGATCTTCCACTCCAGCCATGTAAACCATATGTTCATGGTGGAACAGGTTTGTGTCTTGTAGTTCAAGTGCAATTTGTGGTAACAGATTAGGGAAGTACCACATATGGCTGGAATAGGCAGGTGTCTTAATGCTTTTGTCCATATGGTGTAGTGCATTTAAAGTAATACTACACTCACATTACTATGTAATAGTCGACCACCAACGACACAAAAAAGAGCATTCCTTGAGTGTACAGTATCCTCGAGGTAGATTTAAGTAACCTTTTTTTTTTTGTCCTATGTGAAGCTGTTATAAAAACACAGTTTGGATGGAAATCCCACAGCGATTTCCAAACCCAAACCCAATTATAGGGCTTGTATGTAGTAGATCACAGTAAGTCAGTATATAAAAATAAATAATAGCTGTCCAGTTTGAGTGTTCCGTCGGCGTAAATCCTAGCCGCAGGATTCATGTTTAGTAAGGTATTCAAGTCCCGCAATACGCCCCGGGGCTCGCAACGGAGACTTCACACTTCGCATTTTTTTTTTGCCTCAGGACATGCTCCCAATAAAGCTGCTTGTTTAGTGGCATTAATATAGCCGATTGGTCCGCGAAGTAGCTTTGTAAATAGCAGATTTGAAAAGAAATCTGTAAACACAAACCAGAAACTAATTTCACCGCACGTGCCTGGTGTACCGATAATCCGAATTATGCGTCGGCGATCAGCAGTGCATAATGTATCGCTTGTTATTCCATATAGCAAAGCCAGACCTTACAGGATGCATAGAACTTTAATAAAGCACGCTTTATCGAATCCTGGGAGGAATCTCACGTGCCCGCTCACTGTGCAACGAAGGTGTTGATTACTTTTCTAGAACCGCAGCTATGACACTAATTCGAAGGAGATTCATATTAACGCGCCTGTTTTTTTTATACTTTCTAGAAACAATTCACTTGAATGCTAGACACTTTCTGTGATCCAAAGATAATAAGAAGTAAAAAATACGTGTTGTGAATTAAAAAATAATGTAAAGTTGTTGATAGGACGATGCTCTCCGTCCCGTTTAAGGAAGGAGTCTCCAGTTTTAGTGAAAACGATGAGGGGTTTTGGCCTTCGGTCCACACTGAGATGCCGTTTTCAGTCAACAAAAACGTAGCTAAGGTTTTTCTCCAAAGTGGATACATTTGAAAACGTAATTTTCGGGTCTCAATGTGGATTGTGAAAATTGAAGGCTTTCGAAAACAATGTCACGACGTTCCAAAGAGTGGGAAAAAGTCAATAAACGTCGGGGGGAAATGATGTAGGTTGAAACGTCTTATGTTTTGCTCATGCGCACTACAGCGACGGAAGCGTTTTTAGACGTTTCAGTGTGGATGAGCAACTTCTGGGAACTGATCGAAAACGAAAGTGCGGACGCAGAACATTTTTCGACAAAAACGCCGTTTTCAAATTTATCTGGATTGGCATAGATGTAGCCATAGTCTTGTTAGCCATTAAATGGCTGGCTACTATTTATATACCGTATTTTTCGGGACTATAAGTCGCTACTTTTTTCCTATGCTTTGAACCGGCTTAAACAACGAAGCGGCTAATTTATGAATTTTTCCTGGGTTTTTCCTGGTTTCACAAACTTTAAGCCAAAAAACTGAGCAAAATAACATTAGACCAATGAAATTTTCGAACGGAAACGAAAAAACGCACCTCACCTGTGTTCTGAGCTGCACGGCTTCGGGAGAAAAAAAGTTTTTTTTAAACTCACGACGATGCCAAAAGATAAACTCCCGAGAGAAATAGTTGTGAAAGGAAGGAGGAAGACAGTGAACAATAACTTTTTTGGTAGGCTACTGTTTAGATACAAGCCGTTGTAACGCGTTGAGTCTGGGTCAAGGGAGAGCTCGAGTTGTAACTCCAGTTGCAACAGAAATCATATAAGCACAGACAGGTTTCCAAAACTCGTGCTTTTTTATTTTTCTTGGCAACAGCGTTACGGGTTAGTCAAAGAAACTTAGAAATCAGCATCAGAAAATAATAAGGACATATTCCTCGTCTTGAACACACGCAGTAATACTGGAAAAATGCAGTGGCATGCTATTCCCAAACTACCGCTCTGCTCTTAAAGGAAGCGCAACATATTTCACCCGTTACACCGTGTGTAACGTGTCTTTCGTTAAAGCCTGTGTAAAGTTCATTAGTGTAGACACTTACACGGCTTATATATGGGTGCGCTTTATAGTCCGGAAATTATGGTATGTGTCCTATAACATGCATGATTTTAAGAACTTGTCTCCGGGACGTTTCTTGACATTAGATATAACTATTAATGGATAAAAAGCATATTTTTTATTACATTATATTACCCATTTCATTGGGTAAATTGCTGTGATGTAAGCGGAATAAAACGCTTTAGAACATGGTGCTGTTTGAGAATAATCAACTTCAGGATGGAACCCTGAACTCATGTCAGATGCGCATTACACCAACCCCGATTATGAAATATTTGCCTTTAACAGCACGGCCCGCTAAACCCGTCATGTTTTATCTCTGATTTAATATATTGCGAGACAGAGATGATTGCGCGCTATTTCCGTCCGAATCCCTGCCTCGCTAATAAAACCGGCCTCTCGTGTATACTTCGCCTTTCAGTGCATATACTGTACATGGCACAGCACCAAAGCTGTCACGCAAGCTCACACGGTGCTGTGGCAGAGGCAGCTTTTAAGCACATCAGAGAGGAAAAGAGATTACAGGACACTGATGATGGCTGGAGCAGATACCTGCCATCATTGCGTTCTCACAATCGCCTTCGATAAGACCACAGAGTTACGGCTCATATGGGAATTCACGAGGGAATTGATGTATCCAATATAAGGTAGCATAAACAGGGTTAATTAGTTAAACATGTGATTGGGGGAGGGGGGGGGTTGTTTGTTTTATAAAATTATCTGTATGAACCGTGTTCTCATCAGTGAACACATTAAGTTCATGGCAATCTGGCTGTGTTTTGCATGCATGTGTATGTGTGTGTGTGTGTATGTGTGTGTATGTGTGTGTGTGTGTGTGTGTGTGTGTGTGTGTGTGTGTGTGTGTGTGTGTGTGTGTGTGTTTGCACATAATCTGCTCTTTTAAATATTTTATTTAATAATTTCAGGGTCCTCCAGACTCTTTTTATATATTTTTTGACTGATATAGGGTTATACACATGCCGCAAAATGCCGTTCCAGGAAATTTTCAAGGACTCTTCTTTTTTTTTTTTTTACACAGAGTACATCTTCTGTGTACAAACCAATTCTTCATTTACATTCCTTAAACACACCTGGATATTACAGTTTGGTTGAAATATTTTCAATGAATATACTCAGGGTGTCGTGCAAGCAATGACGTGTGTGTGTGTGTGTGTGTGTGTGTGTGTGTGTGTGTGTGTGTGTGTGTGTGTGTGTGTGTGTGTGTGTGTGTGTAAATGCATGGGGAAGAGGGGCAAGCACTGAGGTCATGGTTTTGTACACCAAAATCTAGGAATATCTGACAGTTTTAACCTTGCAGGGACATTTGGCTGGTCGACATGAGAAAAACAATGTTTATTTTATTTTTGTTTAATAAAAGAATGGATGACCCTTTTTTGTGTGCATTATATCACTTTTCATTATAAGCAAATCGGATTTGTTTTCACCTTTTATTTTTTTTGTGAATTTTTATTTTTTCTTTGAAGCTGTAAGTCTGGGATTAAGGACCACTTGACTACAGCAATTATGTAACGATAAAAATAAATAAATAAATAAATAAATAAATAAATAAATAAAAGCTTAGGCATGAGTTTAACACTGAATGTGCTAAGTCAAGGCCTCAGGTCACATGGGGTTGGGTAATATGATCAAATCCAGTAGCACGGGTATCATTCTTTTAGAACTATTATTATAGAGGTTTGTATTCATTTATTTATCATCAGTAGCTGTTTCTCTGGGTCAGGGTCACTGTTAATCTGGAACATGGATAAACATCTGGAATGGGGAACAACACCATCACAGGACAATCTGCATGCATTGTCACACGTTTTGTAAATATGAAATAAGCATATAATTAAAAGATTTGATTTGGGTTTTCAGTGCTAGTTTTTTTTTGGCAGGAGTAGGTTAAATATTGCGATATATGAGAAGCAGAGCATGAAAGTAGTGATATCATTTTGAAAATAAGGCCAGATTATGAATCTCATCTATTCAGTTGTGTGCAGTGGCTTGTGTGGAATCTTAATTGTCTAGGTCATTTGCCCTAGGGCACTTTTTTCTACTTCTGACAACCGTGTGTGTGTAAGAGCGAGAAAGAAAGATATATAGAAAGAATGTGTATATATACCAGAGTGCAGAAGCGCTCAGGTGGGTCTCCGCACGTGATGTCTGGCGGCTCCACTCGGATCTGCATGAAGTCCTTCATGGCAGCGGGTCGAGGCTGACATGCATAATGCTCCCACGTGGGCCCGTCATCCGTGCTCACCAGCGACTTACAGATGTCATACTGGCCCAGAGCGATGAGCACACAGTGAAGAAACAGGCAGACCGGGAGGAGCATGGTGTGAAGTGCTAGGATGGACCAGGATGGGGAGTTTGGGGCGGGGTGAGCGGGTGAAGGAGGTGGAGTCTGTCAGCATCGACACAAAAACGATTTCATAGTTCATTAGCGGGACAATCATCCACTGCGTATTCAGTTTCTTCCTCCCGAAATGAGTTCTATCATTTGCGAAACCTGGGGGGGTGAAAATGGGCGTGGACTCTCTCCTGGTTCAGGATGTAAAAGTCACTTTGAACAAGTTTACCTCAGAATTTATTAACCTGAAAATCTGGCTCAGAAATCCAACAGCTGGTGGAGACATCTCTACATATGGTTTTCTTTATTCATGCTTTAATCGGAAGCCAGAATAAATAGGAAATGTTTAATGTCGTTCGAAAAAAAACAAAAACAATTGTTTTTTCCTGACTGGGGGTCTTCTCTCTCGTCACTTTTCTCGTCCCTGAACAAGGTGTCCCGCTGATGCAAACCGGATGTGAGGCAGGTCCATTAACTTTAAATGGTTTGCTCTAGCTTTACTCACGGGAATTTTGCCAGGAACCAGGAATCATCTTGAACGTCCATATGGTTTCTCGTGCTCAAGTTGTAAAAATTTCTGATGTTGATGTCCGTCAGATTTCCGAGGGTTGCTAGATGGGCTTCATTTCCACATTCTCTCTGGTAAATGATTTTAAAAAAGAACAGCAAAATTAGAGTTTGAGATATATATATATATATATACAGTATATGATCATCCTTAATGCGACACCATTTGCACGTGTATCCTCAACCTTGTTGTTATATTCAATAAAAGTGCTGTTACATAATGGAAAGGTCCAAATGTACAAAAAATAAAGCTACCGCACAAAACAACAACAAAAAAGTTCACTCCAAAGTGCAAAGAGTTTGTTATAGTGCATATATAGTGCATATAGTGCATAATTGATTTGCACAGGGCACAGATTAAAGGGGTCTTCAGGTATTATTCAATTGTGACCCATAATTAATCAGAAGAAAAAATATTTACTGATTCCTTAGTAAAAAATCAGACACTATATGAGGATAGAAAGTGACAGAAAGTCAGAAAAACTGTAAGCATTGATAAGGGGAAAGATTTAGTATAAAATCTATACCAAGCAGAAGGTTCAACTAAAAAAAAGCATGGCTAAAGTGTTCCATATTTCCGCTCAATATCTCTCACTCTCAGAAATAAAGGTACCAAAGTGTACTTTTTCCTGCTTCCTGGCATGGTACCAACAGCACAACAGCTTTTGTCCCTCCAATATGGATCTCTTTACCTGTGAAGGTACATTTGGGACACCTTTAATTAGCAACATCAATAGTCCAATTATGGACCTTGAATTATTTTTAAGATGCACCTTATTGATTTGTCCAGCCATCCCAGGAGTATTCCCAGCTCAGTGTGTCTGAATCCAGCATGAAGCTGATCTTGATGAATATGAATAAATGACTGACAACAATCCTTTTTAAAGATTACATTCTAAAGATCTACATCATGCATCCCTGATGGTTTCACTTCATGTACAAACTAGTGCCTTTGGTTTCCTTTCCATTCTATATATCTAAGAGTGTAAGCATCTAAAGGAATTTTGGGAATGTTTTGGAGGTTTTTTAGATGCAATCCGTTGTCGAAACAGCTTTGTGAAACTTTCCATAGAGTCTAGATCTTTTTTTCTGAACAGATTCGTGCGCCCTGTGTCCATGCGTAAAAGGGTGTCGCGGCGTGCGGAGGCGGCTTCAGGTCATAATACAATAAAAAGTTGGAAGAAAATGTATTTGAAAAAGAACAAGAAAAGAAATGTGCAGCACTTCATCTCACACTTTTTTTTCAACCCCCGAATCCTTAAATTTTACCTTGTGAGAAGTGAGAAGAGCTCCGTCCGTCCATGCGTGCTCTGTTGCAGGATTCCAGCTTGCACTGAAAGCAAGACATCTCCTCCTCCTTTCACGGATGAAGTTCAGATGATGCGTAATCCCTTCCCAGAACACGGCGTTGTGCAATTCTCTGCGCAATTCTGCAGCCCAAATCTTCTTCCATGTAAAAGAGATGCAGATGCGAGCGCGCGCGCGTGTGTGTGTGTGTGTGTGTGTGTGCGTGCGCGAGTGTGTGTGTGTGTGTGTGTGTGCGTTATTGGGCTTGCGCAATAATTGTAGTGTTTGTCGGATGAGTTTCCGTCCTGCAAGTGCGCTCAAGGACGGACAGCGCTCGCGTTACGCAGGAGCATCCCACCCGCTTCTCATTTCTCCATCCTCCTCCTCCTCGTCATCCTCCTCCACTCCTCCTTTCTTCCTCCTCCTCTTCTTACTTCTTTTTCTGCCTTCTTTATTTCTCTCACTGAATCTTTTGCACCTGGAGCCTGCAATCTAATCAGCCGCTCTCCCACTGAATCCTGCTTCTGAGTTTCACATGCCAATGGTTTATCTTTTGTCCTGCTTTGGAAGTAAGTCCACTTCCGCCTGCTCTCTACCTTTCAGTCTTACCTTCCTGGCTGAGTACTCAAAGTTTATCTCCGGCTGGAAGCCTGGGAGCGTCCCAGTGGAAGATCAGACATCCCGCCCTGCTTAAAGGGCCACAGACAAACCTCACATCACTGCACGGAGAACTGCTCAAATAAATATATATATATATATATATATATATGTGTGTGTGTGTGTGTGTGTGTGTGTGTGTGTGTGTGTGTGTGTGTGTGTGTGTGTATATATATATATATATATATATATATATATATATATATATATATATATATATATATATATGTGTGTGTGTGTGTGTGTGTGTGTGTGTGTGTGTGTGTGTGTGTGTGTGTGTATGCACGGAGAACTGCTCATACATATATATATATAATCACATCCGCATAATATACGTGTGTGTATATATACCAGACATATATATAAGAAGTGATTCTTATATATACATATCTACGTTATTCTTACATATGATGACTAACCTGAAATTTGTTTGTATGTTTGTTTGTTTTTTTAAACAAAATTTATTTAGATGTTATTTTTTTATGTAGGATAAATCTTTCACTTGATATTTACAGATTATTTATGTTACACGTGATTCTTATCCCCCCAGTCTGGTCTGTAGTCTCCAGAACCTCCAATACCTGCAAGAAGCCAAGCGTTTGAACCCCCGACAAGCCAGATGGCCCTGTTCTTCACTTGCTTCCATTACACCATCACCTACCGTTTGGGCTCCAAGAACGGAAAGGCGGACGCCCTATTACAGATTAAATCGTTCCTCCCAAGCTGATCCTCAGCCCCATCATCTGGGAGTTGGAGGAGGAGAGTCCAGGCACAGCGCAGGGAGAGCCAACCCCAGCAGGGTGCCAGGAAGGTAGGACGTTCATTCCCGGGCCATACCGTTAGTCCCTGCTGAGATCGAACCATGAGGCTCCAGGTTTCGGCCACTCGGGGAGGAGACAAACTCTCCTCTAGGCCCAGGTACGCTACCGGTGGCCCGGGATGAGCGGGGAAGTCTCACAATTTGTCCAAGGCTGCTCTGTCTGTTCCATCTCTAAGACCCCATGACACTTACCCGCAGGGAAGTTGGTACCCCTGCCTATCCCCTGGGCGATTCACACCTGGGGATTGATTTCATTACGGATATGCCCAACTCGGACGGTAACACTTGCATTCTAGCGGCTGTGGACTGCTTCTCAAACGCCTGCATGCTGGTTCCTCTTTGTGGCCTGCCCACAGCCTTAGAGACTGCAGGGGCGCTGTTCCATCACGTCTTTCGAAACTTTGCTCAGCCTCCTTGAAGAAATCGTGTCCGACCAGGGACCCCAGTTCACAACCCATGTGTGGAAGGCGTTCTTCTGGCACCCACGGGTCAAAGTTAACCTGTCATCTGGATATCACCCTCAGACCAACGGACAGATGGAGCGGAAGATATAGGAGCTAGGACGCTACCTCTGGTCGTACTGCAATCAGGACCAAACAAACTGGAACCGCTTTCTCCCCTGGGCCGAGTAACTTTGTGCGACAGGATACCACCAGCCTGATCTTGTTCCAGTGCGTGCTGGGCTTTCAGCCACTGTTGTTCCCCTGGATGGGTGAGCCATCCAACGTTCCAGCTGTTACGGGAAATCGGACGCATGTGGGAGTCAGCTAACACACAGCTCCGACGTGCCCTCAGAAACACCCAGAGGATCCGCGGAGGTCAGAGGCCACCCCTTACCAACCGGGTGACCAGGTCTAGCTTTCCACCCGAGATCTGCACCTATGGCTACCCTGTAAAAAACTCCGCAGCTCCGGGCCATGGGCACCCCAGGCTAGGGTGTCGAGAACCACCCCTGGAGGAGGGGGTAATGTCAGGGAACTACCAGCCACGCCTCCCCCACTGCACTCAGCACACTCCTCACCTTCATACTAATTACCTTCACCTGTCTCCAATCTACGATCTCCTTTTTTTTTCAGATATTTAAATTTTATTTGTTTATTTTCACTTGTGACGTTAACAAGTGATTTATTTTTTATTGTATTACGTTTTTCTTTTACAAGTGATCAGTTTTACATGTAATATTTACGTGATAAATTTTTTACATGATATTTACATATTATTTATTTTTTATTAATATATGCAAATCATCCATTTCTCATGTAATATTTACATATGATTTGTTATACGTAATATTTACGTGATTCATTTTTCACGTGGTATTTCAAATTGATTTGTTTTAACGGGACATTTTGATACGATTTTTAATAATTTCACTTGTGATTCTTAAAAATGATATTTACATATGATTTGTGTATGTTTACCATGCAATCCTAACAATCAATTCTTACACAGCATTAGTTTTTCCTGTAATTTTTAAACATGGTTTTGCACATCCTTAACCAGGTTTTTGTGTGATTGATTATTTGCCCATGTGATTTTTACATTCCTTTTTTTTTTTTTTATCTGAAATTTTTTTATAAAATTTGAAAAAATTATTAGTGTATTTTGGATTCATTGATGTCACTTGTGATTTTTACACGGGACTTATTTTTTACGTTTTTTTATTTTCACATATTTAGATTTATTTACTTTTACATGCGATTCTAACATACGATTATTTTTTTCATGTGACGTCTACATTTGATTATTGGATTTTGCATGTGATTTTTAAACATGACTCGATTCTCACATTATTAACCATACAATTTGTTTATTTTCTCATGCATTCGCCTCCAGTGATTAATCTTCGATGCCATTTTTACAGGTGACTCATTGATTTCATGTGCAATTCTTGCACATGCTTCATCTATGACTTGATATTTACATCATCATTTTTTGTTCATGTGTAGCTCTAACATAAAATTTATTTTTTTAATGTGATTTTTACATGTGATCTTTTGATTTCAGTGGTGATTCTTACACCCCCCCCCCCCCCCCGATTTCCCACATTTCAATCTGTTTCTTAGAGATTTTTTTTTCACACTTAGTGAAGATTTATATACATTTTTAATCATAATTTCATTTCATTTTATGTAATCTTTTTACGTGATTTCATACATTTTATTTCCTTGACATGATATTTTGCACGTTTCCCCTAATCGGTATGGTGCAACATTTGCTTAAGAAAATAAATGCACACTTGCATGCAAGATAAATAACTGAGTAAACATTATTCAGTGTTATAGTGGAGCATTTGCAATGCTATAAGAGACCATTAAGAGCAGATATTGACTACCAGCAGACTTGTACCATATTGATTTTAAATAAAGCCTGTAATCTCTTACAGGAGAAAATAAAAGCAAAGCTAGTTTTTAATGTGCATTTTTTTAAATATTGCAGATAAAAAACTTTCTTGTGTTTCTTGTATGATTTAGGACGAAGAATAATGTTTAGGAAGCCGACGCAAGGCCTTTGAAGGACCATCATCAATTATAACATAATAATATACAGAGGTGCAAAATGGAGTATACAATATATACAGTGCATGAAGGCATCGCACCTGGGGGCATCACTATTATATGTAGTGTATTTTTTATTTACCCCTGTTTGTGCTGGGGGGGTTGCTAACTATGATCTTGCATACCCCTAAGCAAATATGCAGTTGCACCCCTAATATATATTTATTGTCTGGCTGATGGTATGAGCTGACCTTTTTATAGCATTTATTGCATGAATTGTTTTTAAACACAAATGCTACTGTTTAAGGCATTTAGATACATGTTTTTGTTATAGTATATATTCTTTATTTTTTAAATACTCATTAAAAAATTAAGAAACTGTGCTATTTGACTTCTGTGTCTTTGTGTCACTTGGCCATGCTCCTCAGTATGTAGCTCTATGTTGTGTGATGTAGCACCAGGGTTCTGGAGAAAATCTCATCTGTACTGCGTCAGCTATATATGGTTGAAATGACAATAAAAGTTTCTTAACTTGACTTGACTTGACCACCCAGTCAGATCATCACAGATAAAAATACTTGTACAATGCACTTAATAGCGCTTAAAAAGTTCCTAAAAGGTTGTTTGTCTTATTACTGTAGCTTCCAGAAAGATTTCTACCTGCTCATTTACATAAGAGAGCTTTTTGTTGTAGGGTTCTATGAAGAATGTTAAAGGGTTCTGCAGGAGAAGTCCACATGTTCTTAAAATGTGCCTTTCACATCACTGGCATGGGAGTGTTGCTGTCTCACAGCTCCAGCATCTCTGGTTTGGTCATGCACTTAGATTTCTTCCTGTGCTGAGATTCACCTTATATGGGTTTCATCAGGATGCTATAGTTTTCCCCACCAACATAAAACCTGCTTATATGTGGCAAGAATATGTGTGCACATAGTGTTTTGGGATCTATCTAAGGTGTATTCCCATCCTGTTCCAAGTCTTACTTGGGTTGGCTCTGGATGTCCATGATCAGCATAAATTTCAATTCAATTCAATTCCATTTATTTTCATTTGTATAGCACTTTTAACAATGAACATTGTCTCAAAGCAACTTTACACAGATAATGTTGTGATAAAAATGACTAATATGTTCTTTATAAGTGTAAGTTTGTCCCGGATGAGCGAGCCGGTGGCGACTGTTGCAAGGAAAAACTCCCCGAGATGGCATAAGGAAGAAACCTTGAAAGAAACCAGACCTAAGAGGGAACCATCCTCATTAGGGTGGTACCGAATGTCCATTTATTACAGATACACGATGTTGCGGGTTGCAGTGATGGTGATCAGAAGCAAACTCTAGTCCTGAGTCAGTGTAGCAGACTGTTGACATTAACTACAGTCCAAATCCATCCTCAAAGCTCCTGTTCTCACTCCGGAATTTCATGGAACCACCCAAGGCATTGATGAGAAACTGTCCCCAGCTGCACAGAGTGGCCTCCAATTAAAAAGAACACTATCCAGAGGCAGGCCTGGACAAAGTGGACAAAGATCCAAGGAGGGAAGGGGGGCAGGAACAGTGGTCACTGGAACCTCAGGAGCATGTTTAACTCGACCGAGAGAGAGAGAGAGAGAGAGAGAGAGAGAGAGAGAGAGAGAGAGAGAGAGAGAGAGAGAGAGAGAGAGAGTGACAGGAGAGGGATATGGATTATTATGTGTCCTTATTGTTGTATAAAAGTTAAGGACACTGTGTAGTTGGGGACTCCGGCAAGACTTGCCATGGCAGCATAGCTAAAAGGGAGAACCAGAAGGTAACACAGACATGAGGGATCTCTGGGATAAGAGACAAACCACCACACCACTGTCAACAAACCTGAGTGACCGTGTGAATGTGAGGGGACGACAGCATACAAATATCCCAGTTCACCAAACACTCTATATGCATGATCCCTCCAGATCTGCTCATTTACCTAAGAAAAACCTACTGATAAAAGACTTGACTAAATAAATATGTTTTCAGCTTTGACTTGAACACTGAGACTGTGTCTGAGTCCCGAACACTGGTTGGAAGGTTGTTCCATAACTGTGGGCCTTTATAAGAGAAAAATCTGCCCCCTGGTGTAGTCTTTATTATTTGAGGTACCAACAAATAGCCTGCACCTTTTGATCTAAGTAGGCATGGAGGATCATATTGGTACAGAAATTCACTCAGATACTGCGGCGCGATACCATTAAGTGCTTTATACCTCAGTAGTAGTATTTTATAATCAGTGCTAGATTTAATTGGGAGCCAGTGTCGACTGTGTAAAACAGGGGTTATGTGGTCATATTTTCTAGATTTAGTAAGGACCATTGCTGCTGTATTCTGTACTAGCTGAAGCTTATTTATGCACTTATTCGAACATTTCATAAAAAGGACATTTACTACTTGATTTTCTTTTTAAACTGTTGTTGTCTATTGAAGGAAATGGTTGATTGGCACCAATGTTTCAAAAATGTACCCAGAGTGAATTTGCAACAAATCACATGCTTAAAAAAGTACAAGGAGGACTTTTTTTAAAATTAAATATATATAAAAATAATCAATAATATTATAAATCTTATATATATATATATATATATATATATATATATATATATATATATATATATATATATATATATATATATATTTACAGTACTGTATATTGTATATTTCAATATTTTTATGTTGCAGCCTTATATATCAGTCTTTCAAATTCTTTATTTTTTTCTCATTTTCTGAAAAAACACCCACACAGTCTGAGGCTGCCACCATCATGCTGCACTTTTTAAACGGTTTTGAGGGGTGCATAACGTTTAGAATTGAGGCCAGCCAGTCTTGGTTTCATCAGACCAGAGAATCTTATCAGGTGCCTGTTGGCAAATTCCAAGCGGGTTTCCTTGTTTTTTGCTCTGATGAGAGGCTTCCATCAACCACTCTCCCATATAGCCCAGATCAGTAGAGGACTGCAGTGATGGTTGCCTTCTGGAACTTATTTTTTTACCACAAAAGATCAGTCAGCTCAGTCAGAGTGACCATCAGGTTCTTGGTCATAAGAGTCCACACTTTTTCCATTTGATTATGGAGGCCACTGTTTTCTTGGGAATTAGTGCGGCAAAGTTTTTTTATAGCGTTCCCCAGAACTGTGCCTTGCAAAAAACCTGTCTCTAAACTCTGCAGGCAGTTCCTTTGACCTCATGGATTGAATTTTGCTCTGATTTGCACTGTCACCTGAAGACCTTCTATACAAAATTGTGTGCCTTTCCAAAATCCAAAATGTTGATTTATTAATCTTTTCCATTAGTACACTGCAGAAAGGGTGTAGAAACATCTCAGCTATGATCAAGAAAAATGAAAGGCACATGAGCTTAAATGCTTTTGTCTCAATTCTTATATACATGTGATATTTCAGGGGGTTTTTTGGTGATCAACATTTTTATTCAAATTTAATTACATTTAAGAAACAGATCACAGATCACAGTTCAAAAGAACTATGTACAGACAGATGCCATGAAGCCGACCACTACATCACAGCAATATTTGTCCAACTCCGAATAGTGTTGTCCTTTGCGCCGTTAAGCCTGGCAGTGGTACCTTTCAACAAGACAATATCTCTGAAGAGGGAGCGGATGGTTCTATCCATAACTTCAAAATAGTCTTTTTGGTGGCAGTACTTGCAGCTGATTTGATCCTTTTTTGATGAGTGTTTAAATGTAGAATAGAATCGTCTAACAACAGAAAAAGCAAGGGATCTTTAAATACAGGAAATATGAAAAGAACATTCAAAGTTTCAAAAAGGAACCACGACTGGGCATTCCCAAAACATGTTCATGTAAAAGCCTGCTGTAGATGTATTACATAAATGACAGTAAGGATATTTCAGGTTTTTTAATGTAAAAGAAAAATGACAGACATTTCTGGAATTCTGTTTTCATTTCTTCGACAAAATTGAAAAAAGGGAAGATACTTTATGAATATATATGAAGGATTTTGCAATTATAAATGAAGTGTTAATTAGAAAGTGGTGCTTGGAGGTTTCATTTTAACGTAATTCTGTAACATCCAGTTATAAAACTAAACCGGAGTCATTAAAACTAGTTGAAAATACGCCTTTTTTTCTAGTTGAAACTACATCTTCCAGGTTAGCCGGCGCTGCGCTGACGTCATATATGCGACGGATTTAATTTTTCCCCACCGGGGAAACAACAGTCATGGCGGATGTTATGAATGTCGGTGTGAATTTAGAAGCTTTTTCTCAAGCCATTAACGCCATTCAGGCACTTCGGTCCAGTGTAACCCGAGTGTTCGACTCATTGAAAGATGGCATGAAGAATAAAGAAACGCTTGAAGGACGAGAAAAAGTGTTTATTGCGGATTTTCAGGACAACTTGCAGGCGGTGAACCGGGACCTGACGTGAGTTCAAAACTCTGGTTCAAACCTTTTACTGCAATAAACAGATTTCTGTTATTTTGTGCTTTTGTTTGTTTGTTTGTTTGTTTGTTTGAAGCATGTTCGAGTTTTTGAGTTGTTGTTATGGCCATAAATAAGACTCAGTGACCTATTTATCGGGGGTTTAAATAGTTTCATGCTGCAAATTGGGAGAAATGAACTGAACGTAATTGGTTAAAACATCAAATTATATTTTTAATACTTTTTACAAATATACTTATAATTCTGTATAATTCTATAATTCTATAATTACCTAAATAATATCCTCCACGTGATATATACAGGTTTGAATGTCTTATGGGTTGCCAGATTGATCGCATCGACATTAAAATTGTGATTTTGAGTCAAAGTCAGCTTTTATTGACATTCCCACCATATTTACATTATATTTTACATTTACAGTAAATCTTTTGCAGAAATTCTTATCCAGAGCGATTATCTTATTTATAAAACCAAGCACGTGAGTGTTAAGGGCCTTGCTCAAGGGCCCAACAGTGGCAAATTAGTGGTGCTGGGATTTAAATATCCAACCTTTCGATCGGAAATCCAACATCTCAACCACTGAGCTCCTTCTTCCTCTTATACATATACAGTACAGTGTACTACTATATATTTTACCATATACAGGAGAGTGCACAGTAAAATGAAACACATGAGATGAAGATGCTACACGAGACAACTTAGATGAACAAAAACGTAAGGCAAAACTAATTGAGACATGAAATTTAGTGCAAAAAAGAACAACATAAAACAGTGAGACAGTGAATCCAGGTACATTGTTGCACCGATCAGTACAGAAGTCTGATGTTGGTGCAAATGAATTGTCCATCTAATAAATACTGTACATGCAAAGACTGAATTTTATCATTTTGGATGCCTTTAGAAGTCATCGCCCAAGGTGCATGTCAATATAGATAAACCCATTTCTAAAGGACCCCCAAAGTATGGTTGGAAAAAACCCAAACACACAGCAGCATAGAACCAATAGCAAGGTGTTCTCAAAAGCTCATGCATTCTGTAGTAGTATTAATCATAGTTCAGTTAGAGGAACCCGGCCATTAGGGTTACACAAGCCAGTGCACTAACAGTGCAGGTCCCAAGCCTGGAAAAACGTGGAGGGTTGCGTTAGGAAGAGCATCCAGAATTTCATACCGGATCTGTTGAGGCCCGGGTTACCAACGACCGCCACAGGTATCGTTAGCCAACAGGGTGGAAATTAGGCTACTGTTGCCCGAAGGAGGAGAAGGAGAGGAGGATGACGTCTCCAGAAACAGCACAAAATGGAGAAGTGGAGGAGAGTGGAGGTTTGGGTTGGTACATTAAATGTGGGTACTATGTAGTATACAGCCTGTATAATTCTTCCTGGTTAATGTCCAGATAAACAAAAGATTAGTCAGAGAAGCAACCTGAAAGATTCCTAGATATTAATGAAGAAATTAAAGATCCATATCTTAACATGCACTTGTGAAAGAACAAGGGGGCGAATACTTATGCAAATCTTTCCGATTTTTCTTTCTCCTAAAAATGCACAGTATTTTGATTTGTTGCTCAGATGTTATTTCTCACATTAAATAATCATTTACAGTCATTGGGGTATTGTGTTTAGTTTGTAAGAACTTAAATGAATTGATTTGGTAAATATTAGGAAGGGGATTATAGTGAAGTCTGGGTTTATTAGTTATGGAGTTATTGATGTATTTTTTTAAATAGATTGTTTGATCTGATTTGGCAGCGCATTCTTTTACATGTAAAACTGAGTATCTATTCATAGCACTAATCTTATCTCTCAGGTCGGTTCCTTATTTTTCCCTCTAATACTCATTACATTTGAAAGCGTGTGACTGTGGCTGCGATTGTATGTTTTTGTTTTGTAGTGAGTTGGAGCGTCTGAGCAATCTGGTTGGCAGGCCGTCAGAGAGTCACCCGTTACACAACAGCGGCCTTCTGAGCTTAGACCCGGTGCAGGACAAAACCCCTTTGTACAGCCAGCTTCTACAGGCCTACAAATGGTCCAACAAGGTAAACAAAGCTTTACACAATGATTCTAAGTATATGATGCGATTTTCTTCGTTGAATTCTCCTGTGATGTATTAAGTAAAAGTCTCCCAGGGTGTTTACTCTGAAGTCTGACCTATAACAAGACCTTAATGATTCATCTGAACGGGATTGTCAAGTGAGAAACCAGAAAAATTATCGCAAATGGTGATCTCACCAAACACTTTTTCCCTTTCTCAATTACAAAAAGTCAGCAATGTTAGGAAGCTGGGGTCAGAGCGCAGGGTCAGCCACGATACAGCGCCCCCTGGATCACAGAGCTTTAAGGGTCATGCTCAAGGGCCTAACTTTGGCAATACTGAGGCTTGAACCCCCACGACCTTCTGATCAGAAATCCAGAGCCTTAACCACTGATTTACTCGATTTTTGTTTAGTTTTTCTAGTTTTGCCAAAAGCTTGATTCTGACTGGTCAAAAAAAACCGGAGGATGCTGAGGATAGAACTGTTCGAACAGCCTGAACAAATGGTGGACAGCACCATTTAGGAACCTTGGAGATGTCTTCAGGTTGCAACTAATACAAAGAGCTTTGGTGCAGCTGGTTTTCTTCATCAATTACAAAAACACAGTCACAGGGCATCTGTGAGCTCATGTGTGCAGAAGTGGGCATGTTACGCCCCCACCTGATTAATTGGGAGGAAGCAGTTGTCTCGATTCACATGGATGAGAGTTCGTATCTGTTGGTTTCCCTTTCGAAAGACTGAAAACTAAAGTAGGACCAAAGGAAAAATCCGAGAGAAAGTTGGTGGCTGGATGCTGACAAAGTTGACCATCAAACCAAAAGTTCATTGACGTTCGCCAAGTCCCATTGAGCACAAGCAGATAAGCAGCTCTCTTTGGAACTTTGTAAGGAACCAGACTCTCCTCTGGCTAAGAAGATAAATGCTTATATACTGTTGATACTGTGGTGCAACGGATCACAAAACTCACAATTCGGATCACACTACGGTTCTTGAGTCACGGATCGGATAATTTTTTCGATCAGCAAAAAAAATAAAATAATAAAAGGGGAGGAGTCTATAATTTGCTTCCCATTTATTACAAGTAAAGTTACAGAACGATCCCATACATGCGATTTAAATGATGCAGGAGGCTTAATTTAAGTTCTTCTGCTCCTCCGCTAGCCACTGTTTTTATAACTGATTAACACGTCCCGTGAACACATGACTGCTCTGTATTTCATTCTGCGATCGTAAAAAAATTAAGATAATCCCCAATTGCGTCCCGGGTTCAGCGCAACGTATGAAAACTGTGGTCGAAGGCGATCTACTCTCACTGAAGGGGGATTCTTTTCCTGTAACAGCACATCCAAAAGTCCAGTAGATTGCAACGATTTATTAAATACAGACCAGCGCGTCATTCGTCTTATCCATTTATAGTTACATTTATGGAAACTGCAGACTGAGCAAAATGAATTAGTTCATATGATCATTTCCGTTATAGCCACTCCAGCCAGCTATTTCTCTCACTGCCCCCCTGAAGATAATGAGAGGAGAGAAAAAATGCAGCAGACCTTCTCATGCCTGCAAAAGCTCATTCCAAAAAATGCAAATTAAATAATCTCACTGAAAATTTCATCACATGCACAATTATAAGATTCTTTTTCAAGTATCAACACACAAATCAAGAATAAAGGAGTAAAGGAGTTGGGACTATATGAAGGTTCATTATCTTACACCTAGAGAGTTTTCATTCACTTATTTACTGACCATTCAAAACGCTGAGTCATGTCTTTCGCCGGTGCTATACTTTTAAAAACTTTATGCCATTAAGGAAATGTTATTCTGATTATTGGGCCATAAATGTACTCCGCTTACAGCTTTCCTACTGAGAAGTTGTTTCACCACTGCACAGCTGGTCAGGTCAGCTCAGCTCGATGGGTTAAATGCAGTCCTAAGCATGCTAAAGTAGCTTGTAATGGAGCTTAAGTCTCGAATCAATAGTATATTATCAATAATGTATCCAAGATCATTGGACGGAAGATGCCCGCGTAGTACTTCAGGTAAGTTGGCCAGTATTGGGTTTGAAATATTTACTGGGACGAGTGGAATTCGAACGGACTCAGGGTTTTATTACGCATAAACCATACTTCATAATCCTAAATCACACAAGCTTTCCTGTACACTCCATGGCTTTCCTTGGAGTTAAATACATTAATAAATAACCTTTTTTTTTTTTTACTACAGTGTCTGCACTCGCGCCCTCGGGAAAGCCGTGCAAACTGAACAGAAATCCACCGAAGTAGTATTTCTAAGCGTCCGGATTAATATCAGGTCCTTCAGACAATCCTCTTGATTGTCTGCAGATGGCACCTACCCCTGAGAGCACGCACTCCAGACTCAACAGATGCGGACCTTTTTAACACGGTCGCACCGTTTTCTCAATATCCATCACAGCCAAGTGCCTCGACTCTTTGATCGTCAGTACTTTTGTGCGTCGAGTGCTTTCCGACAGGATTCGCTAAATTTCCTTAAAGGATGCTTTTCTTTTATTCGGCTCCTCTTTGATGTGCTCAGGTGGATACACGGGCATCTGGATTGGTCTTTGATGAATGAGATGTTTAAGTTGCTTTCGGACGCTCAGTGTAACGAGACTTGCCCGATTGATCATCAGATGAGAGTTCTTAATTATAGCGTCTCTGGATCTGCGACTTGATTTTCGGTGTCCGAGGTGCCATCATCTAGAGTTTAACGCTTTTTGACCCCTCGCCATCATAACACAGGAGATACCAGTTTTCGGTCGAAGTGACGGTCTGACCAAATTCAGATCAATGTTGCTTTGCGGAAGAGGACACAGGATGGAAATGTTTGCTTTCTTGCGAACTCGATTTTGCGAGAAAGTGAAAAAAGGTGTACTTGATGGTGAGTGGTAAAAAAATAAAAAATGGAGGTGATGTTATTTATTAAATAGCTGTAGTTAGGGTTGCAAAGGGGCTGGAAATTTAAGGTCATTTTTCACTTTTCATTGAAACGTCATCTGGGGAATTTTGGAAATATTCCAAGTTGGAAGCTTGAAGCCCACTCAGAAGCCCTTAAGTAAGTGTGTATGTGCATGTGATTGATGAATGTGCAGGGTAGAAATTCATCTGAAATTGCAATAAATCTAGTTGTTTTAACCAAGATTATCCAGCAAGAGAATTTTTCTACAAATACATTTAAGTAACCTGTTATAGGCTAACTAAGGCTAAATTCCTAGTTTATTCTCATTAATTCCCATATAAAGTGGTCCCTCGGAACCCACAGGGGTTACGTTCTAAGACCCCCTCTATGAGTTCAGAAAATCCGCAAATTTTGGACGCACGCCCGCAGCCCCTATGGTACCTTAGTGACTTCATCTAGACATTGTCGCTTTCATTCAATATTGAGTTTTTACATTGTTTTAAAATTTGTTAGTAAAAACATAGTTTAAAATGTTATTCCTAACGTTCCTATAACTTTATAGTGCTAGGCTAGTGTTTATTCTCTAATTAGCAGAGAAATAATATGGACTATTTCAGATTATTCCCGAAAATTGCACAATTCCTGTTGGCAGCAATGGTTTCACCCTGAAGTAATGGAATAGTTATGATTCTTGGAAAAGTCCATTGTATCAGATCTTTTCAAGAGTTCATTTGGAACATGCCTATGTGGAGAATCTGTGAGTTTCTATTGGGTTGAGGGTTTGGAAAATAGGAGACTTCTGTGCTTTAGTGATAATGAACTAAGTGCTGCAGTTAGGAGACGCTTACAAACTCCGCAGATCAAAATGTTTGGTCCTATTTTCAATCACAATATCAAAAGAATCTCAATACTTTCATAGTTCACAACATGCCAAATAATCTAAATGCTAAATATATCTTTTTGCATCTTATTATTCAGTCTCATCCGAAATCCTAAAATAGTTAACTAATGACATGACAGTAAATAATTAGATTTAGAACCCCAGGGTGGCAAATCTGTGGTGGATCCAGATCCACAGAAATGCTCTTCCTCTGCATGCCACGCTTCCATTGAGCTGATTTGGAGTGACTGAGATGAAAGTGTTGGATCAATGGCGCTTGTCAATACATCGATCAGGCTGCGTACTGGCGAGTGCAGTTAGTCCTTCTTTAGATGTTTCCCTTCTACGCTCACTTGCCTGTTCACCACCAAAGCAATCCGACCCTTTTATAGAGCATCATCTGATTTCGAATGAGGCTATTCGAGGAAACGTGGTGGAATGCACAACGTATACACCGCTTCTTTCACGTAGAGGCCAAAGTTGAAGTACAGTGATTGTGCTTCTGGCTTGTATAGCGGTTATCCTACCATGGATTATTCATAGTGTCCAACCCCCGGTTGATGGACTACCCTTTGGAGCGTTGTGTGCATCCAGAGGCCCTGCCAGTAGGCCGAAAAGCTGCAGACACGGGACTTGTATACATTCGAGGAGTTTGTTGGCCTTGATCTGCCATGCTGGTTTCAAGCAAGGTGTAGGCGCTTGCTCTGTGACCTACTTTTGCGCATGCTGCACATTTGTGCATCGGATTGAGTATAATTACTTGGTGTAAAAGACTGTTTCTTCCCCTCCTCTTTCCTCTCTCCTTACAATCCCAAGCTAGGGTCAGACCCCACAGCAAAGAGATTTGAGGCATGATTAGGAGAACTCTGCTGGACCTACTTGGTGTGGATGTAGGCACTGAGAAGAGATGCTTTACAGGACTATCGATGCTCCCTCAACAGTTTTTCTGCTGCAGTACAATTCTCCTATACAAACGTGCAAGCACATACACACACACACACACACAAGTATAAACGCAGTCGATTTGTGATGCTCCTGCCGTGCCGATAAGGGCTGGATTCATGCACTGGAGGAGCGCTTTTCCTTTTCCGTTAAATTTGAGAGTCAGGAATTTATCAAACGGCCTTAAACTAAAAAAGTTTGGAGCTCATGCCGGCGTAAGCCAGGTGCACACTGTGTGATTTTGTTCACGACTTGGTCATCTAAGAAGGTCCTAAATTGCCAGCGGAGCTCGTCGGCGAGAAAAAGAACTCCTATTGGTTACTTATCTTGGCGAAAGAGCACCCCCCCCCCACACACACACACACACACAACTGACAACGACGAGTAAAGAGGAAATGCAAAAGACGCTTTTTTCATTCTTTCTCTTGTCTTTGCAACTTAGACAAGATCGATGAAAGTTACTCAAATCCGTTCATCGCCACGGGTGAAAACGCTGCTTGCTTTATATATTCACAGTTCTAGCGCTTCCCTGTTTAAATGCAGAATATGGACTACTGCCACCTGCTGTTTGGCAGAGTTATGTTTTCTCACATAAGCGCAGTACAGACACACAGGTTTTGGTGCGTCAGCGGCGCCTGCCTAATAATCGGCCTGATTTGCAGCACAATCGGCCGATGCGGATTAATAATAATAAAAAAAAGCCCAAAATCGGCCAGATTAATCATTCGACCTCTAATCCAGATTGCTTTGCTGCTAGCTAGCATTAGCGAGAGAACGCGGGTTTTAACGTGCCACGGATCGATGACGTAAAACTTCAGACGAGTCTTTTTCTTGTGTGCCTTGGTTTTTGACTGTCATACAGTCTGACATTATGACAGCTGAGATCCTACAGTGTGACATGGCGACCATGTTCGTACACACTCTGACCAACAACAATATTAAAGGACTATTAAAAATCGCACAGCGTGCGCCCAGCATAAGTCGTTAAAGAAAGCGTCTGATCCGCTTCGCTCTCTTCACCCTTTTAGAGGAACATTGCAGGTATCGCTCTACTTACGATGGGTTAGATACGTTACGACGACCCCATCGTGCGTAAAAAATATAAGTTGAAGATGGTACTATGACTGTGACAGCCTTTCCTGCTTCATGCTGATTTCTAACTTTTATTTTCTGCCTCAAACTGATAGCTTTCCTCTTCTTTTTTTCCACTACAAGCAGGAGACATACTTGGGCGCTTGTAAAACATGCTTTTAGCCTTAAAATTGCTTTTTGAAACAGAAAAAATACACATTGAGACAGCTTTACTCCATCGACCGCTAGCGAGGGTGAGGCATCTTACAGGGCGAGAGATACACTCATTCCCGTCCAACGTATCGTACATCATACGCTGCTGCCTGTGACTGTTGCGTGAAATGTACAACATTGTTACAATTTTGTCATATCAATATCGTCGCTGTGAAATCGAAAAAAGTCGAACCATCGTAACTCAGGGAACATCTGTACTTAGACATCTGTCAGCTCTCTCGGTGACTACTTATCTCCTGCAATTTTTTCAAAAGTTCAGGGTTGCGTCATCTTTCAAGAAATCGGACCCGACCGAATGGATTTATGTATGTAAGCAAGCTAGTAACGGTTTCCATTAAATAGAAGCATGTCCAGCCCTCGGCTACATCCTGCCACTCAACATCGCATTGTGCCCATTTGGGTTATCTGGAGAACTCTCAAGGTCTATTCCTACCTCAGGCCCTTGTTTTATTAAACAGGCTTGTTATTTCCCTCCACTTTAGCTAACCTAAGGTGATTATGGGTTCTTCAAAACCTTTCATCATGACAATATTTTCTAGGTTGTGGGAAAAACCTTTTGATGAATCTACCATATTTTTCGGACTATAAGCCGCTTCTTTTTTCCCACGTTTTGAACCCCACGGCTTAAACAACGAAGCGGCTAATTTATGGATTTTTTCTGGGTTTTTCCCGGTTTCACAAACTTCAAGCCAAAAAACTGAACCCCATAACATTAGACCAATGACATTTCCGAACGGATGTTGTGTGTGTGTGTGTGTGGAGGGGGGGTAGAGACGATAAACGGAGGCGGAGGGAAAACTCGTTTTTTAGTATCACTCCTGTACACTACGTATCCCTAAACTTTAAAATTTTTACTTTTTCTTCTTTGCTTATCTTAATTTTTGTCACAATCTTCGCTTTCTGGCTTCACTTCGCCATCTAGCAGCGGCATCTCGAGCTCGTACCTCAAATTTTTTTTACAAATCGACCTAGTGACCGCTCGTACATTAATGCACTCGTAGGTCAAGGTACCACTGTAGTTGTGAAAGGAAGGAGGAAGACAGTGAACAATGATTTACCTGGTCGGCTACTGTTTAGATACAAGCCGTTGTAGCGCGTTGAGTCTAGGTGAAGGGAGAGCTCACTAAAACTCCAGTTGCATGTAAGCACAGACAGTGCTTTTTTATTTTTCTTTGCAACAGCGTTATGGGTTAGTCAAAGAAACTTAAAAATGAGCATCAGAAAATAAAAAGGACATAATCCTCGGTCTCCACACACGCAGTAATACCGGAAGAATGCAGTGTCGGTCTTTTCCCAAAATACCGCTATGCTCCTAATAGAAGCGCAACATATTTCACCCATTACACCGTGTGTAACGTGTCTTTCGTTAAAGCCTGTGTAAAGTACAATAGTGTAGACAGTGGCTTATTTATGTTCAAAATAAAAATATTTGTCAAATTCAGTGGGTGCGGCTTATAGTCCGGAAATTACGGTATTTAGAGTTCTCAGGGTAAAAGTAAAAAATAAATACTCGATTCAAAAGTTGACTGAAATGTTTCTTTTGTTATTCGGCTTTTGTTTTTCCAATCGTGTTCCATCTTGAAAAACAGATAGGCTCAGTAAATGCAGCCAACAGATTAGATTTTCCTTTCCTGTACAGTAATAATAGCTTCCTTCCCGATAAAAATCTTGCTCTGTCTTTTTATCAGTGTTTTTTTTGTGTGCACGTCTCTTGCGCATGACAGGGGAGCCACTGTATCATTGTCAATTATGTCGAGGCTGTCGGGAAGGGAGGGAGTGCGTAACGGCATCTAACACTGTGATTAACGTCCACTGCTACCGGCTGACTGAGAAACGCAGGCACCGGCTAACACGGAGCCAGTTAAGAGCGTGCTTATCTGTGCTTTTGTGCACAGGTATGACATTAGATAGTTAGCCTCAGCTATTTCTGCAAACAGACTCCTGCTGGCCGCTTTGGCAGGTGCCGTCGCACTCCGGCGAATTATGAGATGAGCCACGTTAATACTCAGATAGCTTGCCGAAGGTGGCGAAATTTCCTCCTGGTTTGGAATTCGCTTGGAAATCTTTCCTCGTTGATGCCAGTAGCTCCAGCTACTCGACAAATGCCTGATCAGTCAGCTCAGTTATCATTCCAACAGAGTTCTGCTCTGTAGAAGAATGTGTACATGTAACTCACTGGCCAAATCTTTTGTTCATGTAAATCGTCAAATCCTTCACGCCAAGGGTCTTGATTTAAAGAACCACATTGTTTTAGGGTTCATTTCCTATTTGTGGTGGAAGTAGCAGGAGAGTGTGGTTAACTACAGCTCAAAAGGATGTCTTTTCAAGATTTCCAGAATCTCCCTCTTTTCCAGTGCATGACTCCTTTCTCCTTTTTCTGGAGCTCAGTTTCTTTACTTTATTTCAAAGCTTTGGCTCATTTGTCTCTTCCAGGATCTGGCATCTCCTCTTTCTTCTTGGACTTACATCCTTTACTTCTTTAAAGGTCCTGGCGTCTCTTCTGTCCTTCCTTTGTTTTGGACAGTTTAGTATATTTTTTTGTGTTTTTGTGTTAAAGGACCTGGCATCTCCTCTGTTTTCCAGGACTTACCCTTTACTATGTTAAAGGATTTGATGTCTCCTGTGTAGTCTAGAACTTAGACCTGTTTTTATGTTAAAGGACTTGAGTTTTTTCTGCTTTGTCAGGGCTTGTCAGGGCCCCCCTTCATGGCCTTAGCTCTTTCTACCCTTTTCTGACCCCTCATTCTTTCTCCTATTTAAAAACTCAGTGCTTTCTCTTCTTCCAGATATTTGTAATTTTCGGTTTCTTCCAGGCCAACGTTTCTTTGCACATCTTCCAGCTTAGCATTTTTGCTTAATTCTTAGTCTTGGCTCCTATGTTTTGTTCCATGGCTTTGTCCTTTTGTCCGTTTCCAGTGTTTGCCTCCTTTTTCTTTTTCCAGTGCTCGGCTCCTTTGTCTTCTTCCAGATCTAAGGCAATTTGTTTTTTTTTGCTCTCTTCATGGCTTCTTGGCATTTTTATTATTTTTTTGTTCTCCTCTGCCAGCACTCTACTTCTATCATCTTTCTGTCCAACTCCTTTCTTCTCCTCCAGGACTCGGCTCTCTTTCACTCACCCTGTTCTTGGCTCTTTTAATCTCTTCCAGACCGTGGCTTATTTCTGAGCTTGCTGGAGTCCTTTATTTGTACCAGTATCAGTTCATTTTGTTTCTTTCAAGCCTCTGTGTACATCTCCTTCTTCTTTTCTCTTTTCACTAATTCTGGAGTTGGGTTCTTTTTTCTGCTTCTGGTTATGACTACCTTTTTTCTTTTAGCTGTTCAATGCTTTTTTCTTCTTCTTCCAGAGAACCAGATATTGACAGGGTTTTAAATACTTTCTACTGTTAGTGTTTCAAGCTTTTTTTTTTTTTTTATTGTCCATCATCAGCCAGATTCAGTAAAATGACTGAAAACACTGCCTTTTTACTTTAGCTTTAAAGCATTCATTTCAGATGAGACCATTATTCTGAAAACCTACTTAGTCTATCTAGGTCTTAAATGAGACATTTCAAGTGTTGTACATCAAAATCTTAATTATAGTACACTGGCTTGTTTGATGTTCCCCTGTCTGTTCTTGCATATTCATAAAACTGAACAGATGGTCTTAACATTTGTTTTTTAGGTAACTGCTTAGCATTTTTTCCCCTCTTTTCTTTTTTCTTCCGAAAATACTTAGCTGCACATTCTGTTTGTTACGGAATGTAACTAAAATAATATTGTGATTCTTTTTTTTTTTTTTTTTTCTTGACTCCAGAACCCTCTGCTCTGATGATTTACCTTCTCAAGGTCACATTGCCGAAGGCAGTGTACATGTTTCCATATCAGCGCCAACTGGCCTGCACAAGGCACCCAGCTAATGAGTGTTCACATCAAGACCTTTGCAAAATCACTAAGGTGGAAATTTGCTTAAGCATGAGAGGAAAGGCACCTTCTCAAATATTGTACTTTAGCTCATTATTTCATATAGTTTAGTCAGCATGCATGCTCATTGTATTTCCTCTGAAAGCACCAAGGTTACTTTTACACTTCTACCACTTTGGAAATGTTGGGGAATCTTTTAGAACAATGACTACTACTACTTTTTGTGTTTAAAGGTATTTGGAATTAGCTAATAGTCCCCACAAAAGTCGCACCAGAAAAGAAAACCTCCTGTGGCCAGTTGTAGGCTTTAATCATGTGTTGAATGTAGCTGTCAGAAGAAATAAATGGCGAGCGTATAGCCCAGCACTCACGTCCAGATCAGAGTACAGCAAACTCGCCATCACAACATGTTTCAGCTATGTGGTTAATGATGGAGAGCACAGCCGTCGATCGCTGTGCCAGGCAAGACTAATAGGTCGCACCAGCCTTAAGATCAGTTTGGCACAGGGGGAGGAAGACTGGGAGGGGGGTAACACATAGAGAGCAAGAAAAAAAACGAAAAAACTGTGACCTTTTGAAAATGTGCTGCTCTGAGAAAAATGTTTGATGGTGTAATGTTGCAAGCTTGGATCCCTTATTAGTTTTGCTAAGAAAAGAAGACAAAGTTTAAAGAAGAGCATGCTCTGTTTGGCTTGGCCTGCTAATTCCTCGTTAAAGGAGCAAGGAACCAGGCCAAACCTTTGATAACGGATTTCCTTATAGTGGATATGATAGTGAAAAGGAATGCATTATTCAGATGGAAGAGATTATTGTTAAAAATGAATGGGAAAGTAAAATAATAACAGACATTTTATACAGTGCAACCTCGATACTCGTGCGGGGGGGTGGGTGGTTGGTGTTACGTTCTATGAACTGTTGCAAATAACAAGAAAATGGCGAGGTTTTGACTCTCCTTTTGATGGTTCCTTTTTAAAGTGAAATTGTACATGTACTGTAAACTCAACAAAAATTGTGAATTACTTGTCATAAATGTTTTATTTACTACTTGAAATTAATAATACGATAATAAAATAGTTTTTCAAAAATTATGTAATTTATTAGTGCAAACTCTGTTTTGAAATGTTACTCCGAACTTCCGAGCCACTTGCGGCTTTACGCGAACTATTTTCTAAGAGTTCCTCTTAGTCTGGTTCCAAATGAAAAATCGCCAACTGTCGAGGTGTCAAGGTCATGAGTATCGAGGTTCCTGTGTGTGTGTGTGTGTGTGTGTGTGTGTGTGTGTGTGTGTGTGTGTGTGTGTGTGTGTGTGTGTGTGTGTGTGTGTGTTTTTTTTTTGTATTATATATATTATATAATATATATATATATACACAGTGGAACCCGGTTATGTCGATGTCCTAGGGGGTCGCCAAAAAGCATCGAGGTAACCAATGATCGAGATAAACGAAAATCAAAATGGCGGCAATATATTAACGTGCTTGAAATTTCTTTATGTACATGATGTGCGTTAATAAATGAGAATGTGCATGCACGTGTTTTTGAAGGGTTTTTTTTACACAACAGCGTTGCCGCGATTTGTTTGATGAAGGCATGCTATAAAAATACATACAGTACATGTTTATCTGTCAGGAATCCACCTGCCACGCCCCCTTCGGCCCCCTTCAGCGTGTCAGGTGCTTTCTCGGCCGCTTTCTCTGAAGCTCTCGGCTTCAATCGCGCACATATGGTGCTCGTTTATCATCATCACCAGCTCCTATTTAAACTTCCACACTCTCACTGTCCGTTATTGTTGGTATATGTTGGTTCACGGCGGTCGTTGTTATCGCGCATGCGTATCCCGGTACGTGTCTTCCCACCGGCACTCTCTCAACGGCTGCGCTTATATATATACATATATGTGTATATGTATATGTGTATGCATGCATGTATGTATGTATGTATAATATATATATATGCGTGTGTATATATGTATAATTCCAAATGAAAAAAATATATGGTTCCTAATGAAAAGTCATGAACTATCAAGGTCATGAGTATCTATCTATCTATCTATCTATCTATCTATCTATCTATCTATCTATCTATCTATCTATCTATCTATCTATAATTGAAACTCGCTAAACTTTTATTAGTAAGACCAGTAATTTGTGACTAATATTTTACTGTATATGTAGATTGATTTTTTCCTTCACCAAACTGTTTCTCAAGCAGTTCAGAGACCGAATGAAGTGAATACTTCCTGAGACTCACATAGAATACAGATTAACATGGCAGAGGTAGAGCTGCATCTTCCTGGAGACAGAACAAGAAAACAAGGTCTGGTTTTATTTAATCGCTTTTTAATTGCTCAACAAAGACCTGTTTGTGAAAGAGCCATGCGTTAGAAGTCAGAAGGCACTCAAGTAAATTAATGATTTGCTGTCTGTCTGAACCAAAGAAATAAAACCGAACTATTTGTTCCATATTGATTTGCACAGTATCACGTTTTTCCATTGTATTGTATTGAATCGTTTTGTGTCGAATCGAATCGAAATCGGATCACACTGCATTGCAATGGGGTGAAGCGCATCAGTAGCTGCTTCATATGTATTTTTTATGTATCGTATCATTGGATATGCATTGAGATGTGAATCACCTTGAAGTCATGAAGATGCACATTCCTTGTGTGTGTGTGTGTGTGTGTGTGTGTGTGTGTGTGTGTGTGTGTGTGTGTGTGTGTATGTGTATATATATATATATATATATAAAATGTATGTGCATATATAAAATGTATGTGCATATACATATGGAAATAATTCAGATGGGCAGTTCCACTAAAATCTTGGTTAGATATCTAATTTAAATGTAAAATATATTAACATTCGCATTAATATTAAAATACAATATATCTTGTCTAAAAATCATACAGAGATTAGAATGAAAGACCCCCTTTGGACTCGTTTTTAGTCGATTCCCACCTTTATATTCGGATAGCATGTACAGAGAACTTTCTGGATCTTTTAGAAATGTAGCAAACTCAGTAAGTAAAGAAAACTTACTGATCTAATAGCAATGTTTGGGGGGGGGGGGGGGGGGCTGGTAGTCAACAAATGTTTTCAACAACATTTATCCTGTACTATACATTATAGACATTATTGGTCCTCTAATGTGCATTGTTGTGTCTTAGTTGTTGTTTGTTACCTTCTTGTCTAGGCGACTTGTAATCCAGGTTAAATGAAGGTTACAACCTAATGAACAAAATGTATTATTTGTGGAACAACCAGAGATTTTCAACTGTCTTCATTCGTTTTTTTTGTCGGCTTGATCAGTTAATGACCACCCAGCGCTCTGCACAACATTTTACTAATTGCTACTACTTAATTACAGCTTAATTTCCCCAAAGCTGTGATAAATGTCGTGTCTTGTTTGCCATCACAGATAGTTTGCTTTTTTAAATTCTGTTTGTGTTTAAATTCTAGCCACTCGTTTATGGTTAGCTGATATTAGACGAGGGTAGAGGGGGGGTGGGGGGCATCTCGGCGTAATTTCATCAGCGGCCAGCGCCGGGTTTGGATCTTATTAAAACACTGCTGCACTGTCACACACCTCGCTCGCCTTGTTCAATCACGGCTGCTGCAAACTTGTTTAAATCCAAATGAGTTTCTGCCGAGGTATATGCCGGATGTCATTTGGGTTTCCCATATCCCTGATTTATGAGAATCAGGTGGTGAAAACACCCCGGACCCCAGGATCCTTGCTTGATATTTAAAAAAATTAATTAACCCCCACCGAGCGCGAAACAACGCCAGTTCTTTTCCCCACTGCCCGTCAATCATCTTCTGTCTTTCACATCTGTTTTCCGTCTTCGGCACCGGTTTTGACGTTTCTCATTGTGTTTTTAAAGAAATCCCTCCGTATCTCTGCTTAAATACCACTTAGAGCAAATAAACCCACGGATTTCACCGCCTTGACTTTGCGAGGGGGGGGGAGTCGCAGTATTTATATCTCGCTCTTAAAAGTTCCCGCTCGTTCCGGTGCAGATTTCTGATCCAACCTTTTGAAATGTTACACTTTGGTCTGCGTCGCTCTTGCTCGCAAGGTTCACTGCTTTTAGTCTGTTTGAAACCTCGACTTACTTATCTGCTTTTCAAAAGAGTTCCCGGAGACGCGGCACAGTCCCCCCCCCCCCCCCCCTCGCACCACGGGAGACGAAACTCTGCACTTGTTAAATGTTTGCCGCTTTGTAAAGACGTCACACTCCCCTACTTTTCATGCCTTCTACTAATTAGACAGGTCTCGCGTTTTGCCTTTGTGCTAGTTGCGCTAGTTATTTATGCTACCTTCGTGTGAGAATCAACACTGCAACACAACCAGGAATGGATTTTTTTTTTTTTTTTTTTAAACAAATCAAACCTCTTTTCCAAGGTCATTTTTTTCCCCTCCCGCTAATGTAAAGAAACCCTCACGCACAACGATTGTAGAGTTACCGTGAGCGGAATCTTAACGATGAGAAGATCAATGAGAGTTGTAGCAACACGCAGTTAGTATTCGTTAGGCGTGCTCCTGGCTCCTAACAACAAATATTGGTTATGAGGTGAGTGTGCAATTAGTTGCATACAGTATACGGGAAACTGCAGAGGTGGTTTTATAAAGGCGGGCGGAAAACCTTGCTCTTGTCAGCGTTAAATTTACAAACATAATTTTATAAATGCGTGAGATTTATTTTTATTTTTTTTTCTCTCTCATCTTGAGAAAAACTGCAGTGAAAGCATAAAACTAAACTGTCTAGGCAACTCCAGCTAAGTGCAGTAGCTCAAATATTATAGTTCAACTTGACGGATTTACCACAATACATGACAAACAGCTAGAATTTTCAATTCCGAACCAATTCAACATACAGATTTTTTTTTTCTGACCCACTTGCAACTGAACTTAAGAAAATATGTGAGAGCAAATATTTATTTATGTATATTACATTCAGTATGTACACTATATAGAAACCTGGCGATAAGATTTGCAGTCAGCGTTCCAATTCAATCCCAAAGGTGTTCACTAGGGTTGAAGGGTCAGAGCTCTATAGCAGGCCACTCAAGATCTGAAACTAAATAAAAATTTGTTTAAGGAGCTGAATTTGTGCATAGGGGTCATGCTGGAACGTGTTTGGGTCTCCTAGTTCAAATGAAGGGAAAATTAAAGACAATTGTGTTTCCAATTTTGTGGTCCCAGTTTGGGGAAAAAGCTGCATATGGCTGGAAAAATCCAGTCTCCTAATGAATTTGTCCATACAGTTCATACAGTATACTTTACAACTGACCGTAACTTTGATATTTATAACTTCATAATGGAAAGCTCATGAATATCTATGCAGGGAAAAAAAAACGCCCCCCAAGTATGATCGATTTTTAAATGATTTATTTGAATACATTACAAATCACACCTCGTAAACCAGAGAATCCAATCAGGTCGGGCTTCAAGCGGGGCGGTGCACATAGGACCTGCAGAAATATCAGATTTGATCTTTAAATATGTTGTGATTTTGATGATTGTTATGCGAACACACTGTGATATTTATAAAGGTAAAATCTTTGGATCTTCGCCTTACATTTATAAATAAAATATCTGTATATGTAGAAAAAAGAAATAATTTTGTTTTGTTTCATTTAATTATAATGATTGATTTCCATATATACAAAAACAACCGATGAAATACATTTAAAAATAAATAAATATGTATGCATATGCAAGCGTCAGTATGTGTATCAGTTTTTTTTTTTTTTTTTTTACAGTAGGAATATTTTTATTAATGCATATGCAAAAGTTAATCTGAGTTTCTCATTTTATGCCTTGAAGCAGAATCGAAAGAATCCTTTATTTTTCCTCCATGTCAGCAGTAAGGTTTGTTTCTTTTCGTACAGATATTTTTAGCTTCACCTTCTCTAAGTAGTTCAGGTACTGTACCCAAAAAACACCTGTGCTAAAATATTCCAGGTGCCACAACTTGGTGAAATCCATCCACTACAGGAGTTATATGGGCTTCCAGTGCTTTTCCTATTCTTATTTCGGCTGAACATCTCTCAGAGGCTGTCCAGCTTTGTTTTGAGCCGTGTGAGAGGTTGTGCTGGATGGACTGTTCTCTGGTTTCAGAGGTTGAGAGTGGAACTGTCTGTCTGTCAAGATGTCCAGGGTGACTTCTCGGTCCTCTGATCCCTCGTCTTAATCTTTTGTATTAATCCTCAATACAATTTCTATTCCACTTTGCTTTCTCTACTACACACACACACACACACACACACACACACACACACACACACACACACACACACACACACACACACACCGACCGTCATCTTATTATCTTTGTAAGATGCCATGTTTCATTGGCCAAATTAGTAGAATTATCAGTGTATATCTATATATCTGCAATATTCATGCTTTCATGGGGAAAGTTGCACCCCTTAAGACATACAAACATAAAAACACACACACACACACACACAGCTTCTGATTTCTGGATTGTGTGGTTTCTCTGTTTTATATTAATGCTCTCTCTTTCTCTTTATCTTCCTTTCTCCTTTTCTTCCTCGGATCATCCTTTTCTCTCCTCCACCTCCTAGCTTTAACTCACTCTTCCTTTTGTGTGATCCCTCTGTCCTACTCCATGTTCCAGTTTTCCTTCTTTTTCCTTCCTTTCTTCCCCTCACCTTTTTTTCTCTCTTTTTGTCAGTTTTTTTTTTCGTCTGCCAACTCCTTTACAGTTGTGCTCTCCTTCTTCTTTTATTCTTCTTGTAGCTCATGCTCTGGCAGATGTTCCATCTTCTAAGCGTATGATGTGGAGGCTGAGAGGGCTAAAAGTGGGGGAAGTGGGGCTGTGTGTGTGTGTGGGGGGGGTCCGTCTCAGCTGGATAAATCTATATCTTTGAAGGCTCTGTGGGGCTGAAGCACTGAAGAAAGCAACGCGACTCTAATTGAATGTAACGTCGTAGCAGGAGACTGAAACACGCGCCAAAGACAAGACAACACAACACAACAGAGGCGAGCTAATGACAGATGTGGCTGGCCGCTGTCCAGTCGTGGGCTGTCATTTTCCAGTTTGCTTTCCGCCGAGACAAGGATAGATATTTAATTAGTGACAAGCTGTTCCCAATGAGATGTACATTATCTTCTTCTTTAATTCAAACAAATGGTATAGAACAAGAGGGAAAAAAATTACCTTACTATACATATATATATATATATATATACACACACACACACACACACACACACACACACACACCGAGATAAATGATAAAATATATATATATTCTATAAAAAAAAAATTCGTATAATTTAACATTATTTTTTAAATTATATAATTATTTTATATAATTGTCTAATTTGTAAGAAAAACTTTTTTCCCTGTCCAGCAAATATTGTACACCATTTTTGCACTGTTTTTTTCCTTCATTATCTTGTTTGAAAAATATCTATTTCTCCTTATTTCCTTTTATTTCTTTTTGCACTCGGCCGTCCTCCTCATCCGCCGCATTCAATTTTGCAGGATCTGGGCCTTTCCAAACAGGCCTCATTATCCGCGAAAACAGGGTGTACATAATTAAAACAATATCCCGTTAACGCAGCGGCTTTGGCGCGCCAAATTAAAAGAGGGGGAGTGCTGCGCCGTCTGCTTCTCGCTTACAGAACGCCGCTCGGCAGCCTCCGAACACGGCTAATTAGCTCAATAGGAGGAATATTTTAATAGCGATTAATGAGTCGTCGGTCTACGTGAGTTCTGAAGTGACGAATCCCTAAACGGGAGATTTGATCAAAACCTCACTTGCTTCCCCCTACGACGTGAGCCTGCATGTTGTTCATCGCTCACTTGGTATGATTTATTTCATCAGTAAACGCTTGCCAGCTCTTGGGGTTTTTTTTAATTGCGCCATGTACACAACATATTTAGGGTTGCTTGTTTCACTCCCCCACCCCCGGTCCGATCCTGGTGAGATAAGGCTGGTTACGGATGTCGGATCATGACTCCAGAAGCTGGATACAGTGTTGGACCATGAGCCCCGACTGACAGATGGTTGGCGTCCAGCGCTCCTGTCACATCCATCAGCATAACTCCTTACAGCCGAGTGACACAGCGTTACACCTGTGTGTTCCGGAGAGCTGATAGCTTTCACGCGGTTTCGTCACTTGAGCGAGAAGGTTGCCGACGGCCTTCGGAGAGAGCAGACGCAACATCAAAGCCGAAAACGCTGTGATCACCCTGTTAGACTCGGCTGGAAGAGGAATAGAAAGAAGCTAAAAAGCAAAAAGTGGGCCAGTAGTGTTTGAATGATCGTTTGTACTAAATATAATCATAATCACTGTATCAAGACTTACCACATTACATCATTCTTTTATTCATCTTTAACACCACGTTATCCTGGTGATTTGGGTAGATTCAGATCACTGCTTATTCTCTGGGCTTAATATAGGATGCCCATTTCCAGATATCTGCACACACACACACACACACACACACACACACACACACACACACACACACACACCTGGAGTTACCTGTAGTACCTTTGTTTTTGAGAGGTTGTAAACCCGAAGGAGACCCAGAGAGAACATGTGAATCTCAAACAGAGAAATCCAAGCTAGATTCTTCTGTCACATGACTTCTAACCAGGGAAGAAACTGAAAGCTTAATATGTGGAACTATTCAAAACACTGAATAGACAGACACTGTGAACCCACTGGGGGGAGTTATTGCTCTCTGCCCTCTTTCTCATACATGAGCCTCTTATTATGCTCTTAATTATGCTTTCTTGACTTCTATGGATGCAATATGAAAATCCTGAAAGTACTACTATGACCTTCCACCTTTAAAAATGACATACCATTATGTATGTAATATTATTATTATTATATTTGTATTATGTTACAGGAGTCTTTATTTGTTCTGTGTTTGTCCCAAGGTGATGCACCGGGATATCAGTGACCCAGAGCAGTGCTCTGTTTTCAATGTCTTTTCACAATATATTCTGTCAGAAATCTCATCCTGACTCTTTTGTCTTTTTGCTTCTTCCAGTTACAGTATCATGCAGGTTTGGCATCCAGTCTGTTAAACCAGCAGTCGCTCAAGCGCTCGGCCAATCAGATTGGAGCATCGGCGAAGAGGAGACCAAAGGTCCAGCCTAGTACCCTTGTACTGCCCATTCAGTGAGTTCCAACTCCACCAGCTTCACATTCACTGCTAAAAAGCTGCTCTTGAAGTTTGTGATGTGCAATGATTTTGCCAATCTCATAAACCCATATTTTGTTTAATTTGAGCAAATGTACCATCTTAAGGAAAAAAGAAGGTAATATTGAATTTGATGGCTGCAACACTTCTCTCAAAAAAGGTGGGCAAAAAAAGTACATTTTAATTTATTTTTGGAAACCATGGACACTGTCCTCCAGACTAAAGAGGAGAGGGATCATCTGGCTTGTTATGAGTGCTCAGTTCTAAAAGCAGCATCTCTGATGTTATAGGAGGGCATTCGTACCTGTGAAATGGTCTACTTGCATATTTAGAAAGACTTTCTTAAATGCTGGATAGTATAAACAGGTTTTAGAGCACCCATTTTTTTTTTTGTGGCATCATGAAACGAAAAATACACTAACAGGAATTCAGAATTGTTTACCAGCTAGAATCAGACACATGGGACAACATTCCTCATTTGTGAGATTTGCAAATGATTGTATTCTGTTTTTATTTACATTTTGCACAGTGTCCCAACTTTCTTGAAAGGTGTCAATCATATTATTTTACAGTGTGTGTGTGTATATATATATATATAAAAATGGTAAATTTAGCATTTCAAATTTCCCTTCTGATTGCGGCATGTGAGCACCTCAGACTTTTGGACAGCTGGTATCCGATCGCAAGTAAATCGATTAGGCTTCTATCCATTTTGCTATGGCACGCAACCTTCTAACAACTTGATCCAAGCGTGACATTCAGCGAGCGAGGAAATCGCACATGGCTAGCAAGGTTGGAGACATCTTGAGGCAGAGTGACTGTTTCTACCACCGCATTTTTTAAAACTTGTTCGTTACACAGCATGATCTTTGTAGGCATGCGAGCAAAGCAAGATTCGATCGGGGCAAAACCAGATGTCTTGGGTTTTCTAGAAAATTCTACCGCAACAACTTGCAAAAGGTGTTTGCACCCTGATATTTGTAGACAGGGATCACTATGTTCGCATTACCAGTTTTAAATGTCTTGTTGTCATGCTCGAGAGTGTTCTCTCTTCAATATGTACACTAAGATACACACTATATGGAAGTGTCTATTTAGTGTGATTCGGTATGTAGCTCAGTTTTTAAGTCACGGTTCGGTTCGTAACCGGTACTGCAGTTTATTAGCATTAACATTTGTGAACAACAGTTTACACTTTTAAAACAATTTTAATTAAAATGCTCGCTTGGTTAAATGACATTCAACTGTATTTTTTATAATAAAATAAAATTTAAAAATCAGATTGATGCAATACACTTTTATTATATTGGTTAAAATTGGGTGGTCTTCTTCTTTCGGCTTTTCTCATTAGGTGTCGCCACAGTGAATCATTCGTCTCCATACCCCCCTGTCCTGTACATCTGCCATTTTTACCCCAGCTACCTGCATGTCTTCCCTCACCACATCCATAAACCTCCTCATATGCCTTCCTCTTTTCCTCCTTCCTGGTGGCTCCATCCTCAGCAATCTCCTACCGATATATCCCATGTCCCTCCTCTGCACATGTCCAAACCATCTCAATCGCGACTTCCTCACCTTGTCTCCAAAACGTCCTACATGCACTTTCCCGCTAATAAACTTGTTTGTAATCCTGTCCATCGTCACTCTCAACAAAAATCTCAACCTCTTCAGCTTTGCTACCTCCAGTTCCACCTCCTGTCTTTTACTCAATCCCACTGTCTCTAAACCGTACAACATCACAGGCCTCACCACAGTCCTATAAACTTTCCCTTTCACTCTTGCAGATACTCTTCTATCACAAATCACTCCTGCCACTCTTCTCCACCCACTCCACCCTGCCTGCACACTTTTCTTTACTTCTCTAACACACTCTCCATTACTTTTCACTGTTGATCCCAGGTACCTGAACTCCTCCACCTTCTCCACCTCTTCTCCCTTCCTGATACACTTCCTGATACACTGCCACAACTCCTCTCTCAGCACCCTGTCATACGCTTTCTCCAAATCCACAAATACCTCTGACCTTCTCTTTACTTCTCCATCAACATTCTCAAAGCAAATAAGGCGTCTGTGGTGCTCTTCCTCGGCATGAAACCATACTGTTGCTCACAGATGGTCAACTCTTCTCTCAGCCTGGCTTCCACTACTCTTTCCCATAACTTCATGGTGTGAATGATCAACTTTATTCTCCAGTAGTTACTGCAGGTCTGCACATCTCCATTATTCTTGAAGATTAGTACCAGCACACTCCTTCATTCCTCAGGCAATTGGTTAAAATTGAGTAATCAATTAAATTGTCACAAATTAAATTGATAAAATGTAATTAAATAATTGGAAACATGGTGACACTGCTCCAACTCTAGTTTCTTTTTTATAACCCTGGTATTGCTGTGTATGTTTTCAAGTTTTATAATAAAACAAACAAAAAAAAAAAAAAATGACACTGCGCTCAAATTTCAAGGCGGAGACCAACAAACTTGCGGTCCGCCACATGTTCGTTAGGGGAACTCCGATTTTAACTAAAGTTAAAAGGATTGTATTTGATACACGTCCACCAAACCGGAAACCCTGTACCGAAACGGTCTGGTACGAATATGTGCACCGTTACACCGCTGGTAAAAATGCTTAAGAATTATCAGTGTATAATAGTGTGTTTGTTTGATTTCTACTTGTTTTAAGTAGTACATTTTCCTCAATAGCTATAAGGGACTTAAAGGGGAATCACTGGAAGGCTCTTGGGCATGTTCATGCTCCACAGAGTCGCTCCTGTTTTTGTTGGCTGATGTGCATATGCCAGCTGAGAAAAGTACTTCATTGTTTCTGCTGTGTACTGCAGGGGTCATAGATGGTGCGCTTTGATAAGAGGCTCGTAAGAGTGGAAACAAGGAGGATGAGAGAAGAAAAAAGCACGGTTCTCCAGCTGGAGATGAAAGCAGCAAGCAAATGAAGAGAAGATGGAGAAATTGGCAAGAGAGCGCAGTTGGTGCCAGGTGCTGCTTTTTTTTTGGGCTGTATGTGAAGGCCACACAGTAAGGAAGCACTCAGGAGAGTGGCCTCATAAAAATAATGCTCTGTGTTTGGGGGGTTCGGGGTGCGTGGACGTGATGCATTTGGTTCGGCTTTCAGAACTCGGAAATCTCCATTCAGTGGAAAAAGTGTTACTTAACTTTTCAAAAAGAAGAAGAAAAACACTGCAACTGAAATGGATGAATTTGGTGGCAAAATATGTCTTCAACTGTTCGTTATTTCATTTCATTATATTATTATATGAATATTAATTACATTGTAATATACTAAATTCGACTACAAAGTACAAACAGTACAGCTGTTTAGAGAACCGCATCCAGAACACACTCCAGATGTCTCTACTTCTGGATGCTGTCTATCCAAATCTCACTAGCCAATTAGCGAACATAAACATACAGAGCCCAAACTAAAACTTCATGCTATTGACCTCAGCTTGTGCCTAAAGTACTATTGAATGATGCTTTTAATGAAACAAACGGAAATATACAAACGCTCTGAAACAATCAGGTTAAAAAAAAGCTGACTCTTCAAATAACCAACATTTACCGTTTGTTTATTAATAATCATAGTTTTTGAATGTGCCAATGGGTTTTCTAACGCACTTTCGAATGTTTTTTATTTTGTTTTTTGTTTTTTGACCCATCCTAAAACGAAGCTTTTGTAAGGGGTGGGGTTTCCCCAGTAGTTTACTCTGGTAGGCAGGTGAGATTCGGATCGACTGCTGACAGAAGTAGATTTTTGAGTTCTGGATTAGTGATGGGAAAATCTGATCATTTTAGTGACTTGATTCTTTAGATCTCGTTTATCAAATAAAACTTTTTTTTTTTTTTTTTTTTTGTCATTTAGGCAATTTTTAATTGCCTTCATAGAGTATATAGGAGTCATGTGACCAGAGGACTCATGAAACGAACTACTCAGTTCTGTTTCCTGTATATTACACTGCATTCATGATAAATGAACGACTAGAAGAGAACTAAATTCAGTTTCCTGGACATAACCTACAGAGATTTAGCGATGCTTTGCCAATGCGCGTCCAGTAAAAAAAAAATGCATGAATCACTCCGAGACTACTCGTTCTTCTGAGTCACATCAAAAACTCAGTTAAAATGAACAAATCGTCAATGAAGGACTCGTCACTATTCTGGATGCAGTTCTCTGTGTATGTATAGTGTTTGTACATAGTAGTGTATTTGACTTACTTACTTGGGGAGTGTTAGCTGAGTGGTTAAAGCACTGAATCAGAAGGTCATTAGTTTAAAAATTAGTTTAGGTCACTCCGGATTGTCACATCCAAACAGTGGTGGACTGTAATGAAGTAAATGTAATTCGTTACTGTACTCAATTAGCTTTTTCACGTTTCTGTACTTTTACTGATTTATTTTTATTTGGGGAGACTTTTACTTTCACTTCGCTACATTTCGAAGTCAAATATCGTTCTTTTTATTTGTGAGTGGATAAAAACTTTCCATTTATTAGGGTAGAGCGCATGCTTCGTTTGAAACTTTTGATTGTCGCTTGGTGGTATCTATTTATCACCAACATATACAGTTCAGCATCAGATCAACAGCAAGCAGAACATTTAAAGAGGAATAAATGATGGGAGAAACTGGGTCCCCTGGTGGTCTAGTGGTTAAGATGCAGCGCTCTCACTGCTGCGACCCGGGTTAGATTCCCGGTCAGGGAACCATCCCCAGCCACTGTCAGTGCCGGTCCCAAGCCCGGATAAATTGGGGAGGGTTGCGTTAGGAAGGGCATCCAGCGTAAAACGTGTGCCAAATCAAAACGTGCGGAGGATCCGCTGTGGCGACCCCTAACGGGAGAAGCCGAAAGAAAGTTTTTAAATGATGGGAGAAACTGCTGACTCGAACCTGCCACAACACCCATGGCCTTATTTGCACACATTATTTACATTTTTTTGGAAGTACAGTAATCCCCCATTTATCGCAGTGGTTACGTTCCAAAACACGTCACGATAAACGGACGCCACCCCAAAAATGCTATTTTATGTTTACAGTACTCTACAGTACTCTAACATTTTACTTAATTTTATGATTGATAATTATATTTTTATTAATACATTTCTTTTTTTATTAATTTCTTTTAAATTATTTTAACATAAAACTCCATAAAAACAATTCCCTATGAGTTTTTTGGTCTATGGTGCTATCCGCGAGAGACCGGGAAAATCAGCCAAACTAATTAGTTATGTGGCAAACGCAATTCCACGATAAACCGAGGGCGCGAGATTCCAACTGCGGTAAAGCGGTGGGTTGCTGCATTTGAAAAAGTTTTGGGCTCATGATCATTTGAATAGATATCAATCAGTTTTTGACTCATTAAAATCATTCTATTAATAGATTGTGTGCTAAGAGGCACATTAGTCTTTTTACATAAACTGAGTTGATCAAGTCTTGTGACAAAATTGATAATAGGAACATTATAGTCATAATAAATCAAAGTACTTTGCACACTAAAGTACATTTAAAGGCGAGTACTTTTGTACTTTTACTAAAGTGAAAGTTTAAAACGAGCACATTTACTTGAGTAATATTTGATCTAGTGTATCTCTACTTTTGACTCAAGTACATAGTTTGTGCACTTCGTCCACCACTGCATGCAACTCAGTACTTCATAAATGAACCAGTAAATAATTCAGAATGCTCACCAACATTGTCTACTTCCTGGTCAGGGAAACAAAAGTAAACTTTAAATAACAAGAATATTTGAACACCATGTTGCCAGTTCATTGTTTTTCAACTGCAGGGTGTTTATCACCTTCCTCACAGTATATTGTTCTTTATGTCTTGAAAAGTTTAGTTCCATCGTTTATGGTGCAAATTTAATTCCATCAAAAAAAAAAAGGAAATGAAAAGGTATCTGCCCTCTGACCCCTTAACTTATGATTGGGCTTAATGTCAGAACAAATAATCACTCGAAATGTCAGGATTGTTCTGCTCGTCTCGCCCTCGCCGTATTTCCTCTGGTCTGGCAAGAACATATCATTAAAGGTCACAGGAAAGTCAAGTTGTCATGATAAATCTGCGGGAAGTGCATTCAGTCCTGCCACAGTTGCCATGCTGCAGTGCATCGTGGGTCTCTGATGGAGACTTGCTGATGTTTAAGGCGTGGAAAGGGCGAGTTCGGGAAGGTGAACGGAGACAGAGCGGTTCCTCTGTCAGGTGCTATTGTCCTGATGAATTTGCTATTTCTTAAAAGGAGAAGCACATGAATTATGCAGCGATGCCTTCATTCCAGTTTGCTGTTATGTATTATTTTTTTTATTTGTTTTTTAGCTGTAATACATTTCCATTCTGCATCGCCAGCTAGTTTTCTCAAAAGTTAAATGTTAATGTTCTGAGCGAGAGATAATGGGATATTTTGTGATTATAATACTTAGGGGTTTTGTTAGCTCCATAAATATAAAATATATAGAATAATATACAAGAATTATATATACTGTATATATAAACGAATGTATGTCCTCTACACTAGTTATTAGATTGCAGTGTCCGGTACAAAGACACACAGGGTAGGTACAGGCTTCGAACAGTCAAGTTTTGTTTTACATATACGAATAGTGCATTTATAAAACTTTTTTTATTATTATTTAGAGCTCTGTTTTAAAATGTAGCAGTATTTATTCGCTTGTTATACTCAGTGGTGGGTGATTTAATTATTTTTATTTTTACATTTTTCTAATGTCTATAACCTTTATTTGTCACATATACATTACAGCACAGTGAAATTTGTTTTTCGGTCAGAGCGCAGGTTCGACCATGATACGGCGCCCCTGGAGCATAGAGGGTTAAGGGCCTTCCTCAAGGGCCCAAGAGTGGCAGCTTGGCGATACCGGGGCTTGAACCCCCGACCTTCGAAACAGTAACCCAGCGCCTCAACCGCTGGAGCTACCACTCCCCCCATGTCTGCTTTAAGAGTATTTTTTTTTTGTGAAACTTTGACTTGTGGGTTCAAGTCCCAACACTGCCAAGCTGCCACTTTTGGGCTTTTGACCAAGGCACTTAACCCGTTTTGCTCCAGGGACGCTGTACCATGGCTGACCCTGTGCTCTGACTCTAGCTTCTTAACAAGCTGGGATTTATGAAAACCAGGGGAGGAGGTAGCTCAGTGGTTAAGGCTCTGGGTCACTAGTAGGAAAGTTAGGGGTTCAACCATTGATATTGCCAAGCTGCCACTCTTGTACCCTTGAGCAAGGCCCTTAACTCTTTTTGTCAAGTGGTGCTGTAACCTTTCCTGTATCACTAGGATATGCAAAGAAATAAGAATTTTCATGTGCACTTGTTGACTTTTTACTCCAATACAGTTTAGAGTTCACCACTTTACATGTACAGCATTTGGCAGACACCTTTATCCATAGTGACCTACAATTATCTGTTATACAACTGTTTAGTTGAGGGTTAAGGGTCTGCTGGCGGTGGCAGATTGGTGATGGGATCGAAACTTCTAAGGCCAAAATCCAACGTCTTTACCACCTGAACTTCATTGAAGCAAACACCTAAACAGTGTTAAATGGGATTCAGTTGCAAGGGTCTTGAAGCATGCCTTCCTTCTGGCCTGAGAGATGGTGGGACCAAACAATCCATCATAGGGAGTGTGGTGCAGTGTGGGGTGAGATCAGTGCAGTGAGGTAGATGGGTGCTGGTCCGTTTTTAGCTTTGTATGTGAGCATGTGAGTGTTTTGAATCTGATGTGGGCAGGTACAGGAAGCCTTTTTAGGGAGCATAGCATTGTGGTGGTGTGGGGGTCTTATGAATACTGACAACCTAAGTAGTTTAGTAAACCTGACTGACGGACACACGCCTAAAGCAATAATAACTTTATAAAGCTGTTTTTTTCATAGATTACTCTTCCTTCTCAATTTGTTAAGGAACACAGATGGCCGCATGCAAAAGTCCATACTTAAAACTTCAATATGGGTTTTGTGGATTTTGTCAGGTTTTGCGCTGTGCACATGGAAGGCCGCGAAATCCGCAAAGCCAATATTTACATCTCGAGGAAACATGATGAATTTAATTAACCATTCATGTAGAGAACCCCAAAGACTGAGCTGATATCCAGAGTACATGATGAACACATGAGACAGGGGATTATAACACTATACCACAGCTCTGTTTAATACTTGATTCTGATTGGGTGACAGACATGCATTTTTTATTAGTTAATGCACAGCTAGTCTTTCAAGCCAAGTCTCAACTACATTACAGTTTTGTTTCACTTTACCAAATTAAGTGAAATAATGAAAAAAATATTTTCTGTCCATTACAGCAAATAGGCTAAATGAAATATTATAAAAGAAAATATTATATTTTAATAAATTTTTATTTGTATAGCACTTTTAACAATAAACATTGTCTCAAAGCAGCTTTAAACAGTTAAAGAAGTAATAAAATGAATGTTCTTAAGTGTAAGTTTGTCCATAATGAGCGAGCCGGTGGCGACCGGCAAGGAAAATCTCGCCGAGATGGCATAAGGAAGAAACCTTGATAGGAACCAGACTCTAGAGGAACCCATCCTCATCTGGGTGGCACTCAATGTCCATTTATTACAGCTAGACGATGTTGAGGTGTGCAGTGATGGTGATCAGATGAGCAACTGTAGTCCTGATTCAGTGTACTAATGGGATAATTAATGGGAGATTTGATTGGGAGCAGTGTAGACTAAAACAGGGGTGATGGTCCTATTTTCTAGATCTAGTGAGGACTCTGCTGCATTCTGAACTAACTGAAGCTTATTTATGCACTGTAAAGCAGTACAGTAGTCTAATCTAGCTGTAACAAAAGCATGAACTAGTTTTTCTGCATCCTGTAACATCTAACTTTTGTTACTAACAAAAAGAAAAAATATCAATGACATTTTTTTTTTAATTGTCGTAATTTCCGGACTATTAAGCGCACCCTTATATAAGCCGCACCCACTGAATTTGACAACGATTTTTATTTTAAACATAAATAAGCCGCACTGCTTACTGAAACTAATGTACTTTACACAGGCTTTAACGACAGTGTCTGTTAATAAAATACAATTCCTTTTATTTCAGCACCTCGTTAAACAGTCTGAAAAGTCCGAATTGAGAAATATAGCACAAATATTCAACACACATTTTCATTTGACCAGCGTATGAATCTTTTATTCATCATTTTCTACAATATGATGTAACAGTGGGATTGAACGTGAGATCTGAGAGTCGCTAACAAAGCAAGTGGTGTTAGTTGGACGTCGTTTTAGTACAGTGATGGTGTTTATCTCATAAAGAATAAAACCCCTCAACAATTAAAGCTGAGCCCTGATGTGTTGCAGCAGCAGCGCTCTGATTTTCAAGGACCGAGTTGCTGTTATAAAATCTAAACTCGCAGGAAGCCTGAATCTTATTACACCGGCGCCGCTTGTGAGATTCAGGTCCCGAGGAAGCGCTGAGCGATTACGTACGCTTGTGTTTTCCTTCTGTGTAGTTATTAATCCTCTGAACAGAATTGGGCAGCATTTAATCAGCTAATCTGGCACAGAGGGAGCCAAGCCTCTCATGCAGACAGACTCCCGGCAGCTATTTGGACAGCAGTTATAGTTTATAATGGGATAAATAAATATGCATGATTTCGACTTGTACCAGTAAATCCACTCAGCACATTTTAGCGGCACATGGGTCGGGGAAGTGTAATTAGCCTGAAAATCTATCCAATCCCAATTGAACATTAGTTAGACTAATTGGTCCAAAGTTGTTCTGAGGGGGGGGAGTCTCTTTATATATATATATATAATATGCATTTTCGGTTTTCGGCCGAAAGACTTCGATCACCGGAAAAACACGGCCGAAACAGTTTGTTGTGATGACGCAAACAAAAACCGCTGCCTGCACGTGCATGTCTAAATCAACATGTCTGCGGTGTGGACGTGTTTCAGTATATCTGAGAAAGACCCACGGATAGCGATGTGCAAAACATGTAATGACGAAATTTCGTCTGCAAAAACTTTCTCCACGTCGGGTTTAATTTGAAATCCAAACATCCCGATCGCTATGCTGAATATGAGAGGAACGTGGCACAGAAAAGCAAAACCCCTCCGAGCATGCGCACTCCATCTGTGGCGGACGCTTTTGAAAAGGCAAGGAAGTTTCCCAGTGATAGTGTTGTAATTGTTGTATCTTTAAGCAGTTGCACTTGTTCTAAATGCATTTTGTTTTTATGAAAGAACATATTTAATTTTACAACCTTTCAGCAGGACAGAGGGCCTTTACATTATTATTTAATGTACACATGAGTGCGTTTAAGTTAAACATTTCAGTTTGAATTTTAATTTATTTTATCCTGTGCATTGCTGCAATGTGCTATAAATAAATATTTTCATAATTTGTAATTGATTAATTCTTTGAAACTTTAATATTAATTTATGCAATTGAAATGCCTTGATTTTAGTAAGTTTAGTACACAATCATAACCATAAATGCAATGGTAATAATAATTGCCATAATTTCTTTCGGTGTTTCGGTTTTTTCGGTTTTCGGCCTTGCTTTCCTCCTTTTTCGGTTTTCGGTTTCGGCCAAGAATTTTTATTTCGGTGCATCCCTAATATATATATATTATATATGTATGTATGTATGTAAGCATATCTGCCTTCTGGTGTATATATAAATTCAAATGTTTTATTGGGTTTTTTAAATTTATTTTTATTCTATTTCTATGTCACGGACATGCGTTCAAAGCATTTCACTGCACATCGTAAAAAAATATTTTGTAAAATATGAATTATCTAAGGTATAAGAGTAATAAAAGACTTCAAGATGCACTTACATTTTGGAAAAAACTAATTTTTGTGGTGGAAACTGTAACACCACTTTGGGCCAGGTCACATCACACCACTCTGCTGTGGATTATATCCCTATTGCACACTATATCACGTTATTATATTAAGGGTTTTCTTTAAGCGTGCTGATCTAGACTAATGGAACAAACCGAGATCCCAGACTAATGTTATGTTCCATAAAACGCACTCAGAAAGGCAAGTTCTGACACAGTCCACTCTTTGTATTTAAGTAGAACCTAATAAGAATTTGTTTACCGTCTTGTGATGAAACAGGGATCTAATTTCAGTGCTGCATTGCAGCACGAATATCCACAGCTGGAACGATATGAAAATTTCAGTTGCTGGTGATCTCTGATTAGAGCGAGAGATGAAGGCAGCTCCCCCAAGCCCACCACAGCCTCCCCCTCCGCCATCCATCAGCATTCATGGCAGCCTCTCACACAGGCACAAGAAAGGGCTATTTGATGACTTTGTAGCATTAATCATACAGTGCGGAATGTGTTGCCCTGTTATACGATGAAGAACAAAGTGCAAAGTCTGGAATGTTTTCTCTTCTTTCCTTTTTTTTTTTTTAAACTAGACAAAGGTTTCGGTACCGGCGTCTCACCCTAAAGTCTTTTTAGTTGTTGTTTTTGTTTTTTTATTATTGATTTTTTTGTATAAATTAAACACTGTGTGCGGTTGTAATTTTGTGCAAAAGGTTTCATCATCCTCGCGGCCAGAGAAGATAATCTGGAGCATTAACATTTGCGACTATGTCCACAGTGGATTCTTTTAAACTGCCTAACGGATCCTCCCCGATGCCTGTCGCTATCGAGCTCTCATTAACTTTGCATTTAGATTGCATGTCAGATAAAAGGAAGGGCTCAGGCTGCTGGTCAGAGAGAAGCTTCGCTCCTTTCGGCTCGTTCCATCGGGACGCTTTCATCAGCGCACCTTACACGACAGCCTCAAATCAACTTATCGGCTGCAGCGATTTTCGTTCCAGGGCGTTCACCGAGACCCGTCTGGCCGTAGCGTTTTCACAGCTCTGGAGTAACGACAGGGGTCTCATTAGAGGTCGACCGCCGGTTGATGATTTTACAGATACCGATATCTAGGTCGGATCGTACTTGCCGATAATCGATTAATCAACCGATTAAAAAAAATGATCATACACCATGTAAAATAGTACCAAACATTTTATTACCAAAAAAATAAAAACTGTACTGAATCATAAAAATGTGCTAAAAGAAATCAATTAAATAAATAAAAACATTAATATGATTTTGTAATATAAACTATAATATATATTTTTGAATTAGAAAAAATATATAAATTAGAAATATACTTTTCGGCGCTTGCCATGCAGCGCACAGTCTCACGTAAAATACAAACGGCACGTGGCATGAGTGAGTCGCCTTTTAGAGGCCGCTCTCGTAATAACAGCAGTCCGGAAGCTGGAATATGAAGTGGTTATGGATTTTTGCCAATGTTTCTAGCAATCAACTATTAGTTATCTCTAGTTTTCATAATATTTAAAGAAATCTTGAGTAATAACAGGGTAGGGTCATCTCTTTTGAGCAAATTATGACCCCCAGATAATCATGGTAAAAAATTTTTTTTTTTTTTTTTTTTTTTTTTTTTTTTTTAAAAACACCCCTTACTGTTATTTGTCTAAAAGATTTTTTTATTAGGCAGGTCTTAGGAGCCTTACCTTGTGTTTAAAAAAAAAAAAAAACTGACATTAGGGGCATTTTGTGTAAATTAAAGATTGCTCAAGTCAAAAATGAAAGATCATGTCAAGCATCACATCCATATGTGGTTCTTTTGTAAACGTTTACCAGACATAGAGCTGTAGAGTATTTACACTGGAACTGAGACCCCCAGACTTCAAGGATGACTATGCCTTTGTGTGCAAAGCAAGCAAGAAGTTAGGTGTTCTGCACAGACCCCTTAGCTCAACTCCATTGAACACCTAAGGGACAAACTGGAACAATGCTCTTGTAGCTGAATGAGCATGAATCCCCGCAGCCATGGAAATTCCCTGTGGCAAAATGAGAGCGCTATATTTACGGAAACATTCTTTAGATATTTTGGTCCATATTGACATGAAAGCATCACGCAGTTGCTGCAGATTTGTCGGATGCACATCCATGATGCGAATCTCCCGTTCCACCACATCCCAAAGGTGCTCTATTGGATTGAGATCTGGTGACTGTGGAGGCCATTTGAGTACAGTGAACTCATTGTCATGTTCAAGAAACCAGTCTGAGATGATTCTCACTTTATGATATGGCGCGTTATCCTGCTGGAAGTAGCCATCAGAAGATGGATACACTGTGGTCATAAAGGGATGGACATGGTCAGCAACAATACTCAGGTAGGCTGTGGTGTTGACATGATGCTCAATTGGTACTAATGGGCCCAAAGTGTGCCAAGAAAATATCCCCTCACACCATTACACCACCACCAACAGCCTGAACTGTTGATACAAGGCAGGATGGATCCATGCTTTCATGTTGTTGACGCCAAATTCTGACCCTACCATGCGAATGTCGCAGCAGAAATCGAGACTCATCAGACCAGGCAATGTTTTTCCAATCTTCTGTTGTCCAATTTTGGTGAGCCTGTGCGAATTGTAGCCTCAGTTTCCTGTTCGTAGCTGTCAGGAGTGACACCTGGTGTGGTCTTCTGCTGCTGTAGCCCATCCGCCTCAAGGTTCGATGTGTTGTGCGTTCAGAGATGCTCTTCTGCATACCTCGGTTGTAACGAGTGGTTATTTGAGTTACTGTTGCCTTTTTATCAGCTCAAACCAGTCTGGCCATTCTCCTCTGACCTCTGGCATCATCAAGGCATTTGTGCCCACAGAACTGCCGTTTACTGGATATTTTCTCTTTTTCGGACTATTCTCTGTAAACCCTAGAGATGATTGTGCGTGAAAATCCCAGTAGATCAGCAGTTTCTAAAATACTCAGACCAGCCTGTCTGGCAGCAACAACCATGCCACCTTCAAAGTCACTTAAATCATCTTTCTTCCCCATTCTGACGCTCGGTTTGAACTGCAGCAGATCTTCTTGACCATGCCTACATGCCTAAATGCATTGTGTTGCTGCCATGTGATTGGCTGACCTTGTACCTTAAGTGTATCCAATAAAGTGGCCGGTGAGTGTATATGTGTGTATGTGTTATATATATATATATAAAGTATGTATCTATTTATTTGTCTTATTTGTATTCATCTAGTAAATAAAAATGAACATTCTATTAGGAGAAGGAGTATTCTGGTTGTCACAAATTAGCATAATATACCCATCTTTTTGTTTTTTTAGTTGCCTGTCTGGGTTGATTCTCCAAACCGGAAAGTAACCCTTCTGAACATTCTTTGCTTTCTCCCAGCAACTGCTTGTGATCCCGACTTTCACATCCAGTTTTCTACAATCTTTACAATAATGACGAATTTTCAATAGTCCTTTGCGATTGTTGCTTTGGGAGTGTACGAACTTGATCCCCATGTCACACTGTAGGAGCTCAATCGCCATAACTTCAGACTGTACAACAATCAAAAACTGACGTCCACAAGAAAAAGACTTGGGGGGTTTTTTTGTGATCGATCCGAGACATGTTTTTATGTTAATGGTAGCTAGCAGCAAACAAAAACAATCTGTAGCGTTCATTTTGTTTATGACATAACTCTTAAGTTTCTAAGTTGCTTGACATTTGATGGTGGTGGTTTGATGTTGTCGCTCTAATGCGTTTTTATTTAAAAAAAAAATTTTTTTATATTAACAGAAAATAATAGCTAAATGTGGCTGGAACTGGGCTGTGATGTAAAGCTTGTTTTTCTTATAACAGCATGCCCTGATATGTCTTTTTTCCATACATACTCAGAAACGGTAGTTGCCAGTGATGGTTGTTTCATCAATGATGCAGCTTTAGCGGTAGATAAGCGTTTTGCAGGGGCGGGTCTCCACTTGTCTTTTAAACTCGGTGACTCAGCTGTTCAGACAGGCAGCGAGAAGAAAGTCTTGACTCATGTCTTGAGGGACGGCGGTTAAAGTCGTGCTCACGCAACGGTTTCCTTACTGTCTTCAGGTAGGTGGACACTGATCCGTTTTTGGCTTCGTATCGATGTGGGCAGCTATAGGAAGTGAAGAGAATGCAGCAATGGTGTGATGTGGGAGCACTTGGGCAACATGAAACAATACACGTAGCCGCATATTGAATCAGCATCGGGGGAAAAGTTGCCCTCGTCCTGATGACAAAAGACAAATGGAAACGAGGAGACCCTAAATGACCACAACCAAGAGTTTGGTTGTTTGGTGCAGAGTGCTGCATACGGATAGTTAAATACCTCTCGTGCCTTTGCTCCCCGTATATGTGTCAGTGTAATATCATGTTTCACACTAGCAGGCGGTAATTGGCTTGCGCCCGCTCGTAGTTTGCAGCTTGTGGGTGTGTAGCAGCCACTACTGTTGTCGCTCGTAGGCTTGCAACGTCCAGCTTCCCAATCTCCACCCCCAGATACAACAGTGGGATTAGCGATAAAACAAAAAACATCAGATCACAAACATTTGATACGCCGCCATGCATCAATATACATACTGTTAGAAATTCAGTATTCCTTCATATTATCTATTACATACACATACCTATTACCTATATATATTAGGGATGCGTCTCTTAATAACTGAGACCCGATGCGATTCGCATCTTGATGCATAGCCTACCATACGTTATAGATACATATGAAGCAGCTACCGATGCGTCGCGATTAGAAACCTGTATATAAAATATCGGTCACAAATGATTGGTCACTTTCTAAATGCTAAAAATCTAGCGCAGCTACTAATAATTATATATGAATTAATCGGTTTTCTGTGATTTTTTTCAATCGATGTATCACATCGTTAGCTTTTATGCCGATGCCAACCAGTGAATCTTACCATTCCTAATATATATAACTGTATAAAGTCTAAGAAGCTATGAAGTTAAACAAATGATACAATGCAATAACCATAGTGGGAATTGACGTTTCTTTACGTCTCTGACACATATAAGCACGTATAAGATGAAACCATGATTTCAGGGTTTTTCATTCATTTTTCCCCCTTAAAAAGTAAATAGGAGCTTCTTGGAGGTAGGATCTAGAGAAGAAACATTGGACCACATGCTCAATTGGATTGGTCTGAGGAATTTGAGGTGATGGTTTGCTGATTAGCTACAAATTACGAGAATAGCACTTGAAATGGTTTTTATGTGTCGCCCATCACAAAATTAGTTATTGCCTATGTGATTTTTAAAGCGTTACTTTAGCAACAGTAAAATTCATGGATTGGTATATGAGCTGGAAAGATCTTATGTACACGAGCCAAGTTATAATTTGCTGGCATTTTAGATCCACCCACAGTTTAGCAAAGCTTGTCTGGTTGTTTTGCCAATTTTGGTTTATTTTTTTATTTTTTTGTTCCTTGCTTTTCTGGTTTGAATTGTCATCCTTTATTTGCTTATTCATGGAACAAACCTTCTTAGATCTCCTGCTCCTCGTGTTGCTTTTGCTCTCAGGTTGAACCCAGCCTCATAAGTGTGTGTGTGTGTGTGTGTTGTGTGTGTATGTGTGTAATGACACAAAGAATAGGCTGGTGATTAGCAGGCAATTAAAACAATGCTAATTAAAAGGCCTGTGGTGGTGCCTGAAGGAACAGGATGGACATGAAGTGCTAAACAGAAGCCTTGGAAGGAGGGAAGAAAAAATGAAGAAGAAGAAGGCAAGGCTGATTTGTGAGTGTTGCAGCCTAGCGCAGATCACAAGCGGTGTACACACCCCCTCGTCCAATATGCTTCACATGAACCAAAGACGCATGAAGATTGAGTAGATTTCACACCTGAGACTGATGAAGCAGCGGGATATTAAAGCAAGTCTTGTCTTGTAGCTGGCTCGGCTCCCCTTCACGCCGCCAATTGAGATGTAATTGCACACCCCATTCGATTACCTTAAGCTTCGCTATTGCCAATAATCAGTCAAAAGCGCAGAATATTCCACCACTTTTGAAAGGCTGGCTGCAGTTGTGCTGTACATTTCCTAAGCGGAATATTATTTTCAGAATAAAGTCAACAACCAGGGTGTAGTGGGAAAAGTGCTCAGGTCATAGCGGTCAGGTGGTAAAAGATCATCCAAGTTGGTTGGAAAAGATGACATCCCAGAAAGCCTTCGCTCTGTTCAATGGAGATCAGATTTTAATTCGAGCAATGCTATAGCCATCCTTAGCTAGAAGTCCAAGAGGGCAAAAAATTTACCTGTGCTGTCTGGCTATGAGGAACGGCATACTCACTCTTTTTGTCAATCATGACAGATCTAGCAAATCACTCCTCAATGTGGAAGAGGGCAGAAAGCACTCTCTTCCTCTGAGAGTACTGTATTGCCCTTTAAGTCAGCAGCTAAATTTGTTGGTGGTTTGGTTAGTTTATTTGTTTTGTTTTTTTGGTTGGTTGGTTGGTTTGTTGTTGGCTAGTTTGTTTGGTTGGTTGGTTGGTTTATTTTTTTGATTTTTCTCATTGCTTGTGGTCTGGATGAAACTGGTCTGTGTGTGGCCTGGATGAAACTGGTCTGAGTAAGGCATGGATGAAACTGGTCTGAGTAAGGCCTGGATGAAACTGGTCTGTGTAAGGCCTGGATGAAACTGGTCTGTGTAAGGCCTGGATGAAACTGGTCTGTGTAAGGCCTGGATGAACCCCTTTTGCTTGTTGGTAGCTGTGAACCTTCAACACACTCTTAAACAAACCACACAGTCTTACACCCTTCACCCTTTAATAACACTACACTAGAGTTTCCTGAGTGCAGTTACAAGTAGTGACTCTTATCAGTCAGGGTTCTGATAGATCTGGAGTCTGTCCTAGGAACACTGTGGGTGAGGCACTCTGGATGTGGCAAAAGACTACAGATCACCACGTACACACACCCCTACACACGCATTATTTTGTACTATTAAAAATGCAAGAAAATCTTTCAATTTTAAAACAATTTTGATTAAAAAAAAAGATTCTAACATAAAGTACACTGTTAGTAAATTTTATTCTATTTTACTGTATGGGTTTGTTTTTTTGTTTGTTGTTGCACTGTGGGACGAGTGAGTAAGAAAAATCTGTGCGTTACATCACATGCTGCGCCTGTCAAAAAAATGTGTAAACTCCTAGTCTTTTATTATTTTTGAGATATGTGTGTTCCTTTTATTTATATGTAAAACAGTCAGGTCATTTAACAGTATGTAGATTGACCAAACAAATATATAAATGTACAGATGTTAAACTTTATTTCCAAAAATCCTTCCTTAGCATGAAAAACAGTCACACACTCTTGGCATGTGGACAGTTAGTTTCTTCAAACATTCAGCTGAAATACTTTGCCATGCCTCTTGTAAAACTTCCTCACTAGTTGGAGATTTCTTTCTGAACTTGTGATCTATTTTATCCCAGAGCAAAGCTTTAAGATTTAGATGCAGTGACTGGGCAGGCCACTCCAATATAGAGAACACTCCAGCCGACTGTTCACTCTCTAATGAACACTTCCAGAGCTTGGATGTATGCTTCAGGTCATTGTTTGGTTGTATGGTGAAGTCGGTTTCAATGAGCCCCAGTCCATGGAGTTGAAATATTGAATGCTAGCCATGTCAGTTCAGTATTTCTTTCACCCGGAATAAGAACCTTCCCTGCTCCAATACAACCTCAAACCGTTAAGCTTCCACGTCCATGTTTGACTGTGGGGGTGAGGGCAATCTGCTAACATCTTGTCTTTTTTCTGTTCTTACATATGTTCTTCTGTTAGAACAAAAACGGCACATTTGGACTTATCTGTCCACAGAACTCGTTCACTGTCCAATTCCTGTGTTGTTGCCTTTGAACTAGTTTGTGCATACAAACTACATAATTGTATGCGTCTCAAAAAGGATAAAACATGTTTCCAGACTTTTGACCGACTATATGTGATTCGCACAATGACAAATAAAAAAAGAAATGTAAAATGTTTTATTCTGTGCTTCCTGGAAAATAAGGAAAAGGAAATAACGGAGAAGTCAGGGAGGCGTCTGACCTCGGATTCCTGTTCCGTTCTAACTGGAATATACACAACATGCACTTTCATAACTTTCAAATGACTTCTGCAACTAATCCTCTTCCCCTCGCCAACCTCTCCCTGGCACTCGTGTAATGAATTTCTTTTTTTTTTTGTGCATGAGGCCAGTCCCTCAAGTCTATTGATAGCTGATGGCAAGGGAGATTTTCATTAAACCCTTATTAGCATTGACCCGCCAATACAAGGAGGGCGACTCTTCTCACTTGCGCTTCTGCTGACTCGAGGGATGGCTCGAAGGCTTCGGCTGTCCAACCCCGAGCATTCTGAAGTCTAACGAGCGAGCTGGACGTCTCTGGCAGCGGTTTCAAATAATGCATATTCTCCTTTAAACACTGAAGGTGAGCCAGGCGTTCGGCGAGAAATTCCCCCCGCTTTACAGTCCGCCGCCGAACCGAGGCTTCTTGTTTTTATTACAAGAATCTCCTGCTTGTTTCCTATCAGCGGTCGTGTTATTAAAGTTTTTGCTTGCTGGCATCGTGTTCAGGCTTTAATGAAAAAGTTGTGTGTAAACAGCGAAGATATCATTTCTTTAGAGTAAACAGCCAAGTTGTATCTTTATGCCCAGAATAAAACACAGGAAAATATTACAGCGGCATACCATCACTGAAACGGACCGTTTCCTTATAACAGCATGCTTTTTTTTTTAAGTCATTAATAAAAATGACATTGTGCTTTATATCCGGTTATAGTTACTTTTAATGTCCGGGAACGTCTTCGGAGCAAATTAGTTGTAGCGAGTTGTAATGGCTATCGCAGTCAACGTAGAGGGAAAAGGACGCTATTTCGCGTTCGCAGCGAATGAAGGGATCGGAATAGTGTCGTCACATGACTACAGCGAATCCCGTACTACTTTAGCGAAAATAAAAAAAACGTAGCGTGACTACAACATGTTATGTAACGATAGCAAGGAAGCAGATGAAAGTGCAGATAGCAGTTCTACAAAACACCGCATAGAATATCAGCATCGGAAAAATACTTTGTTGATCCAACGATTAAAGTAAAATATCAGAAATTTCAGATAAAATATGCTTATTAAGATGTACAAAATTTGTACATAAATTGTCCATGATATTGGTATAAAAAATCAAGTGTATCATGGAGCAGCTGCTTAACACTTAGGGGGTCAAGTTCCCTTGACAATTAAACACACATCTTGTTGGACTGTAACCTTTTTCACGATACTGCTTGAAAACAATTTAACTTTTTCATGATGCAAACACGTGAAGGTGTTTTAGGTTTTTTGTCTCACGTGAAGCTGGAATTTTCTATATAGTCATTTAAATGTAATGGATTTGACGATAACCCATGTCCGTCATGTTTATAGCCCCTAAGCTAACATGACGTTAAAGCTGAATAAACAAACAAACCCTAAGGGAGGGAGGAGTTTGATTGTTACAGGCAGAAATAATTTCCTGTGGCACTCTGTGGTGCATCGTGGCTGTATAAGTCTGTCAATGAACGTAGTCTGCTAACAATGTATTTGTATGTGTGTGTTTTTGAGGTGATATGGGCCTTAAATACAATTTTTTTATGGTCTTAAAAAGGTCTTTAAAAGTCTTACATTTGACTTGGTGAAACCTGTAGAAATGCTAAAAAAACAAAACCCTGATCTGGTTCATTGAGGTACAGTGGCTTGCAGACAACATAGTCCACCTCCATAATCCTTAATCGAAATGCCATATTTAAAGATATATAAAGGAAATGCAAATTTCACTGGAGATTAGAGGTTTCTTAATTCTTTCTTTGTTTGTTTGTTTTTATTTATTTTTTACTTTGTTCATTTATTATATTAACTATAACCATTTGTTCCCTCGGCTGCCTTAAAAAGCTTGTCATGTAGCGGGGAATCTTTATAGTACAAAGTCCTACTGTATCGTTGATATGATAGAGTACTGTAAGTTGCTCTGTTTTGCAAAATTATGTACTGAAATTTTTTTAAGACTTCTGGGTAGGCTAAGCTATATCTCGACTCGCGATATTTTTAAGTTACGACGTAACTTAAAGTCGGGGACTTCCTGCACCTTGCAATGAGTGAAAAACTGCAGTCTGAACTACTTTCTCCTATAAAAAAATCCAACACCCCCTGACCAATCAGAGTTGAGAATTCAACATCGTTTTTGTCTAACCCTATTTGTGCATCCTGCTTGTTTGTCTCAGCATTGGAGCACTGAGGTATTGTAAGAATCTGCGCTTGCTGATGGATTCCCAAATTCTAACCATCGGAGTGGTCATTTCCCCCCTGTGCAGAGGGTCTGAGTTAAACAACACCCTCACGTTCCCACGCAGATTAATCAACAGTCTTTACTGTAAGTTACTGTGGTGTAAAGAGTCGAAGTCTCAGGCTGTGGATAAATCTGATGAGTCAGGGTGGGGTCCAGGAATACATTACCGCTTTGACACAAACATGTCAATAATATTGAATTGGCCAAAGCACAGCTTTTTCAATATTGTTACCTTAATAAAAAGGCATCGACTGGCTAACTGCAGCAATCATGACTTTTTTTTTTTTTTTTTTTTTTTTTCTTTTTAAGCACTCACTGAATGTTCAGCAGCTTTCTAAACGTGGATGTGAATATGAATCGCCTTTGTGACCTTCCTCGACAGGTACGTGGACGACGTGATCTCTCGGATTGGCCGCATGTTTCCGGACATGTCCATCGAGCTCTTCCGACCCAATGGGACATCGGCTGTGCTACTGGTGAGCGTTTGTTCAAAATCCTGCCTCTAGTGATGTGCACTTTTTTCCCCAAACCGTAGGGCATGCGAGACGTAAACATTTTTGCTAATGACTTTCACCTTTGGAAGACTTTCACGACTAGGCTTTGGTTTGAGGACACGTTACATAAGAACAAAACATGGCATGCGGGTTATGGTGAAATCACATTTCCACTCCAAAAGGTGTCATTGACAACATGGTCCAAAGTGGTGTATTCTTCCTGCAGCTCAGCAATTTTTTTATTTAATTCATACAGTTTATTGTGTTGAAGCATGGTGTATTGTACTATTTATCCTTTTAGAGTTACTGTATATTATGCTGTGAAGCATCTGCTAAATGTACCACTTCCTTCCTATAATCACGTTTATTAAAGTCATTTTCCCACCAGCTCTTCTCACCTTCTGATCTGAATGGGAATGCTGAACTACAGTGCTGTGCTGGAAGATTATAATGCCACGGACTATCCAGAAAGATCAAAGGATAATCAGCTAATGGCAAGATCTTGAAAAATATTGCTTTCCAACAAAAAAGCTTTGGAATTTAGAATATAAAAAAAAAAATTCTAAGATGTGTTTAAAAAAAAAAGAAATGTTTAACAAACTTTATAGAAAAAACGAGTTTTCTGATGCGCCAAGTCTCAAATCAAGCGGCAAAACCCGCCGTGATGCGCACATCCGGCGATTAAAACCTTCCGTGTGGAAACATAACAAAGGTTTGTTTGGAGTTTGGTTTCACTAATAATACACATCGATCTGCATAAAGCATCCATATTTGTCCATGAGCGTGTCGATTAAAGTATTTAAAAAGTAAAAGATTTTATTAAGGGCGCATTTAGAACCGATACAAATGTGCGATTAATCGCGATTACATTTTTTTAAACGCTTGACGCTATTACCCTTATATTGACTTTGAATATCAGTCATAATTTATCAACTGACAGTATTGTTCTCATATTGTTTGCCCCCCAATGATGAGGATTTTTGATATATGGTGTTCTTTGGACAGTGTTTTCAAGAATTCTGGCCTGACACTTTTGGATCAGTAATTCTTGTCTCTTTCTGATCGTTAGTCTGATTGTTACTCAAAGCTTCAAGTGCTTCCTTTTGTCTTGTCCCATCTTATTTATGCACTTGTTGAAGAAGTCGGTTTGAGGCTTAGTGCCCTTGTTGTTGGAAACAGTTTCGCTATTAAGTGCTTCGTCCTCTGTCTGTCCTCATAAACGTAAAAAACTCGTTTTCTACAATGATAGATCACATTGAATTTAATAGTAACAGCTAACACCAAAGACAAGCCCAGAATCACCATAACCTGGAGGCACAGCCTGGAAATCTGTCACGGCTTTACAACCTCTCATTGTGTGCGCCAGTTTCTTTCTTTTTTTTAAGCATATCTGATCAAGCAACACTGAGAGTCAAGACTCTCAAATCAACATCTATCATCTGCCTCAGCTTCAGGATTGTCTCCTACAGTGCAGTATCTCTGTCTAACCAATAAGATCATGTTTTTGGCACAGAAATGGTGAAAGAATGAAGAGATAAGAGAAAGAGAGCGAGAAATCTTGGCAAGAAAGCTCACGAACGACTACAAATACCCCTTTCCCAGCTATGGGACCTCAACAGCTCACGCCCACAGGACACACTCTTCCAGATGGCCTAGTTGGCAGGCTGGCACACTGGGCCACACGGGGGAGGGTCGCTCGAGTGTCAGCTTCCCCACCACAGGGGCCATGCCACAGATCACTACAAAGCTTGGAACATGAGCATCCCCTCCTCGCTCATCTGCATCGCTTTGTGCTCCCTAATTAGCGTGTTTAAAAAAACATAATGCCCGCTTACCCCAAATTCGGTGTTTGTTTTCGAGTTCCTCGACTTTTCTGACTTACTTTTTCTCATTTGACGTGAACTTACTGGTCTTGATGGCCAAATATTCTAACGTGACTTTTTTTAAATTATTTATTTATGGTAGGGTAAAAGAAAAAGTTTTTTCCTTGACTCCTATTTACAGCTTACCTAATTATAATTCTGCAAAATCAGCACTTGTGCGAAAACGAGGGATTATTTATTCATTCTTTCATCTGCAGTAATGCCGTGGCGGATCCGAAGTCTACCCTAAAATCAGAGATACACCCTGGATAGGTTGCTGGTACATGCTGGGGTGGGCATGAGGGCATAATTGTGTGGGTGTATAAGAATCCTGTAGGGCAAAGAAAAAACAAGTTTATTGACATATACAGGATTCATTCATTCATCCTTAGTAACTGCCTGATCAGGGCGATGGTATTTAAAATGAGGCTACTAGTTGGTTTATACAATGGGAAATAAAGCCAACTGTTATAGACCATTTCAAAAGAAGTAAACAATAACCAACGTGTTGAAATGATACTGTGCCATTTTTAAAGCAACGGACCTGTCAAAAGAAAATAACTAACTTAACATGACTTTTTCAATTTTAGATAAAACAGAACACTTATGATGATATTTCTAAATAATAACATAGAATTACCAGACCCCTTAAATCAGACATGGAAGCGACACCTTTTCAATAAACATTTCCATAAAGTACTGTATTCAGGCGTGTATAATCATCTGGTTAAGACAGAGTGAGCCTGCACGCGAGTAAAGCAAAGGCTTATCGTAGTTTAGATGCCTACAATTACTAGCTTAGCGGAACAGTCGTAAAACATTTGTTCACGCGGTGTGGATGATGTTTAAGTCTAAATAATAATCATAACCTTATACCTAAAATTCATATCCTTATACAGATAAAAATAAGAATATTTGATGCGCTAACGGATCCTTATACACACATTCACACACTCCTTCACACCTGTGGGCAATTTAGAACTGTGTGTATGCCACCTAGCAGAACTGGGCACGGAACAAAACAGCAAACTATCTGTTTTGTTATTTGTGTAAGGGACGTGGTTGCTCAGTGGTTAAGGTTGGAGGTCGACCGATTGACAAGCCGGACGAATATTCGGACTGATTTTTGCCTTCTTTTTTTTTGTTATCGCCGATTATTATTATGTAGGCGCATCTGACACACCAAACTGCGCACGTACATTCTGCGCTTGTGTGAGTGAGCATAACACTCCCATACCAGCAGACGGCAGTAGTGTGTATTCGGCATCCAAAGGGGCAAACCACAAAGGCCACATCTGTAAATATATAAAGCAAGCAGCGTTTGCACTCGCCGCAATCATTCTTAACAGACTCGTGAGTTCTCTTACTCGTCGACGAGCTCGGACGCTGATTTGACGCACAGAATCTGACCAAAAACAGCTGATGCGGTCCGACCAGAGCCAACAGTGCGGGAAAAAAACGATTGCTGACCGACACTCAAAAACCCCACTGACATTCCCCCGACGGGAGACCTCAGCTTGGTGTGTCTCGGGCTTTAAGATCTTTCTTTATCTATATATGTTTTATTTGCTAAACAAAATGCTGCTTTTGGAGAAAGAATGAGAAGAACATTTGGAATTGTTGGCATGCCTTCATCCAGCTGTAGTTTAGGTAAACTCAGATACCAAAACCTGATAACAAAAGCACTGATTAGAGAGGCTTGTGTTGTTCGATAACTATTAGACTTAATGAAACGAAATGGGGGGTCTCAGACAAACAAAGCAGCCAAAAAAACTCTGCATCGCCCATTAACTGCCCTGATTTCGAAATATTGACACTGGCCATAGAAAAACGGAATCGGAAACTCTGGGGTTCGAGCCCCAATAATGCCAAGCTGACACTCTTGGGTCATTAAACAAGGCCCTTAACCATTTGTGCTTAAGTGGTATTGCATCATGGCTTATACTGTGCTCTGAGCTATTTTCATTCTGCTGTAATGTACATGTGACACCTTTTGTTGCCCACAATGCCCCTGCCAGCGCGTCTTTTAAAGTACCAGTATAAAGGTTTATGGGCAGCATCCGAAATCCACCCATGGGCCATTTTCACACTTCATTACATGCTTTCATTTCGAAGATGAAATTAGGATAATTTTAGCTACTTTACTTGAGTATGTGCAGAAGGAGCTCGTCCTCAAAGTGCGTTCGCTGTCGTTCGTTCACACTGCACTGCTTTGAAGTTAGGGGTTCGTTTTCCACCGCCGAGACTGAGCGGCCTCTCCAGTTTAAAATAAGCAATGCCTTAAGATATCCATCAGATCTACAAATAATAACCAGAATCCAAAATGCCAATGGAAAATCAAAGAAGCATCTGGGTCTGGGGATTTCATACTACGTCCCAGGGCGGATATCAGCTTGAAGTGCTGGGTCGATATCTGATCGTATCATTTCCACTCCAAAAATATCGACTTTTGAAAATAAAATTGCAAACGGGGAAAACGTAGACAGGCCTTTTACATCATTCCGTCGGCAGGAAAATGATTTTGCCAGCAATTTCCGAGCTACTTCCAGAACTCTGAGTTATATATTTAGCCGAAGATGTGTTGGGAAGATGTTGCTTGCTTGCTTGTAGCTCGTTGGCTGTCGATTCCGTTTTGTATGTGTTGTGTGTGAAGCTGATGCCAAGGTTCTGGCTAATGAGATGTACACAGCAATCAAAGCAGAGACTATGACCACACAGAACATGGACTAAGAACTATTCGATATTTCAGCATGAAAAAGATTTGAAAAAGAGGTCAGCTCAGGGAATAGTTTGGTAAATAAGGTTCACGAGTGTAAATGCATGTGGGTAAAAACATACCAGGTTGAAATTGCCAGGTGTAAATAGGGTCCTGGGGCTCTCCCCCAGTATGAGACATAACAAACACAAACGTGCGCAGATGTTATGTCTACGCCGTCCCGCTTGCAATAAGTTCACAGGATACTACAAAACCCTCCTGCTTACCTCTTTACTTCTCAGCTAGACTCGTGTCTCAGATGTGCAGCGTTAACTAGGGCGTGAGATTGAGGGCAAAAAAGGAACGAGCCAGTCCTCTGCGAGCTCCGGATCCTTTACAAGCAAGCTTGCCCAGCCGTAATTAAGGAGATGCTAATGAGAGTGACAAATGCCTCCTCCTCAGGCCCTCTCCTCATTTTCCTTACCCATTTGATACCATCAGCTTCACCACCCCCACCAATATGTTCTGTTTTTTTTTTTTTGGAACGTATATGTCTCGAGCTCTTTTCTCCTGATGAGCGCAGTGTTTTTAAGTGCGATCTGAAGCCTTTTCATGTGCTGCCACTAACTAGATCCTGTCACTCGTTTGGCAGCGCGCATCAAACGACGTACAAAAGCGGAGCCGCAAAGCTTCACGCAGCAGGAGTTAAGAGATGTAACTTCGGTAAAACGTGCATGTATGTTAAACAGCGATTACCGTAAGGGAGCTCCAAACCAAAATCTAGAATGCTAATCTCTAGCTTTTTCTGTAGTGTGGTCCGAGTTCTGGAATATGATATTACCTAGAATTCGCCATAAACCTTGTATATAAAACAAGGTTTGAGTATTTAAATGTGTGTGTTGCATTATAATGAAGTAGCGGGCCGGTCAGGGTCAGACTACAGTGATTAATCAATTCGCTATGCTAATGGGATCCAATATCCCGTCCAGTCCTTTTTTTTTTTTTTGCTTGCTCAGAAACCAAACTTGTCTAAAAAATGAATAAATTAAGCTAGTCATGTACAATACAGGAAGTTAATACAATTATGATCATTATAGTCTTCTCATCATGTTTTTTGTCGGAGCACATTTTATCTGTGGGCTTCACAGAACTGTAATGTGGTGTCCTGTCTTCGCATCACACGGTAAAGATTCTCTATATGCCTGAAAGTTTGTGAACACCTGATTATTATACCCAAATGTAGGGCTTTAGCAAACTTTTGCCCCATGGCCTTAACCATTATGAGCGGTGAAGTGAATAACACTGATTATCTCATCATGGCACCTGTTAGTGTATAGGATATATTAGTTAGCAAGTGAAAATTTTGTCCTCAAAATTGACGTGTTTTAACCAGGAAAAATGGGGCCGGCGTAAGGATTTGAGTTTGACAAGAACCCAATTGTGATGTCTAGACGACTGGGTCGGAGCATCTCCAAAACTGCAGCTCTTTTGTGGTGTTCCCACCACACAACTGCAGTGCTCAGTATCTATCAAAAGTGCTCCAAAGAAGGAACAGTGGTGAACCGGCGACAGGGTCATGATTCGGTCGAGGCTCATTGATTCACGTGGGGAGCAAAGACTGACCCTCAGACGAGCTCCTGTAGCTCAGACTGCTGGAGAAGTGAATGCTGTTGATGCTCGACATAGAATGTCATCGCATGCTGTAGAATTAGAAATTTCCTTCACTAAAACTAAACATTCCTGCATGACACTGTGCACAAAGTGAGGTTCATGATTTGCCACGGTTGGACTGGAAGACCTCGAGTGTCCTGCACTGAACCCTGACCTCAGGTTTTCTGAACATTCCTCAAACCAAAACACAGACTCAAGCCACAGGCCTCCATAAGCATAATACAGCGGAAAGTCCTATTGGATGAGTGGAATAATATTAAATGGGGAGCTATTCTGGCATGGGGTGGTAAAAATGAACGTCAATATTACCCTAGCTAGCATCTTTTTTAAATGTAATACGAAAACCACATTCAAATATAGTGAGTAGCGGTAGCTTCTACTATACAGGTCAAATATTATTGGAGATACAAATACTTGTTCTTACACACACTTGTAACTATGGTTTTTTGAGCAGCTACGAATTAAAAAAAAAGGTTAAATATATCACAGACACCAAATTTGTCCTGGGCTACTTAATCCAGTCTTGAGGATGTATTTGTGTACACAGTATTCCTTCTCATCCACTGAAACCTGAGGAGGATAAATAAGTTACTGACAATCAACGGATGAATTTGAAACCTGCCTGAAGAACTATTTACGGAAACTGCTATTTATAGAAATAGAGGTCATTTATAAATGTATCATGTAACAGAACTTGTATTATGATACATTTTTCAATGATAACCCTGATGTTTCAGTGTAGAGCTTTTTTTTTTTTTTTTTTTTTTTTTTTTTTTGGATGCTGTCATTGAACTTTGGAATGGTTGCGTCACAAACTCAGCAAAAATGCCTAGGTTGGGTTCACCTGTGCCGTAATTAATATTCTAGACATTCCGAGTGGCAGGTTGCGGTAATGCTCGATCTGGGGGTCACCACAACTGCAGTCTTATAGCCATCTTTAAAGAACAGTGTTAGAGGAGGTGACTTTGTCGTGCCCTTGCCTTGCCTTGCCTTGCTCTCTCTTGCACCGTCTCTCTTTGGTACTTTTAGAGCCCTGCCTTTTTAATTGTATCTAAAAGTGACCTTGTGCTGCTATTGATCTACATCAAGAATATTTCGCCCTCCTCAGGGGCATGGCTCAGGGAACACGCGAACACATTTTCGGCTTCCGGCTCTGGAATATCGACAGATTTTTTGGAACGTCCTCAGATAGTGCTGAGACACGAGGATCCGGAGGTCACCGTAGGATCTGAGCTTCAAGAAAAGTTTGTTTATAGCCAGTCCAGAGCAGCACCACTATGTTCCTCAGCGCAGGATGAGAAGCCGAGAGAAAAGTTGATGAGGTGGGTATGTTGGTGATGCCAGAGTTGGTAGCAAGAGTGCATAGAAAGTCAGATTAATGCTGAGTGGTTGAAGAGGTCTGAGCCAGCTGGTTCAGCAGTATGCCGGCGTCCCAAGATTTACCTCAGAAGCATCAAAGTCGCTCCCAGAAGCGCATCAGCAGCGAACAGCAAGCCTTTCCGAGCTCCCCGTCCCGTCCCGCCATCCACAGCGGAAAGATCCTGGTGTTAGTCTTCGTGATGACACCCATCCCGCACGCGATGAACACATCATGCAGGCCTGTGAGGTTAGCTAATGCAGGACTGCCTCACTTTGGCACCTCACACTTCCTGTTTTGCAGCCGATTTTGGCGGCAGCATTCACTTGTTGCTTAGGAACGCTTTCGTTCTTTTCTTTTTCTCCCCCCCTCGTCATTGCCGTTTTTCCTTTCTTTTTTTCCTGCCACATTCTCTCCATTGCTTCTCTTTCTGCCCACTCTCGCTCCAAATAAAAAGCACCATCTGCCACCATGGTGCTCTGTTCCTCCTGGGAGTGTGCTTTTTCTCTCGCCGAGCGAGCCGCACCAGGATGCCTCGAAGTTTAACGAACTTCTATTGTCCTCAGCATTGAGCTCGCACCAGGCCCCGCGCCAGCGCCTCGCTTTCAGCACAGCCTTTCGGGAAGAGAGTTGAAGAAGCCTTCCTAGAATAGCTGTTGACATTAAAAATTGGCTCTGCTCTTACAGAATGTACGTACAGACACACACGTATACATACATATATAACCATTTTAGTAGATCTTCTCAAGAGACAATACTATAGAAATGAAACCCAGATACATTTTATCCTGTCAAGCAGACAAAAACATGAACATGATGAAGAGGACATGTGTCCCTGCAGGGTTACACAACATACAGCTGTTATCACTTAGGATGTTCTCAATTTTGTTGGCAGTTATTTAGACAATAATGGGTTTCTGTTGAGTAATTTTAAGAGGACAGTAAATCTATACTGCTATACAAACTGCACATTGACTACTCTAAAATATATCCAAGTTTCATTGCTATAGGATTGTCCCTTGAGAAGATACTACAATGGATGCTCAAATGTGATGGGGTGTACTCATATATATATATATATATATATATATATATATATATATATATATATATATATATATATATATATATATATATATATATATATTTGGACATTGCGTGATTAATCGCAAATTAATCAAACATTTGTTCTTAACGTACCTTAAGTTAGTACTTTTCAATGTTTTAAATACTCTAACCAAATGACCATGGACAAATATGGATGCTTTTAGCAAATGTATGTTCATTATTTTTGAAACCAAACTCAGCATAGAGCATGAAGACAAAATATTCTTGTAAAGGTTTCAAAGTAATTATTGGTGTTTAAAATTACTCAAATCAGCAGGACAGCAAACAAAACTTTTGCCTTGTTTCCACACGGACGGTTTTAATTGCCGCATTTTGTTGCCGATTTAAGACTTGGGGCATCAGTAAACACAAATGTTTAGTGTTTAAAAATAACATTTTGGTGGATATATATATATATATATATATATATATATATATATATATATATATATATATATATATGTTTTATAAAAATGGTCAAACGGAAATGCGTGCTGCACCAATCACACGTTAATAAAATGTATTTAAATGGAAGGATTTGGAATTTAGTGACGTTTAATCTGGGTTTTTTTGGGGGGTATAGTGAAACCATTTAATTGAAGTTGTGGGTGATTGCAGTGATATACAAAACGTTTTTTAATTTTTAAATTTTTTTTTTTGCTTACTTCTGAAGTTAAATCTTTTCGAGGTTGTTATGTAGCTGGAGGTGTTTGTAACGGGTTTTCATTGCTTCCTCCCCTACAAAGAATCCAGACATTAGTTATTCCTCTGGCATTGTGCCAAATAAATGACTGTAGTGGCCTCTTGTAAAGAGGAGAGATATTTAAAACGGGACTCTTCATAAAGCTCAGAGGCCTTTGATCAATCCTCAGCTCACGCTAACAGCCAGTATAATGTATTCAGGAAATCCTGTTGTTTCAGAGACGTGCTGTTCGTGAAGGTTTCAAGCCTCCACTTGGGGTTTTTGGTTTAGAAGTTGATTTCTTGTAGCATGCTCCATCACACCGGATTAAACCCTGAATGAGCTGTTAATATTTAGACTTGAATTGCAGATAGACTTTGCTTTAATGTCTGCTGGTGCAACATCGGGGCAACCTCAATTCAACCTCAATTCAAACAGCTTCAGGTTCTATTGCTTGTTAATCTAATGACGTCTCTGCGTATGTCGATGCTGTATCGGTTTTCCATGTCTGTATTCGCATATGATCCTAAATTGGCGCATTTGAGCCCATAATCATGTTTGTGTGTGTGTGTGTGTGTGTGTGTGTGTGTGTGTGTTTGTGTGTGTGTTGTCATCATTTGTGTTCATGTGCAGACACAGTTCTCAGATATCCAGGCAGATGGCTGTAGTTTCACTGCTATTTGTTCTGCGCAAACCAATTTCTTGCTGGAATTTTCCGCGGGTGAAGCAACAAAACAAAGTAAAAGGATTCAGCACCCTCTGAAGTTGGCCATGCCTGCAGTGACAAGTGACAGCACAAAGCACAATTAGCCTTACAACAAGAGTGTACAAACGGCACGTTCGCAAAACACTAGGATACCGGTGTGTGTGTATATATACTGTATTTAAAACGGTACAATATCAACTTCGCTGAATTCACTATTTCATACGCCGCTGTTTCAAAGTTCACCTGTAGGCGGCAGTGCTTCCCACATTGCGTTGAAACCGTTAAAAGACTAAAAAGATATGCACATGCATTAATTGTTACTTCAGTTCAGAGATGGCAAAAGTAAACATACTTCACTCAAGTAGAAGTGCAGATGTTTTAAAGAGTACTGAGCACTTTTACACTCAAGTTAAAGTAAAGAAGTTTGAGCTCTGACATGTATTTAAGTAAAAAGTAGCCATTACTACTACCTGCTTTAGTGTCACGCTGGTAACTGGACCTCACATCATATTAATATTTTAATAAAAACGAATTTTGTTACCTAATAAATGCATCCAGGCTGAACATCCACCATATAGAACACAAGCAGAGAAAAGATGATGGCGTTCAGGAACGTGTCTGTTCTCAGTCATGTTTACATCACTGACTCCCTCTGTCTCATCCACATTAACCCCAGACTTCTTCTCCGTCTTGCTCGTTGTTAGCTTCAGAGGCTAGTCTACGTCTGTGGTGCGTAAAAGCCAGGAAATGATTCACCAGTGGTAGATTGAAAAAGTCACGCAATGACAGGAAATAGATTGATGGGCTGAAAACGGCGCGCAACGAGAAGAAAAAATATCGATCACGTCTAAACTAAAGTAACGAGCCTGTTTTGAAAATGTTACAAGTAGAAAGTACGGATATGTGTGTAAATATGTTAATGCGTGAAGGTGAAAGATGTCTACTTAAAAATCTACAACAACAAAGTATTTGTATTACATTACATCCGAATTTTGATTAAGTTGCGCTTTTTTTTTTCTCTCCAAAGGTAATCCCATGTTCCTGGTAGGTTTTTTATTTCACTGTTCGCACTGTGTGTTTGCACTGAAAAGATGAGAAGATATATATGAATATATATTCATTGTATTACTTAAGTTCTGTGTGTGTGTGTGTGTGTGTGTGTGTGTGTGTGTGTGTGTGTGTGTATAGATAGATAGATAGATAGATAGATAGATAGATGTTATAGCTTTAGATTTCATTTTGCATGCAATAATAGTCCGACAAACACCATCAAAAGGTGAGATTTTATTAATTTATTTGCAAATTTGGGCAGTAAGGAGGTGCATGCAGATATCGCATGATTTCGGCGATCGGAACCAAGCTTAATCTGACCCCTGCGCTTAGTCTGACCTTCCCACCCCCCCAAGAGTACTAAAGCTTACCCGGATGTATCGTATTTGTTCAGGAGATTGAAGAGATTTGACGAACTCCCTCAGGGACATTCTTTCTCTTTTCCATGCATCAAAACAACGGAGCAAATGGAGATCACATATACTGACATTTATACTGACACATGATCATTTTAATTCCATATTTAACATCATCATTCTCCATTAAAACCCTCCGCTTGCAGTCCAGGTAAACCGTGCTGGGGTTTTTTTGTGTGTGAGAAGAAAACCGCCTGCTTTTTAATACAAAATACAGCGAGTCTTAAAATAACACTCAGTGGATCTTTTCTTTCAAATCTTGGCCAAGCAGTTTGAACCTTTCCTTGCTGCGTGGTGGCCACAGTGAGCGATAAGAAACAGCTCGTAGGTGTTGGTTTCATTTTTTCCCCTGCCCTGTGGGCTTCACGCCTCTGATGAAAAATATTTCAATTTACATGGGGCAGATGTCTCCCGATGGAGGCTGTAGGTGGTAATGGACGGAAGCTTTAGAACGGCGGCGTCAGCCACCCTAGGAGAGCAGAGGCCGCGGTCCAAGCCGCTCCGACGACCGCAAATTTAATAAAAACGCCTCACAGAAGCGCAAGCACACGGAACAAGGCCTCGGCATATAGTAACACGATTTTCCACACGGTTTCTTTTACTTTCTTCCCCCTAAAAATCCCTGTGAAGCCTTCACTGCCATCAAATCTAGTTTGCCTTGTTGCTAATTTGTATGCTTAATATTCCATAGAGGGAACAAAAACACTAGAAACTGACCTTGATAAGACCTTGACCCTGTTCAGATGGGCTCCTAAATCTAATAAAGCTTCATTTTCTGGTTACTGAGTGTGATAGTCAGGTTTCCACATACCTTTTGCTATATATAATGTGGGAAAGATGCTAAAGCTGTTATAGCATTGGACCCTGGATCAGAAGGTCATGGGTTCTAATCCCAGCACCACCAAGCTACCGTTTCTGGGATCCTCAAGCTCAGTTGTAAGTCGTTTAGGATAAGGGCGCCTGCCAAATGCCGTAAACGTGAATAGAATATAAACTATATTCTAAATGCAAATGAAGGATATGAATGTCATATGTTTGTTACAGTAGCATTTTGCATAATTCAACCTACATTTATTTTGTAATCACAACTGGATCACAAAAGGCATTTCAGAAATTAAGAGAGGATCACATTCCGGTAGAACAACAAAAACTATAGACGGAAATCCACTTTAATCCCGATTTGAAAATCCGATGCTTACACAGTGACTATGACAGTTGTAGCAGGTTGGGTTGATGAGAACTGCAACAATATATGCACAAAGGCTTGAGTCCCCATTCACTGTTATTATAACCTCCACTGTTCTAGAAGATCTTCCACTAGATTTGTGCTCATCAGCCACAAGCGTGTTAGTAAAGGCAGGTACTGATATGGGTGAGGTGAGGAGGCCTGGGGGTGCAGTCAATGGTGCAATTCATCATACATATTAACATATCAGAAAACAAATTAACAAATTAGAAAACACTAACAAATCCGAAAACAAAATAAAATGTTTTCTAATGTGTTTTTGTTTTCTGATTTGTTAGGGTTTTACACTGCCACCGTAGTAATTTTTTACCATGTGCAACATCACATCATGTGCAGTTACTCATGTTGAATGTCATATTATTTGCAATATGTTCTTAGTTCCTGATCACCTTTTGCACTTTTGAATACATTTGTATTTAGAATAATTTGTTTTATTTTCAATTATATTTCATTTATATTTATTCTTCTTGTACTCTGAAGCAGTCTCAGGCATATGAATTTCCTTCAGTAGAATTAAAGTTCTGTTGTATCATAACGTATCGTAACATATCTTATCCTATCTTATATCCTTCTTAACCATATCTATATCTATGTACAATATATAGTATGTAGTTATGCCTCCATATGGGTTTGGGCAATATACAGTACAGACCAAAAGTTTAGACACACCTTCTCATTCAAAGAGTTTTCTTTATTTTCATGACTATGAAAACTGTAGAGTCACACTGAAGGCATCAAGGGCTATTTGAGCAAGAAGGAGAGTGATGGGGTGCTGCGCCAGATGACCTGGCCTCCACAGTCACCGGACCTGAACCCAATCGAGATGGTTTAGGGGTGAGCTGGACCGCAGAGTGAATGCAAAAGGGCCAACAAGTGCCAAGCATCTCTCGGGGAACTCCTTCAAGACTGTTGGAAGACCATTTCAGGTGACTACCTCTTGAAGCTCATCAAGAGAATGCCAAGAGTGTGCAAAGCAGTAATCAAAGCAAAAGGTGGCTACTTTGAAGAACCTAAAATATAAAATTTTTCAGTTGTTTCACACTTTTTTGTTATGTATATAATTCCATATATAATTCCACATGTGTTAATTCATAGTTTTGATGCCTTCAGTGTGAATCTACAATTTTCATAGTCATGAAAATAAAGAAAACTCTTTGAATGAGAAGGTGTGTCCAAACTTTTGGTCTGTACTGTATGTATATTTCACTTTTTTTATATATATATATATATATATATATATATATATATATATATATATATATATATATATATATATATATATTTTTTTTTTAAAGCTCCACACTTCAAGATGATGTAGTTCTCCGTTTTTTTCCTTTGACTGCAAAAACAGTGGGGGTATAAACTTGCCAACAGTTGGGGACCTTCTGAAAACTACTGTGTGTAGTTCAGTTTCTTATGTGGGTGTGTTTGTGTGTAAGCACAATGTAAGCCTCTTTCTATTACTCTTTTGTTTAGATAAGCGGAACTTTATCTCACTGCTCCTCATTGTGCTCCTCCTTTTCAGGCCTCCTTGAGGAGGTCCATGACCCCCCAAGTCTACTCACAATCCCTTCTGGTCCGTCTCATCAGCAATACGCTTCTGTCTCTCTGTCTCTCTCGGTCAGCGGTAGGGTCAGACTCTGCTCTTCTTTAAATAGATTGAATGGTGCTATTGAGAGGACACTGTTAATAATTTAAAGAGAGATCTCCACTGTTTTGTTCACGCAAACCTGGGCTTCATCTTTGGCAAAAGAGCAAAGCTGCCCATCTTTCTTTTTTTTTTGGTCACATACACCCAGAAGTCTCAAGCTTACCTCTAAGGCCTGACTGAAGTCTTTTCTGAAAACCCGGCTGATCATAGATCTACTGTTTGTGTGCAGGTGACCCTGGGAAAGGTGCTGAAAGCCATTGTGGTGATGAGGAGCCTGTTCATCGACCGCACAATCGTCAGAGGATACCACGAGAACGTGTATTCCGAGGATGGCAAGGTACTTATGGGTGCATTGCTCCATCGGAGTGTTTAGAATGAAATCTATGCTCAGGTTTTGTGAAATCAATCAATCAATCAAATTATATTTATAGTGTGCTTTCCAGTAAAACAACAATAGACAAAAAAACGGTAATTGGATGATATTTTGCTAAGTGCGTTATTGTGCCTGGTACCTTAAAAGACTCCCGTAGACAGTGGACCCCTGAAGTTTTTGATTATATTACTTTTCTGTGTGGTTCAGTGGTGGACAGAAAAGAATTGATGTAATTCATAAATACATTTTTGTGTATCTGTATTATACTGAAGTATTTCCATTCGGGGAGACCTTACTTTAACTTCACTACATTTCAGAGTCAAATATACTTACATTTGCAGATACATTTGGCAGACGCCCCCTAATCCAGAGCAGACTTACACATTTTTAATGTAAACAACTAAGCAGAGGTTATATTTTTAGGGGCCTTGCTTAAGCAGATTGCAGTTGCAGCTTGGTCATTCTGTGTTTTGAACTTACGGCTGGTCGATCAGAAGGCCAACATCTTCCACTTTCATGTGCAGTATGGGTTTCCTCTGGATTCTCTGGTTTCCTCCCTGAGGACACTGCATGTGGAGGGTCCTCTCAAATTCTTACATATTCTCTAGTTTACTCAGGGAAGTGGTAGCCCAGTGGTTAAGATGTTGGACTTCTGATCAGAAGGTCATTAGTTCAAATCCCACCAGCACTACCCTCAACTGCTCAGTTGTATGAATGAGAGAATTGTAAGTCTGCAAAATGGCATAAATGATAATCATAGACATGAGACGTGACCTAGACATGTGATGTATTGAAACTTTGGTCCAAGAAGAATCACTCAAAAACCGATCATTTTGCACCAAACATGAAATTCTGCACCATTAAGCACCGCTCAACTTTTCTTTCAGGACATTCTTCTTTTTTTATTTATTTAATTTTTTATTTATTTATTTGCTTTTTTTTTCTTGCTTTCATTATTAACTTGGGCATCTGATAACATGACGGCTTGGCTGAAGTCTTAAACAGGAATAGTACATTCAATCAACTTTCCCTTTGTTTTATAATATGAAATCTTTATTTTATTTCTATAAAATAAAAATGACCACCAAGATGCATCCTCCTGTGTTTGATGTATGACTATTAAAACTGAAACCAGACAAATATAATAAAATAAATATTAAACATATATACAAATCAACACAATTTTTTATTTTATTATTTTTATTATTTTATCCTCACTGCAAAAAGAAGTGTGTGTGTGTGTGTGTGTGTGTGTGTGTGTGTGTGTGTGTGTGTGTGTGTGTGTGTGTGTGTGTGTGTGTGTGTATATATATACACACACACACACACACACACACACACATATACATACTTCTTTTTGCAGTTAAAAAAAGGCAAGAAATAAATAAGAAATAAGAAGAAATAAGAAATAAATAAAATAAAAATTGTGTTGATTTTTATGTTTTATATATGTTTAATATTATTTAATAAATATAATAATTAATATATTGTCTGATGGTTGTGATGTCATAACACATTTTAAAGCAGGGGCCAAAGCCACCACCTAGTCCAATAATAATCTCTACGTTTTTATAAATCTTGATTTCAAATTATTATTATTATTTTTTTTTTTTTTTTACAAAGCTGCTTAATATGGTTCCCACTCTCTGTGTGTTCTCTGGTCTTTTGTGTGCAAGGTCATACTGACATACTGAAGTCTTTTATTTTTTTTCTATTTTTCTGTAAGGGCACTGGTTCTCGTGGCTTAGGTAACAATCTGAAATCCTAAGATTTTTTTTGTAATCGACGCTAGTCTCTGTGGTGTGTTTCAATAATTCAGACGTGTTCGGAGCTCTCCATTGGCTACAAAAAAGAGCGAATGATGCGAGACGTCGTCCACTATTTATCGCCTCTACCCCGACACGTCACTTTCAACATTAGTGGCTCATTCGTTTTGAACCCGGCGAAGCGCGTCTCTCACGTTCCCGGCGAACCGAGCCGTTTGAACGCGCCGAGGTGACACTAATACGAGGAGGCCATCAAAGCCGTGCGCAGCCTTGATCAGCGTTAATTATGGTAGCAGGGATGAAGCGTGTGAACTCGCTGTCAGGATGATGCTTTGCCCTGGGCTGCCGGGCACATCGTGTGTCTGTGGTGAGCAATAATGATTAACCTCTGCTGCCAAAGAAGCCAACTCCTACTGCCACTGGCGCCTTCCACACCTCACCTTCATCCTTCTAGAAACTTCTCCAAACAAACTGTTTAAGGCGTTTGTTCTTGGTGGCACTCGACTTTTTCACTCCCGCTGGAACTCGAACTTTTGTTTTGATTTTCCATAAAATGCAGACACTAATTTGGTTTGCAGTGTATGAAATATTCTCATGGTTAAATCCAATCCAAATGTTTTATTTGTCTATGGAAGGATTTGTGCTCTCTTTTATTGCTATATATATATATATATATATATATATATATATATATATATATTATATATATTTTTTTTTTTTTTTTTTTTTTTTTTTTTTTTAACAGATGGTCCTTGAGTTATGATGGTTAGATTTTTTTTCGTTCTTACGATGACGATAGCAATAAGACAAAATTGTAAAAATATTTTACATTTCATGCAGGATGCCCCACTCTCGCTAGCGGTCACCGGAGTAAAGTTGTCTCAGTGTGTATTTTTTTCTGTTTCAAACAGCAATTTTAGTGATAAAAGCATGTCTTCCAAGCGCCCAAGTATGTCTCCTGCTGGTAGTGAAAAAAAAGAAGTTTGGAGCAGAAAATGAAAATTATAAATCAGGCTGTCACTGTCACAGTCATAGCACCATCTTCGACTTACAATATTTTTGACTTACTATGCGGCCGTTGTAACGTTTCTCCATCGTAAGTTGTGTGTGTGTGTGTGTGTGTGTGTGTGTGTGTGTTGTGTGTGTGTGTGTTGTGTATGTGTATATATATATATATATATATATATATATATATATATAATATATATATATATGGAAAAGTTAAATAACTGTTAATATTGGAACTGGTAAAGTTGTTGATTTGCTGGGATTAATATGGAAGTAACGAGTCCCTGATTTCAAAACGTTTAAGAGCCCCTGCTGTAAATTGGCCCCTAAGTCTAAATAAGTGAATGGACATGCTGTTTTGTGATTGATTTGCATCCTCTCATTATCATCTCTTAACCTTTACCCTGTGATCATCTGAATAGGTTTTGAAACCACCTTCAGATCAGAGTACTTGAGTAATATGTCTGAATGTATTCACTATAGAGATCATTGGGGGATAAAGAACATCCATAGTCATGGAGTGAGCAGTTATTTATTTGAGAATCACACTCTTTATATTATTTCTCTCCTGTATTAAAAGTAGTCCGAGTCTTTAGGCTCTTTAGAGCTTCCTGCACAAAAAGCAGTCTTTGAGGGCGATTACTTCTTCGCACGGCACCGTTTGAACGTCACTAAACAAGATGTTTCTGTACAAAACCGACTCTTTGAGAAGGCTTTGGAGAAAAGCTGCTGATCCGGCTCGCTGTTTGAAGCTGCAGGTGACTCAGAGGTGACCTGGGCCACGGAAACACAAGCTTCAGGAGTCAGCTGTGCTTATTGACTGCGTTTCTGCCGGCACCATCTTCCCACCTTAAGCCCTCGGATCAGGTTTTACCACACAGGCCATTAATCCCCGACGCAAGACTCCCAGCAGAGGCTGATGAGGCATTCTCACAAGGGAAAAGAGAGAAAGAGAGCGAGAGATTGGTGGAGAAAGGGAGGAAGAGTGTGAGGGAGACTAAAAGACAGGAAACGGGAGCACGGATGGATGAGTGAGTGAGAGAGAAAGATAGGCGAAGGAAAGCTGCACTTTCAAAGTGGGGCTTCAAAGACTTTCTCCGACATCTCTTGGGTAATTTGCGATCGGGCATTCTTCCTACTTCAAAGGGCATCAGCATGTCTGAGTGGGTTGGGGGACAGTGGGGAGATGCCATCTGATTTCTCTAATAAACGCTGACACCGACCCTGTTTGATATTAGTTTCAGGGAACGTTTTGATTTCTTATCGCCTTTGAACCTGTTCTGATGACCTTAACACAAAAGCCTGATGAGGAGAAGGTGTTTTTTTACCGTAAGACCGGCCCGATGGAGATGAGAGATAGACAGCAACTTGTTTCGGCTTTTGTTGGCAAATACTTAAAGTGAAAAACTTGTGGGATTTTAAATTAATACTCATAATAGAATAATCATATAACAAATTTAAGGAATAATATCCACACACTTTATATGCACATTCGAAAAACAGGCGGAAAAAAAAAAGCACACGGCAACTACTACTACCCCAAACTACATCCCACAAGCCGAATACGGCCTGCCCCCACATTCTGAACGGCCCTCTGAGAAATATTTTGACAATTTAATTTTAAACATATGGTGGTATATATTTAAAATTAAATGATCTGTATTTGATAATTAAGGTTAGTTCTCAAACAAAAATGTCCCTTAGTTACTCATTGAGGTCAAGGCACCAATAGTTGATTGCTGACACTATCAGCTGTAGGCAGAAATCCATACCGATGGTTTTTCCGGCTTCCGGTTTGCTGTTATTTCAAGAGCGACCTCTAGAGGCGAATCACTGCCACCACGTGCTGTTTGTTTTTACATCTGAGATGGCGCGCTGCACGGAGAGCGCTATATTATATATATTATTTATCATTTGTTAATTATATCATTAGATATTTATTTTCTTTAGCACATTTTCATGATTTAGTACTTTTTTTTTTCTTGGTAATAAAGTTCAGTACTATTTTACATGGAGTATTTTGGTTCGATTTTTTTATGAATTAATCGGTTGATTAATTGGTTATCAGGCAGTATAATCCATCTTAGATTAATTTTTTTAGTATCTTTAAAATCCACTATTTGTGTACTTCTTATTAACATAGCTTAATTATGTTAGATTCACCCACCAACTTATGCATCAGTGAGTACATGTTTTGATTTCAATAGCAATGAATATGGAAATAATGTCAATTGTAGTAATGATGTTTTTTATAGTCTATATAGCTCTTGATTTAAGATTATTTATTCATTGAGGCATTATAAATACATTTAAAATCATAAAATCTTCACAATAATATTGGTAGTCACTCCGGCCCATGTGATTTTTCACCCGGCCCCTATTAAAGAAAGATAAAAAATTATGTGGCCCTCACAGAAAAAAGTTTGGGGACCCCTGCATTGAATCAATCCTTGAGAAATAAAACATTCTTCGATGAGAATCAAAACCTTCCCTAATCCACATAGGCTCACTGACCACTTTATACGAAACACCAACAGCAGCACGAGATACAAGTAAAGGGCTTTGGTTGATGTTATCAAACATCAGAATGAGGAAAAAAAGCTGGGATTTTCTTTGACTGTGGACGGGTTAATGCTGAAGGACAAGTTGTTTCAGGCAGTGCTGATCTGCCGCTGGCCAGCCATTTTGCTTGACACGTGTAAAAGTACACCAAAAATCGAGTTTGTAGTTTGGTAAGTCTGGATTCTGCACCAGCAACTCGACCAACAGTGGAAAGGTTAGAGAGCAAGCTTGATAACCATCTCATCCCTGCTCTCTGCCAATACTATTCATCTCACATCCTTGTACTGATCCAACTGTCCATACAGCTTAATTAATGTCCCAAATGCTTTTCTGATAATTATTATTTTTTTTATATATCCTGCTCTCATAAAGCTCCTCCAAGTAAACCTTTTTTTGCTTTGCATCTTCAAATCAGTAAATCAGCCTGTCTGCTTCTTTTTCCCCTCTTGAGAATGAATGTACTTCTAGGGCAGGCTGTTTGCATTGGAAACTCATGCTGGTGATATATATTTCACATTGTATTTGTCCCATACACATTTATACAGAGTACGACATGCAGTGAAACTGTCTGACATTTTAACATGAAAAAAGAAATATAGGAATAAAAAATAAAGTAAATAAATAAAAAGTATAAAAAATATATGTATATACACACAAATTCTAGAAAGGGATGGATGCATATGGCAGATATTGACGGAGTACAGATTAAAGTAATTTACTGTGATTGTCCTTAAAGTGTCCATGTGCAGTATTGTGTGGTATAAAGTGACACTTACTTACCTAATTTCCATACAAAAATAAAGGCGACCGCAGGACGTTTTGGAGACAAGGTGAGGGAGGAGGGATTGAGATGGTTTGGACATGTGCAGAGGAGGGACATGAGTTATATTGGTAGAAGAATGCTGAGGATGGTGCCACCAGGAAGAAGGAAAAGAGGAAGGCCAAGGAGGAGGTTCATGGATGTGGTGAGGGAGGACATGCAGGTAGTTGGTGTGAAAGAGGCAGATGTAGAGGACAGGGGGGTATGGAGACGGATGATCCGCTGTGGCGACCCTTAATGGGAGCAGCCGAAAGAAGAAGAAGAAGAAGAGGTGAATGGAGATGAAGTTTGAGAGCAGATTTACCCGCCTCACCTTTTGCGAGAGGGGAAAAAAGGCACAAAAAAAATACGACGAGCAATCTAACCTTCCCTTTGCAGTTCTACATTTTATTAAAAAAAAACCTGCGAGTTTCATGTTGTGGTAGATTAACACAGAGAAATTAATCGACCTTCTTTTTTTTTATCTCTCAGCTGGATATCTGGTCAAAGTCCAACTATCAAGCATTTCAAAAGGTAAGTGAACCAGTGTATAAAGAGTCTACACAGAGCCTAATTATGTATAATATATTACAAGAGGAAAAAGTCAATTTTGCCGGTGGGATGCTGCACTAATCCCCACTTCAGCCTGAGTGTGGTCTTTAATTATAGCAGGCATGTGAAGGACCATATTTCAAGCTGTAATGCATTATAAAGTCCTCTCTGATGGTCATGCAGCGAGAGTAAGGCGATGCATTTGGCCTGTGAAAGTTACCGCTATCTTGACTTCTCCTGCTGCCGAAGTCTGACTTGGTTTGCGGGTGCGAAAAGCTTTAATCATTCATCAGTAGAATCTTACAGTAGGTCCTAATTAGATCTCCATTTCTCAGCCTGATGGAAGTCATGTTTTCGTCTTCCTCACCAATGCCCAGGCCTCCTTTTATCCCTTAGCCATCATTTGGATTTGTGGGGTTTTTCCCCCCTCCTGTTTTACTCCAAACCACTATCCCTGCATCCCTCAGTACACCCCCTACTCTTAGTTTCAGTCTGCTGCTTTCTTTCTTTTATGTTCCTCTTTCTCTGAATCTCATTAGACTGGAATTAAAGCCCAGGAAGCCTCTGGGCAGACGGCGCTCCTGCGCCTGGCTTTCTGCTTTACATCTTCTCCGAGAGTGAGAGATCGTGTAGGAGATTGACAGAGAGAGAGGAACTGCAGCTTACAGTGGGACTGAGCGCACAAGACAGGGATGTAGAGAGAGTGTGTACAGCTCACTGAAGCTTACAGAGGAATCACACTCGGGGAAAGGTTTTACCTGAGAGAGCAGTCGTGGTTTCTCCGACACGGTTTCTCCTTACCCGCGTGTGATCATTTACACACAGCCACATGAAATGGTAGGACAGGACCCACTCTAACGTCTCATCACTGCTGAGAGATCTGCACTGCGGTTCTTCTTGCTCACAAAAGAAGTTCACATTAGTTAATCTCTCCCATCGTGTTCACAGACGGGAAGTGGTTTTTTTTTTTTTTTTTGGTCTTTAATTTATTCCCACAGTATTCAAAAGGGATAAGTTCACAAGATCTTCTACTCCAACCTTTGTGCCAAGGAACTTGCTAGAACCTGTTTGGACCACTTATTCTAATCAAGGGAATTGTAATGCTATAGCATAATATAGACATTTCTACTTTAAGTACAGTCTGGTTGAAGACCCACATCTAGACATGATGGTCAGGTGTCCACCAGCTTACACACTGAAGGCCATCATGGAACATTATTTAGCATGAAATATTTCTTTGGTATTTTATTATTATTAATTAATTAGCACAGGAGGAAGTTGTAGCTCAGTGATTGAGGCTCTGGCCTACTGATTAGAAGGTCGGGTAATCAAGCCCCAGTATCGCCAAGCTGCCATTCTAGGGCCCTTGAGCAAGGCCCTTAACCCTCTGTGTTTCAGGGGCACTGTATCATGGATTCCCCTGCGCTCTGACCCCAAGGACCGACCGACAAATCCATTATCCACAATCATAGGCAATATAGCATGCAATAAATACTACAAAATACAATAAATTTGAAGGTACGTTAAAGAAAAGTGCAACAAATAAATAAATAAAAGCAACAATGACTTTTTTTTTTTTTTTTGAGTCTGTGCAAGTTAAGTGTATGTGCAAAGACACTCAAAAAGTCAGTGTATTTTAAGTCGTGTGCACCTCAATACATTTTAAAGAGTTAGACTCAGACCAATACCCAATACCAGTATCAGTCTCGCTACAGCCCTATAATTTATCGCATAGTTCAGAGCGCTCGGTATACAGTGGCACGTATCGAACCTGTGAGCAAAATTGCTATTCGGAAATGACCCGTTTCCCAGCTTTTTACTCCGCGAATGATGACGGAGTGGAAACGATCTGGAAGAATGAAACTGTTCATTTGTAGTACCTCACGACTCTTGCATTAGCGATGGAAGATGAGGCTTTGGAGAAAGTAATAAGGAGACGGGGAGCTTTTGGGAAATGAAACAATAACATTAATCTCAGCGTCTGAGATATAGATTGGAAATGGGTTTAACGTTTCAGCAAATGACTCAATGCCCTTTTTCAGGTGGTCTGTGATATGGCTGATTTTTATGATGGTCGAAATCAGACTGCTTCTCCCGCACATACGGTTAGGAAGTACTAGGCAGAACACCGGAACATGAAAATTGAGATGACTTGTACAATATGTCGAGCTTGTAAGACAGGATGAGCAGAAAGGAGAAGATGGGGAAAAAAAAAACACTTCTCAAGGTTATACTCTTAACTTCAATTAAGAGCCAGGGTGCATTCGTGACTCTTCTTCCACACCAGTAGCACTTTGTCTTGATGTTTGGAGCCAGATACGCGATTGCAAATCTATATTTATAGATCATTCACATACGGCAGGGGTTTCATTTACAAATCCGTGCCCAGAAATACACACTGCGATCATCAGCGAGTGACTTGAAAATGACAAACATCATCAATCACAGTTCTAAAATCCAGTTAAAGTGAAAGCCAGTCTGACAAAAGAGAACGTTGACTGCAATTATATGACGATGCTTAATGCACTGAAACATAATTCCCCGGCTTATAATGTTTCCCGGTGTTCGCTTTGTCCAGGTGACGGACCATGCCACCACAGCCCTGCTGCACTACCAGCTGCCCCAGATGCCTGATGTGGTGGTGCGCTCCTTCATGGTGAGCTTTTCCTGGTGTTTTTTTAATTAAACTCTACCCTTGTTTCCTCCGTGCTGCTGCGCTCCTGCACAGACCCCTTCGCTCTTGACATACAGATAGGTGACAAATTAAAGGAGCGTCTTATTAATGTCAGTGGTTCTCAGATTTTTTGTCCTTCTATTCCCCATTTTAGAGGTGGGTGGAATTTCAAACCCCACCTGTCCTCCATCACCCCAAAAAATGGTAATAAAATACTGCGTTTATTGAAATATCAAGTCATCGAATAAATCAATAGCATCAAGTTCAAAAACAGGAATATAATAATAATAATTATATATATATATATATATATATATATCCTGTAATTTACTGCGCATTACCTGTCATGTTTTTATTCCCCACTAGAGGGACACTTCGAGAACCACTGTGTTAAAGGGTTGAGCCACCCTTTTACATTTATGGCATTTGATAGGCATCTTTAAGGCCCAGCAGTACCAGCTTGGTTTAGTGGTGCTGGGATTTGAACTCCTGCCCATCTGAACTGCTGATATGTTAAAATCTGTTGATAGTAGTGTATGATTTTAGTAGCTGAAATGCCGTCAAACTCTCATAGCCAACCTGAAAGAGGCCATTCGCATCTATCCGGATACAAGAGTCAACACTGCTAACCATATGCAAAGAGCTGCCTTTGTAAAGCTAGTAGTCTGAAAAGGTTTAATGATCTGTAAAGTCAGCACAGTAGCAACTCGTCACAGGAGACTAGGCGCAGGTCAACCGTTTAATGAAAATTAACTGCTCCACAAGCAGCTAATTGCATTACCCAAGCAGTTTGAATCTTGAGTTTAAACAATACAACACGGCACATAAAGAGGACAGCGCCAGGGTTAGGTTCCTCCCTGGTTCTCCAGATCAACCGGGGAGCAACATTGCATTCATAGATTTCATTTCTCATCTATTATCTGGAAACCAGAAATTGGATAATCAACAGTGGCCTGTTTTCCATAACTGACCACAGGAAGCCCAGGACATCCCAAGTGTTCACAATTAAACTTCCAGGAAATGGCATGGAAGGACCCTGTTTGCAAAGTCTGGACCACATGCAACAATACAAATAAGAATGGCACAAAGATGGCCAGTTGGGCAGATGGCATTGGAGTAAACACAGGCTTGACCTCTGACAGGACAAAGGACTGACCCAGGGACAACATGGCAAGGCTAGCAGAAAAGCCAAAAATAGGTGTACTGCCCCCTGCAGCCAGTGTCGCCATTATGAGTTCTTGTTGGTGGACTGCTAAGTTAAGTAAACATTTACGTAACATACCATGGGTTCATGCCTGTGTTTAGTATGCAGTATGTTATCTAGATACACAAAGAACTAGGGGTGTAACGTGCACAAAATTCATGGTTCGAGACGATCATGGGAAAGAAATGCAAAACATATTTTTGTTTTTTTTTGTTTTGTGAAATAATTAAAAATAAAAATGCCTGCTTGGTTTAAATAAAAAATAAAGTAGACGCAATACACTACTGATTAAATTGATTCATCGATTAACAAATTAAATTGATTAAATAAAATGAAATAAATGGAAAAATGTACTTAAATACTATGCGTTTGTTAGACCGCCTTTGGGTAATACAGATGTGTCTATAAAAAAGAATGTGTGTGTGTGTGTGTGTGTGTGTGTGTGTGTGTGTGTGTGTGTGTGTGTGTTAGTTACATTTCATGTTTCATTTTCTAAAGTTGTTCTACTAAACTGTTCTACTTATTTCAGCATACTTTAACAAATGTCTTCATTCCTTCCATCCTTCATTCATTCTCTCCCTCGATATGCAGACTTTCTTGAAATTCATGAAGCTGTACATAAAGAATCCATATCGCTAGACCGACGTGAAAACGCTGGCAATGACAGGAAGTGGCAGTGATTTACTAAACAAAACAAACCGTGTTTCCGCTATGATCGAGTAGTGCGAAGCAGAGCCTAAACAATCTCGCCAGTTAATGCGCCCGTGAGGGAAGACAAATTTACGAGTCTGCGAATACGAGTGCCGTTACACCCCCAAAAAGAACATCACGTCTGAGTGTAACAACGGCCTTTTGGTTATTTCTAATGCCTCGGACTGGAGATTTGTTCCCTTTTTTTTTTTTTTATGAATGTGATGCCAGTATTGCATCTGTCCAGCAGTACACGGTGTACTCACTGGAGCTGTTACAACCGAACAAATCTAATTACTTCCATAAAAGAAAAAGTTGTGTGTCCGAGTTCAGGAATGTGGGCACTCGTGTAGTCTACATCAGCTGTTTCGAGAAGGTTTTCAGTATCGCTTTCATACAGAGACCATGACTAAGCGCAGTTTAGGACCAATTTGTTTCTCAGTCTCACACCTCTCGGTTCTTCTCTTGGCTCATGACAGTTGTGATAAATACCACTTGAGCTGAATGAGCACGAGCCGGGAGAACAAAAATGCGTAGTGCTTGGGAGAAGGTGCAGAATTTCAGACATTCGAAACATCTGGATGATCCTGTGGAAGCTACATCTCTCGGTTTGATCATATTAAGTTTAATTTAACTGGTCATTACCGGAGTAGGTATAAATATATATACAATATGGTGTAGAATAGTAGGGAATTGGGGCTTGCATTAGTGGTTTTGGACTTGTGCTGGGTCAGTAAATTGGGCCATGGAGGTGAACCAGGTTCAGATCATTGAGGTGTACATGTATGTTCTCATGCCTGCTGTGAGCAATCCTGACCCCATACTTTGATCCTGCTGCTTATGCCAATACGATGAATCCAGTCATTCAAGTGTAAGCTTTTTTATATCAGATTTTTTTTATCTTTTGTCTGCTCTAGGTGTCCTTTGAGATACTTCTGGCATAACTCCAATCTTGACCTCTCACATATTGAGCTGAAACACAACACTGCTCTACTATTAGTTTGTCGTTTTATAATAAGCAAGTGACATTTTCTCGAAAGTGGCACATCGAATCGTATGGCCTATTATTGTGAGATTGCAAGCGTAAGGTCTAATTCAGGTATCGCCTCTATGGCAAAACATGGCCAGAAATCTGGGAGAGCACAATTGGTGTCGGTCTCTTGGGTGGGGAGGGTGTTGGGAGCGTGTACACCTCTTGCTTGTCGATCAGAGCGTCGTGAGCCAGATTGTAAGCGTGCGTTTGTTCATAAAGTCAAGTGCATTCATGTGCCTGATATGTTCGAAAAAGAAGTTGTGTGGCTTAACAGAGAAAATGCATTGACTAGGAGTTTTAAAGGCAACCGAAAGCAAAATTCGAGAGGAAATCACACTACTTGTGCTTCTTAATTATTATATCTATTGCTTTTTTTTTCTACAGACCTGGCTCAGAAGTTACATCAAGCTTTTCCAGACACCATGTCAGCGCTGTGGTAAGTTTCTGCAAGACGGCTTGCCCCCCACCTGGAGGGATTTCCGTACCCTCGAGGCCTTCCATGATACCTGCCGGCAGTGAATCTACGACGTCTACATTTTTTGGAGTCCACCGCCTGGACAAAGAATGAACGAACGCGTGAGGAACGAAGCGTGCGTGATTTTTCACCCTTTTTGTATCGAAGACTCTGGAAACAAGAAGTTCTATCTCATGGGCCAAATGGAAAAACTTCAGTAGTCAGGATTGGGAATGACCAACAGATTGGTTGTACATAGCGTTGGCATCAGAGCACTTGTATGCTGTCTGTGTATAATAAAGTCAGTTTTGTATTAGAAACATTTTGTTCGTTCAGTCAAAGTTTCATCTCTGTGACCTTTCAATCTCAGGGTTCGGTGGGAAAAAGGCAGACGCTCGCTATTGCCAGTAAGAATTAACTTCCTGTGCTGATGCCTAGTGTTTCAAACTTCCATAAACTTGTGTCCTACTTAGTTTTTCACTTACCTTTTTTTATTTTTTTTTATTTTTTTTTACCTGGAAAAGAAAAAAAATCCTGCTTTAGTGAAGCACTCCAAAGTAAAAGTCAAGCAGCACAGGATTTTGTTGTTATTGTGTGCATGCCTTTTTTGTAGTCCTGTTTATAAAGAAAAGATTAATATTTCATGAGTCACTCAAAGTCAGAATGTTTTTCTTTTCTTTTTTTCTTTGTTTTTTTTTTTTTTTTAACCGCAACAACTAGGTCATAACTTCACATCTGCTTTTCTATGAACCCGATGCGTTGTGTGATTGGACAGGAATTGCTTGTGTGGTGGGTTTTTCCCCCCCTTTTTAAATTGCAGGTTTGATGTAATAAAACCTTTTTTTATTCTTTCTCTCTTTTCCATTCTCTTCATGTCCCTATTTTTAAAGGCCGTTCTGCTAATAGGAGAATTTCAAAATATACCTTTGCCATAGGTGTCGTTACCATGGTTTTTTTTTTGCTGGTTTTGACATTTTCGGTGTCTGCGTTCCCGGAATGCTTCACAGAACGCTTTTTATGTTACTATGGAACGTGCGCGAGGAAAAACTACAAAGGTCCACGTGAGCGCACAGTTTCCGCGCGGAAACGCAGGGGCGCCTCGAGCTCGGGAGTTAAGTACATTTTTTGCACTACTGTGACCTAAAAATTATACCCGTAGTTCTCGTGTCATGCATAATTTACCTAAAGGTGAAAAAAGTAAAGCAGGATTTGTTCAGGGAGCAAGTTGAACTTGTATATATAATAATAATGGTGCGGTAATGTAACGTATGTGATCTTGCAGTAATGCCAAACACTGAATTATTTACTCCGTTTATGTTTCAAGACGCAGGTTGGCGTATCTGCAATAGAGGAAATTTCTAAAGCATTTTGTTAAGAGCCTTCAAAGAAAATCGGGTCCTCATTAGATTTCAGATTACAATTTGATTAAAAAGCCGATCAAGTTGTGTGTGTTCATATTTGATAGTTTCAAAATCTCATGGCCTCGAGTTTTGATTACCTCAGATGACGAGGGGAACACATGGACTGTCCGAGTTTTTAGTCCTGCTACAATAAACACCGCTTCTAGTGCAACATTTTCAACTGTTGTACTCAAAAAGTGAAACATTAACTAGTCAATGAATTTACCTTCTGCCCTGCACAGAAATAATACAATCAGGACGCAGGATTTTCAGTGTATATGAACAAATGTTGGTGGGCATCTGACTATAAAATTATAAGTGCTCTGAACATACCTTTCCATATTCAGTATCCATTTACTGTTATAATCCTTGCCAATCTTCTGAGATGTTCCACTAGACTTTTGAGTGTGGTGGTGGAAGTTGTGTGTTTGTTCAAGGGTGTTGGTAAGATCAGGTACTGATGAAGATGAGGTGAGGAGGCCTGGGGTTCAGTCAGTGGTTCCAATTTATACCAAAACTGTCCAGTAGGGTGGAGGTCAGAGCTCTACAGCAGGCCGTTCAAGATCTTCCACTCCAACCCATGTAAACCCATATGCTCATGGAGCTCACTGTGCACAGAAACATTGTCATTCTGGATCAGATTTGGGTTTTTATAGTTCAAGTGAAGGGAACATGCTACCCAGACATCCTTTACAATTGTGTGTTTTCAAATACAGCGCAACGTCGATGCACTGAAAAACAATCCAAAATTAATTTGCAGAATTAAATTAGAATATACCTTTACAGAATCTCCCAGACATTGTTGAATATTTAAATCCCTGCCACTGAGATGCTTCTGTGTCGGTCAGATGAAAATTTAATCTGGGGTGGTTGGAATTATTTGTTCATGCACTTGAAAAATATTTATTATATATTTATCATATTAATTATTATATATTTATTAATTAAATATGAATTATATTTATAAATAAATATTAATATATTAATATTTATTTATAAATATTCATATTTAATACGAATTATATTTATAAATAACTATTCATATAATAATTATTATTTATTTATAATTAATACATATTAATGGTAATATTTATTCACATTTTTACTTACAACATTATCAAAATAGGCTGTTTGTTAACTTATTGGGAGAAAACTGGTAGTTTTAAGTGAAATCAGACATTGAGCACCTCCATATAACCAAAATGCTATGATTCTTGTTTCATAACACCTCTGTGAAGATTCGACTGAGAGATTGGTAGTCGAATCAGGATCCTCCTATCGAATAATTGGGGTCACCCCTAGTATGAACACTATGCTGTATTTTAGTTTATACTACAGGGTCCGCATTCCATCGTAAAAAAAAAAAAAAAAAAAAAAACGATTGTGGGAATTGTTCAAATGACAAAAGAAGACATTTATTTCAAGATTTGTCAAAGGAGTCTATAGTTTCAATATATGTGAGATCTTACTGAAACCTGGTGAGATATTGACTTCAGATTGCTGCAGAACTCTTTTTGAGGATTTTGGAGTCATCAGGTAGATGCTGGAGACTTTAGGGTTTATCCTGGATATATGAACAGCATGGTATCTACAACGCCGAAGCTCCGCCCTCTCCGCTTTTAATACTGTAATATCAACTTGCACAAGAACATGCTCGCAAAACAATGTTTTACGTTGGAAAACAGACACATTATAGTGAACATGAAGCTTAAAAAGTAGTTCACTACAGAAGATTTTGAGGGTTAAGGGCCTTGCTCAAGGGCCCAACAGTGGCCGTTTTGTAGTGCTGGGATTTGAAGCTGAGCCAAAGTCCAATGTCTTAACCACTGAGCTCCCACCTTCCTTCAGGATGTGCTGTCATTAGAAAATCTACTTTAATCTACAGTGTTGAACTTCAGCTGAATCGCAGCATCCTGTCACCTTGTTGTATGTAATTCTGTACATAATGTATTAAAAAGAAGACTTGGGGAATCAAGTCATGGCCCATGAGTCGAGGCCCATTTCCAGGACGTGGCAATTAATCGTGTTAACATACAAACGTAACTATTTTCTAAAGCTTTGATTGCCCCATAAATGGAATATATAGGCTTCAATCATGTCAGTTTCAGTGCAGGGAAATGTGTTGACATTTTCATTTGGTGAACATGAATATATTACAGAGCGAGTTAAAAACATTTCGCTCGAGAAACACGGTGAAACTTTCCTGTAATGTGCTTTCGGAGGCAACGTACTGGTTATTATACGATTGAATTTTTTTTTTTACTTTGAGTAGATGTGTCGTGTAGGTTCCTTGAACTAATCAGAGGTTGTTCTCGCTGAGGATGCTACGGTATCCTGCACTGCAGCTCCAAGAGCCTGAACAAAAGCGCTCTACATGACTTTTGGGAGCTATCAGAATGTGACTTCAGTTCGCATCCTACGCAAGGTGACATGAGGAGCCTTGTGCTGACAAACTTAAAACGGGGGGGGGGGGGGGCTTCTCAAACTGCCTTTTAACACAGAAGCGCTGGAGTCGCTCTGTTCACAGAATGCCTGCAGCTCTGACTGGGAGCACGAGGCAAGAGCTCAAGGCTTCACCTACTTCCCAGAGCCACCAGCCACACATCCTGAGCTGCACAGGAATGTAATATCTGCTCAGTGCTTTTCATTATAATTTTAGTGCATCCTGCAACATTCGCTTTATGATCGTTGGGTTTAAAACTCTGCTTCTGTGTAGTTTTAAGCCGCTTACACTAATTTTCGGTACTAATTACCCTTTTAGCTGATTGAACCAAAATCTCCACAAGCACACTCCAGAATCTAGTGGAACATCTTCCCAGATGAGTAAAGGATATGTGAGGAAATATCTATGGAAGAATTCTCCAATGCTTTTGTATCTGTTTTTGATTTTTGTCTTATTAGCTTCAAGACAGAAACCAGAGAACAACTCTTTCAATAAAAGCGATAACAGGAAACAGCTTGTGCTGCTGGTGTTTCACAACATGTAACTATGAGTGGAAAAAAAAATACACTATGTTTGTGGACACCTTGCTGTATGAGTGGCTTTTTGAGCATCGCATTTGCTGTTCTGGGAAGATGTTCCACTAGATATTAGAGTGTGCTTGTGAAGATTTGTTTTGGGGAGCACTCAGTGTTTCAGTTTACCCCAAAGGTGATAGAGGTGAGGGTCAGTGCTCTATAGCAGGCCAAGTTGGACTATGATGTTTGCAGATGATATTGTGATTTGTGGTGAGAGTAAGAAACAGGTTGAGAAGAGCCTGGGAGGTGGAGGTACATGCTGGAGAGAAGGGGAATGAAAGTCAGTAGGAGTAAGACAGAGTACATGTGTGTGAATGAGAGGGAGGGCAGTGGAGTGGTGCGGTTGCAGGGAAAAGAGGTGGTGAAGGTGGAGGAATTCAGGTACCTGGGGTCAACAGTGCAAAGTAATTGAGTGTGTGTTAGAGAAGTGAAGAAAAGAGTGCAGGCAGGGTGGAGTGGGTGGAGAAGAGTGACAGGAGAGTAAGGTTAGGAGGTAAGGAGGAAAGTTTATAGGACTGTGGTGAATAGCATGCCACTGTAGATCTTTTACTCCAGCCTATGAAAAGCATATCTTCATGTAGCTCAGAATGTGCACAGGGTTATTGTCATGCTGGAATTGATGTGGGTCTCTAAAGGGAAATTTAAATTCGACCACATCCAGACATATTTATACAATACATTTTTGGGGAAGAACCACAAATGGCTGGATAAGTGAATGATTCATTCTTTTTAATTATTGAATGAAAGAAATGTCATTTTTGTCACATGTTTGGGATGGGATGCCTAAAACACTTTGGGACATGCCGTCCTGGGAAAACAATCCACCACTGCATGAGGTGATGCATTACCACCTGCCTATAGCCTTTCAATATGAGCACAAGTCAGCATTTCCTTCCTCTTGTCCTCGACTAATTTCTGTTCCACACTTTTCACTGATCTTTGAACTTTGCTTCGACACTGTTTTCTTTATCCCTGAGTTATAGGTTTGTGCCTTGTTATTGTTCCCTATTCATCCTTCCCCTAGTACGTGCCTGTGTGCGTGTGATGCTGTTTCTTTCTGTGCCTGTCGCTCATCCGCCCCTTAACTATGGCCTCATTAGCTTCCGTTCTCCAGCTCTTGCCACCGTCTCCCCTCTGATCCCGACCCGTGTTAATAATTGGTGTCGAGTCCCGGTAATTCACATGCTCGTTTGTGTCCTTTCTATGGTCTACTGAAATATGCTGAAGACCAAAGATTGGACGCTGTAAAAAGATCATGGTAGGGAAGCAGATTTTTGGATTGAGCTGGATTTGGATTTCACAACATCAGAAAAAACTTTGAATAATCATTTGTATCCCAGGCTTTTTCTCTGATTTCTGTTCTGTGGTAATAGTCTGGCTTCTACCTCACCTCATTCTGAAAAACTCTAGCCTTAAAAGAATCATTATGTGCTCTGTAAATATAAAGCCATTATTATTAGTCTCATGCTTTGCTGTATTCTTTCCACTCAATTTTAAATCCAGCTCGTCTTTTGGACATATAAGTATTTTTTATTTATTTTTTTTAACATGCAGAGTTAAACAGGACAGAAAATTGTGGCAACAAAAACGTCACATAATTGTATCCTGATCGGGGTTGAAGTGCATCAAGATCCTAATATGTGATTACTGGGTTTGAGGCAGAAATTCAATGTAAAATCGCCAATCAATTCCATTCTTACATGCTTTTAAAGAGGTGGGAAGAAACCGGAGAACCCTGAGGAAGCTCAAAAGGGGACAGAGAATGCAGAACACTGACCCAGGTTCAGAATTGAACCGTGCAGCGTTGATCTGTGGGACGGCAACACTAACACCCCAAGGGTTGTTTAAACATCTAAGCATTGTAGTTTAATTAATTGGTTGCGTTTGAAGTGTTTGCAGGATGTCCTCGATGTAGGATTCTGCATAGAACCACCTTTAGCATGATGGACAGTAACAAAGTAAATGTAATTCTTTACTGTACTTAAGTAGCTTTTTCTCGTATCTGTACTTTATAAGTATTCTGGGAGACTTTTTCGTTCACTGCACTACATTTTAAAATATCTGACTTTTTAATTTTGCAAAATCAGTCGCCAACCAGTAAACCTACTGGTTACGCAGTACAGTGCAAAAGAGGACTATGAACAAATAGTATTTGTAAACAGAACACAATGCAGTGCAAAAACAGCAGAGAGATGCATTTAAGATCCACTGCAAACTGCCGCTTGCCCATAGAAAGTAACGGTATAAAGAATGCTACAGTACACTATTAGATATTGTTCTTCACTGGTTCAATGCTTTTACCTCTCAATATTGCAATTGGAGCTAGTTGTAAAAATGATGCTTCTTTCAGGATCTCTAGTGGAACTGTTTTGTCCAAGAGAGTGAATTTAAACTTCTTTCAGTCTTAAGTATTGGTATTTCTTAAAAAGAGTTTACCCGCCATGTTCTAAAACATCCCTCATGGTAAGATCTCATAGCTCAATCAAGTAAAATGGGTCTTATCTCAACTGGCAATTTGTGGGACTCATAAAGCAAGCATCCATAAAAACAACAAAAAAAATAAACAAGGCAATAATCTTATGAAGCACACATTCTCACACCAGATTTTGGCCTTCGGTTGCATACTGTATAAAGCCACATTTATAGTTACAGCCAACTGCTGTTTTTCTCAACTAGAACCAAGATCCAAAATTTTATTGTCGAGTCCAAGAATCTGGCTAAGAAGTCTTGTCCCAACAATAAACGTTCCGTCATCTGTTTTCGTAGACGCAGCAGGTGGTGCACACAGGGGATACAAATAGAATTGTCTAATGGTGGTGCGTTCTGCCAATAGTCATGCACTACTACCTCTCGTGTAGCTAAGTGACATGGTTCTCAGCCGTTCGCACCAGCATGTTCAGGGTGGCGAGGGGGGGCCAACGGCTCTGTGTTAGGAGGTCGTCCTGGGAGACAGATGGTGACAAGATCCTCCTCGGTGCCAGCCTTGGTCTGGAAGCTCTCCATGCTAAGCGGCCCGGGAGTACGTGGGAGGTGTGTACATCAGCACCGTGTTCAGACGCAGGCCGCATCCACGTTCCATCTGTTCCCTGCACCTCCCCACTAGCTGCTGCTTGCACTGCAACTGACTGAACGCTCACCTAAGGGCATCCTAGAGGGCACGATCTTCGCTGCATGCTAAGTCCTGCGTTACCGGCGATGCCGCAACAACTGACCCATGCTCCTGCTTAATCTAAATCTAAATGCATTAATACACACGCAGAGAGGACATATGCAAACGGCGGCGATCTCACACACACAAAACATGCAGGGTCCTGCCAGGGTTCGTATGTGGTAAAGAAATATTGTAGTGGCGATTTTGTTAAAGACAACAATGATGATCTGATATTAGGATAATTTATGCTCTCCGTTTTTTCCGAATGTCTCTGGCAACGTAGACATCGCCTTGCACCGATGTGTCATCTGATCCGTGCGGGGAGCCGAGATTCGCGCTTCAGTCTGAAATGATGGAGCTCATCCTCTTGGCACGTTGAATCACCAACCGCTAGAGCTAGTGACAAAACCCACTATGCATCAGAGGCTCTCGGAGGCTCTTGGACACAAGGAAGCAGAATTTTTAACAGCTCATCACAGATGGTAACAACTTTCTCATGAACTAAAGTTGAGTGCAGACTTCAGACAGAATGGACAAGCGTGAGTCACATTGTTAGTCAGAAACCGGATTTGTAAAACGTTTAGGAGCGTGAGCATCGCTTCTAAATGTATCTCTCATTTCACCTAAAGAGGAGGCATGAAGAAATGGTTTTGTGGATGGAAGTCACCTGAAATTTGGGTTCTTTATATATTTTTTGGATTAAATAATAAATGACCTTTGGCATTTCAACAAACTAAGCTACTGCTATCCAAGAACAAAAAATGGTTTATGGTAAAGTGTTTATGAATATGCAAATTGGCATATGATTTTTGTTGTGTTGTGTTTTTGTCCTGCTCAATAGAAACATTTTAGTCATATGGTTTGGTAAAAAGGGAGCTGCAAACTCATGCAATATTTGCACTTTTTGTTTTCCTTCAGCTCTGCCAGGAGCACTTCATTGGCGCAGGTGGGGCACTATATAAACTGTCAGCTGTCCAAGAAATGTTTACAAGTGCACAACGTTCATTTCGACAGAGTTTTCGTTACACCTAGTGGTCGACAATAGGAACTGCAACAAGCCCTAATTGAGCACTGGGGCATGAATCACTCTGCCCCATGCCCAGGAAAGAAGGCAAGGTGTTGGCAGGATTGCCAAATTGGGCTTTAAAATATTCTGCAGGCAAAAGGATCTTGTATTATAATCTTCTAATATAAATGGTTTATACCTTAACTAATCAGAATTATTATAGAAGCTGTTAAAATTCCACAAAACAATCCGGAGTGTAAGTAAAGATAATGTGACTATGATGTGCAGAGTCCTTCCTATCCAGGAAAGGTAGACGAAATTAAAAAGAATGTGTTTCAATTTTCGCACAACCAAATTCTTTTGCTAATTTCAGTTCATTGTGTGCTTTTTGAGATATAGTTGGCTTGAAAGGTTGAAACCAGTCAGACATACCAGTATACAAGCAAGATGCTTTTCCCTTCCATGTGAAGTCTTTATTAACAAATGAGTATAAGATGTTTACAGGACAATCATAGCGTTAACACACCTCAAAGCAGTGCTTTAGGGAAGAGTGGTGACGAGTAAACTATAAAAAAAAATATCTAATTTTTATAAGAATACCTTTTCTGGTGAAACATATTGCTGATTTTTCTATTGAGAGCACAAAAACACAGAGAGACATGGTGGCAGTAGCATTGTGTTTTGAAAATTCTTTTCATTAGCAGAGATGGAGATAATGGTCAGGTTTGAGAGGGAACAAAGCCAAATACAGAGCAAACCAAGAAGAGTGCTGGAAGTTTTTTAATGCAATGCCACAGCGATCTCAAAATAAAAACTTTCAATCCCAAGAATACATTTTTTAAATCTGAAGAAAAATTTGAAAATTGCTGTTGAAGGTTCATATCTGAAAAAGTATCTTTACCAAGAACAATGGGCAAATGGGAGCTCAGTGGTTAAGGCATTGGACTTTGTATCAGAAGGTCACAGGTTCCAATCCCACCACCACCAAGCTGCCACTGCTGAGCAAAAGTGGCCCTTGAGCAAAAGCCCTAAAAAACCCATCCCCACTCTGGATAAGGGCGTCTGCCAAATGCAGCAAATAACAGGATCCAGACCTACATCCCTCTACATAGATAGACATTCCAGAATACATCTGTAATTGCAACCAAAGCCAGTACTTTTGACTCATGCTGACCCATGGCAAATAAATACCAAAAGTCGTGCGCCAGTGTTGAACTACTTCAAGGTTGATTTTGAACAATGCTGAATTTGAACAGCACAAATGTATTTATTTGATTGCATATTTGATTTATATTAATTGCATGAGACCAGACAGGATTCACACTTTTTTCTGTACTGTACTAGTTTCTGCTCATTTCTTGGTTGTTCATTTTTCAAGATTGTAATTCTGTGTTTTGCTTTTTCTGTATATACATGTTTGCCAATTGATGGTTCACAATATTCACCTTTGACCTATTTTAGAGAACTAGTTAATTATTGGTTGATCTGATGTGGTACATGTCCCTCTATTAGTTACATTTAAGATTCATCTGCACAATTTATCAATTCAATTCACATTTAGAAAAAAATATTAGTTATCCTTAGTTGCTTTGGAGCATTTCTCGAATCATCCTTAATAGTTGCGAACCAGTGCATTTCTCAAAACAATTAGTACAAACGTCACAACACAATGGATTTCCTGCAAAAGCCTGTACTTTTCTCAAAATCCTTAGTTCATCTTTTAAAAGTATGTATTTGTTTCAATGAACATCTCATTCCCATCAGAATGGAAAGTCCCTTCGGAGAAGAGGAGAGGAATGTGGAAGGGCAAGTGGTGGTAGATTTTACTAAAAGGATGGAAAGTGGTAAATACTTATTTTAAGAAGAAGAAGGAGCATTGGGTGACATATATAAGTGGAGGAATGTTCTATGTAGGAGATGCAACCTAAAGGAGATTGGTGACTGTAAGGTGTTGGCAGGGGACAGTGTAGCTAGACACCATCGGATGGTGGTCTGTAGGATGGTTTTGGAGGTGAAGAAGAAGAAGAGGAGTAGAATGAGGACTGAAAGAAGAATAAGATGGTGGAAACTGAAGGAGGAAGACTGTAGTGTGAGGTTCAGGGAAGAGGTCAGACAGGGGCTCGATGGTGGTGAAGAGGTGCTGAATAATTGGGCAACTACTGCAGAAGTGATAAGGGAAACAGCTAGAAAGGTTCTTGGTCTGACATCTGGAAATAGAAATGAAGACAAAGAGTCGTGTTGGTGGAATGAGGAAGTGCAGGACAGCATAAGGAGAAAGAGGTTGGCAAAAAATAATTGGGATTGACAGAGTGATGATTAAAGAAGGAAGGTGTAAAGGAGATGTTAAAGAGGGATGTGGCGAAAGCCAAGGAAAAGGTATATAAGGAGCTGTATGAGAAGTTGGACAGTAAGGAAGGAGAAAAGGATTTGTACAGATTGGCCAGGCAGAGGGACCGAGCTGGGAAGGATGTACTGCAAGTTAGAGCAATAAAGGATGGAGATGGAAATGTGTTGACTAGTGAGGAGAGTGTGTTGAGAAGATGGAGGGAGTATTTTGAGCAGCTGATGAACGAGGAAAATTTGAGAGAGAGAACGTTGGATGGTGTGGAGTTGGTGAAGCAGGAAGTGGATAGCAGCAGGAAGATAGGATTAGTAATGAGAAAGTGAGAGCAGTGATTACGAGGATAAAGAGTGAAAAGTCGGTTGGACCAGATGACATACGTTTAGAAGCATGGAGATGTTTAGGAGAGATGGCAGTGAAGTTTTTATGGGAAACATGAAGTTATGGGAAAGAGTAGTGGAAGCCAGGTTGAGAGAAGAGATGACCATCTGTGAGAAACTCTGAGAAGTCAGGTGTGTCAGAGAAGTATGTGAGGGTGGTGCAGGACATTTATGAGAACAGTGTGACAGCAGTGAAATGTGCAACAACAGACTGGTTCAAGGTGGATGTCGGACTGCACCAAGTATCGGCTATGAGCCCTTTCCTCTTTGCAGTGGTGATGGACCGGTTGATGGAAGAGGTCAGACAGGAGTCATTGTGGACTATAATGTTTGTGGATGATATTGCGATATGTGGTGAGAGTACAGAGCACTTTGAGAAAAACCTGGAGAGGTGGAGGTGCACGCTGGAGAGAAGGGGAATGAAAGTCAGTAGGAGTAAGACAGAGTACATGTGTATGAATGAGAGGGGGGCAGTGGAGTGGTGCGGTTGCAGGGAGAAGAGGTGGTGAAGGTGGAGGAGTTTAAGTACCTTGGGTCAACAATGCAAAGTAATGGTGAGTGTGTTGAAAGAGTGAAGAAAAAAATGCAGGCAGGGTGGAGAAGAGTGATAGCAGGAGTGATTTGTGATAGAAGAGTATATGTCAGAGTGAAAGGGAAAGTTTATAGGACTGTGGTGAGACCTGCGATGTTGTATAGTTTAGAGACAGTGGCATTGAGTAAAAGACAGGAGGTGGAGCTGGAGGTAGCAGAGATGAAGATGTTGAGGTTTTTGTTGGGAGTGACGACAGGATTAGAAATGAGTTTATTAGAGGAACAGCGCATGTAGGATGTTTTGGAGACAAGGTGAGGGAGGCGAGATTGAGATGGTTTGGACATGTGCAGAGGAGGGACATGGGGTATATCGGTAGGAGAATGCAGAGGATGAAGCCACCAGAAAGGAGAAAAAAAGGAAAACCAAGGAGGAGGTTTATGGATGTGGTAAGGGAAGACATGCAGGTAGTTGGTTTGTAAAAGGCAGATGTAGAGGACCGAGGGGTATGGAGACGGATGACCGCTGTGGTACAAAATGTAAAACGGTTCAATAACATCATATCATATGTTTGACTCCTTCGCTTCTACATTGGACATTTCTGCTAAGATTATTACTCTAATACACCTTCACCTTTCTTGACACACCCTATAGCTATACATATTTAATTACAAACAGTTGCATTCTTAACTAAAGAAAAACGTGTCTATTCTAGTGATGAGGTCATGGTTGTTAGAAAAAAAATCATCTTTAAAGGTTTGTGTTATTTAAAAGGTTTAATACAGATAATAAAAGAAGCCAAGTGTGACTGACCTGTTGAACCACAGCATATTAGAATGCATTACAACAGTAAATATTGGCTTTGATACCTTTGTTCTTCACGTGATTTGTTTGTATTTGACACATTCAAGCACGATTACTTTCTAATCTCTGGTATACACTGACCAGGTGTAAATCAACAATCATTTTTAGTTCTGTGGGGACAAGGAAAATTCAGGATGCATGCAGGAGCACACATGGGGGTGAGCAAGGTCTTCAACCTATCACGATTTAATTTGGATGAAGCAACGGAATACAATCCAGATTATCTTCCGAACAAACGAGTCAGCCAGAGGTTGAAATGCACCAGTAGATCATTTATCTAGTGTCAAACTAAATTAGAAGTGGAGCAAACAATGAGAAAATGTCCTTGAACATTGTTTTAAGGAAAGCAGCTTGGGTTGTGACCTACAATATCAAGCGTCAAACATATCAGCCCGCCGAGATGGCAAGGGTCTTTTAGAAAATGTAATATTGGTGGACTAAAAGGTGTGTGGAAAATGTCAAAGCAGCTCTACAGAGATAACGAGCAAATAAAGGAGTGCATACCTTTTTCCTTATAATTGTAAGTTTGTCCATAATGAGCAAGCCAAGAGGAAGAAACCTTGAGAGGAACCAGACTCACAAGGGAACCCATCCTCATCAGTTAAACGATGTTGAACTGCAACCTGTGCCATTGTAGTAGACTCTTAAAAAATTAGTTACAGTACATAATCCATCCTGAAAGCTCCCGTGTAGCCCTGTGAGCTTACGGCTCCCCAGGTCATTGTTGCGAAACCTTCCCAGCTGCACGGAGTGGCCTCCAATCGAAGAGAACACCATCCAGAGGCAGGGCGCCAAGACGAACCAGGCAAATATGAGGAGAGGAAAGGGACAGAAACACTGATAACTGGTACCACAGGAGCATGTTTTAAACAAAGACATGGTCACCTGAAATACTAGACATGATGTCTGGAAGACAACCAAGTGACACTGTGTATGGTGTGGGAAGAAGTGCTAATTCCGAATGAATGTGATTCCGGTACAGAGATCATATGACATGAACCAGTGGCTACTGAGATACATAGTTCTGTGGCATAATCCTAAAATATTTAGTGCAAGTCTTATTTTGTGCAAACAGATAACATGCATCAATACATCGGAATGGATCAAGGACAAACAAGGTTGTTTCTGAACATAACATTTCTAAAGTTTGAATCATGGTCTATGGTTAAGCTCCATTTTGAAGCCTCCTACACAGCTGTTTCTGTTTCAGTTAATGACTGTGTTTCAACCTACATATGAAATTGATGATCATTAGCTCCTGCTTGGTATAACTGGTTAATCATACACATAACTCTGATTCTAGAAATACCCTGCCTTTGTGCAAGTGTACAAAGTGTGCAAAAGTAGGAACTGAAAGCAAAAAAGTGGTCACATTAATTATTGATTTGATTTGGATTTTTCTTTTGATCATTTACTTGGCATTATTATTAATTAATAAAATAAGTTATGAACTTAATTATATTTCACAACCGCCCTAAATGGAGGCACTGGGGCCTCCATTAAATGGCATCAATAAACCCATGACAACGCCACTGTTTTGACAATGGTCCTTACTTTGACCATATGTGGTAAGTACTAACCACTGTATACAAGCATCACCTCACAATATGTGCCATTTTTTTAAAAACGTTTTGTCTCAGCCACTTCCGATTATCACAATCTGGCCCTTGCCGAACTCGCTTCTGCTTGTCCATTTTTCCTGTTTTTAGCACATCAACTTTGAGAACTTACTGTTGACTCACTGCCTAATATACAAATACCCCTTTGAAGGTGCCAAAGTAACAAAATAATCAAAATGATTCACTTCAGCTGTCAGCAGTTTTAACGCAACATCTTTGCCATCTATTATAAGCTATTATAAGATGCTCCAAAATATTAAATGTAACTACACATGAATAAAAACAAAATTATTTATTTGTCTATTTGTTTGTTTGAATTATTTGAAATCCTGCATTCATATAGGGCCCCCTGTTGGCCTGAAAGCCCTTAGTGACTGCTGATACCATTTACATGATGGTAATTTTAAAAAGGTTTATGCTTAGAATGAGTTTTAGTAAACAATTTTTTATTGTTCTCTGATGGTAAATATTTGCTTATGTAACACACAGCTTGAAAACGCTACCAGTAAGACAGGAGTGTTCGATCTTTTCCACAAAAAACCCACGCGGGTGCAGATTTTCAATCTAACAAAGCAAGGGCAACACCAAATTCTACCTGTTTAAATCTAATGATTTTCATTTTCAATTTCAGGTGAGACTCTTGATTGGTTGGAATGAAATCCTATACCCACACTGGCCCTTAGTGAAAAAAATTAGACACCCTTGATGTAGGACATCCCACTGGATTTGAAATATATCTGTGGAAAAAAAACCATTTTTACACTGGATTCTCGACATGAGACATTGGTCTTAATTGTAAATCAGTTTGCAAGTGGGAAAAAAAAATACATCTGAAAAATGAAGGTCATAATATGAAAATTCACTAAAAGGGTTAATGGTCAAATTCAATCAATTCCTGGCTTCGGATGAGCGCTCACAGATTTTCTGTCTCAGGTTGAATTGTTGCACTTGTTAATCCATTCGAGGTGGAGCATTTTATGCCGTGGTAGGTATAGGTCATGGATAATAGGATGCTAATGAGCGTACGCTGATCAATTTGTGCTTTATCAGCCAATCAATGGCGACTGCAGCAGGTCAGCTCTCTGTGCCGTGAGAAACTGAGAGACTTCCTGCCTTCCATTTAAACCCGGTGTGTTATTTTCCATACAGGATGATGGAAACTCAAAGTTTTTCTTCTCAGCCTTTCGGTTTGGTTGCATGGTGTGGACCAGAATACGGGGGCTTAAAAAGGTGCGAGCACATTAGTGTTGCTTTTTGATGTGTGGAGCTGCTTTGAGGGCAGCATTCTGCCTATGGGTGTAAACTGAATTTGTAGATCATTCAATTCCATTTTTTTCATTTTCATCCTATTACCCTTTTATACATTCACCACAATTTTGCTTCCATATTGTCCTATGTGACCTTGTACTGCATCCTAAACTGAGCAGCCTGTGCTGAATGAATATACAAGTAAAGTTCAATGACGGATTTAGGGCTATACTTTAACCTTTTTATGAAGGTTCCTGTGAAGGTGCGAGGTCATTCAAGAAAAGCATTTCTTATTGAAAGGAAAAAGTAGCAACAAGAATAAAACCAAGCCTTGTCCTGACAGACATGGAAAAGAAAATGCAATAAAGTAATGATAGCTAAAAGGTAAGCTCTCAGTGCCAGGCAACACTTTGCTATATGCCTTTCTTTTGCTCAAAATCAAATCACAGGACTTTTGGTTCATTTAATGTTCAGCATGCTAAAAGTCAGGGAGAGTGGCAGTCACTTTCTGTTATACACTAATCTGTATACCCAAAAAGCCCTGGCTGAATCCCAAATGGATCTGTATTACACATAAGGTGCACTGCCCTTCGGCGAAGAAACGCTTACTTCATACCCGATCTAGTGCATGTACAGTATATAGGCAGAACTAAGTCGTTAGGGATTCAGAATCAGGGCTTGAGTGAGAGCAGACCATTAAAGCAATCAAGCCGACAGAATTTGATGAATCAGCATTTTTTTCATGCAGGAAGTCAATCAGAGGAGACTGAAGTGACACCGCTGTCTTCAACCTGCCACTGTGCATATACGTTAACCACATGCTGCTACCGTGGCCTTGGCCTTCGAGTGCTGTGCACAAGTTTGCATTGAAGTTTTAATGGCCAGGAATATGTTATGAGGATGCTGAGATGTTTTAGCTTTTAAAATATACAACCTTTTAAAAATGAACTCAAAACATTTTTAACTAAAAAATGAGTAAAAATGAGATCATTCAGATAAATGGCTCGCGTCTCAGCTAGCTGGCTAGTTTCTATGTAGCCTGCGTTTGTTACAATTTATGAGTGAGACTGTAGAGTCTCAATTTGTGTAATAATAGTTTATTTAATAGCAATCAATCCTTATTGAATATAGTAGGCTACAACATATCATTTACTAATTTGTTGATTAGCATTAGCTCACATTACTAGTTACTTGAGCTGAGGTAAAGGTAAGATACCATTTCAACTAAATATATTGTCATCCAGCCTATTCACACAGCTGACTCTTAACTCATACAGACGTTTTATACAGCAGAACACATCACTGTTAACAATTTTGAGTTCAATTTCAATATAAATATATATAAACGAAGAAGTTATGTGGTACAACATTAATTGTTTTTTGTTTTTTATCTATAACAGCGCACTATGAGGTATTTTATTTTTCCTATACCCCAGTATCTGCTAACCCTAAAATGTGAGGTCTGGCCTGAACCCAGCTGAACAGCTTTGGAATGAGAATTGGACCGCTAACTGCACTCCAGGCCTCCTCACTACATACATAAGTACCTGACTTTACTAACGCCCTTGTGGATGAATGAGCACAAATCTCTACGAGCACAGTCCAAAATCTGGTGGAACATCTTCCCAGAATATCAGCAAATGGTGACTAAATGTGGAATGGGATGTTCAAAAAGCATTTACAAATCTGTTGTCCAAGTGGTAGTGTGGGATGTTGTAGGACATCTTGATTGGAAGTTCAAATCCCAGCACCACCTTTCTGCCACTGCTGGGCCCCTGAACAAAGCTCTCAAACTTAATAACTCAAGTGTATAAATGAGATAAATGTAAGTCGCTGTGGATAAGGGCATCTGCCAAATGCCATAAAATTTACAATTAATGGGAACAAACAAATACACACATTCTTTAATAACTGCTGTATCTCTGTAAAGCAGTGGAAGAGTGATTTGAATTTTTATATAGCCCATATGTTTGAGAACATTTTTGCAAATGCCGCCAGCATTAACATCACAATGGAATACAATATGTTTATTTTATATTTGTGCATTTATATATTTATATTTGATTTACTTTTATACATTGCTATTTGCACTGGTTAGATGCTAACTGCATTTCACTGGCCCTGTACTTGTACTCTGCACAATGACAATAAAGTTGAATCTAATCAAATCTCATAAGTATACAACACCAACCAGTAAAATGAAATGAAACACAGGACAGTTATTTATTATATATTTAATACAGTGGCACTCAGTAGAGGTTTCCTTTAATAACACAAATATAAATATCAGTTTGCTTTTCCTTTTATTTCCAACATCTTTATCATCTTGTATTTTTGTCTGCTCAGTTGCAATATCAGCTGTGTGTCATGAATCGCTTGTAATTTGCTTTCTCAGGACTACAGTCCTGGTTGCAGGTGGTTTTTGTGCTGTAACAAACCGACCAACACTTTGGGACCAATCAGAATCCAGAATTCACTTTGGTATATCACTGTCAACACACTAGTGCGGTTAATATTGTTCCAGGCCCAGCTTGTAGCCTACAGGATGTTCATTTGCACGAGTCCATCCGAAGCTTCAAATTGCTGCTTCGGCTTCAGCGTCAAAAAGATCTCTCCTCTGCTCATTACTATGACTGTGTTGCACCTCCTGTCTCATCGTAAATGCATAAGTAACGGAGAGTGAAGGCTTTGCACGCAGAGCGAGCATTCAAATGAGGAGCGAGCATTGAGCATTCCTTTTGATGCAAAATAGATTTGAATATCTTTCAAGCTGTATACATTTTTCAAACACGGTAGCGGCGTGAACGGTTTCTGCAGTTAGAAGAGTTAATGTTGTACGGGCGGCCGAGAAAAGAAAGTGAGAATGAACTTGGTGGGCCTCCTAAACATGGCTTTGGAGAGGAGCACGTTGTGATCTGAGACAGCCACCCACACAGTCCCTGAAAAGTGGCTTTAAACTCCAGGAGATGAATGTGAGAGTGTAGGCGTTTTGGACCTGAATCTGCATCCATGTGTGAGTCTATTCTTGTGATTATTATTTTTTTTTTGCATCAGTTATTCGTTTATACGTTCCCCACCTCAACGAACATATTAGTAAAGCATCCTCACATAGGCAGGCGAGTGTAATGACAATACACTGACAAACAGTATGAGTGCAATGTTTGCTTCTGATTTACCTTTTTTTTTAATTGAGAAAATGTATATATGTGTTGTGCTAAATCCATCAATCATACCAATCCAGATGAAAATAACAGATCGGTTCTGGCAAAGTAGTTATCGCAGTGCCCCCTAGTGCGCTTTTACACTTCGCCTGCCTGAAACCTGCGAGCAGATGAGCTGGGGATCAGGCGAGCTGTAAAATGTACATTTTATTTTACAAGTGGCTTTTACAGACGCATAGCTCACGGGGCAATGGGAAGCATCTGGAATTAACTTTTATAATAGAACTTAATTCTAAATGAAGGCCGGAAGCACGTCTGAGCCCTGAAGGATGTATAAAGACTCGTTTTCTCGCTTTTTATATACATTTCAGTCTGGGATATATTGCATTATTTTGTAAAAGATCTCTTTTGTATTAGTAAATAATAGTAAATTGTTTCTTCTTATATCAGAGATTGTGGTCAACTGTACATGTGAATTTTGAATCCCTTATTCTTGAGCAAAGGTGTTTAAAAAATAATAAAAAACAACAACACACAATTAACAAATAAATAGGCAAAATTTAAACTGTTAAAAAAATCTATAGTTAATAAGCTATCGTTTAATCAAATTAAATGCTAATCAATACAAAAACAAACGAAAATATAAAATACATAAATATAATATTATATACATTTTATCTATAATCAAATTTATTTATTTGTTTTTTATTTATTATTATTATTATTATGATTCTTATTATTATTATTATTATTATTATTATCAAAAATATATTCAGTTTTATTCAGCGCTTTTAACAATGCACATTGTCCCAAAGCAGCTTTAAAGAAATACGAGGATGTTATGAGGAAGAACCCTTGAGAGTAACCAGATTGTCCACACAGAATGTCCATTTATTATAGTTTTATCATTGTTGAGGTGTGCAGTTCAGTGATTGCAGCTTAAATGCAGGACTGTTCATGCAAATTGCAGTTCTAAGCATTGTAGCAAACTGTTTATATAATTACACTACAAATCCATTCTCATAGTTCTTGATTTGCTTAGTAACTTCATGGATCTTTAGGCTGATCGTGTGGAACCATCTACAGCTGCACAGAGTGGCCTCTTATTGAAGAGAACTTCATCCAGAGGTGGGGGGCTGGGATGAATCAGCCAGATCTAAAAGAAGAAGAAGAAAGGGACTGGTCACTGGTACCTCAGTAGCATGTTTAACTCGACAGAGAGAGAGAGAGAGAGAGAGAGAGAGAGAGAGAGAGAGAGAGAGAGAGAAGGAGAGAGAATAGAGGGGTGACTGGGAGAGAGAAACAAGAATTCCTTATTGTTGCATGAAAGACGCTGCACAGAGTGATCAGGGTGCACTTGGGGACTCGCTATTTTAGCATAACTAAAAAGGAAAACCAGAAGGTAACAGAGACATGAGGGACCATAAATAAACCTGAGCGAACAAGTGAGAGTGAGGATAACCAAACATTCCAGCATTTGGAGATGCTCTGACCCAGTCGTCTAGACATCACAATTTGGCTGTTGTCAAAATTAAACCCTTACACTTTCCCAATTTTCCTGCTTCTAGCACATTCAAAAGTTGACAAAATAGTCACTTGCTAATTAATATATCCCACCAACTAACAGGTGTAAAAAGATGTGTTTTTCACTTCACCAGTCATAATGTTATAATGTCATAATGTTATGTCTGATCAGCGACGCTTTAAACCTGAACTCACACTAGTAAGAGTAAATAAGTTGCCTCTCAAAAAACTTGAGCCACCAAACTACATAACTCCTTCCTATAAGTGTTAAACCGCTGGTCCATGCTATAGATATAGACGATATGGACATAGTTATACATTTTTATGCCACAAATATAATGTTAATATCTTGGGCAATTATGTGCAATAAATTCAATTCAGTAATAATAGTTGTGCAATAATAGTTGTGCAATAACGTATATATCTGTATCAGTGTAGTGTGACCTGTTCAGTTTCACTGCTGCTACACAGTTTATACAGTATATCTCAAAAAGATTGGAAATTCATTAATTGCTTAGATTAGATGCTGTACAATCAATGAATTTCCAATCTTATGAGATATACTGTACAGATATACAGCTATACAGTTACACCATTAGTTAGCAAGGAGATAGCTAGTCTAGCTCTTTGCTAACTAATGGTGTAACTGTACGTATTTCCACAAACGGTAATCTCCACAGGTTTTGGCTCGTATAATTTGGAGATCATTATAACTCAGTTTCTTTAGAAACCTTTAATATTTAAAGCAGCACACAAATTGAGCTAGGGATAATAATATGGCTCTTCTGCCTTCAACTTTGCTGCTGTTAAACATTTAAAGCTTAGATTTAAATTAATGACTGCAAACTCCTTTGAATACTTTATATATTGGGTCTCGAAGATGAATTATTAAAATCACTGTGTTTTAATTGGCTTGCTATCCACTGGTGTTGGACGCGTACGTTCTATTTTATTGTAGTTTATTGTAGATTATTTATTGTAGTTTATTCTATAAGACACATTACACAGTCTGTTTAGTGCTATATTGTATGGCTATTATCTGCTGGTGTTTCATGAGGTACTTTTAACAAAGCTCCAAGTGAAGGTGTAGGGGAGACAAATGTTAAAGTGATAAAGCTGTATAGGAAGGTTGTTCATAATGTTTCATTTATAAGCTGCACCTCGTCTCTGTGATGTGAAATGAAAGGTCCGCTTGGTGTTTTTGATGTTGGCCTGAAACTGCCCTTCGCAGTAAGTCATTGTAATACACCATTGATCAGGAGGCTGAAAAGTTAAAGATTTACATTAAAAAAAGCAACGCCTCTGCACATCTCGGCATGGCTGTCTTTAAACGAGATGCCCTGGGGCTTCTACTTTGCCTGGTGCCCCTGTCAAACCGCCTCGATGCGCAGGAGTTACCAAAGGGAGCTGCTGCGCTCGACCCATCAGATCCGGTTTAATCTTTGCCTTTATGCACACCGCCTTTCATCTCGCTGGCCTCTCCTGGGATCAGGCCCGTTTAGGAGCATCACTAAGCTGTTTGATTGGCCAAGGTCAGAGAGGACTGCAGTCTTTCCTCCCTCAGATGACAACACAAAAGGCACCGATATGGGTTATAATGACATCCAGCAGCAAGCTGGAAGTAGCAAAGTTTTTTTTTTTTTTTTGCAGCGTATACACTGTTGATCGCAATAGTTTGTGCCCCCCCAGTGTCTTATAAATTGAGAATGTACCTCCAAATTACTGTGTGTCTGTTGCTCCAAACAAGCAACTCAAGACAGAATGAGCAAAAATATACCAAAAAAAAGATTTTTCTTTTTCTCTTACAAAGTTTCCTATTAAATTTTTTGATCACCAGACGCTTTGACAAAGGAAGGATATGACATTATTTATAACAGACATAAAGTGAAAAGATTTTCAAGTAAAACTAAGACGATCCAAAAAACAAAAACGAGATAAAAGAGAAAAATGACAAGTCATGCATATTAGTTTTTTAAAAACCCCCATTTCTAGGAAATGCTAACTTTCATATTGATATCATCTATGTATTTCTATTAAGGCACTTACATTAAAACTTTAAAAAGGAAAAAAAAAAATTCCTGTGGGTTTCCTGGTTTCACTCTCTGTTGGTTTATTTTTATTTATTTCGTCCTGAGGGTGTACAAACCTTTGCACTCCAATGAACTTGTGAAATAAGTTTTCCAACGAGCAGCTAAATTACTTCTATGGAAACATATCATTGGCACGTTTTTAAAAGCTTTGTAATGACTGGTTGGATTTCTTTCTTCTGAGGTAAGACCGTTACAAAGAATGACCTAATAATATACTGAACTGTTTTCATAACTCTACTATATCACTAACGTGGTGAAGTCGTGCTGTATTTCTATTTTATAAAAAGGCCTGATAAAAGAATAAAGCACCTCTTATGACTCAAGTGAGGCCACTTTAATACTGCATGTTCGTTTACATTGTGGATGCGCTGCACACACTCGCTGATGTGCAAATCATTACTTTCCCATGACGATACTGTAAAAGCGTGTGTGTGTGTGTGTGTGTGTACTGTATATAAATTGTGTAGCTTGTCGGATGAAGCTTCAATATGTTTCTTTCCCCAAAAAAAGAAAACATTCCTGAAGCGAAGTTACAAGTTCATTCATTCTCTTTCTTCTTTCCAGACCTTTCTGATTCATCCTGATCTCTAGATGTTCAACTCGAGAGCAGACAGTGCAGCTGAGGATGGTTCCACAGGAAAATCCTAAAGATCCATAAGATTACTGTGAAGGGTTAAACTCAAGAACCATGAAGATGCATTTAATAAAAAGACTGCTACAATGGTTTAAAGCTGTAATTGCCATGAACAGTTTTGTGTCCATCAGTAGACAGTTGAAAACCCCAACAATGATGGAACTTAAATAAATGGATGTTTGGTGTCACCGAGATGAAAATGGGTTTCCTGTTAAGTCTGGTTTCTCCCAAATTTTATAGGGATTCATTTATATTCATAATCTATTCAGTTTTGTAAAGCTACTTTGGGACAATATGTCAATATGGATGGTAAGATTTACTGATTGGTGCATTTGCATAAAAAGTAACAATGTGATGCATCAATTTTAAAAAAGTGTACATCGATACATACAAGTTGGCATTTGTTTTTGGGTTTTTTTTGCTTTTTAATGTATTTATATATAATTATTAGTAGATGTGCTATACCTTAGAAATAATTTGTAACAAATATTTTATACACAGATTGATTTCTCCTCGCTAAACTGTTTCTCTCAGGTGCTGCTACATGAATATACCTACACTATGAAGACCGAGGCGTGTCCTGAGATTCGCATAGAAAATAGATTAACATGGCAGAGGTAGAGCTGCATCTTCCTAGAGACAGAACAAAAAAAGAAAATTGCATTGTGTTGAAGTAAACCGAAAATGGACTCACTGCATTGTAATTGAGGGGATCGTATAAATGGCTATGCATTGAGATGTGAATCGCATTAGCCTTAGTTATGGAGACGCACATTCTTAATATATAAAGGCAGAAACCTGTCTTAAAAATATTCATTCATATTTCACACAATAATCAAAGGATCAGGTGTCATTCGGTGTGTGTATTGTGTATTGTGCGTGTTCATTTCACTGCCTCACTGAAAGCCTACAAGAAGTAATCTTTGTCATGTCCTATTTCTATTTAAATTAATAAATAAACAAGTAAATGAAAAAAACATAACATGCTGTGTTTTAAGACCTGATTTTCAGTTCATCTGATTGCACTGCTAAAGAGATGACAGTGGCTTTATCCAGATCCGTTAAGCACACAGATCTCCGCATTTGATGGAAAAAATGACAACCTCGGCATGTCAAACAAGTTTCAAAATGCATGACCAGCCGCTCTTTTCCCTTTGTGAAGCATTACAGATTGAGACTTATTGAAATAGCAGGCAAGGCCATTTTGTCTTTGTGTTGAATCGTAGCGTTTATCACCCAGACCGAGACACAAGATAACAAGGTCATTTCCTTTCTTTCCTTTTTTTTGCTTTATTATTACTATGCACACATCAAGGTCCATATTAATAATAAATGCTGTGGCATCTTTTTTTAGCCCAGAGAGGGTTTTGTTATAGTCCCTACTGAATCTATTAGAGGATACATTTAGAGATATGGACGGACTAAAGCAAGATGGAGAGCACTGTCAAAGGAAGAGAATGTGTTTTGGTTTGCATGATGTTCGCCCATATCCAGAAACGTTATATTCTTCTACACCACAGCAGTTTCTCAATTATTAGGGCGTTTAATGTAATAATTAATGAATGTCTTGAATGTCTTTTGAACTGACAATAGCTACATGTAATGTGAATCTTTTGCATGTTATGGTTTATAGTAAGTAGTTTTATACAACCTTTCCTTTTTCTGTAGATGGATGGATGGATGGATGGATGGATGGATGGATGGATGGATGGATGGATGGATGGATAGATAGATAGATAGATAGATAGATAGATAGATAGATAGATAGATAGATAGATAGATAGATAGATAGATAGATAGATAGAACTCTAGTCAAAAAGCAGTGTTCTGCCTTTTAAATAATGCATAATGCATCAGACTCTGGGCATGCTCCTAATTCCCCTGTTAAAGGGAGGTAGAGAGTGGACGTGGCAGCACTTGATGGATGAGCGCTCTGGGCCGGCTGTCTGTTTGCTTTGACACACACATGGTCCCACTGCGGCAGCCTGCGCTTGCGACTGTCTTCTGTGTCTTTCAAAAAGTGCCAAAGAACGGTAGAATTGGAGCTGCCAGATTTGTTCTGAGTGACGAAGACCTGGAATCAAACATCCAGGTTTTTTTTTTTTTTTTTTACTTTTTATCACAAGTCACACTAACCACAAAGCAGTTTTGAAAATAATTTCTGAAAGGGGAATCATCATGGAGAGCCTTGTGGCTTTACACACCCTCAACTTGCCCTTGCCTTTTCCCCTTGGGGTGTCACTCCTGCCTTTCTGCACTAGGCTATATCAGCTGAAGTGATGCTTTATTTTTAGCTTTCCGATCGAATTTCCTTCTTGATAACAGCACAGAATAGCTGATAAAACTTGCAGTGTTTGAATTACATTGTGTATAGCTGGCTACCTCAAATGCACCTACATCTGGCTTTGTTAGTGTGCTTATGTGTGTGTGTATTACAGTTTTTCTTAGCTGCTTTGGCGTATTTCTCAAATCATCCTTGATATTTGCAAACCAGCATTTTTTTACATGACTTCAGTGTGGTTGTTCATCCATTTTTAGAAATTGTAACTCTGTGCTTTGCTCTATTTCCAAATTAAGGTTCATAAGATACACCTTTGACCTGTTTAGAAAACTAGTTGATCATTGATTGATCTGATGCCGTTCACTCACCTTCATTAGTGACTTTCAAGTTTTTTGTGATGTGCACAAGTAACTACATGATGTAGAGGTTGAACAAGCAGTTTTGATCTGAGAAAAACTGTAATGGTATTTGGCATTTGGTTTTTCACATGCTATTATGTAAATAATAACAATTTAAATATGAAAGCATGTTGCATACATGTAAAAAAAAAAAAAAAAGGGAAAACAATAACAAAAAATGTACACAAATACAGTAAAAGTTCAAATAAATTCCAGTAACTTTCCAGTAACGGGATGTGTTAAAAACAGATGGATGGATCAATAGGTGAGACAGACAGACAGACAGACAGACAGACAGACAGACAGACAGACAGACAGGCAGGCAGGCAGGCAGGCAGGCAGACAGACAGACGTACGTATATGGACAGCAAAATCATGTATTTGATTCCAATTCAGATTTTGTCCCCTTTCCTTTTATAAAAGGCCTTCTACTAGATGTTGGAGCATTGTTGTGGGAATTTGTGTTTATTCAACCACAAGATCATTAGTGACAGCACCTAGCAAGGATGTCTGGGGGTTCAGTCAGAGTTTCTGTTCATCCCAGAGGTGTTCAGTATGGTTGAGGTTTATGTTCTGTGCAGGACACTTCAGATTGTTATGCTGGAACAGGTTTTGGGCTCTTAGTTCCAGTGAAGGAAAACTTTTGAGAGGTGAGACGAAAGGTAAAATGAAAAGCAGAGTATTCTGAAGATGGCTCTAAGAACACTGGGAGAATGTTAGAATGACAAGGTCAAATCAAAGTCAAGTGTTTTTATTGTCATTTTAGTCATATACAGTACAGTATACAGTGAAACCAAACATCATTCCTCCAGGACCAAAGTGCGACATTAAGCAAGAGAATTTTATCTAAGTAGGACACTAAATACGATGCACATGTGCAAAAAAACACCACACAATGAGACACTAAACACATTGCCAGTGCAGCATCAACCGGTACAGTAAATGTGTGATTCAGTTTCATACATGCTGATGATGATGCCTTTGTTTTGTTGACTTTTGACAATATTTAATAATATAAATATTTTACTAATTAACCAAAAACTTTATTTCATATGAAACTGTTGACGAATGGCATTGTGGTTAAAACAACTGTTTATAGTTTTCCCTGGGAATAAACACATTTGAGAAAAAAGCTCTGCTCTCTGCTCTCAAGCATTTTAACACTTTTTGAAAAGCCGTACACACTTCGTACGGTGTGAACAAAACGGAAAGCTGGCATTCAAATCCACGTGAACTCTACTCAAGAATGAAACATCAAAATCACAATTTTTTTGCAAACCCACTATTTTTTCACACTGTGCTGAACAATTGAGATCACAGCCATCATAGAGTGGACAGCAAAGCAGCAGACAAATAAGCTTTTGTTATTCACGTTAACAGTCTGATAGTCTCTCGTATTTGTTTATTTCACTTCTTAAAGGTACTATTTAACCTGTCAGTGCACCAGCCAAAACCAGTACAATGCATTTGTCAAGTCATTTGTGCGATATTTTCAGGCTTTTCCTGTAAATAAGTTGTGTTTTGTCTTCTGTGTAGGCATTAAAACACTTAGGACATGTCTTTATGAGAAAGATTTAATGACAGCACGGTGTGAAGTGGCCTAACACTGACAAGCATTAGTTTTAGCCACATGTGGCAAAAATACACACACACTTCACCTCAAGTAGAAGTGCAGATACTTATGTTTTAAAATACTCTGGTAAACATTAAAGTACTGACTATACTTTTTACTCAAGTTAAAGTAAAGAAGTTTGGGCTCTGACATGTATTTAAGTGAAAGGTAGCCATTACTACTACCTGTTTTAGTGCTGGTAACTGGATCTCGCATCATATTAATATATGGGCTGTCAATTGATTACATTTTTTTATCACGATTAATTGCATGCTTTTCATAATTTAACTCAACATTAAACGAAACTTAACTGTACATTTTTATTGTTCTATGTACCTTATATTTGGATTTTTAAGTTTTTAATACTTTCATTAACATGGGCATAGACAAATATGGATGCCTTATTCGAATGTAGGTTTATTAGTAAAACCATGCCCAATATAGAGCATGAAGACAAAATAGTCTTATAAATGTTTTAAAGTTATTGTGGTGTTTTACATTGCATAAATTATGAGGACACCAAACGGAAACTATGCTATGTTTCCACACGGACGGCTAATGAGGTGATACTGGAGAAACTGTATCTCTTATAACTTTCATATGGATTTGGTTATTTTGTTTTATTTATGTGTCTATAAATGTATTCAAATAAAAGTAGACGGTTTACAAATTTGAATGATGTGTTGCTTTTATCTGTGCGATCAAAAAAGTCAAAGTAATTTCAGTTTGTTTCAGCATTGTATGAGGAAAAAAATCCACAAAACGCAGCGATGAGTTTGTCGACCCCCAGAGGGTTAATTGTGTTCATCATGGCGGATTTTGTTGCTGATTTGAGACTTGGCGCATCAGTAAAACAAATGTTTACTGATAAAAAAAAATATAATGTTCGGTGGAGTTCAATGATAGATAGATAGATAGATAGATAGATAGATAGATAGATAGATAGATAGATAGATAGATAGATAGATAGATAGATAGATAGATAGATAGATGAAGAAAGGACATTGTGAACAAACTTGTGTAGAGTGGAAGATTTAATTTTCGCTTATATGTATTAATTTGTGTTTTTTTTTATTTATGTATTCTTATATGTATTAATTAATATTTTTATAGAAATGGTCAAACTAAATTGCACGGGTTAATAAGAATTTATGCCGTAAAATTAATTTGCATTAACAACAAAAAAAAAATGACCCTGGAGACTCCTTTCACACACGTAAAATAAACAAAACACCATATCAACAATAACCAAAACAATGTTCATGTGTAGATTTTACTACATTTTCATCTGTAACTGCAGAAAAAAATTTTTCAAGACTAGAATCAAAATGTTTCGAGACTAAAGGTGCTAACTGGTGCTATTCTGATCATGTGCATTACCACATCTGCAATTTCATCATAGACAGCAAGTTGGAACAAAGAGCAAACCTTAAATTCTGCACAAAACTGGGCAAATCTTCCACAAAGACGCTTGACGTGATATACGTTTGACATATGGCGATGCTGCAATGAGTCGTTTGAGATGTTTTAAGTGGTATCTGTACTTCAAGAGCAGAAAAACATCAATGGCAGAAGACTTGAGATCAGGAATACCTTCAACAAGCTCAACCCTCAGGAATGCTAAAACCATTTAACAACTTGTGCATGATGCTTTCACTTCCGCACCGACTCTACTTGCCAGATTTGGCTCCTGCGGACTTGACCCTCTTCCAGAAGATAAAGATCCAGCTCAAAAGGTGCTTTACGTGCTTTAAATAGAAGACTTCTAGGACATATTCTACAATTGGCAGGAACATGGGGAGCGCTGTATTGCTGTGCAAGGGGACTATTATGAAGGTGATAGTGTGTAAAAATAGATAAATGAAGTATTTCTTGAAAATAGATACCACCTTGTGTAAGTCAATTGTGAGGTCATAGCTATTAATTAGTGGTAAATTGTAGTATAGTGGTTAAGGCATTTGACTTTAAAGGTCATTAGTTTAAATCTGAGCCAAAATCTGAGTCTAGTGGTTAGGATGCGGCGCTCTCACCGCTGCAGCCCGGGTTCGATCCCCGGTCAGGGAACCAACCCCAGCCACTCTTAGTAAGGGCATCCAGCGTAAAAACATGTGCCAAATCAAACATGCGGATGATCCGCTGTGGCGACCCCTGATGAGAGATGCTGAAAGAAAGTTTTTAGTTTAAATCTGAGCCACAACAAGCTGCAATTCCAGGGTCCTAGAGCAAGGCCCCAACGCCATAGCTGCTCAGTTGTACGAATGAGTGAAATAGAAGTTACCATAAATGTAAATTCCAGTAGGATTTTATTGTCATTACAGCCATGTACAGTACAGTACATAGTGAAATTAAACAACGTTCCTTTAGGACCAAGGTGCTGCAAAAAGCAACATTAATTTCTATAATATAAAGTCCCAAAACACTGAACTAGGAAACGTGTGCAAACAACACGAGACAGTGAGACAGTAAACAGAGTTACACTGCAGCACCAACCTGCACAGTAGGTGTGATAATGATTTGTTCCTATAATAACAAATACTGCAAATGTAAACATTGGATGCTTAGCAGCACACTGTGCAAACAATTTGGATGAATTGTTCATTTGTGTGTGTGTGTGTGTGTGTGTGTGTGTGTGTGTGTGTGTGTGTGTGTGTGTGTGTGTGTGTAGTCCCTTTGTTTTGAGGGTTCGAATGACCTGTGGAAATAAAAACAGATACACAATCTGGATGTGAGCGAAAGAATATCTTTTTCCAGACAGCAGGAGGGTGAAGAGTGTGTTTGAAAGAGTGTGTTTGAAAGAGTGTGTGTGTGTGTGTGTGTGTGTGTGTGTGTGTGTGTGTGTGTGTGTGGTCAGCCACAACGCTGTTGGCTCAGATGCAGTGTGTTGTGTAAATGTCGACGATTGGAAGGAGAGAGACCCGGAAACTGGCATTACTCTCAGAGTTGCAGTTGCAAAAGATTTTACACCTTACGACCAATCAGAAAATAATATCTAAAATTGTTATGATATATTGTATTATATATTTTTTTCTTTATATTTATATTCGTGGGCTTGCAGTATCTGTTTGTACGGGATAAATAGTGATTGTGATTCACTATTTGGCCAAAAGATGGAGCCAAAGTAAAAACAATCAGCGCATATATTTCATAGAAATCATATTTCACATTAAATATATTTGTAGAATGAGAAAAGTATAATAAAACTTTGTATAAAATTAATTTTGCAGCTGTGGTGATATTGATAAAATTTTGCGACATGCAGTGAAATTTATTTTTATTGTTGCTCTGTTACAGAAAATACAATGAAACATTTAAAAAGTTGTAATATGGGAATAAAAATGTAATGTACAATATAATAAGAAAGAATAGAAAGAATATATTAAAAATACTTACGCAATAACTTAATAAATACAATAATATAAGTATTATTAATTTATTATAGGTAATTTGATATTACCTATATAATTAAATAAAAGTAAAATGTAATGGCCTTCTAAGTGGTTCAAATCTCAGGGACAAAGTTTTAAAAAATGTGAGCAATAGTAGAAGTAGTAATAAAATTTAGTACTGTGTGGTACAAGAAGGTCACAGCTTCAGGGATCCCCAATGAATCCTGCGCTCAGTTTTTCCTGCATGTCTCCAGTGTCTGCTGAGAATTACAGGGTTTGAAGGAACCATGAATGATGGTAGACCTGTTTCTCCATATTGTGCATGGTGCCCTACAATAGTACGGGTCCCAGTGTTTTCCCTGGAACAGCTTAGTATGTGGGTGAGTTTTGGGATTTGTGGGTTTGTAGGAGAGTTGTGTGGTTTGTGGGAAATTTGTGGATTTTGTGAAAGAACTGTGAGTTTTGTTTTTCGTGGAACAGCTTAGTATGTGGGCAAGTTTTGGGATTTGTGGGGTTTGTAGGAGAGTTGTGGGATTTGTGGAAGCGTTGTGGGATTTGTGGAAGAGTTATGGGGTTTGTGAAAGAGTTGTGGGGTTTGTGGAAGAGCTGTGGGATTTGTGGAAGAGTTGTGGGATTTGTGGAAGAGCTGTGGGATTTGTGAAAGAGTTGTGGGGTTTGTGGAAGAGTTGTGGGGTTTGTGGAAGAGTTTTGAGGTTTGTGGAAGAGTTGTGGGATTTGTGGAAGAGCTGTGGGATTTGTGGAAGAGTTGTGGGGTTTGTGGAAGAGTTGTGGGGTTTGTGGAAGAGTTTTGAGGTTTGTGGAAGAGTTGTGGGGTTTGTGGAAGAGTTTTGAGGTTTGTGAAGAGTTGTAGGGTTCGTGGAGAAGTTGTGGGGTTTGTGGAAGAGTTTTGGGGTTTGTGGAAGAGTTGTGGGATTTGTGGAAGAGTTGTGGGGTTTGTGAAAGAGTTTTGTGATTTGAGGAAGAGCTATAGGGTTTATTAGAGATTTTGAGGGTTTGTAGGAAAGTTGTGGGTTTTGTGGGAAAGTTTTATGGCTTGTTAGAGAATTGTAGGATTTGTGGGAGAGTTGGAGGATTTGTGGAAGAGTTGTGGGGTTTGTGGAAGAGTTGTAGGGTTTGTGGAAGAGCTGTGGGATTTGTGGAAGAGCTGTGGGATTTGTGGAAGAGTTGTATGGTTTGTGGAAGAGCTGTGGGATTTGTGGAAGAGTTGTGGGGTTTGTGAAAGAGTTGTGGGGTTTATGGATAAGTTGTGGGGTTTGTTGAAGAGTTGTGTGGTTTGTGGAAGAGTTGTGGGGTTTGTGGAAGAGTTGTAGGATTTGTGGAAGAGTTGTGGGGTTTGTGAAAGAGTTTTGTGATTTGAGGAAGAGCTATAGGGTTTATTAGAGATTTTGAGGGTTTGTAGGAAAGTTGTGGGTTTTGTGGGAAAGTTTTATGGCTTGTTAGAGAATTGTAGGATTTGTGGGAGAGTTGGAGGATTTGTGGAAGAGTTGTGGGGTTTGTGGAAGAGTTGTAGGGTTTGTGGAAGAGCTGTGGGATTTGTGGAAGAGTTGTGGGATTTGTGGAAGAGCTGTGGGATTTGTGAAAGAGTTGTGGGGTTTGTGGAAGAGTTGTGGGGTTTGTGGAAGAGTTTTGAGGTTTGTGGAAGAGTTGTGGGATTTGTGGAAGAGCTGTGGGATTTGTGGAAGAGTTGTGGGGTTTGTGGAAGAGTTGTGGGGTTTGTGGAAGAGTTTTGAGGTTTGTGGAAGAGTTGTGGGGTTTGTGGAAGAGTTTTGAGGTTTGTGAAGAGTTGTAGGGTTTGTGGAGAAGTTGTGGGGTTTGTGGAAGAGTTGTGGGGTTTGTGGAAGAGTTGTGGGATTTGTGGAAGAGTTGTGGGGTTTGTGAAAGAGTTTTGTGATTTGAGGAAGAGCTATAGGGTTTATTAGAGATTTTGAGGGTTTGTAGGAAAGTTGTGGGTTTTGTGGGAAAGTTTTATGGCTTGTTAGAGAATTGTAGGATTTGTGGGAGAGTTGGAGGATTTGTGGAAGAGTTGTGGGGTTTGTGGAAGAGTTGTAGGGTTTGTGGAAGAGCTGTGGGATTTGTGGAAGAGCTGTGGGATTTGTGGAAGAGTTGTATGGTTTGTGGAAGAGCTGTGGGATTTGTGGAAGAGTTGTGGGGTTTGTGAAAGAGTTGTGGGGTTTATGGATAAGTTGTGGGGTTTGTTGAAGAGTTGTGTGGTTTGTGGAAGAGTTGTGGGGTTTGTGGAAGAGTTGTGGGGTTTGTGAAAGAGTTTTGGGGTTTATGGAAGAGTTGTGGGGTTTGTTGAAGAGTTGTAGGGTTTGTGAAAGAGTTGTGGGGTTTGTGGAAAAGCTGTGGGATTTGTGGAAGAGTTGTGGGGTTTGTGAAAGAGTTGTGGGGTTTGTGGAAAATCTGTGTGATTTGTGGAAGAGTTGTGGGGTTTGTGGAAGAGCTGTGGGATTTGTGGAAGAGTTGTGGGTTTTGTGGAAGAGTTTTGAGGTTTGTGGAAGAGTTGTAGGGTTTGTTGAAGAGTTGTGGGGTTTGTTGAAGAGTTGTGGGGTTTGTGGAAGAGTTGTAGGATTTGTGGAAGAGTTGTGGGGTTTGTGAAAGAGTTTTGTGATTTGAGGAAGAGCTATAGTGTTTATTAGAGATTTTGAGGGTTTGTAGGAAAGTTGTGGATTTTGTGGGAAAGTTTTATGGCTTGTTAGAGAATTGTAGGATTTGTGGGAGAGTTGGAGGATTTGTGGAAGAGTTGTGGGGTTTGTGGAAGAGTTGTGGGGTTTGTGGAAGAGCTGTGGGATTTGTGGAAGAGTTGTGGGGTTTGTGGAAGAGTTTTGAGGTTTGTGGAAGAGTTGTAGGGTTTGTGGAAGAGTTGTGGGGATTGTTGAAGAGTTGTGGGGTGTGTGGAAGAGCTGTGGGATTTGTGGAAGAGTTGTGGGGTTTGTGAAAGAGTTTTGTGATTTGAGGAAGAGCTATAGGGTTTATTAGAGATGTTGAGGGTTTGTTGAAAGTTGTGGGTTTTGTGGGAAAGTTTTATGGCTTGTTAGAGAATTGTAGGATTTGTGGGAGAGTTGGAGGATTTGTTAGAGAATTGTAGGATTTGTGGGAGAGTTGGAGGATTTGTGGAAGAGTTGTTGGGTTTGTGGAAGAGTTGTAGGGTTTGTGAAAGAGCTGTGGGATTTGTGAAAGAGTTGTGGGGTTTGTGGAAGAGTTGTGGGATTTGTGGAAGAGTTGTATGGTTTGTGGAAGAGCTGTGGGATTTGTGGAAGAGTTGTGGGGTTTGTGAAAGAGTTGTGGGGTTTATGGAAGAGTTGTGGGGTTTGTTGAAGAGTTGTTTGGTTTGTGGAAGAGTTGTGGAGTTTGTGGAAGAGTTGTGGCGTTTGTAAAAGAGTTTTGGGGTTTATGGAAGAGTTGTGGGGTTTGTTGAAGAGTTGTGTGGTTTGTGGAAGAGTTGTGGGGTTTGTGGAAGAGTTGTGGGGTTTGTGAAAGAGTTTGGGGTTTGTGGAAGAGTTTTGGGGTTTGTGGAAGAGCTGTGGGGTTTGTTAAAGAGTTGTGGGATTTGTGGAAGAGTTGTGGGGTTTGTAAAAGAGTTTTGTGGTTTGTGGAATAGTTTTGGGGTTTGTGGAATAGTTTTGGGGTTTGTGGAAGAGTTGTGGGATTTGTGGAAGAGTTGTAAGGTTTGTGAAAGAGTTGTGGGGATTGTGGAAGAGCTGTGGGATTTGTGGAAGAGTTGTGGGGTTTGTGGAAGAGTTGTAAGGTTTGTGAAAGAGTTGTGGGGTTTGTGAAAGAGTTGTAAGGTTTGTGAAAGAGTTGTGGGAATTGTGGAAGAGCTGTGGGATTTGTGGAAGAGTTGTGGGATTTGTGGAAGAGCTGTGGGATTTGTGGAAGAGTTGTGGGGTTTGTGGAAGAGTTGTGGGGTTTGTGGAAGAGCTGTAGGGCTTATTAGAGATTTTGAGGGTTTGTAGGAAAGTTGTGGGATTTGTGGGAGAGTTGTTGGCCTAGTTATAGAATTGTAGGATTTGTGGGAGAGTTGGAGGATTTGTAGCGTTTGTGGAAGCGTTGTGGAGTTTTATGGGAAGGTTTAATGACTTAGAGATTTGTAGGGTTTGTGGGGCAGTTGTAGGATTTGTTGGAGAGTTGTAGGATTTGTTGGAAAGTTGTAGGGTTTGTGAGAGTGTTGTACTGTTTTTAGAGTTTGTGGGAGAGGTGTGGTGTTTGTGGGATTTGTGGGAGAGTTGTAGGTTTTTTGGGAGAGTAGTGGTGTTTGTAGGGTTTGTTGGATTTGTGGTAGAGTTGTAGGGTTTGGGAAAGAGTAGTGGTGTTTGTAGGGTTTGTGGGAGCGGCGTGGTGTTTGTAGGGTTTGTGGGAGAGTAGTGGTGTTTGTAGGATTTGTGGGCAAGTTGTAGGGTTTGTGGGAGAGTTGTGGTGTTTGTAGGGTTTGTTGGATTTGTGGTAGAGTTGTAGGGTTTGTGAAAGAGTAGTGGTGTTTGTGGGAGAGGTGTGGTGTTTGTAGGGTTTGTGGGATTGGTGGGAGAGTTGTAGGGTTTGTGGGAGAATAGTGGTGTTTGTAGGATTTGTGGGAGAGGTGTGGTGTTGTGGGAGCGTTGTAGGGTTTTTGGGAGAGTTGTGGTGTTTGTGGAAGAGTTGTGCTGTGGACACATCTGTGAGGAGAAAAAATGTGTCCTGAGGATATAAAATATACTAGAATATGATTTACAGGTCATACCAACCACCAGGTGGTGCCGTTTCCCCTACAGTGTCTGGTTACACAGCGGGCAAAACCGCTCGCTGAAAGAAAGAAAGAAAGAAAGAAAGAGAGAGAGAGAGAGAGAGAGAGATCTCAGTCTGCTTTCTGCCACAATGCTGGAATAACACACACTCCGCTCTGCATCTCGATCGGATTTCTCTGGATCATGTCTGGGAAACTCGACAGTAAGCAAGGTAAGCGCGAGCTCTCCTCCAGCTTCACTCTGCACTGCTGTGAGCTAACTTGCTAACTGCTCCTAGCCAGTGGATTTTGGACGAAGCCTCGCTATGGACACGGCCGGTCCAGAGACCAGAGGGAGCGGCTGAGGGCTTTATACCTATATCGCTTTTACCGTGGACAGGAACATTCGGGGGTATATAAGTAGCGGACTTGGCGCTTATCACGTGTTTTTCCTGGCCGGCTCATGTGAATAGTTAGACTGCTAAACAACAATGGTTAGTCGCTGATGGGTTAGCATTAGCCGCTCCGCCGGTGGGTGTGGACGCCCGGGCCCTTCACTTCAGCGAATAACGCTAACTTGACTGGTAGAGAACCGTAATGTAAAAAGATGTGTAAATATACATTTGAGCATTTATTTACTAATATTTTTCCAATAATTTTCTCTTTTATTTTAGCTTAACTGTTTTAACTAGTCCCATATATACTAGTAACCTGCTAGTTATCTAGTTAGGGTTGTGATTGTGAACGAACCTGTAGCTTGTTTATACATTTTTCAAGTTCAATTTATCAATAATAATTTCATGCCAAACCATAAAAAAAACAACAAGGTTACGTTTACATTTAAACTTATTTATGTGTGTGTAATATATATATATATATATATATATATATATATATATATATGTATATGTATATATATATATATATATATATATATATATATATATATATATATATAATGTGTGTGTGTGTGTGTGTGTGTGTGTGTATGTATGTATATGTGTATATATATGTATGTATATGTGTGTGTATGTGGGCCAATTGACTATAGAGTCAGAATTCCAAATGACGTTTTAATAGATATAAAGTGCACTAAGTAGAGAGTATAAGACATTCTACAACTAGGGCACCTACACATTATAAAGGATCAATTTGGGGTTCAGCCTGCTATAACGTGTAGGACCGTGTTAATAAAGTGGGAAAGCAGGGCTAAATAAAATATAGAACTTGTGTGATTATTAGACATGAGTAATAAAGGAGATATGTAACAGGTCAACAGTCATTTCTATAAACCTAACCACAGGAATTAACACATCATAGACTCATAAATAAAGTGGACGCTATAAAGATGAGTCGTGTTTTGAGTCGTGTTTTGAGTCGTGTTTTGAGTCGTGTTTTGAGTCGTGTTTTGAGTCCTTGGTTGAGTCAGTGCAAGGGACAGAGAGTGAGAGAAAGAGAGAGAGGGTGAAAAAGAGAGAATGAAAGGATTGTCTGCTCAAGCTGGATAGAGCATTTTACTATAAATCTAAGAGTATTCTTTCCATTTTACACTCATTCTGCAATTCCAGTAACAACTTATTTTCTAAGGTGCTTTCATGTATGCAGTGTTTGAACAGGGACCTGACACCCGGGGGGGGGTAAATAATATTGAACTGTGTACATGTAGAGCTGCTGATGTTTGAGCCGTAAGAGAGAATAAACGACGGATGTGAAACCTGAAACATTTTATAAGCAGAATTTGGGTTCTGCGGTTTCTACACACACACTTGGTTTTATACATTTGTGGCCTAAAAAAAAAAGGAGTAAAAGACTTGTACGATTTCAGTCTCATGAAATGGATCTAAAATAATTTTTACTCCGTATTTTGCACTAATTCAGTTTGTCTATAAATGAAAGTGCTATATGTATATGTGCTTTCCAAGTCCATAAACTTGGACCAAATGGGTGTTTTTGTTTAAAGTGTAATATTTAATAGTCGGAAGTCAGAATGAAACCAAATCTATTTCTGTTTGACTTACTTCCTCTTTTTCCTTTTGGGTGCCAGAAGTGGTTCTTCCTACTTTTATTATTGGTTTCTTTGATCAGGTGGGTTGGTCGCTTACTCAGACATTGAGGAAGTCAGCTTTCATGGGTAATTTCACCTGTTAACTGTAACATGCTTATCAGTCGGAATGATCAGCGATAAGACTGGAAACTTCCCTCCCTTTGCAAGAGTTCAATAATACGCTTATACGTGTATCACCGTCCTGACGGAAAGTTCTACTAGCTACTAGATATGAGGGCAGTTCAGGGCATTAGGCCCTTACATGCCTACATGTTAGCTTTTGGTCTAGAACTAAAGCTCACATAAGTTTAATTTCAAGTAATTGTTAGTGCTACTATGGCCTAGGGTTTTCCCCACCACATCCTGAAGCTAATGTTGTGCCACTCACTTGTCACTCAGGTTGTTGAATTCGACTTTATTTGACTGTTTTATTCTCCTTCAGAAGCGCTAAGGGTGTGAGGTGTCATGTGGGCTGCTACCATATAGCACTCTTTCTGTGAGGTGCTACGTGTGGGCTCTGACGTGAAACTCCACAGAACACCCACACAAACCTCAAGCTTAGTTCACTTGAAAGAAACGGGGGAAATTTCCTCTAAATGGTTTTCTTCACAATAGTGACATCGTCAGAACTCCACCGTGGCCTGCTTCAGCTCAAGTGTCTTGCCACCACGACCCATTCAGCTCGCAGAAGAGGATCTGACTTTACACAATGGCCACACACTCTTGCCTCTTCCCGCTATTCGTGTGTGTGTGTGTGTGTGTGTGTGTTCTTGAAGAGCATAAAAGGCTGAAATATCACGCCAGTGTCGAACGTGAAAGCCGTTCTGTTTACATGCTAGGAGGAGTTATAAGGAACAACTTGCAGCCTTTTATGTGGCCTTGTTTGAGTTCTTTTATCAGAAGGGGTGTAGGTCTGTATTAAACACGCTGAGACAGACATTTAGAGTGACCACTTCAGCTCTCAATTTAACTCACTGGAGTAGTTTCTCTTTCATGAGTTCATGATGGTGATTCTTGGCTGTTTCAATTCATGGAAAAATAATTGCAATAATTTGAGCTTAAGTGTAGGTGGCAGGATCTTTTTTTTTTTATTATTTTTTTTAAAGATCAGGTGGTTCGAATGCTGCAGTCATGGTAGAAAGTCCACTCTCCGGTTGGGAGGGTGGACTTTCTGCCATGACTGCGTCTCCATCAGCATTTAAACCACCTGATCTGATGAAAGAGAACGAGAATGGTTTTATTTTGCACCACTCATTCATCATACGTACTTATACACATAAACCTTTACCAAAAGTTTGCAGACACCTGGTCATAAATATGGTATGTGCTTTTCGAACATCGCATTCCACATTATGTCTCATTTTTTGTTCGATAATTCCCTCCACTCTTCTGGGAAGATGTTCCACTAGATTTTGAAATGTGTGCTTGTGGACATTTGTGTTTATTTGATTGTGTACCACAGATTTGTGGTAACAGTTTGGTTAAGAACCACTAATGGCAGGAAATGTCGGGTGTCCCAATACTTTTGTGCATATAGTACCCATCATAGACAAAGTGAAATATTTATACATGTGAACCAGATTTGCAGCTAATTTGTTTGCTCCTGCTGGAAATACACTGAAACACTCTTGTATGTTGTTCTTTTTTTGTTCCCTGTTTTTTGTTTTTCTTTTTACTTCTTTGAACTTTTCTAATGCTCTCTGTTTCTGTCTCTCTGTGCCTCTCAGACTCTCAGCGCTCCAACCTACAAACCTTCACAATGAGGCTAATAGATAGATTTAGCTCCCCCAAGCCAAAAAGAGTACATTCGTCGAAGAAAACATCAAAGCCTTCAATAGAGCGAGTTGTGAAGACTCCTGAGAAGCAAGAAACTAAGGTAGCTTTGTGTTCACTGCATCAGCGCTGTGGCTATTGTGACTGGTGTGCTCTTTGCTGACCTTTTAATCCACCCCCACGTTTTCTGCCTTCAGCATCTCAGTCAGTTGGAGGAAAAAGAGAAAGAAGTGGTCAGTGCCTTGCGTTACTTCAAGACGATAATCGATAAGATGGTGGTGGACCGAAAAGTTTTGGAGATGCTTCCAGGCTCCGCCAGTCAAGTGTTAGAGGCGATCATGTCTGTAGTGCAGATTGACCCCAAGATTCAGAAAAGGTGGGGACTTTTTCTTTTATGCTTTTCTTGAAATGAAAGGTAAAGCCATATCCCCCCAAAGAAGTGATAAATTCTCCCATATTTAAAGGTTCATCTGTTCCAGCTGTGAGCCACTTGTCTAGGCCAAGGCCACAGATTCCCTGCTTGCTATGGGTTTAATTAATTTATTGAGTCTTTGGCTATATTTTTCTCTTTGGGGTATAAAATTTTGAGTTTGTCTTTGTGCAGTTCCTCAGTGTCATCCTGTCTCAACCGAGTGTATCAGAGTCTGGCCAACCTTATCTGCTGGTCTGATCAGGTGATGCTAGAGGGAGTGGACCTGGAAGAGAAGGACACTGTTGCAAATGTTACTAGCATCATCAAAGCAGTACTGGATGGGGTGAAGGTATTGCATCACCATCATCACCACATTCATTTATTCATTTGTTTATTTGTTCATACTTTTATAGGACACCTCTTTAGCAGACCTGATTTTTCCACTCTCTGTCTTAAAAAGTGTCAATTCCATGGTTTGTAATGCTGCTGTCTGTGGTTTCCTGCAGGAACTGGTGAAGCTGGTCTTGGAGAAACAGCAGCTCCCCTCCCCGACATCACCCACAGCCAAAAATGTCCCATCAGTCATCAGCTCAGAGAGGTGATCTCCAACATCTTACAGCCTTGTATATGATGCTTTGCATAAGTATAAACCTGGCAACCCCACTGTGACAGCATCATGCTCAGTGTTACCCCAGGATTCTTGGTGGCTTCAAGCCACAAATTGTGATGATTCAGATCTATTGATCTCCTTATAATAAGACAAACAGCCTAATGCTGCACAAACCCAAGAAAAAGAAACACTATTTGTCCCTAACATTTTCTGCATGCCCCATGAGAATATTCTTTATAACTATAGCAAACTCATTGCACATTATGTCTAATTATTTCTGCACGTTCTTGATGCATCGACACGATTCTGGTCATTGCAGTGTTCCAGAGCCTCCAGTTATAGAGACGGAAGATGAGAGCTCTACAAACTCCTCTGCACTTAGTCGTTCCACCGAGGCCCTGACTGATGCCCCCACTGCCGAAGAAGCAGCGCCTCCCAAGCCCCCACTCCCTGGCCTCAAAGTGCCCGAGCATTGGTGAGTGAGCTGGCTCTGATTCACAGCGCCCACTGTCTCTCACTGTCTGCTCATGAAGGAAAAATGCGCCAACTTCTGTTGCTTTCCTTCGCATATTTGGGCAGATTGCATAGCCAAATGTATTTGCAGATGATCATTCGATGTTCTCGTGTAGCTTTGTCTGTATTTGGACACACCGATTGCTCGTTGGTTTCTCTGGACGCGGTTTGACGCGAGGGAGGCTCTGCCTAGTGCATTCTCTCTAGGAGAATACAAGCTGCTTTCACTTAAAACTGCTTACAAGAAGTGTAAATGGGAAGGTGTGAAGCAGGCTGTTATATATAGAGAGTGGTTTTTTAGAACTTGTGCTTTTGTAGAGGTGAAGAGACGCCCGAGTGTCTGTTCTACACTTCCTCTGACAAACACTTGGGGTAATTTTTTCTTTTTTTTTTTTTTCTTTTTTTTTTTTTTTTTTTTTTTTTTTTTTTTTTGCTCTTCTTAAAAGTCATTTTCCTGTAATAGGGTGTGTAACATTTCTGTGTAGGGGGAACGGTACATGATACAGTGGACATAATTAATGAACACATTACAATCCTGAATGATTAATTTATAACTTAAGTATACTTTTAACCTATTTGTTTTTTTTCCCTCATAGCTCTCCCTATCACATGGTTGGGTGGAATGGGAGGCTGAGATCTAGCACATTCTTCCTCTGAAGCCAGTCATTTCATCTTTTTAGGCTGCTGCGCCTCTTAGGGCAGCTTAAGACACTTGGGGAAAGAACACTATTCACCCTCTTCTGCATACCTGATTTCATAGATGCCCACTATTGGCTTCTGTGACACTGATCAGGCTGGTTTCCTCATAGGACGGCTTCCCTATCGGGTGTGGGCTTCATTATGAGTGTGGCTTCCCTTTATCCTTCTCTCTGCGTTTTTGCTTGCCACTGTCACGTCTGGCCTTCTAATTTCACATCACTTCTGTTTTGTGGTGGCATCCATTGGTAAAAAGTGCTTTACAAATAAAACAGAATTGAGCTGGAAACTGAATACTTGCCTTCTGGATATTTTGTTGGTAATGCAAAGGCATGCATTATCAAGTTTGCCCTTTTTGTCTTAGTGCACATGCTGCTGCAGGGTTCCTGCTGTCACTTCTGAAAACGAGCAATGAGAGTTTTAACAGCACCCGGTCCAGCATTTTCCTCTTTACTGCAAGAAAGAGGGGGGGTATTTATTTCCAGCACGTTCAGTGATAAACAGTGGAACGAATTGCCGTATCAAGCTGCACATCTGACTGTGTTTTAAAGTGAAGCTATATTTGAACCAGATGTCTCTGTGGAAGACATTAAGGCTGGAATGAAGACTATGTCGTTTTAATTACTCGTCTGTCTGGAGGACTGTGGTGTACTTCTGAATGAATGTGTGAGGAGATAGCAGTGGTGATAGTTTCAGCATTAAAGAAAAACATTTCCTTTAACCAATAATACATTCAGGGGGTTGAAGTTACATGAAGGTTTCTTAAGATTATATCTATACAACCGGATCTGACGTTATCATATTTGGCTGATTTTTCTTTTTCTCTCTCATTCATTAAAACTGAAAAGATCCTTTTTCTCTCTAATCGCATTTCTACAGAAAAGTAATTCTTCATTTTGCACTTCTTTTTTTTTTTTTACACGCTTGTGACATTTGGAAACATAGAAACATTTCATCATTAGCTGGCAAAGGTTTTTAATATATTACATTAAAGTTCTAAACGAGAAGTGCTTTAGCATGCGCTAATAATGCTAGTTTCAAATTTCAACTTGATACCTGATTAACACACATTTCTTTTCTTATATACACAGTTGGCATTGTTAGTATTTGATGTGATGACTGAGTATTTTAGTTTTCCCAGCTTTATATAACAATAATCAATAAGTCTAGTTAAACGTGCCCTTTTATCTCTCTCTAGTCCACCAGCTCTTCCTCCTAAGAAGCGCCAGTCAGCGCCATCTCCTACCCGAGTCGCTGTTGTTGCTCCGATGAGCCGTGCCACAAGTGGGTCGAGTCTTCCTATTGGCATCGGCAAACAGGTGCGTACATAATGGCAGCTATTTCTGCTTAAATATGCTTTCTGTAGTTATGCGATTTATTTAAATTTACTGTGTTTACTTTCTTACTTTATTCATAGACAAGAAAGAAGTAAATAATGCAACCATACAATGTTAAAACATGTGCAACCTTATGTAATCTATTCTCGAATGCTTTACCTTTATCTTTAGGACTATGATGCAGATGGTTTACAGCGGCGTTTTTCCGGTGGTAGCCATTCATATGGTGGCGAGTCACCACGCAGCTCTCCTTGCGGTAGCATGGGTAAACTGAGCAAATCGGACGAGCAGCTGTCCTCTCTTGAGCAGGACAGTGGGCAGTGCTCTCGCAACACTAGCTGTGAGACGCTGGGTAGGCCATTTTATTTTTCAAACCCCACTTTTTTTTCTTTTTGGAAATATCCGCTTTGCTAACAGTCGTCTGGTTTTCCTTATTCAGATACAGCAGAGAGCTACGACCCAGACTATGACTTCCTCAGAGAAGACCTGTCCAGTGTCGATCAGATCGCTCTGCCTGCCGGAAGCTGTCTCAGCCCTCTCCCCGAGTCTCATCGGGAGCAGTCTTCTTCACCATCTCCAGGCCAGATTCACTACGGTTCTCCCTCTCTCAATCACTCCACCGCTCCTCTTCATCACACTCTCATCACACCACCTGCTCTGCCGCAAAAGAAGCGGCGCAGTGGCAACCAGCAGATCCCCTTTGACGGCTCGACACCTCGAACGGGATACGAGCGCCTACACTCCCACTACGACAACGTCACAGACGAGGAAATGCCCGTGCCGCCGTTCCCTCTGATCCCTCTCTTCGCCCCTGTGGTCGGATACGGGGCGGACTTTGTCACCTCTGAGAATGCGTCCGTGTCTCAGTCTCCTCCCCCTCTACCTGAGAAAAAGAGCAGACACAGTGAGTATTTGAGCTTTCAGTTGAATTTTCTCGGTAGCAGCAGTTCTGCACAAATCATTTTCTTTCCATAATTCATTGAAGGTTAGTGTTTGTAGAAACTTAAAGGAAAATAACAGGAGGCTTTAATTTCAATGGGAATGTTTAATCATTTATCAAGACACCCTGGTTAAATGGTTATAACAGCAGTTGCACCATAGGAGCCGTTTGGGATTTAAATGCCTCGCTCTAGGGTTTAAAGGCAGCACACAGGAGGATCTAACCTGCAGACCTTTAGCTACTTGTTAGTCATGTAAAACACTGAACCACCTACAGGATTGAGAAGTGTGTTTCCCCAATTCCAGCATAATTTCTGCAGCATTTTCCATTCAAAGCTGCAAGTTCATAGGCTAAAGTTGGACCTGATCTAGCTGCTAGTCGTTCCTACCCAGCTCAATTCAAGGTCCAGGAAGTGGCAAATACTCTGTGTTTTGGGTGAGATAAGTGTGCTAAATGTGTGATATAGTTTTTGTTGGTTAGCGCTTAAGTTCCATTTTCACACACTCCATATTTTTGTTTAACTTAACAGCTCTCTCTTGTTCAAATTTTTTTACTTCATGGTTTGTTTATTGATCGTATGTATAAGCAATCGACAGTGAACAGTGCTTTTAGCTCCGCCCACAAGTGGCATTAATTTGTTGTTTAATTTAGTCAGGTACCTTACACACGATAACTGGTACCTTTCAATACTGGCCCAAGGAAAGGTGCCAGATTATTTGGTACAGCAGAATTATGATTGTTTAAATATTTAGATATGTCATAGACACTATTGTATGCTGAAGCTCCAGTATGATTTCCACAGATTTTTCCACCCGTTTTTTTTTTTTCCCTCCCCATGGGTTACAGAAATGTTAGCTCTAGCATGAGGTCATATGGCATAAGTGGTGGATTCTGCAACAACATGTGAATACTGCCTGTTTGAGGCGTAACTGTTGACACACAGGAAATGACCTCACATCAAGCATCTCTATAAGCAGACATTGTTTGGGTGGAGTAGAGGGGTGAATTGTTGGCAATGATGTAATACTCTGCATACTGACTGTGCTGTGTAATAGAGCGGTTTACAAACAATGTCTTTTTCCACTTGTAAAGTTTTTGGTATGTTCTATTACACGTGATTACCTACAGCATGTTATTGGTCTGAAGGGAGACCATAAGAAGCCTAGCATAATATATGATCTATAAATTTTCAGTGGCGCAGGAATGAAACATGGGTGATTGGCTGCAGTTTATGATCCTCTTGTTACTTTGACCTCCATTCTGTGGAAGGCATTAAATGTGGGTCACTGCCTGGGTAAGTGAGTGAGTCAGAAAGGGAAGTGCGTGCTTTGTCAGTGAAAGTGCGCTTTTGCCAACACCTTCCGCTTAATATCCCGCAGTCCTGAAGTACATGCAGTTTATGGAGGATTATTCGGAACCACAGCCTTCCGTTTTCTACCAGACGCCACAGAGCGAGAGCATCTATGAGCAGCGCAACCGGCTCATACAGGAAGTGTACGGCTTCAACGACTCGTTCAGCAGCAATGACTCTGTGCATGAGCCCCTCCCTCCTCCGGCACTCCCACCCAAACAGAGGCAGCTGGTGAGTTCTACATAGTGTACACACACACACACACACACACACACACTCGGTCTCTTTTCCTTTCACAGGAACATCATACTGTCATACTAATCACTCCAAATGTACACACAAACACTTCGACTCAGGCTCAGGAACTCAAATGTATCCGTGTATTAGAGTCTATATTATTCAGAATTATAAAATCATTAACAGTAATAAGACTCCTCTCATTCTGCTGATTGATAACCTGCTCACTCCTACATTTATAATCCCATTTGCATAGACATAAACATTACTTGAGCATATCTTTTTCACATGATTTTGATTTAATTCCATATTTAAAAATGAATTATATATATATAATTTTTGTGATTTCTGACAGCAGTAGGTATTGCACAACCTTCATTTGTTCTCCTCCACACTTCTGCACAGTGGTGTGTTGGCTCCCTCCCTCTGTAAACAGCAGTTATGCATTTAATCATGCTTATTTTGCCTTGGATTACCATGTCATTAAGCTCAGACTGAGCTGGCTGATGTGACGCACTGCTGATGTGTCATTGCTTTTTTTTTTTTTCCCTTTCCAATTATGAGTCTGTTATCCATTTCATCATCTTCCTGACTCAGGTTCTGGGTGTGTGTAGTTGTTTGTGAACATATCAGGTGTGTGTGTGTGTGTAGACACTTACTAATTAGTCCCTTAGTGAAGTACAGAAAAATAAGAGCTAAACCTCTATAGAGAAGCTCAAGCCATCAAGCCCAGGGGAGGTGGTTCAAGCTCAATTCTGGATAAAAGCCAAACCACTGTTAATGCATTCTGTGCATTAACACATGTTAATGTGTTAATGCATTCTTTCTAATGCACCGTCCACATACACTATGTAGACAAAAGTTTGTGGACACCTCACCATATGTGCTTTTTGAACATCCTGTTTTACACTAAATTCACTATGTGCTGGTATAATAGCCACCACTCTTCTGGAGAGATGTTTACTAGATTTTTGTGTGTGTGGAGATTTGTCATCATTCAGCCACAAGGGTGTTAGTGAAGTCGGGAACTGATGTCGTGTGAGGAGTCAGAGTTCCCATTCATCCCAGTACTTTTTATTAAGGTTGAGGTCAGAGCTTTATAACAGGCAATTTGAGATCTTCTGCTCTAACCCATGTAAACCATATCTTCATAAAGCTGGTTTTGTGCACAGGGGGCATTCTCATGCTGGAACAGGTTTGAGTCATCTAGTTAAAGTGAAGGTCAAATTTAATGCTTCTGCACCCAAAGACATCCTATACAAGTGTGTGCCTCTAATTGTGTGGCACCCAATATGGCTGGAAAAGTCAGGTGTCAAAATATATTTGTTCGTATGGTGCATTCAGTTAATAATAAACCGATTTAAAAACATTTACATTTAAGATTAAATTGACGAGATGGTAAGGTTTTCTGAATGACATGTTTAACATCTATAACAGAAGTCTTCAGAATCATTGCTTTATGACAATTTTTTTCTTTGCCATTAAAGTATTTTTATTTCTTGGTAAGAATGAAACCTGATTACAATATATTTATATTATTACTATTGGTATAAAGACAGAGGATTACAGGCGAGGGGTAAAAGTGATTATTGCTTTTATAAGTCATCTGTATTAACTATTTTCATGGGTTTATCCATAACTTAAAATGTAACTCTAAACAGATAAAAAGTCTTTAATTAATTCCCAGATAGTCATAAAAAATATGATGTAATATACTGTAGTGCCATCATGTTAGGTTTTCCTTGCACATCTGAGTGTCCTGTGTTTATTTGGGATACAATTGTGAGGTTTTCTTGTTGGGTTGGTTGTTTTATTATTTTATTTTTTTTTAACTTTATGTATTGGGTATCGTTTGTTTTTGCACACTACAGTAATCTAGACCACAATCCTCCAGGATGAAAAAGATGTACAGTCAGTTATCTCGTGTTTAGAAGTTTGGCTTAAAGTGGTGATTTACTTTCTGCAGAGCGAGACGATAGAATAATCCCGAGTATCCTGTCTGCACTCTTTTCTATTCACTTCTGATGTGTGTGTGAAATTCAGGATAAGACTGACCTTCAGTACACTGAGCAGACTGCTGAGCTCTGCACAATTTGGCCATTGCATCTTTGCAATAAAAAATGCTGACCTGTTTATATTGTTTTGGGTTATTTTCATCTCCCTTGTGACCTGTCTTGTGCTTTAGTGCTTATTGTTGAAGATTCAGTGTGTCAGCAGGAAGAACTACAGGTGTGTGTGTGTGTGTGTGTGTGTGTGTGTGTAGGTTAAATCAGGTGTTGGCAAATTTAGCTTGCTTGTTATTTAAATTGATTCAAAGAGAGCTGATTAGTCAGAAACATTGACTATCTTTTAAACATTTTCTAAAACTAACTTTGAGTGAAATTATTTTCACTTGGAAGGTAACGAATATATGTTATTGTTATAACAAGCAATGAGTTTTATGGACATGCTACAACGTAACTATGAAAGAATTAAAAGTACAAAATGTCCCTCAAATTGTACTATCGTTAAAGTATTAAAACAAATGGTTTAATTGTCCAACTGCAGTGGTGTAAAAGGAATAAACACATGATGTGTGCTGTTATATCACAACACCCTGCTGTTTATTTTTCCTGTAATGTTTGTTTGTTTGTCTATTTATTTATTTATTTATTTATACTCAGATATGTAAATCAATTTGTAGTGGTAATAAGTGCATTTATGAAATGGTCAAATATTAACCAAAATATATTTAAATGAATCAGACAGTCAGTTCATTTAAATTGTAGTGGGATTGCAGTTGTATTGTTGTGTGGGTTATCCCTCTGTTTTTCTCCTCTGACTATAACATTAATCTATAAAATGAGTCTTTTCTCCTCATAACCCTCTAACACTCTTTCTTCTCTTTCAGCAGCCTCTGCCTTTAAGCCTTTTTTGGCACATTTGCTTTCATTTTTCGAAAACATCCATCTTATCCGATTAAATTACTGCCATGCAAATTCTGCCTTCCTTCTCTTCTTTAATCTCCTCTTCTCTCCACTGCTTTCCTGTCCCAGGCCTCCTCTCACTCTGCATCTCCTTCCTCATCCTCCTCTTCCTCTCTGTCGTGCCAGCTTCAGCAAGCTGGAGGCTCAGGTTCCGCTGAGGTGGACACTGCTCTCAGTCTGTCCGCCTCGAGCTCCTCTCTGGGCTGCCCGGCTTCTCCTCCTGCTGCCACGGTGAGTCCGGCCTGCTTCATACTCGCACTTTCACTTCCGTACTAACTTTGTGTTTGTAATCTGGGATTATTACAAAAAGTGTGTATGCATGTATGTATGTGTGTAATACATATATATATATATATATATATATATATATATATATATATATATATATATATATATATATATATTACACTTTTTGTAATAAATAATGATTATTTACATATGACATTAGCAAGAGGTATTTTTAAAAGAAAAAAAGGAAGACTGAGGATAACACGGAAAATGTATATTTGGTGTACAAGTAAGGTGCAATAGTACTTGCACACTACTTATCTTTGTGGATTTTTGCATGGTTACTAGCACGGTTACACGTTTTTTTGCGTTGCTGTGGAGGCGCCGCTGGCAATCATTGTGCAATCCGACACGCCCACACAGTTGTTCTAGCATGTAACTTTAATTAAATTTGGCTTGACAAACTTTCTAAAATATATCTTTACGAATGGCTATTTTATAGCTGTTTACATTTCTTACCAATTGAACCCATGATGAACGAGACTTTCTTTGTTTGTTTTTTTGTTAGTTTTTTTATGTGGTGTGTTAAAGCGGAGAAAACAATAAGCTCTACAATGGCCAGGAGGCTGGAATTCAAAAAGATGGTCATAAAAATGCCATGGAATTAGAAACGCTGTAATTCATTGAGTAAAGCAGGAGAGTGTAAGATGTGACTGACATGTCTCCACTTGTAGACACTTATTCACTGGACTTATTCACACTACACACACAATACGGGAATGGAGGCGCACTCTTTTTTTTTTTTTTTCTTTTCATATGAATCACAGCCACATGCGGACACAGTTACATTATATCTTATCGATCTCAATATCGCAGTCTGTATTCGGAGATATAAGCGTTCCCGAGCCATGAGAAACTGAGAACCTTGCGCCGAGGTGATTCAGTGTTTGTCTGGATAAATTCAACCAGAAGGTTAATTGTTTTTCCTTTTCCACCCCTGGGCTTGTGTTTAAGCACGCTCCAACAGGATTCGCATACTGACGTAACGACGGCTTTGAGTGAACATGATTCATGTCGGAATTTTTCTCTGTTTTGACTTGATGGGAAATATGATGCTTTAGTGGATGTGTGACTGATGTCTAGTATATGGTTTTCACCCACGACATGTCTGTACTAGACGAGGGGACGGGCAAGGGTCCTATATATTCTCCGGATTGAAATAACCCCATCGCGTATTTCGAGATTACACAAGCACAAAATTTTGGTTTGGTTGTCATGGCGATACTGTATCTGTCAGGTTATTTTCAGTTTTGCTAAAATTCTGAAGTATTCTGGAAATCAAACATAGTGTCATGGTTTTTCCATGGAAGCTGGTTGTAATATGACCCTTTTGCTAAAAGTACACACACATAGACATTGTAAGCACTGTATTTCTATTTTGTTACCTCATACTGACTGGTCCAGGCAGTAGATGTAGATGATTGAGTAGTCAAGTGTAGACTGCTATATCACAATAGTCACCTCAGGATTGGAAGAATGCTGAATGTGTGTTTTGGATATTTCTTATTTATTTAGACGGCAATGGAATTCCCTATGAAAAGTGGTCAATAAAGAAAAAAAATTTACCCAATCAGTCCATCAAATGATATTTAAAACCTTCAACGTTGATCAAGTTTATAGATCTGTAATTGATTTGAGCATAATAAGGGGAGATGGCAGCTTTAGTGGTTAAAGCATTCGACTTCAGCTCTGAAGGTCGCAAGTTCAAATCCCAGCCATGCTTAGTTGCCACTTCTGGGCCCCTGAGCAAGGCCCTTAACTCCATTTCTGCTCAGTTGCTTAAATGTGACAATTGTAAGTCGTTCTGGATAAGGGCATCTGCCAAAATGGTGTAAATGTAAATATTTAATTTTTTATTCGGATATTGACTGATGTGTGAGGCCCCTGCACATTACCACTAACCGATTTCAACCAGCTGTGTTAGCACTTCCTGCGGTGCTGTTTTTTTCTTCTTCTTCTTCTTCTTTTATGGGCTACTTCTTTCTTTCTTTTTCACTCAGTTTCTATTACTATTTGAAGTCTGCAGTCCAGTCCATTGTGTGTTGGGGTGGGATTCTAAGCCTGCTTCGCGCTTCTGCTTTCTATCTGACGCCTCTCCGCCTCTGCTCCTTCTTTCTGTAGAGTGCTAGTGACGAGGGTGGGTACTTCAATCTGTATTCGGAGACCTGCCGCTCGCAAACGGTGTAAGTGGCATTAGCCTCGCTGCAGCGATTTGCAGCCAAAAACCCCCAAGCTGTTACCCTTGTGCTTTGGTGTGTGCTGCTTGTGTCACACTCGTGTTCCACTCATGCACCCTGGAGAGTCATTGTTTGTATTCTGCAGCCTGGGTAACCTGGGTGGAGGGTGCTGCAGCATTTTTTGTCTTATTTTCACTAGAACAACCCTCTATGGAACACAAACAATAAGCCTGTTTTAAACTTCGGAACGATCTTTTTCCGCTAGAATAAGGATCTGTATGGTAACGCATATGCCATATATCCCTCCCCCTTTCAATTTCAATCCATCATCTGTCATTTGGGTTTCCTAACAGTCACATTAATGATCGTATCATCACGGGCAAGGCTTTAACTACTGTATTGTATTCATTGTTCTATCCGAATTTCTTTTATGGTCATATGCATATGGCCAGAAAATTGCTGCAATAGCTGTTGCTTAAGTCATATCTTTTGTTCAGCATTTTGACATTCAATTCTGATTGTATTTGTGTTCGATTCTGATTGTTTTGTCTTTGGTATGTAGCCTTTATTTAATTTCATGCCATTGGTAGCTAAACTTAGTTTTCTTAAGTTAGTTGGAGGCACACAATTGTATAGGATGTCAAGTAGCGTTACATTTTTCCTTCACTTGAATTAAGAGACGCAGCCTTGTTCCGGCAGATATGATTGACATGAGTTGGCGTGAAAGATCTTGAGTGGCCTGCTCTCTATTTTAGATATATATATATATATATATATATAATATATATATATATATATATATATATATATATATATATATTATTGATATTGAAATGGAACGCTGAACTTTTTTGTGGCTGAGCACACATCTCCACAAGCGCACTCCAAAAATCTAGTGGAACATCTTCTCAGAAGATTAGAGGTGCTTATAAGAGAAACTTGAGACTAAATGTGGAATGGGATGTTCTGAAAGCACTTAGGATTTTTATGCTCATGTGTCCACAAACTTTGTGTCCATATAGTGTGTTTTGCTCATTATCTGTGTTTTACTGGTGTCTCTCCCTATTCAAAACACTGATAGTGGTGTGTAATATGACAGTTATGGTGTGAATCAGTCTTGTTTTTGGTCCACACAATCCAGGTTGTAGCAGCTACTGTGTATTTGCATGTTTCATTACTAAACGAGTTACTAAAAAGCACCCTATATCTTTATTTCTCAACCCTTAGTTAAAAAGCTTATTACATTGTTGCATATAGAGTCGAATTTTCCAGCTAAGCAGACTTTATATGGAGTAAAGAGCAACATGAATCTCAATTGAACTAGTCAGTTATCTTCTGCCTCATTAAAGCCCATTCTGTTTTTCAGCATTTAACTGATCCAATTTATTAACCACTACAATATGGATTCTCTCTCAACATCCTATTTTCATCACCAATCAGCTCACGGCTATAAGGCGGTTGGAAATCAGGGGTTTTTTTTTGTTATTATTTTGAATAGAAAATTTATATTTTCTACACCTGCATGGTGCATTAGATGGTTTTGAAGTTTTTCAAACCAGTGCTGTTTAAATAAATACACAGTCTCTGCTGACTGACAGGCTCCTTATCCATTTACATGCTTTATACACCGAGATTGCCAGACGACATCGTGCCTTGATCTCAGGGGTGTGAAAGTAGGCAGATTGATGTCGTAGCTCCATCACCAGAAACTCGCTCAGCATAACGTATTAGCGTATTTTTCTATGTGTGTCTTGTTCCTGAGACATTTCTCTTATTGACGTGCTGCCGTTAACGCTGCCAAGTAAAAAATCACAGCTACACGTTTAATTCCCCCGACCTGACCCCTTTCTATTTTATGTGTTTCTCTCCGTGTGTGATTTGTGTAGTGCAAGCACAAACGCAGCGAGTTAGCGTTGTTGCTTTAACATGACGGTGTTGTTCGCAGGACCCCAACTGCGGCACGGAGGACTCGCTCCAGGACTCTGCCTCGGATCACAACAAGGACCCGACTGACTCGGACAGGTAAGCTTCAGCTAACAATAGAACCGCCGCTATTCTGGGTGTTACTACGCAGGATTACAGCACACAGTGATGCACTATTACAAGCTGGAAAATGCTTATAAATTTTACAGAAAGTAAGCATGTGCTGAGCTTGAGTATAGTGCAAGCGAATTTCCATTCGATCCGAACAAGTGTTGAAGATGGGAGCAGAGCAACAATGCACATTGTTTTTAATAAAATATACTCAGACGTTTTGCCCATGAGCCAGGGAGTGTCTGATTTCTTTTGTACACTTTTCAGGCCATAGGGTTCAACATCATGAAATTGGTAATTTGATCAGCTCTCGGTAAGAGAGAATGTTACAGGGAAATGTTCAAGAAATCTTTGAAAATTGGGAGTTCTTTGTGCTAAAATTTTCCACACTCCTTTTTTAATTCATTTATTTATTTATGTTTATATCAACAGCTAACCTTACCTTTTAAAATATGTCTGGTTTTCCCCCCTCTTTTTTGCTCTCTCTCTTAGCTGGAAACAGAAGTGTGTAGAGTCAGACCTGAGCTCAGAGGAGCTGGACGAGCTGTCGCTGGTGGATCATAATGAGATCATGTCCCGCATCACACTAAAGCAAGAGGTAACACCCTGTCCAAACCTCGCACTTAGATTCATGGGTGTATTTTAACACTTCACATCTGGAAAGCAACTGGATGGTGTGCGAGAACTGGCTCTTGTCTTGTCAGTGTGATTTATTATCCATTTGTGTGTTCTCACGTAGCTGTAAATAAGGAGGAATTTTGTCTCAGCAGTGTCACCTGTTGGCCATGTTAGAGACCTGCTGTTCTAATGCGATTCAGAATGTTACTTCCACCACATATAAGAAAATACTAGACAGATTTATATATGGCAACTATTAGATACATAAGAGCACGTTTTTAGGTTTTTCTGTAATGCTGTCTCAAAAGAATGTCAGATTTTAAGCATTGTTAGTAACTACCAGATCATGGTGGTACAATTTCGTAATTTTTGGGAACCGTTAAAATTTATTAGAAGATAACACTAGCAGGTACAAACCAAAATAGGAGCTGCGAAAGTATGGTTTTTGGAAACCCGTTAAACGCTCAGCTTTATTTAAACTCCAGTGAGGTAGCTGAGGTTGAGGAAATGTCCGAGCAAGAATTCATTGACCATGATGATGGTACTGGCATTTTTACCTCTAAACTTTTGCCTTGTCAGTTTTTCCCCAAGATTTATATGAACTTTTACAAGGAGAATACAGGTACAAAAATAGATACATATACAGACATGATACAGGCATTTCACCCCTAATACTTATGCAGGGCGGTAATGGAAATGTGTGTGAAATGCTGCAAGGTCAAAGTATCTGGAGATATCACATCCCCCACCCAGAGTGTGCAGAATCAGACATCTGTCCTCACAAAGTGTATTTATAGACATGCTTTTGCTTGTCTCTAACCTCAATCTATACAGCCTACAGCTTGTATCACACAAACTATGCTGAAGTTTTACAGATGTGTATTTGTCATTTTTATTTGTTTATTTATTATCTCTAAAACAGAGCGATGATGGACCAGATGTCCGAGCTGGATCAAAGGACATTTTATTAGTTCATGCAACAGAAACAGGTAATACCAATTTTCATCGGTTTGGGAATGAGCATGAGCTCGCTTTTTATTGTCTACGTGCAAATGCATGCATGTATAACTGAGAATAAGTGCAGGGTTCCTTTCTTTTTTTAGGGGGGGGGTTGGGTAGCTTGGATGTACTGTTCTCTTTGACCAAGATGATTTGCATCATATTGCTCTTTGCTTTCAAGCATATTATGGGATGTAAAGTTTGTGAGGTGAATGCACAGGGAAGCCTCGAGGTTGTGCAACACGTTTGAGCTGTAAGGACTATCACGGTTGTTGAATAAGGCAAAATGAATCTCATATGTAGTCTCTAGTGTCCTAACTGGCCTTTTTCCTATTTGGAATCTACAGTCAAAATCTACTTTAATGCAGTTGTGCTTAAACCTTTGGGCTCTTAATACTTGGTCATACACGCCCAAAACTCAATCAATCACCTTTTAATACAAACTTGCACAAACGGTTGACAATAACCGGTGTATGCTAATTTAAAAGCTGTCAAAAGCCCAATTCAGGATGCTCGCTTTTCTGTTCTCATTTTGAAGCCATTGTTTAGCCCAGTAAAGCATAGTTGTTTACAGTTGCTGTGGTTTCATGCCAGTTATTGAGTTCCTAGCACATGTTTAGAGGTCTAACGTTTAGGATGGGGACTTTGACAATGTTCAGGCACATGCAAAAATAGTAAAAGCCAAAACGATCAGGTTGCGTTAACGTTTAGGTGTGGCTGAAAATAGTGCTTGTGCTTTAAAAGCAAGTGGCCTATGTATATGGTCTCTTGCTAATTTTTTGTTACAATGCATCCAGAAAGTCTTCACAGTGCTTCACTTTTCCACATTTTATGTTACAGCGTTATTCCAAAATGGGTTAAATTCAATATGTTCCTCAAAATTCTACAAACAATACCCCATAATGACAACGTGAAAGAAGTGTTTTTGGCATCTTTGCAAATTTATATATAAAAAAAAAATAAATAAATCACATGTACATAAACATTTACATCCTTTGCTCAATACTTTGTTGAAGCACCTTAAGCACCAATTACAGCCTCAACTCTTTTTGAGTATGATGCTACAAGCTCGGCACACCTATTTTTGGGGCAGTTTGGGAAGTTTCTCCCATTCTTCTTTGCAGAATTTCTCAAGCTCCATCAGGTTGGATGGGGAGCGTCGGTGCACTGCTATTTTTACATTTACATTTGCGGCATTTGGCAGACGCCCTTATCCAGAGCGACTTACAACTGAGCAGGGGAGGGTTTTAGGGCTTTTGCTCAAGGGCCCAGCAGTGGCAGCTTGGTGGTGGTGGGATTTGAACCTGTGATCTTCTGATCCAAAGCCCAATGCCTTAAACACTGAGCTACCACCACCCCTATTTTCAGATCTCTCCAGAGATGTTCAATCAGGGTCAAGTCTGGGCTCTTGCTGGGAAACTTAAGGACATACACAGGGTCGTCCCGTAGCCACTCTTTTGTTATCTTGGCTGTGTGCTTTGGGTCGTCGTCCTGTTGGAAGATGAACCGTCACCCCAGTCTGAGGTCCAGGGCATGCTGGAGCAGGTTTTCATCAAGGATTTAGGACATTGCTGCATTCATCTTTCCCTCAATCCTGATTTCGTCTCCCAGTTCCTGCCACTGAAAAAACATCCCCACAGCATTATGCTGCCACCACCATGCTTCACTGTAGGGATGGTATTGGCCAGGTGATGAGCGGTGCCTGGTTTCCTCCAGACATGACGCTTGACATTCAGGCCAAAGAGTTCAGTCTTTGTTTCTCATGGTCTGAGAGTCTTACAGGTGCCTTTTGGTAAACTCCCGGTGGGCTGTCATGTGCCTTTTTCTGAGAAGGCTTCTGTCTGACCTGATTGTTGGGGTACTGCCGAGATGGTTGTTCTTCTGGAAGGTTCTCCTCTCTCCACAGAGAAACGCTGGAGCTCTTTCAGAGTGACCCTCGGGTTCTTGGTCACCTCCCTGCCTAAAGCCCTTCTCCCCCAATTGCTCAGTTTGGCCGCTCTAAAAAGAGTTGTAAAAGAGTCCATTTACGGATGATAAAGGCCACTGTGCTCATTGGGACCTTTTAATGCTGCAGAAACTTTTCTGTACTCATCCCCAGATCTGTGCCTCGATACAATCCTGTCTCGGAGGCCTACAGACAATTCCTTGGTCTTCATGGCTTGATTTGTGCTCTGACATGCACTGTGGGACCTCATATAGACAGGTGTGTGCCTTTTCAAATCATGTCCAATCAACTGAATTCCCCACAGGTGGACTCTAATGAAGTTGTAGAAACATCTCAAGGATGATCAGTGAAAACAATTTCAAATGTTATGGCAAAAGCTGTAAATACTTATGTTCGATAAATTTGCAATGATTTTAAACAAAATTCTTTCATGTTGTCATTATGGGGTATTGTTTGTAGAATTTTGAGGGCAATCATTAATTTAATCCATTTTGAAATAAGGCTGTAACAACAAAATGTGGAAAACCTGATGAGAACCTCCTGTTATCATTTATGGGCTAATAGCACCCCCTGGTGAAGAGCAAGAGTTATGCTTGTATTCTTAAATATTAAGGTTTTTTCCTCCTAAACAATTTGAGGAAAAAGGAGCAATTATCAGTGAAAAGAATTGTAGGAAAGCATGTAGGCTCATGTATTATTGATGTTAATGAATTTTGCGTTCTTTCCGGCAGATCTTGTTTTGTACTGTGAAGCCTTCCTGACGACGTACAGGACGTTTTTAACCCCAGAGGACCTCATTAAAAAGCTTCACTATAGATATCCTTTCAGTGCTGCATGGAAAAAACCTGATTGTAGAATACAACCAGATTTCCATATTAGAGGATTCAGAGCAGAGCGCGAAACACCACATGGTGCCGCGTGTTCGCACGTTCTGCTTCTCTTTGTGAGAAACCCAAGATGTGATTTTAAAAATAACTGCTGTAACTGCTTGTTATTTCAGATAATAAACACTCGAGAATAGCATGTCTCTGCTTGTGACCGTTGAAATAAGGTGTTTTTTTTTTTGTTTTTTTTTTTTCCTTAACCACCCAACACATATACAAAATTTTCTCACAGTTCAGACAACATTAAGAAGCGAGTCAGCAAAAACACTTTCTTTGTGCTGGTGCGTGTCGTGGATGAACTTTGGTGAGTAAAGAATTAATAAGTCTTAAAGTAAATTTTCCTAATCTTTCTTGATGACAGCAGTTTACAGTGTAACGCAGCATTTTGGTTATTAGCACTGCTAAATTCTCAAATCTGTGTGGACAGAAGGCACTAATTCATTCCTGAATGTAGGTCCAGCAAGGGATGAAATGACCGACCAACTCCCCTCACAGTGCGATATGAATCACAAAGCGTTTTGTTGTTTTGTTTTTTGTTTTTAAATTAGATCCAATACAAATTGTAGCAAAATTCAATCGAAGTTTGAAAACGAATCCGAAATCAAATAAAACAAATCGTACCAACAAAAGAAATCCTCCGTTTTCTACATCAGCAAACAGCCTGATATGTTTACAATGAAACCCCCAATGCGCCTCATCATCTCTTTGGCTCTTGTCCTCATCACTGCGAGGGGGATGCAGATCCGCCTGTTAGTGTGGTTTGGGCTATTAATCGCTTTATACATGCAGACTGAAGAGACTGGAGCTGCACACTGTGTTTTTGACTTGTTTGTTGTGCTATTAGTGTATATTAACATCTTGCAGTATCTGCACAGTTTTTGTTTCTGTTACTGCCACAATGCTTTAATTCTCATTCTTCTGAAAGTGAACACGTAGACTTGTCACTGCCAATTCGCTCACTGTTGTAGGTTTGCAAGCCTGTAAAGCAAAGTCGCAATATACAGGGTTTCCACGGACACTTAAAAAAAAAAAATAATAATCTAAATTTTAGGCACTGAAAAGTCTTACATTTTGCTGTTCTAGGTATTACTTTTAAACAGGCCTTCATTGTCCGATTTCCATGTAATGCTACCTCTAATGCTTATTGAAATTCTCCAGCAGCACTTTACAATGGATTTATTTATTTATTCTTTTGTTTCCGTGGTGTTGTAGATCTTTCTTTCTCTAGTCCAGATATAATTCGCTGTATTACGACTACAAATGAGACCAGCCAGTCCGCTTTCTGTTACTGATGCAAAGCTCTCTCGAATTGTACCATATAAGTAAAACGCATTTTATTTTTCAGCTTTTAAGAAGTGTAAGTTTATCGATAACTGGTATAGAAAAAAATAATTAGGGCTTGTTTAAGGCCAGTTTCTAACAACATATTCGTGTGCATTTTTGCCACGATATAGGGCTTAAATTTCAATCTTAATTATCTTAAAAAGGTCTTAAATTGTCTTAAATTAGACTTGGTGAAACCTGCAGAAAACCCGAATATACAGCTTCAGCCCCCTACAGTTTAAAAAGTGTATTGCGATTCGTTTAACATCTCAACTCACTTGATTCGCGGAATCAAATTTTTTTCGCCGAATGTCCGAGTGCATAGTAACATCCCTAACTTTAAAGAATGTTCCAGGTACAAACCATGCACTTTCTGTAGTTGCTATGCAGAATACAATATGGTTCACATTGTATAGCTGAGTGTCACTTTAATGCGCTTAAAAAGCGAGTTTATTGATAGTGTTGGTGATAGAGGTATTTTTTATTTATCATTTTTCCAAAAAGGTCTTCAGCATCAGCGCTTTGTCAGAAAAAGAATTGAATTTTCACACAGTTTTTAAGTTTCTCTGCGGCTAAACATGCAAACTTATAAGAGGAAGTAACTTGTTTTGCAACAATGAAAATAACTTTAAATGCAAAACAAGTACTTGTTTTTAATGGAAAAAAAAAAGAAAAGTAATCAGGATGTGGTCACAATTCCGAGTGATAACAACTGCATCTGGCTGCAGGACATTTACTCTGTTAATTATTTTTCTATTTACTGCATGTTTTCAAGCGTTAAATCTTTTTCTATTTATGTAAAAGTTGTATAGACAACCGAATCCTAGTAATGCAGTTTATCTCTTGTTAGTAAAGGGTGTGTTTGTGTGTGTGTGTGTGTGTGTGTGTGTGTGTGTGTGTGTGTGTGTGTGTGCTTGCGCATGCCAGTTTGGTGGAGCTGACAGAAGACATTCTGAAGCAGCTGATGGACCTGGTGATCAGTCTGGTACGTTGTGGAGAGCTCAGTCTGGCCCGTGTCCTCCGCAAGAACGTTCTGGAGAAAGTGGAGCAGAAGAGGTTGCTTAGCTACACTAACTCGATGAAGACGCTAGCTGCCCGCAGCGTTGCAGCCAGGTACACACACACACCCTTGAGTGTCATGGTTTGCTGAGATTTGCACACTGTTGTTTGCATATAGTAATCTGGACTTGTATTGGAAAGAAAGACTTGTGTTTCGTTCCTGACCATCTGACGTCATGCGCTCTTTATAGACCCGGTACACTTCATGACTTCCGTAGCCACGAGATCGCAGACCAGCTCACTCTCTTGGACGCGGAGCTGTTCTACAAAATAGAGGTAGATGCTTTTTAGGAGTAAAGATCGTTAATGGTAGGGGTGGGCAATATGACCAAAATATCATATCACAATATTTAAAAACATTCTTTTACACACAAACAAAAGTTCAAGTCTGTATTTAATGTTTATGTAACTCAAATCACATAAACACATAAATCCTCTGTCTGCAGATCCCTGAGGTTCTGTTGTGGGCAAAAGAACAGAATGAAGAGAAGAGCCCAAATCTCACCCAGTTCACAGAACACTTCAATAATATGTCTTACTGGTATAATTTTTTTTATACATTTTTTTCTATTTCATTATGTCTGGTTATAGGCCATTTACTCACAGAAAAAATGATCACTCTCACTCATTTCATTTGTTTCTTACTTGGTTCACTATTTAACTTTATCAGTGCTCAGGGTTCCTATGCATTTTGGAAAAGTATGAGAAAGTATGGAATTTTATTTGAGTGATTTCCAGGCCTGTGCGGAAAAGAACACTGAGCATTGAAAAATGTGTTTCTCCATACTATTGCTCTATTTTTCTAAAATATAAAAAATGTATTTTGTAAAAAATAAATAAAAAATAAATAAAATAAATTTTATATATATATATATATATATAATATATATATATATATATATATATATATATATATATATAATTATATTATAATAATTATTTTTTTTTAATATAAATAAAACCACAACTACATCTACAATAATCTGGATCCATTTGAAAACATGGCTTTTTTTTCCATCCACACCGAAATGTCTGAAAACGCTCACGTCCCTGTTCTGCGCACCAGCAAAACGTAAGCTGCTTCGACCTGCGTCCATTTTCACATTCCACAATTCATACTGATCCACTTTTTTTTTAAAAGCTACGTTTTCCTTGCCCGAAAACGCCATTTCAATGTGGATGGAAGGCCAAAACAGAGAGAAACACGTTTACTTAAACGACACGGAGTTAGGAGCAGACTCTCAGCGCTGCCAGAAGATCAGCAGTTGAGGCAGCAGTTGCCATGTCAGTACAGCGCCCCCTCGACCCTCCGACTTAACACGTGAAAAACAGCAGAGATTGTAACATAACGCACGTTATAATTTTAAATCATTATTTACGTTGTTAAACACGGTCTTAATAGTCTTTAGGGAAGTCTTGTATATTTGATTTTGAGAATCATGTGTAGGAACCCGGAGTGCTTTTTTTGGGTGGGTGTAATTTCTTTTTTCAATAATGCACTCGCATTCACCTTGATTCCCGATTTCTCTCCTCAAGGGTGCGTTCTATAATAATCCTGCAAGAAAAAGCTCAAGACCGAGAAAAACTCCTTCTCAAGTTTATCAAAATCATGAAGGTAAAACGATTTTTCTCTTCTTTTCTTCAGCAATATGAAACGAGATGACTGACCGTTTCCTTCTTCCCACAGCACTTAAGAAAACTTAATAACTTTAACTCCTACTTGGCAATACTGTCAGCTCTGGATTCAGCTCCTATTCGGAGACTAGAGTGGCAAAAGCAAACCTCGGAGGTCAGCCATCATTACACACATCCATATTTCGTAATGGAAGCTCATTCGTTCCTTCTGATTGTTTACGATGTGACTCTGTGTCTTAGGGTCTGGAGGAGTACTGCACTTTAATCGATAGCTCGTCATCATTCCGGGTGTACAGAGCAGCCTTGGCAGAAGTCGAGCCTCCCTGTATACCCTACCTGTACGTGCAGCATTTTCCTTAAATACATCTATAGAGTCATCCTCTATTTATTTATTTATTTATTTATTTATTTTTAGTGTTTGACTTCGTCTCTTCTTTTTTTATTCACTGCAATCGCAGAGGTCTCATCCTTCAGGACTTAACCTTTGTGCACCTTGGGAATCCTGACTACATTGCCGGGAAGGTGAACTTTTCAAAACGCTGGCAGCAGTTCAACATCCTCGACAGCATGCGCCGCTTTCAGCAAGTGTGAGTGTTTTCGGTGGAGTCTCAAGCGATGAGGGTTTTAACGTTTGGTTTAATCCTCTCCCACTTGCTCTAGAGCTTCGTTTACGTTACGAACCTGGTTGTCGTTTTCACACTGACGTAGGGTGTTCATGGGGAAACTGTAATGTGAAAAAAAAAAAAGAAACTTTAGATACACCTTCTAGTGGGACCAGAAAATTAGGTTCTCTTACCAAGCCAAGGGCCTTGAACTCTTTCCCTGCAGTCTGGTAAAGAAATATTCTAGACTAAATGAGGCGGAAAATATGCTTTAATGAATTCTTAATTCTGATTGTTTAAATGTGTTGATGAGTTTTCTATAACAGAAGCAGATCTTATTCTCACTTCCAAAGCAAGTCCTAGGTTTATTGCATGACTTATTATTTCTATAGTAAGAGTTAAAGGGCTCATATAAATCAACGGCGTTGTTATTTAAGAGGCGATGGAAAAATCGAACATCTTTATGGAAGGAAGTTGTAGTTTATGTAGTTTATTTTGAAAGTTGCTGCGATATAAGGGGAAAAAAAACAGTTATGTTAGTCAGGATGATGATCATTTCCCTTCACGTTGTGCCTCAACACACTGCCGGTTATTTTTCTATAACACACACCGTCATTTAATCCACGTGTGAATGCTGCAATCCTCCTGCTGCTTATCTCGCTTCATCTTTGGGCATCTCTTTTCTTCTCCAGACATTACGATCTCAAACACAACGAAGACATCGTGTCCTTCTTCAACGACTTCAGCGACCATCTCGCCGAGGAGGCGCTGTGGGAGCTTTCTCTGAAGATCAAGCCGAGGAACATCACACGCCGCAAAACAGAGCGCGAGGAAAAGACGTAGGGCTTCGTCTCCGGCAGAACTCTGTTACAGCCGAGTCGCGAGAAGAAGCGATTCCGGAGTGACCCTGAAGGCAGCTATGAGATACTTGGGGAAATGTACGGCGTTTTCCGTTTTCACGTGTTTACAGGAGTTCGGGGGGGGGGGGGGGGGGGGGTGACGTGTTCTGCGTCTTGACCTGTGCTTATTCATGAGGGAGAGTGATTGACGCAAGGACTGAGGTGGTCTGTAAGGCTTCCTCACCTAGACACATGGCTTTACACCCCTTCGTGTAATTCCTGAGGAGAAGAACTACTTCTTTTTAACATTGGAAGAAAAAAACAACAACGTGCACCTACATGTCTGTTTACGAAGGACTTTAGAAGGATTTTCCTGTTCGTATTTTAACAACTTGCAACATTTGGCCCTTGGTCTTGTTTTTTATAGACGTTTGATCTCAAAGGCATGATCGAAATTTCAATAGACTTAGCACTTTACATCCATGTACAGGCGTACAAACACGTCATCTCACCGAGCAACACGAGTGATGGTGACTTCACGAGCAGGTTTACCCACCGCTAGCTGACAGCTAACAGCCGATTGTGATACGTGCTGTCTGGAAACAAATGGCTTCACACCGCTTCACACCAAGTCTTCCAGCTGTATTTATTTTAAAAAAAGTGTTTACTTGTCAGAGAAATATATCTTGTCTTGTGAATTGTGTATATAGTTGTGTATTGGTAGGAATATACGCTTATTTTACAGAAATTTTCACATTTGTGATTCATGATACAACATGTAGGAGTGAGTTCTTTCTCTGTACCATGGTTACGATTCCCTGGGTTACAGTGTAACATGATACCACATGATAAGTGCCTAAAGCTCTTCAAACGGTGCATTGATTTGTCATTTATTTTTGTATAATGTGTTTCTTTTTTGTTTAGTTTTTTTTTCCAGTTAAACGTTTTATGCTGACACTTTGGGAGAGGCTGATGCGCCCTCTCCATCCCTACCATATAAAAAGTATACAAAGGTGCACTTGAATCTGTTTGAACAAATAGAAAAGGCCTGTAAAGAACTGCCAGGTGAGGCACAGCCCTGTACAGATGACTGAAGGCATTGTGCGAGGTTCATGGGGAGGGTTTTTTTTTTATTTATTTAAAGGATTGTTGTGGAATTAAAGTCTCAGTCAGCAATCAGTGCGGCTGATAGAATAACAAATTAGCTGTCTGTCTGTATCAACGTTTTCTTTATATAAAAAAAAAACATAAACAAAAAACAATTTTTGCTTGGAGAGGTGTTTTTTTTTTTTTTTTTTTTTATATATAAATTCTTTGCTCCAGCAGTGAGACCTGAAAGCATGCTTAATTCCACAGTCTAATCGAGTTATTCTTTTTATTTAATATCAGAGACCTTTTCCAGAAGCTGCCATTTACCTTTTTTTCTTATTTATTTTTTAGTCAGAGGTTAAAACCAGCTGAAGCAGAATGACCATTTTATTAAAATATAAACATACAGCAGCTTAACAGTGGGTGAAGTTTTAAGGAATAATAATGCATTATATGGACAAATGTGTTAGGGATATAATTCTATAGAATGACATTACATATTCCCTTCACTTAAACTTGGTGAATCAACACTGTTCCAGCATGACAATGCTCCTGTGTACAAATCCGGCTGCATGAACATACAGTTTACATGGGTTGGAGTCAAAGATCTTGTCTAGTCTGTTGTAATCATCTAACCTCATCCCTATTGAACACCTTTGTGATGAATAGGAACACAGTCCTCCTGGTGTACGCCAGCACCTGAATTTACTAAAATCCCTGCGGCTGAATGAGCGCAAACCTCCCACTCCAAAATCTAGTGGAACATCTTCCCAGAAGAGTGAAGTTTATTATAACGGCAAAAAGGGGCAAAATGTGTAGTGATTTTCAAAAGCACATATGAATCTTAAGGTCATGTGTCCACAAACTTTTGTCTGTGTAGCGTATACACACAGACTGAGCACTTTAAGAGGAAAAACCTGTACACCTGTTAAGTCATGATTTTATCCAATATAGCGGCAGCACAGTGCATGAAATCTCACACTGCAGTGCATCAGTGCATTACCCACAAAGCTGAAGGCAATATTGAGCAGTGTAATGATCTCATATATAACACCTGCAAAAGTATTGGATCGGTAAGGCCAGTTCTCCTTTTTTGTCTATATACTGGATAATGGGGGGGGGGGGGGGGGTTTAGATATAATTATTAATATTTATATAAATAATGAGATCCTCTACAGTGACAAACACTTCACTGGGCTGCATCTCTAATAAAAATCTTACCATATATTTACTAATATTTACTAATCTTGAAATAATCCTGGTAGCGTTGAGAGGTTTTTCACAATTAAGCACTAGGTAATTGATGTTAGGACTCAATAAAAGTCCTTCATGACCTCCATGCGTTAGACGCCATTCTTTGTGGGTTCTCAAAATTTGGAGAGGTGTGTGGAAGAGAAACCAGATCAAAAGGGAACCCATCCCAATCTGCACAGAGTGGCCTTCAAACCTCTGATAAATAAACGAATATGCAATTAGTCTGTGGGTTCTTTCCATCTTCATTATTTCATCAACAGATTTCTACAGACAGCTTGAGATTGGCTTCTGGCATGCCAGACAATTTCCCCAGCTTTCCATTCACTTTTAGAGCCCAGCAAGGTTTCTTTATTCTTCAGCTTTATGCATTGGCTTTGACACCTCTGATGATCTGTCACAGTCATTTCTGTATTGTTTGATCAGATCCCTTCACCTCACGAGTTTACCACATCGTTACATTTACATTTTATATTTATTTGAATCAGTTTGATTTTTAAAGTTCTGTTACTTTCCCCCTTTTAGTATAAAAACCACAAAGCTACAAACTGAAAGTTTGTAGCTTTGAAAGTGATTTGGAAATCCAATCAGCCTTAACATTGGCCACACTAAATGCACAGCAAGGACTTTAGATCTGAAACTAGGATGGTTAAATGATGTAACTACACATCGTTGATGATGAATTAGATGAATAAATAAATAAAACATAAATATTAAAAAAGTAAGATGAAGGAAATCATAAAAAAATTAAATTGTACAAAAAAACCCCATATATATATATATACACACACACACACACACACACACACAGTGGAACCCGGTTATGTCGATGTCCTAGGGGGTCGCCAAAAAGCATCGAGGTAACCGATGATCGAGATAAACGAAAATGAAAATGGCGGCAATATATTAACGTGCTTGAAATGTCTTTATGTACATGATGTGCGTTAATAAATGAGAATGTGCATGCACGTGTTTTTAGAGGGTTTTTTTACACAACAGCGTTGCCGCGATTTGTTTGATGAAGGCATGCTATAAAAATACATACAGTACATGTTTATCTGTCAGGAATCCACCTGCCACGCCCCCTTCGGCCCCCTTCAGCGTGTCAGGTGTTTTCTCGGCCGCTTTCTCTGAAGCTCCGTATATATACTATATTTTGGGCTAATTTTGTATTTCTACATTTTTTTGTATATTTGTTTGGTTATAATTAAGTCATTTTTTTCTTCCACCCTAGGTGAGATTGTACATTTCAGCAATTCAGCAAAATATATATTTATTATTAGATTGCATTTCATATTTATGAAGCACTTACTGTTTCATAGTGTGAATTATTGTGTTTGTATGCAGCTCGTTTTATTAACCAAAAAGAAAAAAAAAGAAAAAAAAACACCCTTCAGGTCACGCCCCCTTATGAGATGGAGTATTTATGACGACGCTCTTTAAAGGTGTGTACGTAGAGACCACGCCCATTTGCGAACTTGGGATCTTGGACCCTGTCGAGCTGTGTGATTTGAGACCACGCCCCTAACACATCAGTAGCCTTTTATTTTGAAATTATAAACCGTCTTCCTGCCATTTTGAGAATCTCATCCCTCTCTGTATCTCAGCCAGCAGCTTCCTCCGCGCTCGAGCAGCTCACTTTATCATTTCCAAGCCTTTTTTCGTGTCGGATCAGTCCTCAGTTCCAGGATGAATGTTATTGATCATGTGCGGGACATGGCGGCCGCCGGCCTTCACTCGAACGTGCGCCTAATGAGCAGCCTGCTGTTGACTATGAGCACCAACAACCCGTGAGTGTTCAAGCTGAGAAAGTCGCTGTAACCCCGGCTCGCGGTTTCTTTTTTTCGGTTATAACCTTTATAGCCGTCAGAAAACGTCTGTAATCACATTTATATCCATAACTGCGACTTGTTTTGGTCAGCCATGTTAGCTGTGTTATTAGCATGAATTGTTTGCTAGCTGCAAAAAAAAAAAAACCGTACTACTACTTCCGGGTGAGCCAGGTGTCCAAAAACTCAAAACAAAATATTGTCTCGAGCCGATATTAAAGGTGTAGTGCGTGTGTGCGCATGCGCGTGGTGTGTAAAGTGTGTTTCTGTCCCACAGGGAGCTCTTCTCTCCAGCGCAGAAGTATCAGCTGCTGGTGTATCACGCAGACGCCATATTTCATGATAAAGAGTACAGAAATGCTGCCTGCAAATACAACATGGCCCTGCAGCAGAAAAAGGTGCTCAGTAAAACCTCCAAAGTGCGTCCATCCAGCACAGGAGGCTCATCTTCAGTCCAAACCCAGGTGACCTGTTCACTGCTGCCTAGAGATCAGGCTGTTCCTTTATCCCATAACACACTATAACACATCATGTGTGATTGATTTCAGAGCTTGAATATACACCGATCAGGCATAACATTATGACCACCTGCCTAATATTGTGTTGGTCCCCCTTTTGCTGCCAAAACAGTTCTGACCCTGATCGGTGTATCCACTCATCATACAAGTGAGTCTTTAAAAGCGAGACTTTACATGTTAATTGTAAAGGATAATATTCGAGTCTTGTGTGTGTGAGGGGGGGTTTCCCAAGTAGAGTAGCATACTGTAATGTACAGTGCCTTCGCATTTTTAGAAGAAAATGTGCAACACAATTCACCTAGAATCTGTTGTGGATTTTTTTTTTTTAATTATTAATTAATTGATTGTTTTTGCAGAACTTGCCTTCAGAGATTGAGGTGAAGTACAAGATTGCTGAGTGCTACACCATTTTGAAGCTGGACAAAGATGCCATCTCGGTTTTAGACGGAATCCCCTCGAGGCAGAGGACTCCCAAGGTGTTTCCACATGTCATCTAATAAACCTGATAATGCCATGGAAGTTTCCTTGCTTTATTCTTTACAATATTTCGATCCCAATAGATCAACATGATGTTGGCGAATCTGTACCGAAAGGCTGGACAGGAGCGCTCAGCGGTCACAAGCTACAAGGAAGTGCTGAGGCAGTGCCCTCTCGCCCTGGATGCTATCATCGGTGCGTGTCTATACGTTTCTTCGATCTGCACTGATGATGAGATGGGAATCTTGAAATGCTGAATGTTACAGTAAGATGATCTGTATGTTTTGGGGTGATTGCAGGCCTGCTGTCTCTGTCTGTAAAGGGAGCTGAAGTGGCCTCCATGACCATGGATGTGATCCAGAGTATCCCCAACCTGGACTGGCTTTCTGTGTGGATCAAAGCCTACGCTTTTATCCATGGAGGAGATAATCACAGAGCCATCAATACTATTTGGTAAGGAGCCAATTTCATATAGACCCCATTTAATTTTTAAAGGAACAGCTGGAAGAAAAATCATTGTCTACCTTTTTATTGACAAATGTGCCTTTTCTTTATATGCAACAAACTAGGTCATTAAATGGTATGAAGTTTGACTTTGACCAAACAAATATATAAATGTACAAATGCTAAACTTTTTCTTTTAAAAAAAAAAAACACCTTCCATAGCACGAACAACAGCTTTGTTAAATGTGCTGTAGATGCTTCTCACTAGTTGGAGAGTTTGCTCTGACCTCACGATCCAGTTCATCCCAGAGCAGTTCAATAGGATTTTCAGTCTATGATCTTTACCACTCCAGTTTAATATTCACAGTGGGTTTCTCAGGCATTTAATCAGCTGTGTAATTTTAGTACACTATTTAAAACAAGCTGTACTTGTGGTTATATTATACTGGTCTATTCCCTGCAGCTCTTTGGAGAAAAAGTCTCTCCTGAGGGATAACGTCGATCTGTTGGTGAGCCTCGCAGATGTGTACTTCCGAGCCGGGGACACGAAGAACGCCATTCTGAAATTTGAGCAGGCACAGATGCTTGACCCCTATCTGATCAAAGGTATGACTGAATAGTGTGTTCTGACACTGTGATGAACGAACACTAATGTGATGTGATGTGCTGCCTTTTAGGCATGGATGTGTATGGCTACCTTATGGCCCGAGAAGGTCATTTGGAGGATGTAGAGGTTCTTGGTGGGCGACTCTTTAACATCTCGGATCAGCATGCGGAACCCTGGGTAATATCTGGGTGAGTAAGCTCAACAGCTCTCCTACATGCACTTCGTGGTTCGAGTGCGTTTCTTTATTTCCTGGTGTGCTCGGGTGGGCAGTATGCTTTCATTTTCCTTTTGGTTTGTTTGTGTCTGTTACATGGACCTTCAGCAGTGTATGTCCTGTACATGTTGGTTCAGTTTTGCTCGAAATTCTTTGCTGAAAGGGGATCTTTGGCAGTAATGGTTAGGGGTGTAAGAAAATATTAATGCACGCGAGTTTCGCGATATTTTGTTTGGCGATACTGTTTCAATTCTTAAAGTTTTTAAAAACAATATATCCCAACCACTGTTCTTTAAACCTCAAATTACGCTTTGTCTGGTTATAAGTTATAACAACACATGCTTGAGCTTTTTAATGGTATTTTAACATATACTTGCCTGAAGTTATACTGTAATTGTTTTTACAGCAGCACCCCCCCAGGAATCAGGCGGATAGTTGACTGCTAGTAATGGAGGTTAAAATTGTTCCAGTTCCCTAAACTGAGGGATTTAATTAAAGAATCATGCAAGCACTTTATTTTCCCATTTTTACCCGTACTGCACAAAAAGTGGTTCAGTAATGTTGAATGCCACAGGGACTGAATAATGCAAATGCAGATCGAACTGTGTTCTGGTTAAATAGTTTTTTGCTGCTGTTTTGCAACATGTTGTATCGTAACCCCCTGAATCGTGATGCGTATCGTATTGCCAGATTATTGCCGATGCACAGCCTTGTAATAGCTAATGTAGTACATTTGTAGTTTATAAAAGAAACGTCAGCTGTAATTTTGGGGTACTATTTGTGTCTATCGTGCTGTCAATTTACTTTAATGTTTTGTCCTCCAGGTGCCACAGTTTCTACAGTAAGCGCTATTCCCGTGCACTGTACCTTGGGGCCAAAGCCATCCAGCTGAACAGTAACAGTGTGCAGGCTCTGCTTCTGAAGGGTGCTGCGCTGCGCAATATGGGCAGAGTGCAGGAAGCTATCATTCACTTCAGGGAGGCCATGAGGCTGGCACCATGCCGTCTAGACTGCTACGAAGGTAATGGCATCAGGCTGTTGAATGATGAGTGAATGATCTGATTATTTTTCAAAAGATCAGTGAAATCCATATTTGTATAGTTTGTGAATAGATTTTTGCCCTGGGTTCTCAGGATTGATTGACTGCTACTTGGCATCCAATGGAATTCGCGAGGCAATGGGCATGGCCAATAACATCTATAAGACTCTCGGTGCGAATGCCCAAACCCTCACTATTTTGGCTACGGTGTGTCTGGAGGACCCCATGACCCAGGAGAAGGCCAAGACCCTGCTGGACAAAGCTCTCGTCCAGCGGCCAGACTACATCAAAGCTGTGGTGAAGAAAGCAGAGCTCCTCAGTGAGTAATCACGTCACCTAAAAATGCCATTTGTTACTGTGGATTATGTGTGTAAGGCTTCTGCGAGCAGTTTGAAGAATGTAATATTACCATCCTGAATGTTTCTCCTATATAATTTGCTACCCAGAGACCGCAAAGCAAGGCATTTTTAGAACTGTGGTTTAAAAAGGGAACAGCACAATATCTTTAGGTCGACCGATTCTCCGGGTTAATTGGCATCGATAGTTGATTGCTGGTTTTTTTTTGTCAAAAATCCATAACGATAGTTTTTCCGGGTTGCATTATACAGTGCGAGAGCGGCCATTAGAGGCAAATTATTAACGCAGCGTGCTGTTTATTTGAAATGTCTTGTGGAACGTGGCGTACTCACGTTTTTCAGCCTCGTTTTGTGGGTACGCTATGTTTATAAATGAGACCCCCGGACAAGTAACACAAAAGATGCTGCAGAATGAAAAATGGAGGAACGGAGAGAAAGCACAGAGTGGGTGAAGAGAAGATTCAGGGCACATTTTCACGATTTAGTACAGGGGTTTTTGGGTTTTTGTTTTGGTAATAAAGTACAGTACTATTTTTCTTTATTCGGTATCCATTTAAAAAAATGTTTGATTAATTGGTTATCGGCAAGTACAATCCAAACTAGGTATCGGTATCCGTTAAATCCACTACCGGCCGACCCCTAGTTATATCTGACTGCTACAAAATAGTCTGTACCGAATATCTCTATTCAAGGCATCGCTGCTTTTATTAACATTCTTTGTTTTTGTCTTGCGTAGGTCGCGAACAGAAATACGACGAAGGCATAGCACTTCTGCGAAATACACTGGCCAATCAGAGTGACTGCATGCTGCACAGAATGCTGGGAGATTTTCTAGTCGCTGTTAATGAGTATCAGGAGGCCATGGACCAGTACAGCATAGCCCTGAGGTAATCTATTCTTCTCCTGCAAACTGTTCCTTTAACACTGGTTTGTTTTTATCATTTTTATTTTATTTTTTACTTTACACCAGAGATGGACAATTTTTATAGTGATGAGGCTAGCATTTTTTTAATCCTTTATAAGGGCCAGATTATTAGTCCAATAGAACATTTTCAAACTACCCTCAGAGAACTGTTAAATGCGCTAAATAAAAGTTATTAAAGGGATGGTTCCCTGTTTAAAAGAAACTGATACAGATTTGAAAAAATATATGGTGGAGCGAATGATGACACAATTTTTTTTTGGGGGGGGGGTTGTACTACACCTAAAAAAAAAAAAAAAAAATGTACTAAATAGTAATAAAATACTGAATATAAGAAACATTTAGAAAAAAATCAATCAACAGTTTCAGTCTTTTATGTCATTATAAAAGCATAATTATTTAAGCTCCTCTAAAAGTGGTTGAGCTTCAAAATACTTCAGAAACAAACAAAGAAAATAGTTTGTAAACAAAATTCGTAAACAAGCTAAAATTGCAGATTGAACCTTTTTTTTTTTTTCACAACAACAAATTGTTTTGTTTCCCAGTCTGGACCCAAACGACCAGAAGTCTTTAGAGGGCATGCAGAAGATGGAAAAGGAGGAGAGCCCTACAGACGCCACGGTGGAGATCGATGGAGACGACATGGAGGGTAGCGGCGAGGAAGGCGATCTTGAGGGCAGCGACAGCGAGGCGGCGCAGTGGGCCGACCAGGAGCAGTGGTTCGGCATGCAGTGAGCCGCAGCGCTGACCTCGGATCAGCCTCCTCCTGACTCATCGTTCAGCAGGATTACACAAAAAAAATAACAACAAACTGATCCTGGATCAACACTTAACTCTTGTGGAGTTTGAGACCTACTGTGTGAACTTGACAGAATGTGTTAGAGTGCCTCCTGCAGGCTGGGAGCTGCGCCAGTGCGGGCCAGAGTACGGGAAAGCCTGACAAATCTGTACGCTTAACATGGCCACCGCTGTGATCGTGTGCGGTTTCAAAGAACAGCACTGATGCTTGGAATCACTTTTTTACCACTTTGCCACCCGGTGGCAAAAGCAATGCTGTGTATTCGGGTTTGAATCTAATGGTCGTACGTGTTTCCTGTACCTTCTTTACTTTTCTAGTTCTGCCATAGTAAGAACGCTCTTTAAATACGTTTAAATACGAACTTCAAACACGACTCGTACGAGTTCACAGCAAAGCCTTTGTGTGCTTACTTTTGTTTGAGATCATGGATTACTATAATTTTTTCTCTCTTATTAAACCGCATTCTGACTGCGCTAGCACTTGTCCCCCGTGACCTCACGCTAGCACCCGATCGTTAACGCGTCACTGTATAATCAACATGCGGCACAGACTAACCTACTAGCTCCACAATTTGTGTTGCAAGATGAACTTGTGCTTTTTTGGTTATCTATTATTTTTAACATATCCTTGCAAACATGCCTAAACAGATTTTTACACATGGTTCCTCAAATCCACGTCAATGAGCCGAGAACCTGCAGAAGAACAAACTCCTCCACAAATTTCCAGTCAGCATATTGATCAAGTTAAATACACGTAGCCGGAAGTGCTCTTTGTGGTGTAACTTTTTATTCTAAGGTTTATAACAATATTGTGGCGAAGTGAACTGTGAATAATAATATTTTTCAATGTTAACCAATAAATCATGGCCGATTCTTTATTTGTCGTCAGTTTTTCTTTTGTTTAAAAAAAAAAAAAAAAAAAAAAAAAAAAGAAATCTGGACTATTGGAAGGTTACCTGGGACTGATGAATCAGATTTTATTTCTGCATCAAGTTAAGTTTATTTCTAAAGCGCTTTTTACAACAGACATTGTCTCAAAGCAGCTTTACAGAAATCAACAGTCAAGGTGAATGGTGTGTATTTATACCTGATGAGCAGCCGTGGCGACTGTGGCAAGGAAAAACTTCCTTAGATGTTATGAGGAAGAAACCTTGAGAGGAACCAGACTCAAAAGTGGAACCCATCCTCATTTGGTTGACATCAAGAGTTTGATCATAAATCTAATCATGTTGACAACAGAGTGTGAGGGTGTGTCTTAGGAAAGAGATTGCACTATAGGACGAAGGCAAGCGGGGCAATGTGGACAATGTTCTGCTTTAAAACCGTGTACCATTGACCTTAACATTGTTCCAGACCAAGTTACATGTCAACGATATTCTCTAACAGCAGTGGCCACTTTCAGCAGGATAATACTTAATGCAACACTTGTACAAAAAAATGCTTTAAGAGGAGCAACGATAAAGAATTCAAGGTTTTGACATCTGTGGGACAAACATGTCCAATCCATGGAGGTCCCACCTCACAACGATCTGATACTAAGGTCTTAGTGCCAGAAATAATTGGGGGATGCTCTAATCGAAAGCCACTTACAATTATCTCATTTTTTTACCTGAGTATTTGGGGGTTAAGAGCCTTGCTCAAGGGTTCAGAAGTGGCAGCTTTGTGATGCTGGGATTTAAACTCTCAACCTTATGACCTCTGATTGGTGTATATCGATGTTTGGTTTTACCCAGGTACCAAATCTATCCAGATCATTTAAGCTTGTTAATATAAAGACAGACTCGTGCTGAGATTTTTTATTATTTTATTAACCACAAGTCATTGTGATAATTACAATTTTGGACACTGCCTAAACAGCGTCTTTCCTGTAGTCGTCACCAGAAACAAAAATAAATCAACTGGCTGCTTTTATCATCCTGTCGCTCATCTGCTCTAAAACAGGACGTACATGTCCGTTCGAAGCGATAGTCCTTTCTGTCCCAATCATTTTTGGTACACACACCCTCACAAAAGAAGTCCTTTTGCAAAAAAAAAAAAAAAGTCATAAAACAAAAAACAAAAACAAAAGAAATAACAGGTGCTTGTCACTAATGCCTGCTGGTGTTTAAATACATACATTTAAATTAAGTGGTGTTGTGCTATACAGAAGCTTATGGTTTCACCAGCATCATGTTTGAGTAGCTTAAAGGGGCATGCACCCTGATTTCCTGTAATATTTCACTCGGTTTACTCTCTTTACCAGAGAACCCTTCACTCAATGAATAAACTTTTTTAATATAACGCTTTTTTTTTAGCACTTGGCACAGTTGGCATGCAGGTCATGAAGGATGTGGTTCTGCTCAAAACACACGAGCTAAACTAACAAAACCTTTACAGCTTCTGCAAGGATTACTGAGAACCAGGCCAGGTTTACAGGGCCCGCACTGAGGAGAGAGAGAGAGAGAGAGAGATGGAAAGATTAGAAAAGGCTGCTCATATGAAAAAACATTTTGTTACAAAAGCTTGTGTGAACGACTAAAGAACTTCGCATGAACATTTAAAGAAGTCTGTAGTTTTCCTGTCTAGCTTTTCCATGAGCTCATTTCTTTTTTTGTCCTGCAGGTTCAAGATTATTTGAGAGCAGAGCATTGTTAAATGTTCAATTCTGATTAGTCAGAAGGTATTGATTCATTTACAGATGTCCTTATCCAGCACTTGAGGGTTAAGGGCTCAAGGGCCCATCAGTGGCAGCATGGTGGTGCTGTGATTTGAACTCAAAACATTCTGATATGAGCAACAGCTTGTTTTGACATGAACTTGTTCTAAAATGTATAAAGTAAAGACACACTGGGGTTTGTTTAACAGACACTGGGCATACATTAAAATTAAATTAAAAAGGTGAATAGTGAAGATTATCGTAAGGAGATGCTTGTTTAACATTCATAAATAAAAAAGAAAGGCTTTGTGCTTTCCAGCTTCTCTGAACCGTCTCGTTCAGCCCGACAAGAAAATGTATTTCTTATTACTATCTTAGATCAGAGGGAAGGAAGAGAGGCTGTTAAGTGTACAATATAATCAGTAACATCATGAACTGACTTGTTTTTCAAATATGGGTATTCCAGAACATTCAATTTTACTATAATAAGCACATGTTGTTAAATTAAATACTTGGCAACCTCCTGCAGCACTTTGTGACATGCTGTTATGAGAAAATAATCATCTTCAGGGTAAATCCAGTGCATCACACCACTCCATCATTTATTATTTTCCTATAAGATCATGCCCACAAAAACAAATGTTCTCTACATTTCAGAAGGAAGCAGGAATGTTTGAACGAAACAGAAAACACAATTGTCCGCTTTTGGAGCTTAATTAAAACCGGCGAGTATAAAATGCTTATTTTATAGTGTGTGCTGCTTCTTAGTACTGGATGAACTACAAGACATTTCACCATGTCAGAGTTTGGGATGCCACAATCTGAGTTTTACAAACCTGGCAACCCTGTCTCTTAACATAACTTGAGATTAAAAGAAAACAGTTCACATTTTAAATATAAAAAATACAACCTGTAATATTAGTAAGAGTCGAGTCAGGTGGTGAGAAGGTGCAGGAGCAGTTAGAGTCATTGTATGTTTTCACTCTCAGAACAAGCCCTGGAGAACATTTTTATTATTATTATTATCATCATCATCATCAAGTCACACAGAGTGAAGCATGCTCTCAAACAGGGAAACGAGGAGCCTACAGTTCTGACATACTTTATCAAGTACATATAAAAAAATACAATCTGCCAATTGACCTAGTTATCTATCTTACCAATTATTCCCAGAATTCCCTACATCCCTAGAGAGTTTTGTGCTGTACATAATCGATTCAAACCAGTGTATATTTATTTACATTCAATACACAAATACACACACAAATACACACACAGCATTGCTTACCTACATGTTAAGTTATAGCATTGTGCGTGTTTTTCCAAGACCTTCACACGGGTCAGGGGAAATAAAAAATACTCCAAACTGTGTCCAAGTGAAACAATATTTTTTTTAAAAAAGTGATAGTCTTCATTCGTTTATAAAACTTAACCTTATGTTATCATGGCTTTTAGCTCGAGCACTTTCTTTTCCAATATTTAAAAGGTGCTGTCTGTAATATTTATTGACTTCAGACAAAATCTATTTTTCAGAAATATTTTTGCTTTTCTGGCCCGGAAATGAGCTCCACCCCAACCAGGGGGCGGAGCTACGCTTCATTAAGAGGAAAATCAACACGTATACAGGATTTGAACAGAGCGTAGAAAAGGCGTATTATGGGTTTCAATGCAAATGCAATTCACATTTTTAGATGACAAACAACCCTTTTAAAGATATTCAGCTACGGTGAAAAAAAAGAAATGAAATAAACCAGAATCAGAGATAAAGTTAAGTGGACAACAGTGGAACTGAGGTAGCTGAATTCTGCCAAATGCAGAAAGTAACCTTTTCTTTTTTAAATATCATAAATTAGGAAGGGTTGATTGAAAAAAACAATATAATCAGGGATATAATTAGTTTTTTTTACTGTACCAGATCGAGTCATGAATACACACACCGCTCTAATCCATTTTATGGATTGAGATGTCCAATGTGTCTGTGCCCCTTTTAAAAACAAGCTAATAAATATATTTATCCATTGACTGCTTATAATATTTCATAATAATATAGCTATTATATATTTATAGAGAATAAAAAAAAAATGAATGTGTGCTTTAAAATTGAACAACAAGTAATAAGTCATCACTCTATTAATAAAAAACACCAAACGTACAGTATGCGGATTCCTGTGCAAATGTTCTTTTGGGGTTAATCGTGGTTCTGTGTAAGTTGTTGTGTGTTAGCATCACAGCAGGTCTCAAGTCAGCAATCGGTCAGTCAGGAGGACCCCAGTGTGCGGCTTGTGTTAGTGTCCGTGCTGTACAGCCACACCACCAGGGGGAGACAGAGAGCTATGAAAGGCCAGGAGATGCCCTGGACACATGCAGACACACTCCAGCTCTCTTGTTGCATGTCTTTACCCGGCTCTAAGTAGTTCCTCGCCACAAACTTGAGCAGTTCGTCCAACAGGATGACGGGCATGGAGATCTTCAGCACCATCAGCCACTGGGTCACGTTCAGAGGAGTGATCTGGAAGATGACCTGAAATAAAAAGAAGGATAAGAATGTCTCCATGTCCATCAGTCATGTTCACAGGCTTTGCTACAGCATTAATTATGTATTATAGGCTAAACCAGGAAAGATAACATTTTTAGATAAACAATCAATGTGACTCAGTGGTAACAATGATGCTACTGTTTAATGCATTAATGATAAATTTATATCTTTAAAAAAAATTATAATTCACACGTGCTTCAGTTTTTTTCTTATCTAAGCCCAAAAGAAAATAATTTCCTACACTTTGTCAGTTTTTCTTTTAAGACAGGTCATCAATTGCAAGAAAGGGCAAGTAAAATGAATGTAAATCTGTAAATATATTTTAAAAAAGTTTATTAAAAAAACTCTCCTTTGAGCTTAAATCTCAAGCCCTGTATCTAGTCTCAATATAACATCTCAGGCCCTGTAGCTAATCTCAAGCTAATGCCTCAAACCCTGTAGCTAATTTCAAGATAACATCTCAATACCTGTATCTAGTCTCAAACTAATGCCTCAAGCCCTATAGCTAGTCTCAAACCCTGTAGCTAGTTTGATGAACTGCCTCTAGCTAAACAATTTATAACATAAATACATGCGATTTTATAAACCACAACAGGATTCGACTACTCTAGAAATGGTTCATGTTTCAAGAAGTAAAGTTGATGAATTGGGCCAGTTTGTTCCATATGTTGATTGGCTCTGCTACAGTAAATATATATATTTTACGATGCGTTTATGTGTTGCGATAAAATACTCTGCTTGTTTGAATCTGGATCACAGTCTGCTAGTTAATGACTCATGCCATGTTGGTTCATTTTAGCACAACTGGCAAGTATGAGGTGGATGTTAACCTGCTTAACCCTTTTCCTGCCTGCGTGACCCTGATTTTCCAGTGTGTGTGTTCGATGTAATGTCAAACACACATCTTTTAATACCTGACTAAATTTGAAAGACACAAATACACTATATGGACACCTGACTATAATGTTTTTTGAACATCCTATGAAGAAAACAGCTAGTTCTTATTAGCTGTTATAATAACCTCTACCCTACACATGTCTGGGTAAATGTTCCACTAGATTTTGGAGTGTGCTTGTGGAGATTTGTGCTCATTCAGCCACAAGGGTGGGTGTTTGTAAAATCAAGAACTGATGTAGGTGAAGTGAGGAGGCTGGAGGTGCATTCAGCATTCCAATTCATCCCAAAGGTGTTTAATAAGGGAGAACAGAGCTCTATACCAGGTCACTGAAAAACCCACACTGAACCATATAAACTATATTTTCATGAAATGTGCACAATGGTTTTGCTATGCAGGAACAATTCTACACATCCAAAGACCTTCTATACAGTTTTGTGCTTCCAACATTGTGGTAACAGTTTGGGGAGGAAACATATACTGGATGACATTGAAAAATTCAGGTGTCCCAATACTTTTGTCCATATATTGTATATTGTAAACAATAATGGAGTGTGAGGTGGATATTCAAATTTTTGGCCTTCAAGTGAGATGAAGAAAACATACCAAACTCTAAGAGCTTTATATAATAATGAAAGAAAACAAACTCAGATCATCTGAAACCCTATTCTCAGGTCCAGCTAGACTAAAAATATCCGGCTCTTTCAGTCCTCTGTCATTCTTACCGGCAGCGGCTCGACGTAGAGAATGAGGAAGTGCAAGGACATGGAGAGGCAAATAGCTCCCAGCAGCCACACGTTTTCCCACGGAGGCATGCGCAGCAGAGACTGGTTTTCCGACAGACTGGGCAAAAATGAAAAGAGAGTCAGAGATTTGTTACAGGGATTGAAGAAGAAAACACGCTGTTATATTTGTAGTAACAAAAGAGCCCACAGTAAGGAGACAGTAAGGAGAACATGATGATTCAGTCTGTGCTGTTGCTCTGTAAAAAAAGCCACACAAGCTTGAGAGTTGTACATCACATCCCGAAATGAATATAGTTCACTATAGAACATGACATTTTTGCCTTCAGTTTTTCCTCATCCTTCACTGACAAATACACCAAGTAATGATTTCTAATGAATCTCCCAAACACTTTCATCATTAATCTTTATCACAGTGCAGTGATATTTGCTGCCTTCTCTGTTCCCTGAGTGCTTCTTTGTGGATCTGCTAAACCTTTTTTTTTTTACAACGAAGCACATGTTATTTCTGCTTTTTAGAACGCTTTAAAGTATTGTTATCAGTTGTGGAGGTTTTCTAATGAACATGTTTAGGGATGTTTTTTTGCAAGGTTTATTTTTCTGCTTCGAAACAAAATCTTTTAACTGTCAAAATAAAATCGTTCGATTCACAAAAATATTGTAAGAAATCAACAGCAAGCAGAAGGAGAGATAAAGGTTTTTCTTTGGTTTGGGCTCTAATGCCATATTTTCAAGTATTTATATTTGTTATATCGATTCCTTTTAGTTTGAAAGTTACCTGTTAAACTGTTTTTCTATCAATCATTGATTGGTGCTTTCAATATTTTTTCTCACACCCCTAAAATCTTAATTCTTCTTGGTACTAAGCCAGGTTTTACCATCCCAGAACTGTCCCTCTTGGAAAACTTGGAAAAGTGCAAAAAGAACTGGTTAAAATTAGAAGATACTTTGTCCTGAACAAAGAGACAAACCTATTGAGAGCGTTGCACATCTCGATGGTGACGAGAACGGACAACGCCATGGTCATGGGGTATGGCGATTCAAACACGTGACACTCCAGGTCGTGAAAGTCAGGATGGTCAGGAGAACATTGCAGGAAGTGGCTCTGCGAGGAACACAGACACACAGACAGGAAATGGTTAAATGGCAGTTAAAAATCAAATAAAGTTAAAACATTCACACTTGAACAAATGACTTGTTATTGTTAACAGCTCCACATCCCACGTGCGGCCCGGAAGCCTGACTGAACACTCACCAGCTGGTAAAGGGTGATTTGAGGGCCGTCATCAGCCAAAATGAACCACCAGGCTGCAGCTCCCACTGTAGCAGCTCCCACATAGCCTACGAGACAGAGCACAGACACACTGCAATTACCACCTACAGCTCGATACCTCACGATTTCTCAAACCCACTCCCGAGGGACCTCCACACTGCAGGGTTTAGAGTTACAGATCAGAGTTGCAAGACTGTAATACAATGGAAACAGAAAACTGTACAAATGTAGACCTGCCAACCCCAAAGTACAATTTCTCAAAAAAACAGTACATTTAACTTTCACCTATGTAGAATCTTTAAAATCCTTCCACATGGCCAGAATTGTTTTTACTGATGGACTACAGCTTCTCAGGTCAGCAAGGAAGCATTTTTCATTTATATATATATATATATATATATATGTGTGTGTGTGTGTGTGTGTGTGTGTGTGTGTGTGTGTGTGTGTGTGTATTAGGATAGTCAAAACGCGTTAACTCATTTCAACGGCACTAATTTTATCACTGTTTTAATCATTTTAGTATTTTTTAATAGGAATAAATAAATATAAAATAGGTGAAATTTTATCAGCTGTGGTCAGGGCAGCAGATTCAATCAAAGCATCTTCTGACAGACAGGAAGAACCCCATCTGATTGCACTTGCCCTGAGATAGACAGCAACTTTCAGTTAAGAATCATATTTACTCACAGCCAATGGCGAGATATCTGAAGAAGAGCCATCCAGAAATCAGGGGCTCCTTGGCACTGCGAGGTTGTTTGTTCATAATGTCCAGGTCAGGGGGGTTGAAGCCAAGTGCAGTGGCTGGCAAGCCATCTGTAACCAGGTTTACCCACAGCAGCTGTACTGGGATCAGAGCCTCGGGGAAACCCAGCGCTGCAGTCAAAAAGATACTACAGAGAAAGGAAAAAAAAACACCATTATACTTTGCACACATTAACCCAGAGAACTGAGAGTTATAGGGCAATGTCCCTTTTTATCAACAATGCAAAGGACTAGTTGAGACAGTTCACATTAATAATACAGTGATCAGCAGTCACAAATAAATAAAAATAAACACAAGAATTGAATGGAAAATAATTGGGACTTCCAGGAGTGATTGGTTTGAGTCAACCCACAAATATGTACACAAGATAATGGCCTTCTATAAAAATAGATGTTTTTTTTTCTATTTTGATACGTAATGTTTTCAGTTTTCTGACTTACAAATAAAAAAAAAATCTCATTTAACTTACCAGACGACCTCCCCAACGTTGGAGGAGATGAGGTAGCGGATAAACTGCTTCATGTTGTTGTAAATGGCTCGACCTTCTTCAACAGCGGCTACGATGGTGGAGAAGTTGTCGTCAGCGAGGACCATTTCTGAGGCTGTCTTGGCCACAGCAGTGCCAGAGCCCATGGCGATGCCGATCTCTGCCTTCTTCAGGGCAGGGGCATCATTCACTCCATCTCCCGTCTGTACAGCAATCAATAATGAACAATTATAACTTGTACAATAGTTCTAATCTAATAAATCACTTGCGAATTCATTAACAAATAATATTTGTAATTACTCCAGTGTTCATTCGATGCACTCATCATAATTGAGATTATAAATAAATGGCAACAATGTTATTATAATTCTTAGGAACTGGATTATTGATTATCCAGACTAATTCTATCAAACCAGTACCGTACAAATCTACAACATTCTACATCGGAGTAATTGTACCGTTTTGGTTTTAATGTCTTTACCATTGCAGTGATCTCATCGAAGCCCTGAAGGAACTCCACAATCTTGGACTTGTGAGAGGGCTCGACTCGGGCGAAGCAGCGAGCAGCCATGACGGCTTCGCGCTGCGATTGGAGCGAAAGATCATCAAACTCACGCCCTGTGAAAGCCATTTTGTTTACGTCGTCCTCCTCGGAGAAGATGCCGATGCGCCTGCAGATGGCCACGGCCGTGCCTTTGTTATCACCCGTGATCATGATGACCCGGATACCGGCCTGACGACACAGCTTGATGGAGGCAGCCACTTCGGTCCTGGGAGGATCCAGCATGCCCACGCAGCCCACAAACGTCAGGTCAGACTGCACACAGCAGAACAGGAAAGGAATTTAGCAATTTTTCCTGCTACAATGAAACACTATTAAAGACATCCTGTAAAAAAAAAAAAAATGGCCCACAAAATATTGCAAACCATTATTATTTTTGTACTCTTCGAATATTATACGTTTGGAAACACCTGTACAAGCTGCACTTTTAATTACACGTTCAATCATGCAAATACCTCATACTCAGCAAAGCGTGCCGTGTCAGTCAGAACCATCTCATCCTTCCTGAGCGGGGTGTCCCGGGTGGCCAGTGCCAAGCAGCGCAGCGTGTCGCGTCCAGTGCCATACTCCCGGATCACAGACATGATCTTATCCTTAATGCCCAGGGTCATGGGCACACGGTTGGCCCCCACGCGTACATATGAACACCTGTCAATCACTCCCTCTGGGGCTCCCTGCAAACAGGGATTTAGCATTAAATCCTCTTTAACTGTTGATATATGTGACTGGTTATGAAATAAAAGCTTTCGTCTGACTACTTCTCTAAAATATAATAAAAATATAATAACTCTCTCCTCTAAAAGCTGTTTTTCACATCTGGCATGGTTCATATCGATTCACCTTAACAAACATCTTGCTGGTGGTGGACTTGCCCTTGCTGGGGGTGCAGTACACAGACATTGACTTTCTATCCCGAGAAAATTCCAGAGTAAACTCCTTGTTCATTAGCTGCTTGATCACCTGTGAAACACATACACACAAATTATGTCACTTAGCTTTACACGTCTCAAACCTGTCCAACAATGTGGTGTCTATCATTGACTCAATTTTAACTGCGGATATTTACACAGTTGCAGGCATTGGCTCTCTCGATCTTAGAGAGGTTCCTGACGTCCGTATCAAACACGTTCATCTTCTCCACCAGGCAGGTCAGAGCAGTCTCTGTGGCCTCTCCCACCTTCTCATACACACCTTTTGCCTGATGACACACACGATTTTTTTTTTAAATCTCTGGTTGGTTAATTACATAATGTAAAAAAAATGCTATTAAATGCAAATTAAAGAGCGATCTGCTATTTTTTCTTTACCTTCCTTCCTAACCGACTACAGTGAAAGTTATCATGCTATAATATGATTCCAAATATCAGAGCTGAGCAGCTGTGCTCCAGATGCTGGTGCAGCTTGCTTTCTGGGCCAGAAATATTTAATCTAGTAACATTTTTAAACATTACAAACTGCACCTTTAATAGAAAAACAAACAAGTTGAAGTTTCCTCTGAACTGTAGTTATTAGTGTGTGGTATTAGGTTTACATAAACGTGTGTATGGTGCTACCTCGTTGAAGTCCAGCGAGGAGTCGTTACACAGGGCACAGATAGTAGCCATCTCCACGAGACCATCATAGCCGGAGCACTTCACCGGTCGGTTATCCAGATATCTGCGAAGACACATGGCAGCATGAGCTTTATAACAGTTTACAAGCAGAATATAAAATGAACGTTTAAAAAAATGTGAACTGAGTAGTGAGATACTGAGACACTCACACTTCTCCTTCAGGTGCGTACGTTGATCCAGAGATGGTGAACTCGGACAGAGAGCAGCTCTCACTTTCTGCTTTGTCCAAGATAAACATCTAGAAAGCAAAGGCTTGTTAAAGCTTGTTTAAAGATTTGAAACACTTCACACTTTAAGGGTGTCGGAAGGGTCAGTTTAATGGGTATTTCAGAAACTGGTGATCTCCAGGAATGTTCTCGCATAACAGTCTCCAATGGTTACAAACATGTGTAAGATGATGTGATTTGAGAAAAAAAAAAACACCACCCAGTGAGCAACAGTTCTGCAGGTAGAAACACTTTATTTATGAGAAAGGTAGGATATGTGAATGGCCAGAATTGACATGAGCTGACAGTAAGGCTACGCACTCTTTACAAAAATGGTGAGCAGAAAAGCATCTTAGAATGCACAACATGCTGAGAAACTCGAGCTGGACGCACAACAGCGGCAGAATACTGATGTGCACAAATTCTTTCTGTATTCACATCTTTATATTGTAACCACTGATTGTTATAAAACTGCTTTTATTCAATCTGTATTGTAGGGTGCTCTAAAACATATTCTAATCAATTCTTTCTTTAACGTTTTTTTTTTTTTTTTTTTTATAAAAGGAAGTGATGTCTTGCATTTTCATCCCATTCACACTGCCTTTCAGATGATATCTCTCCAAACTCTTGAAAGCCCAGCTGCCCTCTTTCATACAGTTTTCAATATAATTGTGTGTTTAATTAGGGCACACACTGCACATGTCTTCTAACTAAGAGGTTCATTTTTCTGGGAAATAGTCCCATGCTGATTTCATGACAAGTTCAGAAAACTGGCCTCGAAGCTTATTTGAGATTCTTTTGGTTAATTTGGTAGACTGTAGTGACAGGGAGGAAATCTAGTCAATCAATATAGTGCAGTTCGAATAGTGAATCTAAGGCATTCAGGGATGTTCTGGGTAAACTACAGTAATCACAGCCTCTTTTTATATACAAATACATAATTGGATATGCAAATCAGGCTTCCTGATTTGGAATCAAACCATTCCTAAGGCCCATCAGAGTGTACGCTGATCTGCAACTCAGTCGAAAAAATGCTGCTCTTCCTGCCACTGCTGTCTTTCTAACAGTTCTAGGAGTTGCAGCCTCGCTGTCCAAGTGTTCTATTAGACTCTACATTCCTTCTATGGATCTGAGACTTGTACTTTTGCCAACCTCCATCTTCACAGGAAGCAGAGCAGAGCTTCTGGGCCAGAGAGTGGGAGAACACCAAACAGAGCTGCAGGATGTACACTCACTGAGAGTGCAGATCTCTAACTGCTAATGCTAGAAGAAGACAGGAAGTGTCTATGTGGTCCTGTGTGTAGGTCTGCTTAGTTTGTTTTGTGTTATCTTGTGTAACTTTGTGTTGTCTTATGTATTGGTTAGAAAGTGCTGAAATCACATCTATAGTAGCAGCCCTCATAGGAGCACCAGCTGTAATTTGAATTGTGCTTTATTTAAAATTGCTATACATCATTATCTATCTATCTATCTATCTATCTATCTATCTATCTATATACAGTATATTTATATATATATTTAATCAGAATTCTTTGGTTGGAGCTCCTGGAGCGAAGGTTGAGAGCCTTGCTCAAGGGCCCCAAAAGTGGCAGCTTGGCAATCCCAAGGCTTGAACCCCTGACCTATTGATCGGTACCCCAGAGACTTAACCACTGAGCTCCTACTTCCCCAATAATCAATATTTAAGTATAATTGATTTCTTAATTTATCCAAATAATTAAATTAATTTCTTCATTCATACATTCATTCATTCTGAACCGGAACTTAACCGTGATCATAAACAGACTGTTAATAATGTTATTGTAATTGCTAATATGGTGAAGGTTTCTGTAAAGAGACGGATGAAGAAGCCTCCATGATCAGTGCTTTGTAACAGTCAGTGGTAAATCTGTAACTGTATGCTTTTCTGAAAATATTTAGAACTGAAGGAATGTGTGTTTTCCTTAAAAACAACAAGCTGTGTTTTCCCTTTTATATTCAAGCGGCTTATGAGGGAATTACTTTTTATACCTGCACATAAGTCATAATCGATTTTCAAACAATTAAATGTGTCTATTAATGGATGAAAAATATGACGTGCCATTGTATAATCAATGAAAATAATTAGTTGTTACCAAATTGCTGTGGTATAAGAAGAATAAAACACTTTGGAATAACACACAGTTACAATCAGTGCATTGCCACATATACTCACCCTGCACACAGACATCTGGTTGGTGGTCAGGGTTCCAGTCTTATCAGAGCAGATGACTGACGTGCACCCGAGTGTCTCCACAGAGGGCAGTGAGCGCACAATGGCGTTTTTCTTTGCCATGCGGCGTGTACCAAGTGCCAGGCAGGTAGTGATAACAGCGGGCAGACCCTCAGGAATTGCAGCCACGGCCAAAGCCACAGCGATTTTGAAGTAGTATATGGCGCCACGAATCCAAGAGCCTCCGTGTACCGGGTCATTAAAGTGGCCGATGTTGATGATCCACACAGCAATGCAGATGAGCGAGATGACTTTGGAGAGCTGCTCGCCAAACTCGTCCAGCTTCTGCTGCAGCGGCGTCCTCTCCTGCTCCGTGGATGCCATCTCGTCACGGATCTTTCCGATCTCGGTGTTCACACCTGTCGCCACTACCACGCCCACGGCTTTGCCTGATGAAATGTTAGTCCCCTGCATGAAAAATAGTAAAACCAGTTACACTCAAACACATTTCTGAAGAGTTACAATGATCACAGGATGATTTCCTACTTGCTGCTTTCTGTTTTTGACTCCAGAAAGGCCAGTCAAGAAGCTATGGCTTTTCTTTTTTTTTTTTCTGTATCGCCATTTAACAAAAGTAATACAAAGAGGTGACAGGGCGGCGCTGATAACTAGCTAAAAGGTCAGCATAGCCGCTGTGTGATGGCACTCACAGAGAACAGCATGTTCTTCTTGTCCTGATTGACAGCTCGAAGGTCGGGAACAGGGTCAGTGTGTTTAATGACAGAAACGGACTCGCCTGTACACACAGACAGAAAAAGATAGAATGTGTCAGTATGTATATAGATAAAAATTGAACAACAATAATTCTAATTATATGTGCACACACTGTATATACTTAATAACTACATGTTCGCAACCATGCTAATCATGTCCATGCCATTCCAACCGCTCTGACTGTAATAATGAGTGTTCATCAAAGTATATTTAGATGTTTGTTACCCGTGAGGATGGACTGGTCCACTCTCAGCGTGGTGGACTTGATGGAACAGATACGGATGTCTGCGGGCACTTTGTCTCCCACTGGACAGATGCAAAATAAAAGAGACGGACAAATTAGGGCGGATTTTCGCACGTGTGGGTGTGTGTTTGTGTATATGTGACAATACTTTAAAGTTCATACAAGCCTTACGGTCTAAACAGATTAGTTCAAATACTTGTTAAAGTAGGACAAAGAGGTCAGATTGTAGTTTTTACTGTTTGCATTTTGTGCATTTTATGGTGGAATTGTTCAAAATGTAACACAAATGAAAAACCCTTAATTAAAGAACACTGAAATAAAAAAAACACTAAAAAGAAAAAGGAAAAAGGTTGTTTGGTGGTAGCTAAAAAAATCTAAAACAAAAAAAACCCAGAAAACCAAGACCACTGTCTCCCTTTACGACCAGTAAAGTGATTTTTCGTGTTTTTTTTGTTAATTTTTTAGTTTACCCTAATGTCATATTGATCTTATTGGATCTTGTTGGAGCTTATTCAGGTATTCATATTGCTCTACTCAGCCTTCTAATGAAATGTGCAAACAGCAAACCATATGCTGTTCAGTCCAACATGTGCTTCATTTTTTTAATTCAAACGCACTGATTGTATGTTGTGTAATGACACCAAGAGAATACAATCACCTCAGATACAAATGCTGTCTCAGTTACGTTCACATTTCTAAGTAAAGCATTAATTTCTCTTCATTACATTAGACACATAACTGTTTTGTCCCTGTTCCAGTACATGAAGTATCCACATTTGTTTCCTTCCTCAAAAACTTAAATCCCCACTCAAAAGTTAAACCTTGTGCAAGATAAAAAAGTCCAACGTACCAACGTCAATTCCTCACAGACAATAACACAACCGATCTGATATTCTCAGGAGATTTTGTTTTTCATTGCTTTCCTCCAGATGGAGTGGGGTCTGAACATCCTGCATCACTTGACCTTAAGAAGAAGCCATAACCTTTGGAAGTGATTACATCAGAGATGACAAATTGTAAGCATTGCAGGCAGTATTTGAAGTCAAGCAGATGCTTAACCAGCTTCTGAATAACGAGAACTTTCCCTGCTTAAATCCTCACATAACTTGGGACATGCATAACAAATATAATATTTACTAATTTTGTTGATTTCAAAATGTAGGCATATCAAATCCATGTAAAAAGATGGATTTTCTACACGTTTTTTCAAAGCCCAAGCATTGTAATTCATGTGCGAATTGCTCCTTTACGCGTGAATTATTGCTCTAACGTCAAACAGTCACAATGAAGTAAGGACAAGATCCAAAGTAAAGATACACCAGGAAAAGTTTCCCTTTTCCAGACAAAAAAAAATCTCTCAGTCGCATCATCTCACGCGCATTCCACGTGCCCTTGAGCGAAGGGAAAGAAAAAATAGCATGGGAGCAACAATGCACCGGGCCAAACATGGGAAAACTATTTTGATCTGTTCCCTGATGCACCACTGATCAGGTTTAAATGTGGAACACACAAGAACAGCTGCCCGCAACAGGAAGAGCTGCAAGAGGTCAGAGCATTTGGCTGTCAATCAAATAAACTGGAACTGGAAGCTGGAACACTCTGTGATCCCAAAACTTCTTGCATTTTATAGAGGAAAAGATGAAAACCCGGGCAATGTGTGTAATTCAGCAACAAAACAGTCTCTAGGCTTCAACTGCATTGTCCTATTAAAGGACATGCAGCCAAACACATAAATTATGTGATGCTGCTGACCTCTGCACCAACCTGTTTACTGCTTAACGTTATATCAATCGGCACCATTCCATCAAGGCAAGTGCTGAATACTGTGATGTGACAAATGATAGACAACAACAATGGCTGCCTTGCGACCTTGCCACCGGCCAGAAAGTAGGTGAGTGAAATCTGATTTCAGTGTAGCGGATTTGCACACGACCTGCGTTACGTATCAGCCCGGAGATGCATGGGTGAGGGCAGGGCACACCAGTCTGGCAGCGCTCTTCCCAGAAGGACTTAATGCTGCTCAGGCACTTGTTTCAGCCTGCTAAATGAGGAACAATGTACTGAATGAAGGGTGCCACACTTAACTGAAGGTCAGCCGGCATTGTTTGCAGGTAAAGTCATTCCATTTCGGCAGGCAAATAAGAGGTCAAATGGGCACAGGCGTTTCTGAGGGGGTTTAAATGAATCTGGCAACATGTTCAACAGCTTTGTTTGTTTGTGAGCTTGAACATGAAAGACAAAAATTTTGAACAAAGCTAAAACAAAAGACTTGTTATAAGGCACACACATCATCACGGTGGACAATTCAGCCAACAGCTACAGCAGTGTTCATTTAATTACACTATGTCAAAAGACACTGAATATTTTATAACCAACTCATGCATGCTGTTTTTTTTCCTTAACATTATGAGTGTCAGTCAGCAACCTCAGGGCTCTATTTACATAAAATATATTGGATTTTTCTAGGAAAAATAACCTTGTTTACACAGGGTTTTTATATAACCGGAGACAGATTATTCAAATTGTAATGCATTTGTAAATCCGAAAATGACTTTAAAACATTTCAAACTAATTAGTTCAACACATAGGTCTGTGACAGATTTTCTGTCAGTCTGTTTACACCTTATTATACAAAAAGCAACGCAGCTTGGGTTACAGGATTTTATACCATCTGGCAAACATCTGTCAACTGTTCGATTATTATTTACGTGCATCACTATTGACAATGAAATGTTATTCTGTGGAGATTTATGTACCATGAACTGTTTTATATTATGGCTGTAGTCTACAGATTACTTTAGTATTTTATACAGCAAAAATTTTATTTAAGCAAAACAATTTGTGAATATGACAACTACACATGGTACAGAAACTAATAGAATTTTTTATTTTATTTTTTTGTATTAAGATAAGCTGCAGTTTTGTCTTATTCACTTTAAACTAAAATTGCTGGTGTGAGAATCATAAATAATCAATGAAGCACTTGATTTGAAGATGGTATATTAAATAAATAAGTATGCTGTTTTTAACTCAAGAAGAGCAAAGTCCTCTGTTCTGAAGACTTTCCAGTGGAAGAAAGTCTTGTTACAGGACACTGACACTGGAGACTCCTTCCATGAAGGTTTTTCCTTTTTTTCTCCTTGTTGTATTATTATGATTAAGTGGGACTAAGGGGAGTGGTAGTTTAGTGGTTAAGACGCTGGGTTACCGATTAGAAGGTCGGGGGTTCAAGCCCTGGTATCGCCAAGCTGCTACTCTTGGGCCCTTGTGCAAGGCCCCTTAACCCTCTGTGCTCTAGGGGCACTGTATCATGGCCGACCCTGCGCTCTGAGCAAGCTGGGATATGCGAAGAACGACTTTCTCTGTGCTGTAAAGTATATGTGACAAATAAAGGTTATTTTATTCTAAACATGACTGAAATAACTATAGCTAATAGTCCATGTTTTTTTTAATCAAGATCTTGCTTTTCATAAGTAATTTTTCAGAGTCTTCTGTAGAAGCTTCAGCCTGGAACAGTTATTTGCAGAGTGGCCTGCAGGTACAGGCTTGTCCTTCCCTCCTCTCTGCTTGTTGTTTAGCTACTTGTCCGCCCTCTCCACTTGTATATCCGCCTCCTCTCGGCTTGACTGGGCAGTTTGAGAGCGTTGCGCCCTCTAGAACACCTACACAGGACACGCTGCATACCCAGAACCAGCATAATACTAAACACATGAGTCACAGGCAGGTGTTGAAGTGGAGAAAAAAAAAGCCAAACAAATCCATTGCTCCTGCCACACAAATCAATCACATACGTGATAACGTCAAAACATAGGCGATGAGACGGAACGCGATTAGACGCCGACGATAAGGTGCACTTTTGCTTTCAGTAAACAGCTGCATGAATCTCTTGAAGTGGCCTCATTTATACAGTGAAAGTGAACACTGATGTTAAATAAGCATGAATGCCACCACCTGAAGTGCTTTGAGTGGGAACCAAGGCTTGAAGTTGCTGTAGAACAAACTGTAGTGACAAAGTACCTACAGCAGTAAAGGTTATAAAACACATGGGCGTAGGTGAAATGTGGCCAGTGCCAACGGGAAGGATTATCAACAAGGATAATGACGTGTAGGAAAAACTAATTTTAGTGATCTAGCACAGAGTGAGTTTTTCTGATGAGCAAACATTGATCAAACTTTTTTTAACAATATTTTTTAGTTCTGTATTGTCTTATGGAATTCTGTATTGTGAAGCATTTCGGTCCTAGAGAAGCATTGCACCAGGTGTATATGGCTGAAATGACTATTAAGCCAATTGGCTTGACTTGACATTATTTGAAAGAAGAGTATTTAAGTTTGTTTAGTTTGTTATTAACTACGGTTGGCCAAAAGGTTCACAAAAAAAGTTTGTGGACACCTGACCACAAGATTCATGTGTACATCTCATTCCACATTTAGTTTCAGGTTTGCTCTTATCTTCACTCTTCTGGGAAGATGTTCACTAGATTTTAGAGTGTACTTGTGGAGATTTGTGCTCATCAAGCTACCAGGATCTTAGTAAAGTCAGCTACTAATGTAGGTGAGGTGAGGAGGCCTGGGAGGCATTCAGCGGTTCAATTCAACACAAAGATTATTAGTAGGATTGAAGTCAGATCTCTATAACAGGCTACTCAAGATCTTCCACTCCAATCCATGTAATCCATGGAGCTTGCTTTGTCCACAGGGAATTGTTATGTTGGAATAGGTTCGGGTTTGCTACTTTCCAAACTATGTCAAATGTATACTGCTAAAATATTGTTATCTCTGAGCAGACTTTTGCAACATTTTTTCCTGAACTCACCCCAGGGCAGATTATGTTTAAAAATATGTTATGTGTAAAGTTTGTTTAAAAAGAATATTTGGGTTGCATATAATACTGATATACTGATACAGTTTTTACTTCTTTCTATGGTGCTTGGTTATGACACTTTGTTCATTGGTTTACTTCATGACATATGTTACATAAAGCTGCCCTGTAAAATTGAAAGTAAAAAAAAAAAAAAAAGTGCTATATATACATACTGAGGTGAGAGCTGCGCTGTTATCATAGCTCCGATTTACTGCTTTCATTACTTCCCTAGAGAAATCCATACCATCCCACAGAGTGCATCTTAGCAAAACATCTAAACACTCAACAGAGTCATGTTCCTACCCGCTAAAACTAATCCAGTAAATCTGACAGATTAGAATCAAAAGAACAGAAGAAGACATGTGCTGCTTAGATACTTGTTCTCGTGCTTGTTAGCAACAGTAAAGTGTGCACTAGGCATCTGTTCCCTTCATGTCAGGAATAAACACCTAGGGCGCACTCATTCCAATGCAGATATTTGCGGTTCCTTGCTGACAGCGTGAGGGCACAATACACCTGACATCAGCCCTGCTCTTCTTCACGAGCCTCCTCAATGATGGTAGATGATTGCTAGTTCTGGGGCAATAGTGCATGCCGGCTGGTGTGTATGGAATCCCAGCACTCTTGAGGACGGTAGGATTGAGCTCATTGGCCTGCCTGGGACAGGAGGAGGAGCAAGAGGAGGTAACTTATGAGCGCTTCCTTTTATGGTCATCTTTCTGAGCGCCAACAATAGGAGCAGAACTCAGTGCAGTTATCAATCACAGGCTACAATGTGCATCCCACCAGGCTTGATGTGAGGAGGAGTTCCTCCTAGTCACCAGCTGTTACTAAAAGGCATGAATCAAACTCTTGACAAACTCATAACATTTCCATTACATATCGTGTTGCATGACATATCGACCTCTCAAATCCAAGACCAAATCACAAAGACAGGGAGAGTTGTGTAGGACAAGTTACTCTCATGATTTACAACCAATGGTTATCATGAAATCAATATACAAGGCTGCATATGGAATAAAACACATACACTGTTTGCTAATCGCTTTTTTTTTTTTAAACCCAAAAAAGCAAAGCCCGAAATCCTCTGAGATTACAGGGCTAATACTGGAGACTCCTTCCTAAAAAAACATCACCTCAGAGTGTTATGTTGACAATTCTCAAACAAAATAATGTTTTTAAAACACATGTATGTGAAACATTAGCCATCAACAGAAACACTACAGCTGGAACTACTCTCAGAGCTGCTGTTATAGAAAATCAATGAACATCTTCTGATCAGAACTGAGATCTCAACAGCATAGTGATACACATTAAATGAATCCTATTACAAGACAGTGTAAGTTCTATGCAAATACTACCCAATATGCACCTAGCAGGCTACATGATGACAACAAGACTTGCATGTACGCGCAACACGCACAACCCTGTAAGGTGCTGTAAGTCGAGACAAAGAGTGCTGTTTGTAATTCTGCTCACGGCCAAGTCGCTTACAGTCCTACAATCCCTTCCAGGCTGCATTTTCAGAGAGATAGAACGTGAAAAATATACCCGTGAGGATAGTCCATGCTCAAGCAGAAGCCCCAGACAAAAACTTTCCTCCTCCAGCAATCAAGCCATGAGTCCACTTGTCATTGTTTTTCATTATAGCTGTGTTTACGCTGTGCAACAAAGTGGTCAAGCTATCCAGAGTCGTTGAGACATGACAGATAGATTGCCGCGTTTTAAACCCGCATGGGAAATAGGATAAAATTAAAAGAAAATCCAAAGTCTCGCAGCAGGGATCGAATGAAATAAAACTTCTAATTGTTGGAGAAGATTAAATAGGCATTAAAAGTAGGAGGGCATTCCACAATGTCATGGGCGAAGTCTGCATGTCATGTCTGAAAGCTTTTATTTTCTATTTGATTTAAATAATCATAAGCACAAAAATAATCCGTCTGCACTTACAGGAGCAGACAGTCTGCTATTATGTTCAGGTGGAAAATATGAGAGGAATATCATATTACTAGCTAAGAAAAATTAACTATGGATTCACAATTACTGAAAAATGCAAGTATGGAACTTGTACTTGTACTTATCACTCTTTCCAAGCGATTTATTTGTTGCTGTTTGGAATTGTTTTCTAAAAAGCTGTAACTCCTAGTACGTTAGTTGCCCTCAAACTTACACACAACACTCTTCACCAGCCTGAGATGGCATATCCAAATCTCTTAAGAGAGTCGGATCATTTGGCTCATTTTGGATTTCCATTGGGAATGACGAGGATGGACAGGATTAGAAATTAGTTTGTTAGAGTAACGTGTATGTAGGACGTTTTAAAGACAAGGTGAGAGAGGTTTGGTCATGTGCGGAGGAGGGACATGGGGTATATTGAAAAAAGAATGCTGAGGATGGAGCCACCAAGCAGGAGGAAATGAGAAAGGTCAAAGAGGAGGTATGGATGTGGTGAGGAAAGCGAAATGTAGAGGGCAGAGTGATATGGAGATGGATGATCCACTGTGGCGACCCCTAATGGGAGCAACCGAAAGAAGAAGAAAAATTTGCTCGGCATTTAAAAAAAAAAAAAAAGCATATTACATTTGTTAATTAAGAGACTACAAATTATCAAATGTTGATGTAACTGCTCCTGAGCTTTATTTACAGGATTTCCTTCTACTTATCCTGATAACTGTTCTCCTCTTGACCAAGCAGCAGTGCAGCCATTCCCTATAATACTGCCTTATTTACACAATCAAGTGTCATCACTCTAACAAAAAGCTGAGATTTAAAAAATAAGGTTTGAGGCTTTAAGATTCAAAAACATTTATATGTGAGTCAGGTGACTCGATGTTCTTCTTAAATGTTTGTATCATTTGAAAATCTTTTTGGAACTGCAAAAAAAAAAAATCATAAACTATTGACATTACTGAGAAAATGCTGACATTTCTGTGGACCATGTCTCACGTCACAGACTGCAATAATTCAGTACAGCAATCAGCATAGAGGACACGGATTAGTGTGGGGGGCTTTACATGAAGAACTCAACACCTGTCATCCGCACTATTGTCACTATGAGCTATACATAGCACATTCCATAATCGCACCATGCAGATAAAAATAAAAGCAACCACTACTCTAGAACATAAGAAAATAAAAAAAAAAGTTTTAAAAAATCCTGAGCTTTAACAACAGCCCCCACTAGTACTGCAGATTTTTGAAGCGGTTCAGCCTTTTTGAACAGGATTGTGAATAATATAGCGCATGACACCCTAGTTGTAAAAGCCGGCTTGCTTCTCCATTCAAAATAACTCTTCCCAATCTTCAAGAAAAGGCATACTTGAAATAAATCAAAACCCTAATCCTCTTTTCGTTCCAGCATGACTGAACTCTTCTGCATTTCTGCACATGTGGAGAGGTGCTGACGGAGCAGAGGGCTGTGTGAAAGATGTGTGAGACTGCACTGTGTGTCTGGTTGTATAGGAGGATGGAAATAGAGCTTGTAGGACAAAAAAAATATCTGCTAGCGGCATTTAATGTGGAGTTGTATGTATTTGTGTTTGTCTGTATGTGTCTCTCATAGTAGTTAATAGTAGCACAGAGAGTTACACAGCACCCTGCATTCAGAGGCGACATTACATAATAACCGATTTAACAGCATGTTTAAGAGATTGCATTTTCTCCTCGAATAACAAACAATCTTACCAGCTACCTCCACGATGTCCCCAGGTACAATTTCTTTGGCCTTAATCCTCTGCACGCTCTTCCTGTCTTGCCTGTAGACTTTTCCCATCTCCGGCTCGTACTCTTTAAGTGCCTCGATGGCATTTTCGGCGTTACGCTCCTGTCAATTTTTCAAGGAAACAAGACACAAAGGACGCTTACAGGCAGGAAAAGGGCTGTCTGCATTACAGACACAACGATAACTGTATGAGTGATTCATGCTCATGAATGCGACACCAGAACTTTGTTGGAATTGAAAGATCGTTTCAAGTTAACCGTAGATTCGTTCTTTTTGTGAATTTTTTTTTTAAAGACTAAGTTTAGTCAAAACTTTTTTTTAGCTCACACAGCCAAGTGGAATAGTCATATCTCAATTTATTATAAATACATTTAGATTTTTAAAAAAAAAGTAGATGCTCCATTCCTGTACACAGGATCTTGGATCTCTAAAAGATCAAAGTTACAGCATAAAAATGCCCCCGTGTACAAAGCCAGTTCCATGAAGATATTTACATGAGATGGAGTGAAATATCTTGAGTGGGATGCTACAGAGCTCTGACTTCAACCCTACTGAACACCTTCGTGTTGCTGACTTCACCCCAGGCCTCCTCACGTTACATCAGTACCTGCCTTTACTAACACCATTGTAGTTGAATGAATCCCCACAAATCTCCACAAGCACACTCCAAAATCTAGTGGATCATCTTCCCAGATGAGTGGAGGTCATTATAACAGCAAGTGAGGATTAAATGTAGAATGACATGTTCAAAAATCACATACGAATCTTATTTGTCCAAAAAACGTATATCCGTATAGTGTACATATACCAAACATATCATTTTGTTTAAAATGTATCTAATATGCAAGTCTGCTTTATGTCCATTATCACTGAAATAAACCTTGTAACTACTTAATAAAAGGAACAAATCAAGATGGTTAAATGTGCAGTTCGCAATTTTATGAAAGGTATACAATAAAAAAATATAACCCACATTTTATTGACAAAAAACAAATAAAATACTGAATTAAATACTTGTCAGTCAGTGTTGCTTTTAAATATTCTTCTTAAAGACTAAGTGAACACTTGTTGAAGATGCATTCTGTAAGTATTTGTGACCTATAACAATGACATATTCAAACACTAACATTACTGTGATTTGAAATATTGCTATGTAAAGTATATGTCTAATCCTGTCATAAAAATCTTTTTGACTTTTTACATCTAAGGGCTCTAAGTTAAATTTTTTAGCAAAAAGCAACTTTAAGCAAATTAGTAATTTTAGTAATTACTAAAGATTCAAGAATTGAAATGTGGTAGCTTAGTGGTTAAGGCATTGGACGTTGGATCTGATGGTTGTGTGCTCAAATCCCAAACGCACCAAGCTGCAAGCAAGACCCTTAACCTAATAAATGCTCACTTGCATGAATGAGATCAATGTAAGGCTCTGTATGAGGCCGTCTGCCAAATGCCATAAATGTAAATGTAATTATATGAGAAAGTGTGACTTCACAAATGCATTAAGTGCTGACATCAACTCACCTGCCACACACCAACAATTGCATTGGCTATAAGAATAAGCAGAATTACAAAAGGTTCCACAAAGGCTGTTATTGTCTCTTCACCCTCCTCAAACCAGGCTAAAACCTAAAGAGAGACAAAGAGAAATACCAAATTCATAATGGTGTCACATGACTACAGTCACATTGTATGATGAGCTCAGTAGAATCCCTTCTGACTTCAGATGATTCTAAAATATGTCAGATCATGCAATAAAGACCCGCTAGATAGTCTGACATAAGCAGACAGACAATCTGTTATGTCATTAGTGAGCCTGGGGAAATACGGATATCGTTTTCTGTCTATTGCCATGCTTCACTTACATTTCGACATATTAGTATCTGTCCAGAGAGTTTTGTAATCCCAAGCTACTTTTAGATCAGTGTTGTAGCAGTGGCCATTCTCTTGAGATTTCGCTAAACTGTCAGCATTTTGTCCCCTGCTGTCTTCAGTAACAACTGCGTCAAATCTGCTGCTAGTCAGCATGTCACATTAAACGCTCTAAGGCTGTTTATTTGTACATCATAAACCCGACTTAAGAGTAATTAAATATTTAAGTATTTAGTGCCATATTTCTCATTACTAAAGAGCCTATAATGTCGCATCACTGCAGAGGTTTGTTTTACTTTTTCCAGGAGACCGAATTCAGCCTGTGAAGGTCTTGCTAATTAACTAATGAGTTTAATAAGGTGTGTTGAGGAAAATGAAGAAATGAGGTCAGACGCTAAACTCTGCGGCGCTGTGGCCTTCAGGAAGGATGTATGGTATAGAATACTTAAAGCTATAAATTGTAATGGAAAACTCACACAGACACACACACATACCTGCAAAGTCTAATATTGTAAAACAAAGTCAGAGCAATATAACATGGCCCTGCACTGTTTAAATGTCAGTCTTGTTTCTTAGACATTGATATAAAGCTCCAGATTAAATACACACCGTTTAGATACAGTAATCTGTTTGTTTTAAAGGTGGCAGACATTAAAGCTCAGCACAGCAAGTATTCAGCACTCATTTGGGTGACTGTGCTCCCGAACTGTGCCTGCTTTTCGAAAGCATTTGTTGTTGCTGTTTTATATGCGTAAAGCCACCATCTGCAGTGATTCATTCTTTGCTGCAAATGCAACGCAGCCATCAGAGCATGACTGAGCTGATCGGCTGACAAGTCACACAAAGCAGTATCGAAATTCTGGAGCGCAGGGGAGAATGCCGCTGCCGCAGTCTGGCTTCCTTCACTGTCCTAATAAAGATCATGTGCAGATTCTCTTCGCTTATAGCTAAATTTACAGACAAAACTGCAGTCTTAATTTCAGAAGGACAATTTGTATGTATATATATATATGACATTTTATAATTATTGTTATTGTTATTCTGGGGAATGTGATGCGTGTTATTATATATATATCAGTGTTGATTGATTTTCTGTAACAGCAGCATCAATAGTGGTTACAATAGAGTGCAAGCTCTTATACATTATTGTTACTATATAACCTACAGAAACGTAAAACAGTTTTTAAAAAATCGTGAATATGTTCAGGTTTTAGAAATTATAGAAGGAGTCTCCACTAATGCCACATGGAAAAGTTGTTCCATTACATTAGTTTTAGTGCTTGTGTTTTCTTTGCGTCGACTAGCACTAGAGATGACTAGCACTAATAGTAAAAATATAAAGAGTAGTTGGTTAGGAAATGACTGTTTATAGCTACTGTTTTGCTGATGTTCCACTGTAATAAATGTCAAATTGTTAATGTTGGAAAACGGCTGTAGTGTAAGAAGAATAAAACACATCCAGCTCTAGTAGTATAGGAAAATATTCCACAGCTATGCCACACTGTGCAAAAATGCAGATACCCAAAGCATTTTGCTATCACATTAACAACACCTCCCAGTTTGATTAGAACTGCATCTAGATTGAAGTTAACATTGATACATTTTATTGAATTATTTTATTTTATTGAAGTTACAAGCCAATTAGGACTGGTTATGACATCGCCAGTTAAATCCCACTTCAGACATTGGACTTTGAGGACAGACATCTTCTTAATCAATACTCAAAAACATTCCACATATGCTGTTTCTCCATCACTGACTATTTAAAGGCTCTGAGTTGGTGTTGAATCTATAGTGACTTCAGATGAGCTAATTTATGAGTTGCTCAGGAGCTCCTGGTTCCACAACTCCAACTGACTGCATAAAACTGTTGAAAGGACATCAATCATAATCACACACTCGTGATATTTCTCACTCTCTGGTGTTTGCAATGTTTTAATGATTTATAATTACACTCTTGGTGTAACCCAGTTTGAGTCTGGCTTCTCTCAATGTTTCTTCCTCATACCATCTAAGGGAGTTTTTCCTTGCCACAATTGACCCAGGCTTGTTCGTGGGAAATAAATACTCATACATTTAATTATGAGTGAATTTGAGACTTTGAGCTTTGAGACAATGTTTATTGTGAAAAGTGCTATAGAAATAACCTTGAAATGAAATTAATTGAATAGGGGACTATTACATAACTAGAACATGTCATGACATCGCTAGTTGTCAATTAATCTCAATTCCAGCATCATGTAATCCTTCATAACAACCAAAGTTAAAACATTATTGTGAAACACCAGCCATGTTCCACTTGACCCAAACTCCTGCTGCTTAGCAATACTAGCCAATACTTAATACTAGAACATTTTTGCACTGCTGGACAATTAATCAGGCTGGAACACGCAATATCCCAGTGAAGGTCAGAAGCTAAATTCGTCCTGATGTGATACCCTCTGCTCTAATATGTTCTGAGATAGCTGTCACACAGCCAAGCCCAACACCTTGCTATCTCTACAATGTGTAGTGGGCATCTGGCTCGCTTGCTGCGATGTAGTAATCCCATGTAGCCATGTGGTTCAGAATTCACTATGCCACATACATTAATAGGCTTTGTGGCTTAACCAACCACTGGCATTTTTCAGACTGAATGAAAAATGGTCACCTGATCTGTGCATTAATTAAAGAAATACTAAAAGAGCCGCAACTGTCTACAAAGATTTTGCTAAAGGTACATGAAAGCAGAGGGGGAAAAAAGGGGGGAAAGAACGAATTTATGATAAGAATTAAAAATCAATAAAACAAACAAAGTGAATAAATGGAAAGATATATAAAAAATAAAATAAAGATAGAAACAAAAATTAGGAAAAAGAAAAGAAAAATAGCAAAAAACAGAGCAACAGCGATTCTAGGAAAATATATAGAAAGAGAGACACAAATAATAAAAGAAACAAAAAAAAGATAGACAAAAAAAAGAAAGACAGAACAATAAATAAACACATATAGAAAGGAAACTGGATTTACACCACTTCCTCCACTAACATTTCAGACCAACGTAAGAAGTGTTTACACGTCAGAATAATTCAGCAGTGTCAGCCGTCTTGTTTGCTGGATTGTGAGAGACACTTGATCACAGTGAATGTTGTTCTCGCAATCCCTGAGCAGGACCAGCTTTCTTAAATAGTTAACCTCCTGATCTGTGAGCAATTTAAGACACGGCAAAGGCACGAGACACACAAGCCATCTGCCCCTCCACATGCCATCGTGACAGCAGGAAATAAACACACAAACACACAGCTTGCACACCTTACACACCCCACAAATCTGTTTCAACAAGCACACAATGTTAATTTAACCTTTTTTTTTGATTACAGGAAATAGAAACTGATATAATTCCACTTACGAATGATATACAGGCAGCAAGCAGGAGAATCCGCACCAGTAAATCTTCAAACTGCTCAGCGACCAGCTCCCATAACGACTTTCCTAGTAGACAGGAAAAGGCAATACACATTTATTATAATAAACCGCAATGCAATTAGTTTAGCGCTATTTTAAATGGATGTACTGAATAATGAAGCAGATAATTACCTTCTTCAGCAGGCAATTCTGCACACACACAAGCCAGAAGAGAAGAAAAGAGTATTACATTATTGGAATCACTTCCAACTAAAAACTTACATAGATCTTAAACAAACATGATGTCTTGATTACATTTACGAAGTAAAAAAAGTACTGCTTTAATAGAAAAAAATTCTTCTTTTTCTTCTTCTTAGTAGTATTGATTATTTTTCAATCCTGGTACACCCTGAAATAATGTATTCCTCTTTTGCCACAGTGTGCTGTCAACACTAACAACTTATATGTATTAAAGAACAGCTCATGGTACTTTATATTCTTTTCTTTTAAAGTTTTTACCAAAAATTAGCCCTCAATTCTAAAAACCCTGTTCAAAAAGTTACCAAGCGTTTAGACTCCTTCCTTGCTATATAAACATCGGAAACCTGTAAAAAGTTGTATAAATATATATAAACCTATATAAAGTAGAAAAACCCTCCATGTCCATGTGTGTGGTATTACATAGAACATATTGGATCAGGCACATTAATATACACTTGGAACTACTGAGTTGCTGTTATAGAAAGTTATTCAATGCCTTCAAATCATTAGATTTAATCAGACTTTTTCCTTTTTTAGATGGGAAAGTAGTGGGTTCTATGGTTAAGATGATAGACTTATGATCAGTCAGTCATGAGATAATGAAATCCCAGCATCACTATGTTTCCACCGCTGGGCCCTTGAGCAAGGTCCTTAATCCTGTACTGCTCATGTGTATCAATGAGATCATTGTAAGTTGCACTGGATAGGGGCATCTCCCAAATGTAAAAGGAAAGACAAGTCACTGCTTTCAAGTATAAAGTTTTTACAATCATATACGTTATTGCTATTATAATTATTGTTTTGAAGACGAATCTTTAAAATTCCTATATATAGATAGGGGAGTGGTAGCTCAATGTTTAAGATGATGGGCTACTGATCGGAAGGTCGTGGGTTCAGGCGTCGCCAAGCTGCCACTCTTGGGCCCTTGAGCAAGGCCCTTAACCCCCTGTAATCGTTAGGAGGTGAAGAAAGGCATTCAGATTTACCCTTATATGAAGTAACACTCGACAACAGCGGAGAAAGCTGCCTGTTAAAACTCACCTCAAAGAGAGTGTTTACAAAACCACTTACAAATACATTTCTTGATACTTTCAACAATGTTTCTAAACATTTCTGCAAAAAAAATCTTGATCTACATGGAATGTTCATTTGGAATCAGCATCTCAAAATCCATTTATGATTTTTCATCCTACTGCATTATGATACTATACCAAATAAACTGACGCCAGGCAACACTCTAAAGCAAACAATATCATACCGCTTCATTTAAAGTTGACGTATATTTACATTTAGACTACCTGCTGCTAAATACGTCCGAGTCTGAGTATGTGTCTGAGGACACTGAGGACACCAGAAGGGACAGAAAAAACAGAACAGCCTGAAGCCGATAGAAATGTGTTGGTTCAGTCTGTTCTGCCATCAATAGCAATTCACAATGGCACCTCTTCAAGAACTCAAACTGTCTGGATATGAGACGTGTCATGATACATTTCCAGTCTAAGTAAAATTCTGCAATCGGTTTTCTCCCTGTGTCTTTGAGGAATACCTTTGGGGTTTCTGGTTTTCTATTATCTCTTATCTTATCTCTTTCTCTTATAAAATAAATATACTCTGGTGTCATGATGGATTAGCATCCTTTCATGCACCCATTGGGACCCTGAGCAGAATAAGGAATTTACTGAAAGTGAGTAAGCATGTGAGTGAGGGATAAAGTTATATGGGGACAATTCATCCAAGTTGTCCATATGAGTGCAAGTTGTCTGTTTAGTTAGAAAATGTGAGAAAATAAAGAGACTGGCAGTATAATGTTACAGGTATGTGACTATAAAAAAAATCAGGTTCTTAAATTAATAACAATGAATAATTCAAAACTATTCATGAATAAGATAAATAAAACACATTCAGCCATGCTGTTTTTTGGATAATCTGTTTCTGTGGAGTAAATATAACACTACCTTGCGTCGCATCTTTTCTTTATTTGAGATACAGAACATTGAGATTTGGGCATTTAACCCACCCCTAACTTTACAATACTCCAAACAGCAACAAACATGGCTGACTTTCTATTAAAATGACCGGCAAAATGCAATGGACACAATGCAAACGCCATTGGTCGTTTAGAGTTCAAAATGATCGAAGCATTTTTTCTTCAGATGTTTTGTTAAATATTCTAATTAGGTTGGATGAATAATGGCAGGGCTGGCAAGAACCATGGATAGGGTGGCACCTGCCTACCCTGCCACTCTAAAGCCACCCCTGCTCAGAAGAAAATGTGCTGCTTTACTTGGCAGTTGGATACCAAGTGAAACTGCCATCTTTGTATTGCATCCATTGTTAGCCTCTGCCTGCCAAACCTCAGCATAACTCGATAAATGATTTATTGGAAAGCTAGGAATCCAACAATTTGTAGGTGGTAGTATGTGGATAGAATATTTCGAATTTCTTTTAAGATACTACTTCATTTGAGCCCAAAACCTTTACTGAGTGCTATTCCTTAGTTTGTTTTGACAACGAATATTCATGTACTTCAACATTTTGCAGTACATGCCATTCTGTAGGACAGTTTGTCAAAACAATATGAAATATCAATGAAAAACGTTCTTTGAACACCCTGATGAGTGGAACACCGATTTGCTTTATGAGCACAACCCAGTGTGCCAGTACAGTATGCTAATTTGAGCCATTTTGCATGATAATTAACACACTTTATATTCAATTAAATCTAACAGACACCATTTTAGCATAAACGTAATCATTTATTTTCAAGAAATTGTAAAACATTTATAGGATTAGTGAAGCACAGTGAGTAAGTCTATGTCCCTGGACCCACAATGCTCATTGCTGTAAGAGTTCTAACATTTGAAAATGTTCTGCACTATATTATTGGGTGAGCTCTAGATAGAAAAATTGGTTAAACTGGTGTAATTTAATGGATTGTAATTGTAATGTAATGCATTCTCTACTGTAAGCAATAGGTAAATAGATAAAGAAGAGTGAATATATTTTTGGGAAACAGTAAAACCACTGGTCACGTCTGGGTTTGCTTGACTTGCAGGTGTGTATAATCATGTATGAGGGCAAATAAAGCCTTATTTGGAGCAGATCAGCTTCACATGAAAGATATAACTGGAGATTTGTGAGATTTTCCTACTGACTGAATCTGTAGTATTTTCCCCCTTTTTCCCAGGAGATCACTATCTATTATATCCTGAAATTTTTCTTTTCCCTTCAGTATAATTACACTCCAGGAAGCAATCCTATAATCTTCTCTCCTAAACTCTTTCTATAATGTTTCAAGGACTTTCTCAGAGAAGAAATGCTCCAGTGTGGTTTAATCACATTTCCTAACACAGCTATTCCCAACATTGATGATTGTTGATGATTATAAGTACATTGTACAGACACTGTTATATCTATAATTCCCCGCTCATATAACCCATACACATGATTCCTATGATGAACAGAAACAATACTTACGATTCAACTTATTTATCCAAGAATTACTTATGACACTGACAGAATTTTTTTGCTTCCCCTATTGGGAAATGACCAAAGAAGACTCAACATGCTGTTGGTGTTTTAGTCAGAGCTTGTTCAACAGATTGGGTGATACGTTTTGAACATTAAAGGTTTTCTGTGTATGTTTAGAGTCTGGTTTTGGCTGCAGGAAAGTATTCAAGTTGTGCTCAATACACTGTACTCTGAATATAACAATAAAGAATTATAATGAATATTAATGTGATGAGCAAAGGGGATCTACTGGGCTTACTGATATGTTCTTGGATATAGCAGATGCATTGATGGCATTTGGCAGATGTCCCTATGCAGAGCAACTTACAATTACATTTATACACCTTAAGCAGATGCAGCTTGGGATTTGAACTCATGACCTTCTGCTCAGAAGCCTGTTATCTTAACCACTGATTTCCCACCATCTTCACATTTCAGCTTTGTATGTTCAATAGTTAATTCAATCAATTTTATGGTTAAAAAACACATTTTGGAAATGAGTGGGATTTGTGGTGAAGAATATAACCGGTCACGTGGAACGAAAAAGAAAAAGACGCTACTGAGTTGTGACGTCACAACATTAAAGGTTTCCATGCGGCTCGCTGTGCGGTTTATGTGCAGCGTTTTGAGCGCAAACGTGTCAAAAAAAAGGGGGGTCTTAATAATCCTACGTACCGTTTGGACCCCACTTCTCTCTCTGGCGTTTGACCTGGTCCAGCGAAAGCCCCGTGCTCTCATTCACGTTCAGATAGCTGTAAACTTCCTCCACGCTCTTCGAGTGAGAGTTCTCCATGGCTCAGATGTGCTTCAGGATTTAGATAAAGCAAAAAAAAAAAAAATCCTTTTATGTTTCCCCTCCACGGACAGAATCAAAATGCGCCGAGAGCCTCCGCGCGCACTGAAACCATACGCGCGAGCTGGGAAAGTTGGGCAGCAGCTCAGACGGAGGAGGAGGTGATTGTGATGATGATGATGATGATGGAGGACTTCCCGGGAATCTTATCCACGGAACATGAAAAAGGAGGGCAAAAAAGAGGGTCTTGTCAATGTGTTTCCCAGTAGAGAGAGAGAGATAGAGGGAAGAAATGAGAGAAAGAGAGAAGGAGAGGACGTCCTTCAGTGCTCAGTGCATCACATCCACTCAGCCCGAGTGCGCGCGCTCAGTCGGCTGGTCAAAGGCGACCCGGCGCCGCGTTTCACTCATGTTTTATCGCGTGCGTTGTCCGCTTCCGCCCCGCCTCTCCGCACGCGCCGCACACCGAGCCCGCTCATTGGACAAGAGATCGTGACATGGTTCTTCAGTAGCGACCACGCAAAGGTGCCGCGTCCCAAACCGCAACTTAACACCCTTCCTACCTCACTATGAAGTAGCAGCACGCTATTGTGTATAAAAAAAAAACCACACACACACAACAGTAATATACATTTTTATGTATTATTTTGTATTCACCAGTTATTTAATTTTTAGCATATACAATTATTAAGTATGAGACGGAATATGTCTAATAGTATGTGGACAAACCAGTAATTCCAACAGCCCTATTGTTCACACTCTGCTGTAACAGTCTTCATTGTCCTGGAAAGACTTGCAAAGCATTCTATTTCATCCCAAAAGTGTTCAGTGAAGTGGAGGTTCTTTATGCTGAAACATTTTTGGATCACTGTGTTCCAGAGAAAGGAACGTTTACAAGGAATGGTCAAGTTTAATGGTGGAGTGTCTATATACTTTTGGCCACATAGTGTACATCCTGTCCAGATGTATCATTATGTCTTATGATAAACGATGTTTTCCACTTTTCTGTCAGTATAAAGAGAAAATATAGACCTTTGAAAGGTCAGAGAAGTGCCCCTGCCTGTGTTTTGCAACTAATGACATCTTTTCTAATAAAAGTTGCAAAAAGATTCGTTTTATTTATTTAACATTTAATCTTATCTTTAAATTGATATTCCCACTAATTCAAGTCAAAAACCATACACACAATTTACAAATAATCAATCATACACAAGCTTGAATTAAGTAAATGATGTAGTTTTGTGACTTTCGACATATCTCATAGCCGTGCAGTATATTGTTTGCTCTAAATAAAACAGAAATGATTTAAGTGGCCTCTCTGGAGCGTCATACAAACCAGTGAGTTAAAGTGAAGTTATAAGACCTGTGGTAAAACAGTTTGCAGATCCTGTAGACCTCATGACCGCTGGTTCCTATTTTTAAATGCTATGCTGTTCCAGATAGGACTATCATGCATAATGCCAAGAAGCAGAATTCATCCTGTAGTTTTTCCCACCAAATATTTAATAAATAGGTCCATTGCATTTCAGCAGATCCCTTGGACACCCACCCAGGACAATGTCCACCTGTTCCACTCTACGCAATGAAGCGATTCCAGATGCTGACTTCTACAATGCAGGATTTTTTTAAGACTTTACATCGAATTTATATATACTATATGCATGACCTTCAGTATGGCATATTATTTCATTGCATTGCTCTAAAAATTAGGATTTTGTCATTATTGCATGTACAGTTTTTCACAAAAGTGAGCACACCCCTCACATTTCAGCAATCATTTTCAAAAGACAATACTATTGAAATGAAACTTGGATATATTTTCTAATATTAATGTGCAGCTTGTATAGCAGTATAGATTTACTGTCCTCTCAAAATTACTCAACATACAGCGATTATTGTTAAAATAACTGGCAACAAATGTGAGTACACCCTTAGCAAACATGTCAAAACTGCATCCAAAGTGTCAGTATTTTGTGTGAACACCATTGTTATCTAGCACTGTCTTAATCCTTCTGGGCATTGAATTCACCAGAGCAGTACAGATTGTTGCAAGGGATCCTCTTCCACTCCTCCATAATGACATTACAGACCGGATGGATGTTAGACACATGGCGCTTCTCCACCTTCCGCTTGAGGACGACCCACAGGTTCAGTTTCAGAAAGGCAGTTGACATCTTGCTGGTGTGTTTAAGGTTAGTATCAAATAGAAAACTGCCATTCAGACCAGTTTCTGAAGGGAGGGCATCATGTTCTGCTTCAGAATGTCAATGATGCTACCACCACCATGCTTGACTGTAGGCAAGACACAATGTTCTTGGTACTCTTTACCAGGGCGTCAACACACATGCTGGACACCATCTGAGCCAAACAAATTTATGTCTCATCAGACCACAGGACATGGTTTCAGTAATTGAAGCTCGTCAGCAAGCTGTCTGCAGGCTTTCTTGTGTACCAGCTTCAGAAGAGGCTTTCTTCTGGGGTAATGGCCATGCAAACCGACTTGTTGCAGTGTGCGGTGTATTATCTGAGCACGGACAATTCTGCAACCTCTAAAGCAATGAATCACTCATAAATCTGTTTTTAAAGCCAGCTTCTGCACCTGACGCACAGCACCAGGACTCAACTCCTTGATCGACCCTTGTGAAGCCTGTTTTAACTGAAACCCGCCTTGGAAAACTTCTGTATGACTCTGGCCACTGTAGTGTTTTAGGGTATTACTGATCTTCTTATAGCCTCGGCCATCTTTGTGGAGAGCAACAATTCAAATTCTCAAATCATCAGAGAGTCTTTGTGTCAAGCAGACAAAAAACATGAACATGATGAAGAGGACATGTGTCTTTGCACAATTATATGACGTACAGCTGTTATCATTTAGGGTGTACTCACTTTTGTTGCTAGCCATTTTGACAATAATGGCTGTATGTTCAGTTATTTTCAAAGGATAGTAAACCTGTACAGCTATACAAGCTGCATATTGACTACTTTAAAATATATCCAAGTTTCATTTCTATAGTATTGTCTCTTGAGAAAATCTACTTACTTTTGTGAGATACTGTACATGAGGACAGAATTGCTGAAGAAAATCCTGGGACAGAATGGCACATGAGTATACCACATTTACATTTTTTCTTCGAACTTCACATCATCATTTGCTTTAGTGAACTTTTTATGAACTAGTTTAATATTAATGCTATTATGTTTATTATTAATGCTATTATGTGATGTCTCTGGTTATACCATAGCCGAATTGTACTCTCCAATCTCACCGCTTGTAATAAAAGCATTACTGTATGCACTGTTATTGGAAAAAAATCAGCTTTGGGCTTTGTTTGAGAACACAACACAACACAACACTCCAACCTGGCATTTATTATTATCCAAAAACAGCAGGCCATGTGATATTTTATTTCTCAGTTGTCCTATCAACTCACTTATTCTGGTACATTACTGTTTACTGTTATGGGATGATCTGCATAATCTAAGGCAAATAATATTAAAAGTATGGTATTTAAGAACAAACTATATGATCAACAATACGGTGAAGCTTTCTGTCGGGAGATAATTATGTAAATAGTCTAAGCTCTTCAGAATATGCAGGACATTTTCCTCCATGGCTAAATCTTTAGAGTAAAAGTCTTTGGACTTTTCAGTTTCTCAGCTGAAGATAAGAGTTGAAAAAAGAAAGCAGCTATTGTTGAAGTGAATGTCTGCTAGAATGTAAGTGATAACAGGAACCAACTCATCTCGTGCACACAAGACTAAACACACAAATAGGTTGGCAAACTGCAGTGGTGTAAGAGGAATAAAACACACCAGGAAGTTCTGTTATAAGAAAACAATCCACATACTGTAAGTCACGTTTTATTCGCCACTTACCGGCCAAAGAACAGAAACTGCAATGCTTAAATGCTTGATAATTTGTCTAATGTTGCGTAAACATACTGCTTGTATAGTTAGACATTTTACAAAATCTTCAGGGAAAAAAAAAAATGTATATTGAAAAACACATAACTCGTTCGATATATTATTCAAACAGCTGAATTTTTCCTGTTAAATTACTGTCCCAAGTCAAAAAATCATTAATGTGCACTAACAGGTAGGGGAGGAGTTGTAGATGTTGCACTGCTGATTACCTCTGCCCCTCAGTGACGGCAACAAAAGGAGGACCAGCCGAATTCCTAAATTGGACAGCTCTTTTGCCCAAGGTCATGACTGCTGTTTCCCAAAATAACTGTGTGCAGGCGTGTTCATAGTGTAACACTTTGTTCGCTGTTATCTTCCAACACATGGATTGTAGGGCTATTCTTAAAGACGCATCAAAATGGAGACAGGACTTGTTGAATTTTCAAAACCTCTTATCCATGGAACACTTCTATGAACACGTGTTCTCTCTCTTTCTCTCTCTCTTAGATTCAGAGTGCTCCACTGTTTATCGCCACTAAAGATCTCCCAACTCCAGTTAATTATGTCCAAAAAAGGAGATTTCACTCCGTTTTAGAAAGCAAGACCAAAAATGTACAGAGTATTGTCCTGGTGAGGGGAAAAAAAAAAAGGAAGAGAAACTTAAAATAGCACAGTCATTAAATTTCTCTATATTCACTGAACACACATTGCTTCATCAAAGCATTCCATGAGCCAATAAACATATATAATGACGGGCTGTGTGGCTCATCTAGAGGATCAGACGGTCCTCTCCACTCTCCTGGATCACCTGACCGATGGACGCCTGACTCTGGGCTCGCAGGTTACATTGCTTCTTACACTCCAGCAGCTGTTCCAGATCCTTCCACATGTGCACCTGCTTCATGTTGGGCCCGTGGCTCTCCTTCACCTGCTTCTGCTCCTCACGAAGTTTCTGGTAGTGCACAGATGAGAACAATGATATTGCGAGCATGCCTCGAATTAACCTTTTAGCCTATTTTATTGATAAACAGTACTCCCTTGTGGCTCCCACATTTTATTTGTCCCACATTCTCCCCCAGCTTTCCTGTGATCACCACTATATAAATACTAAAATAAAATATAAAAAGAACTAAATATGCCATAAGATTTATGTAAGTGTCATTTCAGCAAGTCCTTCTTGAGGATGGTGAAGCAGTAATGTCGTTTATCGCGGCCATATAATTCACATGATTCGGTGTAACTAAACTATGAAGTAGCGTGACAGGACAGCATGCTCCAAATGCTTTCTCGGAAATAGGCCAAGCCCTTGCTGTCACCTACCAATTCACCTGCTGTAAACACACAAGGCTGAGGAACAGGGATACTAGGCTACAGATTTTGATAAGCAACTTAAGAAGCCAAAGGATTCACCTTGCCCAAGGATTCCTGCTCAGCAATGTTCTTCATGAACTGCTCTCTAAAAAGAAAAGGTGTTTATTAATTTTCAGGCAATGCACAAGTTTAAATTAATGCACTTGTTTGAATACAATATAGTTTGGTTATAACAGATTTGAGGAAAGATGAACAAGGTATCAATCAGGGAGTGGAATATCTGAAGCGTCATTTGAGGGGAAAATATGTTGGATTGGGAATGTTTTTTTTTTTTTTACATTTGTGTATTTGTGCAGTATTCAAGTTGTGGACTGGGTAATTGTGTGCTCTATTGAAAGTTTGGATTAGGTATTGGTCTGTTGTATTCAAGATGCGGTTTAGGTGATGGTGTGCTGTAGTTGATTTGTAGATTAGGTGGTAATGTGCTGTATTCAAGATAATGGTAACTTACCCTAACCCTTATCCAGAGCGACTTCCAATTATCTCATTTGTACAACCGAGCAGCTATGGGGTTAGGGGCCTTGCTCAGGTGCGCTTTCGAGTGGAAGCTTGTTGGGGCTAAAGTCCAGTACCATAACCAATAAGCTACCACCTCCCCTATTTTATGTTTTTTTGTACACTTGTGGAGTGGGTGATGTGCTGAATTAGAGTATATTTGAGCATCCAAATATATCCAATAAGTTATTGTCAATTAGTATACATATAAGAAAACTAAAATTGGTGGTATCACAAAGTTATGAGACTAATGGTGCCAACTGGTGCTATTTGGACCACGTCTGTGTCATGGACAGCAAGTTAGAACAAAGAGAAAATGTGAAATTCTGTGTGAAACTGGGCAAATCTGCCACAGAGACATTTGACATGACATACATTGGACCAACGGCAATGCTGCAATGAGTCGTTGAAGGTGTTTTGAGTGGCCCGTGCGCTTCAAGAGCAGCAGAACATCACTGTAAGACAACGAGAGATGAGCAAAACTTCCCAGCAAAATTTGAGATTAACAAGCTCAACCCCATTCGAGTTGAAACCATTTTGCAACTTGTGCATGATGATCATCGGAGATCAATCCACATGATCTCACTTCTGCACCCTCCCTACTTGCCAGATTTGGCCCTTTTCCCGAAGATGAAGATCCAGCTCAAAGGTCGCCATTTTGACACCGTTGTGGAGAACTTAGATAAATGAAGTACTATCTTGTATATAGAATTAGTCTCGAAACTTTCTGCTACCACCTCGTAGCTCATCATGCATTTTATTACAGAGTGATGCAAACCAGCACTACTCTCCCCATTCTGCAAAATAAACATTTGGCTAAAATAAGCTCCAAAACTCAAATATAAAAAAGGCCAAGCTCAGAAATATATAATTGTAATAATATTTATTGTTATATAAAGGTTTAAAATTTTCTTCCATTTATTTTGCATTCTATTTTTTTTGTCTATCGAGTTCATATATATGAATAATGGTATCTAATATGTATGATGCTGTGAGATATACTATAACTTCAGAATTTAATTCTAGGACTCATTTGGTGCCAGACTGATACATTAGGGGTTAATGATTTCTTCAAAGAAAATACACTTCTATATGAAAAGACCTTTATTGTCCTCTAATGAGTCCCCAACTTAAACTAATGAAAAAAACCAAGAATAGGACACACTAGTGGAGCACCGCTAAGCACCGCTAAAATGAGAGACACAGAAAACTGTCCCACATTTCTATGTTAAGAAAAGCGACAGCATACAGGGGATTGATTGCTTAAAATAAGCTCAGACGGAGCTGCTTTGTTCGTACCCACGTTCTGAGAATTTACATATGAATGAGCGAATGTGAACAATGGATACCTGATGGACTTTTTCCGTGTCTGCAGGTCAGAGGACACATAGATCTTCATCTCGTCGGCAGCCCGCTGTATTTGAATCTCAGTGATCTGCGAATAGACGAGGAGAGGGCCAGTGAAGTACGAGAACAGTTGATGATCAGGCGCAGGGTTGGTTTTTTTAGTAGGAGGGTGACTCTTACCTCTTTCATGCAGTTGATTTGGTGATAGCGGTTTTCCCCCTGTGACGTCTCCTCTCGCAGGGTCCTGACCTCCTAGATCAGATATGCACATTTAAAAACATTACTAAGAATTCCTATTTACGTAAGACTTGCTTCTTTGGCATAAACAAAGGCTGTACGTGACACTACAAAAGGCCACTTTACCTGCTCCAGTTTGGATCGGTTGCTTTCCAGACCAGCAGCGCAAGTGTCATACAGAGCTTTTTTCTCTTCATACTGCTGGGAAAGCTCCTGCTTGGACAGAAAAAAAATGTTGATGCACATTTAGTTAGTATCGACCTACAGTATTGTTACAGTGTTCCTGTTAGTCTAATGAAATCTCAAATGCATTAACAAAGCCTAAATAATTAATTAATCAACCAAAAATCTGTTCACTATATTCTATAATTCAGCTCATTTGCTCACGTCTTCTCAAACAATCCGGTTATATTATTTGTTTAGTGCTTTACAAAGATGTCAATCAGGTACACTCAGTAGAATGCTAAGACTTCACCTATACTGTATATACATCTATATTGCCAAAAGTTTGCAGACACCTGGTCATAAATATGGTATATGCTTTTTGAGAATTGCATTCCACATTTAGTCCCAATTTGAGCTAATTTCCCTCCACTCTTCTGGGAAGATGTTCCACTAGATTTTGGAGTGTGCTTGTGGACATTTGTGTTCATCAGCCACAAGGATGTTAATAAAGTCAGGTACTAATGTAGAGTGAGGAGGCCTGGGGTGCAGTCAATTCATCCTAATGGTGTTCAGCAGAGTTGAGATCAGATCTCAATGGCAGACCACTCTAGATCTTCCTTTACAAACCATGTAAACCATATCTTCATGGAGCTCGCTTTTTTTGATGCCGGAACAGGTTTAGGTTTCCAAGTTTAAGTGAACGCAAAATTTGATCGTACTGCATCCGAAGACGTCCTGTACAATTGTGTGATTCCAGATTTGTGGTAACAGTTTTGAGAAAAAACACATATGCTAAGGTCAGGTGTCCCAATACTTTTGTCCATATAGTGTAGTTCTTTTGTCTGATCAGCTTTTTTTTTAAGAATGATCCTATGTAATCTGGGAAAGACATGACTGAATAAAGGTGTATTCAAAGTTAAAGGTTTCCTCAATGTCTGTTATCAGTGGTGGTTTAATTGTCAGGGCTGAAAGGTTTATTCAAACATGAACAGTTGAGTCAAATCTCAGACTGGTTAAATACTTTGATATGATTCGATCATGCTTTTCAGTTGTAACGCATTTTCTATAAAAGCATCTGCGATAAAAAAAAATAGCGGGGGGAAAAAAAGCAATGCATCTCCGGTTCCTGTTGAGTTCTACTGCATTGCTACGGTTGCTATGGTGATGTAACAGACTTTTCGAATGCCTCAGCAGCAGACTTTGGTCCATCAGAGCTAAATGTGCCTAGCCTTGTGTTCTTTTAAACTTTGCTGGATGCTCAATGGAACGCCTACATATTGTATCTGTTTAATTTTACACTGTGTTTTCCGAGGCAGGAGAAGATCCTTGTTCAATCACATGTAATTTTCTGCTGGTTCCCCACCTGGCAATCCTGGCGAAGAGGCCTTAGTTCCTTTATTAATGGAGACAGAGCTGACTTCTTCTCTGATATTGCTAAATTGATCTTCTTTACCTGAAACAATACAAATGACCACAATTACATGCTAGATTAAGTGTGTTTTTCATTATATTTCCTGGGATGTGGATTTATAAATTTTCGATGACAGCAGATGATAATTTTTAGTTGTAATTTAAACAGTTATATCAATGGTCCCGTTCAAATATTTTTATCGTAAATTGTGTTACACAACTTATTTGCAGGGAGCTGCATTGACCACACATGATCAAAGTTTAATAATAATCTGACATTGTTATTTCTTCTTCTATTTCTTCTTTCGGCGTCTCCCATTAGGGGTCGCCACAGCGGATCATCTGTCTCCATACACCCCCCATCCCCCACCCGCCCGCTACATCTGACTCTTTCAACCCAACCACCTGCATGTCTTCCCTCACCACATCCATAAACTTACACATTTTTCAGATAAAAACATTATAAAGTGATTCACAATATCTTTTTTTTGTACCTGAACAATGACAAAGAATGCAACAATGATGTACTGAGGTCCAAAATGTGATTAGTAACGTCATTTTAACCTGTGTCGTGTCCTTATGTGCAAGTTGGAGTCTTTAGTGCTGTCTGTTCAATTATTGTATTACAGCTGTTCTTTTCTTCTAGTTTCTGTAGCAACCTAAAACAAGCGGTAGTACCAGAGCAGTTATAGATCCCATCAGGGAAGCAACATTTTTCCCAGCAGCCCAGAGCGCTCATTAATGAACAAAAACATGAAGCAGGGAACACCACACAAACTGATGCAACAAACAGCATATGTGACAAAACGTTCAATTCGCAAAGGGGTATAAGTAAAAAAGGCAGTATCTAAATCTTACATCTGCCATTTTTTAATCTGCTCACCATTTCGGACATGTTGTCCAACCTGCGTCCCTTCAGCTCGTCCAATTCACCTTTGATCGTGGAGACTCTCTCCAGCTCCTCCTGGGTCTCGCTAAAGCCTGAAATCCCTCTCTGAGCCTCCAGAGATTGCTGAAAAACAGAAACTGATGGTTATATTGGCATCTAGGTCCAATGTCCCTTGAGAGGAGTCATTTGGGTCTCATTTGCAGATATAATCATTGCTCATGCACTATGCTAAAAAGGTATAAGCCTGCTAAAAGCCTAGAAACACAACAAGCCTCTAAGTATGTTAAGCACTCTGTGAAGAGTTATGTCTACACAGTCAGTGCTCACCTCTTCAGTGAGAGCCCTCACACACTACACTGATAGATACTGTTTAAAATATTAACCTAAGAGCCTGGATTTTATTCATGCATATTTGGGTATGTTGCATGTTTGATGTTAGGAATAAAATCAATACAGGTTGGATGGTGAGTGGAAGATGACCAAATTTGGGAAAAATACTCTCAGACATGAGAAAATGTCATACCAATGTTTACTGAAAACCTAAGTTGCATAATTCACATATAAGTAAACAGTAGGGGTTGCGTAAAATGCATCCATATGGCTAAAATTAGCAATGACAGGGAAGTGCCCAGTGTGACACTGCACTAACTCCAGTTTCTTTTTTTTATATTTCTGGCATTGTTATGTATGTTTGAAAGTGTAATAGTACTAAAAACAAATGCGCTCAAAGTGCTAAATAACATGTATGGGAGTGAACTCAGATTTGAACTATGTTCCGCATGTAAAAAGGATTGCATTTGGTACGGGTCTGTACGTGCACCGAACAGAAAGCCCTGTACCAAAATTTTGCGGTACGAATACGTGTTCCGTTACACCCCTAGTAAACAGAGTCTTTTTTTTTTTCTCATGGAAACATGCTGACAGTACACTCACCGGCCACTTTATTAGGTACACCCGTCCAACTGCTCGTTAACGCAAATTTCTAATCAGCCAATCACATGGCAGCAACGCAATGCATTTAGGCATGTAGGCATGGTCAAGACGATCTGCTGCAGTTCAAACCAAGCGTCAGAATGGGGAAGAAAGATGATTTAAGTGACTTTGAACGTGGCATGGTTGTTGCTGCCAGACGGGCTGGTCTGAGTATTTCAGAAACTGCTGATTTACTGGGATTTTCATGCACAATCATCTCTAGGGTTTACAGAGAATAGTCAGAAAAAGAGAAAATATCCAGTAAGCGGCAGTTCTGTGGGCGCAAATGCCTTGTTGATGCCAGAGGTCAGAGGAGAATGGCCAGACTGGTTCGAGCTGATAGAAAGGCAACAGTAACTCAAATAACCACTCGTTACAACCGAGGTATGCAGAAGAGCATCTCTGAACGCACAACACGTCGAACCTTGAGGCGGATGGGCTACAGCAGCAGAAGACCACACCAGGTGTCACTCCTGACAGCTACGAACAGGAAACTGAGGCTACAATTCGCACAGGCTCACCAAAATTGGACAATAGAAGATTGGAAAAACGTTGCCTGGTCTGATGATTCTCGATTTCTGCTGCGACATTCGCATGGTAGGGTCAGAATTTGGCGTCAACCACATGAAAGCATGGATCCATCCTGCCTTGTATTAACGGTTCAGGCTGTTGGTGGTGGTGTAATGGTGTGGGGGATATTTTCTTGGCACACTTTGGGCCTGTTAGTACCAATTGAGCATTGTGTCAATGCCACAGCCTACCTGAGTATTGTTGCTGACCATGTCCATCCCTTTATGACCACAGTGTACCCATCTTCTGATGGCTACTTCCAGCAGGATAACGCGCCATGTCATAAAGCGAAAATCATCTCAGACTGGTTTCTTGAACATGACAATGAGTTCACTGTACTCAAATGGCCTCCACAGTCACCAGATCTCAATCCAATAGAGCACCTTTGGGATGTGGTGGAACGGGAGATTCGCATCATGGATGTGCAGCCGACAAATCTGCAGCAACTGCGTGATGCTTTCATGTCAATATGGACCAAAATCTCTGAGGAATGTTTCCAGTCCCTTGTTGAATCTATGCCACAAAGGATTTAGGCAGTTCTGAAGGCAAAAGGGGGTCCAACCCGGTACCAGTAAGGTGTACCTAATAAAGTGGCCGGTGAATGTATATTGATGGTAATACACATCCACACTATGTGGATTCAATTAGGTCAGAAGTTCTTGGGAACTTTAAAATGTAGTATATCTGTCAGCGCACCTTCTCGTTAGAGACTAGATATAGTCTGGCGACCCACTGCTTCACATACCACCTGAAGCTCTTGGCGGCTACTAAGCAAACACAGCTTACATGTATTCTGTGTCACTGTGTTATGATTTTGTAGCAGTGCAGTGTGTACATGTGAGTAAATGACTTCAGTGCATATTGTTGGTGGTCTGTGTATGACAGTAAGTGAAGCATCAGGTGCGTGTTGGTCGTATTGATGGTTGGCTTTTCAGGGACAGACAACGAGAGAAAGAAAGAAACAGAAGAAGAAACAGAAGGACAGCTGTCGTGTGTGTGTGTGTGTGTTGGGGGTACGATGGGGTGGTTCACACAACCCACCGCAAAACTCTCTCACTCGCCTAGGAACAGTCTCGCACGTAGCCAGAGAGCAAATGCTGCACTCACAAATAGCTCAGGCTCAGACCTCCTGCGTCAAAGGGGCTATCAGCTGGTCCGTGGCTGGGAGGGTTCAAAGGTGTGAAGCAATTTCCAGGAAGGTGTTGTAACTTCATGTGAACACGCTGAAATCTGAATGGGGATGAATGCTTGAGTGGGACAGGGTCAGGGACAGAACGTTGGACAGAGGCATCAGATTGGAGAACCACTGAATCATTTGGAAGAATCACAATGTGCTGAATATGGGTTTCAATAAAATCTAGCTAAAATGAGTATGTGCTGCAGATTATTGGATTTTAGTTCTAGCACAGTGGATTATTTTTGATTCAGAGGCCACAAGTTGGAATCCCAGATCTGCTATGTCTCATTGAACACTTTCTATACTAACCGCTTATACTAGGACAGATTTACTGTAACTCTACAAGCTTCATTTTGTCTTATTGCTGATAAGTGATACAATATATAACAGAAAGGATGCAGACTCCTGAATATCATACACATATTTGGACCTTTCCCTACCAAACCATTGCCACAAACCACATTAGGATGTTTTTTCATGCTGTAGAGCATTTTGATTTCCCTTCACTGGAATTAACTGGCCCAAACCTGTTTCCAGCAATACCCATGAGCACAAAGTGAGAGATAGAAAGATGTCCTTGGCCAAGGGTGGAGTAGAAAAACTGGAATTGGGTTGAACAGATCCCCGACATCCACCCCACTGAACACGTCTCGGCTGAACCTAAACACTGATCGTGCCAGAGATGGCGAAAGTACACACATCCTTCACTCAAGTAGAAGTTCTGATGCTCATATTTTAAATGACTCTGATAAAAGTTCAAGCACAGTAAAGTAGTATAGGCTCTATAATGTGCATAAGTAAAATATAGCCATTACTACTACCTGTTTTAGTGTCACGCTGGAGCTAGCATCTTATTAATATACTAATACAAAATAATTTCAAATTTTGGTATTTAATGAATGTATCCAGACTCAACAACCACCATATAGAATACAAGCAGAGAAAAGATGATGATCAGATGATCAGCAATGTCTCTGTTCTCAGTCATGTTTACATCGCTGACTCCCTCTGTCTCATTCACATTAACCCCAGACTTGTTGTTGCCTTCTGACTTGCATAATGTTAGCTTTGTAGGCTAGCATACGTCTGCGGTGCGTGATAGCAAGGAAATGACACACCAGTGGTAGATTGAAAAAGCCACGCAATGACAGAAAATGGGTTGAAAACGCAATGTGAAGAAAAAAATATAGATCATGTAACCAAATAGATTAAAACTAAAGTAATGAGCCTGGATTGAAAATGTAGGAAGAAGAAAATACAGATATTTGTGGTAAAAAAAAATGTGTGAAAGTAAAAAGTTTTCTAAAAAATAAAAAGTAAAGTACTGATACCAGAAAAATCGTCTTAAGTACAGTAAAAAAAATAGTTTTGATTGTGCACCTGATCACCCAAAATCAGTTTCTGACCTCAGTAATGCTTTTTGGCTGCATGAACAGAAGTTCCCACAGCCATGTTCCAAAATGCTTTTCATACTTTTGACTATCTAGTTTTTGTCATTGCACTCTACATTGGACTGTATCCCAACAAGCCGGTGCTCATTACTTTTCCATGTCATGAAACATTCTGCCAGGCTTTAACGTGAACATAAAAAAATTAACAGTCATTCAAGTTTCATGATTATCCCAATACCTGCTTTTTCCATTGTAACAGAGTTTCCAATAAATAGAACTTCCCTTATTTTTTCAGTACAAGAAAGTACCTTAAAATGATCAAAACGGTTCTGCATTATTACACATTATACCACAGGAACAATATCTGAGGAAAAATGCAAAAGATTTTCTTTAACCTTTAGCTTTTCAGCTCTAAATCGAGTTTAAATTTCACCTACTCTTAATAAAAATAAATGTAGCATAATGAACATATGGATGCCTGCAGGATGAAAGGAACAATAGGCAAAAACAAAAAACAAACAAAATAGATCAAAGAACAAAGAAAAGATACATACATGTGTATGAGTATGTGTATAAAATACTATCCAGTGTGGATAGTAAGAAAAAAAAGCACTGGGGAGGCCCATTTCAATACCAGATGCTGTTGTGCAGCTGTGTGGCGCTGGCGAAGGATCTCCTCTGTCCTCTGTACAACACCAAACTCGGCCTTCAGCTCCGCCATCTCTTGACGCCTCTTCTTATACACGATGTTCTTGCCACGCATCTTGGCAACGTATCTTTTAAACTGTGAACAACACAGAGATAATAACCAACAAATCAAAAACCATGAGGGACAGTTAGAATCAAGTTTGGGTTTGGAAAGCATGTGGAGAAACAAATCATTGACAAATAAACTCTGCCACATCATATCAGACGATGTAAAAGTGATATGCTATAACAATAGTTAACGAGGAGAAACATTCCAACAGGAATAAACATTACACTTTATACACACAAGGTCCTGTCTGAGGGTCTTCCTTATATCTTCCATGCAGAAGTGACTAGCAGTCATCAAGATGAGACTTGAACATAGAATTCTTTTAATTTTGTAATTAAATAAATGTGAATTCTGATTGGTGAAGGTCGATTCATTTTCTTTGATCGGTTTAGAATAATATCTTTTAATGTGCAATTTCAGAATACGGCCTGAATTCATTCAGATTTGTGGTGCTGGATCTGGGTTAGGAGTTTTTTTTTTTTTTTAAAGATGCTGGCAGTCGAGGGGTGTCCCTTAGGGACATCTCTTCGGTCCATAACAAAAGTAACTTGAGCCTGCAGGCACGTTGCCAGGAGGGCAATGCACCTTCATCATCTGGCAGTTCCTAACCCTAGGACATTACTTGGACCGCCCTGTTGTCACTACAGCCAGCAGTTATAAATGTAGAAAGCAGCCTCAGAAATCACAGTGTGTCGCGTGTCGCTCAGGGAATGCGGAGCTTGTGTGTCAGAGTTTACCCTTTGTGTATTTCTAGACGTCAAGGGCAGACAAGGTTGGGGGGATTATAGGCAACAATTGTGCATTGTAGTGTGTCCCTTGTTTTCTCTCGTCACAAATGGCCATCAAGTGACAGGGTCTAAATTGGTCAGCACATGCGTTGGAAAGCGTCACAATGAAATGGAAAAAAAAATGCAGAGGCATGGGGGTGGCAAATAAATCATTGAGTGTTGCATTTGCAAGAACTACACAAAGAGAAGTTATACGATGGCATAGATTTTACTTTTTAGGCCTGATGCAGAAAATAAAGAAGAAACAAATGATACAAGTCAATGTTGTAACTTAATTAGTAATGAAATGCTGTTCACAAAGTTCACAAGGATTAGTGTTAAAGATATGATCAGAAAGGCCAGTCAAACGTTTCCGTGCCATATATTTTAGCATCTGGTTAAACATCTGGTTTAATCAATCTCTGAAAACGATGGAAAGTATGTGAAGCATTGCTTTGCTAAAGCTTTTTGAAGATTCATTTTGGGGAGAAAGTTGATGAATGATCTTGACTGGCACAGATGTGCATCAGCCTTTACTAGGTTAGTAGTTACAAGAAGGGTAGACTAGATATTTCCCTGATGTCCTGCTGAAACAAATCACTAGGTGCTGTTCAAAAATAGCAAGAGAGGGACGGTAAAAAAGAACGGCTTGTAGGGGGTGTGGTTGGGGGACGCAGGAGTTTTGCTGCAGTTTAAAAATATTTCCGTTAACCAAAATATATTTCTGCATATGTTGATCCTATTGGTTTTAAAACAGAGAATAGCCTGCTGCTATGTCCAGGTTACTTCTGTTCATCCTTGTATGTCCAGGTCACCTCTGTTCATGCAAAAATGTGCTGCATTTCATAAAAAATCTATTAAAAAACTAGTCAATTTTTCCCCTCATATTTTTGCTCATCTGCCAATTTCCACCAACCCCCCAGCTCTCCTCTATCATATGACACTGTTTTTTTTAAGAGCTGCTGATGCTGTAGCACAGGATAGCATACCACCCCCAGGAAGAAAGCTCTATCTGCCTTCTTCCTCATGCATTAGCTCAAAGAGCGATACATTAGCTCAAAGTGTCTCTGTGACTGACACTGATACCTATGACATTTTTTTATCGAAAATCAATCTTCTGAGGATAGGATGAACTCTCATCTGTTATGTTAGACTTAGTTATCTGCTATGCTTTAAGGTAAAAAAAACCAAATGTAAGATTTAATATTTAATTCACAAAGGTCGTGTGTTAACTGTTCTACAGAGCTTCCTTTTCATTTCAAAACATTTTGACCTAAAAACTCAATCTTATAATTTAAAGTAAAGCAGAACTCCTTATCTTCTCTTAAAGTATTACTAATATGTGAGTAAAAAAAAAGCAAAAAGAGAGGCAGACCGGAGAATGCAGAGCAGACGCGGGTTTTAGGACATGGACCAGCTGCTGTTTGAAACGCTTGCTCTATTTCCATGGATCTATTAAATGCCGCTTTCATTACAACAGCGCTGAACCCCTTGTACCCCTCTCTCTCCATTTTTAAATCAGTGCAGCACCATTGTGTGACCATACAAGGGCATAATCCATCCCGGAGTCCTGTCTTAAACATCCTCCACACACACACACACACACACACACACACACACACACACACACACACACACACACACACACACACACACACACACACATTGACATACACTATTTCTAAGTTACTTTCATTGACATGAGTAATACTTTGCAGTCTGCTGTGCGCTTATATTTCTATTGTTTTTTGTTAATAAGAATAAACTGTGAAATTCTATAACTCAAAAAAAACCAAACATTTCTTTTTTTGACTTTTTGACTAGCAGTTTTTCTACTTCCCTGGTTCCTTCCTAACTAGTGCACCTCCTAGTTTATTTTTCACTATCTTTTTCATTATCCACTACTGTTGTACTGTTGCAGCCGTTCACGGTTGGAAGAGCCACATGCAGAATGGAACATTATCAAACAGAGATGATAGGCCTGAAGCAAGTGGAAAGGCACAGTTGGGGCTATTTTAGCCTCTCTATCTCCTCTGCCTCCCATCTCACTGCATAAGGGCAAGCTGGAATTTACCAACCACCGAGACAGACAGGACAGACAGACCAACAACGTGAGAGGATACAGACAAAGAGCAGAGACAGGAACATTGACACCACAATGCTATTTACGATATGGTGCAGATTCCTTATCAGGGACACAAACCTTGGGTACAAAACTGTATTAGTAATTACTGTATTAAAGAGGGTTAAATTTAAAATTTAAGAAAATTTAAGGGGAAAAAAAACCCAACAGTATAGAACACTGCATAATCTATAACATTACTACAGCCAGTCACAAACATTTAAATAGAGTAGATGCATTTACCCGTCACATCACAGCACAGTGAAATTCTTTCTTCGCATTTCACAGTGATGTTAGGAAGCTTGGGTCAGAGCGCAGGGTCAGCCATTATATAGCAACCCTGGAGCACAGACAATAAGGGCCTTGCTCAAGCGCCCAAGAGTGATAGCTTTGTGTTATTGGGGCTTGAACCCCCAACCTTCTGATCAGCAACCCAGAGCCTTAACCTGTAACCTACTAATTCCCCACCAAAAAATAAATAAATAATCATTTTAATACTAATATCACATTAAATACTTTAAACTTTCAGTACTAAGTATTTTGAGGAAAATATTCCTGAAAGTATATATAGAATAGATAATAAATGGAGTTGCAACAGAAAGCTTGTAACATTAAAACATGAAATGCAGATAAATGTCTGTTGAACTGAATAAGCAACTGAATTTTTCAAAGAGAATGTCTGCTAAAATCCAAATATATACCTATAATATAAATATAAGGGCTGCCAAAATTAACACGTTAATGCAAATTCATTTATATATATATATATATATATATATATATATATATATATATATATATATATATATATATATATATATATATTATTCCACATTATTATTCCACATGTGTTAATTAATAGTTTTGATGCCTTCAGTGTGACTCTACAATTTTCATAGTCATGAAAATAAGGAAAACTCTTTGAATGAGAAGGTGTGTCCAAACTTTTGGTCTGTACTGTATATATATATATATACAGTGCCCTCCACAATTATTGGCACCCCTGTTTAAGATGTGGTCGTGGACTTCAAAAAATTCTCCTTTTTTTTTTTAAACAACATAGAACCCAAATGCAAAAAAAAAAAAAAAAAAAAAAACAACCTTTTATTTAAGTACATTACTTTGGTGGTAAAAAAATCACACATTTGGGGGAAAAAAAAAAACTTGAAATCATGTGTGCCACAATTATTGGCACCCCTGATGTTAATACTTTGTACAACCTCCTTTTGCCAACAAGACAGCACTTAATCTCCTCCTATAACATTTCACAAGATTGGAGAACACAGAGAGAGGGATTTTTGACCATTCTTCTTTGCACAATCTTTCTAGATCATCCAGTGTCCTGGGTCCTCTCTTATGCACTCTTCTCTTTAGCTCGCCCCACAGGTTTTCGATTGGGTTGAGGTCTGGGGACTGAGATGGCCATGGGAGGACTTTGAGTTTGTGACTGCTGAACCACTTTTGTGTAGATTTTGCCACATGTTTTGGATCATTATCCTGCTGAAAGACCCAATGATGACCCATCTTCAGCTTTCTGGCAGAGGCCATCAGGTTTTTATTTAAAATATCCTGGTACTTCAAAGCGTTCATAATGCCATGCACCCTAACAAGGTTCCCAGGGCCTTTGGAAGAGAAACAGGCCCACAGCATCACAGATCCTCCACCATACTTCACGGTGGGCATGAGGTGCTTTTCGGCATACTCATCTTTTGTTTTACGCCAGACCCACTTAGAGTGTTTGTTGCCAAAAAGCTCAATCTTAGTCTCATCTGACCAAAGCACACGATCCCAGTTGAAGTCCCAGTACCGCTTAGCAAACTCCAGACGTTTACGTTTGTAAGTGTTAGTGAGAAAAGGCTTTTTCCTTGCATGCCTCCCAAACAGCTTGTTGGCATGTAGAGAGCGTCTGATGGTTGTTTTGGAGACTCTGTGACCCCAAGATGCCACTCTTTGATGCAATTCTGTGACGGTGAGCTTGGGAAATTTTTTTACTTCTCTTACCATCCTCCTTACTGTGCGTTGTGGCAAGATAAACTTGGGACCTCTTCCAGCCTTGTTTGTCACTGTTCCAGTTGTTTTAAACTTCTTAATGATTCCTCTGACTGTAGATACCGGCAAGTTAAGGCGAGTGGCTATTTTCTTGTAGCCATTGCCTGACTTATGAAGGTCGACACACATCTGCCTTACTTGAATGGTGTGTTCTCTTGTCTTTGCCATGTTGACAAATGGGTAAGAGAATTAGGCCTCTGTGTCACGTCATATTTATACCCCAGGGAAACAGGAAATCATGAATTACTAATTAAAAGTCCCTAGATACCCTGACCAACCTTAGCAACTACAGAAAAATATATATATATATATAAAAAAAAAAAATTACATTTTTCAGAGGAATTGTTAGGGGTGCCAATAATTGTGGGACACATGATTTCAAGGTTTTTTTTTTTTCTAAATGTATGATTTTTTTTACCACGAAAGTTATGTACTTAAATGAAAGGTTGGATTTTTCTCTTTTTTTGCATTTGGGTTCTATGTTGTTTTAAAAAAAAGGAGAATTTTTAGAAGTCCACGACCACATCTTAAACAGGGGTGCCAATAATTGTGGAGGGCACTGTATATATATATATATATATATATATATATATATATATATATATATATATATATATATATATATATATATATATCAATAATTTCAGGTTATCTTGTATGAGTATGTCAGTCCTGTAAGTTGCTTTAATGAATGCGTCAGTGTAATTTTAGTGTGTAACTGTGATATACCTCATCTGAATGGATGATCTCGAGTCCTCCCTGTCCCACAGCCTGACTCTTAGCATTCAGTTCTCTTGTGATAGAGTTTATCTCCTCCCTCGACTCCTGCAACTCCTCCGCCTTCGCCTCCTTCTTACGCGCTATGATAGAGGCCTAAGAAACATTATATTTTTAAGAGTTTCCATTGATGTGCCACCATGAAGTGTCTTTCGAAAAGCCAATCACTTATGCTGTACTATATTACCGTAATTAAAGAAAAGTTCAATCAAAACATGACACAAACATTATGCAAATGATAAACATCTGGCTATATCACCATAAAACAAATGCAGATGAGAGAAATCCATAATTCTTTCAAGTTCAAAGCTGTGTCTTAATACATGCGAAAAAGGGGAGGAATGCAACTTGTAAATCTGAAATATATTTTGAGAAAATATTCTAGCCAAATATGTTTCAACCTAATTCTCTCATCTTCTAATTCTATCTAACATTGAAAGTACAGAAAATACCAAGAAATAACACGTTTCCCAGTATAGCAACCAAAATGACACACTCACTTTTACACTTGCTGGACACTTTATTATTAACACTTTTACCATCTTTACCATCTTTTTGAACCAATTGTTCAATAATCCAATCACCCAATCATGTGCCAGTAGCTGGTGTCAATATTTGCCCATGGCTCTTTGGGTGAATGAGCTACATAACAGCAGAAGTCCACATTTTCTCGTTGTACTTAGAAATCAAAAGTAATAAAAGTAAAAACACACTGACTATTCTGATTTATGTTAATTTCTTAAATTCTGTTGCATCACAATTTAATACCGATCTCATAAATGCCACTTCCAGCACAATCATTTGCCATGGCACAAAACACAGGTTGTATTAAATTGATGCCATGCGCATGGTAATCATTTAAATGTACATCAGTGGCGTCACCAGTGTCTAGACCCGAACCTAATAGAGCACCTTTGGTGTGTGGTAGAAATATTCACAGAATGCACAGCTGACAAAGCTGCAGCCATTATGTGATGCATTCATGTCAACAAGGATCAGTTGGTCAAATACATGTTTCCATGGGGACTCTATAAAGAAGGGGTCCAACTCAACATTAGCATGGTTTTCCAAGTAAACTGGCAGTAGATGTGCCCTTAGATGTCCATTATACATGCTTTAAGTAAAAAGATTTCCACATATAATGTATTATTTCCTATTGACACAGTTCTAAGTAAGGTACAAGCAAAAATATTTCTACCTGCTGTCTGTACAGAGTGAGATTATCATCCATGGGGTCAGTCCTGGACATCTTCTTCTCTATTTCCTGGTTTATCTGGTTTAGCTCTTTAATCTGCAGGAGAATCCAAAAATCCATTTTAAAAAGTCCATTAAAAAATCCATGCTTGATATTTGTAATTATGTAATGATATTGATATTTGTAATTGTGTAATTATGGACTGAAGATACAAGGCGAACAAAATCTAACAAATAAGAAAACGTAATTTGAACTGACAGATCCCTAATGATAAAGAAAGAACAACCTTTTAAAAACACCTTCTGACTGATCTGCTTTAGAAATTCAACAAAGCTGTGGTATAGATATGCAATAGAATAACGGATATTTATAACAAATAATATAAACACTACATTATCTTTATCAGTCCTAAAAAACAATCTCATACCAGGTATTGCTGAAGCTTGTCCATTTTTTCTAGTCAATAAAAAGTTATTATATATATATATATATATATATATATATATATATATATATATATAGATTTAAATGCATTAACACATTGAAACAGTCTGAACCAAGTGTGTGATTAATTATTCATGTAGTGTTAAACTGAAGGCGATTCAAGTCCATTATTTTTATAAAGCAGACTTGTGCTGACTGATCAAACTGACTGATCGTGCTGACATTTGAGGTCAAAATTTTAGGTTAAAAACATAGACTGCAATGTGACCTTCTCCTCCAGCTCATCCAGCTCGGCATGACCCATGGCCGGCTCGGATGCCACCTTTTGCAGGTAGTGCACTTTGCTCCGGATGCGCTCCAGCTCCTTGGGCAGCTTGTCTGATGCCATGTAGGAGTTGAACTTAATTTCCTCCTCCAGTCTCTTCACCAGGCCTGCAACAGAGAAGCCTTTTGGCACTACGCTCTCACAACACACTCCCACATGACACACTATATATGCAGTGCAGACAGTTCATTTGCAAAATCACACTCATGCTAATTTTAGGGGGGAAAAATGCTCCTGGAAAGAGAAATGCAAGTAAATGTAATCCGAGGTGGAAAATTACACTTTCATAGTTTTGTCACATGCTGGAATGTGTGTGATGCCTATAAAAGACATCATATGAAGACTTTACATGGTTAAACAGAGGCTGTTTTATGGGATGCCAGCTGAGATGGCATTTGTTTGACCTCTGCCTTGGACACATGGAGTTTTTCCATTGTCTACTCACTCTCAGGCTTGGCATCTGCTGCTGCCTGTCGCAAGTCTTTCAGTTGGATCTGACACCTCTGCCTCCTCTGTTCAGCCTGAAAGAGCTGAAATGCAAACATGCTACAACTTCATATCTTGGAAAGGTGCAGATTTCCGTCTGTATGTCTAATAGAAATATATCTGACTTTCCACATAAAGCTCCACATCAATTGCAACACTCAGCATTGTTTAGTGTACGGACTGAGCAATTCAAGCAAAAGAAAGACCACAAGTACCTGGTTCTTTTGCTCCTGTTTCTGATGAGCCAGAGATTCCTCTCTCTCCTTTTCCACTCGAAGCTGCCTGGCCACCTCCAACATGCGCTGATGGTTAGACACAGACTCCACCTTGTGGAAAAATGAAGTAAAAGACACCCTTTAAGGTTGAACACAATTGTCTAAAACTTGAATATAAGAAGAATTAAAATACCAAGGTGTCTCATATGAGACAAATCTAAACCCAAAGGCTTTCTTACCCTTTTTCTCAGACGCTCCACTCGTTTAATCAGCTGGTCCTTCTCTTCCTCCATAGCCGCAATATCCTGCAGTAACAAATTCCATCACTGTTTCGATAAACTATAACTATAATAACAACTATAATAAACAGTGAAATATTTTCAAATATATGGATTCATTTAAGGGCTTCAGGATCAACAATGGGAAATGATGTATTTTTTATTTTTTTGTACGAGTGTCAAAAGTTCAGTATAAATAGATTACCAGAAAAGCAGACCATATGCAAATAGCTTAATATTAATTAGTATAAAAGTACTTTAGTATAAAGAAGTTTGTCAGATTACAACAGTCACATTGTTTTATTTCGTCTGAGTTTTATGCCACTTAGTGTCTTAAACATGTTGTTTATAGTTTTTGAGAGATGCATGTTCCCTTTATTTATATAAAAAATGTATGTAAATTTTATGAAGACAAAAAAATATATAAATGTACAGATGTAAAAATTTTTTTGTCCATTAAAAATCCTCCCTTAGCATGAAGAATAGCTTCACACACTCTTGGCAAATATTCAGCTAAAATACCACGCCTCTTGTAAAACATGCCAAAGGTGTTCTTCACTATTTGGATATTTTTTTCTGCCCTTGTGATCCAGTTCATACCAGAGCAGTTCAACAGGGTTTAGGTGCGGTGACTGGGAAGGCTTTTCATAATAGATAATAGACAACCTAGTTTTTGCTCTCTATATAACTCTTACAGCACTTGGACGTATGCTTAAGGCCATTGACTTGTTGTATGGTGAAGTTCCAATTAGTCACATTCCAGACAGAATTTTTGGTTCAGTAAAAAGTCTCCAACATTCCCGGCTCTAAAACAAGCTCAAACCACTAAACTTCCACCTCCATGTGGACTGTGGGGATGAGAGATGAGAGAATGAGACAGTCTGTAAATATCTTGTCTTACAGAAGTTCTTCTGACTCATCTGTCCAAAAAACCTTCTTAGATTCATTCACTGTTCAAGTCTTTTAAGTTTTAACCTTCTACCTAATTTGTTACATAGTTTGTATAGAACATGCATTTGTCTCAAAATAATAAAAGACCAAACGTTTCTAAACTTTGACACTGCAAATCACAAGAAAAGTGAGGGGGAAAAAAGTGAATGACTCTTTTACACGTCGAATCTCAGCTGCGGAAAATCCAAAGTTCCTCAGTTGTTCACACTCTTTATGGTAATTCTTGAATCCTTCAACCAACTCTTCATACTATAAGGATAAGAGATCACAGAGGAATCACAATGTATAAAATGCCACAAAAACGTGCAATAAACAATTCATTAAGACAGTAAAAAAAAAATTCTAATAAAATGAATACTGCTTTAAGAGCTGCCCAGAATCATGTTTAAACTGTATCTCAACTAATGCTGATTATTTGTCATACAAGCTGCTTGCGCTCAGACCTGGTGGTAGACCTCAGCGATGACCTCATCGGCCAGGAACTCGGAGGGCACGTCCAGCTTGATGAGGAAGCGAGCCAGATAGGCCCTCTTCTTCAGCTCAGGAACTTTCTGCAGCAGCCAGTGCAGGATGGGATGCACCACTGGCTTACTGCCGGTCACCAGGCCCTGCCGAAAAACATTCCTGGAACCAGAGATGATGGGAAAATTTAGGCTCAGGCATACAGAAAAAAAAAGTAAAATGTCTAAATTAGCATTTACACTTTAATTAGGATGTTGGCATTGTTAATACATAGTGGTTCTTCTCTACACTTTGACCAAAGTTGAAAGCACACAATTGTTTATGGTTTACGAAGATCTTCGGTGGTCTGCTGACATAAACTCTACTGAACACCTTCGGGAGGAATTGAGGAATATTGTCTCATATTGTCTGTATTGTCTGTATTGTCTTGTATAGTCTGTTTTTGTCTTGTCGTGTTTGTTTTGTCTTGTATAGGTTTTTATTTATGTCTGTACTTTTGAGAGTAACAAACAGCTGGAACCAAATTCCTTGTGTGTGTCAACACACTTGGCCAATAAACCTGATTCTGATTCTGATTCTGAATTGGGAGCGCTGACTGCACCTCACGCACCAGTACCTTACTTTACTAACGCCCTTGTGGCTGAATGAGCAAAAATCTCCATAACCACACTACAATATTTAGTGGAACATTTTCCAAAAGAGTGGAAATTATTTAAATGGAAAAGAAATTGGCACTAAATGTGGAATGGGATGTTTAAAATCGTACAAATCGTATGTAGATAGATAAACAGACAGATCTTTATTGTCATCAGTATTAAAATACAGTTCGGTATCTAACAGAGGAGCAAATAGCTGCATATACTGTACAGGTAATTAGTGATCATAAGATGGTGTGATGCAAACACCTTTTTTAAACATTATATAACAGCATGTCCCAAAAAAGTTTTATTCCCCTTAGAACACAACAATCTCTCAATGCTAACAAACTATTTATTTTTAAACAACCAACCAACCATCATACTTATTATCCATTTACTGTTAAAATGTGGATCTATGCAAATATGTTACTGCTATCTCTTAACTGACAGCCATATAAATAGTAAGTTCCTCAAAAGCCTCTCTATTTTGTCACCTTATTTCACAATCAAAGATAAAAATGCAGCTTGTCAAGAAACAGAAAAAACGTTCCCCTTGTCAGAAAACTATAAAATTACAATGAGCGCATTGATAAGGAATAAAACGTATAAATTAACTACATTATGTGACCAATCAAATCAGACGATTCAGCTGTTCGGTAAAACTGATAGATGTTTAGCAACTTAACATCCATTCTGTTTTATGTTTTAACTTACACATCAGAGAAGCCACCAGGGGGTTTGTATTTCAGCATCCCCAACAATGCAAACATTCTTTTGACCGTGTGCTCGGGCATTTCTTCCCGGATATCAAGCGCTTGCTGAAAAAGAAGACAATAGTAAATGGGAGAAAACAAGCAGGAACAACACAGTACTGTGGAAGTGTAGCTCTGTGGTTAAAATGTTGAGCTTCTAATCAAAAGGTTGTGAATTCCACTGCTGAGCCACTGGGCAAAGCCCTTAACACTTACATTCTCAAGTCACAATGAATGAGTGGCTGCCAAATGCTGTAAATTGAAATGAGACAAATAAAACGCAGAGCTAATTATATTTCTATGCTATTAAAATAAACTGTAGCAAAGGGTTCCAGGGATTTTTACAAGAGTAAATTCAGTTCTTCTTCTTCTTTCGGCTTCTCCCGTTAGGAGTCGCCACAGCGGATCATCCCTCTCATTACCCCCATGTCCTCTACATCTGCCTCTTTCACACAAACTACCTGCATGTCTTCCCTCAACACATCCATAAACCTCCACCTTGGCCTTCCTCTTTTCCTCCTACCTGGTGGCTCCATCCTCAGCATTCTTCTACTAATATACCCCATGTCCCTCCTCTGCACATGTCCAAAACATCTCAATCTCGCCTCCCTCACCTTGTCTCCAAAACGTCCTACATGCGCTGTCCCTTTAATAAACTCATTTCTAATTCTGTCCATCCTCTTCACTCCCAATGAAAATCTCAACATCTTCAGCTCTGCTATCTCCAGCTCCACCTCCTGTCTTTTACTCAATGCCACTGTCTCTAAACCGTACAACATCTCAGGTCTCACCACAGTCCTATAAACTTTCCCTTTCACTCTCACAGATACTCTTTTATCACAAATCACTCCTGTCACTCTTCTCCACTCTGCCTGCACTCTTTTCTTCACTTCTCTAACACACTCTCCATTACTTTGCACTGTTGACCCCAGGTACCTGAACTCCTCCACCTTCTCCACCTCTTCTCCCTGCAACTGCACCACTCCACCGCTCTCCCTCTCATTCACACACATGGACTCTGTCTTACTCCTACTGACTTTCATTCCCCTTCTCTCCAGCGTGTACCTCCACCTCTCCACAAGAGTAAATTCAGTTACAAGAGTTAATTGACAACAGGTCAGTAACATGATTGGGTATAAATAGTGTCTCTCAGAGAGTCCCTCAGAAGTGAAAATGTAAAAGACTGGGTCTATAAATTGTGCAACAATTTCAGAATAATGTTTCTCAATATAAACAATATTAAATAAAACCAGTTTTTCTGTTTTGTCTCTTCAGGAAGATGATAATCTATATTCTAAGTGACTCTCAGGACACGCCTCGCTTGAAAAATGTATTTTATTCACTAAACATTTGTTTTACAGATGCGCCGAGCCTTAATCAAGCACCAAATTCCGCCATGATGCGCACATCCGGCAATTAAAACCGTCCGCGTGGAAACATAGAAAAAGTTTATTTGGTGTCCTGCTACTTTACGTAATTTTAAACACCATAATTACTTTAAATTACAAGAATATTTTGTCTTCATGCTTTATGTTGAATTTGGTTTTACTAATAATAAACATACATTTGCATAAAGTATTCATATTTGTCCATGTCGAATAATCGCAATTAAATATTTTAATCATTTGACAGCCCTAATATATATATATATACATACACACACACACAACAAGGCATAATTTTATGGCCACCCGTTTAGACACCGCATTATGACTATCTGATATTGTGTTGGTCCCCCCTTGCTGACAAAACAGTTCTGACCCGTCGAGCATCAACAGCATTAACTTCTTCAGCAGTTTGAGCTGCAGGAGCTCGTCTGTTAGATCAGATCACACGTCCAGCCTTTATTCCTCACGTGCATCAATGAGTCTTGGTCGTCCATGACCCTGTCGCTGGTTCACCACTGTTCCTTCCTTGGTGCACTTTTAATAGATACTGACCACTGCAGACCAGGACCCTTGTCAAACTCAAATCCTTACGCTCACCCATTTTTCCTGCTTCTAACATCAACTTTGAGAAGATAATCAGTGTTAATCACTCAGTGGTCATGATGTTATCCCTAATCAGTGTATACGGTATACCATATGAGCTTTATAGGAGAAAAAGGAAATTGGGAAAAGGAAAAATGGTTGTTCTGGGCCTCAGCTCCAGAACAGTCTTACTCTAGCCATCTATCTTCCTCCATTTAAATAATAGGTGTAGTATATATCTAGGTGTAATCAGTTATGAATGAAAGGCTTGTAGTGTTGAATAAATAATTAATAATCAGGCAGAAGATTCACATCTGATGCTTTTCTCACCTTCGAGTCGATTTCAACCAGAACATCACTGAGAACCTGCAGAAGCTGTGCGGGCTCCAGAGAGTCAAACGTGATCAGATTATAGTTCTTCCTGAACGGCTCTCGGTTCAGCTGTTCCACGATAAACTTAAGCTGCTCACTCATTATTATTATTATAATAATTATTAGTATTGTTATACACCAAAAACAACACCTAAGCAGATCCCTGTAGTTGACTTGCTAACCGTTAGCTTGTTGACAAAACCAGCTGTCGCGAGGCAACGCGGTTTTCTTTATCTAACTACTGAAAAGTAGTTTAGACATAAAAAAATATATGTAGTATTTGTTATTGTTTTATCCAATTGTTTTATGAAATCATTCATTTACATATAAATACAGTCATTTTATAAAATACGGCCATACACAATAAATCCTGCCTTCTCCAAAAAGAAAAAAATCTGCCTAGAAACCGAACACAGTCGCCGGTTGCCAACAGGAAGTCCTCAGCAGCACTGGTGTCTTCTGGGATACTTTCCAAATCGCGGCTTTTCTAATACATAAGCACTACATAGGGGACTAAAACCCTATTTTCTGGTACACTTTGCTTCCTAGTAAGTGTTATTTGGGATAGAACCGCGAAGGATGTTAAAATAAAGGCATGAAGAGGAAATTGGGAAAACGTAAAGGTCCCTAAACCTAAACAACATGCATGTTCTATTAATGTTATACATATTATTAGATTGAATTATGGAATTGGGAAAATTTGTTAAAAATTTGTTCATTGGTTTGCAGAAAAAAAATATTAAAAAAAATAAATAATTCAAGTTGTATTTGTACAGCACTTTTAACAATGTTAAAAAGCAGCTTTACAAAAATAAAAGGTTATAAATTATCAATTTCTGTCCCTATAAGTTTATCCCTAATTAGCAATCTAATGGTGTGAGTGGCAAAGAAAAATTCCCTGAGACTTCATGATGATAACTCTTTTGAGGAACCAGTAATCCCATTCTGATCCTCATACCAGAATGTCCTTTTGTTATAGTTTTATACTTGCTGAGGTGCACTGTTCAGTGATGGTCACTGAAATGCAGGACTGTTCATGCAAATTGCAGGCCTATGCCATTGTAGCAGACTGTTTATATTAATTTGTTTATATTAACTATTAATTACATTAATCCATCCTCATAGTTCTTGAGTTGCTCGTTGAATTTATAAATCTTTAGGCTGTTCACGTGGAACCATCAGCTGCACATAGTGGTCTCCAATTGGAGAGTCAGGGACTTGGGATGGATCAGGACAACAAAAAGGGACAATAAAACAACAAAATAGACATTAAATAAAACAATGAAATGGTTTTTTTTGTCTTTTTGTGCGACCCAAATTGTCCTCAGCCTGGGACCATATGATCCTCAGCTTGGGACCAAATGATCCTCAGCTTGGGACCTAATGATCCTCAGCTCAGGACCAACTGAACCTTAGCCCAAGAAGAGTTTATCCTTGGCCTGGGACCAAATGATCTTCAGCTTTGGACTTAATTATCCTCAGCCTGGGACCAAATGATCCTCGGCTCAGGACTACCTGAACCTTAGCCCAAGAACAGATTATTCTTGGCCTGGGACCATATGATCCACAGCCTGGGATCAAATGATTTTCAGACTGGGACCAATTGATTCTCAACCTGGTGCCAAACTTATTCTCAGCCCAGGACCAGTGCGTGTGTGAACTGGATACAAAATTAAATGTTTTTTAATGAAATTAAGATAATTGTTTAATTCTATGATACAAAATTGAAAGTAATAAATAATAATAATAATAATAATAATAATAATAATAATAATTCCATAAATATATAATAATAAAATGATCAAGCCGATCAGTATGATTTCGGGGTGAGTTTGCTGACCCCAAGCGGTTGACTGAAGAAATGCAGGGTGCAGAAAGAGAGAGAGAGAGAGAGAGAGAGAGAGAGCGAGAGAGAGAGAGAGAAAGAGAGAAGACCGAAGGCCGAGGCTGATCGCCTGTAACTGGCAGCATGCGGAGGTGAAAACGGATCTCTCATCACCGATCGAGGTTTACACCCTTGACGGTATTTATTGGAACCCAGGGATCAGTGATTGATATAAATAAATAAATACAGCAATTAGTGATTTATTCCGAAGGAGCCATGCATCCGAGCAGAGGATTATTACGGAGGAATTGCCCCGAATCCGTGAGCTGCAGTTGGGGCACCGAGCTCTGGGTACGTGCCAACTATCTATCTGGAAATGCATCATGCCAGGGGTGTGTGTGTGAGGGAGAGAGTGTGGAGGGGTAAAAAAAAAAACATTTTTTTTAATGCAATGTGTGCACCAGTGATCAGCAGGTGTGTCTGTGATAACGCTGTTTCCTTTGCTGGGGTCAGTCAGCGGTCCGCCCATTTTTTTTCCCCCTTCTCTAGGAGTCGTGTATGCATGTATGCGGCGCGCGCGTCTGGAGGCGAAATTTGTGTAGGAATTCGCTCTCGTGCATCTTTCCATGCAGACAAATGCACCTCGACCGGGCTCGGTCTGTCATTATCCAGCACGCACCCGAATGTGCGGTAATCCGTCGGTAATGCTGTCCACAAAACCCGCCTGTAAAAGCGCACGAGACATATGCATACTGTATATATATATTGTTTATAATTGTCGCACGTGCATTGCACTGGTACGCACAAATTCGGTTTTTTTTCTTCAATCAAGGTGAAGGTGTGACGAGCAAGACTGCAACGTCAATCAGCGCAGTGCATATCTGCCGCACACGTGTGCACGAGCTCTTAGTACAAAACCTGGCCAAGTTTTCTTTTTCCTAACGTGACAGAACATCAGAACATGACTGATCGTTGTAATCGGTCTTTCAGGGTCTTTCAGGAACACGTGTCATGTCTTTATCAGTTTTGTTCCAATCAGTGCATCCTGACCCGAGACCACTGGATTGTCAGGAATTCAGGAGACTTTCATATATTTATGCACCCTTCATACACCCTGATATTTATGCATATATTCTGACAACTTGGCCCCCTGCATCAGACACACAGAAATATTTCTTCTGCACTCAGAGACAGTAAAAACCTCTCAGGTCCTGTGGGAGTGGAAATAACTGTGTACCAATGGAAACACTGTTGTACATTATTACTGAATGCTACAGTCTAGACAACAGCATTTACAATCAGTCCTGCCAAGTTGATGACAGTCCAAACTGCTGAGTAAGGAGATCTTGGACAAGTGTATTTGAGGCGGATTTAATTAGTGAAGAGGTGTTTTACCCACTTGTTCAGCAGAATTATTTACTTAGGTGTGTTCCTTTGAATGTAGAATTCAGACAACTTACACAAGTGCTGTGACTAGAGCATTATCAATCCTTTGGTGTATCAGTATTCTGAGGAAAATTTATGTTAATGGTTGTCTAGTTTGTTGTTCTTGGGTACCAATTGCTTCATCAGAGTCTCTGCTGTCTAAGAAGAACTTACTCAGGAGCATAAAATCCCAACAACATGGTGTTTCCTTTTTCAGAGTAGGTTCCAAGGTTAAGTTCATTTAAAAATCTTGAAATGTGAATAGGAAATCCTTTGGCCCATATTTTATACAGCGCAGTTGTGTTCCCTTATATGCTTGGAAAAAAGGTCCATTAAGTGGTCTGTGAAAGGGTAATGATTTTAGCTTTTTTAAAAACAGGATTCAGCGTTTTCCATTGTCAGCTTCTATTTAGAACCTTTAAGGGTTCCCTCAGAGTGACTTGCTGACTAAAGAGCCCTCAAGGAAGGAATTATTAGTGTAATGTCTTACTATTCAAGTGCAGTGTCATGTGAAGACTTTTTTCCCTATGAGGCCGTTGGTTTTGTTTTTTTACTTTATAATGTATATTGTGTAATGATCTCTGTCCAATGATGTCATGCTTTGGCAATCGCTTCAGTTTTATCGAATCGCTCCGTTTGATATGTGCTGAGCGTGCAAAATGCTAGCTGATTAATATTCTGGTGAGCGGAATCATCCACGGGAAAGGCGTGTGCAAAAGAAACAAATTTGCTTCATCAGTCTTTAGAGTCATAGCCATCCAATTCACAATGTTGAGCCTTATTGGGCAACTGCATGATCTGGAGTGAGCACTTAGCACACCAGTCATGCTGAGAAATGATGAGGTGGCAGCTTTCACACACAACAGTGAACATATTCACTCATGATACAACACAGAGTGCTGGTTCATGTGAAATTTCAGAGACACATTTAGTCATTCTTCTTTAATAAGTCATGGTCATGGCCAGAGTGAATTACGGAGACTCTCTTGGGTACAGCAGGTTTGAGGTGGGAAAACACCTTGGATGGGATCAAGGCACTGTACACCCATTTACACCATTAGAGTAGCCAGTGCACCTAATAGTAAATGAAACATGCTAATTTGCACCACCTTTATAGACATATACTGTTGTTTTATTGAGAATGTTTATTTTGGGCCACATATTAAACTTTTAGCCTAATATCATTTAACTATACTGTGTAATTTAGCCAAAATGAGCTGTAAACAGTGACCTTACAACTATAAGGTTAGCTTGTTGATGTTTCTCACTTTCTAAATTAAAACTAGCAAATGCAACATTGTAATGGTAACCTCTAAAATACATTAACCTGAAAAAATTGCAAAAAATATATATACAAATTAAATTAGTTGTTAATTTCTACACCTTTTATTGGTTTGAATACATTTTTAACAGTTGTAAATGCCATTGCATAAAACGCATCTGTTCAGTGTTCATACAATTCCATCGCTCGGTTTTAGCCTGCATGTAAAAACCTTGGATGAGAATAATCTGCTTCAGACAGTAACGCTTCTCTCTCATTCCCCACCTCAGGATCAGTTTGATAACTTGGAGAAGCACACGCAGTGGGGCATCGAGTTTGTGGAGCGCTACACCAAGTTTGTCAAGGAGAGATCCGAAATCGAGTTGAGCTACGCCAAGCAGATAAGGTACCAGAAGATTGCATGTCACTGTAACCGTTCTTCTCAGCATGTGACATTTAAGTTTCAGCTTGCCATATGAGGGCCTGGAAAAATCAGAAAATGAGAGTGAACTGACACCTTTCGCTTTAAAATGTATTAAATAAAAGTGATAAATATAATATATCACCTCAGTGAGGATAAACACAAAATTGTAGTTTATACACTGCCTACTATTTTTCTTGACCAATCAGAATTCTTTATGATGGTGCCCCGAACAATTAGAACTAAAAAAGGGTGCTGAGACCTCAGGTGCTGTAAACTATTTTACAGCACCACGGGCACCAGGTCACCTGCAAGGACCACATGAGTCGCCTGCGGGCCTTTTCTAAAAAATAGCGGGTAGTCCAGGGATGATCGCCATTGTGAACCGTTAAAGGCAAACCTATCTTGAGCGCTTTCACCGAATTGGTGCCAGAAAAATGGAAGTATGGGGAATACTAGTGGTAGGAAGTCCGGTAGATCCATCATGGCAACAAGTAGAGCCGACCGTGAGTGAGGTGGAATCGGGACCTTATAAAGTGGAAAGGTAATGGAGAGCAGGTGTAGGTGATAAGAGCATGGAGAGGCTGAGTTAAAGTTAGAGCCTTGGCTGGTGGTTCCCTGACAAAATCACACTTGCATTGGTGAAATTAAAAAATGACAATATTAAAATATAGATGACTAGATATAGATGAATATCATTCATTATTAATAATACCATTATTTAAGGTACATTGAGCAAATTTGTTATTTCAGAAATGTGTATCAAACATGGCAAATCAGAATTCCAAAATATAATTCACTGCACAGTCAGAATTCCTAATGAAAGTGTGTGCTATGAACAATCGGAATTCCCGGTGTATGTGCTTTGAGCAACCAGATTTTTTAATCAGAGTATTATGGCCATTCAGAATTTTTAAGGATGATGATTTAAGCAATTAGAATTCCCACTGGAAGTTCTATTAAAAAAATCAGCATTTCCAAGGAGGATGGTTCAGCAAATCAGCATGAAATGAAGGTTTGCTGATGAATCATAAAACACAGTACACACATCTAATTGATCAGAATACCCAGTGAGGGTACTCTAAACCATCAAAATTCCAAAAAAGATTTCCCTGAACAATGGTGTGTTAATTGCGATTATTGTGAAAACTTGTAAATACTTTGGTTATTATAGTTATATTGCTTATATTAAATTTGTTCTTGTCATAATTTTAACAAGGTTTTAGAGTAATCTAAATATAGGCTTAGATCTCCAATGAGCAAGCCAGAGACTTTAGGAATCATCAGAAAAAACCTTGAGAGAAACCAGATTAAAAAAGAAACCTGTCTTATTCAGAGTGAATCTGAGTAGATGGTTATTAAAAATTATTACTCTTGAGAAACTGTATGGTATAAAGTCAACTGTGAATAAGTGAATAAGAGACCTGGGGTGAAAGACTTCTATGTAACTATCATTACAGCATCAATAAGATCAACAAAATGTAAAATAAATATTTTTCTTTATTGCTGGCAAAGTATTAATCAGTCAGCCAGTATATACAATACATGAGCACAAAGTATTAATCTTTATCAGCCAGTATTTACATTAGCACTTAAAACACAATATCTGTGGTATTCTGTGAGGAGTTTGCCTGTCCTGAAAACTTTTTTTTAAATGAATGCAATTAATCTAATTTATACAACATAATAAATTAAAAAAAGCTGTAATTGCGATGCGGTATTTCAGTAATTCGCAAGAAACTATCCCTTTTCTGTTTGTAAAATGCAGCTGTACATTGCATCGAGGTAATAACATTAATTTTCTCCAAGTCTGTCTTCAAGAATTACATATTTATTTTAAAACCCCAAGTGTTTGCAAATTCATCAAGGATGTTCAGCGTCTTTTGTCATCACTAATTAGTCTTGTTAAGTCTCTCCGTCTTTACACGCTCTTCATTGGCAATGAAAAGTAAATGAATTAAATAATTTTTTTCAAACACATATACAACTGGACACGTTCGCATTGCATCAGTGTGGTTACATCGGTTGCTATGGTGTTGACCCATATCCTGATAGTCTTGTGTTGGTTTTGTCGGTTTGGTCCTGTTTGTGTGGGTTTTTTTGGGTTGCGTTAGCCAGTGAACACACACACTCACGCACACAAGGAAATCTGCTTTTTATAGTCGCCTGTCAATCGCAGCTTTGTTATTTCTATGAAGTCTGCCAGAGTGTATTTGTGCGCGCCTTTAGTTGAGAGAAAGGCTTAATTCACGACGCCTCCCTCAACCTTTTATTCAGCTCCCTTAATGAGAGGAGATTTATCTGACACAATGCGCTTGTTAGCAGACAAATGGCATAGACCTGCCTCCAGCTCAGGAATAATGGCTTTAAAAGGCCACAGGATAGTTGTTATTATATTGGGGGGCTATATGTTTCCTTTTTCCTTTTCTTTTTCTTTCGCACCACTGAACTCCACTAAACATCTTTTTGGTCCTTTGGTGAGGTGGTAAGGAGACAGTAAGCGGTAACATCCGCATGGCTTTGACAAGGAGCTGCAAGATGGCGATCTGCCTAGCAACACGTCAGCCTACGGGGAGGTACAGCTGGGTGTGTGTGTGGAGAGAGAGAGAGAGAGAGAGGGACACAGAGAAAGATAGGCAGAGCTGTAGACTGTAGCTGTAGCAGAGGACAGGGAGGGACAGGAAGGCACCAGTAACACACTTTATTATATCCATGTATCCCCTTTTCACATTTGCTTAAATTAATGCCACAGTGCTAGTGTGTGTCAGCTTTAACAAATGTCATCTTTATGAATTGATGAGCTCTCACATAATAAAGACATCATTATGGTTTAAAACACTACTGGGCTTTGTTTGCTTTCCAGGACATGATTGCATTAATTGCTGTCTTTCGTAAATAAAATCTACAGAGGGTGAATGAAAAAGCCAACCAATAAGGAAAGAGAAAATAAACGTTATGTTACAGTCAATGCTGGGTTCTGATTGGTCAGCAGCTCCGACAATGGTTCTAATAATGTTAATACTGTTTCTGTAGTTACTCAAGCACTTGCATGGCAAATAATCTACCTTAACATATCTTCAAAAAATGGTTGTAATCATAATAGCGATGTTTTGTCTGTAAGCATTTTTGGAAGGAATTTCCAGTGTCAGCACTTTCTTATAGTTAGAAGTTAAGCTGTTTCTTCAAGTCCCAGGACAGAGGGCTTTAAAGTTTCTCTGTAAAATTACATGTTTATTAAAACAAATGGAAACGCTGTTTATATCTGCTTCAACATAACATCATAACAAGAACTAACTTGAAGGTCGTTTCACAACTTTATGTACAGTGCCCTCCACAATTATTGGCACCCCTGTTTAAGATGTGGTCGTGGACTTCTAAAAATTCTCCTTTTTTTTAAAACAACATAGAACCCAAATGCAAAAAAAGAGAAAAATCCAACCTTTCATTTAAGGTAAAAAAAAAATCATAAGGTAAAAAAAATCATACATTTAGAAAAAAAAAAAAACTTGAAATCATGTGTCCCACAATTATTGGCACCCCTAACAATTCCTCTGAAAAATTAAATTGTTTTTTTTTTAAATATATTTTTCTGTAGTTGCTAAGGTTGGTCAGGGTATCTAGGGACTTTTAATTAGTAATTCATGATTTCCTGTTTCCCTGGGGTATAAATATGACGTGACACAGAGGCCTAATTCTCTTACCCATTTGTCAACATGGCAAAGACAAGAGAACACACCATTCAAGTAAGGCAGATGTGTGTCGACCTTCATAAGTCAGGCAATGGCTACAAGAAAATAGCCACTCGCCTTAACTTGCCGGTATCTACAGTCAGAGGAATCATTAAGAAGTTTAAAACAACTGGAACAGTGACAAACAAGGCTGGAAGAGGTCCCAAGTTTATCTTGCCACAACGCACAGTAAGGAGGATGGTAAGAGAAGTAAAAAAATTTCCCAAGCTCACCGTCACAGAATTGCATCAAAGAGTGGCATCTTGGGGTCACAGAGTCTCCAAAACAACCATCAGACGCTCTCTACATGCCAACAAGCTGTTTGGGAGGCATGCAAGGAAAAAGCCTTTTCTCACTAACACTCACAAACGTAAACGTCTGGAGTTTGCTAAGCGGTACTGGGACTTCAACTGGGATCGTGTGCTTTGGTCAGATGAGACTAAGATTGAGCTTTTTGGCAACAAACACTCTAAGTGGGTCTGGCGTAAAACAAAAGATGAGTATGCCGAAAAGCACCTCATGCCCACCGTGAAGTATGGTGGAGGATCTGTGATGCTGTGGGCCTGTTTCTCTTCCAAAGGCCCTGGGAACCTTGTTAGGGTGCATGGCATTATGAACGCTTTGAAGTACCAGGATATTTTAAATAAAAACCTGATGGCCTCTGCCAGAAAGCTGAAGATGGGTCGTCATTGGGTCTTTCAGCAGGATAATGATCCAAAACATGTGGCAAAATCTACACAAAAGTGGTTCAGCAGTCACAAACTCAAGGTCCTCCCATGGCCATCTCAGTCCCCAGACCTCAACCCAATCGAAAACCTGTGGGGCGAGCTAAAGAGAAGAGTGCATAAGAGAGGACCCAGGACACTGGATGATCTAAAAAGATTGTGCAAAGAAGAATGGTCAAAAATCCCTCTCTCTGTGTTCTCCAATCTTGTGAAATGTTATAGGAGGAGATTAAGTGCTGTCTTGTTGGCAAAAGGAGGTTGTACAAAGTATTAACATCAGGGGTGCCAATAATTGTGGCACACATGATTTTAAGTTTTTTTTTTTTTTTCTAAATGTGTTATTTTTTTTACCACCAAAGTAATGTACTTAAATAAAAGGTTGGATTTTTCTCTTTTTTTGCATTTGGGTTCTATGTTGTTTAAAAAAAAAAGGAGAATTTTTTGAAGTCCACGACCACATCTTAAACAGGGGTGCCAATAATTGTGGAGGGCACTGTATACATACAGTATCTTACAAAAGTGAGTACACCCCCTCACATTTTAGCTTCCATTTTAGTTATCTTCTGAGGGACAATACTATGAAAATGAAACTTGGATGTTCTGTATAGTAGTCAAAAAACCCTTTGTATAGCACTATAGATTTACTGTCCTCTGAAAACAACTCTACAGCCATTATTGTTTAAATAGCAGGCAACAAAAGTGAGTACACCCTAAGTGAACATGTCAAAACTGTGTCCAAAGTATCAATATTTTGTGTGAGCACCATTGTTATGTAGCACTGCCTTTATCCTCTTGGGCATGGAATTCACCAGAGCTGCACAGGTTGTTCCTGGGATCCTCTTCCACTCCTCCATAATGACGGAGGCCACAGAGGTCTGGAGACATACTTAACCACTCCATCACCTTCACCTTTACCTTCAGAAAGGCAGTTGTCATCTTGGCAGTATTTTTAGGGTTGTTATTACAGTATGTTGGAAAACTGCAGTTCGGCATTGCATCATGTTCTGCTTCTGAATGTTAAAGTACATGTTAGAATCCATGTTTCCCTCAATGAACTGCAGCTTCCTAGTACCAGCAGCACTCATGCATCCCCAGACTATGAGGCTACCACCACCATCCTTCACTGTAGGCAAGACAAAATTGTCTTGGTACTCCTCACCAGGGTGTCGCCACACATGCTGGACACCATCTGAGCCAAACAAGTTTATCTCATCAGACTGTTTGCAGCCATTACAGGTGGTGGCCATGCAAACCGACTTGCAGTTGCAGTATGCGGCGTATGGTCAGGCCACTGACAACAGACCTTTCGACCAGCCTCTAAAGCAATGCTGGCAGCACTTATGCGTCTGTTTTTTGAACCAAGCTTCCTCACCTGATGCACAGAACTTCTTGTTGACCCTTGTAAAGCCTGTTCTGAGTGGATACCGTCTTGGAAAACCTCAGTATGAGTACTGTTCTTTAACTAAGAGTGCCATGTTGAACATCCGGTGGTCAGTATGAGAGAATTGTACTCAAAGCACCACATTTTAACTGCTCTAATACAAGATACACACATTTTTAGGAGTGTCAAGCAGACAAAAACATGAACACGATGAAGAGGATAGTATTGTCCCTTTGAAGATCTACTAAAATGGTTATTAAAAGGTGAGGGGTGTACTCACTTTTGTGAAATACTGTATGTTCATGGACAAATGTTTGTGGACACCAGATTATTAGATTCTCTATGCTTTTTAAATATTTCAGTCCACATTTAGTCCTTATTTGCTGTTACAATAACCTCCACTCTTCTGGAAAGATGTTCCACTAGTTTTTGGAGTGTGCTGGGGTGCAGCATTCAGCAATCCAGTTTGTTTAAAAAGGTGTCCAATAGGGTTGAGGTCAGCTATATATATATATATATATATATATATATATATATATATATATATATATATATATATATATATATATATATATATATATATTGTAATTTGTCTTTTTATTTATTTCTTTATTATAGTAAATGGTATGTTATATTAATGTTTAACATTTCAACAAGTGTTACTGTGAAATTGAATAAGTACATCCAGGATAACTGGAATATTAATTGCTTTCTAAAGGTTGTGTTCTTATTATAGAAATCTCTCAAAGAAATATCAGCCCAAGAAGAACTCGAGAGAAGAGGACGAGTATAAGTATGTATTTTAGTGTCAGACTTCATCACCTATAACACCTTCTTCTCACCAGTATTCTATGGCCATAATAGGCACCAGCAATATTATTTATTGTTGAAAACACCATTTAATAGGTGTGTTTGAAATACTAAAAACATGTTGGCATCAAAGTAATAATTGGTGTAACACCTGTTCTCATGTATTTGCACATATGGTCAGGTACACCTCCTGCAGAGCATTTCTGATGACGCTGAATGAGCTGAACGACTATGCTGGGCAGCACGAGGTCATCGCCGAAAACCTCTCAACACAGATCATCTCAGAGCTGGTGCGATACATCCAGGAGCTGAAAGCTGAACGAAAAGCGGTATGTTCTAGGAAACTGCGCAGCATGTTATGGAGGCATATTTTACAAAGTGCAAAAATCTGACTGGAAGGACATCACTTTATTAGGGACAGGTGAAGGTGTGTGCAGGTTTTGGAGTGTTTCTAGTTTGTACTTTCATAGATTTTGGAACAACCAAGTGAAATCATAGGGGACAAATCGGTAGCTTTGGTATAGAAACAGATTTTATAGTCAGGTTCACAAGTATTTATCCCGCAGAAGAAAATCAGAAACGCGAAGGCTTGTGACAGAACACTGGCAAAACCGATCAAAACAAAGCGCAGTACAAAGGTTTAGTATAACTTTCCTGTCTAGTCTATGCCACCACCTTGGAGCTAAACATACAGTAGTAAAAGGAAATGAAGAAACGTGTCAGACAGGAAAAAAATGTCTAGGTGTGATGCAGGAACAGAACATGACGTTTAGACTTTAGATTAACTCTTGGTCCTAAAAACTAGATTATTTTCCAATATTTCTTTTAAGTAGACATGAGCTGAGACAGATATTCTCAATACTGTCTAGACCAGTGGTCCCCAACCCCCAGGCCGCGGAACGGCACCGGTCCGTGGGTCAATTGGTACCAGGCCGCACAGAAAGAATACATAACTTCCGTTTTATTTATTATCTGATTCTGAAAGATGTTTTATTTTGGAAAATTACCGGATTTTCTGTCTCACTCTTGATGCATGTGAAGATGCCTCGGTCACATCTTACCTCCATCCGCTACCTTCTTAAAGGGGCTTCTCCGGCCGCTAACACATAATACATTACCGCTAAATTTAGATCAAAACCCTGTCAACTCTGTATACACCCCAATATAAAAAACTCACGTATACTGTATGTAAAACCAAACTTTATCTGTACTTGTAAATGGACAATATAAAATCTGGAAAGGATTATATTTGAGCTCAACATAAGCTCCTTTGCTCCTAAAACATGCACCATGTCTTTAATCTATCATGGGTAGGATTTGTGGAAGATGTTTTACCCAGAAAACTTTTAGCCAGATGTACATTTAGAAATGAAAAAAACCTTGATTTTTGTTTTTGAGAGACAGTCAGAAATCGGTGATCAAACATTTTTTATCAAACCCCTAAACCATTCTATGGTGTTCTAAGACAAGGATTCCCACCTATGAAGAAAACCAGCCTCTGTTCCCGCACTTCTTGTAAATCCCTGGATGAGGAATGTGAAATATGTTATTACACTGATGATGATTTTTATGCTAGAGCAGGCCGGAGCTGAATGTGGGTCATGTATTGGGGTCAGTGGAGTGGGTGCAGAAATAAGATGCCCCTCCTTCGTAACCGGGCCTATGAGGACTCTGTCACAGCCAAATGACTGGAACTAACACAATAGGAGTAGACAGGACCACGCATGAGCTGAGCAAAAATGTAGAGCAGATAGTTTTTCCGCCCTGATGAGCTTTCGTCTGCCTTTCATGTCCGACTGGCTTTCTGAAAGAACGTGTTCTTCATGTATTTTACATACTGTGCGTAATGGCATCCCGCGAGTGGGAGTGAGTCAGTCGTGACGTGATATTCGCGTCACCGTGACCCCGGGTGACCTAAGCAAATGTTTTTTGATACAATGAGAAGTTTGTGAGCAGGAAGCGTTTTGTTTTAGGAGCAGTACAGTACAGTTTTGTGGTTCTACTGTGTTGGCTGATTTAATTAGGTTTACATTTCATCTGATCATCTTTGTTTCTTAAAAGGCTGCAGTTTGCTATTTGCTGTGTCACCAAATTTAAAAGTCGATTTGATTAAAAAAATAAAGAAGAAATTCCCCTTTGAACGGCTTGAATCATAATTTGTGATATTTAGAATTATTTTATCATTCATCATTATTTTATTTTTATTTATTATAGTTATTATAGTTATTTTATCTAAGGCTGCAACTAACCATTATTTTGTTCATCGATTAATTGGGCGATTTTTTATTTATTTACGCTGCCAGTTGACCTGTACTCTCCGCCTTTTCGCAAGACCATAACTTGAGCAGCACAACTATTCGATAACAGCATTTGTTGACATCAAATTTCATTATCAATTATTATCGATTTTATCGATTAGTTGTTGCAGCCCCAGTTCTATCCTAAGTCTTATCCTAGCTGCAGATATTCTATCTTTTATCTCAATTGATCTCAAACTAGAAGGTTTTAGTAATCCCAGTTCTCTCATCTCATTATGTACGCTCGACTCAAACAGACAAGCTCCAGAGGTTCAACTTGCCATGCTTACACATCCAGCTGTGTAATCTCATTTGTTTGTCATCTTGTACATCTCTAAATAGAGCCGAGCTGTTTGTCCAGAATTCATAAACATGTCATAAAATTCCATGTACTGTACTTCCTAGTGGATTTTTCCTTTAATGGTAATACCAGTAAACATATAATGCTGTTAATGACTTGCTATGATTCTTCTCCTGCAGCATTTCCATGATGGCCGCAGAGCGCAGCAGCATATCGAGAACTCTTGGAAACAGCTGGAGTCGGTGAGTAAAAACCAGTCCAACAGTTTCCAGTCGAAAAATCATTACTACTAATTACCAGGAAAATTAATTTTTCTGTTTAAAAAAAAAAAAATTGGGGGGGTAAATATTCAATCCTATTAGCAATACTAATGTTCCCTTTCAGGAACTCCCTCAGGGAACTAGGGTTACATACGTAACCTTGAGACGTTCCTGGGGGCTATAGTTGGCCTGTAGTGATCTTTGTTTTGGTCAGGCATGCCATATTTGAGACAAAGAACCATTGACCCAGATCTTTGTTTCTAATTTAACTTTTTTTGTTTTTTTTTGTTTTAAGCTGCATAAACATTGACAGTATTTTACCTCCCTCTGTGAGCAGACTGTCAGTCTGATTAAAATGAACACGTGTAAACTGAGAAGTAATCTAATTCATTCTTACATAAATTTTGTCCTGACATTGTTACAAAGTCAGTGAAGCCCAATTTAGCAAAAAACCTGGAAAAATAAGGACCATCTTAATGTCTCTCATTAGAGCTCACTGATTTTACAAGCATACTGTATGTATAGTTGTATTGCTATTAGCTTAAATAGTTGTATTAAGAATTATATTGTATTAGGAACTCTATTGTACTATATATTGAACTGGTTCTATGTTTTTAGTTTTAATTATTACTAATACTATTTGATTCTTTCTTCATTTATTTACTTATTCATTGATTTACAGATATTATACAATCATAAATGGGGTAACCATTGCAACTTTAATTTTAATATAGTTATATATAGGCCCTCAGTTAAGTAAAATCTTTGGAGCTTCATAGGAAAATGTTTGGGCTGTATTGGTTGCTTTTGAAATGTTTTCATATTTTTGGACTGAAAGTTAGCTTCAACCCCAGTCACAGAATAGCAGCTTAGCTTCACTGCTTTTGCCTAAAAGGCAGCTTAAGGGGCATTTATAGAGATAGGGATTGGGGTCAACTGGGAAAAACAAGAAGGTATGGCCATTGCAATCGCAATTTGTTTGGCAGTCAGTAAAGGGCCTTATACAATTTTTTTATAAAGTGAGCAACGTGAAATATCACCTTTATCCTGCTCTAATAAGGAACCGTTTTCTTGCAGAGCAAACGTCGGTTTGAGAGAGACTGCAAGGAAGCCGACCGCGCCCAGCATTACTTTGACAAGATGGACGCTGACATTAATGTGACCAAGGCTGATGTAGAGAAGGTATGTCCATTTTTGTATTATTTTTTTTTTCCTCCTGCTTGTTCTCTGCATCCCAGCCCTGGGTCTCTGCAGTGCGTTTGGGATGGATGCGTGTCAGTGATGTGCTCAGCATTTTTACGACCCTTCCACTGCATCCTAAAGAGTCTTGCGCCTCCGCCCACTAACCACGGCGTCTCTTCTGGAGGTGTGCCATACTCTCCTGCAGGGAAATTGGACAGTTGTTGGAGCCTAACGAGCTGTGGACAGTTTTACGGCCCGTGTCATGAGTCCTTTTGATTCATATGACTGAACTGATTCACACTGGCAGTAAATACCAGGACACTCAACAGTGTAGCTGTAGTAAAAGAAATTGCCTGTTCAGTCCATTGCATTTTATAGTGGTTCATGAAATGGAACAATGGTGGTACTTTAACTGTAACCCATTATGAATATGAAATTATTTTTGCTGTATTGCATTTAGTTCGCAATTATATAAACCATCTGCCAGGTTGCTGCCTTTAATTAAATCCTGGTTATTACAGACATAATGTTATAGGCTTAGTTTTATTGCAAACATTTTTGAATGTGCAGTCTCTCTGTGATCTGTGAGCGGGCCGAGTCGTAGGTGTAGTTCATGCCATTTGGCTGACCCGTACACATATTTCTGACATTCTGCTCCACGCCACAAAGTGCTCTGACACTAATCGACTCTGTTTTTGTCTTTTTAACATGGCTCAAAGCGGTGTTCACTCAAGGTAGGTTTTTAACTACGAGTCGTCTCTGTCTGTGGGGAATTGTTAATCTGTTTAGTGTACGCCCATAGACCACGTCTACATAAAAAATGTCTGTCGCAAAATTATTTCTGTTTGTCCAAATCTCTGGCCCTGTTGCTGTATTACGTCTCTGCCACTGGCGCAAGAAAACTAATGCCTATGTGGTTATTACAACCACTGTTTAGGACATTACATTTGTCTGATATATAATTGTATCAAATTGAGACACTGACATGGTACATAAAGCGAAAAGCCTAGAGTTGCTCTGAGAACAGACGGCCAATTCCTGTCCATTTTCTGTGCTGTGTGCCTCGGTGTTTGTGTTCTGTTAGTGTGCATGCTGAATGAATCTGTGTGCTGAAACTTGTTCAAGTGATTCGTTTCTTGACTTTCGACTTTGTCTTATTGGTGTGTACGTGTTTCCGTCTGTGTCATAATGAACTCAGGTAGAATGTATATTTTCCTTTGTGGTCCTTTAACTGCTCTTAATTGAGTTTCTTCACTTTTTTTTCTGCTGCTATACTTTGCGCTTCTACTTCTAAAACGTTCTCTGGAGGTTTAAATAATTGGGTCTGTCATGGTGAATCTGTTAGATGTCCTTTTTCTGCCTTAGTATCCTAATTTACAAAGCTCCACATCTGGATGACCTAAGCTGAAACTGTGTAAATGCGTATTGAGGGTCATAAAGAAATGTGAAAAAGCACAGTGTAACTGCCATTTAGCAATATCATTCCCTTATTTTGGTAATTTATTTCAGAAGGAAGGTATTTTGATGATCAGCTTCTTAACATTATCTCAGACTGCAGTCAACTACCCATTTTTGTTGCTGGTTAAGTAAACAACACCTTCAAATCCATGTTAGTAAAGGTTTATAATCAGTCTAGTTCATTATGTTGACTACATGTTGCAGCCCGAGTATGGATTACAGCAGCAGTTAGCTAAAAATATTTATTTACACAGTTACACATTTACACCACCCCTTACCTCAAATGTAGTCGACCAGACAAAACGTTTGGTGTTTGAACCTATTTTAGTTTTCTCCTGAAGCTACGAGGTTATCATAGCTAACAAGTAATGGAAGCTTAAATCATATATACCACACGCTAGTATTTATTACAGCACAAATAAATCTTGTTCTGTATATCTAAACCTCACTGAGGTGAGGAATTGGAGACCTTAATACACCACACTAACAATATGTAATTCTTGTTTGTTGACATTGCTAGTTGCTACTGGGACAAGGTTACATTATTTGGTATTAGCACACAGCTAGATATCTAGTTAAGTGTTAGTAAACCCGTTTGCCTGTGAAATTTTATTTTATTTTATTTTATTTTCTTAATCTAACTAAACCGGTCTCAGAATACAGGCTCCCAGAACACCCAAAATTTTGTTCATAACAAACATAGCTAGGTCACTGAGCTAAGTTAGCTATATAATTAGCTTAGCTTTTAGTAATTTTTTTTCTATATGAACTCTGTTTTAATAAAAAGGTGAGTTTTTGTGACAAATTTGTCTCAAGCATTACTATTATATAAATGCAGTCTGGAGAAAAAATGAAATCGGAAATAGTCTCACTGCAGCCTTACTTGTTAGCAACATTAGCCTCATAACTCCAGTGCAAAACTAACTACATTTGGAGTAAGAGGAACGTTCAAGGTTTTTTAAGTAACTTTTTCAAAAATAACTTTTCCTTTTAATTAACGTGGCCTGCTGGAACATTTTGCTTTGTTCAGGAGCCGTGTTGCTCAAAATAGGCTGCATGAGATAATGTGATACTCTAATTCTTTTCTCTCTTTTTTTGAGCTGGTGGTTTTTTTATGTCTGGTGTATTAAAATGTTTCCAGTTTCCACACTTTTGGACATTTTTCGGATTGAGCCCCAGTGAGAGACGTCTCTGTCTGGGCAGCTGCACTCGTCCTGTCTGGTTTGTCTGGTAGATCAGCATCAGAATATATTTTTATGCCACTATGGAGGTCCTATGCAGTATCATGTGCAGTGAGATACCAGTGTACAGTGGTACCTCGACATACGAGTGCCCTAACATACGAGTTTTTTGAGATACGAGCGGTCACTCGGTCGATTTTTTGCTTTGATACGCGAGCAAAAACTTGAGATACGAGCTCGAGACGCCGCTGCAAGATGGCCAAGAAAGCCAGAAAGCAAAGATTGTGACGAAAATTAAGATAAGCAAAAAAGAAAAAGTTAAAATTGTAAAGTTTAGGGATTCGTAGTGTGCAGGAGTTATAGTAAAAAAACGAGTTTTCCCTCCGCTTATTGCCGCACACTCTCTCACACACACACACACACACAAACCACCAGCGTTTTCGTTAGCACAAGTCGTCTCATCTCCAACGAAAATACACTGAATAAAACCTTATTATATCTTTACATTCTCTTTTATTATGTTTTTATACAATATTTGTCATTTATAAATACATTTTTCCTATTCAAAAACACGTAACAAAAACAACTGGGGTGGCATTTTGGGGGCTGGAACGGATTAATGGCATTTCAATTAATTTCAATGGGGAAATTTGCTTTGAAATACGAGCAATTTGACATACGAGCAAGGTTACGGAACGAATTAAACTCGTATGTCGAGGTACCACTGTATATGTTTAAATTTTTTTTGGTGCTGTATGTGGCATTTTATTTTAACTTACAGCATTACCCTGCAGTTGCACAAAGGATGCTGAGCTTTTTAGCTAGTTCTTCTTATACCACCTTCATCACTCTTTTTCTCTCTTTTTTGCTCTTTCCCTCTCTCTTGCTTAGGCTAAACAGCAGGCTCAAATGAGACATCACATAGCTGATGAAAGTAAGAACGATTATTTGTCCTACCTGCAAAAGTTTAATAAAGACCAACACGAGCACTACTACACCCTCATCCCACACATCTTTCAGGTACGTCCTTCACAAATTATTCAGGGCATCTAGCGAGGATATTTTGTGAGCCTAACTATACCTACTAGAAGTCTTTAAGATGAACCATGTCATTGTCTTGCAGAGGATCCAGGAGATGGAGGAGAGACGGATTGAGAGAATAGGGGAGAGTATGAGGTGCTACGCCGAGGTGGAACGCAAGGTGCTGCCCATCGTTAATAAGTGTCTGGATTGCATGACCAAGGCAGCTGAATCCATCGAACCCAAAATGGTGTGTGGACAATTTAATTTATCGAATTACTAAACTAATGGAAACTGTGGATTATTGAATTTGACATTTGTGTAGGCACTTGCATATTGCAAACTGTTTTTGCAAAATTAGTACTGCAACGAACAATACTGAGCTAATGTTTGTAAGTGTAACTGCTGTACACTTATTTTTGATTGGACAGAAGGATTTAATTTATTTCTATAACAGCAACTCTGACAGACGTTCCAGCTGCAAGACAAATCACTTTTGTATTAATGCACATGCTTTAATATTGTATTGTCTGTATAGAAAAATTATTTACAAATAGACCTGTATGACAGAATCATGAATAATAGTAAAAGCTTTTTTATGCTTCAGGATGAGGGACATGCTCTTAGTAACATGACATACAGTACTGCATTTTTTTAAGTCTTAATAAATTTAAGGGAAAAAAGAGAGTGAGAAAGTGATGTGGAAACAGCTGTTTATAATGGCTGTTTATAATGTAAGTGGCATAGAAATATCAGAATCAGAATCAGGTTTATTGGCCAAGTGTGTTGACACACACAAGGAATTTGGTTCCAGCTGTTAGTGACTCTCAAAAGTACAGACATAAATAAAACCTATACATGACAAAACAGACATGACAAGACTCAAACAGACTATACAAGACAATACAAGACAATACAGACAATGTGAGACAGTATAGACAGTGTGGGTAATAAATAGGGATACAGATCATTAATGTACATAAAGTGTGAGAGTGCATGGTAGTATTGAACAGTTTTGAAATAGTATTGAAAGTATTTAAATATTGACAGTATTGAAATAGCAGGAAATTGGTCTAATTGATGTCATGGGTCATCCTTTATAAATAGTGTGGAGAAATTACTGTGATGAACAGTAAGTTTAAGAGTATTAAGATTAATTAACAATATGGATTATATACTTTTTTCATCGCTGCCTGTAGCATTTGGTTCGCTTGCTTATTTGTACACATACAAAATTAACCTAAGACAGAATATTTAGAACCATAGTAGAAACTAATATAAAAAAAAATAAACACATCTGGTTTGGGACACACCTGTAAAGCATGTTGAAATTATGCATTATATTAAGAAATTAAATAGCATAGCACAATACTCTGCAGTAATGCTAAGGAAGCAGGACTTTTTATATTTTACTTTGTTCAACAACAGTACTCTTGTAATCTATATTTATCAGACATATTAATAATTTATCACTAAAAAAGTGCTGACTTCATTATACTAAATGCCCCTGTCCCACTTTCAAGCTAATGAGAAATGATCATGATGCCCTTTCTTTTAACAGCTGTGGCTAGCAGCCATTGCGACAATGTGTATTGTTGTATGTATGTGTGTATGTGTGTGTGTTAGCATTCACATGGCTGTAATTTGGTTAAGTGTCACAGATGGAGAGAGGCCACATTGGAGCACTAATTGACTCGCTTTTGCAGATTTAAAGTAGTTTATGGGCCGTGATTGGACTTAAGCTCCTGTGCGACTCACGGTTGCACCTTTAGTTCAGATTTAGACGCTCAGACTTAAACACACGATAGATAGTTTCCAATTACTTTTCTTTACGTGTCTCCAAGTAGAATAAACTATTTTAAAACAACCTAGACACCCAATACCCCCTGTTAGCAATAACGTCATTATAATGTCCCTAATACAATGTCATTCCATAATTCAACATTTTTACAGTTTTTAAATCAAGTCAAGTCAAGTTTATTTCTATAGCGCTTTTCACAACAGACATTGTCTCAAAGCAGCTTTACAGAAATCAACAGTCAAGGTGAATGGTGTGCATTTATACCTGATGAGCAGCCATGGCGAATGTGGCAAGGAAAAACTCCCTTAGATGTTATGAGGAAGAAACCTTGAGAGAAACCAGACTCAAAAGGGGAACCCATCCTCATTTGGGTGACATCAAGAGTTTAAACATAAATCTTTCAACAATACAGAACACTGGAGAGAGAGAGAACTAACATGAGTACAGGAGTATAAGATTATAAGTAAATGTTCTTTCTACAGTCTTTGGTATAAAAGTAGGAGCTACTGAGCTCAACATTTGTGATCATCACAGATTCAGCAATAGCTTCTCCATGCCAGAGCCTTTAAACACTCCAGGAAGTCCAATGTCAAAACTCCACACATGTAGTGGGATCCAGTTGGCACTGGTACGTCTCTAGATGGTACAGGATATTTGCGAGTTCAGCATCTACTTCTTTAAAGTCCATAATCTTCACGTGGTGGGACGTGACAAATGATTGCACTAATTTTGTTTGATGCTATTGTAGGAAAGAAACCCTATTTTGCATGTAGCTGGTGGGTACATTCAGATAGAAACATGTTCTACTGCATCGTCTTTTATGTGAGATAAAGTCTGTGCCTTTTCATGAACGATTGTCAAACAAACTATTGCTGCAAACTTTTTACTTAATTTTTTTATGGAGTATTTCTATAACCACCTCATGTACAGTGGTGTGAAAAAAGTGTTTGCTCTTTCCTCCAAAGTTTTCATTTTTATGTTTCTTTATTGAACCTCTGACCTGTTTTTAGTTGGGTGCATCACGAAATGTGCATTACTCCATTTGAAAAAGTATAAATGTCAAAGTAATGTGAAATCTCTTAATCGGATTTGCCGGTCAAAAACTAATACTACATACTGGTCTTTGACTTCCAATTAATTTTGTTAAATCAAATGTTCACTTTTAGCATTTTATAGTATGTTTGTAGTTATTCTTATTTTTTGCTGTAAGACTTTCAATGTAAAAATGTAATGGTTTGTGAAAGCAACTTACAAATATATTATTTTGTATTATGGAATGTTACGAACCGGGTGTAATTTACTTGATTTTCTAGGCGCTTTAGGATTCATCCCTCTCTATGTATCTATTTTCTCTAGAAAACTTCTCACAGAAGGCCTAAACAAAAATCAAATATAAAACATGTCCATTTCTCTCCATCTGTGTTTTCCATCTCAGGACACCAAGCAGGTTGTTGAGACGTTTAAGTCAGGCTTTGAACCACCAGGCAATGTAGACTTTGAGGATTACAGTGTATCTATGAAGAGAGCCGTGTCTGAGTCCAGCTTCCTGAACGCACGTGGAGAGAGTCGGCGCAGGAGCCGAAGCAAGCTGTGGCCTTTAATTAAGAGGAATAAGGTACATATATTTGAGTTTAATCGGAAAACGTATAAACACATTTCTGTTGTTAACAGAGAATAACGCTGTATTCCTACTTAATGGTAGCTTAATGGCTTAATCTGATATAAAGTTATAAATAGCCTTTTAAATCATTCACTCACACAAAATGTATGAATTAAAATACAAGTACCCTGCTTAAATATTAGTCCAGTAATAGTACTATTAGAAACTGCAGGAAAAGTACTTGTTTGAATGTAATTAAGTTAATTTTAATAAAAAAATGGGTGCCCATTCTTCCATCAGTTTTTTCTTAAAGCTCTTACAGTCGCTTAACTAAATAGCCACCTGAAAAAGGTCTCCATCTGGTGAAGGGAAGTTGTCAAAACACCATAATTCCTCTCACACCCATAGCAATACACATTCATATTTACCAATTCAGCACACAGTTTTATCCAGAATTGCTGAGTCAGATTTATTACAAGCATATAATTGGCTGGAAATTGAATCTCAAATTTCCTTTCTCCTTGTACAGGATTTAGTTTAAATGAACCAAAATGTACAATAATAAAAATTTTTATTATATTGTCTTGCATATTGTAATATATTGTATTCTAATAATTTGTTTGAAAAAGTTGAAATTGATTTAATAAATTCTGGTAAAACTGTAGTAAGCATAGGTGTAGTTTTCTTTAGCAGGGCATACTGCAGTGTTTACTGTCATTGGAAGGTTTATTATTTTTAATAGTATTTATTTATGTATTTAATATTTACATTCTAAAAAAGTCAATCACATTGTAAAATAAGTATTTCAATCCAATTCATTTGTAATTGAGACAAATATTGAAAATATTTGAGAAATATCTCTGATATATTTATTCGATGTACAGTACAGTGAAGAAAGATGATGGCGTTTAACAGAACTGTATTCAGTCTCCATAGTGGACTCTGGCGTGTTTTTTGCCAGTGCTCCTGCTGTCAGCTTGTTGCTCGGTTTCTCTGATGTTTCTTTTTTGGCCTTATGTCTCCATCTCTCTCCTTCTGTGTTTCTCCACTCCTCCATCTGTGACCATGGCTCCATCGCTTTGTCACATGCAGCTTATGTCGTTGTTAGCGTCACCTCGTCAGCCCCCTCCTCCTCCCCCCACTTCACCCTCTCCAGAAGGCCTGGCCAACGGGCCGCACTCGCCTCCTCACAGCAAGGAGCCTCTCGGACAGCGCCTCAATGACTTCATGAGCTCGAAACACAAGATGCAGTGCCTGAGAAGCCTCAAGCGTGGGGTAAGGACCTGAGGGAACCCTCTTTTTGTGTCAAACATGGGGTATAATACATTGAGAAGGAACCATGCCTGTAAACAGATATAAATTCACTGGTCACTTTAATAAGAACCTCTTATTCCTTATTATTACTCTTGCATTAAGCTTTAGTCAGAGTACACATTAAAATGTGATCTCACTGTCTTTGACCGAGCCACAGTCATCAGTGCCAGAGGTCTTTTACAAAGAATGGTGCGGAAAACAAAAAACAAAAAAACATTTAGAGCCTAATCAGCAGTTTTGCTCACAGAGAAACTCTGTTGTCGTCAGAGGAACAGAGGAGAATGGACAGACTGGTTCAACCTGACAGGAAGTCTATGGTACATAAAATAACCACTCTTTACAACCATGGTGAAGAGAAAAGCATCTCAGAATGTACTATAAATTAAATTTTAACTACATTTTTAACTGTTCAGCTCTCTGAATCTGCATGATTTTATGCATCGCACTGTTGCCACATGATAATTGGATGAATGTGTTAGTATATAGTTATATTTATTAAAATGGACAGTGAGTGTATGATAAGAAAAATAAGATGGAATCCAGTAAATTGAGTAGAATAGACTACTAAAGATTATAAGGTTCCCTGGTGGTCTAGTGTTTAGGATGCGGCGCTCTCACCATTGCGGCCCGGGTTCGATTCTCGGTCAAGGAACCAATCCCAGCCATTAGGGTTGCACAAGCCAGTGCACTCTTAGTGCCGGTCCCAAGCCCCGATAAATGGGGAGGGTTGCGTTAGGAAGGGCATCCAGCAAAAAAACGTGCCAAATCAAACATGGGGATCATGAATACGGATGATCCGCTGTGGCGACCCCTAATGGGAGAAGCCGAGAGAAAGTTTTAGACTACTAAAGATTATGCAGTGTCCTCTTGCCAATATGTTTCTGACATGCAGGACGAGCAAAATGTTTTATTTCAGACTGGGCAAATCATTAGGTTCAGGAAAATTCTGTGTACGAGCTAGTAGTTTTCATTCTTAGTTTGCTGATGCAGGTAAGCTCAGTAGGCTTGTTTAACATCCAGAGACAGAAAAAACACCTTAGTCCTTTAAAAATGTGCTTCACAGTGGTGCGACACACATCAATGATGTAACTTTAGCATAGTCCACTCATTTAAAATCCCACCAGCTGCTTCACTACACACAGCAGCTTTCACTAGTCAGATTAATTAGTGTGCACAGATGACACTTTCCGAAAATAAACTGAGGCGTAAAGCTGCCATATTAGTCTCAAAAGTTAGCCACCAATCCATAAAGACATTACTGAGATTAAAGAGAAAACGCCACAGATCATAACCAAAGCTCGGCCAGTGGATTTCAGACTTTTTGAAACAGGTTATGCTAGACAATCTAGCTACCATTTTTACACTAGATGTGCACTTTGCCAGGCAATAACATATTGGACAGGGCAAGCGTTACTTTCTTGTTTTTTAAATAAAATTGCACTGCTATTATATACGTTTTAACTCCCAATCAAAGCTATAGTGGTTATTATTTTGTTATTATAGTCAAACTGAATTAACAGGCTTAAAGGTCAGTGATATAAAATGTATACATGTTACTAATGTGTAGTTCTAATATACCAAGAAAATGTTTCATTGTGATATATACTGTATATTAGATAATTATACACTATATGCACAAAGGTTTGTGGACACTTGACCATAATATTTGGCATTTAAACATCACATTAGAATTAATACCCATTTGCTGTCATAAAGACCTCCACTCTTCTGGGAATCTGAAACTAGATTTTGAAGTGTGTTTGTGGAGATTATTTGCTCATTTAGATACAAGAGTATTAGTCAGGTACTAATGTAGGTGAGGTAAAGAGACCTGGGGTACAGTCAGCATTGTAATTCATCCCAAAGGTGTTTAGTAGGGGTGATCTTCTCAAGATCTTCTTCCACTCCAACCCATGAAAACCGTATGTTCATAGTGCTGTCTTTGTGCACAGGGGCAATGTCATGTGGGCTCAGGTTTGTGTTTTATAGTTCAAGTAAACAAAGCTTTAATGCTTTCACATCCAAAGACATCCTATAGAATTGTGTGCATCCAACATTGTGAAGAACCACATATGACTATAAAGAACCACATGTGGCTAAAAAAAGTGAAAAAATAGAGGCTATTGGTATCTGGATTTAAAGATGAAGACTATAAATGATGCTACATAGTTGCTGAATTTATCCTTATATTTAAATACTTACATTTTAGTCATAAAAATTTATGTTGTATCATAAGTTTGAATTGATTTAAGTTTTTCCTCTGTGTTTCGTTTGCATTCCTTTGCACGCAGCTCTCCCTGAAGTTGGTAAGTGTAAGTGTCTACCTTCACCAGTGTTAATATTCTTGAGGGTCATTCTATGAAACAATACAGTAATTTTATGTGCATTATTGCATGTCTTGCACATGTAGTTCTCACAGGAATAGGGTCAGAGGAGAGGTTTTAAAAAAGGCAGCTTTAGAAAACTAGATCTAGTTGATTAACTCTTTGCCATTCACCTTTAAACACAATTGATTAGAAATAAGTAATGATTTAAAAATAAGCATGTTGTTTGGGCTTTAACTGAAGTTTAAAGTATATCCAGTAGGTGGCAATGTTGTATTTTATTCTCCTTATGCCTGTATATTTTGGGCTGTTCCAGAGGAAAGAAAACAGTCACTTATAAACATTGTTCCTACTGTGAGATTGATTCAATATTGTGCTATTGACTAGCCAAAAAAATGCAACATAACTTGAATTATGCCTACAATTTAATAGGTATTATCATCGTACAGTCTACACACATAAATACCCAAATTTATAAAATCCATTATTATATATATATATATATATATATATATATATATATATATATATATATATATACATATAAATTCTTACATTAAAAAAGTATAGTATAGTAATAATACCAAATAAAAATGTGCTGAGAAGTAGTAGCAAAAACTAAACTGCTAGGTAAAGGCTCCTCAATTTAGCTGTTTTTTTTTTTTGTTTGGTTTTTTTTCTTGCCAATTGTAGAGATTTGTATTGATAGACATTGTCCCCAGAATGTCTTTGCGACTTGATAAAAACTTTTCCATGGCCCGGCGTCACAACCTATTGATTGGGGACCTCTTCATTAGGCTACAGGTTTTGTGGCTTAAAAAAGACAAATAGCAAACAGACCATCTAGCGTACAAATACTAGAGTATTCAGATTCTGTAGGCCGTCTTTAGTTTCTGCACTTTGTGTGATGTGTGTGTGTGTGTGTGTGTGTGTGTGTGTGTGTGTGTGTGTGTGTGTGTGTGTGTGTGTGTGTGTGTGTGTGTTTTTAGGGAACCATCCAGGAGGACTACAGTCATTTACCCCCTGAACAAAGGCGAAAAAAACTGCAGGCCAAGCTTAATGACATCAGCAAAGACATCCAGAAAGAAATGGATCAGAGGTATCTTTCTGTACAGAAGCACACACACACACACACACACACACACACACACACACACACACACATACACACACTCTCAACTTTCACACATTTTCCACAACTTCATGGCAGTGTTAATCTCCAAATTGTAGTTTTGTAACCATTACTGAAAGTTCAATATCTACTCTAGAATGATGTTTTTCCTGCACCAGTGCCACATCACGTTTTTCTTCTCACTGATTTCAGGGATGCACTAAATAAAATGAAGGAAGTGTACATCAAGAACCCTCACATGGGCGACCCCAACAGCGTGGACCCGCGATTAGAAGAGGTGCGGCAGAGCATTGAGAAACTCCAGCTCGAGGCTCACAAATATGAGGTGAATCTCATAGCATTTCATATCTATCTATCTATCTATCTATCTATCTATCTATCTATCTATCTATCTATCTATCTATCTATCTATCTATCTATCTATCTATCTATCTATCTATCTATCTACAGTGAGGAAAATAAGTATTTGAACACCCTGCTATTTTGCAAGTTCTCCCATTTAGAAATCATGGAGGGGTCTAAAATTGTCATCGTAGGTGCATGTCCACTGTGAGAGACATAATCTAAAAAGAAAAATCCAGAAATCACAATATATGATTTTTTAAATATTTATTTGTATGATACAGCTGCAAATAAGTATTTGAACACCTGAAAAAGTCAATGTTAATATTTGGTACCTTTGTTTGCAATTACAGAGGTCAAACGTTTCCTGTAGTTTTTCACCAGGTTTGCACACACTGCAGGAGGGATTTTGGCCCACTCCTCCACACAGATCTTCTCTAGATCAGTCAGGTTTCTGGCCTGTCACTAAGAAACACGGAGTTTGAGCTCCCTCCAAAGATTCTCTATTGGGTTTAGGTCTGGAGACTGGCTAGACCACGCCAGAACCTTGATATGCTTCTTACAGAGCCACTCCTTGGTTATCCTGGCTGTGTGCTTCAGGTCATTGTCATGTTGGAAGACCCAGCCTCGACCCATCTTCAATGCTCTAAATGAGGGAAGGAGGTTGTTCCCCAAAATCTCGCAATACATGGCCCCGGTCATCCTCTCCTTAATACAGTGCAGTCGCCCTGTCCCATGTGCAGAAAAACACCCCCAAAGCATGATGCTACCACCCCCATGCTTCACAGTAGGGATGGTGTTCTTGGGATGGTACTCATCATTCTGCTTCCTCCAAACACGTTTAGTGGAATTATGACCCAAAAGTTCTATTTTGGTCTTATCTGACCACATGACTTTCTCCCATGACTCCTCTGGATCATCCAAATGGTCATTGGCAAACTTAAGACGTGCCTGGACATGTGCTGGTTTAAGCATGACGTGCCATGCATGATTTCAAACCATGACGTCTTGGTGTAATACCAACAGTAACCTTGGAAACGGTGGTCCCAGCTCTTTTCAGGTCATTGACCAGCTCCTCCCGTGTAGTTCTGGGCTGATTTCTCACTTTCCTTAGGATCATTGAGACCCCCACGAGGTGAGATCTTGCATGGAGCCAGAGTCCGAGGGAGATTGACAGTCATGTTTAGCTTCTTCCATTTTCTAATGATTGCTCCAACAGTGGACCTTTTTTCACCAAGCTGCTTGGCAATTTCCCCGTAGCCCTTTCCAGCCTTGTGGAGGTGTACAATTTTGTCTCTAGTGTCTTTGGACAGCTCTTTGGTCTTGGCCATGTTAGTAGTTGGATTCTTACTGATTGTAAGGGGTGGACAGGTATCTTTATGCAGCTAATGACCTCAAACAGGTGCATCTAATTTAGGATAATAAATGTAGTGGAGGTGGACATTTTAAAGGCAGACTAACAGGTCTTTGAGGGTCAGAATTCTAGCTGATAGACAGGTGTTCAAATACTTATTTGCAGCTGTATCATGCAAATAAATAGTTAAAAATTATATATTGTGATTTCTGGATTTTTTTTTTTTAGATTATGTCTCTCACAGTGGACATGCACCTACGATGACAATTTCAGACCCCTCCATGATTCCTAAGTGGGAGAACTTGCAAAATAGCAGGGTGTTCAAATACTTATTTTCCTCACTGTATCTATCTTTCCTGGTGTGAAAAAGTGTCCTGATTTCTTATTTTTTGCATGTTTGTAAACCTTCAATGTTTCAGATCATCAAACTAATTTTAATATTAGTAAAAGATAACACAAGTGAACACAACATGCAGTTTTTAAATGAAGTTTTTATTTTTGAGGGGAAACAAAATCCAAAACTACGTGACCCAAGAACCCGGAAAAACTGTCGGTATGGATTTTGGCAGATAACATTTTCAAAATATTTATCAGGCATTGTTCATTGGGCCGTACCAAATGTGGAGGCGAGCCATAGTTCAGGGACCCCTGCTTTAGGATGTAGTATTATATAGAAGAACACTGATTATTTTTCTAATTATATCATGTTTTATACTTTACATTTTCCAGTTACATGTCTCATGGTTATGCTCCGTTATTGTACTCAAAGTAACGGTTGAATGAAGTCCATGTTCTTCGTGTCTCCTCATAGACCTGGCTAACAGACGTGGAGAGGAAGCTGCTGGAGAAAGACAGCACTCTGCGGAGACAAAGTGCCCTTTATGATCCACAGAGCAACACGGGAAACGTAGCTAACAGCTGTGCCCAGAACAGAGAGAGGTACTCCTGAAGCACACCCATGCACACATAAACACATACACACCCTGTCTGCCAGCCTGCCTATTTCCCCTGTAGTATTCTGCCACCTCGCCCTTATTAACGTTGTATTCATTTGGACTGTTGTATGTATTACATGTCTTCTGTGCACAGTCCGGACGGCAGCTATACGGAAGACCCCAGCACGGAGACGGTGCAGTTCAAATCGCGCAGTACAGAGTTTGATGACGAGTTTGACGACGAAGAACCTTTACCCACCATAGGAACGTGCAAGGCTCTCTACCCTTTCGAAGGTAGTGGCAGAAATGCCTTAAAGGATGGAGAGCATATTTTGATCACCTTTGGCAGTTTAATAAAGAATCTCTCAGCCCATGCACACCAATTCGGTACATGTAGCTCCACCCACTTATACAATTGTCTCTAAGCACAATTTATGTATTTTTTTATCTAAAAGGTGCACAGTAGGGTTCACTGCGATCAGTATGTTATTTGTACTATATGAACATTTCTGTGTATATTTCTAAAGCATGTTTTCTACCTCATCCCTTCACTCACTTTAGGTCAGAACGAGGGCACGATCCCAATGGCTGAAGGCGAGATGCTGTACGTGATCGAAGAGGACAAAGGTGATGGCTGGACTCGCGTGCGCAGGAACGAGGACGAGGAAGGATACGTGCCCACGTCCTACATCAAGCTCTGCTTCGATGCCAACTCCAAAGGTGCCATGACCTACATTTAACCCTCAGAGATAAAACAACATGCGTAGACATCAGCGCCTTCCTCTGACTATCCCTGTCCTCTGGCTTTTTTTATAGGCCAGGAGGGCGGTGTGTAATAATGTTCAATTTAGACTATTTCTGCTTTCTATTAAATTTTTTTTCCTTGCATATGAGTATGTGAGAGAGAGAGCCGGACGGACTACGTGCTATGTGATAAACCACATCCATCCTATAGGCATGGACGTGGATCGAACTCTGAAATGTGCAACATATCATACGAGACTATTTATGCCGGTATTTCTAGGCGTCTTTATTTTGCGTCTCTCTCTCTCTCTCTCTTTCTCTCTCTCTCTCTCTCTCTCTCTCTCTCTCTCTCTCTCTCTCTCTCTCTCTCTCTCTCTCTCTCTCTCACTATCTCTCTGTCCTTCAGTGTGAATGGGAGGAAGAAAAAATACTTTTGTGCCCATTAGGATGAGAAGGCAATAGAGCCGCCTTTGAGGTGCGCTAGTAGAAAACGCTGCTTAATCTACATTTCATATCATAACTTTGGGTATCGTGGTTGTTTTTTGTATTTAAAAAGAAATCCATGTGGTTTTTTTTATGTCTATGGCTGAGCCACAGGTAAAAAGAAATTTTTTTTTGAGCTTAATGTGAATTCTTTCAATTTGGTAAAGAGATTGACTGTCAGCAATAAAGGTGTTGTGAGGCTTCAGTCAAATCAGATTGTATTTAAAAAAGAATCGATTTTTATGACAGTTTCTGTACTTTACTGTTAAATTCCTAAATGATATATCACTGTCAATTCTTTATGAGCGAGCATGAAAGAACAAAATGTCTAGTCTAATGTTTACTCAGGTACTTATTTCTTTGTATTTGTTTAACTAATACATTTTTCGCCAAGCATACGGATTTAACTAAATGTGTATAATCCAAAAAAAAACTAAAAAATGATGCTACATTAACCTTATCCTGCATGCTCATAACAAATTTCGCTCAAAATAGCTTTACATTTTTCCATTATCTCTGATTCGAGACAGCAGCTAACCTGAGCTAGTGTAGTTAAAGAGCTTTAAGAAAAAAATATGCCGTTTTATGATGTGCTGAGAGAATCAAAGGGTCATTTTCTTGACATTTTGCATGCGGTACCTCTCACTGGTAGAGCAGGCCAGTCGAAGACGTTTCCATGAAGATTTAAATGAGGCAAAGACAAAAAAAAGCACATTTTGTAATTTATGATGATCATATCGATGTGACTGCAGCTGCTTCTGCATGCTTTTGAACACATACAGGCTTTCTGTCGCTGTAATATTAAAGCTTGTTTATGTTTTTTTTCTTTGAAGCAATATTAGCTGTAAATTCTGCCTCACAGCTTTATAGACTGATACAGCAGGAAATATTAACAAACTTTTATTTTGATTGACATGCGCGCGAGAATGAATGTAAAAACGGTAACGGCGTATCGTCATGGGTTAGTCTTGTATTTTTGGATTCAGAGTATTCGCAACCAGGTATCGTGCGTATTGTCCAGATATCTTCACGCAGACTGAGACCTTCCAACAAAGTCGCATAGTGAAACAATGGTTGTATTAGCAATAAATTGCGCCGTCATAGAAGCTGGCTTTTTCCTCAATGGGTTCTCCTGGGGTCAGCATGGAACCCGGGAGGTTTTACAGAACCACACAAGATTACTCACAAGTCAGTATTACCTACTGTAGAATCCTATGAAATAGGAACAGGATGGAATAAAAAATGTTTCGACACATGTTATTATCAAATAAGCTGTAAAAGTCAAATTGCCTGCTTGTGGCCAAAACAGAAAAATCAAGTCAAAAGAAATGACGGTATTCTTATGCCACATATCTAACATCTTGTGTGGTTTTTGTTTGTTTGTTTGTTTTTCTTTGCTTTTTTCTTTATTTTTGTTCTTTTCTTTGCAGATCCCTAAAAGCGTTTGGCTGGCACAGGAGTGGCAGGGCAAGTGTCCGTGCGTGAAACATCGTCCTCTTTAATGCGTAGTCAGAGAGATGCTGAGTGGTGTGAGGTCGTCTGACAGGCCGATCCAATCTTAACACAAACTCTGAAGCTCCTCGTCTTCGGGCCAGAGGCAAAAAAGAAAAAAAAACTGCTCGGAATAGTGTCTGAGATCTTTTGGTTTCTTTGTTTTTTAAATATTTTTAAAAATTTCTTCTTTTTTTTTATATAAATCGTGTGCTAATAATTTGCAGAGCTTGCTTCTCGTGTGAGCCTGGACCTCTCAGCCTTGTGTAGTAGCTGCTTGCTGAATGAGAGTCAATAGGTCTAAAGTCTGGTACTCAGAATCAGAGACAGGACAGTGACGTGCTCCTGGTCAAGCCGGTCAGCATTGTCATGATCCATTAGCTGCTGTCTTCCTCTGGCCTACCGAAGGTTCTTGAGGATATAAATAAAATAAAATGAAAATTGAAAGGTATTAAACATGTTAGGGTGGGGTTGGGGGGTGGGGGCTGTTATTTTTGAAAAGGTGTATCATGGTGTGTTTTTTTTTTTTTATTAAAACTCGTGAGTGAAGTGGTTGAAGCGGGCAGCTTTAGAGTTGCAGACCTTCAGTCGGTCACTCTTTCCTCACAGCGATGAAAGCAGTGCCCCCTCACTCATTCATTCACATGTTCCCCCATTTGTTCTCACTCACTCACTCATGAACACTTTCTTCCCTGTAATGTGTCTATACTCCATATCTTTCTTTTACTTTTTTTTCTTTCACACACTTTCTTTCATATAATCCCCCCCCCTCTCTCCCTTTCTCTCGCATACTAATAGCACTTTTACACCAGACACTGTGGCACAGTATCCTATTTGCCAATCCAAATCCTGATCTACGGGTTGAGTCTATTTTGTGGAGTTTTTTGAAGGTTGTGTGTATAAAAAGGAGAGCACTTTGTTAATACTGGTCCGTAGCAATTGCTGTGAGGGACGGCATCAAAGCCGAGGGTGCCAGTATTGAATTTCCTTTAAAAAAAAAGTGTGCCAATTTTTTTTTTTTTTACATTAAAATGCAACAACAACAAAAAAAGTAAAAAGGAATAAACAAATCATAATAATCTCTTATGAATTGAGTCAGACACACTGCGCACATACAGTAGCGAGTGAATAATCCAATGCTTGTTATAGGAAGATATTTAAAAGCCTCAAATGTGATTGTTTCCATTTATAGTAATCACAAACTATAGTCAGGTTTTATTTCTCTCTCTCCTTCACAATTTTCTCCATTTTTATATAATGTATATAATAAGAAAAAAAGATCTGGTGAACCCAGAAAACCCAAACACTGCTAAATGCAAAGACTTCTTACTGTTACACTTTACAGACTACTCTGACTGTTACAAAGCACTGAAGACGCCATTAATTCCATTCCATAAATGTCTCCTTGCAGGACGCTTCACCATCGCAGTTGCACATATAAAGCTGTTCATTATTAGATTTTTCTAGAAAGTCCACCCCATGTAATTGAGTTATTTACTATAGACACAACAAACGAATATAATATAAATAAAGTTGCTATTCTAAAAAAAATAGCAACTCCACACCTTGTGGCCAATCAGAACCGAGAATTCACTTGACAAAATTTGGAATCAGTAATCTGTAATCGGACCCCACTGTCTGGTGAAAAAGTGCTAATATTCTTTGTAGTTTCCTGTCTCTTTCTTCTTGTCTTCCTCTTCCTGTCTCTTAGTTTTCTTCAGGTTTGCATCTCTTTTTTTTTTTCTCCATTCATCTCTCTCATTGTTGTTTTTTTTTCTATCTTTCCTTCCTTCCTCTCTCTCTCTCCCCCCCTTTCTCTTTCTCTCTGTGGGCTCAGTGGCCTTGGCCATAGCTGTGTGTCGTGTAGCTGTAGTGGTGTGTTCACTCGATGTTGATGATATTCTCCAGCTGGTGCTGTGTTTCTGCGCATGCATGCTTGCCCCGTCTCTTTGTCTGTGCCAGTGTTAGGGGTCCAGCAAGTTTTTGCCTTCACTTCCTGATGGGTGAACTTGCTTCTTCAGTTGTGTTCGTGCCTGTGGTTTTACTTTCTTTCTTTTAAAAAACAAAGGTTTTCATTCTTTCGCAACTCGTGCATGGCCACTTGCTTCATGCTCCCTAAGTTATTTTATGTATTTATTTGTTTATAGAATTTTTTTAATGAAAATCAAGATGCTTCTTTCTGATCGAACTTTCATTTTCAGTAATTTGAGTTCATGTTCAAAACAAACAGTTACCTCATTTTGGATGGATTTTGGGCTGCAGTTCGAATCAGCTCTGAATGACTAACATTGTGGTTTATCTCTGTTTATATAGAAAGAGTATCGCAGTGCTGAGCTGCTTGCGTGTGTGCGTGCGTGTGTGTGTGTATGCGTGTGTATGTGTGTGAGTGTGTGTGAGTGCGCTCATACCGTGAGCACGTGTGTGTGCGTGCGCATTATCTGTATTGTGCTTTGGATTTCTCTGACTCTTCCCTCCACCTCAAGACTTTCTCATAAACACCAAACTGCCAAGATATCACCGGCTTGTAACGTCAGTGTTGATCTCAGCTGCTCCCTGTTTATTAGTAATAATAGAGCTTAATTCTAATCCAATTTTCAAAACAGAACCATTGTAAAATGCATCACCTTTTTATGTGCAAATTAATCGAATTAAAGGCCATTGTGAATTACGCTGCTGTGTGTCAACATTGAGTGTCGTATAAATCTGAATTATTTTTACTATTAATAAATGATTCTGTTTTATAAATATTTAAAACGATCTTCCATGTTTTTAGATATATACTGTATTTTTTTTTCTTGAATCAAATCATCAATAAGTGCTCAAAGATACAATGCTTTGATAGGAGAATCCTGATTTGACTACCAATCTCACAGAGGTTTTATAAAACAAGGATCATGCCATTTTTGTTAAATAGGTGTATTCAATGTCTACATACAAAACTTAAATAAAGCCTATTAAGATAATGTTCCAAATACAAATGTGAATAGAAAAAACTTTTAATAAATTATCCTGAATAAATCCAACCACCCCAGATTTAAGTTTCACTTTCCATGATCTGTGACCGACAAAGGAGCATCTTGGTTGCAGGGATTTAAATATTCAACAATATTTAACAATATCTGGGAGATTCACACACACACTCACACAATTCGTGTTGAGGACACCCTCTAATAAATACATTAATTCAGCCAGTAGATGGCGACACAGGGTAGCCGAAGGTACACACATCAATTCTCAAGCTGCATGAAATATTGTTGACAATATTGTTGTCCTGTGGGAGTCCCTAGGATTGGTCAGTCTTGAAGTTGGAGTGAGCAGAATGGGTCAAAATGTATGCAGGACAAGCCTTTGTAGCGAATTTGTTAGCACTAATTATAGGGGATAGTACTGATAGCATAGTGGTTAAGGCACTGGATTACTGTATGAAAGGTCTGGGTTCAAGCCTTAGTACCACCAAGCTGCCACTCTTGGGCCCTTGAGGATGGCCTTCAATTCTCTGTGCTCCATGGGTTCTGTATCATGGCTAACCCTGCACTCTGACCCCAGCTTCCAACCTTTGCTGGGATATGTGAAGAAAGAATTTAATTGTGCTGTAAAGTACATGTGATGAATAAAAAAAAACACCTTTTTTTTAAACAGTTTTGTGGGATTGGGAAAAATTGGTAAATTTTTATGCGGGATTAGGTGGTCAAACATTTTTTGTGGGAAATGATGGGATTAGTCATAATATTCAGGGTGTTTATAGGATCGGTAATTTATTTTTGCAGGAGCAAATTATTTTTTAGGCATGATTTTTTTAATTCTTTTTTTTTTCTTTTTTTTTTTAGGAGGAATGAAAAGAACTGGGCAGACATTTTGCAGGGGTGGCAGTTTTTTATGGGAGTGGGCAAGAGCAAGTCAGATTGGTTCCTTTTTTCTTTCCAGGAGCAAATGGGATTGGTTTTTTTTTCTTTGTAGGAGTGGGATTAAAAAAAATATGTTCCTGTGAAAACCTCTGGTTTGCGCTCAAAAGCATTTTAATCTTTTAATTCAATTCGAAAACTCATTCAAGGGGTTTTGCCTTTCAGAACAATATAGAACCGAACTTTGATTAAAAGTCTGATGTGATATTACAATGCACTGGTTGGTAAATAATGCTTGGGATTTTAAATATAAAATTGTAATTGTAAATACCAATTAAAGTTTTAGTGTAATTTGCCTACACATACAAAAGCACACACCACCAAACACTGTGTCCTGCTGTGTGTGTGAGAGACATGCATGGTTTTGCAGATGAATGTTTTCCTCCTGCAGGGCCCCACAATTGAATTGGGGGTTTAGAGGGATGTAATTAGTTCAACAGGTGAAGACTGGGAAGGGCAGATAAAGAGGAGAAATTCTTACATCATTTCCTGTATTTGTCTTGGGCTTTATTTTCTAACTGTGGAATGCAATGCTTCTCAGATGCTGAGGAATTCAAAACAAGTCGATCAACTTTGAATAGCTTTGTTTCTTTATATACTTCTTTTTTTTTTTTCTTTTTTTTTTTTAAAGATATGTTTTGCAACCCCACCCAAATATCACAAGACTTTTGTATCCCTCCCTAACCCCCCTACGTTCTCAAAGGATTCATTTCCTGCCTAATTGTGGGAGTTTCTGTTCATCAAGCCAGGAAACGCTGAACCTAGAAATGTTTTTAGCAGTATGTTTATAATAAGAAATAGTTTTTTTATTTAAAATACTTTTATTGTAATACTTAGGAATCCTGTATGTATTTAAATAAATATGGTAGACACTGATGTACTGGTATATGCTGATGTTAAACTCAGTGCAGCTGCAGATTATTTAAGTTTTGTACAGTTAAACAGAAAATTTGCTTTTTCACCGTAACAGGGATACTTTTGTATATAATGTTTAAATTGCACTTTGTTCCGATGAATATTTCTACTAAATGAACGAGCTTTTCCCTACTTCAACCGTCATAATTTTGTACCCATAAAAGTCAGTATTAAACAGCATTGAATGTAAGGGGCTGTTTTGTAACTAGTAAGGAATGGTGGCAGCTCATGGAGGCTGCATCATGCATGTCTGAGCTGAAATCATGTGCTTGCCAGACTCACTCATTACAGCTTGCCCTGAAGAGGTCAGGAAGTGTTTCTGCAAGATAATAATCAACCCAAATCATTACCATTTTAATCATGCAAAAAGCGTAAGAGGTTGCTCGACGTTTTTTTTTTTTTTTTACATGACTTTAAGGTTGCCTAACTTGCCATCTCTTATAGCATTGTTCTAACAAAAAAGGTTTAGCATGCAGTGTGAAATCAGGTCTTCCTCGAGGCAAGGATTGAGTCAGGATGGGTTTGCACACATGCCTGGTGCTGATTAATGAATTTGATCAGGTAATCCTTCTGCGGTAAACAAATGTCAATATCTGTGAGCAGGAGAGTCACTTTCCTGGAACCATGGCATTGTGAAATTCTGACATTTCTCACTTGAGCTCAACTCCTCCCACTGTGTTAAAGTCACACTGATACTCACACACTGGTTTACTCTCTTTGAAGAGATGATTTAACATTTCCCAAAGAGCTCATCACATCACAGCCTGCATGTTTACATGAAACTGTTTTTCCAATGAACCAAAATTAATTTTACTCTCAATCAAAAAAAGGAGAACAAAAGCAATGTGCTGGCTGGCCTTAGCAAGAAACTGTGATTTTTCTCAGGCCTTTGCGAGTTTGGCACTGCTTAGCCTTTCTAAAAATCTGTCAGTCAGAGCTGACGCAGATCCGCTTCCTGACACGGTAAGATTTGTATTGTTCGCTCTGTGCGCTCTCCTCTATCTCCATCCACCAGCCACTTCCTGCTTCCTCTTGCACAGGAAATGCTGTGTTGCTTTCCTCCACTCCTTGTGCACCACTCTGGACATAAATTTAACTTTCCTGCTCTGTTATTCTAAAAAGCCACATTTCTTCCACATTAGATGATGGCTGGTTTAAGCGTAGTTTGTTATGGAAACTAGCACTTAAGATCACTGTTTTTAGTCGCCATATTGTCATGAGCAGCATTTGCTCTGGCAGCTTTATGATGCATGGAGCGTTTATGTTTTAATGCTCTTTTACTAATTACATACTAAACTTGTTTGACAAAAAAAGAATTGCAGTTTCAGTAGTGTCTGTCTCTCATTTCTTATACAAAAACTCTGATATTTTTTATAATAATAAAAAATATAAACCTGATATGCTTTATTTCTGTGTTTCCTGCCTAATCGTTTATTTGATCTGGAAATTCCTATAAATAGTCATTTATATGAGGTCCACAGCTGCGTCTCTGAAGGAACTTGAGTCACTTTATCTTCTTTTGATTTTCATAATGTATGTGCACTTATCTGATGGTTCTTCGGATGCCCACATTTTATTCATTAATTCTTGAGTAAACGCTTTATTCTTATCAGGGTCATGAAAAATGTGAAGTCTATCCTTGGAACACTGGGGATGTGGACACTTTCTAGAAGCAGTTTATCAATAAGATTTTATGGGGTCAAAGAACCCAGAGAACCTGGAGGAAACCCTCACAGGCAGAACATGAATGCAAATTTTACACTAAATCCAGGACACAACTAGGGACTTTGGAGCTACCAATACATACAGTATATTGTACAATCTAAAGAGCTAAATCTAGTTTCTACAGATGTCCTTTGTTGGCTTCACTCCACCTCATCCTTCACTGGAAGGAACCACTAGAGGACCAGATGGTATTTGGGTGGTAGACAATTCTCATATCAACAGTGAGAGTGAAAAGGCAATGATAAGGTCATGTGTGTGTGTGTGTGTGTGTGTGTGTGTGTGGGTGGGTGGGTGGGTGGGGTTGTGTTGTGTTGTGTTGTGTTGTGTTGAGCATAAGCTCCTCAACCAAATATCTCTAGTCTAATAAGGAGGTGGAATAAAAAGGTATATAAAGAAAATCCTGGTATGGGTTTTGTGTCTGTTACACTCATATCACTGCCACATCCACCCTATCAACTCAGGGTCAGTAAAGATGAGAATGATCGTTCATGATATAATATTTAGTCAGTGGTGGGCTAATCAATTACGAAAATTACTCACAAAATGCCTCTACGTGCATGTGCACCTGATGAAGAGTAAATGTCTTCACATCCACTTACCAGGCATAACATTATGACATTATAACATTATGACTGGTGAAGTGAATATCACTGATTATCTTTTCATCATGGCACCTGTTAGTGGGTGGTACTGTATATATTAGGCAGCAAGTGAACATTTTGTCCTCAAAGTTAATGTGTAATAACCAGGAAAAATGCAAGCGTAAGAATTTAAGTGAGTTTGAGAAATTGAGATGTCTAGACGACTGGGTCAAAGCATCTCCAAAACTGCAGCTCTTGTGGGATGTTCCTGGTCTGCAATGGCCAGTATCTATCAAAAGTGGTCCAAGGAAGGAACAGTGGTGAACTGGCGGCAGGGTCATGAGTGGCCGAAGCTTATTGATGCATGTGGAGAGTGAAGGCTGACCCGTGTGGTCAGATCCAACAGACGAGCTCCTGTAGTTCAAATTGCTGAAGAAGGTAATGCTGTTAATGCCTGATGCTTCAGAGCTGTTTTGACAGCAAAAGGGGGACCAACACAATATTAGGCAGGTGGTCATAATGTCATGCCTGTTTAGTGTAAATATGTATGCTTCGAAGCAGTGATTTTGAAAAGCTAAAATAAATAATACTATGTGCCATATTTGAAAAGCTTCCTCACTGTGGCTTTGAAAATGATTTTGTATTGTGTGTCAGTTCATAAATGCACTGTGATTCGTATCTGTTTGAGATCAAACTAGTCACAACGCTGCTGATTTTCTATAACAGCAGCTTTAGTTTTAGTTTTTATTCAGATCACAGGTTAAAGCTATTGTTTTGGCTTTAATGTTTCTAATCTAATTGTTTTATAGTATTATTTCATTAACAGGGACTTGGTGGAGTGAAAAGCTTGATAAAAAAAAATTCCTAGCATGGCTTTTGTGTCTGGTATACTTATGATTTGGTGTTAATTTGTGTTATATAATAAAAATAGACAGTTTAATCACTGATATGACAAAGTTCACTATAAGCAGTTATTTATTAAACAGTTATGAAAGGAGTCTCCAGTGTCAGTACATTTTCCATGACAAAATTCAATGTTTTTCTTGTCCTTTGTCGGGGAGAAAATGACTGTTTATAGCTAATAAAAAAATACTTAAGTAAGAACAGGAGTTACACTATATTTCCAAAAGTATTGAATCACTTGGTCAGAGATATGGTATATTGCATTCCCCATTTAGTCCCAATATGCTCGTATAATTCCCTCCACTCTTCTGGGAAGATGTTCCACTAGATTCTGGAGTGTGCTTATGGATATTTTTGTTCATCAGCCACAAGGGTATTACGAAAGTCAGGTACTGATGTAGGTGAGGAGACCTGGAGTGCAGTCAGTGTTCCAATTCATCCCAAAGGTGTTCAGTATGGATGAGATCAGAGCTCTATAGCAGGCTACTCAAGATCTTCCTCTCCAAAGCATGTAAAGCAGATCTTCAAGGAGCTCACTTTGTGCACAGGGGCATTGCCATGCTGGAACAGGTTTGGGTTTCCAAGTTTAAGTGAATGCAAAATTGTATTATGGTGCATCTAAAGACGTCCTGTGAAATTGAGTGTCTCCAGCTTTGGGGTAACAGTTTGGAAAAGAACCACATATAACAGGAAAGGTCAGGTGACCCAATACTTTTGGAAATATCTTATTTCACGGATGTTTCATGACATGAAATGTATCTAGGAATGAAATGCAAATGCATGACTTGTTTGTCTTCAGTCATTAGAAAATATATTTACATAAATTGAAATAAAACACAGCTCGAGATGGAAATTAATTGTGTTGTCCTTGTAGAAAACATCCAGGTGGTAACAATTGTGTTGCTTCATGCCAGACCACATCACACCAACCATATAACCATACTGACATTTTATTCCTTACAGGTGATTACTTTAGCTGTGAAATAGTGCACTTGATGAGAAATGTGAAAAAAACATTAAAAAAGGGATCCATTAGTAAAAATCTAATCAAATTCTTAGAAATCTTCCTCTAATTTGAGAAGGCTTCTAAACACACTGAGTGTGCGGATTAAAAACTGTGTGTGAGGTGCTTCAGGCAGGATGGAGCCTGTTCTCCACAGCGGTTTTATCAGTCCCAAACACACACAGGAATTCCGGTTTGGGAATGACCGTCCGATTCCCAGCTTTCACAGGAAGGCAAATAAAAAGCAGCTCATCGTTGGGAAAGGCGTCTCATTTTCCTGCAGTGCGGCTCCAGGCTCAGAGCTCACACCAAACCCCACACCACTTCTCCGAACCTCGGACCCTCGACCCGGCTTCGCACATCTGGAACATCTGGATCAGGTAAAGTAACCACTTGGAGATCATTTTCACACTTTCTAAAGAGTGCTTTAGGGGTTTTTTGTCGGCAAAAAGAGACTGGGGCAAAAATGTGAACCGAAAATTTCCCTAGTGCGAAATTCCTCGATTTACTATATACACATTAACAAGCGATATTTTGTTTTCTAGAACATTTTGATTATTATTAACACAAAAGAGGGGGTGATACTTTCTTTTATTTGAAATAGCACAAGTTTGGCTGGAAAGTTTGACAGCGTTCACATTAATGCAAAAATGCAGTTTCCGCTGGTGCGCCCCCTCGTGGCAGCGTTTTCTTTTTACACTAAAATTGCACCCTAATTTCCAACTACTGTAGTTTTAACTCGGTCGTTTAGATGTTAAATAACTAGTTGGATTTTGTTGTTATTATTTTTTGTTTTGGGTGTTTTTTTTTTTTTTCTTAATGATTTGAATAGAAAAAAATCATTTAAATTTGCTGAAACTTTACCTGAAAAGATATAACCTTAAAGGATCTACTGGCATTTTAATATATCAGATTACTATTTTTTTTTTTACTATTATTATTATTATTATTATTAATAATAATAATAATAATAATAATAAAAAGAATAATTTATCTATTGAATCTGGAATGTCAGGAACACCGGGTGTGAAGCCGGAATAGACCCTGGATGTTACACAATATTATGACAGTATTATTATTATTATTATTTATTTATTTATTTATTTTATTATTATTATTTTTTTATTATTATGATGTTTATTACTGACAATCTAGCAGAATTGTCTCATTTAAGAACCATTCTGTTGTTTACCATTCACACCATTTGTTCTTTTTTTTTTCCTAACAGGAGTACCTGAGCAGATGAACCATGATGTGAGAGAAACTGGCCTGCTTCCCAGCTCATTATTACTTTTGGTACGCGCTAGGCCTGCCTCAAACTCGTACCGTGAGTAATAATGCACTGTGGCAGGCACTAAGCAACCAGACACTACAGCCACAGCTATGGTTTCGAGTAAATAAAAAGGAGCATCATGATGATCATCAGTCTGCATTTTACTATTTTTGATTTTTACTATTTGACTATGCTCTGTATAAAATGGCAGTTCCTAATTATATAGGAGAAAGCAATGGTTTAATAGTTTGTAATGTTGGGACGTATGGCCTGTGCTTATTCAGCTTTGGTTTTGCTTGCAGATGACTGGTCAAATGTATTATATTGTAGAGTTCAACACATAATCATATTATTATTATTATTATTATTATTATTATTATTATTATTATTATTATTATTAATTATTAATTATTTTTATTATGATTAAATATTATTATTAGTAGTAGTAGTATTAATGTGACACTTTCTGTCATATACACATATGTCTTAGCTGTTTGGAAAATATTTTTTATGTTTGAATAAATATTTTAATAATACGGATTTTGCAGATTTTGGAGTTTGCTTTACAGTAATTTTTCTGGATTTTTCCTGCTATTAAAAGTATTTAAATCACAAATCCTGTACTCTATTTGAACACAGGTTTACTTTTCATCATTGACACTTTATAGTGATTTTTCCCTTCAATAGTTATATAGTTTCTACATCTTACATTTATTCTAGCAGGTTAACATTTAAATATAATTAAGTAGTTTTTTTCCTATAAATATAAAAAAAACAAAAACAAAAAAAAGGGGGGGCGCACTTCCCCATTGTAGGACGTCATACTTTTAGAACGTCATGACGTCACTTGGATACGATGTTGCTGGCAACCGAGGGGAGGGGAGGGGGGAATAAACACAAAGCGCAGCTTCATTTTAGTTGTGTTAGAGGAGATTTGAGCTCCAGACATGGACACTGAGTTTTCAGATACGGAGAGAAACATGAAGCAACAACAGCCGGATGAAAACCCGCAACCGAAAACCAGCGACTTTTACAGGGTGGGTGAAAATCTGCCCAAACGCTTCAACAATCCAGACTGGTTTAAAGGTTACAGGTGAGCTGCATGAGTTCCACATCTTAATCATCATCATCATCATCATGGTTAATCTATTTACACCTGTCTCATTCCTACTTATCGCTACTTATTTATACACGAGAAGTCTGCTGCTTTCAGAGCTTGACTTTTGTCACGTGACGTTTTTGGGCAATGTGACTGTGTGGGCAAAAGTATTGGGACACCTGACTTTTCCAACCATATCTGCTTCTTCACATAACTGTTACCACAAAGTTGAAGGCACACAATTTTATAGGATCTTCGCATATGGGAGCATAACATTTTACCTTCACTTAAACTAGGAGACCCCAAACCTGTTCCAGCATCTCAATGCCCCGGTGCACAAAGCCAGCTCCATGAAGATATGGTTTTCATGGGTTGGAGTAGAAGAGTTTCGGCAGCCTGCTCTGATCCTAACTCTAAACATCCTTTGGGATAAATTGGAACAGTGACTGCACCCCAGGCCTCCCACCCTACATCACCTTTCCTGCTGAATCAACACAAATCTCCACTAGCACACTCCAAAATCTAATAGCACATCTTCCCAGAAGAATGGAAGGTTATTATAACAGGAACTGAGACTAAATGTGGAATAGGATACTCAAAAATGCATTTGAATCTTATGTTCAGGTGTCCACAAACTTTTGTCCATATAGTGTATAGTTTTTCCTTCTGTTTTAAATGTAATTCAAATATACTAAATGTGTGTTAAAGTATACTTTGGTACAACACAGTCATGCAATTAAAACTTTATTCTACCAATGAAATCAAGTTAATATCAGGTTTTTAAGTGGGGAAAAAAACTATTACTACCTCAGACTGTTTTGGTGAACTGAAGATGTCCTCCACTTTGTACATTTGCAATATTTCACATTAGGAAAAGAATTGATTTGGGACCATCATAAAACTCCAGCAAAGCAAACGTAGTTAAATATAGTTGGTTATTAATAGCAAATTGCCTGCATTTCCCAGAACATGATTTTCAAAATAATAAGAAAAATAAGAATATACATTTAAATTCATTCTAAAATTCATTCTAGCATTTTTACTATTTTTCTATTATCATGAAAATCACTTACATTTCACATTGAATCATATGGGATATGGGATTTTCATGTGGGATTGTATGAGTGATTTGGTAGATTTGTAATTAGTTATAATGTTTATATGTATGTGATCATACTATCAATACTAAAAAGAGGCACTGGGTAACTACAAATATTCTATAGGAAGTACACATACTTTCCTGGATGCTGGTTGATAGCTGGGATGTGATAATGGAGAACAAGCTGCTAGTGGGTAGGAATTAACACAAACTCACTGCATTTTTAATTGCAGTAAGAAGACCCATGTACTCTACCAAACAACCAATCAAATGTATGGAAGCAAAAAACCAACAGTTCACGAAATGCCAGTAAGTATCCCAAGTGTATATTATATATATATATATTTTTGGTCCTAATTATAAATCTTGTCACACTGTTCTATTATTTATCTATGATTTCAGACAGGCTTTTATGGAAGAAAGTGTAAATTTTCAAGCCATCGCCTCAAAACTGGAATGTTCCGAGATAACCGCTTCAACACAGAGCTGGAGAGAAGTCCAATCACGGGGCCAGAATCCATCAACGTAGTGCAAGATAGAATCAATTTCCATCGTTTAATAATCAATCAGAAGGACCAGTGAAGCAAAGACTAACATGACTTGAGACTAATTCATTGTTTTTGCTCTGTAATCAATGAAAATGGCATTTTAACTAAGTTTGTGTGCGCACAAACATGCTGGCTACTTTATTACTTTTATTATCTTTCTGATAAGCAGCACAGGGGCAGAACCGGTCGCATCGCTGCCTCACCGCTCTACAGGGTAATACTATTTTGGCAACACATCCTACCCCTTAGATTACATTTTTTTACTTTAAAAAGTGTGTCTAATATACCTCTAGTGTTTGCGCAGACAGTCAAAGGTTTTTGAAACGTTTAATTACTGTGAATGCCCTAGAAAAAAACATACAGAAAAGGTATAGAATAACAACTCAATTACTGTAAGACACATATTACACGTGTGAATCAACAGAGACCTTAGTGCTTGTGTGTATGGTATTAATAAACACTTTCAGATCCTGATGGAATTCTTACTGATGCTTTATCAAAGGCATAAGGGTTTACCAGTTAAACCTGTAGCTCAAAAACACAGTGTTCATATTAATTGCAGGCTAAATATATGGGTGGGGTAGCTCATTGGTTGACTTGGACTTCGGATCAAAAGGTGATGAGTTCAAACTCCGTTCTCACCAAGCTAACCCTCAACTGCCCAGTTGAATAAATGGGATAACCGTACTTCGGTCTCTGTAACAGCATCTGCAAAATGCCATGAATGTCAATAAAGAGATGCATATTAAAAAGAGATGCTTGCCTGCCTTTTTATGGCCCTGCATTAATATATTTGGTGTACTTTTACTTACAACCACTAGAGGCTGTTTTACTTTCAAACGGGTTTAAACGGGTCATCCTTGTCTTCCTACATGCGTCAAAGACTCGTCGGTTTCACGACTGTTCCTTGCTCGAATCCATACGTCTGCCCATTTTTCCTGCTTCTTACACATCAACTTTGAGGACAGAATGTTCACTTGCTACCTAATAAATCCCACAATGACAAAACATAAAGTACTAGTTGAAGTGTTTCAGATAGAGTCATAATGTTATAATATAATAATGTTATGCCTGGTCGGTGTAATCCTAAAAATTTAAATAATCCTTTCAATATCGTTGTTTGAACACATAATAAACGAGTCGAAATTCAGCTATAGTTCAGTAGAGTCCTTTTTTTATTATATATTTATTTGGTGTTAAAGTCCAGTTTAGTGCACTCATTTTACTGTATATTATGTACACAAACTGGAGGCCTTCAAAATATTGTTCATGAAATATAAAAGCACTTTACAACCAGCATGTGAAGGTACAGCAGACCAACACAGAATGAAGTTAGAAACAAAACGAAATGCTGTGAGGAATAAAACAACGTAAAGCAACGTACAGCAAACATAGTAGACAAACAATCGTCCTTTCAGGCACTCTCTCATACACACAAACACACAGACACAAACCTGAGCCAGGCTGTGGGAAACATGACTCTGAACAGACTTTGATACTCCTGGCTGTTGCTAACAGTAAAGACAGGGGTGGCAGGTGAACAGTATTACAGTATTAAGGGTTTTGGTGTCGTCTTTTCCCTGTTTGCCTTTTGAAGCTTGTGAGCAGCAGAATAATATTTATTGTCCAGCGGTCTGGATTGTCAAGTCCCCACACATCCATATTAGAAAGTACTCAGAAAGTAAAAGGCACTTCAAAACATCGTAATGAAATCTAGTGTATTATATAATATAATAATTATACACTCACATGACCAGAAATGACAGAATGCAAAGGCTGAGAAGTGTACACTCTTAAGAGTGGCCTTTGCAAACCAGGCATTTTGCTTCATCGGGCTCATAAAATAAAAAACTGTAACAAAAAAAAGCTGGCCTGTAGAGCACACCAGGCTTAAGGTTGTCATGTACAGTAGCAAAAGACAAAGAGTCATGGCAAGAAGGTTCCTTAGCTTGGAATAAACCCAAGTTGTTGCATAGGCAGGAAAGAAGTGGCTCCTTCCTTCCACACAAAGGAAAAAAATAAAGTGGCATAAATATTTAGATATAGCTTTTTTTTCTTTTCTTTTTTTAACAAATCTGCCATTTTGTCCAGATAGATTTAAATCTGAAATAAAATAAAAAATAAGGAAAAAAATAAGCAGAAAGGCTTGGGCATTGGAAGCTGTTGGAAGCCCTGGTAGTGGAATGGTGGAACAGTGTGTGGAGCTCAAGCAGACAAGCTCTATAGCTCTGTGTCCTGATATTCTTGTGTGTTACGATAGTAGCCGTGTTTGGTCGGGTCGGCTAACTGCCGCCGGTACTCCTCCTCACCCGTGTCCTCTTTGCTGGGGAAGGTTGTAATGCTGTCTGAGTAGGACACTTTGGAGGGAGGAGTCTGAGGTTCTGGTCTCGCACTGGATCTGTGCACAGAGAAACAGGGTTAGACAAGGTGATCATTAGGGTTGCAATCATTATGACTAATGTATCCTTCAACAAATACACTATATGGACAAAAGTAATGGGACACCTGACATTTTCCAGCCACATGCGGTTCTTTTCCAAACAGTTGCTGAAAGTTAAATTGTCTCTGGTTGCAGTAGCATGAAATTTTCCCTTCAAGTGAACTAGGAGACCCAAACTTGTTCTAGCATGACTCTTCTTCTGTGCACAAAGCAAACTTGAAGATATGCTTTGCATTGGGTGGAGTGGAAGATCTCCTGCTACAAAAAGCTTTGACCTCAACCCTATTAAACACTTTGGGATGAATGTGAATGCTGACTGCACCCCAGGCCTCCACACCTCGCCTACATCACCTTAATAACACCCTCCTTTCTGAATGTGCACAAATCTCCACAAGCACACTCCAAAATCTAGTGGAACATCTTCTTAGAAGAGTGGAGGGAATTATTAAGGTGGTGTGTGATGGGCAAAAAGCACATACCATACTTATGACCAGGTGTCCGCAAACTTTTGGCAATATAGTCTAGATCAACAACATACATCAATGGTTTGGGTGAAAACATTCCCCCATGTTTGATGTTCTCCAGCAGGAGACATTCAGGGTCCAGACTTCAGATTGACACACTGATATTGTGGAAAATGGAGAAGAATCTGTGCATTTTTCTGACAGATGTCATTTTTAATGCCCTAACTTTCACTACACACAGTTACCATGGTATCAAGGACTGGAATAAGTAGACATGACTTACTGGTTTCTTTTTTGGGTTTTGGAAACCTTTCTTACTCTTAAAGGGGGAAACAGTGCTCTTACCCAATAGGCTGTGGTCTGTTGTCCAGTTTCGGAGATTTTACAGGGACGGCATAGATGTCTGGATGCTTCTGAGCAATCTCAAACTAGCAAACAGAGTATTGTTCATATATCATATATTTTGTTTAATTTACTAACACCAGATTTTCTTCACTTCCACACATGGTCATTACCCTGGCATCCTGGGCCTGCTGGAGCTCCAGCACCCTTTGTGCTCTTGCAAATTGGTCCATCTTCTCAAAGGCTTTCAACTTGCCCAGAAAGGACTTTTTGGAGGGGTCCTCAGGGCTCTGCACAGGAGGCCCCCGGTCCCTGATGGGGCTGTCCATTAGACCTCTGGGCGGTCGTGGCACAGAGGGAGGCTTCAGCGCTACGGGAGGTTTGCTAATGCTGGGTAAATTTTGAACATGATGGTGCTCAATGTTGACAGGGCTGCTGACATTTGGCTCCCTTGGTTGATTGAAGTGTCCGTGTGGGGCCTCACCTTGAGCCAGCGGTTTCACCTGAGAGAAAAGAACACCATGTATAAGAATCAGGTGAAGCTCTTGCTATGTCAACCAAACCTTTTCTAATTATGCACAAATATGAACAGTTTTACAATGGCAGAAGAATCAGAAGTCTGATATCACAGCATATGGTACATAATGTTATAATCTCTACTTATTAAAATAGTGTGAGCTTTTTAAAATGTGTGAGCGTTTTTTTGTAGGTTTACAGTCCAATCTATATATATTATCATTTTTGTGTGATTTGCTCCATGGGACATATGACACACACCTGGATGACTGCAGGGCTGGGTGAGCGGCTGACCTTGGGTGGCTCAGGGAGGAAGGTCGACATTACCGGAGGGCTGTTTTCAACTGGCGACTCTCTGTTCAGCACGCCCATGCGGGAGTTGAAACGGATCTCTGGGCTGGACTTCCTGAGAATCTACAGGGCAAGCACAAAATCACAGACAAGGATAGTCTGGTTTTATAAGGTTTCACTTGGACAGCTGGATTTTTCTGGGCAAAAATGACTATTCAATAAAAATACTACAGCAAAGTCAACAAATGCATTAAAATCTAATTGAAGAAAAATCGGTTGAGTTTTCTACGCATGCATTCAGGTCAATTATTTAATTAAAGGCAGTTTATTACAGTTTGTGAACACCTGACCATAAGATTGGTATGTGCTTTTAAACATTGCATTCTGTATTTTGTCCCATTTTCTGTTAGAAATCTAAGACCACATTACAAAATGTAGTGAAACATCTTCTCAGAAGAGCTCTGCTCTAAGTGTGCTCATTTAGCCACAAGGGCCTTAGAAAAGTCTGCTACTAACAATGGTGAGAAGGCCTGGGGTTCCATTTCATCCCAAAGTTGTTTGGTACGGTTAAGGGCAGAGCTCTATTGCAGGTCACTCAAGATCTTCCACTTCAACCTATGTTAATCAGATCTTCATGGAGATCTCTTTGTGCACAGGGGCATTATCATCTAGTTGTAACAGATTTTGGTTCTTCTACTTCAAATGAAGGAAACATTAAATGCTATTGCATCGAAAGAGATCCTATAAAACTGTGCCAACTTTGTGGTAGGAGAAAAAAACACATTGTAAATAAAGTGTATGTCTATTCGTTGAATGTCGGTTGGGAATGTGGTATTTACATATATTAAACAGTAGGGGGCGGAAGTGATTAGGTTCATGTATATTATTTTGAACTTCGATGATTTTTAATATGATTCAGATATTTATCTGGTCTATGAGACCAAAATCATGATCATATAACAATGTGCAAAGACCAAAAAACAAAGACCTTCACACAGTGTGTGTCTGTGGAGTGTGTTTCATATGTGAGTTTATATTATTTGTTTGGTGTAATATGATCATAGGACCGTGTGCTTTTAGTCACATGAGCGAATACCGAAGAAAATTTTCTATTTGTTAATTCTCTCTCTCTCTCTCTCTCTCTCTCTCTCTCTCTCTCTCTCTCTCTCTCTCTCTCTCTCTCTCTCTCTCTCTCTCTCTCCGTGTGTGTGTGTGTGTGTGTGTATACTCTCTTACCTCCTCTGGCATGACCGGCTCAGAGGATCTGCTGATTGCTGACACTCGCTGCCGCTCCAGCGTTTCCTCATGCTCATTATCCGTATAAGCTCCTCCCTCATCAGCCGTGTCATCGTAGTCGCTGGTAACGCGACAGTCCATGCTTAGATAGTCGGCGCTCATAGTCGACAGGTACGACATACGGTCATCATGGAGATCAAGTTCTCCCTCAGCCGTCCCGTCCAGCTAAAAGAGACACATGATGGATCTTGGGTACAGACAGGAGCACAAACAAAAAAACAAACCACACATACACATACAAACACACACACACACATACACACACAAACAAAAACAAAGCTGTAGAGAACAATCAAAGAAAGATGAACAGTAAACAGCACAGAAAGAAACAAAAGATGTCTAATACGACTAATGAATCAATAAGATGAAAGAAAGCAAAGGCATGCGATGATGAAAATATACTAACACCACTAATTCGGGTTGATGATATAAAGGAAGTGTGAAAGAAGGGATAATGAATCTGTATGAAGAAATCTGATGTTTGGTGTTTACCTTCCCCTCCGAGACCCACACTGCTTGGGTCTGCTGTTGCCGAATGCAGTCCTTCAAACTGCCGTACCATGCGTCGTTGGCTGCGTTCAGATCAATAACGACTAGCATAGTAAAGAATCAAGCAGAAAGAGAGAGTGCAAGAGAGCCGAGAGAAAGAGAGAGAGAGAAAATCAAGATAATTCGATCTGACCACTTTGTTCTGCAGCTTCACCTATTGACCTATTTCGTTAACCGCATCTCCATCGACTGTGAAAATAAAAAAAAACTAATTTTTTGAAGCATGCTGCTGCTTTCACAAGCAAACTAATATCAAATAGGAGCGTTGTCTGTTCAGTACTGCACTGTAATATTAACTGTATCATACATTCATACTATAATAAGCAGTTCAGAATTGTAGTCAATACGAGTTATACAATAAACAGTGCTGTTTATTCTCGCTTCTGATTGGTCAGAATGTGTTTTTTTGAATTGGCTGCAATTCACATTATAGGTTTATAGCAGGTTTTCTAATACATTATCGTTTCAGTAGCAACTTGCCCAGGCACTGTATGGTGGGCTTAAATAGATACAAACATTTTTAATGCTAAAAAAATTTATAAAAATTATCGTTGTAAAATTTTCTGTGAGGAGACATTCGTTTGTAAGGAGTCTCAAGTAACAGTGGTTTAGAAATGTAAAGCTGTAACTAAGCTCTTAAACATTAGAAAGTCTGCAGAACAGAGAAGTTTTTCATTTCTGGTTCTCCTTAACATAAAGACCTGCATTTTGTTTTGTTTTAGTATTAATAGAGAGGAAAAAAGAGAGGGTGGTGAGGGGATGAATAGTTACAGGTGCTATTATACAAGTAATAACAGGCTTGTCATCCTTTAATATATAAAAATCATGTGATTGTTGGGGGATTGGTATTGTATAGGAGGGAAATATATGGGGGCATGTGGTTATATATAAATAATAACAACAATAATAATAATAAATAATAAATAAATAAATAATAACAATAATACCTGGAGAACGGTAAGAGTAATTCCATCACATCAACCTATTTATTACAGTTGCCATGTTGTGTTTTTACTTACTAAATAAATAATATCCAATCATTTATCAATAATTCATGCATACATATCTCCGGGACTCACCAGTGAAGAGGTGTGAGCAGGATTTCCTGAGCTTGATGGCCTGGTCATAAAGTTTGCGGGCACTGCGGTTTGAGTTAGGGATGATCCTTTGCCTTATGGTCTTAACCGCATGCTTACTTTCTGGATTAAAAAAGATGACTATGGGGTACCATTGTGTGTAGTTTAGCGTGTCCACGGCCTTTGGAGTCACGTCCAGCAGAGCATGTTTATCCTGAGGAGAGCAGAAACCAGAAAAATCCAGGACTTTTATGATAAGTTTGATGTGATGCAAGGTTCACTGTGCATATGTTCGAGAAATCGTATGCATTACCTGTTCAATTATCTGTCGGATGGTGTTGAGACGAACCACCCCTGAAGACTTCTCTGACCCTGCATCTTTAGGTTCAGTTTCTAATAAGCAGACGTCACAGAAAAGAGTAAATCATAGACATGATCACATCATTTTTAATAAAACATTGCAAATAAAGGGATAAAGTGGATAGTTTATACATTTCAGGATTCTGTTTTGATTTTTCTGTTACTGAAACTAGCTTTGCCCCCACACTTCTGTAACAAAGCTACTCAGCTATGTCCCAGCTTTCATTATTGTTACTTGAAGATCTGGGGGTCCAAAAATGACTATTCCTTTAAACAATCTGTGAAAAACAGTGTGTTTCTATTGCATCATTGTGCCTCCTGTGTGTGCATTTTAGGCATGGGCAAGTATAGCTGAACAAAATATCTGGAACAAAACTACTGCTCTCCTAGTAGCTGCCTGTGTCCTCAACAAACATCCTCTCCAAGTTGAATATTGTCAACTTTCTTACATCGAGGAGAATAAGTTTTAAAACTTTGTGTCTCCACTCACTGGCAACGGTGAACTCGTCCGGCAGATCTGTGGCCAGTTTATCACTTGCAGCGTCAGCTATCGGACCGAACAGAACCACAGGCCTCCGAAAACCAGCTACAGCACAGAAAGAAAGAGGTTAGTAAAAAAACAAATCCTTTTCAATTAAAGAATATTACTTGGAAGGTGAGATGATGCCTGAGAAATGGAGGAATGTGCTGGTACTGATCTTTAAGAATAAGATGAGCAGACCTGCAGTAACTACAGGGGAATTAAGTTGATCAGTCACATCATGAAGTTATGGGAAAGAGTAGTGGAAGCCAGGCTGAGAGAAGAGGTGACCATCTGTAAGAAACAGTATGGTTTCATGCCGAGGAAGAGCACCACGGATGCCTTATTTGCTTTGAGAATGTTGATAGAGAAGTATCAGGTCAGAAGGTCAGAAGGAGTTGCATTGTGTGTTTGTGGATTTAGAGAAAGTGTACGACAGGGTGCCGAAAGAGGAGTTGTGGCATTGTATGAGGAAGTCTGGTGTGTCAAGGAAGTATGTGAGGGTGGTGCACGACATGTACGAGAGCAGTGTGACAGCAGTGAAGTGTGCAGTAGGAACGACAGCCTGGTTGAAGGTGGAGGTTGTACTGCAACAAGGATAGGCTCTGAGCCCTTTCCTGTTTTCAGTGGTAATGGACAGATTGACTGACAAGGTCAGACAGGAGTCTCCATGGGCTATGATGTTTGCGGATGATATTGTGATTTGTGGTGAGAGTAAGGAGCAGGTTGAGAAGAGCCTGGAAAGCTGGAGGTACACGCTGGAGAGAAGGGGAATAAAAGTCAGTTGAGAGTAAGACAGAGTAGATGTGTGTGAATGAGAGGGAGAGCAGTGAAGTGGTGCAGTTGCAGAAAGAAGAGGTGGTGAAGGTGGTACCTTGAGTCAACAGGGCAAAGTAATGAAGAGTGTGTTGGATAAGTGAAGAAAAGTGTGCAGGCAGGGTGGAGTGGGTGGAGAAGAGTGGCAGGAGTGATTTGTGATAGAAGAGTATCTGCAAGAGTGAAAGGGAAAGTTTATAGGACTGTGGTGAGACCTGCGATGTTGTATGGTTTAGAGACAGTGGCATTGAGTAAAAGACAGGAGGTGGAGCTGGAGGTAGCAGAGCTGAAGATGAGATTTTCATTAGAAGTAACAAGGATGGACAGGATAAGAAATGAGTTCATTAAAGGGACAGCGCATGTACTGTAGGGCGTTTTGGAGACAAAGTGAGGGAGGTGCGATTGAGATGGTTTGGACATACATACATACATATACATACATACATATACATATATACATATTGAAAAGTGAGTAGAAGGTAGACCTTTTCTTTCAAATGTATGTAGTATGAAGTAAAGACTTATAAATAAACTTACACACAGCAACACAGGAATTGCAAAGCTAAACCTTTTTTACTGTACATTAAAAAGCTCTTGATACAAAACAAAAGGAATTGGGGGGAAAAACGACCTTTACTAATGTTTGCAAATAAATCAAGCTAGTTATTGTTTATGTATAAAGTTATGTTGCTAACTTGAGTGGGCATTTATGTGCTCATTTTTAGCTCTGACTTTTTAAAATAATATGTTTTTTCTCTTTTTTTTTCCATTCCATGCATTACGGTATTGTAAATGGGGAGAATGAGACATGCTCTGTGTGTCAGTTCTGCCCTAAGGGTTTGCCGGTGAACGATTCTGGCTGTAACGAGGTTGTTAAATGTTTAATCAGCACCAACTCCTGCACCTACTGCCTCATGAATGCCACTTTGCACCAGAGCTTAACAGTTTAATTATTTTCCACACACCCCTCAGCTATTCACATGTTTCTATATCTTTCTATTAATACATTTCTGTCTGTCTCTGAGTATCCTACCCTCTCGCAGCACCACCCGTTCGTAGGCAGGAAATCGGGTGGAGACGAGGGTCATATCTTCTCGGTTCTTGCGCAAATCCTTCTTCTTAGCTGCTCTCTGGCCCCGGAGTCTCCAGAAGTCTGCTCTGTCGCTGCTGGAGGTTTTAGGAGTGTGCTGGACATTAGTCATCTGCTCAGCCCTGGAGGGGGAGAGGAAATGGTGAGCAGGTTGGAAGGGCCTATTATTATTATAATAAAACATTTATTCTACACTAGAAGTCTGTCTTTTCACCACATGGTTCACCTGCTCTTGTTGGGAATGACACCCTTCTCCAGAAGCTGGTTGTCTTTGCCCACACGGATAGCCAACCAGTTCCCCAGCTTGCCATCATACAGAGTATCCACCACTTTAAAGATGTCGCCCCGACAAAAGGCCAGGCACTGCGGCTGTTCTTTCTCATAATCAAAGTGTGTCCGGATAAAGAAGGAGTCTCCTCGGCCGGACACGAGAATGTCTTCGTAAACTAAGACAAAAATAGAGGAACTTTCAACACCACCATTAGGTGACTGCAAGTAGAATATTGGATCTTAGACATGTGAGATTTTTTTTTACTATAAATAGTTCCTAAAAACAGACTAAGATCTGTGTGAAAAAGGGAAAGAGCTACATTTAAAGATTTATTTCCATTTCATCATGAACATTTAACAGCTAATAATGGACTAAAAAATGTGATGTATGGTTTATGTCCAGTTCAAAGTTCATCAGACTTATGTTTTTACCCCTAATGTTAATAATAGGACAGAACAGAATGCCTCCAGTGCCTTCAAGATACATCCAAGGTAATACAGCCGCAAGTAGACAGAAATACAACTTGAGGAGAAACTTCATTGAAATCACAAGATTCTTTTGTTTTTACCACTCTATTATCTTCCCATATGCTATATGAGAAAGCGAGAGCAATAAAAGAGGAGAAATTAAGGTTTGTACTAAATGTATAAAAGCAGAACTGCAGCTCTAGTCAGGATTTCTTTATAAGTTCCTAAGTTTTCTCTCATAGCAAGCAGGCAGCAAAACCTGGTGAGAAAGAAAGAAAAAGAAAGGAGTAGCTGACAGCAAAGGTCAGTGCTGTTTATCCTGGTAGGATGCTGTGAGGTAGGGCGTGACTCTGGTTGGTCTCCAAATCTAATAACTCACCATGAACCACATAGGCATTAGACCGGGGTGAATTCACACCTGATTAGATATTAAACAAACAGTCTGGACAGCTCTTAAATCTGTCATGGTTGCTTAGGCATTTCTCACATAAACACCGCACACAGTTATACTGAGGGGGAAATTCTCAAACACGAACACAAGCCATAGCTGAATGTCAATGTGTAGAATTTCAGTATTAACTCCGCATAAATATGTGAAAATTGTTCTTTCATAGAGGAACACATTCACAATGTACTGGGCCACATTTTACATGAATTCCACTAGGCCTTAAATGGCCTTAAATAACTGGTTCACTGCATTACTCCAGTTTTGGAAAGTTGGATAGTTTAGTAGCTTTCAAAGGTTTTTTTTTTTTTTAAAGATTTTCTCATGTCTGTCACATTTTTCAGTGTATACAAAAAGAAGGAAAAAGACTCACCGTCAGCTTTGCTCTGTGCCAGTATAGTGATGTTGTCCCCTTTAGGAAGCTCCAATAGAAAGAGTACTGCCTCCTCACGTATGATTCCTCGAAAGTCTACATTATTTACCTGCAGGCCAGGATCACAATCGGTTTAATAAAAACATGCATATATATATATATACAATACAGACCAAAAGTTTGGACACACCTTCTCATTCAAAGAGTTTCTTTATTTTCATGACTATGAAAATTGTAGAGTCACACTGAAGGCATCAATACATACACACACACACACAGTGGTGTGGAAAAAGTGTTTGCCCCCTACCTAATATTATTTTTCTTTGCATGTTTGTCACACTTTGATGTTTCAGATCATCAAACTAATTTAAATATTTGTAAAAGATAACACAAGTGAACACAGCATGCAGTTTTTAAATGAAGGTTTTTATTATTGAGGGAAAACTAAATCCAAAACTACATGGCCTTGTGTGAAAAACTGTTTTCCCTCTGTTGAAACACAATTAAGAAATCTCTTAAATAGGACCTGCCTGACAAAGTGAAGTAGACCAAAAGATCCTCAAAAGCTAGACATCATGGCGAGATCCAAAGAAATTCAGAAACAAATGAGAAAAAAGTAACTGAGATCTATCAGTCCGGAAAAGGTTAAAAAGCCATTTCTAAAGCTTTGGGACTCCAGCGAACCACAGTAACAGCCATTATTCACAAATGGCAAAGACATATAACAGTGGAGAACCTTCCAAGGAGTGGCCGGCCAAAATTACCCCAAGAGCACAGCGACAAGTCATCCAAGAGGTCACAAAAAACCCACAACAACATCCAAAGAACTGCAGACCTCACTTGCCTCAGTTAAAGTCAGTGTTCATGACTCCACCATAAGAAGGAGACTGGGCAAAAATGGTCTGCATGGCAGAGTTCCAAGACGAAAACCACTGTAAAAATAACAAAGACTCGTCTCAGTTTTGCCAGAAAATCTCCAAGACTTTTGGGAAAATACTCTGTGGACTGACGAGACAAAAGTTGAACTTTTTGAAAGGTGTGTGTTACATTAGGTTTGGCATAAAAGTAAAACCGCATTTTAGAAAAAGAACATCATACCAACAGTAAAATATGGTGGGGGTAGTGTGATGATCTGGGGCTGTTTTGCTGCTTGTTTGTTTGACTTGCTGTGATAAATGAAACCATGAATTCTGCTGTTTACCAAAAAATCCTGAAGGAGAATGTCCGGCCATCTGTTCGTGACCTCAAGCTGAAGACTTTGGAGTGGCCTAGTCAAAGTCCTGACCTGAATCCTATTGAGATGGAGCGGTTCATGCTCGAAAACCTTCCAATGTGGCTGAATTACAACAATTCTGCATAGATAAAAGGACCATAATTCCTCCACAGCGCAGTAACAGATTCATTCCACGTTTGATTGCAGTTGTTGCTGCTAAGGGTGGCCCAAACAGTTATTAGGTTTAGGGGGCAAACACTTTCTCACACAGGGCCATGTAGTTTGGGATTTTGTTTTCCCTCAATAATAAAAACCTTCATTTAAAAATTGTGTTTACTTGTGTCACACCACTGTATATATAAGCTTACTGGAAACATCTAATCTTTTTGCTTGAAGTTGTACTGTACCTTCATGATCTGGTCGCCAACACAAAGGCCCTCCTCCTCTGCAGGGCTTCCTTCCTGAACACCGGCGATGAAGATGCCCACATCATTCCCTCCTGCAAGCCGTAAGCCAACACTCTCCCCTTTCTGAAAGCTCACCATAATAGTATTTGGCCTAAAGAGGGAGAGAAAGCGGGAGAGAGAGAGAGAGAGAGAGAGAGAGAGAGAGAGAGAGAGAGAGAGAGAGAGAGAGAGAGAGAGAGGGAGTGAAGGCTTATTATCAAGAAATTCATTATATGACTCCATCATGTCCTGTTTACGCAACCATGTACCGGCAATCACTCAAATAGAGGATGACAAAAACATTTTTATAATCAAGTGTGTACACCTTTGGCAATATATTGTCCTTTTCCATTGAACTAATACCAAGTTGTGTTGGTTTCTTATTGGTTCAGAAGCATTGTTTATTGACATGTAATTGTGTACAATGCAATGTCAATCTACAGTCATGGTGTGTTCAGTAATCTCAAATTTTATGCTAGAAAAAGAACCCTATGTGTCCTGTTGTTTTATTTTTTATTTTGAGTCAGATCTTGTTTCTACGTCATGTAAAAATACTCAAACTGTTGGCATATTTTAATCACCAGTACTGTGTAAGAACAAAACTGTGTAAAGTGCTCTGGCACTGACACAAAGGTTTTAAACAAGGAAGCATAAAGAACAACAGTAAACCTTTACATTAATAAGTCTATACAACATACAACAACAAAATTACAGTACTCACCCATACATCTCCTCATCCTCAGGACTCGGCCGCAGCAGAATTTTGGGTGTTTTTCTGATCGGTGCTGAAAACCAATACACATGACTTTTGCATGAGATTCGGTCTGACATACACCTCTTCTTCTGTCTCATATACACTATATAGACAAAAGTATTTGGACACCTGACTTTTCCAGCCATATTAGGTTTTTCCCTGAACTGTTACCACAATGCTGCAGGCACATAACTGCATAAAAGGCCTTTGGATGCACAAGCATTCAATTATCCCTTTACTTGAGCGCCAAACCTGGTCCGACATGACACTGCCCCTGTGTACAAAGGCAGCTCCATGAAGATACGCTTTATGGGTTGGAGTGGAAGATCTCATGCTATAGAGCTCTGACCTCAATCCTACTAAACAACCTTTAGGATAAATTGGAACATTGACTGAACGCCAGGCCTCCTCACCTCACCTACACCCTTGTAACTGAATGAGCACAAATCTATACAAATACACTTCAAAATCTAGTGGAAGATCTTCCCAGAAATGTGGAGATTATTCTAACAGCAAATGGGCACTTAATGTGAAGTATACTGTTTAAAAAGCACACAAATGTTATAACCAGGTGTCTATAAACTTTTGTTCATATAGTGTAAACACATGTGGTTTAGTAATATGGAGAAAATCTAAAATGATTGACACAAAAAGCTTTTGTAAGTAAGCATTATACATATATATTCAGCAAGTATAGTTTACTTCTTGTTCAGAACTGTGTCTGCGTATCCCAGAGTGCATAGTGATTGCTTTTTCAACTATCTCAAGCTGAAGTTATTGTTCATTTTTTATTTTCTTTATCCTTGAGATGTCACTGGCAAAGACATATACATTGTTTATTGTTCTGTTCTCATAAACACAGTACCTGGAACATCCTGTGGTGGATCTTCTTGCTCTACCTGCACAGCAGGTGCCTCTTCTGCAACTTTGTAAGGAGACACTGGTGGACCTATCTTGGTCAGTCTGTTCTGAGGCTCCTCTCTGGAAAGAAGAGGAGCAAGATTTACCAGAAAATCTCAGGTTATCCTCCTGAATAACTAGAAAGGTTCAAAATGTAATTGCTTTCTGATAACTGGAATAATAGCGAAGAATTCATGAGTTACTTTGATATATATCATAGCAAAGCCATTTCACTGAGATACAACAGAAATCCAAGCAAATAAACATTAAATCAAATAACATGTAAATCAAATGCATATAACACTGCACTACATGCTTAACATTGTTAGCTATTCTAATTGAGTATAAGCATATGATATTTATGAATATTTGGATGTAAAACCCTACAACTGAGCTTGTTCCTTTCACAGATGGTGCCGTGTTGCTGCAAATCAACACTTCCTGGCATATAAAAAGAACAGTTATCGGCCCAAAGTACCCTTAAATAACAATTCTGCACCCTCTAGACTGCACAGTAGGTAAGAGGTGAGTAAGGAATGCTCAAATCGCCTAGAGGGGTCGACTTTCGGCTTTCATCATTTTCCCAGAATTTGTGGGTATTATTTATTTGTTTGTTTGTAATAGTGGGATATGGCGAGTCCTTGGTTTAAGGGAGGGGTTCCCAAACTACGGTCCAGCCCCACATTTCAAACGGCCCTCTGAACAATGCCAGAGACATATTTTGAAAATGTAATGTATTTAAATTTATTCAATACATTTCTGTATTTCATAATAAACGCTGGCTTTCAAACATAAATTTCCCTTAGTTATTAATAGGGGTCAAGGCCCCGATAGTTTATTGCAGGAACTATCGACTATCTGCAAAAATCCATACTGATAGTTTTCTCGCTTCCGGTCCGCTGTCATTATGAGAGCAGCTTCTGGAAACGAATCACTGATGGCATGTTCTGTTTGTTTTTACAGATGGCACACAGCACGTAGTGCACTATATTAAATGTATTTTTTAAAATATAATTATATTTATATAATTAACATACAGTGAAATCTCGGTTTGCGAATAAACCCAGGATACGAGCAAATCAGTATACGAGCAAAAATTTGAATACAATTTGTATTGGTTGTGAGCGATGTATCGGTCAGCGAGCAAATATTTCGCACCATATTGCATTTTTCTTGGACAAGTACTAAGGCGTGATGATTAGCATTAACCCAGTTAAACAGCAGTTAATTTGTTCATTATTTGTATTTTTTATTGTTAACTATTTATTGTTATTTATTTATGATGTAAGGGTTTATGGATGTGTGGAACGCATCGAGTGAATTTCCTTTATTTTTAATGGGAAAAATAGTTTTAGTGATTTTGGGTTGCGAGTTTTTTCCCAGAACGAATTAAACTCGCAAGCCGAGGTACCACTGTATTCATATTTATTTCCTTTAGCACATTTTCATAATTCAGTACAGATTTTTAATTTTTGTAATAAAGTTCAGTACAATTTTACATTGAGTGTTTGTCTTTTAAACAGTATCCATTTTAAAAACGATCAGTTCATTAATCAGTTATTGGCAAGTACGATCCAACCAAGCTATCGGTATCTGTAAAATCAACTATTGGTTGACCTTTAGTTAACATAGCCTAATTATTTGTTAGATTCACCCACAAACCATATGCATATGCACAAGTAAATGTTTTAATTTCAAAAGCAATGAATATAAAATAATGTCATTATGATAGTAATAATGCTCTTTTAATTGGCTTCAAAACCCCTTTAAAAGTAATGCTCATTTGTCTGTACAGTGCATAACAAAATAAACTAATCTAGCATTAGAAGGCATCATAAATACATGTAAATACTCTGGCCCATGTAATTCTTAGTGACTGACCCAGCCTGAATTATAGAAAGTAAAAATTATGTGACCCTGAAAAAAAATGGTTTGGGGGACTCCTGGTTTAATGTCTCAGAAATAAACATACCTGGCACTCTCTCGTGGCAGCTCATTGGATGAATGGGAGGAAATGTCTGACTGCCGTGACTTTTGGTCATCTTGTGGTGAGTATGACCTGTAGGATTCCATCTCGGAGATATCTAAATAAAAAGATAAAAAAAGGAAATGCAAATGAGAAAGTGAGGTGCATTTCAAGTGCTAGTGCTGTAAAACCCTCCACCAGATGCCCCCCGAGAGATAGAGTTTACACACAACTCTGAGAGTTATTCACTGTGTGTTAATGTGTCAAGATCTGCCTCGTCATAACACACTGAAAACCAGGAGGGCAGCTTCGCCAGCACATCCGTTGCCATTCGGGGGGGTTTTAGGGAAAGAAAAAAAAAAGTGGGAAATGGCAGTAAGGTTTTGGCAGTATTGAACTTCAAATGAGTTACAAAGAGGCAGAACGGAAAAGGTGTGTGTGAGAGAGAGAGAGAGAAGAGTGTGTAAGATCTGATGGAACAGGACACCCGTTACCCCGCTGATGAGACGTGCGAGAGACACATACATATACAGTGAACTGTCTTGGACAGCAGAGCTCTAATGTTCCAGGCAATCTCCATGTAAAAGAAGAACCGTTTCTTAAAGCTCTACTTTTTCCAGGGTAGTTCAGAAAATTCCTGTTAATAAAAGACGGGATAACAAACGACACCGGTACGAAACAGATATCTGGACCAGAAAAGTTAGGTACGAGATTCAATCCCAAGATACAAAGCAAGGTAAGAGTGATTGCGTGACAAACAGGAAACGGTGAGAGAAATAAGAGATAAAATGAGAGAAAGAGAGGGAGGGCGTTACTGTGTAGCTGGGTGCTGCAGGTGAACCTAAGAGCATGTCCGCTGCTTTAAGAGAACTCTTCAGCTCCTCGCAGTGCCTGTGGTGGCCAGTGCAGCATGCCTAAAACACACTCTGTTACTTTGCATAAGACACACACATACACACAGCCATAGATATCAGCCAAGAGCATCTGCGCAGGACTAAGTCGAGCACTAAATAAGAAAATACAGGAATAGAAATAATATGTCCTCTAGTAGCAGTCATTAATATGTGACCATAGGGATGCACCAATCAGATACTGTGTATAAGAATTGCACTAAAATGGCAGATTTGAAATACACAGATTGATTTTATGCCGTAAACAGAGGCCTTTGCTTCAGAGGGCAATCTTACAGGGACAGTAGTAATGGGTCATTCATGAACGATTCTTTAAAGTGACTCAGAAAAACGAGTAATCTCAAAGAGTGATTCGTTCATTTTCTACTGGACACACAGGCGCAAAGCATCGCAAAACTCTGTAGGTTATGTCCTGGAAACAGAATTGAGTAATTCACCTTTCGCCTCTTTTAGTCTGAGTCATTAGTTCTTTTATCACGTGACTCTCATAGACGCTGCACAATGGAATAGACCAGGATTTTTTGGTATGAACCTTTGCATTATTTTTACAAGATGCTACACAATGCAATAGATCAGGGTTACTTTTGTTAGGAGTCTCGTGACAAAATTATTGTTACAATAATTATGGGAGGCATGTGACAAAATAACTAACAACATGGACCATAAGATATGAGAGGTGAGCTTCTCATTCTGTTTATCATAAGTGTTTACCATTGAGTGTCGTGTTCACCCCAGGACTCTAATTAGTTATATTATTATACTTAAAACACACTTAGTAGACATCTGAAGAGACACAAGGAGTAACCCCAAAACTGAAAGTGACAGGCTTGTTTGGTTTCTCTCATGGTTTCTTCCTCATGCCTTCTCAGGGAGTTTTCCTTTGCCATGGTCACCACTAGGTCCATTTGGTATAGTTAAGGATATAGTAAACACTGACTTGCTGCCATGCAAAACCCAAACAAACGCAACCCCTTTTCATATGTTTGAACTTCAAACACAGCATATTCCTATATATACAAATACAAGCATGTCATCATCATGCAAACGTTTTGCATCAATGATTTGAAAGAGTTTCTGTAAGGTTGTTTGTTTTCTTAATATAACTATTGCCTTAAGATGGCACATGGGATCGGTGCATCCCTACTGTAAATAATGAAATGTCTTTTTTTAATCTGCAAAATAAGAGTGCATATATGTGAGAGAGTAAGAGAGAGAGTTTTCCGTTTTAATCAGAGATGTGTAAAAACGAGTGTTTGAGTGTTCCCATCTGTAGGGTGGAGATGTAATTACAGCCTGTAGGACACACAAGAAACTAAAATCCTCCAAGAAGGGAAAGATAAGAGAGCTGTACAGTCACTCCACAGCAAAACCGTCTCCCTGATCACATCTGGCTATTTACATCACACCAATACTGTACAGTATATGAATCAACATATACACATCTCTCATATATACACACACACGCAGTCATACACACTCAACAGTAAGAAAAAAATGCACTCATTGGACACTATAAAAGCTAGCATTGGAATACACACACACAGACACAGACACACACACACACATAAAGAGAAAACATTTAATCCAATCATGTGATTAGATGTAGTCTGGTAATTAGGGATTACACACTAAAAGGCTTGTAACGAGTAAAGACACATCACCTCCGCTGGAAGTCCGTTGTGATTTTGGCAAAGACTGGGGTTAAATCCTGCCTGAAAGTTTAAGTAATCTTGAATTTTTAACTATATTGTTCACATGAATTCTGCCCTACTTCTCAAAAACAAGCAATTTTGAGAAAGTCTAAATCTTTTTTTTGCCTTTAGAAACATGTCTGCCTCCAAATCCAACATGACCTGAATATACTGACAAACCTACAGTCTGGTCTATAAACCAGGCACAAAGTAAAGTTAAGATATTACATTATAGTAACAGTATAATACTCATATCAGCGTTACTTCACTATGAGAGCCGTGTTGCTAATAACTACAGCAGTATGAATATCAAATAAATAATGTATATCACAAAAAGTTATACCCCACCCGCCAATTGCCATTTAATCACCAAAAGTAAAACAAGTCACCACACAGAATTACCAATGAATAAAATAGTTTATTGATTCGGACGGATATTAAAAACTGAAGTTAGCAAAAAATATAAGTGCACAAATGTAATGGTTTCACAAATATATTAAGTGCATGGGCTTGAAAGCTTTACAAATTCTGCTAAGGCACAGTCAATAACAATGATTAATGGCAACCGGACAGTGTGTGCTGCAGTGTCTCTGACGTCCATCTGCTAAAAGTATGACATATTATCTGTAAAATAAAAAGAACAGAAATAGAATTGCTCTTGTAGAACCATTACAGTTTCAGATCAGTGCAGGTCTCTGGCTATTACCCTGCACAAGGGGGTCCAAGAATAATGAAGTGAATCATAATAAGAACCATAAAAGAAACAGCTGAAATAATGTTTGTGGATGGCCAGTGATACTGAAAACCCATGGATACACACATGTACAGTATAAGTCATTTATTTCAAGAAAGTATATGCGTATATGATATGTACCTGATATTATTACTCTGCTCCATCTGTTTTATATTAAATCATGATGTGGCAGGCTGAACGGATCAAACATCTCACACTAAGAATGCTGATTTAAATCTGTTTAAGCACACTCATTAGAATATCAAAGGCACGAACCAATTATAATTTGCATTAGTATTATGATATAAGCGGAACCTGGAGCTTGCAATGCTACGCTTTACAATTCTTTGTCAGAGTAAATTTTTTAAAGGGTCAAAAAAAAAATATGTAATAGATTTTGGATTAGATTAGATTTTTGATAGATTCATTGATGCACAGATGACCCTAAACAAATTATTAACATTCAAATTTTCAATGAAAACCCACAAAAAAAGGTTGTAAAGTAAACCGTAATAAAATCAGTTGCATGCTCCAGGGCTTTGCTTTAAAGAAGCCAAAATGCAACAGCTTATTTTTTTTTTATTTATATGCTAAAAATAATTCCCTTGAGAGTGTTATGAAAAGTAAAAACAGAATAAATAGAATAAAAACATCTTAAATATCATAATTATTGGCGAGTTTATCACTATTAAAAAATCACAATAAACTAGAGGTCGATATTGTTTTTTCTCTGGCCGATGGCAAAATACTTAATTTATAAGACGTAATACAGAAAATTGCTTAAATTAAACATTTATTTAACAACACAAGATTTTCCAATCAGTGCACTTGTTACTAGGTTTTGGTACTTGAGCCTGACTGTAGCCTAAACTACAGCTGGTTAAAGGCTCGCTAACAATGCAATTCTAATTGTTTCCGTCATTCGCTCTACAAAAGCAACGTTATATTTAACTAATTTAATATATATATAATGCTAGTTTAATCAATCAATCGGTCGACCTCTACAATAAACGAAATATGACCTCAAAATGGTCAAGATTTAAATTTTAAATAAAAAACTATATAAAGATCTGATTTTCGGATATAGAAATAACCTTGTTATTAGCATAATTTATTTATATATTATATTATATTTAGTTTACAATTAAACTTTCTTTCAGCTTCTCCCATTAGGGGTCGCCACAGCGGATCATCCGTATTCATGATCCGCATGTTCGATTTTGCACATGTTTTTACGCTGGATGCCCTTCCTAACGCAACCCTCCCCATTTATCCGGGCTTGGGACCGGCACTAAAAGTGCATTGGCTTGTGCAACCCTAATGGCTGGAGTTGGTTCCCTGACCGGGGATCGAACCCGGGCCGCAGCGGTAAGAGCGCCGCATCCTAACCACTAGACCACCAGGGAATCCTATTTAGTTTACAATTAAAGACATAAAAAAAATTTCGCACACATTAAAAATATTTCCATTAGCTAAGATATGTTTTTTGCAGTAAACAATTTCATAAACAAATTCTAGCCCTATAAACCAAATCACACTAAATACTAATATTCCTTTAATGCCGACATCATTTGATATTATAGCTCCAGTCCATGCATTAAATAGGCTATAAGAATAAAAGTTTATTATATCGATGTTATAAATCTCTATTCATGAGCTACGGAGATAGCTGGGCCAGTGTAAGCTAGTGCCAAATAGATCACGTCAATCAATAATCAGCTGCGGTGTACTCAAGCAGTACTCACCGTCAGGCTCGGAGTCGCTGTCAACCAGAGCCGGGATGCGCACCAGAATCTGTCTGTGGTCCCTCTGCACCACCAGTTGCAGTTTCCCTCGAGACTTCTCGATCAGCTTCCCCGCATCATTCAAAGACAGATTCTCTGTCACAGTCCCGTTAATCTGTCCCAAAGCAAACAAACTGGTTGAAAAGATATAGTATTTTATCTGTAAAACCCATAAAAGAACTAAAGAAGTCTAGCATAAGTGCATAGACACATAATCTGTGGTTTCAAGGTAAACACAAAGAGAGACACTATACGGACAAAAGTATTAGGGCACTTCCTCAAGTGATTTCCTCACCTGAACTAAGAGACCCAAACTTGTTCTAGCAGGACAGTGACCATCTGTACAAAGCCGATGTAAAGATATGCTTTACAAGAGTTGGATTGGAAGATATTGAGTGACTCGAGTGCACGCCTCCTCACCTCACCTACATCAGTACCTGAATTTACTAACACCCTTGTAGCTGAATGAATCTCCATAAGCACACCCCAAAATCTACTAGAACATCTTTCCAGAATAGTGGAGGTCATTTTAATAGCAAATAGGTATTAAATGTGGAATGGGATATTCAACAAGTACATACAGTCAGGTGTGCACAAACCTTCATCCATAAAGTGTAGCTCTGTGTAAAATTATTTTTTATAATGTTAAAAGATTTCCAATGTGAATGCAATGGCAAGGTTGTAATTTTATAAACTGCACATTTTCTGATACGTTTACATTTGTGTATGTGCATGCTTCCCTTCAGCAAATCAATATTGATGTATTCAGGTGATGCTTGATATCCTCAGTAACAAATTTAGCATGGAGAAGTTTTGACAGTGTAGATGTGGGTCAGTTTTGTTCAGCCCTGCCCCCTCAGATACCCCTGAGCTAAGTATTATAGGTATCAGGTTTATAGGAAAATAATAGTATTAGGTTTATGACACAAAACACATTTTCTGATTTAATAAGTTGTGATGTTTTCACTTTTTTGTGTGGTTCTAGACCAGATCTTTTCATATCTGAAAAGTGCCCATGCTAAGAGAATGATCGAATCAAAATTCATGTAGCTTGTAATGTGAATGTCACAGTATAATGCACTATTTATGGAATTTTGCCTTCAAAATATTACAATAATAGAATGTTTTCCAATAATTTGTATGTGTAATCCTGTGATGTGGCGGATCAACTACTAATTTGTAAATGTACCTTGAGGATGATGTCGCCTTCCTGCAGGTTCCCATCTCTGGCTGCCAGTCCTGTGCTGGTCATCTCTTTGATAAAAATCTGGCTGCCCAACCGAAGACCGTACTCTGTAAAAAAAAAGATTTCAGTTACTCCCCCCTGTTGGTTAATCCTGACCTCAAACACAATGACCTCAACTACATTGTTAAGAACCTTACTACAGCCAAGCACACCCTGAGGCAAGCGCCATCACAGTCCAGCAAACAGATGGGAACTGAAAGCCAATCAAAATCAGGCCATGAATCTAGAGTTGTAGCTGTACAGACTTTATAAACAGCTTTCCATTCCCTAAAGATCATCTATTAGCCAGTGCCCAGCTAAATAAATCTATAAAATCCAGTAAAATAAGTTTCAAGGTGGAGACCAACCTCATGTTTTGGCTGCCTAGTTTAATGAAGCATATCATCATTTTATCTTTAACAAAAAGTCAGCAAGATTCCAGCTATGATCTTTCATGTTCTCTTCTTGCACAAAACAAAATAATTCAGGTGTTTTTTATGTCGTCTCATGGTATGAGGCGTGTTAGATATAACGGCAGATTTATACCATGGCTTTGCTTGCGTTTCCACCTGCATGTTCCTGATTCAGAAAACATCACTGCAAATCCTAAACCAGGAACAGCACAACCAAATCATGTAAGCATCTTAGCAGCGCCTTATCGGCTTTGCCCCCCCACACCTTCAATGCACTTTCAGAGCACATAGATCTCAGTGAGAGTTGAACAATCAATGGCCTTTTCTACAGCCCTAATGAGACACAGTAGTTCCGAGTGCATGGCCAGTGGCTCAGACTACATGCTGTGAACCACTGTTGAAAAGATGAGAGGAGACAGGGCGTTAGAAGCAGAATCACAAGACTCTCTCTCTCTCTCTTAAGACTCCTTGCCAATCGCTCAGTCGAAAAGAAATCAGATTAAAATATCCTCATTTCCAGCCAAGATAAAATCTCCACCTAGATGCAAGGAACACTGAAGAGAGTTCTTGCATAACAACCACCTTTGCAAAACCATTGTAGACCTATTTTCCTAAAAAAAAAAAAAAAAAAATGGTCCTCATAAATAAAGAACTGGTTCCCTAGGGCCCTACCACTGCATAGCTCAGCACTTCCCATGCTACACACCTGATCCAGCTTTACAAACAGTTTAGAAATTAGCTGTTGTTAAATCTAAGAAGCATTAAACAATAAAATTTCACCACAGCCCTGGAAATAAAGGACAATGACTATATTTCACTATATTTGTAATTCACCTCCTCAGCTGATTAGCCATTCATATAACACCAAAAGTAATCAAAAGTAACATTTGGAGTAAAATCTCACCCTCACTGGGCCTGTTTTTCATGAGCAGGACACTGACTGGAGGCTCCAGCGGCTCCTGGTAGCCTCGTTCTTTCCCACCCCTCCTAGTAGGTGACTGCGAATCCTCCTGCAAACGATCTCTGCTGTAACTCCTCACCATCCTGTCCGGCTCATATCTCTTTGCGCTATAGCCTGGTGCTGGACTGCCCCCGCCTCCGTAACCAACCCCATGGCCTCGACTCGACTGTTGGCTGAGATAATTTGGCTCAGGGCTAACACTGCGGTCCAGGTTCCGACCCCGGCTCCCATCCCTGCGGTAGTTCCTATCTGGGCTGGGTGTTCGGTCTGTGCTGCGGCCCCGGCTGTGGTACTCCTGCTCCAGGGTGCCACGGTGGCGGTCTGGTCCACGCGGGTAGCCCAGTGCACCATTACCCCTAGGGTAATCAGAGTCTTGGTCACTGTGTGTGCTCCGGTTCTCTTCAGGATAGTAGCTGGACAGGTTATAGTCCCGGCTGTCCCTGTCTGGGGAAGGAGGACGCTTGAGGACGGCAACTTTGCGAGGTCTTTTTACTGTCTGCAAGAAAACATACATGATAACCCAATGCACAATTAATCATATTTAAACTGTCATTATGCTGAGAAAAAAACATAGACAGAAGTATGCCAAAACCAAGCAGACTTACTATTTTAGCCACCTTCCCACATTTTCGGAGTTGTTGTACAGCAAAGGAATGGGACACGTTGTCCATGGGAATGGTGTTGACCTGTATAACCCGATCATTCTCACTGCCAAACAGCATAAAAACATGCAACCAAATTATTTCAAAGCCAAAAGCCTGGAGTTGACACTTGTCCAAGTCTGGGAGGGAGTGTAAGTCTAATGTTTCCAAAGTTTGAGAAAAGAAAGAGAATAAATGGAGACGTACAACAGTAAGCCATCAGCTGGGCCCCCCTGCAGGACATCAGACACGATGATGGACATCTCACCGCTGTCTATGTTGGGATTGTCTCTCCCCCCAGACACAGCAATTCCAAACCCCATCTTGGAGTCCTGAGAGACAAAGAGGAAATATGAGGAGAAGGAAATTGCTTTCAAGTTTAAAGCATTCCTAATGTCTCTTGCCCCGATCAAATCATAGATCATAGATATTAAGACAGTGAGACAGGAAGACATTAAGAGGCTAATAAACAAAACTGGTGTGGCAGTTAGGTAGTGATGGTCAAGCAGTTTGAAAAGATTTGTGCTTTAGGCAATATCTGAACACACTAGCAGCATTAATCTCCTGTTTAAACCCACTGCAAGGTGGCATCGATAGAAAACCCAGCCCTGCTCCCAACAAACAGCCTCACTGTCTGCAGCAAGCAAACTGTAGTATCATTTTAGAGCCGTGCGCTGGGAAAGACAGCATAATGACCGTCTATTACTCTCAGCCTGACCTAAACTAATCTCTCCAAGCTTAATTAGGTCAGCAGAGAGCAAGACAGTAAGATTGGGATGATGGTAAATGGTACAGTTGCGGCAAATCTTTTATTGTTGATGTAGAGCTCAGTAGGTACATTTGGGGTTAGTAATCTTATCATCACAGTTCTCCTCAAAGATGGCAGGAAAACATCTTAAAGAAAAAAAACAACTACGTTTAAAAGAATATATAACTATTTATACAATGACAGGCTTTACAGTACTTGTGCTTGCGTTTTGGTGGTGTGATCATGATCATAATCATAATTTGATTTGATTTGATTTGAATACTTTATTAATCCCACAGGGATATTGCTGGGTTGCAGTTGCTCACAGTAAAATTTTAATAAAGATTGAAGTAAAATTAAATATAACAAATTTTAAATTAAAAATACAAAAGTTAAGTTATACATTAAGTATAGATGCTGTATAAACAATTCATTTCCATTTTCTTTAAAACATACAGTATGAAATGTGTAGCAGCAGTAAAACAGATGGTAGAAAAAGTCAGATTAAGTTACTGAACATGTAACTATTAATATTATTATTATTAATAATATTAGAATATGACATTATATACATGCGGCATAAAAATCTAATTTTGTAACAACTTTAGGACCCATGATTTAGGCATAAATTGCACAGAAAGCATAAAAAGAAAATGCTATGGTACGCTATGTTCGCAAGTTAACATAAGCGTCCCCATGCATCTGTTTTACCCTGAGACTGAAGCGCTCAAGTTTCATCGCAAGAGTCAGTGTCGAATTCCCAATGCCGAAACACTGTTCATTTGTCATAACATGACGAGTACCAAATTTGATGAGTTCCACAGCCGACGATTACCGAGGTATACCTGTATATCTATATTGTATGTTTTGTTTTACATGTTTTGGTGGCCACATGCAGAAATGATCCCCTGTGGGATCAGACTGAGGTGTTTTATTTAGTTGGTGGGAGGAGTTGAAAGATAGAAAGCAAGTGGTGTTAGCAAGTTTGAGTTCAAACCACTAGAATTCCACTTATTTGAAAATTGCTCACTTTACCTCAAGCATACATGGACCACTCTACGACTGAATTGCATAAAAATCCAGCTCTGCATTATTTGTTTTCTTGCTCTAACACACGTTTAAGGTTTTTTTTAAGATTTGTTTAAGGGTGGCATAGTGGGGTAGCAGATAGTGGGTTCCCAGTTTGGGTCTTAACTTGGGTTATTATCTGCATTCTGCATGTTGTTACCATGTCCATGTTTCATCTGGAAATTCCACTTTCCTAAAAAAAAACTCCTAAAAACTATGCTAAAGTGCCTTTAGATGTAGATAAGCATGTAAAAGTATGAAAATTATGACATAGGGCTGGCTCTATAGGTTAGCAATGACATCCAGGGTAAAGTCCAACCATGTACTCTTAATACAACAGAAACTGGGTTACTGAAGATGAATGATTGTGATAGCTACACAGATGTGTTAAAGCAAAATTAAGCAGAATAACCAACCATATTGTATAACTTACTGGCAAGCTTAATCTAAGGAAAGGTACCTAGGTAATAGGCTACTGAGGGCACTTTGATGGTTTCAGCGAGATTACCATCATCTTCTTGTACAAGGCATTTTTATACGCATGTTCAATATGGAAGGAGACAGGCCTCAGTTGGTCAATAAAACGAGTGTGAGAGTAAAGTAGGATATAGAGGAGCAAAACCCGACAGTCTAGCAACACCATGATAAATGCAGACTATTGATTAGTCGGATAAATAGGGGTGTTAAAAGCTGCCGCGGGAAATCGTTGTGAACTTTCCAAGCTTCCTGCTCGGTTCAAACCTCCCCAACTTCAGTCCCTATCCTGCAACTGTTTCCTCTCTGTGCTGTGGTCAACATGTTCACCAGACTGACCAAGTTCCCCCCTGATGTGGCACACCCGCTGCACATGTCAACACGTTTAACGACTTCCTGGATTTATTATACATAAAGACGACAGGAAATAGTTGGTTGGGAAATGGATGTGTGTGCATGCGTGTGTTTACATGGGGTTTGTGAATAGCTTTGGCCAGCTGCGTGATTTCTCATGCTGAAGATGAGAGGAGCTTTTCCTGCGTGATGAGAGGACAGATAAATGGAGCTGTTTCTCTGCAAGAGCCAGAAATAAAAAAAGCAGAAACTCTCGACATGCCTTCCTGGCACTTAAAGCGATAAGACATCTGCGATGGAGGAAAAAGAGTAGAAAAAATACACAAAAATAAAGCACGGTCAGCCTTAGACAAGTTAAAGGAAATAGGTACATACTCGTTGTAAAGTCACAGTGAACTGCTCCCACACCGTCTCCTCCATTCCTGAGCTCTGTAGAGAAACGGTTGATTATTAACATCACCTTAATGACGTGAAAAACTAAATATTACTCACTAGTTGCGGAAACATATGAATGGCAGCATGTATTGGGGCATTTGCATTAGGCTGGACCAGTGTTCATGGACTTAGGGTAACATTTTCACATTCTGAACTTTGCTGAAGCTTTTGTCTATAATTAATTTAATAAGAATACATTTATATTGTAATTACTCTAAAAACAATGAATGGAATGTAAGCATTTTTGTTATTTTGTCCCTCTTATTCAGTATTTCAAAGTAGAAAACATTTATAAACCTAAATATTTCATATTAGTCACCTAAAAAAAATCCCTAGAATACTCCAACCTTTTCTACCCTTAAAATCAACTCCACCATCCAGTTTTTATCACCTAAGGACTCTAAATTGCAATATTTTAACACCTTTATGTCACATAAGACTTCCAGCCATACCTATATATTCAGGGACCGAAGGACATGACATACTGACATGATTTTAGATGTTTTAGTGCAAGATACAAACTACTGAAAAAGACCCAAGAATCAAACATTCATGTCAAAACAGATGGTCAAGCTCTACCAGTGACTGATAGAACAAGAATACAAGAAAGGGTAATGCTAAACACAGTTGTTTTAATTATATGCTGATACATTCACTTACAGTCCTTTCAGATTGGGCCTGAAACAGGAATGTGATTATACTCAGATTTTATTATAATGCTATATTTTCAGGTTTCATCGAGAATCTAAGGAGCAGGATTAAAGAGACAAAATAACAAAACATCAGTGTTGTCCAATTCTACAAATGTATAAATTACTTTATACTTCAAAATAACTCAAACAAAGCACTTGTTAAAGCTTTTACTATACTGAGCAAAGCAGTGCAGATGAAAGGAAAAGGGATGTACTATTTGGTAGCAGTACAGTCTGATGGATGGTCCTGCTGTCTCTGTTTTACACAAGTTCATGGCCATTTTTGTGTTTTTAATGGGATCAATGTGGTAGAGAAAGAGCGAGAGAGATGGAACAGTCCACAATGATTTCATGTGAACTCATTTGACTGTACTGCTGCCCTTCTGTCCTCTGTGAACAAAGCTACCATTCTCAAATCAAAAACTATTTACACACACACACACACACACACACACACACACACACACACACACACACACACACACACACACACACACACACACACACACACACACACACACACACCTCGAGGGTGTCAATGTTCCCAAATAAGCAGGGTATTTGGGTCAATATGCTGTAATAGTCTGGGAGCCAATCACAAACCCAGTACAATCTACAACCGCTTCAATCAGGTCATAACCCCCAAGTCTGAGCAATCAAGAGTTCCCAGAGTACCATCCTAACACATGACAACCTCAATCTTTGCAATAAAACGTATGACCCAAAAACATGACCATAATAAAGTCCACAATCAACAGCACCACAACAAAACATGACCATTCCAAACTCCAGATCGATTCCCTCAACACAAAACCTACAGAATCATGCTTCTCTAATGCAAGGCTATCTTAAAATAAAAAAAAAAATAAAAACATTTCTCAAGCATACAAAAAAACACTACAAGGGAATACTCACATACTACAGGTGACACTACCAAAAATATGGTGGTCCTATTCTACTTGGGGTTAATGAACATGAAACCAGCTATTTATCTATTTAATTTCATTACAACATAAATTGTAGACAATTTGTAGGCAATAGAGGAAGAGGAACCACTGCTTATGTACATTTTCAAAAATTCAATAAAAATAAAGTGCACGTGGTCCTTGAAGACCATTAAATAAAGACCGTTGAACCAACTAAGGTTACAGGTTGTGTGTAAAAAGCCAAGTGAACACTGACTCTGCACTGAATTATTCTGGGGCCTTACTTCCTATATAACATACTGTAAACCATGCAATGGTATGAATACCACAACCAGCCATCAACACCAAACAACAACTCACTCAAACTCCATAACCAGACAACATCTCATAACTTCTTCAAACTATAATGGAAGCAGCAACACAACACCCTATACCCTACACCACCATTCACATCCCACGACTTTATCTGAGCACCGTCCACCTCTCAAATCCACTATCCCTAAATCTCTCAAAAGTGACATAGAGTCTGTATAGAGTGATTATTCTACGTACTGGAGCTATCTTGTCTGCTCAAACCTGTATGGCAAATCTGACCATCAACAACAAGGATTTTTCACTCACAAAACTGTTGTCGGTAGATTTATCTGCGTTTTTGCACCATTCCGTGTAAACTCTAGTTGTGTTTGAACGAAAGCACGAGAGATCAGCCTTTCACAAACCAGCCCGTTTGGCATTAACTTTCTTGCCAGAGTCAAAGTCACTGAGGTCAAATTTTGATGTGAGTATTAACTGAAGCCCTTGATGATTTTATGCACTGTGGTGCTGCAGCCATGGGATTGTCTGATTTTGAAATACAGGATCTATAGGTGTAATTAGGGCTTAATGCTATAATCTTATGATTCCTATAAACATGATAGTGTATCTCTACTGTAGGGGGCTGTCTTCCTGACACATCCACAATGCAGAAGAAGCCCACAAACCCATTGTATTAGCACAGACCTCTGCAGTCTACACTACCTAGCATACCTAGACTATGGCTACACAAGAGACTACTGCAATCATCTCTCTCTCTCTCTCTCTCTCTCTCTCTCTCTCTCTCTCTCTCTCTCTCTCTCTCTCTCTCTCTCACACACACACACACACACACACACACACACACACACACACACACACACACACACACACACACAAACCCAGCCTATATAGTACATTTTTACTTCGCAGGCCACCTAGAAGCGTGAAACATTTACGCCCACTCATCCACATATCCATTCCAGCTGGTATTTCCCATGGCTCTAATTTTAACTAATCACACACCTGATGTAGAAGCAGAGCAGCTCTTTGCGCGGTTGCGTTAGAAGAGCTGTTAGACAGAAGCAGGAGTGTGAGCACGCCCCGCGCTCATGCTGATCAAGCAGTTAACACGGATCTCGCCGCAAACATCACATAAATAACATGTCAAGGCCGGTGTGAGGCCATAAAAAGGATACAGCACACAAACACACACACACACAAATACCCAAGCAAAACACATGCACACACACACACAAACATGCACAGCTGGCAAAGCTAAAAATTTACTTTCCAGCTGAGGGACATGGAGACAGAAACACCTGCTTCCTTGCACTTATGCAATAATTGCAGTATAAAATGTCAGCAAAAAAAATATTAACAGTATTTACTGATATGAAGATCAGTCCACTTTCCTGTCCCTGCAGAGAACAATTTGATGGGGTTTTTTTTATTATTTAATTATTTATTTATTTATTTTTTATATAATATTACAACATAACAATATTATTTAAAACATTTAATCATACATGATTTGTCTGTATTTCTGTGTACAACCCTGGTCATACCGTTACCATAACGATACACAATATGTAAAAGAATAAACACAGTGCAAACTCGTACTTAATAACCCGTACCGTAAATGTTCGGACATTTTCCCCCTGAATTTCAGAATTGAATGGTATAATACGATGTGTAAGGAATATGCCGTTATGAGAAAATAATCCACATCTATTAGCCGGTGTAATTTGTTTAAAAAATACGTTTCTTTATTCTTTATATTTAATTTCTCTAACACAAGGATTTGCAAGTGATTCCAATTTTTGTATTAAGAAACAACACATTGTATGTCTTATCCATTTAGTTACAAAACAAGTACACTGCAGCCGCTATAAACTCCAGAATTTATTAAGGCACGCAAAATGCAGCTTGTTACTGCACAAAAATAATATCTCCATCTTTAGACCGTCCCATGACTGTTATGAAGTGATGACTATAAACTACAAACCAAAAAACATCTCCGTAATTACACTTACATGGACATCTAGTGGGGACACCTGACTTTTCCAGCCATATGTGGTTATTCCCCAAATTCTTATAACACAGTTGGAAGCACACAATCGTATAGGATCTTTGAATGCAGAAGCTTTAAATTCAGCAGCATGAAACCTGTTCCAGCATGACAATGCCCCTGCGCACAAAGCCAGCTTCTTAAAGATATGCTTTATATGGGTTGAAGTGGAAGATTTTGAGTGGCCAGTTATAGAGCCCTGACCTCACACCTTTGGGATCAATTTGAACACTGACTGTCCATTTTATCTGAATGAGCACAAATCTCCACAATCTAATGAAACATCTTTCCAGAAGAGTGGAGCTTATTATAACAGCAAAGGAGTACTAAATACAAAATATGATGCTAGAAAATGCATACAAACTTTATGTCATACCTCTATAATACATAGTAAAGTCTGTTCAGCAAAAAAAAAACAAATGCATGTATCTGCATCACTATCTGAATCAGCAGATACAGAAATATAGGAACTGGACAAATATTAGATATGAGCATCATTTAATTATCAGTGCATCCTTAATGTAATAAAACGAATCTGGTTTGCAAAGCCAAGCAGTGAGTGAGCTGTCCGCGAGAGCAGTGCTGAAATTAATTCACTGGCCATACAGACACAACATGGAGACACGCGCTCAGAATCGTTTTACACAAACGCAGCAGCTGAATGACTGTGTGAGTACAGTCACGTTACAGACGCACAGCAGTGCGGTGCAGAGTTTCAGTCCAAACTCAGTCGTATAAAGTGCATCACACACACACACACACACACACACACACACACACACACACTGATGGATGGCCAGCGGCTGCAGAGGCAAAGTAGCACATTGTCAGAGTTCAAATACATACACAGTCTCTCTTTCTCTCACACACACACACACACACACACACACACACACACACACACACACACACACACACACACACACACACACACACACACACACACACAGTGAATATCAGATCAGAGGGAGAATCTGACTGTGCGCTATGCGACAGGAGCTACTAAAGTCCACAAACAAACCCACACACACACACACACCACACACACACAGGTATGCGTAAAGACAGACTAATTTCGTATTCCAGCATCATCACCGTCACTACTGCTTTATGATTTATACACGTATTCCTTGTGTGTGTATTGCAAGACTGCTTGCAATACACACACATCCTTGATGTATTTCTCTTCTCGATCCTTGCCCGTGTTCAATCCCGTCACCGGAAATGACCGAAAGCTGCATGCAGAACAACCCAACTAAGTTGAACACCGGTTAAAAAAAAGCAAGCAAATAAACAAACGAAAGAACGATCTCTTTGCCTTCTTGTACTTTCCCAATGCACACGTAACCAGACACTTCCGACACTCATCTGCAAACTCCAAAGCGGCATTGACTAGCACATCAAAAAGCACTTTCCGCACAAATCAACTTGCTACAAGGGGGAGGGGAGGAGGAGACGATGCCTGAGGAGGGTTTTAGTATCCTTGGAGAATAGAGCACACGATACTCTCTCTTTCTCTCTCTCTCTCTCTCTCTCTATACACCCCCACCAATCTGAGCAGGCATGGTGGCGCCCGACTGGGGGCATAAAGGATGATGAAGTCGTCTCTGAGCGGCCGGCTCCCGACCCGCACCTCCACACGCACTCTCCGGCCGCTGCCGGCTCTCTGCAAACACACGCAGCAGTTCCATGGCAGCCAGTCCACACTCATCTCTCCCCATGGCCGCCCCTGCTCCAATCTCAGTAGGAGCTGTGGCGGAGCAGATCAGGAGCTCGAGAGAGAGAGGCAGAGAGAGACAGAGACAGAGACACACAGAGAGGGAGGAGGGAGGAAGAAAAGGGAGGGGAGGGAAAAAGAAAGAGAGAGAAAGAGAGAGAGGGAGAGAGAGAGGGAGAGAGAGAGGGAGAGAGGGAAGGAAAGGCAGTGAGGCTAAAAATAAAACTCACAGAGCCTTGGAGAGTCCTGAGTGATCAGACGGCACGCACCCACTTTCGGCACAGTGCCGTTTTTTATGGCCAGGTCCATAAGCCAAGCTCGGCCGTCTGTCGGCCACATGCACATACACTCACAGAGGAGAGAACTCCTATCTTTAATCCGCATCCCTCGCTCTCTCTGCTATGGATTGCTTCCTGAGTTATGTAATATAAATAAAATAATGGCCTACATGCATGTCCACAAACACACACATGCTCTCTGGCTCATACAAACACTGTTCACACATACTGTACATGGTATTGTATACACACACTGTCTGTCCAGCGCTGATCTGCAAGAGTCAGACAGACACTATATTAACAAAAGTTTGTGGACACCTGGCCATTAGATTGGTGTGTGGTTTTTGAAGATCTTATTCAGCATTTATTCCTTATGTGCTGTTATAATAACCTCCACTCTTCTGGGAAGATGTTGCACTAGATTGTGGAGTGAAGATTTGTGCTCATTCAGATACAAAGGTAAAGTCAGGTACTGATTTAGTGTGAGGAAGCCTGGGGTGCAGTTAGTGTTCCAATTCATTCCAAAGGTGTTCAGTAGGGTTGAGGAAAGAGCATGACAGCAGGTCATGTGCTAATGTACAATTTCTTTTTTCCCCAGAGTTGGAGAAAATGGTCAAACTTCAGGGCACAATTCAGTGGGTTTGGTCTGAATTCCTTTCAGACCAGGGGTAAGTCTTTAAATAGGTGTGTGAGGTTTTTCTGTCCCCTTGAGAAAGAACTCCTAAAATCAACTTATGTGTATAAAAGACACCAGTAACAGAATCAACCTCTTCCATTCAAACCTCTCCACCACCATGGGCAAAACCAAAGAGCTGTCAAAGGATGTCAGGAACATCTTAGACCTGCACAAAGCTGCAATGGGCTACAAGATCATCAGATTTTTGCCTTGGTCGCATGTTTTCAGTCATAGTCATGCTGGAAGACCCATCCATGACCCAACTTCAGTGTTAAATGTTGATATTCTGTCTCTCTCTTTGTTAAAATAAACCTACCATAAAACTCTAAACAGTTTATTTTTTTGAAAGGGGGTAAACTCACAAAATCAGCAGGTGATCAACTAATTATTTCCCCCACTGTACTAGTAGATTACTGAATTATCCTTTTCCACAGTTCATTAATGAGACCAAAATGTTTCTACAACAATGTAAATACAAAATCCAGGTCAAACAGGCAGCATATAACAAGGGGTGAGAGGTCAAATAGCATTAAAATTAAATGTTTTACATGTTCAGTGAAGTAGAAAACTTAAACGCTTCGAGGTGTGACATGGAAAAAAAAGAAAGAAAAAGGCAGGGCTAAAGCAAAAAAAACTAAAATTAGCTGCCAAAACATACAGTTACATCGCTGCCAGCATCACTTTGTACGAAACGCATGCATGAGAGATGAAAACCTGTTACTGATTGGTAGGTAAACAAAGCAAAAAATTAACCATGAATGAATGATGAATAGCAGCCAGACAAAGATACCAACAGGAAATACACCATATGGACAAAAGTTTGTGGATACCTGACCATATGTGCTTTTTGAGCCTCCCATTCCACATTTAGTCCTAATTTGCTATTATAATAACCACCACTCTTCTGGAAAGATGTTTCAATAGATTTTGGAATATAGTATACTTCATTCATTCAGCCAAAAGGGCGTAAGTAAAGTCAGGCACTGATGTAGGTGAGGTGAGGAGGCCTGGGGTGCAGTCGGCATTCCACAGAGGTGGACAGTAGTAAAGTAAATGTAATTACTGTATTTAAGTAGCTTTTATGCACATCAGTACTTTACTGAAGTATTTCCATTTGGGGAGACTTTCACTTTAACTTCACTACATTTCAAAGTCAAATATCTTAACTACAGTTTGCAAAATCAGTGGTTCCTTTTTATTTTTTTTAGTAGATAAAAACTTATCTAGTGAAGCACGCAGCAAGCCACCAATCAGGGTAGAGTGTGCTTTCTGTTTTGAACTTATTTTGATTGCCCTTTGGTGTTTTCTACTTATCAAAAACATATAGTTCAGTGTCAGTTGAACAGCTGACAGAACATTTTGAGAATAATTATAAAAAATTAACCTTCAACCAAAAGTGGCTGCTTTCAAATCCTGTTATTTAATTGAATTCTAAAGGAAATTGTTTTGCTTAAAGGTTTTTGCTTTAAGATAATTTTAATAAATATACAGTGTTTAACTCATTAATATCATTATATTAATAGATTGGTGAGCTGAGAGTAACATTAAAGTCTTTTCACATACACTAGGATGTTTAAGCAAGAGTCTTGTGGTAATAATTATATTAGTAAAAATATTGTATTTTTACTCAAATAAAGGTTAAAAGGGAGCACTTTTACTTTGATTTGAGTAATATTTTGCCTACTGTATCTCTAATTTAACACATTTAGCTGGAAAAGTGAGGTGTCTCGATTATTTTGTCCATATAGAGCGTGCTAACAATTTGTTTGTGGCTATAGAGATGATCGCTTCATGATCTTTAAAATTGAGATTCCAGCAAATCTAACATATTATATTAAATGTAAGTCTGCTACATATTGCAGCACTGGGATTCACAGATGCAGGTACATCATGCGATTAGATGTTAGAACGACTGATAAACTTCAGGACTAAATCACACCACTGTGAGGATTAATCAGGAAATTAAGTATCTGCTTCGAACCACATCTAATTTGTTCTGGAGCCTTTTAATTAGCAGGCTAATGCGCACGCAACATGGAGCGAATGTCAATCAGACTCAGGAAGAAGGAAATCAAATGGATCTGATTGACAAGAAACTGTGCACGACTAAGAGACAAAGTCTGACAGCAGATTATCCTGTGTTTGAAGTAATCAGAGCAGCACTAAACCACATTTCCAGGCTACACACACACGCAAACTTACCACCTCTGTCCTATAATACACACACTACTCTGATCCAAGCAGCTCTCTTCTTCTTCTAAGAAACTAAAACCACACAACCACACAACCACACACCCACACCCACACACACACACACACACACACACACCCACACCCACACACCCACACCCACACACCCACACCCACACCCACACACACACACACACACACACACACACCCACACACACACCCACACACACACACACACACACACACACACACACACACCCTCATGCATGGCTATAATGGGCTACATTTCCATGTAATGCAAAGTTCCTGGTGAGGGTGAGTCATCCAGTCTGACCTCATCAACTACTGATGACATTCGACTGATGTGTGTGTTAGTGTGTTTAGGATTTTCTAATGCATTCTATTGCACAAATTCAAATAAATAAAGATATAACATATATTCTTGATGGTGTATACTGGACATACCTAATAAATTTTTTTAGCAACAGTCACTTGGAGTCAGGGGCGTGTCTAAAGGGGTGGCACGGGGTGGCACCGGACCCCCCCTCCAAAATATGCTGTGCCTCCCCAACAGCGCAGACTGATGAGTATAACATCTGCGGTGCGGGACTAATTCGGGTGCATTTAAATTCCGATGTCATACGCTAATCGACAGCGTAGCGCCGCTTGAAGAAGTACACATCTACTCACTGTCTGTTTCACTGCTGATTATTTCCTGTATATTTACGACGCCATTGGATTAGAGTGCTGTAAATTTCACAGCTCAAAGAGGAGAATTCGTGATTTCAATATGGCCAGAAATATCTGCATTTTTCAAATAATACAGTCAGAAAATGCAACACTTCTCAAAAAAAATTGTTCCAATTGCAAATTCTTTGGTATTCACGTGCTTATTGTTTTTTGTTTGCACTACATCAACACAAAGAAAACTGAGAAGAAAAGTCAAACTTGATAAGATTTCACACAGAACTCAAAAATGGACTGGACAAAATTATTGGTACCTTGTTAAACTTGTAAGAAAGAATTGCTTTTCAAGCATGTGATGCTCCTGTAATTTATATTTAGACACACCTGTGGCAAGTAAGAGGTGTGGGCAATATAGTTAAAATGGAGAAAAGTTGACTCAACCTTTGTGTTGTGTGTCACACTGAGCATGGAGAAAAGAAAGAATTGTGAGTTGCTTGTGGATTTGAAAGAATAAATTGTGAAATAAGCATTGACAATCTCAAGGCTACAAGTCCATCTTCAGAGATCTTAATGTTTGTGTCCACTGTGCCCAATATCATCAAGAGGTTTACAGCCCATGGCACTGGACGTGAACGGAAGAGATACAATATTGGAGTTTGACAAAACTTATGTGACAAAACCACAATCCTTCTGGGAGAACGTACTGTGGACAGATGAGACAAAAGTAGAGCTTTTTGCTAAAAGACATCATGGCATCACAGAAAAAGAAAAGAGGCCTTAAAAGAAATGAACACAGCCCCTACAGTCAAACATGGTGGAGGTTCAAAGATGTTTTGGGGTTGCTTTGCTGCTTCTGGCACTGGATTTCTTGACTGTGTGAATGGTATCATGAAATTTGTTGATTTCTGACACGTAGTCACCGGTGTCAGAAAGCTGCGTCTCCACCAGAGGTCGTGGATGGGTCTTCCAACAGGACAATGACCCCAAACACCCTTCAAAAAGCACTCAGTAATGGTTACAAACAAAGTGCTGGAGAGTGAAATGGCCAGCAATGAGTCCAGATCTGAATCCCCTAGAACACCTGTGGAGAGATCTCAAAACAGCAGGTGGCTTACATGGGTTGAAGTGGAAGTTCTTGAGTGGCCTGCTATAAAACACTGACCTCAACCCTACTGACTTTAAACAGTGTAGCTTATTATAACAGCAAATGGGAACTAAATGTGGAAGGAGATCAAATTAAAAGGAAATATGAATTTTACAGTCAGGTGTCCACAAACCTTTAAATACAGTCCATAATAATAAATTGAACTTGTTGATTTTATAAACCTCGAGAGAGAGAAAATCAAAGAAAGGTTACTAATAAAAAATATATAATTTCTATAGTCACCAGGTGTGAATCGAAACATCCTATTTGTACTTTTAGCCTAATAGGACACGATCACCAGCTGGAGTGAGCTCAGCTTGACATGACAAAGGAGATGCCTATAAAAAGAGAACGCTTTCACACTGGAACAACAAATCTGGAGCATAATGGATGACATTCACATGAGAACGGCCTTTGTTTTGTCCACTCGAACAGGGACGCCTCCAAATAAAGGCTTCACCATCGTGTGTAGGACACAACAAGAACCCGTGATGGAAGATAATGATTTGCCGACTACACGTGCGCACACACACACACACACACACACACACACACATACACACACACATACACATACACATACACATACACATACACATACACACACTCTCTATTTTTCACCTAAAACAGATCAGCCCACTGGCTAATGGAGGTTACACAAAAGCATACACAATGTCAACAGAGATTAATGTAATAATTACCCTGAAGTAATGCAATTTCAGAAAATATATTAATAATCGTTATTCCATATGCAGAAATTGTCTATGCAACATCTAACGTACAGCTTTGTTCATCGTACAAACCCTCATTGTATCTCATTTTAAATCTCAACCACATACATAGCTTTTTGCACACAATAAAAAACCCAGTTTTGAACACCTTCAGTGTTTATCTCCACAGTTGAAGACAAATAAATAAAAATATGTATCATTTGATATTTCTCTAGCAGGCTGCTACTAATCAGTTGTGGATAAGAAACAGACTCGGCTGTGCTTCCTCTGCATTGCTTTTTTAATTTGCTGTGTTTAATATTGCAGGACGTCAGGAGAGAACTTTAATATGATACTAATTCAGTAGCGACACATTAATTTGCCAGTTCCCAAGAATTCCCATGACGGTGAAAATTGTTTAATCACAGTTTGTGTCAGAATCTCCAACTAATCCTGATTAAAGTTTCATAGCCTTAATGAATGTTGACCTTAATTCTCAAATGTGACAAAACGAATAATAAATGCTCCGTTCTAGCATCAAACAGTGCTACTGAGGTGACATGTTCACGTTATATTACATGAAATTAACATGGCGAATATACTGACAGAATAAATCTGGGGGTTTTTTGTTTTGTTTTTACATCTACAGCATTTAGTAGACACCCTCAACCAGAGAGACTTAAATTTACCTCATTCATACTCTGAGCTATGGGGTTAGAAGCTACATCATATCAGCAATATGTATTTTTTTTGTTGGATTATGTAAATCATATGTAAGGTATAGACCACAGCACAATTTCAGAAATCTTGAGGAAGTCCAGGTCTTACACAACTCAGTTGTTTAAGTGGGAAAAGGGGAACTACACAATATCAGGCAGATGTTTAATGTTAATTAGTAGATATGGAAAATTTTTGGTACACATGACTTTTCCATCTTCCCTCCAACTGAAAGTTGCAGGCACACAATTTGCTTTAGATGCCTTTGGATGCAGTAGCATTAACTTTTCCCTCCACCTGAGTGAAAGATCCTATAGAGATATAGAGCTCTGACCTCAGCCCTTTTAAACACGTTTGGGATGAATTTGAATGCTGACTGCACCCCAGGCCTCCTCACCCTACATCAGTACCTGACTTTACCAACACCCTTATGACTCAATGAGCACAAATCTCCACACCCGAATATCTAGTGGAACATCTTCCCAGAAGCGTGGAGGTTATTATAACAGCAAACGGGAACTAAACGCAAAATGGAAAGTTCATCTATATGTCTATCTGTCCATGTACTAGGTGTGAGATGGACATACTAGGGGTGTATATCTAGATGCAGAAAAGATAACTGGCACATTTAATCCACCAACTGAAATAAATCTTTATCTGGAGGTAAAGCCCGGACAGGTGTCAGCTAAATACCTCCACACTGATTCAGACTGCTGGCACACACTCGGTGTGGATCAGGAGAGCCTGTCAGTCAGGACTCCTGATGTAAATATCTCTTCTACAGTCTGTATAAACAGCACAACTACACAAATCTACATTCCTCCCTTCTCTGCTTCTCCTTTTGCTTATAATACCGCTCCTGAACAAGAGTCTGCAGTTTAGAGATCAGTATCAGAAAGCTGACACACTACTTAAAGAGCCTGTCACATCGGCGCTCCGGCAATGTGATATAAATGATTTCATGAAGAGGCTCCTGGCCAAGAAATGTTGTAATGTAGAAAGCTGTTAATGATACACATACACACACTCTTTTCTTTAAAGAATGGTGCCATTGTAGCGGACAATTACCTTTTGTAAAAGTAAAGTGTGTTAATGGAAATGAAAATGTGCATAAAAAATTCGCTAGTCTATGTGCAAAAAGAAAGCTACATAGATTTAATCCCAAGATATTTACAACCAAAAGATATTATTACATCAAGTACACAAAAAAATAAACCTTGTCAAATACTGCACAATCTCTTATGTTGTTAATTGTTGCTGTGATAATTTAATTTTCAATAAAAAAAAAATAGTGTGAAACAAAGCCCCCCTCCTCCACAGCAGACCCTTATCCAATTTTACAAACGAGCAGGGGAGGGTTAAGGGCCTTGCTCAAGGGCCCAGAAGTGGCAGTTTGAACTTGTGACCTTCTGATCCAAAAAATATACCACTTCAATCACTGAGTTACCACCTACCTACCAAAGAATGTTATGAGAATGTTCAAGAATTTATTAGACATTTTATAAGACGGTATGACTGCAAGTTCAAATAAACAATGTTATGAAAGCATTCCTTATCTCTGGACTGTTTCATAGAAAAACATTCCTAACATTTTATTTTACCAATTTGAAAGAATCCATTTGTTTATAACTTGTTTATATGTGCTTGCAATAATAAACCAAACAGCGAAGACTATTAGTTCAAATTAGGGCTGAAACTATTCCTCCGCTAAACTCTGGACCACTCTGGGGGCTCGTTTAGAAACTGTGTTGCCAATTCAACTTCTCGCCTTCTGTGTTCTGCGTTCTGTGTACACAGGGCTCAGAATTTACTTACAGGGCACTTTCGCCCGCAACTTTTTTTTTTTTTTTAATAAAAAATTTTTTGCGTGGAAAGGATCCACAAAAAGGATGCGATTTATAAATGAGACCCCTGGACAGGTAAATACAAAAATGCTGCAAGAATAAAAAATAGAGAAAAAACAGCAAGGGGTGAGGAAAAGATCTGGCCAAGGAATATAACAGACAATTTTCAAAGTTTTTGATCATTACAAACTAAAATATAAAGAAAACACCATACAGTATGCTTACGTTTTTATTTGAAATTGATTTTGCTACTTTTATTTACAATTTGGATTTTGAGGTAATATGGCAATTAAATGCACTAAATAGGTTTCGTTTTTTACAGATTGCAATTTCAGCAATTATCAACAGCAGCAGCCATAGTTTAAATGGTATAAACTCAATCTCAATAAAAAGTTTTAAGGTGCAATAGGTTTTTTATTTCTTACATGAACAAATAAGAATATACGAATATACATACTTATTGTTGAACATGAAGGTGGAACATTGAAAACAAGGGTGGGGAACATGATTAATAAATAAAATTAATTAATTAATTACATTAATATTAAGCAACCAATCTACATATCTGTTTGCAGATAAAAAAATAAATTGAGGTTAGTCAGTGGTTTAGATGTTGAACTTCTGATCGAAGGGTTGTGAGTTTAAATGCCAGCTTCACCTAGCTGCCATTACTGGGCCCTTGAGCAAGGCCCTTAACCTTCACCTGCTCAGGTGTATAATTGAGACAAGCCTAAGTCGGTCTGGAATAGAGCATCTACCAAATAGCATACATAAAAACGTAACTGAATACAAAATATATGAGGATTAAGGAAAAATATTAGTTTTTACCTGTAAAATGCATCTTTTCTGTTTCTACACTGCAAATAGTAGAGAATATATTACCTTAATCCAACAATTCTCTAAAATAATAAATTGCACAATTTTTTTTTTATACTTTTGCTAAATAAAAAGTGTATTAAATGTCCAAGGCTAATGATTTGGCACAGAGCCATTTCCGTATCTGGTCAATATAAAGACATTGTGACAATAAGAAATAAGATAAAACTGGTAGAAATATTAATATCTTCCTCAGATGTGTAGGAAATTACTAAGGACAGCCCTGCAGCAACAGAACTGATTCAGTAATTACACTTAACAATGATAATGAACCGAACCGAACTGATAATTTTTTACTCAGCATTTGGTCTGATATTTTGTACCAAAAAACCTAATAGAAATGTAATCAAATGACTCTGAATCAGCATCACAGTATTTCTCGCTCTCTTTTTTCTAAATAAACTTAAAGTTTAAATTTATGTGAAAAATCAATTCCAGAAATTTCAGCACTGTCAGCAGATCTGTGAATTCTCGCTCTCCATCTCTCAAGATCATAACTGTTTTTTAATCCCACTCATACAGTTATTATTTATGGTTATACCTGTCTGCATGTATAACCATAAATCTAAATCCAAACAAGCTAGTAAAGAAAAGCCCTGTGACTAAAGATGAACTGAGTGAGTCATTTGTTGCTGTACTTCTGTCAGATTATTTTTCACACTGAAACAACTCAATAGATCCCAGTTCCTTTTTGGGAAGTGTTCTAAATAAATAAAAAATAAAAAACAATAGTGCTTCTGCTATTAGTATCTGTACTTTATCGGTTAAAAGCCCATTGTATTCTCACCACACTGCAGGAATGTTAATAAGCATTATGTAAAACTGTTTCCCAGCAACAATGACAGAACATTCTAGCAAAAAAAAAAAAAAAAAAAAAAAAAAAAAAAAAAGAAGGTTTCCAGACATAACATGAAGAAGCATTAAATATTTCTAAAATTCAAACATTTTATTAATATCTGAACTGGGGAAAAAGTGCCAGTATAAAAAACAAAGTTGCTTGGCCCATAGTTCTCAGAGGTTTGAGTGGGATATTCCAGTTGGTATCCTCTCACACCAGTGTGTGAGTGTGTGTTTGAATCCAGTCTGATACAATTTCTCAAATTCCACAAAAACAACTTAAATTTCTAATATAAACAAATAAAATGACTCATCTATAGGCTGATTTTGTGTGTGTGTGTGTGTGTGTGTGTGTGTGTGTGTGTATGTGTGTGAGAGAGAAAGAAGCTGTTATTATGATGAAAACGGAGACGCTTCAGGGAGGTGCTTGAGCAAGAGCTGGTATTTTTAGGGCATTCCTGGCCAGTGCAAGCCTGGTGATGAAGGCTGCCATTACTCTTCTCTTTCGAATCACAAGCTCGGCCATAACACATGGATTTCCCTCTGCAGCGCTTTTCACACACAGTGTCTTTTGCACTATTGTCTAAATGTCACTTACACCCAGACAGTAAAAATATATGCCCTACACAAGGGGCTGAAACTGTGGAATGCTTATCGCACTTGTGAGGCACCTGGATATCATAAGTCTGAGGAAGATGGGGATAAAGATGGGGAAGATGGAGTTAAAGTTCAGCACTCAGGAAAAATGTGAGCTCAAATCCCATAGTACCAAAAAAGATCTTTCAGCATTAATTTTTTGGAGGTTTGCAAGTGGCGCAAATCGTTTACTCCATCACCTACTACAGTGCCCTCCACAATTATTGGCACCCCTGTTTAAGATGTGGTAGTGGACTTCTAAAAATTCTCCTTTTTTTTTTAAAACAACATAGAACCCAAATGCAAAAAAAGAGAAAAATCCAACCTTTTATTTAAGTACATAACTTTGGTGGTAAAAAAATCACACATTTAGAAAAAAAAAAAAAAAACTTGAAATCATGTGTGCCACAATTATTGGCACCCCTGATGTTAATACTTTGTACAACCTCCTTTTGCCAACAAGACAGCACTTAATCTCCTCCTATAACATTTCACAAGATTGGAGAACACAGAGAGAGGAATTTTTGACCATTCTTCTTTGCACAATCTTTCTAGATCATCCAGTGTCCTGGGTCCTCTCTTATGCACTCTTCTCTTTAGCTCGCCCCACAGGTTTTCGATTGGGTTGAGGTCTGGGGACTGAGATGGCCATGGGAGGACCTTGAGTTTGTGACTGCTGAACCACTTTTGTGTAGATTTTGCCACATGTTTTGGATCATTATCCTGCTGAAAGACCCAATGACGACCCATCTTCAGCTTTCTGGCAGAGGCTATCAGGTTTTTATTTAAAATATCCTGGTACTTCAAAGCGTTCATAATGCCATGCACCCTAACAAGGTTCCCAGGGCCTTTGGAAGAGAAACAGGCCCACAGCATCACAGATCCTCCACCATACTTCACGGTGGGCATGAGGTGCTTTTCGGCATACTCATCTTTTGTTTTACGCCAGACCCACTTAGAGTGTTTGTTGCCAAAAAGCTCAATCTTAGTCTCATCTGACCAAAGCACACGATCCCAGTTGAAGTCCCAGTACTGCTTAGCAAACTCCAGATGTTTACGTTTGTGAGTGTTAGTGAGAAAAGGCTTTTTCCTTGCATGCCTCCCAAACAGCTTGTTGGCATGTCTGATGGTTGTTTTGGAGACTCTGTGACCCCAAGATGCCACTCTTTGATGCAATTCTGTGACGGTGAGCTTGGGAAATTTTTTTACTTCTCTTACCATCCTCCTCACTGTGCGTTGTGGCAAGATAAACTTTGGACCTCTTCCAGCCTTGTTTGTCACTGTTCCAGTTGTTTTAAACTTCTTAATGATTCCTCTGACTGTAGATACCGGCAAGTTAAGGCGAGTGGCTATTTTCTTGTAGCCATTGCCTGACTTATGAAGGTCGACACACATCTGCCTTACTTGAATGGTGTGTTCTCTTGTCTTTGCCATGTTGACAAATGGGTAAGAGAATTAGGCCTCTGTGTCACGTCATATTTATACCCCAGGGAAACAGGAAATCATGAATTACTAATTAAAAGTCCCTAGATACCCTGACCAACCTTAGCAACTACAGAAAAATATATATAAAAAAAAAAACAATTACATTTTTCAGAGGAATTGTTAGGGGGGCCAATAATTGTGGCACACATGATTTCAAGTTTTTTTTTTTCTTTCTAAATGTGTGATTTTTTTTTACCACCAAAGTAATGTACTTAAATGAAAGGTTGGATTTTTCTCTTTTTTTGCATTTGGGTTCTATGTTGTTTTTAAAAAAAGGAGAATTTTTTGAAGTCCACGACCACATCTTAAACAGGGGTGCCAATAATAGTGGAGGGCACTGTAAATATGGAGAAATCCTTATGCCTCGGACATACATGGAGCCGATCAATTACAGCAAAGCAAGCCAATCATCAGCATCTACAAACACAAGAGGGCTAATAGCTATCATACAGGCTTCACTGTGATACAGCAATTGAGCAGCAGTTCAAAAAATGCGGTTGGCTTGAATTCAAGTCTCGAAGGAACGACATGGTTATTATACATGTAATAGAAGTGAAAAATGTACTACATTTTAGAAAAAAAAAATCAACAAAATCATAGTAGTAATAAGGACCTATTGCTAAAATAAATAACTAGTCCAAATAAATAAATAAGCATGAATAACTGCAAAATGGCAGAGAATATAGTCTTTAATATGCCCTCTAATCAAATAACTGAAATCAAAGAGTTATAAAGCAGCAGTGTGTACATTTTTGAGCTTTCGTTGATGAACCGCAATAGACAGGAACCTATATCTTTAACATGTAAATACATACCCGTTATACAGAGCTTATTTCAAGGCCAGAAAAATGGCAAAACTCAGAGTGACTCTGAATGCTCAGAACCATTTTAAGGAAAGATTGCAAATATTTTTTCTAAAGATTGTCAAAATTATGATTATTTTTTATAAAAAATAATTTAAACAGCAATCTAGACTTTTAATAAATATAAACCACAACTTTAAACCCAAACTCTCTCACACAGAAACAGGACCAGAGGAATGCAGGTCATGTGATCAGTCCCTCGGTCTAATTATGCTGATGCAGTGGCTGCCACTTCACTGCATGATTAGTCTTGCCCTAACTAAAATAACTCCCTGTGCTAAAAAATAGGTCAGGCCCTGATTTCTGAACAATGCCACTGGGAAAATAACGCCCCGGCTTTGACTTACAGATAAGAGGAAGAAGAGGATGTACAGTGATGTTCCTCATCGGAACAGAGTGTGATTAGGAAGCTGTGTGTGACGCATACAAAAGCGTGCATTTAGAGGCTCCACCTACTTCCTACACGTTGCAAATTTCCCATTATGACATCACTTAAAAAAATGAAAAAAATTATTTTTTACAATACTTCCAAATGCTTCCTTTTCTTTAATAAATACACAGGCACAGGCTGTCCTATCTACAAATCTATTTATAACATTTTCAACATTTACACAAAACAACACCCTTATGTAGAGTTCATTCAGCAACCATTAACACTTTATGGGTTTGTTTGCATTTTTAGTTCAGTTTAGTTTGCACGTCGCTTTTCGTTTCACAGATATTACATCCAGGCTGCGTTAGAACTCCAGGGCCGGGCCCTATCGAGGAAAATAATAAAGAAAGAATGAAGCAAAGCGTTCTTTCCAGCTACACATGGCCTTTTCCTGAAACAACATCCTAAGAATTCATACAGATGTGTTCGTCTTTTGATCTTGGAATGTACCTAGTGCATGCCAATCTACCAACATGGACTAAACTGAATCTCCCACTCATACATGCACCAAAACAACCAGACTTTGTTTCTCTGAAGTATTATCCGGTGCATTTCTTGTTTATGGTAGAAAACTGTTGTTTCTTCTCACACTAAACACAGAGTATTGAACCACAGCAGGTCTATTTACATAAGCCGGTTTGCATCCTGATACTTCAGTAACCCGAGTCTTGAAACCTGCATACTCTCAGTACATGCATATGTGTGTGTGTGTGTGTGTGTGTGTGTGTGTGTGTGTGTGTGTGTGTGTGTGTGTGCGTGGGCTCTGCAGCCCAGATGGAGCAACATTTCAGAATTAAAGTCCACCCATGAAAACACCTTGCACCCTGTCCAAACTCAGAAGACTGGAATGTGTGTTTTTATATAACAGGTGCATGTTAAAATCCGTCTGTAGTGCGCAATATAGTGAGCTTACCTGCAGCATGAACCGAACGGCCATAATGCTCCCTTCTCATCCTGCTTTACATTTCACCAGCATTAATAGAACAAGAAAATTACCAAAAACATAACATCGTAATTCATCTGTACTCCTGTATTAATACTACAAGCAATCAACTGGAACAATTATAAAAACAAGCATCTACAAAGACAAATAAAGTGTCTTGTTCTGTTTACTGAGCTCCCCAGCGGCCAATCAGGTAAAGGGTGTCTGTTGTTCGCTGTAAGGTAATCTGATGGACACCGGACACTCTCACTTCGTAGACCACACACACTAAACTACGCCCCCAAGGGGCAAATGTTTTCTCCTGGACAATAACCCACAGACTGAGCGGCCCCTGTGGACAGGCACGAGCCTCGCCATTATACTTTCACAGCTTTAATGTTGAGTGTGTATGTGCTTTCACTTCAGACAGAGGCTCACTTCAAAGGATTTCTGGATACAAAATGAAAAAGAAAACTTGGAACTGGAGTTCAGCAACCTCTCAGCATTCTTGAGTCTCTGGAGTTTGGAATCATTCCAGTTTGAGTTCTGTACAGAAGAAGTGCATCTTAGTGCAGATTTGAACCTTAGAACTAGTGAGAGTGTGAGCTGACATACTGCTGTGTTTCAGGAAACAAGAAAAAGTGCTGAAAGAGTGTGAATGGAGCACAGGTTGTTTTTTTTTTAACCAGCACAAGCTTGATCACATCAAAACACAAGAAATACACAAATCTGATGATAATAATCATTCCACAGTGCAACGTTTTTCAAAGAAATATCACAATAAATCAAGCAACATAGGCTTTAATATGATCTCTCCCAAAATTGCATACAAGAAATAATCAACTATTAATATTTAATTTGAAGAAATTCTGAAGAAAAATTATACCAAGAAAATAAAAGTGTCAGTGTCTTTCAGTATGGGAATTAAAAGATTAAATACTATTTATGATGTTTTTGAGGCAATTGGAGTTTACAGAGGCAGAACATCAGATGGATATTTGATAGGCCAGTTATAAATTAACAAAGAAATATATTTATTTGCTGCAAACAATTAGCAAACCAAAAAAGTCAAAAACAACAGGTTACAATAATAAAAACTGAAATTATAACATACTGAAGATGCTGCATGAGTGAATGATGTGTATAATGACATCAGAGTTTAGGGATGGAGGAGTGTGCCTTATATAACTAAATTAAAGCAGCTCAAACAATATAAAAAAAAGTTAAAAGGAGCTATAAAATAAAACCTTATATCATATATAATATATATATTACATAAAAGCACAGATCTTAGAAAATTATTTCTGTATAATAACATGGCTCAGTGGCTTCCCCAGTTTAATATGCAGTTCATCATGACCAATACACCACGGTGGCTGTGGATTCTCCACATGATAATAAATATATTTCAGATGATCGGTGGCAAGAGAAGGCATTGTTTCTTATGGATAAAACCCTAATACCTTGGTGTTGCACTCAAACTTTCCAAAGCTTATCCTCTATATGTCATGTTGCACATATTTTTGCCTTACCTGATCTTCTCCAGATGATGGGCAGAATTATGTACTTAAGATTCAGAAACATGCTGGAAATGTGCACAGTGGACTAACTGTTCTCTGAAGTGTCTTATTGACTTCACTGTAAAATAAATCATTTCTAAAGTTGCACATTGTGTATACCTGTGTGGTGAACAAAAATGCAGATAAACCTGCATGCACCATTAGGAAGGTGTCTATCTAACATTTTTGAGGGACTCTTCAGTCGCAGCGTTTTTTTCAAAAGTTAAAAAGAGTTGTACAGTTTCTCGGTAATATGCTAAATTTTTTTGTTTAATTTCTTTTATGACTTAGTGACATTATAATGTTTATAGCTGTTATGTAACTTTAAGATCAGAAGATTGTGAGTTCAGATCTCAGTGCTGCCACTGCTGGGCCCTTAAGCCAGGATCTAAACCCTCTACTGTCCAGATGTATATACAGTATGAGAATTTTAAGTCGCAATGGATAAGGGGTTCTACCAAATGCCTTGAATGTCAGTGTAAATGTAAGGTAGCTAAATACAAAAACTAAACAGAAACTTTCTTAACAGACCATTTTTATAGTAAATGAATTCATCAATAAATAAAAATTGCTATTAGAAAAAGTTTTCCATAACTTAATATCTTATCCAATATTTATTTCAAAATAACAAATTTTTCCCATTTATATGATTATACTTTACACTATTTGGCCACTTCTATGAATAAGGGAATATTCATGAAACCTAATAAACTTATTAATCTCTTAATTACCCTCTTTAGTTTCTCCTAATGAAGCATTTAGTGTAGGACTACTACATATTTAGTATTTGTAGTAGAAAAACGACCTTGTCATTGTCAAGCTCTGGAGGATCGCATGTTGTTAACAGGATTTATTTGCAAATAGACTTTTCCTCAGAAAAGTATTAAAACTAGTGATAGAATGTGCATGGTTGACTTTTTTAGACAAGTTTTAAAAGCTCTCTCCCGCCTTCACACAGCTCCTCTCATACACTCTCGCCGGTCACGCTCGGCCTGTGTTGGGGTTTTATTGAGGCACAATGGATTCTATTGAGTGAGAGCATCTCACAAAGCTGGAATAAACAACCTCTTATTCATTTCCCTGATCCCTCGGGTTCACAGTGACTCACTTCGCTCTTCGTCCTCATCCCCCTCATCCTCCTCCTCCTCCCAGCTGTCTGCCTGAGATCGGACTCACTAAACGAGGCCCGGATTTGCTCACATGTTTGAAATTCCTCGCGGATTGTGGTATGTTCAAAAATAGATAGTATCAGGGCGTGTGTATACAGTGTATCTCTACGATATGTGCATTGGTTGCAGTTGTGTTCAAAAATCTGCTCATCATTCAAACAAGATAAGAAAAGAAAATGTTAGAATAGTGAAATTGGTGTATGTTGGAACAAATTAGCAAAAAATAACAAAATATATTCAATGTGACAGAAATAATCTTATATGTTGTCTGCTTTTTTCTAATTACCATCATATCCTTTAAGCTCAATTTGGATCCTTGTAGTTTATATATTTCTCCTCTTCTAACTCTTCTAGATCTTTCTTTAAATCTGGTGTGGATGTCATAGCAAACTGGATTTTTTCTTGTTTTAACTTCTATTAAACACTATTTTTGTAGACAAAGTGTATAACAAATACATGTGGAGGCTTTGCAAACCTTTGCACCTGTCTATATATACCGTAATTTCCAGACTATTAAGCTCACCCAAATACCCAAATATGAATTTTACAAAGATTTTTATTTTGAACATAAATAAGACGCACCTGTGCCTACATTGAAACTAATGAACTTTACACAGGCTTTAACGAAAGACAGGGTCTGTTACACGGCTTGTATCTAAACAGTAGCCTACCAAGAAAGTTATTGTTCACTGTCTTCCTCCTTCCTTTCACAACAATTTTCCTCGGGAGTTTAATTTTTGGCATCGTCGTGCGTTTAAAAATCACCATCGGTGAATCTTTTCTCCCGATGCTGTGCAGCTCAGAACACAGGTGAAGTGCGTTTTTTCATGCCCGGTTGTTTTCAGCGTGACGAATGATTCGCTTTTCCTGTAGACAGTCCGAGTGAGCGTCAGGTCAAACGTCAGAGGAACATCATCCATATTTATGATGTGGTGCGGCCCGATTCAGTGGGAGCGCATCTAATTTAATATAAGGAGTTTCATTGGTTCACCTGAACCCATTCCGCAATTTCATTGGTCTATTGTTATGGGGCTCAGTTTTTTGGCTTGAAGCTCGTGAAACCGGGAAAAACCCAGAAAAAATTAATAAATTAGCCGCTTCATTGTTTAAGCCACGGGGTTCAAAGCGTGGGAAAAAAGTAGCGGCTTATAGTCCGGAAAATACGGTGTATATACATATTTTATGGTACAAAATCAATACTAATAATTTCATGGAAGCAGTACACATTGTGAAATAGCGGATCATTAAACGGCAAAACACCATTAAACAAATAAACAAACCTTACACTTCTAATTGTAAGGTTTTTGCATCAGAGGATACTCCCTCAGGACACCACTATCAGCTCTGCTATCGAATGTTCAGGATCCGTTCATTGTTCCTCCAAGAATCTGCAGGAAGTCAGAGGCTCTCGTCAGGCGATACAGACTAACATGGCCCAACGTGCCACCAAAGTGCTGCACTCTAATATACGGTAATTATTTTAAATACTCAGTTTATCATTTTTACACTATTCAAGAACAAAAAAACAATACCCTTTTGTGAGAACAACTGCATTGTTGCCAAAACAACGAGGAAAAATCAGTTTGTAATTAAAGTGCTTCCCGGGGGAAATCAAAATATTAAGTCTGTATAAAAGTGATGCCTGCCGGCTTCAGAAGACATCCTGTTACTGCAAATTTGTGGGAGTGTGCAGAATATAAATTGGTTTAATTTACTGAAATTAACACGGAGATTAAAAAAATGATAGTCACCACGCCCTGATGAAATGAGTCATGAACGATGTAAAAACCTTTTCTGTCATTTCACCCTGAAACCATCAGAAGAGTGAGTGTTTATCTTCTCAGATATCTCGGCTATTATCTCTGCGATAGCGGTTCGGTGCTGATCGCACAGTTTGACATTGGATCGCAAAGGCGTAGCAGAGATCAGAGAGAAAAAAACAAACTGCACGAGGAGTAGTCTGTAAATGTTTCTCATCCGGTGGGAGAACAGATATTGCTGAGGGCCATTTGTCATGCTCTGAAAGGAAATAACAACTTTGGAACCACAAAAAAAAAAAAAAATAATTTAAAATAAAAATAAAAAAATATATATATACCTACCATGGACATTGACTTGGTAAATAAGAACAAAGTTTGTGCATTCCACTAACAAATAATGCACCAATCATGAGGATTTTAAAATTCATCAGGAGTAAAAAAGAAAGTCAACTACTATGTAGCACAAAGGTAAAAAAAAATTTTTTTAAATAGACCTAGACCACTTGTGAAGGAAGACAAACACCGTGAGGTAACTGCCAGCTGCGGTGAGAAGTATAATCCTCCCACAGGCCCATCATTACAAGCAGAAAGGAAAAAAATAAAATAAAAGGATCAAGTTTAATCCTTTAATAGGTTTGTTCAAACACCCATTATCTCCCTTACAGGCATTTTTTTTTCACGCAGGGACTGAAACTGGGCGTTGCCTTACAGCACGGCTCCGATTTGAATATGTACTCGTATATATGAAAAAAAGCCTGCAGATGTTTGATTGTGTAAGGTGAGGTATTTGTTTAGGTAGACCGCAGATTATATTACTGGGCTTTCTGCTGCAACAAGGCAGTACAACACAGACTAAAACGGTAACAATTATATTATTGCGTAATTAAGTTCGCAAAATCACATGAATCGCAATTATTCAGCAAATTACTGGGTACAATAATGCATGATGTAATGACGTGCAAGACGTTTGTAGTTCTTTCCCTAAAAGCTGCCACAAAGCTGGAAGCACACAATTAAACGTAATGTCTTAAAATGCTATAGATTACACTTTTTCTTTACTGCAATCAAGAGGCCTACAACTGTTCCATCGTGACAATAACATTATGTACAACTCAAGCTTCGTAGAGACATGCTTTAACGAGGTTGGAAATAAAAAAACGTATGAACTGGAATGCATACTGCACTAGACATGACAGTCTTGAGCGCTAATGCTCTCATAGCAGAATCAGCTGATCAGGTGTTCGTATACATTTTGCCATAAATTTAATATCTTGTATAGTTTTTACAATAACAATGATCCTTTAAAATTATAAGCGGCCTGTTCTAATAATGTTAATGATAATGTTCCGCATCAGAACATTGTAGCAACATTCTGGAACGTTATGGGAACATTCGCATTAACGTCCCTAAAAAGCTAGAGGAAAACTTTTAAATGGCATCTTAGAAATGTCTAAATTGTTACATAAAAATGTTCTAACCACCCTGTATTGGCTTTTTTTTTTTTTTTGGAAGGGTCATGAAAAAGTGAAGAAAAGAGTGCAGAGGGACAGCGCATGTAGGATGTTTTGGAGACAAGGTGAGGGAGGCACGATTGAGATGGTTTAGACATGTGCAGTGGAGGGACATGGGGTATTCGTTAGGATGGTGCCACCAGAAAGGAGGAAAAGAGGAAGGCCAAGGAGGAGGTTTATGGATGTGGTGAGGGAAGACATGCAGGTAGTTGGTTTAAAAGAGGCAGATGTAGAGGACAGGGGAGTATGGAGACGGATGATCCGCTGTGGCGACCCCTAATGGGAGAAGCCGAAAGAAGAAAAAGAAGAAGAAGGAAGGTTCATGAACATTCAGGCAAACAGAAACGAGAATCTGTTCGTCCAGATTCAATCTTTCATGAAGAAACAAGTGACCTCAGACCTACAATCATGTTTTCTACACTTCCAAAATGGGCAAACACGGAGTTTAACCCACAGGGTACAATTCATCCAGTCAAAAAGGGGAAGAGGTGAAGGCAAAAAGCACCAAAGCAAATCCCAGCAGCATTATCTATACATATAGAGTGAAGCAACTCCAGATCTCAAGACCAGTAGCTGCACAAATAAATGGAAATCTTGTGATTTACCACCCTTAATTTAACTGAGATCAATTATCAATTGATCCTTTTTTCTGGACCTGACAAATTCATGCTAATCCCCAACTTCTGGATGGCTGGATATGCTCTTTAAGTGGAAACCATTCACTGAAGTTGAGGATTACCATGAAGGGTTAAACTCAAGCACCATGAAAACTTTTGCAACTGTCCATCAGTGAACAGTTGATAACCTTAACAATGATAGAACTATAATGATTGGGTAAAAGGTTCAGGGTTTCTTCCTCATACCATCTCATGGAGTTGTTCCTTGCCACCATTACTACTGGTTCACTCATTACGAAAAAATTTATAATGCAAAAAAAAAGTTATATTTGCAATTGAACATGATACATTTCTGTCAAACTCTCTATCCAAGGTGTAGTGGAGGCTAATTGATCTGTACACAGTATGAGACAAACACAAACACAACAAAAATGCAAAGAGTCTTCATGTGCCTGGAACAAAACAAGCTGCACCATGGGAACTCACCACTTTTACAAACAATCACGCCAAAAAACAACTTCTCTTCAAACACACTATGATTCATACTTTTCCAAAGTACAGAACAAAACACGCTGATGCCAAAAAAAAAAAAACTTCCAAGAAATAGAGAACATTCTAGTACAGCATTTAAAAAGTACGATCACAAGAGGAAATAAAAAGGCAAAATGTTGCTGGGAAAATGAAAGGAAACCGGGGAAGGGGGAGATCAGGTCATTTGGAAGATTAAGCCTAATTATAAGACCTCCCTCTTCACATGCTTCCGGGGGTCCCCGAGGATAGAGCCCAGCTGCTCGAAAACCGCACAGTCAGATCTCACATGTCTGTGACTCAGACTGTGAGAAGACCAAGTGGTTTAGTGCCTCCCACCAGCTGTCTGTGTAACTGGAACCATTAGGATATAAAAGGTTAAAAGTGACCCAAGATCAGGACTCTGTTATATATATACACTGTATGGACAAAAGTATTGGGAAAGCTGACTTTTATAGCCATATGTGGTTCTTCTCTAAAGTTCTTCTATAAACTGTATAGAAAGTCTTTGAATGTGGTAGCATTAAACCTTTACCTGTTCCAGCATGACCACGCCCCTGTGTACAAAACAAGCACTATAAACAAACTGTTCATAGGGGTTCATTTAAAAGATCTTGAGTGGCCTGCTAAAGAACTCTGGCCTCAACCCTGATGAACTGGATCACTGACTGTACCCCAGGCCTCCTCACCCTACATCAGAACCTGACTTTACTTTCACCCCGTGTGGCTGGATGAGCAGAAATCTCCAAAATCTAGTGGAACATCTTCCCAAAAGAGTGGAGGTTATTATAACAGCAAATAGAGACTAAATGTGGAATGGGATGCTTAAAAAGCACATACTAATCTTATGGTCAGATGTCCACAAACTTTTATAAATGTAGTGTTTATAGTTACATTTCAATGTTATAGGAAGCATGCAAAGCAAGTTAGTTTCTGCGATAACATATATTGGACGCTTTATAACAAGTGCGTCCATCGGCAGCATCTTAATTTTTTTTTCTTAAAGTTACTACGGTACATAAATGCTGTGCAAATGCCACTTGTCATGTTACCTGAGCAACCCGGAAGACTTTTCTTGACTCTTGAAAAGTTGTAGAAACTGGAGACTTCTTCTACAGATGCCACTTAGACAAAAACTATTAACATACACATTTTAACTGATTTACATGAAGCGTGAGCCGCACAGGTCCATGTGAATATTATTGCTCTAAAAACTATAAGGTATTAGAGTGGTTTGTCTGCAGCCAATCCATTGTCTGAGGTGATGTTATAGAAAATAATTCTGACCAATCAGATTTGATTACTCAACAACACTATGATATAAAAGAGCATAAATGTATTATAGTTTATTTTGTAGTTTAATTTAGTAAAAAGAAAATCCTAATTAAATAAAGACTATTTAAGAATATTTTTTATCTTTTTTTTTTTTACTTTTTTTTATTGCTGATCCATACAGGATTCAGCTTTCTGGCTGCAGAATCTGATTTTGTCATGCTTTTTTAAAAAAGTGCACTACATACAGTATGTTATAAACACCTCATTTATCAGTCTACAATACAAAAATAAGTGTTTGAATATAATGTTTTCAGTACAAAATGTTTCTTTAGGTACTTGTTGCTGGCAAGAAATAAAGTTGGTCTACCTTATACTAGACCTAACGAAACATGTAATGCCTTACGAAGGGGTAACGGGATGTAATTTATCACAGTACTAACACTTTTGAAGAGAAAGATCTTCAGCAACCTGCTGTGCATTATAAAATCACCCAGATGTGCTCTGGTGAGTTGCTGTAAACATACAGACAGGTTCCTTGCTGTGATTATTTGACAATCTCATCCTGACATATACACCTTGCTCCTGCAATGCTAAATAATGGGACTCATAATCCCCAACCTAAGCCGGTCCTCACTGTGCCAAGCCAGACAGACAGTAATGAGCTCGAGGAGTGTTCACCGGGGATTCTCACACACACACACACACACACACACACACAATTTCAGCCGTCCTCTAGGATGATGCAACACCGCCCAATATGAAAAAAATGTAAAAACGGAGGTTAACAAGTTCATAAAAGTTTATTCAAATGTATAAATATTGAGACTAAAGCCTAAAAGGGGGTGTGGCCAAATAGGTGGCCCTGGATGTCAGGTGCCAGCCTAGAAGCCTCCCACTTACCCCATCTCTGACCTCAGGTGCACTGCTCACTCCATAAATTAGATCTTGAAATCCTTGTTGTAACATTGTAAATATGGTCAGGTCCAGAATTACTGGCACTGACCTGACAGAAATCAATGCGTTGGGAAGCGAGTTTAATTTATAACAAAACTGTGTCACATTTAATGGCACCCCCACATTTAGTACATAGTTTGTGCCACCGCTCTATAATGCTTGAAGAGATATGAAAAAACCTCTCTTGAGAACCCCCTTCTCAGCACAACAAACAGGTTTTTAATAGTGTTTAGTTTAGAGGACTGTTGGGGTCATATCAAAGTGGAATTCAGTGGACACTGAACCATTTTGAGTTTATTTTGGATTATCATTTGGCTGGAAGATCCAATCATGACCCAGTTACAGATTCTTGGCAGACACTGACAGATTTAAATTTTTAAATCCACTTGTAATTCATGGAATGCAAAGAGTCAACAACCTCACAGATCTGCCACCATATAAAACGTGCATCGGTTTTCTTATAGCAAACCAGAAATGCCAGAAAGCTCTAATTTTGCCACATCTAACCACTGATGTTCTGACTTACCTTCTGGTGGTGGCAAATACATTTGTTGATCACGTTATCTGTCGTGAAATGTTTGCTGTCTTCCTAATAAGCTTTTCCAGCATTACCTTGTTAATTATTGACCTTACAAGGTCATCTTTAGGTATGTGGCTGTTTTTAAGGCATTGCCTAACGTATGGATGCAAACAAAAGTTTGATTGCAAAGACATGCTCATTCACAGACTTCAAATGAAAAAGGGCAGACACGTTTAAAGTGTGCGTCTTTCTTCTGCACAGTTATACCACAGTCATACCCAAGCACACATTTGGTGCTACTCATTTTATTTTTGTTCACTGATGAATGTGATAACTTGTTTAGTATGTGTATTCTTAAATCTTCCCTATAATAATCAATGACAAATACAAAATTAAGTCAAATACAAAATATGTAAATATGCAAGTTTAATTCAAGTTATAAAAAAGTCTAGAGGAGCCAGTCATTGTGCAAAAAAAAAAAAAGTGAATTCTGTAATTATATATTTTCTGATGATATATTTTACTACAATTTTCCAAAATAAAGTCCAAAATAAAGTCTTTGTTTTTTAGGTGATTTCTTCTGCCCCAAGTCAGACAATGCAACCTTGTCTTGAATATAATTAGGTGGTGCCACCCTATAGGGTGTTCCTGGCCCACCTTTTCACTACATAATGTTCAACTCATTGTAAAGTATAACAAAATGCCAAATTCAGGTAAGAAGAATAAAAACTTTTCAACACTTCAAGCAACACAAACAGGAACAGGTTACACATGCAAGGGACAAGACTCATGTGAATGTCAGCATTAACCAAGGGTGAGCTGGACTCAAACCTATATAAAACATATATTACTTGAAAAAATTTAATAAAATGGAAAAGAAAACTGCAATTATCTGCAGGTCCAAAGTTAAACCGCTGTCAATGTGGTGTTCAACAACAGCCGGACCCAAAGAGGAAAGAAAACGCAACAGGTGGATATAAAAGATACGGACCGAATCCCAAATCCACGCCTATAGAACGTATAGGGTTCTACATAGTGTATATAGACCACCATTATCATACCCTACATAGTGCACATATCTAGGGAACACAACGCCGTTTGGGATTGCCATGATTGAACATTCCACTAAGTTTTTTGCTGGATGGCATTCTTAATCTGACCTATTTGAATCCATTCTTTTCGTAAAAACAACAATGTCGCTATTCAATAAACACTTTGCGATTATAAACAATATATTTTAAATACTTTTAAAGGCGCAATTAAATCCATACACGTCTTGTAAGTCTACTTACTCCTCCATTCTGGGTTTTATTCGCATACGCAGTTCTTCCTCCTCCTTTGACAGGCATCCTGGGCTCTTCAGGAAACAATATATGTATGTCAGAAATTAGTTCACGTGTAAACGTCTTCTTCAAAGTCCTTATCTATGTTAAACTACGCATGGCAACTGTCCAACAGTCCTAACCTTCCTCTGATCCCTACAGCCGATCGTTGCTACTTTCTATAATGTTGACTGACTGAGACCCATTTCACACCGAGCGACTTTCAACCAAGCCAGCCCACATCACGATCATACCGTGACGCGAAACGGGACAGGGGGGTTGTTTCACCTTTATCGGACAATCTTAACAAAACCATAAAATATAAAGAATAAAACAAATAACACATTGAGATCGATATGAAAAAACGTGTCTATTTACAGACTTCACGTAAAAGATTCTGACGCGTTTAACGAGTGCGAGTTTTTCCCTGCACTTTGCCACACCTCTTTCTCCTTTAAAATGGACTCGTCCAGCTGGCAGCGTTGATTTAACTGTTCTCTCATAAAGTTAGATGATAGCAAGCAGATCGGACTGTACAGTATGTCAGGCAGGAGAAGTACCCAAGTATATATTTAGTGTATCTGATTTTAAAGTTTAATATCTACTGATGAAATTCGAAATAATATAGTGGTGTAAATGGCCAATTAATTTGACCTATAGTAATGTGACACTGACAGGAATCTAATTCAGGCAGTTTCATAACCAGTTAAACCAGTTCTAATTCTGAAACCACCGTCTGAAATATGTAAATCTTGATATCAACTTTGCAGTATACAAATACCTATCTTCAAGCTATCATTAAACAATCGAAATAAATTTTCCAAAACTATCTGTTCACCTTTTTGAGTCGCTTCCAACTTACTATTGGAAGTAACCCAGTGGTTTCCATCAAGCACGTTCCTATTGGAAAGCTCTAGTCTCAAACCTGAACTTTGGTCAGTGTCTTTTTGATCCATATAGGTTTCCTCCTGGTTTTCCTGTTTTACACCTGAACTCTGGTCAATATCTGTTCCACGTTTGGCGTCTGTGCTTTCCGAGTCCAAATAGATTTTCTTCCAGGTTTTCCAGTTTCCTTTAACTCTCTAAAAACATTTAGGTATCAGCAGGTATCTACACTAATTAACCTGTAATTGTGTTTTAATTTGTGTGTAAGGGACAGGTGTCCCATTCACAAGTTCACACAGTGTTCCCAGGGTAGGATCTAAAACCTCTATGATCTTGACCAAGATATATCTGATAGATTGATTTAAGGAAAAGGGTGACATCACTGGTTAAGCAGGAAGAAATAATAGCCTTTTGTGAAAAAAACCAACACTCGGTCATGACCACATCTATTCAAATTCAATCAAGTTATCCTTTGTGTGTTACGTGTGCTGTTGGAAGCAGTTCCTCTTAGACGGGTGATGTCTCTGTGTGACTCTGAGTGGTAAGAGCACTAGAGTGCATAGTGTGTGTGTGTGTGTGTGTGTGTGTGTGTGTGTGTGTGTGTGTGTGTGTGTGTGTGTGTGTGGCATGGTGTTGATGTATTATGTGCTTGCTATTCACCTCTGTTAGTCCTCCAGTAATTGTTTTTACAGACAAAACCATACACTTCAGCTTTTCAAATGCAAGCAAACATTATGAATAGATTATGTGAGGAAGTGTGTGTGTGTGTGTGTGTGTGTGTGTGTGTGTGTGTGTGTGTGTGTGTGTGTGTGTGTGTGTGTAGGAAGAGGATGGTGCTGTGTTGTTACACTCGACAGTAAGCTGTCAGACGGGCCTGTTTCAGCGACTGGCCACATCGTCCTGATCGGCTTCAAAGCCCACTGCTGTCAACACACTGTCAAGCCTGCAGGACTGTTCAAAATTTACTTTCTACCATTTTAGAGTTACACTTCAGTTGCACACACACACGTGCACACACACATGCACACACATGCACACACATGCACACACACACACACACACACACACACACACACACACACGTTTATTAGATACCGTGTAGGAATTACAGAAAGAAGCCTGTTGGCACACACACAAATGTGTGTGTGTGTGTGTGTGTGTGTGTGTGTGTGTGTGTGTGTGTGTGTGTGTGTGTGTGTGTGTGTGTGTATCCTATTTTAAGCCTGCTGTTCCTAACACCAAATATATCACCATGTTAAACGCCTTTTCATTCACACTTCCAGAAGAGGTGAGAAAAGTAGAGTTAGAATTCAGCATATGGATCAAATTAACACCCGCTCAAATGCGCATTATGCTCTGATTCCGGCCTCATGAAATATTCATGCTGTAAATTAATAGGAAAACATTTCCCATGATTTCACTAATGGGACCAATTTTTTCATATATTAACTATACCTTAGATTTTTTTTTTTATTAAACTTTATTAGACATTAGGTAGGAATTATAAAAAAAGCGTTTTGGCACACAAAAGGAGTTTGTGTATAATCAAGTATGTTACCTGGTAGAAACTGGTTATTATATTCTCCACATTTAAACATAAATTTTGTATCTGTGTATCACATCTTAGAGCAAGTTCTGGTTTAAAAACCAGATTGGATATTAAGAGATCAGCAAAAAGGTTAATTAGCAAAAATAAAAAATAAAAATAAAATAACATGAGTCATTTCAACAAAGGTCACTTTAGATGAGTTAAAAAACAACGTCCCAGCTTTCCCTGTAACCGTGCTTAAAGCTTTGGACTCATAGCTGTGGTATTGCTTCTGAAATATGCATTGGTGCAGGCACAGTGAAGGGAGTGTCCACAAAATTGCTTAGCTCTAAGCTATGAATTAATAAGTCATGTGTTTCAAATGTCTGTACCTACCTCACAGAAGGGAGGCAAATATTTCCAGCCCAAATCCTGAGTATTTGACATCTGCCAAATGTCGGCATATTGCCGATAACACTTTATACATAATGTGAACTTCATTATAATTAGTGTAAATGACTAAATTCAAATAAAAAGTAACAGATGTGAGATTTTAGCTGCTTCAGGTGATCATGGATTCACTTTTATTATGGGTGCAGTGCTGATTTTAAACACAAGAGGGGCTATTTTCACATTTTTCCATAGACTGCACATTTATATAAAAAAGTACATTAGACCTAAATAAGAATATTTAGAAGAAGAAGAAAAAGAAGAAGCATTTAATGTTTACAAGTGTGACTACAGAAAATCTATTAATCATTTATGAAAAAATCTGATAATAATAATAATAATATTCAAAGTTTTTGAAATGAGCAAAATTGTGGGGAAACAGTAGTCTTAAGTTTTAATATGTTTTTTCCCAAACCATTTCATTTTCTAATTATTATGCAGGCTGTTATTAATTTTATCATCATCTTTTGCAGGTTAGAATGTTTCTTTTTTGTAAATATGCACATTTTGGATGCAGCAGCAAAACAATTATAGAATGAAATAATATCAGTACGTAATGCACCAGGAAAGCCTTTTTGTATTATTATTAGTGGTTTATTAACTCCATCTGCTGTATGACAAATCTCACAATAGTCTGGGCTCCACTGAGCTTTAGATGAGATTTTTGTTTTTATCAAGTTGTTTCACTTAATAACAATCACAGTGCTACAGTCAGTCACACACTAACCTCCACTGGCACTGGGGATATGTGATGGTGTAAGCATGCATTAAAGGTGGAATGTGCTTTAGACTGTAATCAATAAACAGAGCAAAACCCAATAGCATCTCTGTGCATATAATGAGAGGAGGAAGGTGATCTGTGAGATGGCTAAAGGTAAGATGGCTGAAGGTGAATTGGAATTTTTGCATATTATGATGGTGGTGACTTTTGCATAATTTAGGGATGTGCATCACCTCGTGTTTAAACACCAGCTGAAGAGTTAAAATACACAGCCAGATGCTAAACAGGCTAAACTTGAACTCACTGTAAATACCATTTCAACATTGTATTAGGGCTATCATTATATAAACTGTAGCAACCTTTCTACTATAATTGAAACATAATGAGATTTGCTAATGTATGTTTACTAGTAATGTAAAATAACATAACATTACATAATATAGGGACTCAGGATCTCGAAAACGTTTTAAAGTGCTAAGTGAATAAAAACAAGCAATGATTTGTGCCTAATTGTTAGAGGTACTGATCCTCATGTGTAGGACCTTATTGATTTTTTTTCCACACACCAGCTGAACACATTCATTTAATGCTGTGTAAATCATCTTGCAAAGCAAAGATGGCCATACGACTTATTTTCTTCTTAATCCGATACCAAGTACTCTCAAGACAAATATCATCAAAATGGGTTCCGTACCAGTGTCAGTTTTAATATTGAATAAACTACAACTGACTGGACTTTTTTATTAGTTACATTTTTTTTTTCTTCAATTACTAATTATTTATTTTAACTCAACTTTTCCCTAAATATAATCTGTCACACAAACTGTATTACAATTGTCACATAATGTTTCTATAATCCTTCCTCTTTGTAGTTTTTGTGAAAGAAGAAATCAAATATTGTCAGTTTATTTTTTAACTGATCATCTATTCTTCTTTTGATTAAACTGTTTAAGAAAGTCCTGATGACACACAGAGATCTCAAGATATATCTCTGAGTGACAGAATGCTGATAGATGATAAATGGAGGCACAGAAATAAGAAATACATTATATACTGTAGAGAAAAGTATTGGGACACCTGACTTTTTCAGCCATATGTGGTTCTGCGCCAAACTGTTACCAAATTTAAAGGCACACAACTGTTTAGGATCTTTCCATGTGGTAGCATTAAATTTTCCCTTCACTTGAACTGGGAGACTCAAACCTGTTTAAGCATGACAATGCTCCTGTGCGCAAAGCCAGCGTCATGAAGTCATGGTGTACGTGGGTTGGAGTGGAAGATCTTAAGTGGCCTGTTATAGAGCTCTGAACTCAACCCTACTGAACACCTTTGGAACACTGACTGCACCCCAGGTTTCCACACCCTACCTACATCAGTGCCTGACTTTACTAACACCCTTCTGGCTGAATGACAAAGACACAAATCTCCAAAATCTAGTAGCATATCTTCCCCAAAGACTGGAAGTTTTTATAACAGCAAATGGTGAAAAAATGTGAACATACACATTATATGATCAGGTGTCCCCAAACTTTTGACCAATGTACTTCACATTCATACTAAATAAATATTAAACTCACTTCCCAGGTATGAGGTATTTAATGTGAGTATTGATCCTCTTGAGCTAACAATAGTATTGTAACTATCAAAATGACCCACCCGTTCATAGTGCAAATTAATGGCGTGTATTGAAGACGAACAAAATGATGATGTAAACATAAAAAGATTGTCCACACATCCTTAGTGACTAGTAAATTATGTATTTTAGATGATGATGTAAAAGTCCATGAGATGGAAAATACCTGCCAGAGATGTGTAACGCTGTGCAAGTCGAGGTAGATGATGCAGAGTTTGTTGCTCCAGTAAATTTTCTCTTCTGAGGAGCCTGTGTGGAAGAGCGTGGAGCCATATGTATCCCTATAATAGAACATGCACATTAGGACACACACTGATCTGTGCTTTAACCTGGAGGACACACAGCATGTCTGGCAGCTGCGGTGGTGTACATCAGCCATGATAAAGTTTTTTTAACACTGATGGGTGATTTATTTTTAATAATTTGGTTCATGAACTAAAACGAGCATGTATGTGTTCGTGATTATCAGTGAACCTGCCACTAGAAGTTATAATTTGTTGAGTTGCTACAATTTTTGTTATGCCTGTAATGAGTATTTAGAATAAGAAAGACTGTGTATAATATAATAATGTATGAAAATATTGAAATAGTGAATTATCAACAAATTTCTTTCCAACATTGAAGTAGATGTAAAGTGTGAAACACTCTAGGGCATGATATTATTGTCAAATAATTAAGCAATTATGAAGCAAACTTTGCGTTATTGTCCAAGAGTTGATTACTTTCCTATAACATCATGTCCTGCAGAGTTTTATTTCTCTCACCACATCAAATTGCCAACAATTATTGCTATGTTATGATGTATGTGATTTACATTAAATGTTAAGAGCCATGATATGTTGTAATGATTTTCAGTGTAGCAGCTATAAACAGTAGTTCTTACTAGATTCTCTTTTTTCTCATTCTTTAGGTTGATTAGAAATAAAAAAAACACATAACCAAAAAAAGTAAACAGAATACACAAAGACCTCTGTCCTGAAGACTTTACTGTGTAGGAAAACGGATATATGATTGTTACAATAGTGCTGACACCAGAGACTCTTCCATAAATATTGTTACATAAATGTTTCCTAACAGGAAACATACCAACGTACTAAAGTTCAACACACTAAACTTTGCAGGTGGTTGAATTTTACATTTTACCTGATGCTTTTATTCAAAGCAATTTACAGTTAAGAAAGACGTTACATGAGTAACTGAATGTTAAAAGTCTTTTTAGGGAATTCAAAACGCAAAAAAACAAAACACGATCCTGCATCCTGCAAGAGAATAACTTCTCAGACACTTCCTGAGTTTACAATCACATCTGCCTTTTTGTGGTCCTTTTCTAACTTCGCTCAGTGTTTTTCAATGAGAATTTCTTTGGGCGTGACCGACTATGGAAGCTCCTATGACACCACTTCTGTCTTGACAGACAGGTCGACCTGTGACTAGGCCCAGCATTCATTTGCGGCCGCAGTGGCAAGAAGTCATCCGCCCACTCTGAGGAACGAAAGAAGAACCGTGTGACCTATCCTCCTCTCTCTGCCCGCAAAAAGAAGGAGGAGGGAATCCAGCCTGATTCTTAGTTCCGTAAGGGCCTTCTTATTAAGTTCTTCTCGAGTTCAAAGAATAAAGGAAACTATTCAGTGTCACTGAGCACTCACACAATGTGTTCAGACGCATTTCAGTTCAGGGGTTCATGCAATAAAAAGTACAGTATTGCATCCAAGCCACGGGCTGAGGGCGATATGCACCCCGGGTTTAAAAAACTCTTCGCCTCGCAAGAAAACGCTCAGTGTCCTCTGTATTTCTTTCTAAAGGACAAAGATGCACCACTGGGTGTGGATGCTTAAGCCCACCCATGGCTAAACGTTCTTCTACAGTATATGCATAACATCCACTGAGCTTAATTTCTCACACTCTATTCAGAGTGCGGGAACTGGGCTTGTCACTGGTTCTGATAGCTCCATGTTCGGCATCCAGGCACTGGTTTGCAGAGATAGTTCAACTGCTGTCAGGTCAGGGGAGATTTATCATCCACACCCAGACAGGATAGCTCTCTGGGCCTGGACCATGAAAGGTGGAACAAGAGTGCAGCAGGTCTGCCCCTATAAGTTAAGTCGTTTTATGAAGGGAGCACGCCGTAAGAGGCCGATGTCCAGACAGATAGTCCCATTGTGGGATCTGTCTATGGTCTCATGGGCTCTTTCTCAACACCCTTTCGAGCCATTGAATGGCATAAGTTAAAGTTTCTCTCTCTTAAGACAGCATTGCTTGTAGCTCTGGTAACAGCTATGTGTGTGAGCAAGCTGCAAGCCCGTTCTGTCAGTCCGTCTTGTTTTCAATTTGCCCCAGTGGTCACAAGATTTTCCTTTTGCCTTAACTTGGCATTTGTACCTAAAGTAGTGGACTCTTTTTATAGATGTCCCATTACAGAGATTTCAGCTTCCACCCTCCTCCATTCTCTTCTCTGGAGGATGAGAGGCTGAAATCGGTATATCCAGTGCGGGCTCTCCATACATATGTTGAGAAAATAGCAGGCGTCAGGAAAAATGACCAGCGGCTGTCCCACTGGATTGTTGATGCTATATCTCTACCATATAAATGCAGAGGTTCTCAGGTGCCTGAGGGTGTGAGGGCCAACTCTACAAGGGGCATGTCAACATCAAAGACCCTATCCTTTGTTCAGGATATTTGTGCAGCAGCTAGTTGGGCTAAGCCACACAATGTTTGTGCGGTTGTTGACTGAATGTGTCTGCACATGCAGTGCTATTAGCCTGAAGGTCAACGCCCAGGTAATTAGGCATAGCGGGATCATTTGCAATCTGTGAGTGGTCTATATCTCCCATTGTGAAAAACTGAGTGAAAAGAACGATGGGTTACTTATATAATAATGGGTTATTTGATGGCACAGTGAGTTTTTTTTACCGACACTTTCCTCCTTGCACAGGAACAGGAAGAAATCTCACTACAATGACTTTGTCAAGACAGATTTGGTGTCATAGAAGCTAGTTGGTCATGCCCAAAGTAATTCCCATTGTAAAACACCTCACTCTGTTATCAAATAACCCGGGATTACATTAAGTAACCGATTGTGTTTTGTAGTCCAACATAAGTTTTATTTGAAAGTAGCACATGGCACCACACACACACACACACACACACACACACACACACACACACACACACACACACACACACACACACACACACACACATCCTACAAGTCACCAAGAGAATTACTTCCAAAATAAACATGTTGTGAAAACTTGCCTGTGCAATCATTTTCAGTAGCAAATTTCCTTAAAGCCGGGTGGAAAATTACTCAGATCGCAAAAAATTGTTGCAAAGTAGGAGATTAAATCACATGGAAACAATGTTTTTGTGTGTGATATTTGTTCTTATAGTTATATGTCAAGAGTTTGGATGAGTAACTAAAAAGTTTCCGGGAAATGACAATTTTCTACTGTAGGCTCCACAAAACAAGTTTTCTGAAGTGGTTTTTGCCTTAATAATTTACATAATATTGATGAAAATTTGTATGCTTTTTAGATAGATAGATAGATAGATAGATAGATAGATAGATAGATAGATAGATAGATAGATTACTTTTTCTATCACAGAAGAAAATACGTGTATTTTTGCAAATATACTGTACACCATTGTGATTTCTTTATAAAAAAAGCTGTGATAGTCATTAAATTTATCCAGGATCCAGGATCTATCCTAGGAAGACACGCCTTGGGACAGGAATGCATGTTCCAATCCTGACTTGGATCAGATGCCAGTTATGCTGCATTCAGGAGTGGAAAGTCAGAGTTCAGAATGAAGTCATTTTCAACCTGCATTTGAGCTACACAGTTGGGAAAAAAACATGGCCGTCACCATGATCCTCTTTTGTTAGCAACAATCTAGCAAGTTAAAGGTAATGAGTAATGTATATTTACCTCCTCAGTAATTTAAAGCAAAAATAAATGTATATACAGTGGAACCCGCTTATCTCGCCCTCGGTTACCTCGACAACCCTATTAAGTCGACGTTTTTGAAGTGGAACCGCCAAATTCTCTAAGCATTTTTTATCGGTTATGTCTTTTTTTATGTCGCCGAACCCTAATATTTGGAGCACAAGGGGGGAAAAATTAGCCATTTAACGTCGGTTATCTCGGTGCAGCCGCAGAAGAACTCGTGGAAGTGGCGGAAAAATCAAGCCTTACAGCTGCTACAGGTGTTGTATTGTATACTGGTGAATCTCCGCTGTTAGTTAGTGCTTGTTTTCGTAGTGTTAGTAGGGGCGCGGCGCAGCTCTGGGAAGAAAAGAGCAGCTGTTGAGAGAGTGCCGGTGGGAAGGCACGTACCGGGAAACGCATGAGCGATAACAACGACCGCCGTGAACCAACATATACCAACAATAACGGACAGTGAGAGTGTGGAAGTTTAAATAAGAGCTGGTGATGATGCTAAACGAGCACCATATGTGCGCAATTGAAGCCAGGAGCTTCAGAGAAAGCGGCCGAGAAAGCACCTGACACGCTGAAGGGGGCCGAAGGGGGCGTGGCAGGTGGATTCCTGGATCCCTGATAAACATGTACTGTATGTTTTTTTATAGCATGCCTTCATCAAACAAATCGCGGCAACGCTGTTGTGTAAAAAACTCCTCCAAAAACACGTGCATGCACATTCTCATTTATTAACGCACATCATGTACATAAAGAAATTTCAAGCACGTTAATATATTGCCGCCATTTTTATTTTCGTTTATCTCGATCATCGGTTACCTCGATGCTTTTTGGCGACCCCCTAGGACATCGACATAACCTGGTTCCACTGTACTGCATTTGCTATTGCTATTTTTTTAGCTCATGTTGTGAACAGTCATGCTGATTTCATGCTGTTTGCTGAGTTGAGCACACAAACACAATTACACACAAGCTGACACCTAATGACAAATATTTCATAGCTGATCTATTTCCTGGCTTTTTTGAGGAGAACCTAGTGAAAACCGACATATACACTGGGAGAACATGTGAAGCTTGTGGAAATCATAAAAGTAAATAATTTCAAGCAATTATGATACAAATGTTAATTGGTCACAACAGAACCAGCAAAAATAAAATATATATATATATATATATATATATATATATATATATATATATATATATATATATATATATATATATATATATGAATTTTTTATTACTAAGTTACAATGGCATTGTATAGTAAATTTAATTGCCTGATATTATGCATATTGGTAAATAGTCTACTTTTCTATTTTTTACTAGAAATGTCCTGCATGCTGAATTATTTATGCATCCTAGAAGAATTTTAACTACTGGACACCCCTCATATAAGACCATACAATAATGGCTTAGTATCTGTGTCCTTTCTATTTATATAGGGTTTAATGTCAAAACCAAGCCTGCTTTTGTGCTTAGCTTCGAGTGTGTTTCTCCAGAATCGCAGTGTCCCTGGGTTTGAGAACACTGATAGAGTGTGACATGAGTAATGGAGACTGGAGGAACAGTCACTCAGTGCTGGCCAGAGGCGGCAAAACCATCCCAAGTCTCGTTAGTCAAACCACGGTGTCCTTTATCAATCCAGCTCCTAACGAGCACTTCTCCACAGGCAAAACCGGGCCACAATACTAGCCTTAATACACACTTAAAGAGATATCTGACATACAATAACACAGATCACATTGTATATTTACACGTCAATTGTTCTTGGAAGTGTAAACCTACAGTGAGGTCTGGTGTTAATCTGGGGAATGCCTCAAGGACAAAAACATGACACACAACTGTGCCTTTGATGCACCAAAGTATGTCATCACAGCTTGAGGATAGAGCGGAAATTATGTACTCTCCATCATGCACATATAACTGACAGCAAGTAAATGACAAGGACACATGACAAATTGGTGTGTGAATAGCACTGAACAACTCTTGTCCTTCCCACCATCCTGCGCTTCCATCCACTTTCTGTTATAAAGCCAATGCTAATATCAACCCCCATTAGTTAGTGAATTAACAAGCTAAATCACCATTCAACATTAAATCCAAAAAGCAAGCAATGTGAGCACTCTGCATGTGATAATGAGGAGGAGAAAAAGGAGGAGGGAGCTCAAATGAAGGCCCAGAGTGGGCATTCCCTTAGCTGGGGGAAGCTAGAGCAGATCTGAGTCTCAGACAGCCGTTAGCGTAAACTGTACAGACGCGAGGAGAGATGGGACAGCAGTAATATGTAGTGACAGGGGCATTGTGGGGGCAGGGAATTAGCAGGAGGCTCTAGTAACATAATCAGTTTCTGATAACTGTTAGAGAAAGACCGCTTGGACAAGCACGCACATGACAAATGGCTGAAAGGCTGGGAGTCACTTTAGCATCTCGTCCGGTTGTCCTTGTGTGTTTTGGGCATGTATAATTTAAAATTATTTAGAGATCATTTTGACACAAGCGCACACTCTGGCTATCAAAGACCAAGGGAGAGCAAGACAAAAAAACAAGCCATCAGACATGTACAAATGCACCACAGGGATCATATGCTGCTGAATATGATTATTTGCTTGAATACATGAATACATATGAGTACACACACAACATACAATTCATAAGGTACCTTTGCAAATAAAACTACTTTAGGTCTGATCTATTTCAATACAGAGTTGTTTATGCAGAAAGGAACACACAAGCACATGCACACACGCATGCACACACACATATGTGTAGAAAAAGTATAAAAGTATATTAAAAGTATGTAGTTATACTACATACAGTTTAAGTTATCGTAACTACACTGTAACACTACACTATCTAATACAAATCCTGTCAATACTACAGACGTTCATAACCGGGAGCCATGACAGCTAAATTAGCCACAGTTTCTGAGTGGGAAGTACAGCATATTCTCTACTTCCTGTCAATCAAAGAGACATTAGCCAATAGTAGAATCCTGTGAGCTCAGAGGGCAGATATCAGATACCTCTTTCCACCTCTTGCCCATTTATATTTGTGATGGACATAACGTTGGCCATTTATTTGTGCACTAAATACCTAGGGTATTCATGTACAGTATTACAGTCTCAAAGTGTTTATACAGTTTGATCCAGAATATATCAATTGTCACTTTTGCGGTTTTTAACTTTTAATAAAAACAACAAATCTTCCCTTTTTACAAAAACAGGTCTGCAACTCAAATGAAATTCTGTATTAAGTCGGATGTTGTGCCCTGGAAAGCTGGAAAGAGTTCCATGTAAAAGCAGGTGCATCTATTTCACAATACTGTTGGGTTTGTTATGTGACTGTTGTGAGGCTAGCTATGAATAGAGAATTTTTTGTATAGTTCTTTTGTGCATTTTAGATGCTTTCACAGATTTAAGGGGTGCAGGAGTGGGGTGTCAAGCACACCAGAGAGGGTGGCAATGTCCACACAATAGATTCACAGAAAGGTGTGAATGTGTTGATGTACGAATGTGTGTGAATGTTCAGGAACTTTATAAATGAAATTCTCATGTCCTAAATCTGCAGACATTTGGGGGTAAGGATTTTGCCCTGAGTGAAATATTATATATTGCCCTGTGTGCAACATTACCTGCAATACGTGCAATATTACCTGCAATACGTGCGTAACAATTTACTAGTGGTCTCTTATTTGTATTTATACATCGTGTTGTGTATATACTGTATACTATAGTATGTCTCTATTCTTTATATATTTGCATTTATTTTTTCTTTGCTGCTGTAATTTCCCCACTGTGGGACGAATAAAGGTATATCTTATCTTATCTTATCTTATCTTATCTTATCTTATCTTATCTTATCTTATCTAATCTTATCTTATCTTATCTTATCTTATCTTATCCTATCTTATCTTATCTTATCTATTGCATAAGACTGGTGTAAAAGCAAGAGATCAGTGAGCAATTTGTGTGTGTGTGTGTGTGTGTGTGTGTGTGTGTGTGTGTGTGTGTGTGTGTGTGTGTGTGTGTGTGTGTGTGTTTTTGTGAGTGCGTGTGTTTGTCAGTTATTTTAAAAATGGCTTGCTAACTACAAAGTTCCACAAGCCAATGATACACAACTATACTATGTACTGTCTATACTAGTACGAAGTAGTGTCAAAACTGTACGTTTGTTCATGCTTTAAAACGTTTTGCAGCTTAAAATCGAACAGAGATGCTGTTACTTGTTACTATTTTTGTAGTTGGTGTAGTTAGTTAGCCCAAAAAATACAGTATAACCGTGAGCAATTTAACTAGCTAACTATTACACCGACCACAACACTTGAAAGCAAAATGTAATAAATTGTATAATTGTATAAAAATGTATAAATATAAAACTATAAATTTTCCTTTATTCCATAACGATGCTGTTTTGCCAATTAAACAGCCACCATGAGCTGTTTAAATGTTATTAAAAGGTGATTTAAAGTTATTTGACAAAAATAATTGAAGTGAATGTAACCTAAGACAAATTCAACACACAGCCAGGGTTTGTTAAACTCCTGCTGCAAAACGTTATTCTAATTCACAGCTGCATGCACACTTTTGATTATGTATAAAATCTACACCTAGCACTGTCATGTTTGCAGGTTGCTCCCACTGGGTTTAAAAGCAGATTCTCTCAAGTCATTAGCTTCATGCTTTGGTATTTGCCAGACCCTAATGCTTTTAGATATGACTGCTGTGATCTGACCCAACCAGTGAAGGCGATTATTAGGACAGCTTTGCCTGCAGAAGCAAGTTAAAAAAAAAACAGTGGGAAATGTCAGAACTGTCAAAAAGGCATCAGCTGATCTTGTTAATGCAGTGCTATTTTGTAATTGCTGGGAAAGATGTTACATGGTAAAAAGTAAATTAAAAACTAACGTTACCTAGTATTGGTAGGAGGAAGAGAAATATTCTGTGGACTAGCAATAGTATGTATCTAATAAAAGATTTGCAAAGATTTGCAACTAATAAACAATTATAAGAGCTATCCAATTGCAATAGGCCACATATACAATATAATAGCATTTAACATCAGTTTAACATCATTACAGCACTCCAGATAGTTCACCTGGACAGAAAAGGTTCAACTGTGACTGGTTTCAAATGCAGCCTCATATGCTTCAGAGCTCAGATGCTACTATAGTCCAAGAAGGTCAGATATTTATCCTTGATAATGCATATAGGGGAAGAGGTCTGTGAAGCTGCTGAGGAAGTGGAATGGTGCAGGGACTCAGCAGTCCTCCCTTTCTCTAAAAGTGCAGCTGTGACTATGTAAGGCATCTCAATTCCGACATACCATGTGCCATTGCTTGGGCTCTTCAGACACATTGCTCAGCACAGGTCAGTGTTTCTGCTGCTACAACACACCTGATTCAACTCAGCAGATTATTCACTAGCCAGGTCAGGTGTGACGAATTGGGTTAAGAAATCACTCTGACAGAAGTATATAGTTGCAGTGATGCTAGCTTAGATCATGTAAAACTTGTTATGACCAGATTGTGTTGCACTCCAATAAGGGACGATTCTAGGATATTTTTTATTGGGATCGGACAGGGACAGGTTTAAACAGGAAAATGAAAATGAAATATTTTCCATAAATATCTGTAGAATGTAAAACCAAGCGGTATGACATTCTGGCTAAATTTACTCTCAACTACATGAAATATAATATTATGATTATATCTGTCTGCAGAAAAAAATAAATAATTTAAGAAGCAAAATGAACCCTGCATCTTGTGAACAATCAGGATTTATCATATGAGGCAAGTGTTATTACATCATAAATTAAAAGAGCCAATCTGATCTAAAAATGCAAATGCAGGAAACTTAAAGAGATAGAAATAAAAGATGGAAAGTTATGTATACACGTCAACTGGCAGGGTTTTGGAGGCGTGGATGTTCGTAAATGTTCGAGTATTTATAAAATCAGAATTTCTTGATTAGCACAAAAAAAATGGCTGCTTCCGTGATTTTGTTTTTGTTTTTTTTGTTTTCTGCTATGATGGTAGTTATGGTATTTAAATCAAATATATGGATCACTTCCAAATCAGTTAACTTTATATAGAAACACAATTCCAGATACAAACAGTTAAAGGTCTTGCGTTCGAAGGTGAGTCTAAGTTTGGAGTTTAGCCCATACAGTTTCGACAGAATAAACAGCCAGCAGCATTCACACTACAACAATTTAGAGGAGTGTAATTACAGGTTTTGTGGCTGCGCTGCATGGACTTCCTGTCCCCCCTTCCATCTGTCTGCTGTTAATTACCTTTCCTCTCCAGAGAGAGAGAGAGAGAGAGAGAGAGAGAGAGAGAGAGAAAGAAATAGGGGGAGAGAGTGTCTATATAATCAGCCTAACTGATGTGACTGAGCATCACTGGTACGAATATGATTGCAGCTGTCTGTCATGTCCAAGTTCCTTCTGAACATGTAGCTCATTAATTGAATTTTAATTACAGCAAACCAAAATGTCATGACATCACACAGCGTTAAAGTGTAACAGGCATTTGAGGAACTGCAGAACTCCAGGAAAAGACTAGGCAAAGACAGGATGAGGAACTGAGAGAAATAGACAGATGTTGGAAGAAAGACAAGATAGAGAGACAGAAAGAGGAACTAACAAAGGACACCCAAAGAAGGTCATATCTCACATTCACCTTCACATCCTATCTGAGACCTCGTGGTCCATGACAGGATTTAAAAATAGTGGAAGCAGCAGATTAAAGGAAGAGGTCATGAGGGTCAGATCCCTCCAGCTCTATCACTGCCAGATGCTCAGAGAGGAAGCAAGGACAGAGGTACTGACAGTCTGACACAGTTTAGAAATCATGGACAGTCGAAAATATATAGGACTGTGGTCACTTTAGGGCAAGCAAACATAATTCTAATATAAATATGTGAGTAGCAAGTAAAGAAGAACTCATGATTGAAGTCCAGGGCAGTTGCTGAAGTTGCTAAAAAATTATTTCGTGTTTGTGAATTCACTTTTAAATAGAATTTTGAGAAATTCATAGCTTCATTAATTTTCAGAACTTTTTGGTCACTTTATTCATCCTGGTAATGAGTCCAGCAAACATACATATATTAAATTGAATATAATTTGATATTTGTTTAGTTTGAGTATGTTTGTAAAGTATAGCAAATGTTTCTGAGTTGATGGTGTTCTGAGGTTTTATAGCATTAATAACTTACTTTTGTTAATAACATAACACTCTATTTGCAGGCAAAATAATGTAGTTAATCCAATTTAGGAACTGATTAAACCAGAGATACTTGAGGAAACCCATGCAAAATCCTCACATACATTAACCTGTGTTCAGGATTAAACAGAAGACCCTGGAGCTGTTCCTCTGCTGCAGCATGCCACCTAGGTTCATCATTGTCATGTAGGTTACATGAATTTCATCAGAAAAAAATCACATCATATAAACTTAGCAGCTAAATGTTCTTGCCCCGCAGGTCCAAGTGTTAGATTTTATCATTTAACATGTTCAATAACAAATACTTTATACAGGATATTCAGCCGACATTGTAAAGTATCCAATTAGAGAGTTTTGTTTGTGTGTTGGATTACGTGAAAATAATGCTAACAGGTCTGTAGGTGTTGGGTCTGACAGTTACAACTAATTGCTCGAAACTAAACTTAAAAACACACACAAACCCAAAAAAAACCAGGATGCCACAAACCTTACAAACTATTTTTTTTGTTTTCAAGTCAGTGACTAGGTCTTGCCATTAAAATTTCAGTGTTGTCAAGTTTAGAGAGTTGGATTCTGAAAACAAGTCCACACAGAAGCCTTGATTTACTCAGATCCCAAATAACTAATTTATAATGAGATCTATTTATGTAAAAGCATTGATGTTGTGAGTAGTTTTAATTATGTCCATATTAGAAGGCGAAAAAAATATTTGAACTGAAAATACAGTGCATTCGGAAAGTAGTCACAACGCTTCACTTTTCCCACATTTTATTATGTTACAGCCTTATTCCAAGATAGATTAAATTCCATTATTTTGCTAAAAATTTCACAAAAAAAACCCATAATGACAACATGAAAGAAGTTTGTAAATCTTTGCAAACTCTATTATACATTAAAAAATGAAAAAAAAATTACATATAGATAAAGGTTCACAGCCTTTGCCATGACACTCAAAATTGAGCTCAGGTGCCTCCTGTTTCGACTGATCACTCTTGAGATGTTTCCACAACCTGTGGTAAAGTCAGTTGATTGGACATGATCTGGAATGGCAAAAACCTGTCCATATAAGGTCCCATAGTGCATGTCAGACTACAAACCAAGCCTTGAATTCCAAGGAATTGTCTGTAGACCTCTTAGATGGAACTTCTGAGTAAAAGGCACATGACAGCCTGGAGTTTGCCGAAAGGCACCTGAAGGACTCTCAGATCATGAGAAGCGTCATGTCTGGAGGAAACCAGGCACCGCTCATCACCTGGCCAATACCATCTCTACAGTGAAGCATGGTGGTGGCAGCATCATAATGTTTTTAGTGGCAGGAACTGGGAGACCAGTTAGGATCGAGGGAAAGATGAATGCAGCAATGTACAGAGACATTTTTGATGAAAACTTGTTTGGAGAGATCTTAAAATGGCAGTGCACCGACGCTTCCCATCCAACCTGATGGAGCCAAAAAAGGCCAAAAAAGGTGTAGCATAATACTTAAAAAGACTTTGGGTGTAATTAATGTCAAAGATGTTTTAACAAAGTATTAGGCAAAGGCTGTGAATACTTATGTACATGTGATTTTTTTAATTATTATTTGTAAAGGTTTTGCACAATTTAAACACATGATGTCAATATGGGGAATTCTTTGTAGAATTTTGAGGAAAATAATGAATTCAATCTTTTTTGGAATAACGCTGTAACATAAGAAAATGTGAAGAAAGTAAAGCACTGTATATACTTTGCGGATGCACTGTATACTTTCCTATTTAGGCAAACAAACTGTCCTACAGTCAAGCAAGCAAAGCTAACAAAACAAGCCTTTAATAGGCCTGAAAACTGAGGTGTGAACAAAGAGTAGGTTAGAGTAGGTTCAACAAGCCTGCAAGGGTACTGTACACTATACACGATTGCTAGAGTTCTTATATCAGCAGTTCTTGCACTGGTGCTTTCCATTTTTATTTATTGATGCTTTTAGCTCTTTGATTCTAACAATTGTTCTTTTGTTATTTTTAAAAGTCAATGAAGTTACTGAGTAACTCAAGAACTATGAGAATGGATTTGTAGTGTAATCAATATAAACAGTCTGATATAATGACTTGGGACTGCAATTTGCATGAACTGTTCTGTATTTAAGATCCCAGCATTGAACAGTTCAATGAACAGTACAGCTCAACAATAAAGGGAGTATAATGAATGTACATTAGGGGTCTATCCAAATGAGAAAAGGTTCCTCCCACGGTTTATTCCACATACCATCTCAGGGAATTTTTCCTTCCCACTGTCACCACTGGTTTGCTCATTGCGATAAACTTGTATGGACTAACTTATACATTAAAAAAAACCTAACCTATTTATCCTAACCTTTTTATCTCTGTACAGATGCTTTGAAAGAATTTGTTAAAAGTGTTATACAAATAAATTTGAATGAAATATTTGGTGAAAAATAATATTTTTAATTTGCTTGTCAAGCTGAAGATACTGGACAGAATCTCTAAACTAAAATTAGACAGTTCATCATGCTTACCGGACAGTGCATTATAGCCACACACATTCTGGGCCTTAAATTGAGCTGTAAAGTTCTCACAAATGACAAACGATAGGAGCATCACACCGACATGATTCGTTACGCTGGGTCACCCCAGAAATACAAATCAATGCTGTGACCGTGTCGCAGGCACCATTTACATTTTGCTAGAGCGGTGCTATTTTTTATGGCTAAAAATACCGTGTTTAGGGACGTCAGAGAGACACTTTTAATAATAATATTCATCTAGGGTTAGATCAGATGAACAATAAATATAAGGCACAATGGCACAATGTTGATATTTGCAGTAATTCAACACAACAATCTCACTATCAAAGTCTATAGAGGAAGAATTTGAGATAGAAATCACAAAGCAGGTGTAAAGATTATTGTCTTGTTTTGCATTTACACACATTAATGTGTTCCAGTGTTTCAGAAGTACACTGTTTGTAACACACTGTTTATTCTACGCACTAAAGCCTGTAATTCTAACCTCTGAAATTGTGTCTCTGAAATGTATGAGAAACATACAGGACTCCAAGCGCCTTGGAGGCTTGTCATGCTCAACTCCACACTTAACATGGAGTTAACAGCTGAGCCATAGATCTGTCTGAATGACCTGATCAATAAAGGAGCAATCATCTGTAGAAGTGATTTGGTAATAAAGCCCAGACCAGCTGATTAAAAAAAGAAGTATGTCCTCCAATGTGCCTTCATGGTGGTCATACTATATGGCATGGGAAAAAGGATGCCACCAAAACCATCAATTAAACCAACAGATATAATGACAGTTTTGGCTGTGTTTCAGTTGTCAGAAACCCGACAAAAATCTAACTGGGTGGCCAGCTTGATGTAATGCGTGTCAGAGCTTGCAATATTCCCCAGTATGGTCCTGAAAAACAACAAACAAATAATTCCCACAATCCCCAGTACACACACTAAATCCAATACCAACTTTAATCTCAGCAATCAGCTACCAGCCATACAGGAAGTAAGAGGAAGAAAGCCATTGAATAGTGTAACAATGTCTTTTACCTAAGAACTTAAAAGCACAGCTAGCAAACAATTGGACACCACTTTAAATCTGCACTCATTCTCATTTGCTGAATATGAGTTACCGAGGCTTTGACTACCTTCAGCTAGAACTGTCATAGTGAGAATAAGAAAATATCAGAATACTGTTAGATCTGGCTTTCTTCTTCTGACGGCAACAGGGGAAATGACAGAGAAAACATGGAGGGTCTTATTTCATTTGGGAAATGTGTTGGCAACCTCAAGTTGTTTTATATCAAGTTAGCTATTGTAACACATGCACCATATTGTCAAGATGCACCAGACAACGTTTCTCATCAACCATTCACTGTTTCTTAGTGATTATTGTGACTGTTTTGTATCTGTGTCAGGATTTTTGCAAATGAGAACTAATTCATTTTGTGCTTTTTGAACATTCCAGTCTGCATTTAGTCCCTATTTGCTGTTATAATAAACTTTTCTGGGAAAATGTTAAACAAGATTTTGGAGTGTGTTGCAGAGATTTGTGCTCATTCAGCCACAAAGATGTAAGTAAAGCCAGGTACTGATGTAGGAAAAGGAGGCATTGGATTCAATGTTCATAAGAGCTAAGATCTTCCACTCCAACACACCTAAACCACATCTTCATGGAGCATGCTGTCACTGTCATGCTGGAGCAGGTTTCGGTCTCCTAGATCAAGTGAAAGTCAATTTAATGTATTTTTAACAATTGTATTCCTCCAAATTTGAGGAAACAGTTTGTGGAAAGAAACACATATGACTGGAAAAGGCAGGTGTCCCAATACTTTTAATCATATAGTGTATGTGTATTAGATTTTATTTATAATTCTAAAGCAAGTGGACTTTTACTATTATGTATAATGTAAAATTCATAAACAGAAATAAGTATAATTTAGCTTGAAAACAAGGCTGACAAAAAGCTAGCATGACTGGTCTCTAAAAAAATTCACCATATACATCATTGATTAAAAATACACTGATTTTGTTCTTACATGTTGTTTTTGAACCACAAAATTTGCAACTGCATAATTGTTTTTTTACTCATGTCTTTGTGGCCATTAATTAAGTCATTCGTCATTTTCAGGTTTGTGGTGATTCGAGAGCTTTTCCCTGGAATGCTGAGCATAAGGTGGAAATACACCTTGGAAAAGCCACCAGTAGATCACAATCATGACATTGCAATTCATTCACACAAGGATTCACCCATCTAATGAAAATTTCACAGAAGAAATGCAGGAAATTGTTGTTTTTTAAAGTGATTTTCTCGACGCTAGTCAATAATTTGATGGAAACATTTAATCCAAGCTGCTCATAGCAGCTACATTGACTTGAACCACCATACCTTTAGCAACCACAGATTAGTTCACAGCACTTCACTCAGGTTCAAAACTGCACACATGAGCAGATGTAAACATTTTTTGTCCAGAATAAAAGTGTAAAAAAACTGCCTAAAAATCCATTAAGAGTTTAGAGCCAGGAACCAAGTTTAGTGAAGTAAAAATTCAGCCCAAAGATTTCTGTCATTTCCATAGCCTAGCTCAGTGCTCATTGCTCCATCTCTCCCTTTCTGCCTCTTTCTCACCCAGGACACATGCCGTGACATGAAGCTACTGCTGCTTTCACATTAACACCAAATCACCAATGCTTGCCAAGACAGCCTTCAGCTCTCCCGTAGATGCACACATATAAACATTTGCAATATCTCTCATTATACACATACAGAATAAAGTCATCTCTCACCCACATGCGAAGGCAATCAGCAAAAACAGCAAACAAGAAAATGACAGACATGGTTTGACTTAACAAACTTCAAACCAAATAGAGAGACGGAGAGAAAGAGAGACAGAGGTGAAGTTGTTCATCACCACTCTGACTGATAGGAGAAGAGGAGAGTCAGTACCTTGCCATCGGCCCAGCAGAAACAGATGTTGCTGGAGGTGCTGAGGATATCTGTGATGATGCCTGAGATGCCCAGACGCATGATGGATGAGTAAAATAGAGAGAAAGAAAAGAAAAGCAAGAGAAGAGGTACAGGTCGCCCGGGTGTTGTTAGAGTGGAGTATGAGGCAGTGATGAAAGAGGAGGGAGGAGAGTGAGGGAGGAGAAGAGAGGAGAGGAAGGGTGTGTGTGGTTGTGAGAAAGAGAGAGAGAGAGAGAGAGAGAGAGAAAGAGAGAGAGAGAGAGAGGAATGATAAAGAGAAAAATATGCTTCTTCAGCTCTTTGCCATTAGACCCCTGTCTCCAAGACACACACTGACACACACACAACAGGTGCAGCCAAAGACCCAGTCAACCAGCGGACAAACACACGCATACCACACACACACACAAACACACACACAAACACACACTCTGAATTACACAACCTGTAATAGTATGAGCATAAATACACCCAACACACACTCTACAGGGCATCTCCACTTGTTTTTCTCTGCTTGTGGTATGAGATGGAGACTTCTAGGACGCACAGTGAGCTTCACACAGCTTTTACACCACATTCTCTCACCCGAGCTCACACATCTACTGTAGCTGTGAACAAACCCCTTCACTCCTGTCACCTCACGATTGATTATTCAGCGACTACAGAGAATTGCCTGCTTTTAGGCTCTTTAGTGCTTCACAGTTCTGTGAAGGGTGATTCCACACAAATGTCCCAGTGTCTAATTTAACACTGATAAATAAGTGTGTAAAGTAAAGGTAAAAGGCAATAAATACAGGGAAAATGCCCTCCAAAACTACCAAACAATATTACTAATGTATTCGAAAGCATACAGATATGTATCCCAGGTGGCTGTGATACAATTAACCATGAAATATAATAATTCATTAACTAATATAGTCATAGACTGTGTTCACCTCTCGAAGCTTGAAACCAAGAGGCATCCATTATAGTTTACAAAAAAAAATACAACACTTAGTTCTGTTACCTGAAATGGTTTACTCTTATGGCATATTTATTATCATGGGAGATTATAGGAGGAAAAAAAGAAGTTATTTGATTCTATTACTTAATTTTTAATGATACTGATATGGTATTGATTGGTATTAATACATTAATGGTTTTCATTTTTTTGCCTTGACTGACGAGGTCACTTTAAAAGTGCATCGCTTTGCCTAAATCATAGACTTAATGTGTTATTACCTTAATATTATTATTATTTACAAAATGTCAAATGCCCTCAATCCTGCTATTAACATTAACAATAACAGTTACTAACCTATAAAAAATTTAATAATTAACCTATTCTATTTCTGAAATTTTATAATGCAAGTTTTCTTCATGAGGGAAGATTTACTATAAATATAATATTTTATATTTTATTATACTTTCCACCATTACTTATGACTATTTAAACAAATAATGTTATATACTATATAAACAGAAGTGCACAAAAAATATGGCCAGCCAAACTTTTTCTTCCATATCTTTTTCTTTATACGAGGCACACAATTGTCTAGGATGTCTCTGGAAGTGGTAGAATACATTTTCCCATCATTTGAACTAGGAGACCCAAACCTGTTCCAGCATGACAGTGCTCCTGTGTACAAAGCCAGCTACAGGAACATATAGTTTACATGGTTTAGAGTGAAAGATCTTGAGTGGCATGCTATAGAGCTCTGCCCTCAACCCTACTGAACACCTTTGGGATAAATTTAAATGCTGACTGCACCCGAGGCCTCCTCACGCTACATTATTACAACACCATAAATTTTATTTATTTGTTATTAATGGTTATTATAACAGCAAATGGGGAATACATATGGAATGGCATGTTCAAAAAGCACATTCAAATCTTATGGTCATATGTCCACAAACTCTTTTCTTGATTATCGTTTGATGGGCACAGTGTGTGTGTGTGTGTGTGTGTGTGTGTGTGTGTGTGTGTGTGTGTGTGTGTGTGTGTGTGTGTGTGTGTGTGTGTGTGTGTGTGTGTGTGTGTGTGTGTGTGTGTGTGTGTGTGTGTGTGTATGTGTGTGTGTGTGTGTGTGTGTTTGTTTTATAAAAATTTGCTAAAGTTCTTTACATGTAGAGATCCCTAAGAGTTTGTTCATGACTCCATCACTACACTCATATTACACATTTACTACCACACTACACATTTAATGGCTTTGTGACAGCCAGCTGAACTGCTGTTCTACATTGACAGTGACACAATTTTAATAAATTTGTCCTGTACACCAGCACAATGGATTTATAATGAAGCAATTAAGATGTTACTGATATGGAGATTTTCAGTGTCTATTTGAACCACACAGTTTTTTGAACAGCTACCAAAAGCAAATTCAACACTGGACCATTTTTCTGTATAATTTGTTGAGAAATAAAAAGTGAGCATGACACACCTGGCAACAAAACTGTTTATAGGTCAAGTGTCCTATTACTGCTCAATTTGTGGAATGGAGGAATTGTTGTGTTACCTCTTGTGTTAACTCTTAAATTAAAGCTGAAAATCGACAGTTTTTTAAAGCTTGTGTTTGATTTGATGACGCTACTCCATGAGTGCTAGTATATACAGTACATCAGACCTGCAGACAGTTAAGGTATTGGGGCCAAAGCCCTGGCCAGTTTATTGTTCCTTGGGGAACCATTGTCCACTCAGGGGACTTAAATTAATCACCACCACGCTTCTTGGAATGTTTCTGTGTTTTGTTTTGCTTTTGAAAATGTATGATGTAATACTGGTTTGTGCCATAATTAGGTATATGGAAAAATCTGTATAATATATTGTGTGGGAATGTTTATGTAGATTTTGTTTAAATTTAGAAAGCAAAAGGACACTAAATAAATTCATCAGCTAAACTAAATTTGAATTAAATTGCATTTTAGCCATCAGACATCCACTGAATATAGCCCACTTTTTTATTAGCAATATTTTTTCTTCATTTGAAACATTGCAGCCCATATCAATACAAATCAAGTTACATAACTTACGACATGCAAGCTCATAGGAACACGATTTTCCAACTAGTGTGGCATCATCAGTCTCAAGGTGATCTCATCATTGTATTATCTAAATGAAGTATTGGTGGTATACAAACGTCTCTATAAATAGAAACGTGAATGGAGCTCATTTCTCCTCTGTCAGCGGTGCATCTGTGTGCTCTTGGCTCTGAACCATCATTAACTTTCTGTGTTTACCTGCTGGCATTCAGACACACACAAATAAACACACACACACACACACACACACACACACACACACACACACACACACACACACACACACACAGTGAAATATATTGATGCACACTTACTGGTGTGAAATCCACAGTCTTCGTGGGGGAGGAAGAAGCTCACATTTGTTGAGAGGCACGATCCCAAGAGCTGCCTGCATCACTGGGAGGAACTTCTTATACTTCATTTTGGGCTGGTTATCTCTCCTGAACTGTCTGTCAGTTAAATTTAAATCCTGATTAAAACTGTCTCTCTGCTCTGCAAGCTGCCCTTATCTGCCTCACTGCACGTATTCCAGGTGAAATAATATCGACAGATGTCCATTTAGGTTCAGTTTGCGCCTATGACAGACTACATCCCTGACCTGACTGCATTTCCAAATCACAGATTTTGTTCTGAGATTTATATCAACGTCACTCTTACATAACTCTCGACATGACATTAAACAAATTGAAGTGAACCAGGTGACTGGAGAGTACTAAGCCTGTAGAGATAACGCAGGACTCCTTTCTCTGTAATCCTCCTGCATTAAGTGACCTACTGAGCATTTAACATCAGAGTGGACAAGCGAGCAGTCTTACAAAGTGCATGTCAGGGGGGAAAAGGAGGAATACAACTGGTCTTGCACTTAGGTGACAAAATCCCAATGCCATCCAACTTAAAGTACAGAGACTCTTGTCACAGCCAAAGGGTTAGAGGGATCCGATCCAGAATGAGTCCTGGAAATGAAATTATGGGATGGCAGCTTGCATGGATAGATTACATTTTCTTACAGCAGGAGGAGAACACAGGATTCAGCACCACCGTGAAAGAGCTATAAAGAGATATAGTGTTTGTAAAACCTACTTTCACATACATTCATCATCCTTTAAATACTTATTGTATTGTATATCATTCAAAATAAAAGATTTTCTCCAGAAATATATGTTGCTTTAACGGTATATATTTATATACAAGCATTGTTGGAAAAGCATCACCTGAACATGGAGTACATACAATTTGTCACTAATAATAATAATAACAACAATAACAATAGTAATAATATTTTTCATCTTTTTTCAGCTCCCGTAGGTGTTGCCACAGCAGATCATTTGTCTTAATATCACTCTGTTCTCTACATCTGCCTCTTTCAAACCAACCACCTGTGTGTGCATGTCTTTCCTCACCACTTCCATAAACCTCCTCCTTGGCCTTACTCTTTTCCTGCTGCCTGGTGGCTCCATCCTCAGCTTTCTTCTACTTATATACCCCATGTCCCCTTTGTGCTCATGACCAAACCATCTTAATCGCACCTCTTTCACGTTGTCTCCAAAATGTCCTACTTTGTCATCTCCTTAATCTGTTCATCCTCATTACTTCCAATGAAAATTGCAGCATTTTTAAATCTGCCACCTCCATTTCCATCTCCTGTCTTTCTGTCAATGGGAATAATAATAATAATAATAATAATAATAATAATAATAATAATAATAATAATAATAATAATATTAGTAATAATAATAATAATAATAATAATAATAATAATATAATAATAATAATAATAATAATAATAATAATAATAATCTAACAATACAACAGTAAACAGCTAGTCATTATAGGACATTTCCGAGTCCCAGTGGAAATTTACCAGAGAGTTTGATTTAAGGTGAATAGGGATCAAGAGACTGACACATACTATATGGAAAATCAATTGAGACTGAAATGAACTGAATACAACATTTTTCTCCCCCAGCTGTCACTCATTTAGAGGCTGTCATTGCTAAAGCCCTTGTTCCAGATAGTAACAAAGTGATCACACTTAAGAATAAGAATAATAAAAAAAAATTACAATACCACTTAAACCTATGCCACAGAATTTGATAAAAAAAAAAACTGCTAATAAACAGTCCGAGTTCTTTAAATTGTCCATGCTAAGCTATATGCAAAGCTTGATTGATGTGTGCAAGGTCATTTCTGGGTGCCCAGGAGACAGATGACACAGTGGAAAGGATGGATGAAGAGAGAAAGAGACATTTGATTATAAGTCATGATCCTCTTGCTGGCAGTCAGCAGGTTTTATGAGAGCGCTCTGTATTCGGATCAGCTCTCCAGCCTGCACCCATGCGGTGCTTTTTACTAAATCTAATGAATGCAACCTCACAGGCAAAACAGCATTACATAAACGGGGTTAGCGTATCGAGCTGCGAATGCTTGTATGCTCAACGTGCGCTCATGCATGACGACAAAAACGTTAAGACGACACCAGCAAAAATGTCAAAAGCAAATTCATTAACTCTAATTAGAATTAGTGACCAACATGCAGGAAAATCAATTAGTGAGTCCAGTACAAGTGCAGAATTAGAGTAAGGGGGTGACCTTATCACATTGCTCTTGATCCATGTAGTCGGAGCACAAGCTGCATGGGGTGGTGTGTCATATTAATACTGCCTGTAATGAATGTAGAGAAAATGGGATTTACATGTACAGCATTTGGCAGACACCATTATCCAGAGCGACTTACATTTATGCCATTTACACAATGAATACTCATAACTCATAACCTTCTGATACAATGTCAAGCATCTTGACTCCAAGCTTCCTGTTCAATTAGACTATCAGTTTTAAGTAAACACAAATCAAACCTGATAATAAAGCCTGTGTGAGCTGGCATCTCAGAATGAGTACAGTGTTAAAGCTGACCAAGATTTGACCCTATACCCTGCCTCAGATTTAAAGACTTACAGTGCTAATAGTTTGGTCTAATAAAGGAGAAGATATTTGGTTGGTCTTAGGTAGAGGGCATCACCCCACTGATCCAAATACCCTGGGGTAGGACCTACTGCGGCATTGGGAGAGATTTGTTGCATTTGCAGACTCCCCTATCCTGAGTGACTTACAGTTATCTCATATATATATAACTGAGCAGTCAAATGGTTAAGGTCCTTACTCAAGGGCACAGCAGTGGCAGCTACCCCAGAGATAGATGATCTTGTACCCTTCTGCTCTCCAGACCTTCTTAATGGAGTTCTCATAATTTAGAAACCACTCGTTGCTGCTGAGGATAACTTCACATTAACAGTTTAAAGATACATGAGATTGCTGTGGATTGTTCAACTCAATAATATTTTATGAATATTCCATGAATGATTTTGCATTTAAGTCTCTATCAGGGAATAGTTTAGAACCTGATGATGATGAAAATATAATAATGAATATTGGATGATGATAGATTCCCCTTTAAATCTGGTTCATCTCAAGGTTTCTGATTTATATTTACTCAGGAAGATTTTCATCACCACAATTATCTCTGGTTTGCTCATTAGGGACTGACATAATATAAATATAGCAGTGACGGGGTGTGTTTCTTAGCTAGGCCTTAATTCTGTTGATTTTGAAGGCCCTCAAGGCAGAATTTGACCCTTGCAACACATGAATGCTGAAAAATTATCGGCTAGAAACTCTAACATAAGTATACACTTGGGTGACAAAATCCCAATGGCATCCAATACGTAAAAAGACGTAAAAAGTAACATGCAAACACAGATAATCTCTTATCACAGCCAAAGGGTTAGAGGTATCCATTTAGAATAAGTCCTGGAAATTAAATTATGGATTGGCAGCATTCATTAATGGATTACGTTTTCTTATAGCAGAAGGAGAACACAGGATTTCATTCAATTAGTGTTTGTAAATCCTACATTCGCATACATTCATCCATCTCCAAATAACTCTGTCCTTTATATCTGCCTCTTTCAAACCAACCACCTGCATCTCTTCCCTCACCACATCCATAAACCTCCATGTCACTCCTCTGCTCATGACCAAACCATCTCAATCACACCTCTCTAACCTTGTCTCCAAAACATCCTAACTTGTCGTCTCCTAATTCTGTCCACCCTGATTAATTCCAATTAAAATCACAGCATTTTCAACTCTGCCACCTCCATATCCACCGCCTGTCTTTTTGTCAATGGCAATAATAATAATAATAATAATAATAATAATAATAATAATAATAATAATAATAATAATCAAACAGTAAGTAGTTAGTCATTATAGGACATTTCCAAGTCCCAGTGGAAATGTAGCAGAGAGTTTGATTTAAGATGAAAATACACTACTGGATGCAGTGCAACAGCTATAAAATGATGAAAATTGACTATTGGAAATAATTTATTACATATTCATAAAAATAAATAATAAGATATTAAAATGAAGGTCAGTCATTCTGATAAACAGGGACTAATTTCTGAATTAAACTTTGATATTAATCTTTTTATTCTGATAAAGCTTTTTTTTTTTTTAAGTAGTTTAATTTAAATATCACCTTTGCTGAACTTTAAGGATGCTTTACAATAGCACATGACAATCAAACAGTCAATCCTATGGACCTGGATATTGGCCCAGGCCAGAACAAAAGCCAATGCAGTTACATGTATCAGTTCTATCAAATTTTACAAAAAGACTCAAATCCAAAGCAAAGAAGGCAACATCATAATAAATGGCTTAGAAATCATAACCAATATAAGCATGCAAACACAATAAACAGTACAAGTTACAAACAGTACAAATACACACTGAGACTGTTAATATTGCTAGAATGAATTGGCTTTCAGCTGTGATTTAAATTGACAATAGTAAATGACAAGAGGGTGAAAATAAGTCATAATGATAAATAAGTCAAGAGGGACTAATATTCCTGAATTCCTGAAAGATGTCTCTGACTCATCCATACTCCTGACAAATGAGAGATTTAATCAGGTGCACCTAACAATTTATTTTCATGAGCCATTGTAATTCAACAGTTAGACAGCAGGTTTCTCACTTTCTCTCTCTCTCACACACACACACACGCACGCACGCACGCACGCACGCACGCACACACACACACAGTATCTGTTTTTATGTGAACCTATTGAAAGGAATATGCAGTATAAGTGTATGAGCATGGCTGGGTAAAGAGACATCAAAATGTATTTTAAAATAAAATACCAAATACATTAACTTTGTGTATCAAAAAATAAAATACTTTTACAAGAGAGCATGACATGTATTCGCAAATCTTCCATCAAAAGGCCTATTTGATCTGTTTCTTCACCATTACACTGACTGAGTTGATTAACCAATGTTTGATAGGAACAGCTTTTCTCTGGCCGAGTTTTAAAGTAACCAACGGTTTAATGTTTAACAGTTTGCGAATGACTCATGCTAGGGTTTGTTTATTTTGGTTACTTGGTGTTTAGTAATGAAGGGCTACATTACATTAGCAACACTGATTTAATGGCAAACAAGTCACTTATAAGAAGACAACTAATGGTACCTGTATTCATAGCAACTAGTTTCTAAATAATTTATTATTTGCTATAAATATAATAATGCATTTTGTGTCCGCCAGTCCTTCATGCAATGTTATGCATAATCATGATCCTACTAAACAGCTACTTTAATTAGGGTACAATATCCGGCAATTGAATATTTATTTATCAATCATTGGACACCTATTTGTAAACTGGCAGCCTGCTTATCTCTAACCTTGACCACCTTCTTCCATATGGATAAATTTTCTGTTCTGATCTCAACAAGTCTGGGCAAACTACTGACTACTCTATTTTTATGGTCATGTAGACTTCTTACAAAGTTTTTTACAGTATTCTTAAAAATAAATACAAATACATTTTATATATATATATATATATATATATATATATATATATATATATATATATATATATATATATATATATATATATATATTTAAAAGATGTATTTGAAATTTATGTATTATAAATACTGCCCATCCCTGTGTGTGTGTTTGTTTATTGTGCGTGTGTATATTGCACGTGTATGTGTGTTAATGGCTTACAGGAGTCACCTCTGCTCTGTTTTGGAAAGCACGGCAAAATCCCAGGGGTCGAACACCTCAGAAAGGTATGACAGCTCAATGCATCTCCATTATTTTTTAGAGCTGTGAGCCAGAGGACCCATTTATATCACCAATAGCCACTTTCAGGCTGTTTCTAGTATCTGCCACACTTTGTTGCTCTATGCATACACACACAAACACACACACACACACACACACACTCACACACACTCACACATAGTGCACCATCAAATAACACAAGTCTATTAAGGTAATGGATCTCTTGACGCTTCAAAAAAAGGAGACAAAAAGATAAAATTTGCACATTTTTACGCTTACACCCAGTATCATCCATCAGCTACATGTTTAGTGTACAACCTCTACTACTTTTTACTGGGGTTTTGAGGCTAATGGTGAAAGCCAACAGTTAATACAGCTTTATCACTTAGATAACCTTTTCCAGAAACATCAGCCTTCAGAAATAGAAATAATAACAACCGATTTATCATTATTTTTATGGCACACTTTATTAACTTGCAGTAGTATTGTATGTTTTGTAGCTGATTATTGTACTGTTACTCAAACCAGCTCCCCCAAAGACACTACATGTTGATACTACATGATAATACTGTACTGAAATTGTTGTTACAAAATATGGCAGTAAAAACTACAATATATTTTATTTGCATGCCATGTGTTGAAACATGTCCATCAATCAATGTCTATCTTTTATCCCTTTCTTAATGTTGCCTTAAAATTTTCAATACTAAAAATTTTTATTTGACAAGAACTGGCCACCGGGGGGTAACATGTTATAAATACACAATGTGAAGGAAAACTATTGGGACAGTGGACCTTTTCAGCCATATGTAGTTCTCCCCAAACCTTACCAAAGGTTCTTACCAAAAAACGCTGGAGGCGCACAATTGTGTAGAATGTCTTTGGATATGGTAGCGTTTTATTTTTCCTTAGCTTGAACTTGAACCCAAACCTGTTCCAACATGACAATGCTCCTGTGTACAAAGCCAGCTCCAAGACATCAGCCCTATTAAACACCTTTGGAATGAATTGTGGGAATACATCAGTACCTGACTTTACTCACACCCTTGTGGCTGAATGAGCACAAACCTCTACAAGCACACTCCAAAATCTATCGAAATCTACTCTACCAAAATCAAATTAAATTTATTATCAGGTGTCCACAAACTTAATTGTTCATAATTTGTAGTTTATTTATAGTAATAAAAAAAATCAATCATTCAATGAATAGTAAAAATTTACAGGACTGCTACACCCCTCAAAACACTTCCTCATTCACAAGAGTACAAACGAGCAGATTTACAATGCTGTATCAGTGCATGCATTTTTACAAATCAAAGTCCAAGTACAAATTAATTAACATCAATCAGAAGGAACATAAACAGCAGTTCTTTGAGTTAAATTTTAGTTTATGGCATGCCAAGAACAGAACTCAAGACAAACTACATTTATTTGTCTGGACTTGGGAGATTTTCATTTCTCATTTATGACAGACCCTTGTGTATTTGTCTTCAGCAACACCAATAAAAAGTTTATCTCTCCTATTTCTCCTTGTGATCTTATCTTCAAGACACTGTTTTAGGGCTTGTCATGTTGAAGGATCAATATGTTATCTGCAAACAAGGATTAGGCTGATTTCATCTGTCTTTGTCTTTGCATAGTACAAGTACTGCAATGAAATGCAGTTTAGCATCTACCAGAAGTGCAAATAGTAGCACTGGGCAAATATTAAGTGCAAATAAATTTTCATATACATACAGTATCTCAAAAGAGTGAGTAAACGCCTCACATTTCAGCAACCATTTTAGTATATCTTTTTAATGGACAATATTATAAAAATAATAGTCAACGTGCAGCTTGTATAGCAGTATAGATTTACAGTCTTATTACTGTCAAAATAGCTGGCAACAAAAGTGAGTACACACTAAGTAATAACAGCTGTACGTCATGCAACCATGCAAAGCTACATGTCCTATTCATTATTTTCATTTTCTGTTCTGCTTGAAAGAACCATACCAAGTTGTATATCTTGTATTAAAACGGTTAGAATTCAGTGCTTTGACTACAGTTCTCTCAAACTGGTCATTGGATGTTTAACATGGTACCTCATGGCTAAGAACTCTCTGAGGATATGAGAATGAGAATTGTTGCCTCCACAAAGATGGCCAAGGCTATAAGAAGATAAGTAACACCCTGAAGCTGAAGGTGAAGGTGATAGATTGGCCAAGTATGTCTCCAGACCTGAAACCTATTGAGCACCTGTGGGGTCCATCCTCAAGCGGAAGGTGGAATAGCGCCATGTGTCTAACATCCAGCAGCTCCGGGATGTCAATATGGAGGAGTGGAAGAGGATCTCAGCAACAACCTGTGCTACTCTTGTGATTTCCATGGCCAGAGGATTAAGGCAGTGGTAGATAACAATAGTGCTCACACAAAATATTGACATTGACAGTTTTGACATGTTCACTTAGGGTGTACTCACTTTTGTTGCCAGCTATTTTTGAAAATAATGGCTGTCTGTTGAGGATAGTAAATCTGTACTGCTACAAGCTACACATTGACTACTCTAAAATATATGCAATTTCTATTTCTGTATAATTGTCTTGAGAAGATACTACACTATTCTGGGGAGATGTTCCAGTAGATTTTGGAGTGTGCTCATGGAGATTTATGCTCTAGGGTTAGGAGGCCTGCAGGGTAGTCAGTGCTCTAATTCATCCCAAAGGTGTTTAATAGAGTTGAACCCAGAGCTCTAAAGCAGGCCACTCAAGATTTTTCACACCAATTCATGTAAAGCATGACTTCATGGAACTCGCTTTGTGCACAAGGTCATTGTCATACTGGAACAGGTTTGGTGAAGGAAAAATGTAATGCTACCACATCCAAAGACGTCCTTTGCAATTGTGTGCCTCCAACTTTGGGGTAACCATTTATAGGAAGAAGCACATATAGCTGGACACGTCAGGTGTCCCAGTACTTTAACTCCAAATAGTGGCATACAGTTTAAATGTTTAAACTTTATGTAAGCTATACTTTACACACAAACAGTGTAATTATCTTGATAGAACTTAAATATTCTTTTGTATTTGATATTTGATGTATATTGATATTTGTAGGTACTGTCTCCAAGAAATGTATTCTTATTTTATTGTTTTACATTTAGAAAGCAGATATGAATAAGGCATTAGCTGACCCAGAGCAATAGTTCTGCTATATATATATATATATAACCCAATATGGACGCTACCACAGAAAATAAACAATTCATTTGGGATTCAGCTGATATTTAATGCCAGTTTTCACTAGTACTGTTTCGGGAGTACAAGTATTGTGAAGGAGAATTTTACTGTATGGTGTTTCCTGTACATATGATGACAAACTCCTGAATCTTGAAAATTTTATCTCAGAATTTGAGCCAAAACTAATGAGACCTTATTGCATGTCGGGGGGAAAACAAAAGATTGACAAGGATACAACCTGTTCCCATGGAAACCTGTGCTATTTCTGGCCTTTTGCTCTAAGTGCCATTGGAGATTTTCATACCCCCCATTTGTTCAGAGAAGGTCAAGAAAAGCTGTCTGGGTTTCTTTTGCATAAGCTGGAGACTTACCTGCGGGTGTGGAAGTAAACTGGCTATGAAGAAAACAACCTCTAGATTTTTATTAGCTAAACAGACAGCAAAAGCTGGGCTGGATATGAAAGGAAAGAATGAAAGACGGAGTGGTGTGATCCTAATGCTAAGTGGAGTTTCCACAAACTATGAGGCTTGCGCATGCATTTCTATAGGAGAAGCATCATAGCGCAGTGATTAGGATGTTGGCCCTTTGATTGAAATGTTGTGAGTTTAAATACCAACAAAGCCAAGCTGCCTCTGCTGGGACGTTAACCAAGGCCCTCAACTTTATGTATGGGATAATTGTGAGTTGCTCTGGGTGTCTGCCAAATGCTGTAAATGTAAATTTGTTTATTTCTCAATAGCTGCATGGCCAGGAGTCTTTTATTCCACTACCATTACAGTGTTAATTTTTTATATTAAGTAAAGAACACCTTATAATTTTGTTTATAATTGTATTTAAAGTTGTTAAATGTCTAATACAAGCTACTTCTTGTTATTACTTACACTATAACATCAGAAAAGCATTCTAAATGGTAATGATTGCTTTCGGCTTCTTTATACCAAAGCTTTGATTTATTCTTGATTCTGATTGATAAGTATATCAGGATAATATTCTGTTAAGAAACAAACCACAACTTAACGTGTCAGGGTTTTGGGGAGCAAAGATTCGAATGCACCGTTTCCGTAGGAATGTTATTGCTCCAACATGGTCTGTAGGACAAGAAGCTGACGAAGGTCATTGTGATGATCTGGGAAACACACTGATGGGAAGGGCAGTCATTCATTGAGGAAGTCAATTTGACACAAGCAACCTATCTAATTACGGTTGCAGATCAGCTATAAGTCCAGTTGACAATTCTGATTAAGGTTTTCTTTTTCATGAGGACAATGCTTCATTCCATAATCCACACCTTATTCAGGAATAATAATGAGTTTACTGTGTTGCCCTGGCCTTGAAATTCCCCACATCCAAATCTGATCAAGCATGTGTGGAATGTGCTGGAACAACATGTGTGATGCGCTCCATCGCAGCAGCTTCACTTCGCAACTTATATGATTCTAAGGATCTGCTGCAGACAGATATCCTAAGGCACCTTTAGAGCTGTTTTGAGGGTAGTGTAGACCAACAACTAACAATTGTTTATAATAAACAGATAACACCATACTGCTGGGGAAAAAAATGCAAACGTGAAAATGACAGTAGCATGGATACATATGGGCTACCAAATGCCCTACATTTATTGGCGGATAGATTTGACAGATTCTTTATTTACATACCTTCATCATCACACTCCAAAATATACATTATACACTAAACAATCACCCAACAAGCATCTCAGAAACAGAGTCAGATGAGTCAGCTCGGAACAGCACTTCTACACCTTTATTTTGTAATAATCCCCAACACTCCCTTCTCCAGTCTCCACTCCACTGCCTGCAGTCTGGCCATGACCACATCTCTTAATTACCGGCATTGCCTTAAATGCCCCCAAATGAATGAGTGCTCTCGTCCTTCCTGGTGCGCTGTTAAAAAATTACCTTTTTAATCCAAATGTAATCCAGCCAGATTCATTGGCAGCAACTTCGAGAGCACTCAAACCCTGCGCCATAATAAACGAATTGAAGGGAGAGCAGTGCTTATACAGGGTTATGACTGGATCCTCATGCTACAACGAATTGCAATTTGGCCTCTGTAGGTAAAAGACGGCAGGTGTAATAAATGCACTTAAAGAGCTGATTTGTACTACCAGATGCTTCCAATAAACTCATTAAGAGAGTCACATTTTGTATTAAAACAACAACACAGTTTTAAACAGAAAAGAGCGGTCTTTCTTTTAAAAGATACAGTAGCATGTGACTCGACAACTCAATTCTGATCCCAAAGAAAAACAATGACGTCACATCTGTCCAGCTGTGCTTACACATGCCTGTTTCAGAAGAAACCTTTTTGGTTGTTTCCTCGTTCTCTAGTCGTTCTCAGGAATGGAGTAAATGTGACAGGTCAATGTTTGATTGAAAGATGGCGGAAAACTCTTTAGAGAGCAGATCGTGCAAGGCCATGCCATCGTGGGCGTATACCCAGCGCTCTCCTGTCCAATTGTAGCGTTTCGGCCCGCTGCAGAAACAAAAAGACATGTAGGTCATTACTAGAAGGCAGGATTATGCAAGTATAGAGTTTTGCTGAATAATGTTAGCTGAAAGGTCACAATATATTCATATAATTCATATTAAAACCAGCACTGGCTTCAAATACTGGATAAGAGAGGTTTTGCAACCTTCAAGTGACATCATACTGTACCTGCGATGTTTTAAACTAATGATTAAACTCGAATATTCGCCCATATTCAGACCTTTTATAACAGCTTCATAGGAAAAATAGGATGAGTTAATTCCTACTTCTTCTTAATATTCTGAAGCTGCAACAGCAAGAAACAATTGACCTGCTTTTAGCAAGAAATAAAACAATTTAAATGATGCTGTTATAGGAAATTAATAATTGACGATCTAAAGCACAACTAATATAGTATTTGGGAGTAAAACCAAATAATTGTTAAAAAACAAACTGTAAAGTAACTTATCATTGTAATTAATATGGGGGAAAAATTGTGGCTTTACCTCAGTGTGAGAAAGTGCTGACACTTGAGACTCCTTTTTTTAAGTAATTTTTGAAGTAATCTTCAGAAACCTTCAGCAGATTAATACTAGTACATTTGTTGTATTGACATGTTTTAGTGTGAACAATGTCGTTTAAGTACTACAGAATAACAACTAGTATCATTATCGCCAATATGCCATTCTAGGGCCCTTGATCAAGGCCCTTAACTCTCTGTGCTCCAATGGTGTTGGATCATGGTTTACCCTGAGCTCTAACCCTAGCTTCCTAACATTGCTGAGATATGTAAAGAAATAATTGCAGTGCTGTAATCTACATGACAAGTACAATATATATATATATATATATATATATATATATATATATATATATATATATATATATATATATATATATATATATATATATATATATATTTTTTTTTTTTTTTTTTTTTTTTTTTTACTTTCCTAAGTAAAGAAACATTTTCGTACTTCTTTTCTGAAGCACAGAGAAACAGGCTGAGATGAGACTTGCCTTGTTGGAGAGGAGAGCCAAATCTGTCGGTTGGGGGTTTGTTTATTAATTACATAAGTGCCATGGTCACCTCCTACTTTCACGGTCAGGACGCCACTCTGTGGAGAACAGAAAGATGAAAATAAGAGTTCCTTCAGACAACATTCTATTAGAGAAGAGCTTCATGTTCTCATGCTAACACTGAGTCAAATGTGCTGATGAGAGCATTTGTATATTCCTGCACTGATTTATTATTCCACAAGCTCAGAGTTTTTCTTATGATCCAGGTTTTTTTTTTTTTTTTTTTTTTTTTGGAACGCTTCCCAGGAAGGTTTACAGGGCATCTGGTGGAGCCTAGAAGTGTGCACCAGAACTGGGACTCCCCAATAGTAGACTTAACCTAGCAAACCTAGGTTTTCTACTTTCATGTAGATGCAAGTGAGTGGTCAGATATAAAGAGTTTCAGGTTTGTGGTATAGTATTTAGCTACTAGTTAATTTATATTTGAGGAAATCGTACAAACGAAATAAATTAGAATATACTGCAGGTGTAAACACGTCTAATAAAGACACTGATAGTTGAGAACAACTATAAACTGAAGTGATGTAGCTGAGGTTGAGAAACTGTGTGCCATTTTAGAACATCATGCTGCCTCGACTGACATTTTTACCTTTGGGACACATCAAGACTGATCATAATAAAGAACCATTCCCAATCCCATCTTTGGGTTTAAAATTCCAGATATAGATATCCCGATCACTAAACAGAGAATGATGTGTGATGTGCTCTTTTAGTCCATTTCCCTTTATATCACTAGAGAGCATCTATTACATTTACTATAATTAACATCACTGCGCATGTGCCTTCATCAACCTTGATCTGTCTTAGCTCAAGCCATGTTAAGGATCCCTGATGAACACATTTCCATTACCCACCTGTAGAGAGACTTTATTAAAAGAGTTTTCTTCAGGAATAAGGAGGAAGATTTATTTAACTACTCACATACTTGAAGTAAATATACCTGTATATCAGGAATGACTGATCACAGATTAAATTATTTTTACTTCCAGCCAGGAAAAAAAACAGGGGAATGTATGTATAAGAGGTGCTTATGCTTTAACATATTCTCCTGCTGCCATTTGGACCAAAAAAACCGAAAAAGCAAGTTGGTGAAAAGAGCGCATGCTTCAGCACGGGTTCAGACAGCAGCTGTCTGGTTACATGATTTAATAACTGAGAGTATTATTTAATCATCCTACTACAGGCAACACGACGAAAGGCAACCGAGGATCTACAGCCTTTCAAATAGCACCGAACGTTTACATGCTATACTGAGAACAGCAGTGCGTGTCGGCTATGACGCTTGCATATGAGTGCAGAATCTCGCTCCTTCGTGGGGGGCCTGACAGGTCATTCCCTCTTCGACATTTATCTGGAGGATAAGGAGGTAGGACAGAGGGTGTGAACAACCAATCAAGCTGTCAGCACGCCTCCCACACATCACACTTTCACGAGCCGCTGAAATAAACCAAGGTGCAAGCGTGTGTCCGGAGCACACCGATTTCACACAGCATGTGTGGATCCACTGAGTAGAATAAATCTTACTCTACCCCTGACATGCAAACCGTTCCACAAGGTTCAGTAGATGGGCCGCTTTAGTTGATCAATTCTGGTCAAATTTAGCAATTACAAATTAAATCAGAACAGAGTAAACTGTTTGCTTTCGATTGCTATTGCTTTCTTCTGTTAAGATGTTCCACTAGATTTTGGCGTGTACTTGTGGAGATAATTGATCATTCAGCAATAAGGTTGTTAGTAAAGTAAGGTGAGTAAAGATTACTCTTTAAAAAAAGAAAAAAAGTGAACGCACTGTGTTTTCTTTATGTTTTTGTTTAGAATGATCCCAAACTTCTTTGGCCTGAATCCTATGGAAGCCGTAATTTCCTCCCTCGCAATTCTGAATGAATTCCTCATAATTCAGACTTTTTTTTTCCTCGTAAAAATCCAATATTCCTAGTGTATCCACCGGTAACCATGTTGTCGGCCTGAAGTTTGAAGCTGTAGTATGAACGAGGCCTCCTCTGCGTCTTCTGCCTTGTTCTGTCTTATCCAGCTCTGATTGTTAGACAGAGTTCTCTCCAGGGATCGGAGGATTAGTTTGATACCAGGCGATTTCCTTGATTGTAGCCTTTTTCAACTCTGAATTGAGAGGGGGAAAAAAACCTAAGAATTGCGATAAACAAAATTAGCCAATTTATTTTATGGGGCGAAAACGGGCATCTATAAGAATCATCTTCTCGCACCTCGCTGTTTTCTCCTTGTTCCTCCATTTTTTTTATTCTGCAGCATCCCATGCCCAGAGCGCTTCAGAGTTTACTGGATAGTGTGCGAGTAATAATGGTCTATGGGAAACGCAGTGCTCCATGTGTAGTTAAATGGACTACACGAAGATACATTTTTGTAATCTAATTAATCGAGGAAACATTTAAAGCCCTGCTATTGTGTGCCTCCAAATGTGTGGTAACAATTTGGAGAAGAACCCTGGCTGAGAAAGTGAGGTGTTTCAATACTTTTGTGGATATAGTGTCAAGAGAAAAGCTATAATATCTGTCAGTAAGGTGACAGAGCTGACAAACTCTATATGGCTGCTCGTGTGCATGAAGTGACATTGGATACGTCCTGATATCACATTAACACAAAGCTGAGAGGATGGCAAGTCCCCTACGCATATAAGGCATAAAAGCACATTTATCAGAGATCTGTTTGGGTTTTGAACAGTGTCAGGTGCAGTCTGAAGTCAGGGATATGATCGTTGTTCATTTCTACTGTGACCTTTTAAACTTTTTTTGTGAGATGAGCTCCAAAAAGGAGAATCAAAAGGCTTGTGGTTGCTACTAGATGCATGAAGCAGGTTTAAAAATCATCCTAACCAGCAGCAGAAAATAACATCTGTACTGTGGACTGCATGGAGGTTGCTTTTACTAGAAAGCCTGATATGCTGCATTGCTGACATGCTGTCCCTTCATAAATCCTGCAAGAAACATGCATTAACTCAGAATAGCTGAAAAGAAACATCCTGTTTGTGATTAACCATTTCTTAAAAGGGTCACTTGCACGAACACACACACACACACACACACACACACACACACACACACACACACACACACACACACACACACACACACAAATACCCCACTACACTTCCATAAGAAAATATGGAAAAACACCATCATGAAACTTTTAAAGCCTTGTTCTAAAATCCAGTTTCCTCTTAAAACAATTAAAAATAAGAGCAAATATCTCATTGTCTTTCTTGGTTTTAGGGCCTTTGCTTAAAATTCAATTAATTTTCCTTGAATTTTATTATTGCAAAATAAAACAATTATTTTCCTAGTGGACTTTACCTAATTCAAATCATGCACAGCCAAACACATGCATGAGCACTGATTATTGGGTACCAAAATAATAACAACAACAAACAAACAAACAAAAAAAACAAAAAAACCCACATCTATCAACCAGATAAGGTAGTGTCTTGCCTGATGTGTTTCCCATCTAAAATCCTATCCCAGTTTACTGTAAACCAGCTTTAGGTTTTTAACAGAAGGACCACAATCACCAGCATAAGGACACTTTCTTCATCTCAAAGTATTTACTGGAAGATACGTCCTAATCCTAATGCCAGACCAATTTGGCAATCCTGATCAATCTGCTATTTCATGATTAGTCTATTAGCCAAATCTAATTCCCTACATTAGATGTCAATCAAAGAAATATGTCAAGATGTGAATAAAAACACACAAAAAAATAAAAATAAGTACCACCACACTTTTTTTTTGTATCTGGACCATACTTGGTACTGCCCCATTTACTGCCTGCATCATCATCATATCTCTTTTTAGTGACCTTTTTTTTGTGGGTCAGAATGCACTGAAATTCGACCTGGTTTTACAGTCCACCTGCTGACCAGCTCTGACTGACCTGGATAAAAAAAATCGATAGCGAGTAGAGCGAAACATTGCTCTGTACAATCAAAACCATCATGAACGTGAAAAACGGCACTATGCAAATGTGTGTTCGGTGTTGTGATCATCTTGAATAAATTCAGACACAGGCAACCAGGTCTCTGCATCGCAATATTCACACAATGCCACCAAAACACCAGTTTTAATACTGCATCATAGCATTCATGGACTACCTGAAGAGTAATGTGTGTCAAAATTTCACATTTTGTCTATATTGTGCAGCTTCACTACGTTCAAAATTTTACAGTATGTGATTCAAATGATATAGATTATGAATGAACAGTTCCTATCCAGTCTATTCCGAATTAATAATTTAAAAAATAATGACAATAAAATTCACATCAAAATGCATTATGACTGGCAGAGGCAGCCTGAGAATTGCCTGTATTTAGAGATCTAGAAGCGGCACTGCCCTTTAGCAAGCCCCAAAGGAAGTACACATTAGAGCTGTATTTCCCGTCATCTATGAAAAGTAAAATCAAGATAAGAAGAAAAAACCAAACAAACTAGCAAAAAAAAAAACCAACACAGTCTGGAGCAGAACCAGTGAGCATTACACTGATCCTGGGTCATTAAACTTCTATTTGTAGAGCAACAGCGGCGCCATGTGGACATATACATAAACTGCACCTATTAGTCCACAGTAAAAGAGTTTCTTATTTATAACAATATTTATTCATTATTGTTTACTCACAGAAAACACCACGTCATAGTCAGGCGCAGTGAAGCTCTCATCAGTGAGATCCTCGAAATATTCTGCCATTGCATCCAGCGTCTCATCAGCCAGCTTTTCGTAGATGGCTTCTGGCAGCTCCCTACTGAGTAACAGAGCAGGAGGGGAAAGAAAAGAAAAAAATAAATAAACATGAAACATGACGTGGTCCATTTAATATACAGCAAATTACTGAGCTGCTGTATTTCCATTTCTGTGTGCTCCTATTAACAACCCCATAATCCATGTAGCATTTAATTCGTTTGTAACTTTTCCATGCAGAAAAAAAATATGCAATTAGACTTATTTTTCACATAAATACTATATGGTCAAATAAATATGGACATCAGAACATCAGATCTAACAGTGGTTCTTCCCCTGTTGCCACGGTATTGGAAGCATGCAATTGTGCAGCAAACCTGTTCCAGCATGACAATGATCCTGTGTACAAAGCCAGTTCAATGACTATATGCTTTACATGGGTTGGAGTGTAAGTTCTTGAGTGGCCTGCTATAAAATACTGACCTCAACCCTACTGAACACCTTCAGCACGATTTGGAACACTGATTGCACCCCAGGACTCCTCCCCCTACATCAGTGTCTGACTGTTCTAAAAACCTTTGTGGCTAAAAGAGTTTAAATCTCCTCAACCAAATCTAGTGGAACATCTTTCCAGAAGAACGGAGGTTTTTCCAACAGCAAATGGAGATGAGTGTGGAATAAGCTGTATAAACATCATATATGACTCTTATGGTCAGGTGTCCACAAACTTTTGTCCATATAGTGTATGTAATAAGGATTAAAAGCCATGTATTGATTTACTTGGACTGAAGTGTGCTGTTTTCTGCAAGCTGGTGGGTCAAGTAAAGTCCTCTTAGTTGTACGTGTCCCCCTGCAACATCTGTCCACTGAAAGAAGAAAAGATGAAGTAAATCATCATTTAAGATCAACAAATAATACAGGAACTGAATAATAATAAAGCTCACTAAATAAGTCGACTCGTTTTAGGGAATAAAATGAGAAAAATTGGCTCTTGAATTGTCTTCTCTTACTGGAACACAATTCAAGACAATACATCCCTCTCTCTGACTCCTCACCCTCCTCTAATCAGAGCATCCATGGTACCAACACCAGATTTTGCAGCAGATTCTTCTATAAATACTCATCACAATGCTTTCTCCTTGCATTCACAGATAACACATCCATAACTGCTGTCATGTGTGTGCGCACATCTCAGTAGTGAAGTACCCTGTACAACCTGCAGTCCATGTTCCGCTGATACAGCTTAAGAAGAGCTGATAATAATGAATCAGAAGTGTTGGGAGCAGAAAAGAACATTGAGATGTTCTCCAGAACATAGAGATGTGCAGGACAGGGGGTTCTCCAGAACCTTAGATGTGCAGAACAGGGGGTTCCGAAGAATCCCCAACATGTACAGGACGGGGGGGTTCTCCAGAGCACCGAGATGTACAGGACGGGGGGTTCTCCAGAGCACCGAGATGTACAGGACGGAGGGTTCTCCAGAGCACCGAGATGTACAGGACGGGGGGGTTCTCCAGAGCACTGAGATGTGCAGGACAGGGGGTTCTCCAGAGCACTGAGGTGTACAGGACAGGGGGGTTCTCCAGAGCACTGAGGTGTACAGGACAGGGGGGTTCTCCAGAGCACTAAGATGTACAGGACGGGGGGGTTCTCCAGAGCACTAAGATGTACAGGACGGGGGGTTCTTCAGAGCACCGAGATGTACAGGACGGGGGGGTTCTCCAGAGCACCGAGATGTACAGGACGGGGGGGTTCTCCAGAGCACCGAGATGTACAGGACGGGGGGGTTCTCCAGAGCACCGAGATGTACAGGACGGGGGGGTTCTCCAGAGCACCGAGATGTACAGGACGGGGGGGTTCTCCAGAGCACCGAGATGTACAGGACGGGGGGGTTCTCCAGAGCACCGAGATGTACAGGACGGGGGGGTTCTCCAGAGCACCGAGATGTACAGGACGGGGGGGTTCTCCAGAGCACCGAGATGTACAGGACGGGGGGGTTCTCCAGAGCACCGAGATGTACAGGACGGGGGGTTCTCCAGAGCACCGAGATGTACAGGACGGGGGGGTTCTCCAGAGCACCGAGATGTACAGGACGGGGGGTTCTCCAGAGCACCGAGATGTACAGGACGGGGGGGTTCTCCAGAGCACCGAGATGTACAGGACGGGGGGGTTCTCCAGAGCACCGAGGTGTGCAGGACGGGGGGTTCTCCAGAGCACCGAGATGTACAGGACGGGGGGTTCTTCAGAGCACCGAGATGTACAGGACGGGGGGTTCTCCAGAGCACTGAGATGTGCAGGACAGGGGGTTCTCCAGAGCACTGAGATGTGCAGGACAGGGGCTTCTCCATAGCACAGAGGTGTGCAGGACAGGGGGTTCTCCAGAGCACTGAGGTGTGCAGGACAGGGGGTTCTCCAGAGCACTGAGGTGTGCAGGACAGGGGGTTCTCCAGAGCACTGAGGTGTGCAGGACAGGGGGTTCTCCAGAGCACTGAGGTGTGCAGGACAGGGGGTTCTCCAGAGCACTGAGGTGTGCAGGACAGGGGGTTATCCAGAGCACTGAGGTGTGCAGGACAGGGGGTTCTCCAGAGCACTGAGGTGTGCAGGACAGGGGGTTCTCCAGAGCACTGAGATGTGCAGGACAGGGGGTTCTCTAGAAACTGAGATGTGCAGAACAAGGGGTTCTGAAGAACCCCGAGATGTGCAGGACAGGGGGGGTTTCCAGAACATGGAGATGTTTAGGACAGCTGGTTCTCCAGAACACAGAAATGTACAGCACAGAGGTTTTCCAAAACACAGAGATGTACAGCACAGGGTGTTCTCCAGAACCATAAAATGTGCAGGACAGGGAGTGGCCCATGAACAGGGTTAGGAACCCGTGGCCTAGGACAATGAGGAGAGGTGCACAGTGTCCATGGGTGTAGGTTTACCTGTACAATGAGTTAATAAATCGTGTAGGTGAAGCTCTAAAATCTAATTATGTACATGAGGAGTTTACTACATTTCAGAACTTATTTTTCTATAAACTTGTCCTTTCCTGTACACTGATGTTCCTTCAGCTTCCTCAAAAGCCCAAAAGCTTCATCACTCCTCTCTCTGTCTCTCACCTTCATTTCCTCTGTCCTCACTCCACAGGCGGGTGGAGATGACTGGGACACGCGCTGAGGACATCTCCACCTGCTCCTCAAGACACAAGAACACAACCTGCACGCTCGCGCTCCTGACCTCCACATGTTCTACTGCCGAGTCCTACAGGACGCGCGCGCTCACAAACTCTCTCGAGTCGAGACCTGATAAACCGGAACCATCTGTCCTGCGAGCAGCCTTCAAAATAAAAGTCACCCATGGCAAAATTAACATATTGACGCAACACTTTTTTTTTGTGTATTGAACATATTGAACAGGTTATACAGCACATATACACAGGCACTAATACATGCAGATAACGAACTATTAAGCAAGACAGATATACTATATAAGTGCAAAGTACCAATAACTTTAGAATATACTTTACATATATTCTGAGAAAACAAAGAAAAGGAAAAAAAAGGGGGGGTTAAGTAGGGGTCTCTTCATTCCTCTTTAAATATATTAAGTTATCTTATTGTTTTAACATGTTTCTGGGCCTTTATACTTGTTATATATTTAAATTATGGAAAATAATTATGAATATAGTCTCTTTTAAAAACAGAAAAATAAGGTTTCGTCTTCATACATTTGGATTAATTAATTTAATTTATTTAATTAATGTGAGAGAAAATATGCCAAAACCAACATTACATTACTGAACAAATTATTCTAATTGCACACCAAACATAATGTTGTTGTTTTTTGTTTTTTTTTTACAAAATTGGGCAGTAACTGAATTTTTGTCTTTTACAATTAAACTTTGTGTGTTTAGATAGATAGATAGATAGATAGATAGATAGATAGATAGATAGATAGATAGATAGATAGATAGATTAGTAGTATTAGTATTAGAATTAGTATTTTTATTATTATCAAATCTTCCATTTATAAAGGCCACCGCTGAACGGCCACTTTCATGCGCAGTGCTTGGGCTTCAGGCTGCTGTATTCCTGCAGACGGCCTGCAGGGGCGCTATGTTCTTGAACAGGGCCTGCACCGGGCGTTGTGGTCCATCAGATGGCCTGCAGGGGCGCTGTGTTCTTGCAAAGAGCCTGCAGGGGGCACTGTGATCCAGCAGAGAGCCTGCAGGGGCCACTGTATTGCTCCACAAAGCCTACAGGGGGCACTGTGTATTTGTAGGGGGCACTGTGTTCCAGAAAGAAAAAAAAACCTGCAGGGGCGCTATATTCATGTAAAGCCTACAGGGGGCGCTGTGTTCTTGCCGCGGGCCATGCAAGGGACGCAGGTTTCCTGATAAAGGCCTGCAGGGGGCGCTGTTAGCTGTCCCCAAACCGGGCTCGTGCCGCCGTCCTAATGAACATGCAGGAACCTGGCACGCGGCGCTCCGGAGCGGGGTTTGTGTGTGGCGCGGCTGTGCAGGGGCGGTGTGTTTTAGAGGGACTGAGCGCTCACACAACTCACAGTCTACAGCTCACAAACTGCAGGCCAGGAGGAGAACGCAGTCTGCTGCTGCTGCTGCTGCTGTCTGGAAGAAAACGAACACACTGTTCCCAAGCTGCATTTCTGTGGATTACCAATCAGCTCTGAGTCCCACCATCCCGAGAAGACGCACTGATATCCAGGTAAGAATTTTACATGATGTTTATGGGATCATAGGGAGAGCTGTAGCACACCTGTCCAAGGTGAGCTTTTACCGGACATCCTGCAGCTACAGTAAATCTACTGCATTTTTATTTTTTATTATGTATTTGTTTATTTATATTTTTTACTAAAGAGCAAATGTTGGACGATTTCTGTTGGGCTGTATAGGTCTATATGTTCATAATATAAGTATACATATATCTTATTAATATTCACATTACATATATATTGCATATTAATATACTTACTGTTACTACTACTATTACTACTAATACTATTAATGCAATAACAATAAATAACAACAATAATAATAACTCTTATTATTATTTATGAGATTAGAATGACAATGACATAGTTCACTAAAATTAAATGTACTAATACTATGTATTGGAAATGTTATAACTCATATTTTTATACCACACACATTCAGTAAAGTGATGAAAGTTTTGGTGCATAAACTTTCAGACAAATTGTAAAAGAAAATCCAGCTGGAAAGCTTTATGTGGTGAAACCTTACAGGTTTATTATACACTTTAGTCAGAGCAAATTAACATTAAAAGTACCCATGTGCAGTACACTGTAAAGTAAAGCTGAATTTTACTTAATAAAAACGTTTTTTTTTATTACAACTACTATGAAGTATATACTTGGTTATTTGTATACTTGGCAGAAATTGTAGATCCTACACAGCATGCTTCATCCATACTACACAATTGTATTAATGATCAAGTATGGAAGTTGAATTGAACATAATTATGTAATTGGGTGCAAGGTCCTAGCCATCAAAACACATGCATGCAGACACATTGAGCTGCCAGTCAGCATTTGGGTTTGGTCCAAATCCACCTGACAGAGGTAATGAAGAATAATGATGTCCTGTCTTTCTGAAAATGGAAATAATTACATAGGCAGCTAATTGACAAAAGAAAGAAGGCAATAAGTCGTGCATTTCATGGAACAAAGGTTTATAAGAAATAAAGGTATTATTTCAGAACTTTTCCTCGTCACTAACGTTTTGGTACTGTTCATCAGGGAAAGCGTATCAAGAGTACGCGTATCAAGAGTACACCGAAATTTTATGTCAAAATGATTTTAAAAGATTACCAAGTAAAAGGTGAAACAAAAAGTAGATGTTTTCTTCGTGGTAGAACAGTAATAAAAAAAATACAGGTTAGCTCGAAAATGAACTATAACTGCAATATAACATATTGAAATATAAGGTCAATTGTTTGAATGTTAATGTTTAAAATAATATATTGCCTCTTTATTGGTGCCATGGTGCTTTTTTTAATTATATCAGATCCCAGTTGATATTATTTAAGCCATGTTTTTTTAGTTACTTTGGGTAAACATATTCAGTAAGACGTGAGCAATCAAATCGCCTAATGACTAAGAAATCAATAATACATAATAATGTTGATAAAGTGAGACGGAATTGTTTACAATAGAATCTACATAAATAAATGGGGTCTCTTTACTGATACATTACAGACCCCTGTAGCTCCTTGGACCTTATATTCAAGAATCTCTACCTTTGAGATGTGTAATTTACCTTTAGAGACTTTTTGGCTGTATATAAGTCCAAATTTGTTCAAGGACAGGGTCTTAAAAATCCTCTTGAGCCTGATAGAGTGAAATTCTAAACGCTCGTATCACATGGTAAGGATTATATCGAAGTGTTGTTTTTTGCCTGAAGGTCAAATAACAATTCCTTTATATTAATATATTCTCTCAGTGTATCATCCTCAACATGTTGTCTTGTGACACGTGACCCATGCCGTGAGACTGCAACATTGCACTGGCTTTGTACCGGCTTAAGGGGTACCGGCTTGGTTGCTTTGATCACATGGTTGTTGGCAACAATGGGAGGAAGACAATCTGTTTGAGTGAGCCTTGAGTATTCTTCATGTGTTTATGCTCAAGTTTTGTTTGATTCCCCCTGGACAATGTTTAGGAGCAGCTCAGCTCACTGTGACGCTGCGTAGCTGTTTATTCTCTGAGTGCATTAGGCTACTCCTTGTGACAATTTCCCAGAAGCAGAAGCTGTCTTCAAAAGCTGTTCAGGGAACTGGCTCCATGTGCTTTAAATATTAAATAATAAAATTGAAAGTGTATAACGCAGTGCTGTCATAAGAGCAATCTGAATACTGACTCACAGGCTTGCAGAAAGTGAGTTTGACCTTTTTTCAAGGTCACTTACACAGATGAAGAGTGTTTGGCACACTTGCTATAAAAACACACTCTCTGGTCACAGTCTCAATTTATGTTCAGAGTTCCCTTTAAGGAAGCACAGAGAAATGAGCAAAATCAGCAACTGCTGTTTAGCCTGCATATTTCTGCTGCAGTGTGAGATTCCTTCACCCTCTATCTATTGCACAACATATGTGAACACACAGACACACACACACACACACACACACACACACACACACACACACACACACACACACACACACAAACATGCACACACACAGTCTGTCTGATCATCTTGACCTGCTCAGAGACCAGCCAATGATCTGGTATAAAAGATCAGAACAAAGGATATAAATATCCAGCAGCTCCTAGAGCCACGTGTATAAAAGATGATGAAATATGGTGATGGTGAAGTTTATCACCTCTTTATCTTATTGCCACATTGAGTACTGAGTTACAGATGTTCTCTATTATTTACAGATGTTCCACAAGGATTCTTTGCATAGTTAAAGGAAAAAATAAACCTAACCCACAATGCAGTCTGTTTACCTGATAATATTGGCATCAGTAGGAATGAATCTTTACCTAAAAAAGAACAATGGTGCAGCAGTGCTTTAATCTTTTAGTCTGTTCCAGCTTTCTCACCTTCTCACTCTTTATACTGTGCTCAAACAGATTTCAACTTTAATGCTAATTCCACTTTCAACACTATCACACGTGTCATTTCCTGGATTGACAACTAGCTGAGCCGGTTCTCCGCGCTGTATAGGTGCAAAGCATCTCGAATCTTTGAGTATAAGGTTTGCTGTATTCACTACTTCTAGACTGGATTTTTTCTTAATGTAGTGGAAAAGTTGTGAGCGAGAAAAGATGATCTTGCTCCTTTTTTAAGGAGTTAACTGCAAAACCTGCTTGTAATCCCTTATGTTCGAGAAGGATGTTTCTTCTATTTGATTAAATGCCATTGTAACTGCAGTTCTGCCCCAATAACATAAGTAACATAGAGACTTCTCACAGGATTAATGAAGATAGCACAGAAAGAAAAATTGCACCACAATCGCTAAATAGATCACGCACATTTTAACATGAACCATTTTTCATGTATGTTTTTGAGTCCTCTCATATGAGTTTGAGACTACAGTACATATCACTTACAAGGGTTTCAGTCAGGGACAAGCTGAAGGACCCTGAGTTAATGCCTACAACTCTATAAAAATGTAATATGGTGCTCAACAGCACTGAACATGCAAGTTTATAACCTTCCTGGTTAAAATAAAAAGGATTTGGAGGCATATTTAAGGTTTCACTTCCTTACTCAACTAATTTGGCAAATAGGTGGAGGCCACATTTCATGCAAATCTAGTGTTTGCTCTGTTGGTCTAATACAAATGGCTTAAGGTACAGAGGAAAGTGCTTAGGTTTTCCAGTAAGGTACAACATACAGTGTACAGCATACATTATCATCTTTGTTCACTTTTTGATGTGGGATTAATTTATGATGTGTAATTACATATCCATATGATAATTTTCTGCATTTTGGTTTAGGGACGATGTATGTTGGGGTTTCATGTATTAATGATAGCTTAGCATAAGTAGTAGAGAAGAAGTTAAGTTTGATAGGATGGAATTATGACACTTTATACAAAGACTCAGTGCTGAGATCCAACTCCCGTGCTAGAAACACTAGTGAGCAGGGATTCTGACGGCTTTGGGTAAGACCTTTTTTTATGGGTTTCCTGTTTGCATCACGTAATCACATAGCTAAAAATTAGCATGGCTTTTTGACTTGAAAATCAGTGAAGGCAAATGCGGTTCTTTCCAAGCCACCAGAGGTTTTCACCGTCATATACAGCCACTCCTGTTTCAGAACTGCGTAATTTGTTGACACAGTCAACATAGTGTTTGTTTAAATATCAAACTTTCCTTTAAAGGTATACCCTGGCTAATGTATTGCAGTGTCATATATGTTACATCTAAGTAATATATTGCTAACCTAATGCTTTTCACATGACTGAAAACATTTTTGTAATAACTTTTAGCAGGAAATACATTTCTTTAGGATTTACACAACAAAAGAAGAGGATGTTGCCTGTATTTCATTAAACTTATCTAATTCATTTAACTCTATTCCTCGTTCCGGTCAAGCTCCACCTTTTACAAGGGTATTAAAAAGGCATGCATCAAGACAGTAACATTCCTGAATAAGGCGCAAGTCGAAACTATTCTGTCAATTTAAGATGAATCAATCTTGTACTTGTTTTTGGTGTCATTAAACTTGCTCAAAGGAACAGGAAATTGCTCTATAACAATCAGTGGGGTTTTCTTAGACATTGTTGACATTGTCGCTTGGGGAAAATAGAATGACTTTTCTTAAACTCAAAAAGCTTACTTGGGGTCTTCCTTATGGTTTGAGTAGAGCAAACTGGAATGACATTTATTGATACTGTTTGACAGGACCCCATGTGATCCTCTATTTTTGATGGCAGTGCCTCATGGTGCTGTGGGATGCTTTTTGGCTCACTAGAATAGTTAGTGGTTAAAAGTGGTTAAGAGTTCTGCCTGCAGAGCTGCTTTTCCCTGGATGTTTTTTGTTTTTTACACCAATCTGTGTACACTACGTTTGATTGACTGTTGTGCATTAAGATCTTAAGGGATTTAACCAGCCAGTTTGCCATACTACAGTCAAGGTTACTGTGACCACATTATTTTCCATTGAGCAGTATCTGAAGCTCTTCATCTGTATCCGTATGATGTCATGCATTTTGTTCTTGCCACATATTTCTCCCAACATCTTTATCTTTTTCTTTTTCTTTAAATAAAAACATCACTATCATTTTCTGTTATCCCTCTGCCATCTCTCTTGAAAGCATCTCTGTCTCTGCCATCACAGATGCATATTTGATGTAACCATTTTATGATTGTATGGTGTGTTGTGTCATTTGATGTGGACGTGTCATGTGTTTGATAAGATTTAACTGTTGGTCAGACTTGTATCCTGACAGTCAATGTGTGTTGCTCAATGTCTTCCTCCTTTCTTGGCCAGATCAGCACCATAATGAAATTAACACCATGTGATTTTCATTAACTCCATCTTATATAACAGCCCTAGGCCTTTTTGTGTTTGTGTGAATAGCTAGCCGAGCTTTCTAGGTTTCGTTTGTCCAACCTTTAAAGATAAAAATCTTTAAAGATTGTAAGTAAGTGGGTAAGTAGGTAAGTGATTTATTTAAATGTGCTGAGGGATGAGGAAAAAGTTGTTGTGTACCTTTGTGTTCTGAAGTTTCTTATGGAACTATGTATATGATGAAAAATTTGCTGGATTTAAGCAGTTTTTGGTTATATTTTTGTCTGCTTTTTACTCCTTTTTGAAATTTCTCTGTGTTTGTTTGTTAGCCAGGTTCATTTTATTTATGGTAGGGGGTGTATTATGTTTTATTAGGTTTTTCAGCAAGCTGTTAAATTTTAGACTGTTAATTAAAGCCTTGTTGTTTTAGGCTTGAGCTACTTGTCACTGCCATCTTTTTAACTGACTAATGCTTACCTAACCAACCTTCCTGCAGAATTCTTCCAAGGTTATTCAACTCCCATAACTTCGTTTGTATAATGATTTGCATATTAATGTTAGCCATACTGCCAGTTTAGGCTTAGCACATTGTTTTACTAAGTCACTTGTAAAAAATTGAACAAAACTCTACCAACTGACTTTTATTATAAGGTTAGGATTATTATTATTATGCCTACAACTCTGTCTTACCTTTTTGGGGTATGTTTATCTCTAGTGGTGAAGTCAGGAAAGCCCACAGTGAAGCAACATCACAACATCATTTGCCACTGATGTCCTGAGAGGGTACAGAAAGTTTAGAAAATATTACTTTTCATGTTCCAACTATATTAATAATTATATAATTAACCATATATTATATAATCTAACAATTTAATTTTACTTTGTTTTGTAAAATTATTACATTATATAGTATTTGTCATTAAGTATCAGAATCAGATTCACCTTTATCGCAAACTATTATGGGTTGCATGTACAAGGAGTTTTCATGGTGTGCTGGTGCTATAAAAATATAAAAATGAAATAATAAAATAATAAATAAAGTTTGAGACATTAACAATACAATTTGTGCAGGGTATGTAAAAGTGAGGCAGTGCAAGTGATAATGTTTCCCAAATTATTCCACGGTAAAGGATTTCAGTATGGTAGTCTTTGTTGATTGTGCTAAAGTAACATATATGACAGTGTGAGGTTTAAAGTGGGTCCTTGGTATTGTTGATGAGGTCAGTTGCAGATGGAAAGAAACGTTCATTCTGTGACGTTACTTTACACAAAAAACTTTTACTTAAAATTCTAAAACCTTAGATACATTAAAATTTAAATGAGATATAAATGGCAAAAATAACATCAAGCAATCATGGGAAAGTATTATGGTTCTAACATAAATGTAGGTACTATTCCACATGTTTCATAGCATCCTTAACACATAATATTTGCAATAATAATTAAATTATTGTAAAAAATAATTGTGACATCAATTTTGTCTAAAGGCCACATTTCCTATAAGTTTTGGAAATGCCTCAGATTTCACACTCTCCACTCATGCTCCCTTTGGAAATTGCCAATCATGTAACTCTTTAAACCTTGTAGCAGTATGATTGGTGGGTTTCCTTATTCTGTGCAACAAACATTTATTCTCCATTAGCTAAGTGCTACTTTTGAACCATTCAATTATTTTGTCTAAAGAGAAATCACACTTTAGTCTTGGAGGACACATTATGGTATGCGTTCTTTTTCCAGAATAATTCCTTGCTGCATTACCTTTTAAAACATTTTTCTAGATGTGTTGGAAAGAAGGTTTTGCTGCAGAATGTTTGCCAGTGTGTCTGTTTATGGGTAGAAAAAACAGAAGAATGAGTGTTATTTGTGAGTTGGAGTTTAGCCCAAGTCTGAGAAGATATCAATAGTTTTGGTAGCAGTTCACTAAAATCTCCAAACAATACTTAGCATTTACCTTATGTTCAGTTACCACAATCAATCATTTTAATTGTACAAAGAAAAAGAGAAAATGTGTTTACCTAAAGCGAACTTATATTGAAGGATAAAAGGCAGTTGTTGAAGCTGTCAATTAAGATATATATATATATATATATATATATATCTATATATATATATATATATATATATATATATATATATATATATATATAGAGAGAGAGAGAGAGAGAGAGAGAGAGAGAGAGAGAGAGAGAGAGACATACAGACATACAGACAGACAGACAGATAGATAGATAGATAGATAGATAGATAGATAGATAGATAGATAGATAGATAGATAGATAGAGATGTATACTCCTTTAGTTTTTTCTCATCTAAAGGCATAATAGCATTTAAAGAAAATATTTACTCAGATATTAATTCTACTTCATTTACATTGCAGCTATGTAATGGAGTTTTGTACAGTCATCCTCATTTTGTCACACCTCAGCCCTTCTCTGCTATCTTGCCACTGCAGTCCATCCCCATTGCCTTTGCCATGAGACTCCTGGCTAGTGCAGTTTGTCCTAATCAGCTGCGTCACGCTGTTCTGTGCATGCAGAATGTGACCCACCTAGAATAGTAAACAGTGTCTTAGCTTCAATACCCTCTCTTCTCTCTTTCTTAGGTTGTTAATTTTTCTCATTCCTGTTTATCTCTAATGCTGTCTGACCTGCACCTTGGAAGCTAATCTGAGGCCACAGGTCCCTCCCTGAAACTTTGTTAATGTCAGGGATCCACCAGCCACACCCTCTCTTGAGCCACACATTCCTCCTAGCAGCTCCCCGTCCTACTAATCACACACACCTGTCTCTCATCAGCTCACACTACAATAGCACACACTTCCAAACGCTCCCCGTCTGTTCTACCAGTTAGTCTGGAGAACTTCACTGGACCTTCTGACTGCTCTCTCTATGGACTACCTCTTTGTGGATTGTCACCAAGGACTTATCTCATTGTGGTTCTAGTCTGTGGATATATCTTATGAACTGCTCTTGGCCTGTGCCTTCAGTGATCCTATGCTTACTGCTGTGTTGGTTTGTCTACATTCCCTACATCATTAAACAATTCTTTGTTCTGTTGAACTTCGGCTTCTGCTCGTCCTTCCAGCCTGACAGAAGAACAGACCCTTACCGACCGGGGAATAAGGAAACCGAACAGCGTTACCTCGTTATGGATATCCAGTCCGATGACTCCGATGATCCGGTGAGAGAGCTAACCGAGGCAATCCGCGAAGCCTTCATGTCAGCCGCTTCCAGCCGAGCTGCACCACCGCTCGGAAGCCCGATGGCTCTCCCAGCCGTTTTTTCCGGAAACGCGGCAGAGTGTTGCGGCTTCCTGCTTCAGGTATCGTTGTACATTGAAATGCAACCCCAACAATTTCCCTCGGAGCGGGCCCGGGTTGCGTTTTTGATCTCGCTGCTCGCCGGACGTGCATTGGCTTGGGCGAGAGCGCTCTGGAGTGCAGAGAGCCCAGCGATTGCGTCGTATGCCGCGTTCACCGCACACTTCACGGAGGTCTTCTGCACGAGCACCGGTCATACTTCCATGGCCGACCAACTCCTCGAACTCCGCCAGGGGGCGGATAGCGTCGCGGATTACAGCCTTCATTTCCGCACGCTGGCGGCATCTAGTGGCTGGAACGAGGTAGCACTGCTTGGGATATACAGAAGAGGTTTAGATCAGGAGCTTCAATTAGCGATGGCGACCTATGATGACACCCTGGGATTGGAGGCGTTCATACAAAGATCGATTCGCATCTCCCAACGCGTGAATGCCTGCCGCACTCCTGAAGTAGAATCCTCCCAAGCCTCTGCGCTATCTACAGCCTCAGGACCGGAAACCATGCAACCGAGCTCCCACAGACTATCCTCCCAGGACCGAGAACGCCGGCTGGCGTACAAAGCCTGCCTGTATTGGGGAGAACAAGGACACAGAGTCGCCCAGGGCCCATCACGTCCTCCACGACCGATGGTGTGTGCTGTAGACTTTCCCTCTGAGATCTCGCATTTACCCAGGCTACCCGTATCCCTGATAACCCCTTCTCTCACACTATCTGTCTCCGCCCTAGTCGATTCCGGCTCCGCGGGGAACTTCATTTCCCAGGCGTGCCTAGACTGCCTCCAGCTACGCCGTGAGAGGGGGACTCACGAGCTTGCAGTCCACACCATTCAGGGACGCCCGTTGGGAAGGGGCTGGATCAGATACTGCTCCCCACCATCACACTCCGGGTTGGGGTGCTACATCAGGAGGAGATACGTTTCTTGGTGCTGGAAAACTCCACCGCTGAAATCATACTGGGTCGTCCCTGGCTCACCAAACATTCCCCCAGGTGTTCCTGGGACCCATGTGACATCCTCGAGTGGAGCCCCGAGTGCCTGAAGGACTGTTTACAACCACTCCCCGTGCCTCGCCAGAGACCGATAATTCTGGCAGCCACTCAGGTGGAGGGCGCTCCACAGGCCCCACAGGTGGAGATCCCGGCGGAATATCGGGAGTACGGAGACGTCTTCAGCGAGCAGGCTGCCACCAAGTTGCCACCACACCGGCCGTGGGACTGTGCTATCGACCTGATGCCTGAGGCCAAACTACCCAAGGGTCGGATCTATCCCTTATCAGCTCCAGAACACCAAGCGATGGAACAGTACATCCGTCAGGCCTCCTACAGGGTTTCATCACCCCATCCTCATCTCCTGCAGCCTCCAGCTTCTTCTTCGTGGGCAAGAAGGATGGGGGACTCCGGCCCTGTATTGATTACCGAGGCTTGAACGCACAAATCTCTCCACTGCCGTACCCGCTCCCCTGGTTCCAGCCGCCCTGGAGGAATTACGAGAAGCCCGCATCTTCACCAAGTTTGATCTGCGGAGTGCGTACAACCTGGTACGCATACGCCAGGGAGACGAGTGGAAAACGGCGTTCATCACCCCCTCGGGTCACTACGAGTACCGGGTGATGCCGTACGGCCTGTCAATCTCTCCGGCGGTGTTTCAACACTTTATGAATGAGATCTTCCGACCCTTCCTCCACCAGTTTGTGATCGTGTACATCGACGACATTTTGATCTACTCCCGGACGCCACACGAACATCACAACCATGTTATCCGGGTTCTAGAGGTGCTCCGGGAGCACCAACTCTACCTCAACCTCCCCAAATGCGAGTTCCACCGCTCGGAGGTGCAGTTCCTGGGGTACAACATCAGTGAAGCCGGCATCCGGATGGACGAGAGGAAGGTGGCTGCGGTGAGGGAATGGCCAGTCCCCACAACAATAAAGGAGTTGCAGAGGTTCTTGGGGTTCGCGAATTTCTACCGCCGGTTCATCTGTGGCTATAGCCAAGTCTCCGCTCCACTTACTTCGCTCCTTAGGGGGAATGCCAAGTCCCTCGCGTGGGACACTGACGCACAGGAGGCGTTTGAGGAACTCCGGCAGAGGTTCTGTGTCGCTCCCCTCCTCCATCATCCCGATCCCCAGGTCCCGTTCGTGGTGGAGGTAGACGCGTCTTCTACAGGCGTAGGGGCTACCCTTTCCCAGCTGTCGGGGAATCCGCCCCGGCTCTACCCCTGCGCCTACTTCTCCAAGAAGATGTCGTCAGCGGAACAAAACTATGACATCGGCAACCGGGAACTTCTCGCCATTAAACTGGCCCTGGAGGAGTGGAGGCACTGGCTTGAGGGGGCTACACACCCATTCACCGTCATTACCGACCACAAGAACCTCCAGTATCTCCGTGAGGCGAAGAGACTGAACCCCCGGCAGGCAAGATGGGCCCTCTTCTTCACACGCTTCCACTTCCAGATCACCTATCGGCCGGGTTCAAAGAATGGCAAGGCAGACGCCCTATCTCGCCTGTACGGCCCAGAGGAGCCTACCGACCCTGTACCCATCTTGCCCCCCCAGTTAATCGTCTGCCCCATTGTCTGGGATCTCGATGAGGAGATCTGTCGTGCTACCCAGAGGGAGACAACACCCCCCGGGTGTCCAGAAGGTCGAACCTACGTTCCGCCTGAGTGTCGGCCTAACCTGTTGAAGGCTGTACATGAGGTCCCCGGTTCAGGACACCCAGGCAGGCGACGAACCCTCAGCCTAGTACAACCCCGATACTGGTGGCCGGGCATGGCTGCCGAGATCGCCACCTTTGTCCGCGGATGCAGTAGTTGCGCCATGGCCAAGACCCCTCGGCACCTGCCCGTGGGCAAGCTAGTCCCCTTACCCATTCCACGACGACCCTGGTCCCACATCGGCGTCGACTTCGTCACGGACTTACCACGATCTGAGGGTAACACCTGTGTCCTTGTGGCTGTGGACCGATTCTCCAAGGCATGTCGTTTTATCCCTCTTCGAGGCCTCCCTACCGCCTTGGAGACGGCAGAATCACTCTTCCAACATGTCTTTCGCAACTTCGGTCTCCCAGAGGAGATAGTGTCGGATCGCGGCTCCCAGTTTACCTCTCGGGTGTGGAGGGCGCTTTTTCGTCTACTGGGGTTACCGTTAACCTGTCCTCTGGTTATCACCCTCAGTCCAATGGACAGACCGAGCGCAAGATCCAGGAGTTGGGCCGGTATCTGCGTACATACTGCCACCAGGACCAGGTGGAATGGTGTCGGTTCCTCCCCTGGGCTGAGTACGCACAAAACTCCTTGCGTCAGGACACCACGGGTCTCACACCCTTCCAGTGCGTGTTGGGGTTCCAGCCGCCGCTGTTTCCGTGGTCCGATGAACCTTCCCACGTGCCGTCGGTGGACTACTGGTTCCGGGAGAGCCTCAAGGTGTGGGAATCGGCTCATACCCAACTACGCCGGGCTGTGAGGGAGACCCAGAGGCACGCTGATGCCCGGAGACGTGAAACACCCACCTACCTGCCCGGGGACTTGGTCTGGCTGTCTACCCGGGACCTCCGACTTCGGCTTCCCTGTAGAAAGCTGAGCCCCAGGTACATCGGGCCCTTCAGAGTAGAGAGAAGGATCAATGAGGCGACCTACAGGCTGGACCTGCCTCCCCGGTACCGCATTCACCCCGCTTTCCACGTGTCTCTCCTAAAGCCTTATGTTCCGCCGGCGTCACGGGATCCAGATGGGACATCGGGGCCACCGCCTCCGGAGATCCTGGACCAGCCCTCGGTCTACTCGGTACGGGAGGTGTTGGACTCCCGTCGTCGTGCTGGCGGTCTGGAATACCTGGTGGACTGGGAGGGTTACGGCCCGGAGGAGCGGTCGTGGGTGGCACGGCGGGACATCCTTGACCCGGCGCTCCTCGTGGAGTTTCATGCGTCTCATCCGCTACGGCCGGCGCCCCGGGGCCGGGGCCGACCCAGGCGGAGGGTCTGGGCGTCGAGAGCCGCCCCTGGGGGAGGGGGTACTGTCAGGGATCCACCAGCCACACCCTCTCTTGAGCCACACATTCCTCCTAGCAGCTCCCCGTCCTACTAATCACACACACCTGTCTCTCATCAGCTCACACTACAATAGCACACACTTCCAAACGCTCCCCGTCTGTTCTACCAGTTAGTCTGGAGAACTTCACTGGACCTTCTGACTGCTCTCTCTATGGACTACCTCTTTGTGGATTGTCACCAAGGACTTATCTCATTGTGGTTCTAGTCTGTGGATATATCTTATGAACTGCTCTTGGCCTGTGCCTTCAGTGATCCTATGCTTACTGCTGTGTTGGTTTGTCTACATTCCCTACATCATTAAACAATTCTTTGTTCTGTTGAACTTCGGCTTCTGCTCGTCCTTCCAGCCTGACAGTTAATGACTTTTTTATATTTGTCTTGTAATAGTTTCATAATTGCACATGAAGTGTTTTAGGGCTCCTCCCTGCTGTGTCTCAATAGCTGCAATAGCTGCAATAGGTCATATTCTGATTATTTTAATATATGTGTTTTATAGCATTTGCTAATTTGTAACATGTCTGCCTGGCTTTAAAGACTGGGTATGACAGTATGACATTTAAATTGATGTTATATGCAGCTTGTTTTTACTTAAAATCTTTTTGTGAAAGACAACATACTGAATTTTTAGAGACTCTTTCTAGAATAAATATCTCCCTACAGAAAACCTCAACAAATCAGTGAGCTGTCAGTGCATTAAAATAAAGCATCATTCTCATTAAGCATTAAGTATCATGATGTAATATTTTTGTCGTATTGCCCAACAATAGGATCAGTAGGATTTCTTTTTATATTTTACTACGATATAACAAGGGTTGTTGAATTCAGACAGCCCTGCTAAAAAAAACAACAAAACAGACACAATCACATAAATTCTAATGGTTTCCACTTTCAATATGGGCTAAAACGATTCCTCGAGTAACTAAAGTAATTTGGCCTCTGGACAGGTAACACAGAAGACGCTGCAGAACGAAAAATGGAGGAACGGAAAAAGAAAACAGCGAGGGGCGAGGAGAAGATTCAGGTCAAAGAAAACGGCAGAAGGTTTCCAAAGTTTGGGATCATATCAAACAAAAACGTAAAGAAAACTCCATATAGTGCGCTCAACACTTTTAAAGTTATTTATTTTTGTATTTTTATTTAAATATAGTGCATGTTTTTTGATGTAATATGGCAATTAAAAGCACTAAATGGGTTCAGTTTTTACCAATATTCTTGTATGCGAATTTCAGCAATAAAAACTACTACTACCAATACCATTGCAAACCTTTAAATGTTACCCATTAAAACCATTCCCAAAAGGTTTCCATTACATTTACTATAATCAAGAGTTATAGTCTGATTTATATTGAGTTTGTTATCTAGAGTACCAGTGTATATTAATTAATCGCTAGAGACTCAAAGCACTTTTGTACGTCGCTCTGGACAAGGGCGTCTGCTAAATGCCACAAATGTAAATGTAAATTTAAAACGTGGCTAACCGTATCATTATCATGTTTTGGGGTTCATGGTAGTTTAAGACTTCACACAAGCATGATCAGATTTAGTATTGAAATTTTTAAGGAACTAATTACTTTTAGGAAATACTTTTTTACAAAGAATGTAACACAATCATTGTGTGACTGCACCCAATTATCTTATGCACAAAGAACAAAGTGTCCATATGTGGACTTAATCCTGACTGACTTAATCCTTTAATGGAGCTTAAGTCAATTAACACAATATGTTTTGTGTATAAAGAACATCAGTGAGATTTAGAAGACATCCCAAAATGTTTGTTTTCAATTAATTGGGAGAGAGTGATGGGATATGACCTAATAGATGTAGAAGGGCTTCGTGCGCAGATACATGCAAGTCTTTGTCTTAGAAGATGGCCTTGTTTGATGCGCAATATTTGTGCTCTGATTAAAACGTCACTGCTGGAAATTATGTCAGGAAATACCTTCTATCCACATCAAACAGAGAGGGTATGATTATCCGGATCTGCCATTGTGCATTCTTACAAGAAAACGACGCCCTGAATGAAAATGTAGAATCAGTATTTGATGTTCAGTTGTCAAAAGGTTTATTTTGTAAGTAAAATTCAAAGTTGCAATCCAGCTCTTTTACCAACTCATCTTTAAACTTTTTTTTACATTAATACATCAGCTTTTATGCTAAAATACTCTCAATGTCATTGCTTGTGTTCATCATTTCATATATTGTTAGCTGGCTGAGTTGAGTCTTAGTCCATAATACAATGCAATTGCATCATATAGTTAGCTGCATTGTATTCTGGATGGTATTTTGAGTCTCTTTGCTGTCACTTCCCAATAGCATGCAACTGAACATTGCTGGAAAATGGTGAAAAGTTAAAATCTATTCAAAATTGCTGTTATTGTGACTGTGCTATTAATAACAGTTTCCAGTTTTGATTTCAGAGAAGCACAAAGCCTCAATCTTCTTCCAGGAGCTTTGAAAATGAAGAACTAACCAATGATTTAGACCCACAACATTTATTCATGATAAAAGTATTTCAATACGATCATATTTCATGTTTTAAGATTAAATTTTTCTTGTAATTCACCTTGAAAAACATATAACATTCCAGTGGAAATTTTTAAACTCTGTCTCTAAAGGATCAGGTGTTCTATCTGCAGTACTTCCTGAAAGAAAACTAACACCTAAAGATTAATTAAAACATTTTACAACAACTATACTTATGTACAGGTAGTCCTCGACTTAGGATGGAGATACGTTATGACGACCCCATTGTAAGTCAAAAATAACATAAGTCGAAGATGGATCTACTATGACTGTGACAGTCTTTCCTTCTTCATGCTGAATTCAAATTAAAATTTTCTGCTTAAACTGATGGCTTCCCTCTTCTTTTTTTCACTACAAGCAGGGGACATATTTGGCCACTTGGAAGACATGCTTTTATAATTAAAATTGAAAACCGTTTGAAACAGAAAAAAATACACACTTAGACAACTTTACTCCATTTGCCACGTCTCACAGAGTGAGAAATACACTCATCCCAGCTGTGCATCTAATGTATCATACATCGTACGTCGCTGCCTGTGCCTGTTCCGTGAAATTTTTTATATTTGTACAATTTTGTCGTTATCGTCAATGTAAGATTGTACATAGTGCATGTATAATGTGCTACGTTAATAATGCCACCATCATTTTGTACTATGGATTTGATTAGAAACTATGAGGCTCCTCAGAGGTTCTGTATTTTACTGGCATTTAAAAGATGCTCTTATGAGACTCATTTATAGTCCCTGGAAGCATGACGGCACTTCCAGAGCAGTTTGAGGTTAAGAACTAAAGGGCACAGCAGCAATGACGAGCAAAAAGGGCAGAGAAGCTGACGCCAGCAGGTATTGGCCTGAATTCAAATTCATCCAAGTCCAAGTGACAAGGCAAACCAGCGACTCATTTGGAGTAAATCTGGAAAACGTTGCAAAGCTAGTCGGCCACTCAGGTCCATTGATGATTAGAGCAAATTGAAACATATAACATTGTTGAAAACATGGCTTTCGGGTCTGTTTCTCTCGGTCTTACCCTGTGTCTCAGGTTTAGTGTATACAGACACTGCTGCTGAGCAACCAAAGGGAAAAAACACAGATAGAAAAGTGTTATGATGATAACGAGCCAAGTGTTTTCAAAAGTGCTGCTAGTCTACCGCATAGCATCAAAAGATTTAATCCTCAGCAAGGTGTCATTAGCAGGTCAGGTTTAGTGCCATAACAACAGAGGAATTCAAATAGCATTGGTTCTGTGAATGTTGGCCAATGTAAAAAAAAAAAAAAAAAAAAAAAAATACAAAGGTAACTTTATTATTACATCAAAGATGTATTTTATCAACATAATCTAGAATTGTATATTTTGGGCACATCTGCCATCTTGTTGATTGATGGGTGTGAGTTTCAAACATTTTCTATTATATTTAGCAGCACAATTGCAGTTAGATCCATGTTAACCTTATGTAGCTAAACTGGGGACTTTAAATTGGTGTGAATCTGTGTAAGGCGCCTTGCGATGGACTGGCTTCCACTTTCCAGAGTATATTTCCAGAGTATAGCTTGCGTTCTGGGACAGATTCCCCATACTCATATTTCAATGTTTGTTCTATAATTCCTACATTCTCTAAAGCTGCTTTGAGACAATGTCCATTGTGAAAAACACTATAGAAATAAACTTGAATTGAATTTTATTCGATTTCAGATCCACCATGACTCTGACCAGGATAAAGCAGCGATTAGGGCTGGAGATAAATGAATGAAATCACTTCAGTTCAAATGATTAGTCAGTGAGGCTTTTAAATATATACCTAAATGCAAACTATCGCAGTTGATCTATAGTTGATCTATCATAGATAATCTGATTGTGAGAATGTGAACATTTTGCATGCTTAAAGCTCGCACTAAAGTTGTTTACTTCCTCATATGGACTGTTAATGGAGCTTTTGGCCATATTAGTTCTTTGTCTGGACCTTTTGTCTTCTCTCAGATCTTCCACAGCAGGTGCCTTATTTGAATGCTTGGTGTGGGGGGGGGCAGACGTTGCCTCAGGCTAGGATCAGTGTGAAACAGGATTTTATTATAGACGTTGCACGTGCTTAGACAGAGACTTAAACCTTAACCGACTTTAAAGACTTGCCATTGTAGTGGTTATTTCCAAAAGTACTTGAGCTGCCTGTGTGTTGTTCAGATTTGGCAGATTCATTGTTTGACCTGATGAAGGTTATGATTTGCGAAGCACAAATTGTTTTTGGTGTAGTACTGTTTTTTTTTATTTTATTATGCATAGCAAACCCAGAGCCTCACTGATAAATGCTTTGTTTTTTGATTTCCAAGTTCTAAAAGATAAAGGAAATCGAAATGTTCACAAAATGCAGGTGAGCTCTGAGAAGAAAATACAGTAGGCTGATAGGGTTGAAAGTTGAACACGGAAATACAATTAAATTATTGTATAAACGTGAGAAACTTTTTTTTTATTTATATATATATTACATTACATTAACACTTTTAAACAGTTCAGAACAATCAGTAGGAGGTAAGTAATTTCTTACTGTGTGTGTGTGTGTGTGTGTGTGTGTGTGTGCGTGTGCGTGTGCATGTGTGTGTGTGTGTGTGTGTGTGTGTGTGTGTGTGTTTTTACAGTGCGGTAGGTAGCCTGCACGGCCTTGAGGGAATGATTATGTAACAAAGGTTGCTGAAGGTCTTGGCTACGTCCACATTCATACGCAGGTGCAGAAAAACTCTGCATACAGACTGGCCGCTCTTCACATTTCTCTTCCCCTCTCTCTTTTTTAAAAGTCTTTTTCATCTGCCCAACAGTGTGAATCTGGCGTTTTTTTGTTTTCTTTCTAGTATTCTGCTCCCAGACATCACCCCTCCATGCCACGTGATTTCTATCCTCTTTCTCTCTCGCTTGCTGTTATATACATTGCGTTGCATGCAGTCCTGCATCAAAGCAGTAAACGAGGAAATAAGCCCATGGCGGTCTTTAAGTCTGAATAAGGACTCAAGCTTGTCTCTGGCACGCTGCATATTTATGCCAGTGCCCTGCAAGGAAATTATCCTTCATTCACACCCTTTCAGAGTGCCTGCTTTTACTCTCCTGCTTTAACGAGGTGCTGTTTATATGCACGTACACTCGGGCACAAAACACACATTCATGCACACACACCTTCACATCTCAGAGAGTCAGGTCAGAGGGTTGCGATTCCTGCCTCATTTGTTACAACCTTTTCAGCTCATTATCTAATGACAGAGATGTGTTCCAGATTACATAAATTGAAATGTGCGTGTTCAGTAAGAAATATGAACCAAAGAGCAAATGGTGACAGAACAAATATCATTCAGACAGATCCTTTTGCACCAACTTGGCCATCACACATCAGAGAATGTAGTTTAGGAGCCTGTTTTAGATATCAAACAGTGAACATTGTTACGTTTTTTTTAATATCATTTGAATGCAATGAGTGCAAAAAAAACATGGAACAAATGTTTGTCATGATACTGCCTGAGGTCAGCCCGAAAGTTGATTAATTTTGTATGAGGCCGAAGAGTGTTAACCCTTTTAACCTTAGTGATTTCTTAATAATTACAGTGTTTATTTTATTGATGAGTGACTTGTTGCTCTTGGCAGCTGTATATAATTAAGTATAATGTTGTAGAGACAAGTTCCTGTTATCAACTGTATTGTCTGTCTTGAAATATCACAGTGTCAATGACATTTATTGTTAGTCTTGGATTCTATAGAGTATGCATGTATAATTATAACCAATAACTTATTATTATGTACCTATTGATTTTACCACTAGAACTTATATTTAGCTGCAGTGTTACATAAAGATATTACGTTTTTCTTCAATCAGCCTTATTGTATAGTGTTCATTATTTTGTGACTTTGGTATCAGGACACTTTAACATGATTTTGGCCTTTGATGTAAATTCTTGCAATGAGAAACCTTTTATATTAATTTATAAATTTCATAGTACCGGTAGTTACTGTGCACAGGGATATTGACATACTAGAACAGATTTGGGTCTCTGAGTTCAAGTGAAGGGAAATCCAAATACACCCAATACAATTAAGTGCCTTCAACAGTTTAGGGTAGAACCACATATAGCTGTCAAATGTCTAAATACTTTTGTCTATATAGTGTACATTATGGGTTACTTATATAATACAGTGATGATCTGAAAAACATCTCACAACAAACCTTTTCAGTGTTTTGGGCCTCCAGTGTTGTAGTCTACCACTTCTCTAACAGATTGATCAGTCTCTAAGATTTAGATGGAAGCAATATTTCATGATAAATAATACATATAGATTGAATAATGCATTGTGAGATGCATTGCTTTCTTATTACTTGTCTGTTTTTTTGGGGGTTTTTTTTTGTAAAACAGAGTTTGCCCTTGATATTATCATGTCGGGTGCTCGAGAAAACTCTGCCATACAGACTGTTTAGTCCCAGTAAAAGGACGCCTCATGTTTAGACAGCTGCTGTTGTGTGAGAACTCTGGAGCACTAACACAATTTGAGAGCTTAAATTGTGGCCCGACACAAGGAAGTGGATACATTTTCCTCCAATTCAGTTAGGTAATGAGGAGACAGAGGAGGAACAGTGTGCATGGCTCAGAGAACACATAAACACACACCACAGAATGAGAGAAATGTGCCTATGCATGCAAATTCAGCAAGGTTGGACATTTTTGCTGTAGATTTTCTAATCACCGTTGTATTTTCTATGAAAACATAGATGCATTTAATAAACCAACTGACAGTGCAGTTTATTTACTTTTTTGTCATGTGAACTAATTGATGCTGTTACTTTTCTATCCTAGGTTAAGTGAAATTGGACTACATAGTCCATATGAGTGAGCAATGCAGCAGCCGTGAGCAACAAAGCAACTGTGTGTGTGGTTAAACAAAGGTAGGACTAACATTTGTACATGTTACTGTTTGACAGCCCTAATATATATATATATAATATATATATATATATATATATATATATATATATATATATATATATATATATATATATATTAGGGCTGTCAAAATTAACACGTTAATGCAAATTCAATGTAGCAAATTTTATTAAAGTGCAATTATTGCAGCAGACATTTCTGTTATTTTAATTTTTATTAAGAATATACATAAATAAATATAAAAGAGAAGAAATGAAAACCTTAAATGCAACACACATTTATTTACGACGTCCTTTATTTATTTAAATAGAAAAACTCCACCGACAAAAATCCACCGTGAAGCACACATTCAGCAATTAGAACCGTTTGTGTGAAAACATAGCAAAAGATCCATTTGGTGTCCGGATGAGTTACATAATTAAAAGACAATAATGACTTAATTACTATAACACAAGAATATTTTGTCTTCATGCTCTATGTTGAGTATGGTTTCACTAATAAATTAATACATGTACATACACATGTTAATACAATTGACTCTAATAATAGTAAGCTTAATATCTAAATGTGTACATATTATAAAAGTTGTACACTTTATTTTAATATGAGTACACTTAATTGTGACATTAATACACATTATTGTAAAATTTGTACATTTTATTTGAATGTTAGTACAATTTATTGTGAGCAATCAAAAGTAAGCACTGCAGATATATTATATGATTTCATGTTTACTATTTAAACAAATTCTATGTTTTTGATTCAGAGAAGTGTGGATGTTTAGGTCCATTTGTGTAGTGTATATTGTCTTTTTTGACCCAGTCCTCAATATCTGTCTCTCTGAAAGATGTCGGCGACTGAAAATGTCGGCAGGCCAAGCGGAGAGAAAACCTATAAAAAGGTAAATATTTCTGAGTGAACTGTTAAACTTCTACATTCATCCCTATGGCTTATAAATATAAATATATGCTTATAAATATTTATTTTTTTAGGCTGAGGAACCCAATGACAGTAAGCCATAATTTTCTTGCGGTACATTTAAAATCGAACCCCTTAAATTCCCAGGAGTTAGAATTTAATGTTCAATTTGCATAACTTTTTTAAACTTAGTACATTACTAAATGATTCATAGTAGCTAATGAATAATAATAATAAGATGTGGTTTGTAGTATGCTGTGTATTTAAGGGTTAATGAGTGATAAACGTATCCTCACCTTACCAAGGGCAAAGCAGCTTATTTGTATAAGCCTGGACCCAGAGTTTTAGTTTAGTATTGTGGGTTCCTTCCATTTATTCAAGTCACCCAAAGTTTTGTTTTCTCAGAATATTCTCAGAAATTGCAGAACTGGCCAAAAAGTCTCTACAAAGTTAGATTTAAAGACATTATAGCCTAAAAAAACTCAATAGAAAAGCTTTGTATTGACAAAATTGACCTAAATTTCATCACAAAATATTAAAACCAATCATATTCCAGTATGCAAATGACCTCTGTTATTATGTTTGTTTTACTGGAGATGTATGTTGCTGTTTATTTTTTATTTTTTGTAGAACCCCCTTCATAAAACAACTTTATTCATTATAGAAAAAGGTTTTGGGTGACTTTAAGAAAGAGGAAGTGACATGCTGTTTTACAGGGTGCTGCAAGACTGTGGACCACTGTGAACATCACAAAACATATGCTGTGAAACAGAGAATTTGTTATCAGTGTTATCTTGCTGGAACTGCTGTCTCAGGACCACAACAGAGCTCAGATAACTATAACATAATGTGTTAAATGTACACTTGCCAAAATAGTGGTATCAACAGAGGTCCATTCAGTCTTGCAGGGTATACAGATGCCATTCAGCCATTCTCTCCCTGTACTTGTTATGGTTGACATATTTTGTTTAATGAACCTTCACCTATGATGCAACATCATGGGAAGTAACTTACTAAAGCCATGCAATCCATGCAATCCCAGCAGTGTTCTTATGTATTTATGTGTCTGTTTGACCAGACGTCATCCTCGGCTATTAAGGGAGCCATCAGTTGGGCATTGGTTACACTGTAGGAATCTGACCTCAAAACCTGACCGAGATGTACTCATGCAGGATTTTTATGTGGTGGAGAGCGTATTTCTGCCCAGGTAAGCCCAATTAGATTTGTAAAAAGATTCTTCTGTTGGCTCAAAATGCATTAATCATTTCTTTTTTATAGTATTATTTTTTTTTTTTCATAGTAGCCACCTTGCTTTTTGGTTTCCATCTGTTGCTTTTTGGTTTCACCTGAATCCCTCCTGTGATCAGAGCTGGGCAGTATCACTATTTCTTAAATTTCAAAAGAAAATGTCTCCTTTTTCTTGGTGCATTTTAATTTACACGGTCATAAGGAAACTTTTTAACATCGGAGGACTTTAACGAGTTGATCTAAATTCCTAACAAATCTAAATTTTAAAAGACCAAATGCTCATTAATCTAGCTAGCTAATAGCTAATTAATCTAACCTAGCTATTAGCATTGTTAGTTTGTATTTTGTATAGAGTTTTTATCATGTTTTAGCTAATATTTAGTTCTATGTATTTAGCAGCAAAAGCTAGTTAGTTAGCTGTAGTTAGTTAGCTGATGTATTTTCTTGTACATTGAATAATATCTTCAGTGGCTGTCCTGCTAGCTAACATTTGGAAAATACCATTGGGTTGTTAGTGACAGATCCGCTGATGTACAAACAGTCGCAAAATGTACTGCACATTTAAAGGCAACCATCATTTTCTTATGTGAATCTTTTTTGTAGTTTTACTTAGGCATGTCCTACTTTAGCTTGTATAATGAATTTCAAGGTGTCCTTTATCGTTTATTTAGATGATTAATTGAACTTTTACCTAAGTCAAAAATTGAAGGAGTATTATTTTTACCTAGCACAATTTTGACTGTATGTTGGTCTCGTAATAAGGATTGCACTGCATAATATATTTGCTTATTTAGATGAGCATTTGGCAGTCATTCTTTTGTATATATATCTATGTGGAAAAACTTTCTATACTTAAAACCTCCACTGGTCGCTGAAATAGTTTACCACTTCAAATTCTTCGAGCACACAGCATTCTGTGTAAATATGTATTAAAACCATCCATTGGTGAGGTACTGCTAGGTCATTTGTCTTCATAAAGCATTGTCAAGTTGTGCAAACAACTCAAATAAATGACTCCCCAAAATCAAAAACAAGTTTGAAGGATTCCATATTGCTCTGGCTACAAGAGGAAAAACAGTGTGTTTCAAAGCTCTAAACTCCAGGGTACTGGCAGGCATATTTGCACCTCCTGCCAAGCATGCTGGCATCTTGCAGCACTTTCATGTGCTAATGCGCAAAGTGACAACTCCTGACAACATTACGAGTAGCTAATGTGAACTCCGTGGCAATGATGGTAGCAGTGTCAAGTGTACCACTTAACTGGCATGCATTTATACTGTAAAATATAAATGTAATTAGTTTTTTTTTATTGATAATAGCTTTTCACTTAACTTTTAAAAAAAGTTTTCAATGTGTATTAAGGCCTTTTCTACTCAGTAACTTTTTTACTAAGCCACTCAGGTTTGCACGTATTTTGGTTTAACCCTGTCTCAGTTTGTGCAGCACTGGGATGACAGTAAGACAGGACTAGGACCTCCTTGGCCTCGGGGATCCGTCACAGTATTCTGTGTCCTGGATTGCATTGCGTATTTGCCTCTAGTGTCTCACATTCACAACAAGGACTTTGTGAATGGGGGCTAAATGAGATCAAATGACCTCTTAGTCCTCTGGTATACAGTATCATTTTGCATGGGAACTCTCTACTTCAGGCCACAGAAGCATTTTTGTTAGATACTGTTTTCTCAGAGATTAACATTACCTGAGATTGTAAAAGATCCCATTTATATGAATCTACATCTATGGCTAAATCATAGCTTTTTTTGGGGGATTTATGTCATCACTAATTAATGGAATTCCCTAGAAGTTTCACTACATATGTAAGTATCATGAACATGTACTTGTACAAGTACATGTACAAGTATCAAGAACATGGAAATGCTTCCGTTTGTAGTCAATCCCCGATAATTCTCGTTCAGAATTTGCAGCTTGAAAAATATGCGGGTTCTCATTTGGAACCTAACTAACAGCAAGTTAGGATTATCTTAAAATTTGCGGCAATCTGCAGCGGG